>JAUPFV010000003.1:31431993-33831993 GCA_036936605.1 Limnanthes douglasii subsp. nivea
TTTCTTGCAAACTTCCGTTGACAGGTTTTGGCTCTCTGATTTCGATCGATTTGAGTTACGTTTGTCTTACCGAAGAAGATAACGAGAAATCGTACCGAACAGAAGCTTAAACCTGGAGCAAAGCCAGTTTTCTTGGTAAATTTATGAACTCTTAAGTTATAATTCATGAAGATACTTTTGGTTTCATGCATTTTCTATATTCGAAATCTCTTATCTACGAACCATAGATAGTTCTTCATTCTGAATCAAATTTGTGTTTCTTCGTATATATTTGGTTGGTGTAAGATGTTAATACTGAGCTCAGCCGTTGTCGTCGTGTATATATATACTGTTTAGCAGGTGCTCATGTAAGTAGAGATTGTCGTAAATATATGGCTTAGCAGGTGTTCGTTTACGCAGTGATTGTCGAATTGTTCTTGGTTTCATCTAATTTGTATAAAAAATTTAGAAATTAGGTTTTGTCAAAAATGAATTAGATCGTCCTTATGGTTTTCGCTTTCTTGTTGTGATTGTTGTAATTTCTTGAAAATCTAGGTCTACTGCAAATCTCTAGCGTAGTTTAATTTCATTGATGCAATCCCAATGGTGACTAAATTGCTTGACAAAAAATGTTTAAGCTTAAGTTGACCGTTCTTATGTTCAGAGCAAATTATGGAGAACACAGAAATAAAGTCTGTAGCCACTGAGGTCTACCAGATACTAGGAGAGCCAGCCTTCGTCATCAATGGAGTTCCTGATGTATCCATAAGTGAAAGTGCTATAACAGAATCGGATTCGTCCAAAGAATTTTGTGGCTTAGGCGAGTGGCTCGAAGGAAGAGAGGTGAAGAGGTTATTCGACGACGACAACTACTATTCTGGTATGGTGATTAGCTACGACAGAGAAACCAAGTGGTACAAAGTTGAGTACGAGGATGGGGATTCTGAAGAACTTGAATGGGATGAATTGGAACCGGACCTTGTTCCTCTTGACATTGCACTTCCTTTGAAATCATTGGCTTTGAAGGTTACTGGTAAGAGTCGAAATAAGAAGCCTAAAGCTCGAGCTGGGCGTAAACCAAGAAAACGCAATCACTTGCGAAGGAAGTAAAAGGATACTGAATGAGATCAAGCAGCAGATAGATATGGTTGACAATAATAGCAGACGGGTTAATCTTGTCGAAGTCTCTTTTTGTTTTTGAATATAGGAATGATTCAAAATTCTTGTATTAGAAACGTTGTTGACATAGTACGTGCTGACATAGTATGTGATGATATCGGGTTGTTAATAAATGTCATTTTTTTGAAGTTTTGATTAGAAATGTCTTGAAAAATGGTTTGGGAGAAATAAATGTTGTCTAGGTCCACATTATTCCATAGAAATTGAAAAGAAATTGTCAATTTTTCTATTGAATATAGTTTTATCATGTCAAATGCTTGCAATATGAAAAACACGACATTATAATATAGGCTGTCCCCTGTTGTCATTGATAGGTTTTTTCTAGCTATGAATCTGGTTTCACTTCAGAGTTGTATGAAGAAGAAACGGTTTTCTGTTCTATTACATTGCAGACGTTATTGGTCTTCTCAAATTCAAACAGACAACTGAAACCAATAAACTAGACAAGGCATTAAGAGTACTAGACACCAAATCACCAAAACTAAGGATTCGTTTCGGGTCTGCACCACCACCTGCGTCTGGTTGAGGACTTCTGTCGAACGGATTCTACGCAGTTTAATACTCAACATTGCCATGATGACTTATGTCGAATATGCCTCTTTGCATCGGGTTCATGGCAATGTCTGTATCGGCATTGAGGCTGCGGAGAAGAGGTTGTTGCTTGAACCTGAATGTGGAGCCACACATGTGCAGCTAGCGAATCTGTAAGCAAGTCTTGGATATTGGAATGATGTTGCTAGAGTGAGGAAGTCTATGAAGGATAAAAGGCTGGAACCTAATCCAGGATGTAGTTGAATTGAGGTTAAGAATAATGTATTCAGATTTTAAGCAGACGACAAGGTTAACACTAGATTGTCTGAAATTTTTGCTATACAAGATTGTTTGGCCGAGCAACAAGTTTCACTATACACCGATGGTGCGCACACAATTTTATTTCCCAAATTGGAGTTCAATGTTAGAGGGCTGAAGTACCTCCAATGTTTGTGTTTTGGTCTTTGAAACACTAAAAATAAATAAACTGTTACATTGATTTGAACCTACATTTTAAGCTCTTCATGTGACTAACAGAACAATAATGGAAAAAAGTTGGACAATATTCAACAGATTTTATCCCAAAATAAAACAGGTACCAATGCCGAGGTGGAATATGACACTTTTACTGGAGAACTTGCACTGTTATTTGACTATTAAGACAGAATCCCCTGTTCTTGGTAATGAATGCATTCCAGGCCTGAATCTGTGATGGGAAGCGAACATATGCTATTCTGATGCGATCCCGATTTGCCGGCCTGCAGAATAATCAATTAGTCAATATAAACTAGAATTTATAACCAATCTTGTTCGAAGTTTTGAACTAACTTTGTTGTTAGTTGAATGGATGATTGATCGTAGTCACAGCCAGACAAGAAACGTTCCACATCCTCTACAAGTGCACTCCAAGGAATTCCTTGTAGCATTAACTAAAAAACCAAAGAGAGCATAAGTTTGCATAAGTTTATAGATACAATCAATTTTTTACAAAGGATTGGCTTACAGTTTTCCCGTTGTAAGGTGAAATACGGTCCCAGTGAGAACGATTTGCCTGACATCCAAGAAAAACAACAATCATTAAATTAAATTTTCACCAAACCGCGATTATCGACAATATATTGACACTTGATATATTCTGCTGGTTCGTCAGTTACCCTCTCTAGTTTGTATTGTCGACCCTTTCTTGCAATTGCCCTAGCCGCAATGTCAAAGGCTGAACGAGAAGGAAACTGCACGATCCTGATAAAAACCCGAATTTATACGATAACAGCATAATCAGAAAGGTATGCGTCGATAATTCATATGTTCTACAGAATAAAACCAATAAAGTAAACAAAGTTAACAAAAAAATAATGTCACTGATCCAACACGATGAAACTCATATAATGCAGTGCAAAGTTAGAACATTACATTCCAGCAGGAGATAAGGTCGGATCATAGCTGACTTTAATATCATCCTGTGTCAAATTACACCCTTCAAACATGTTGATAATATCAGTCTTCAAAGTATGTTTCGCACCGCCCAGCAATCTCCCATAAGATGCACCTGATACAGTAGAACAAAACAATAGATATAACAATCAACAGACAGAATTCCTTCTTCGTGTATAAACATCGAAGCGGCATTACTAAATTCAGTGACAATCCACCCTTTTCGATTCACAAATTCTAGCTCCCCTTGTTACGCAGTCGAGTTGCGACTCAATTTCAAATCAAGAATTACTAAAACCAGAAGCTGATTAGCGTGTTGCTACAGGTTATTTTATCTTAATTGATCACTGCAACTTAAAGCAGCTGCAGAATTATAGTTTGATTTGCTTTTTTATGGTTGCTATGCTTATTTTAAGCAATCATAATTTATTTGATACAACTATGTGGTTAATCAAGCTAACAACATACTTCATCATTCAAAACACTAGTCTACAAAAGTTTACCAAACAAAAGCAGCTACCAGTACAGATACAATCACTACTTGACGATAGCAACAGCAATGTAGCAAAACACATTTATTTTAAACATAAATAAATTTCTTTCATCAGTATTTTCATATAAACTTCGAATCGACTAGAAATGGAGAAACCTGGGTTTTGTATTTGCAGAATCGAATCCACCGTTGCATCTCCGGCAGGTGAGGGTGAAGACAAGGAATGCGGTTGTTCCGTTTCGGTGGTGAAACGTCTGCTGGAATCGCGAAGAAACGGAACCGAAACGGCGATGGTTGGATTGGTGGTGTGTCGTAGATAGAAGCTCGATCTGATCGCATTTCGAATGATTGTACTCATCTTCAACCAAGCACACACAAACGTCTATTAGGGTTCCTTTGGCTACTCAATTTCAGTTCTTACGCTCGAGAAGAGGAAGATAGTCACATACGAGTCCAACATAAAACGCGGCGTTCTAGTTAATTTTTGGGTCTATTTACCATTGTGTTATTAGGTATTAACTCGTTATTCTCTGAGTTATTTACCTTTTTATTTTATTTTTGCAAGAAATCAGAATGTTATTTAAATGAAAAAATAGGGTGCATAAAATAACGTAGATGACGTTAAAAAGAAAAATGGACGTTAAATTAAAAAATTCGACAATCTATTGGAGATGAGAAGACTATTTTAAGGATATCTATTTTATTTTTAGAGAGCTAGCGATTGAATCAGAGAACGATGATTTGACGATAAGGTTAGTGATTTCGGTCTTGGATCTTGGAGGAGGATTTTTCAGCATAATGAAGTGTTTGAATCAGATGATTTCAATCCATAATGAATGGATTGGTAGACATGCAATTCAATAAATGAGGAAAATAATGGATGTCGACAGAGCTTGATGAGACGAGACATGAAGTCTTTATTAGAAGCAAATCCGAAATGAGAGCTTCAAGTTGCTGGAACAGAGAGAACGATGACGATTGAGAAGCTTGAGCTGCTATAATGTTTACTTCTGGAATTTATGGAATTAATGATTTGTCTGGGATACGAGTTAGATTTGATGATATTAAATACAAATTAGTTAATATATATTAAAAATCTCAGCTCCACACTTTTTATAAAGATGATTGTTCTTAAATTGTTAGGTATTTGATCTGCTTTTAGGTCCACGTTGTGTTTGCATTTATGAGTCCATCTAGCAAGCCAGTCTTCAGTTGTGTTTTACTCTCTGTAAACGTGAGATACTGTCATGCTGGTAGCTATAAGATTCCTGCAATAATTTATTAGTGGTGATAGATACCAGGGGACATTGTGATTTTTTAGCATAACAGTTAGGGTGTATGAGTCTGTTTCCATGCCTATATGTTTTATTTTAAAGTTAGAGCAAAGAATAAGACCGTATAACAGAGCAAGGCATTCTGCGTATAGTGGAATATTTTTTTCCATACAACCTTCTAATAGCGTGAATGATTTCTCTTTTGTGATTTTTGATGATTGTGCTTCCGTTAGCTTCTCCATTTGTAGCACATGAGCCATTAATATTAAACTTCAGTCTATTAATTGAAGGAGAGTTCCATTTGATGTAACAAATCTTTTTAGGATGATTGAGATGATTATAGCAGCCCAATTCTGTAGCAATAGTCTGATCTTTGTCCTAGTGGACTCTTTTGAGTAGGTTAGCCATGTCTAGTCTTTGGATGATTAATTTGATTTGGAATATGGTTGTAAATGCATTTGATGATATAAACTGGTGTTTGGCTTTGTTTCCATTTTCTCAGATACTCCAGCATATTATAGTTGGCAAAATGCTACGAATGTGAGTTTCCTTGTTTATTGAACATAGCTAAACTCTAGTGATGTGTTGTATTGTCATGTAATGACCAATAAAGATGTTGAATATGATGTGGATTATTTCTTATCAAAGGGTATTTTGGGAAAGAGATTTAGGAATTTAATATTTAGAATGAGAAGTAGAGAAATGAAGGAGGTGTGTACTAGTAGTAAATTTTTTATCCCCCTCATAAATGAAAATAGTTGGGGTATTTATACTTGTTTAATGACTTATGGGCCTTCCGGGTCGGATCATGGGCTTGGGTCAAGTTATAAAGCTCATTAGTCCAAGATAAGAAATGACTAGCAACCAGTTGAGTCACGGTCCACTTGGTTGTACTGTTCGGTGGGGCATGGTACCGGATATGTCCGAACAGCCCTTCAGATATATATAATAGTCAGTGTCAAAGAAATCCGACTTCATGAGAATAGATTGCTAAAATGGATATAGACTTCCCAAAAATCTTTGCATTGAACAAAAAGGTGATTGATGGTCTCATTCAATTCACAAAATTGGTATTTTGAGACTAAAGAGAACTTCTTGAGTTGGAGGACTTTATCAACAGAAATCTAGTTATTAGATGTTATCCATAAAAGGAAGGAACACTTACTGGGAGTGATTGGATTCAAGATTCTATTGAAAATAGTTGATTTTGTGCCTTTGGCTCTAATTTTGTCCCAAGTTACTTTGATGTTAAAAGATCTTTGCTTGTTGAGAGTCCACTAGATTGCATCTTTAACAGATTTTTTAAGAGTAAGTTTGTTGATTTTGTTGATATTAGAAGAAAGAGCACTTCTAGTGAGCTTGTCTAGGTTCTAGCTGTTATTTGACCAGTATTGCTTGACTTTTTTCATGAGAATACCAGCCGATAGAGGCAGTATGATAAGCCATGGAGGTACTTCTTTTGAGCAATCATGTGATGGATGTTAGTGTAGTATCTCGAATGCATGAATTTAGCCCATATATTTTTCTTGTCTCTGAAGTTGTACCATATTTTGTGTAATTAAGCATTTGACATGTCATTAAGGCTTCTGATGGTGAGCCTTTTCTCACTATAAGGTTTACAAATGTTGTCCCAACTAGTTCAAACAATATTGTTGTTGTTTGATTTCCATATAAATTTGTTAAAGATGTTTTTTATTCTCTTGGTTAAAGAGGTGGGGATGATGGTATTTTGCAAGTAGTAGTTGGGGGTTGTAGAAAATACAACTTGGATAAGAGTTAGCTGTCCTCCGAAAGATAGATGTAAGTTATTCCAATCTTGAATTTTTTCTCTAATGCTAGTGATGATATCTTCAAAATGAGAAGCTATTAATTTATAATGAATGTTGATATCGAGGTGCTTCAATGAAAGAGAACTTTTTTAAATTCCAGTTGAATTCAATATAGAGTGAATTCTAGGGAATAATGATTTTGTCATAGTGAATGATAACAAATTTTCTCTTGTTGATAGTTTTCCCCGAGATGCCTTCGTAGATTTTTAGGAAGATTAGAATCTTGTTGATGTTTTGATTAGAGCCATTGCAGAATATAACCAGGTGCAAAAGCAAGACAACGAGTTATTATTAAACTTTTAGTGTTGTATCTGACTTCCTTGTTATTTTGATAGAACTGTTTTAAACCCATGATTAGGAATTCCTCAGCTAGAATGAATACACTATGAGATAAATGGTCTCCTTGTCTAACTCCGTTAGTAGACTTGAAATAGTCATTTACCACTCCATTGATTATGATAGAAAACTTGTTATAGTTTATAAAAGAGTTAATCAATTCTAGAAAACTTCTTGGAAAACCAAAAGCAGCTACAATTTTGAGTCTGAAGGTAAAATAGAGATTATCGAATGATTTTTCCATATCTAGCTTGATTATGATATTGCCACTTCTTGTTTTTTTGTTAAGGTCTTTGAGAAGCTCTTGAGTAAGTATAATGTTGTCATGAATACTCCTTCCTTGCATAAAACTTGATTGTTCTTCTGAAATCAACCTAGGAAGAAGATTAGATAGCCTGACATTTATGATGCTTGAAATGAACCGGTTGAAAAAAAAATACATAGGCTGTTAGGTCTATAGTCATTCCAGGTCTTTGGGTTGTCCTTTTTTGGAATGAGGCTGATGGTAGTAGCATAAACACCTTTAGGTACCTGGTCACCATTAAAAAAACTTTAATAGCATTACATAATCAGTACCTATTATGGACTAGCACTTTTGATAGAACATGTTGTTGAAACCGTTAATACCGGCCACGATGGTAAGTTTTAAGGCTTTAATAGTGCAATTGATTTTTTCTTCGGTAGAAGTTTTCATTAGATTAATATTCTCACAAATATTAATGGTTTTAGCAATGGTTTGAGACAGGTTGGGAATGTATATGGTTGTTGTAGTAGTGAGAAGATTTTAAAAATGAGAAACGACAGAGTTGGCTATATCCTGCTGGTTTTCAATCCATTTTCCTCCATCGTGAATTTTGTGAACTCTTGATTTATGCCATTTTCTCTTAACATAATTTTGGAATACTTTTTTATTTTTGTCACCATTCAGGTTCCAGTTGTTGCTATTTTCTGCTCCTAATAGATTTCTTCCCTTGCAAGAAGATGAAGGTGGGTTGCCTTGGCTTTTTCAGCTTGATCTTGTTCTCTATGGTGTTTGAATCTTGGTAAGTGTTTTCCATTGAGTTGACATCTATTTTAGAATTGGCAATAACGTTGAATATGTTGCTAAAATATGTTTTGTTCCAATCTTTTAACCCGACTTTGAGCCTTTTGAGCTTGTTCCAAAAGATGAGGATAAATTTGCCTTGCACATCTAGATTTCATCATTCTTCAATGACTTTGTGAATATCTTTGTGAGTGAACCATATATTTTGGAATCTGAAAAGAGGACTTTATTTTTTCAGATTGCTGGGAAACAACGAGCAGAGGGGGTTGTGACCATAACACGTTTTAGCCAAGTGAGTGACAGTAGTGCTTGCAAACATCTCATTCTACGTATTATTGGTAAAAGCCCGATATAGTCTTTTCCACTTGTGATTATTGGTCCAAGTGTATTTGTTTATAATGTAGCCCAGATCAGTAAGATTACAGTCTTGAATAGCTTGAGTGAAGTTGTCCATGCTTCTAATACAAAGTTTAGAGCAAGATAATTGATCAGAATGAGTGGAGATTGCAACAAAATCACCAATTACCATACATTCTTGAGAGTAATTTGCCATTTGCCTTGTATTTTCTCACAGATCTATTATGAGGTACCTGTCATATTTAGCATAAATAATAAATACTAATATATCTTTATTTAGATAAGATAGAGTAACATTTAGGTGAAAAGATTGAGTCCAATTAGCCTCGGTAGAAATAGATATGTCATCATTACAAAAAACCCATATTTTCTTGGATATGTTAGCCATACTATTCTGGAAACCAAGGTATCTGGTAACTTTAGAAAGATTAGAGATATTAATCACGGGCTCTTGAATTGTTAGAATAGTGAGATTTTTATATTTTATTAGAGATTTCGGTCTTCTTCTGGAATCTTTGCTTCATATCCCTATGATATTCCAGCAAATGATGTTGAAATTCATTTGATGTAGCCAGTTACAGTCGTGGCAGACCTTCTTTTCAGGGTAACCTTGGTCAAGTTTTTGCTTTTGGATGAGATGTTTATTGTTTTTCCTTGCTCTTAATTCAGGTGTGGATCTGGGATGAAGCTTTTTTTATGAGAATGTTTAGGGGCGTTTCATAAGCTTCCTGTGTAGTTAAGCTTTGGAGATGATGGTGATGGATTTGCAGCTGGTTCAGTGAGTTTATTTCCCATGTCCAAAACATGAAGAGCTAGATTTCTGCAGAATCAAGATCAGGTAGTACCTCAATGTATTTTTTGTGGTTATATGGCTAACAGTAGGGTCAGTAGGTTTTTTAGATAATTGAATAAAGTTGACCTTAGTCTTTTGAGTAGGTTATGTATCAGTGGGTTTAGGTATTCCAATTAAGAAGGTTCCTTAATAATTTTATAGTTGGTTTAGTAATTTCCAGAACTGTGAGGGCTTCTTTATTTGTTCTAAGATCAGATGTAGATATAGAACAGTGGGTTGATTGTATGATGGATTTTTTCTTATTTTCTTCAGGGTTAATATTGTGGATAATTGAATTCTTTTTGGCTTTTCTGCAATCTTTGTTTTTGTGACCTATGTGATGGCAATCCATACAGTAGTCAGAACTTGTTCCATAAACAATTTGTTGCCAAAAACTTTATTGTTGACCAAATCCAACCCAAAGTTTCTCGAGCATAGGTTTAGTTAGGTCTACCTCAATCCATGTCTGACAATAATTGAACATGACCTGGGTTTTAGGTTGAATCTATGTGGTAAAAGGGTTACCAAGAGACTTTGCCGTCACTTTGATATAATATTTGTTGTACATGTAACTAGGCATTCTTGGAAATGTTATCCATATTGGAGATATTAGTGATTCTTTCTTAGTGGTAAAATCAGGAGTCCATTTTAAAATTCTCATTGAGAATTAACCTATTTTCCAGACTTTTCTTCTTCAGATATTTTTAAGATCTTCTTGAGAGTCCAGTTTAATTGTTATATGCCTGATATCCCAATTAGTAATGTTGTGTTGTCCTTTGAAACCTTGATTGTTAAATAAAGTTTGGAGCTTATTCAAAGTTGGTTTGCTATGTGTGAATTTCCCTATTAGAGTGGTTTTGTATTTTTGTTCTAGGTTGGTTTTATCCTGCTTTTGAAACTCTATATATTTGTATCCAGATTTGTTTTCTATTCTTGCTTGAATATGGGAGGCTGGTTTGATGTTCGGATTGGTGATTTCTGCATAAATTTTTGGATGCAATATTGGTGAGATCTGGATATTGTTGGCATTATTTTCAGATGATTCAGCTTCAAACGCAAGATTTCTTCTGAGAGTTTTTTATGAAGAGGACCCAGAAGGTCTCAAATGAGGGAATTTATAGTTGAAAGTACTGTCATGGGGTCTCAACGATCCTCCAAGTAGGCACATTGAGAACGAATTGCAGACTATAGGTTAATTGTTCAAAGACATCGAGAAGATGCATATGATTCATAGAATGAGATGAAGATTTAGGGAGATTGAGAAGATCTTGGCTTTCTTAGAGTTATTTACCATCTTGTTATTAGGCGTTTTCTAAATGCTTCGTTATTCTTGTTAAGTTTTATCATTTGCTAAGAGCGTTTGATAATATGGAATTGAAAAAAAACAGCTGAAACTACTTCGTGAAGTTGCACAAAAAAAAAATTGAAAATACATGGTGAAGTTAATTTTTTTTTGAAATTTTATCCTTGTGCAAAAAAACCTCAAATAAAAAAAATTACTACGTGCAGTTACCATAATTTCGATTTTTTAAAAAACTTTTCTTTACCTTCTGTTAAAAAAAAACATCCATTTACAATAACCTAAACTAAGCTAATCCTTTTTTTTTAAACAAAAAAAGAGTGAAAATTAGATTTAGTACCAAACATCCAAACCCTAACTACACATCGATTTCTAATTTAAGTAGCAAATCTAAGCACTTGTAAACTTTGTAACTGCCTTGGTACCCTCAGATACAGCATGCTTGGCGAGCTCACCGGGAAGAACCAACCTTACAGCAGTTTGAATCTCGCGAGATGTGATGGTTGGTTTCTTGTACCTAGCAAGTTTTGCAGATTCACCGGCAAGCTTTTCGAATATGTCGTTAATGAAACTGTTCATGATCCCCATGGCCTTGCTTGAGATGCCGATATCAGGATGAACTTGTTTCAGAACTTTGAAGATGTAGATCTTGTAGGTCTCTACGCTCTTCTTCGACCTCTTCTTTTTCTTGTCGGCACTTTCCTTGGGAAGCTTTTTGCCGGCTTTGGGGATCTTTTCGGCCACTGGGGTTTTCTTGTCGTCGGCGGGCTTCTTCTCGGCAAGTTTCTTCTCTGCTACCTTTGGGGCCATTTTGAAACGGATTTCTAGGTTTTGTAATTTGGGAGAAAGAGTTAAGCCTTAAGTTGTTGATCAAACTAAGCCTAAACTAATAAAGTAATCCTAAACTAAACTAAACTAAACTAATCCTAAACTAATAAAGTAAGCCTAAACTAAGCTAATCCTAAAGTAATATATATTTACTAAAACTAAACTAATAAAGTTAATTAAACTAAAATTATAAATTAAAAACTAAATTAAAGTAAAAAACTAACCTAAAGCAAAGCAGCAAAACCCTTTATCTCTCACAGCAACAACAAACCCTTACCTTACTGAAAAAAGATACCAAACCCTTACTTTTTTGTAGTGGCAGTAACTCACCTTTCTCACCTCACGCACAACGATGTCAGAAGCGTCGACAATCGAGCGAATCCACAAGCTTCGACATGCATCAAACCATCGAATCGAGCATATAAGTTGCACCAGTCGAGGAGCATAACCTTACCTTACGAATCGAGAAACACTTCTCGAATCGAGCAGTAGCTCACCTTGAATCGATTTTAAGTGTTTAAAAACGTAGTTTAAGACTTCAGATTAGTTGTATATGACTTCGATTGGTAGTTTATAGATTCGTTTATCGTTATATGATAATTCAAGACTGTATTTTGCTTTCTGTTGTTCTTCACCGTGGAATGGTGAAAAACACCTGGTTTTCGTGTAACACGGGCGGAAGCTAGGATTCGCACGACATGCGTATGTCGTGGGTCATTCCGATCATCGGATTATTTCGAGACCGTTTTATCTTCTTCGTATGTATGCATTATATATGTTTGCGCTATTTTTTTTAAAACAACTTTCCAATTATCATTTGGTATTTTCAAGTATGTCTTCACATTTTGTATATTTTTTTCAGGTTATGGATCGCGTTGATGCTTCAGGGACGGTTGATGGCTCGTATACAAAAATACTCAAGAATCGAGCGAAGAAAAGAGACAATATCGACTGTGAATAAGTAAGAGATTCGCCGGTTCCGATGAAGTCAATACCTCTAATTTCAGCACCCTCTCCTTCCGGTTCTATATCTACTTCTGCAGCCTTCAAGCGACGCCAGCCTCCTCTTACCAGAGGTCCATCTAGAGCTTCGCTCCCCTGCTAAATTGTATACATTATTCATAGACACAGTCACCTCCCATACTACTTACTACGTTTGGCAGAGAGAGGTAATATCTAGATTTATTGTTAATTTTTAATGGTAATTTAATATATAATAATATTTAAGATAACTATTTTCAGGAGCGTGAGATGAGGTTTTACGTCCATTATCCTAGCCACAAAAGTTCGAGTATGGACACTTAGGGTAGGGTACAACTGTACATGATGTATAGTAGATATAAGATATATTTTTTAAACAAGATGGATTGGAGGCGGGCGTTAAAACAGTTAAAACACAAGATTGGAGCAGTAAACTCGGAAGAACACCAATTTAATTTGTGTTGTAATTTGAACTTCGTAATATTTTTTTAACTTTTGAATTCTTCGTTTGGATGCTGTTTTAACTTTTGAATTATGTGTTTTGATGTTGTTTTAACTTTTAAATTATGTGTTTGGATATGGTTTGAATTATGTGTTTAGAGGCTTAAATCGTTGCTTCGTTCCTCGACTATCACGTTTTGTGTCATTTAGTCCCTCGACAAAAAAATCACGGGTGAGGGTCCTTCGACTATCAAAAATCTATAATTGCTATATCCGGTCCCCCGAATTAATCAGTTGGTGGACTCCACATCTGGGAACAAGCTATTGTCCTTTATGAATGCCTTCTCCAAGTATAATCAGATTCAAGTAGATTCAAAGGATCAAGAACCTACTAAATTTGTTACTGATAGGGCCCTCCATTGTTACAAGGTGATGCCATTTGGATTAAAGAATGCTGGGGGTACTTATCAGAGATTAGTAAACAAGGCTTTTGCTAACCAGATTATAAGAAACAGAAGTTGGTCTCGCTCCTCGATCGTATATTCATCGTTTTCTCCCACCACTTCTGCCAAAGCTGGTGGCACTTCCTGCTTGTCCGCATTCATCCGAACCGGTTTTTCTTGATGGTTTCGAATGCTAGATCCAGACACCTTCCTCTCCCACTGTGGTCGCCAATTTGGTGAGGATTATTTTTCACTAAGGGTAATTTTGTCAGGTGTTTTGTGGTGTTTTAAAGGTATTTAATGCTTAAGTGGTTTGTAGTGAGAGATTTGAGCTGCCTGGTTGTATTAAATGTTCATTCCCCTCATTAATGAAAGTGGTTGGGTATTTATACCTTTAATTATGGGCCACATGGGCTTTCGGGTCGTACTTATGGAATCGGGTCAAGTTCAAAAACCCATTAGTTTATTAAGCAGATTAGAAATTAGCTTAGTCATAATGTGATTAGCTTTTAATACTTTAGTCCTGTTCGGATGGTTTAGTGGGTGGTTTTTATCTGAATTACCCATGTCCGGTATCTACAGTGAGTGGTGAGAAAATTCGGACTCATCAAGTTTAACTATTTTACTTTATTCAATTTACTTCATGTATTTAGGTTAGCATCTACCTCGTAATTAATCCATCATTTATATTCTATTCTCCCATGTCTAGCTTAGTTTGTTTATTTTTATCAATAGGTCAGGTGACTTAGTGAGAAAAAAGGTTACAAAATTGGGTTATTTGAATAGAAGTTCTTTCTTTTACCCTTTACCTCAAAACTTACACTTAAACTATACAAACTTTCATCCAAATATTTATTTATTACATTTATACCCTTAATAATTTACATACTTATCAGACACTATTATTTAGAATAGGCCGGACTTACGAATTTGATTGAGTTTTGGAACATACAAAGAGTTTCATTTTATAGCTTTTAGAATTAATATTTAATTAGATGTTGCAATTTTTTTGTTCAAATTATATTTGGAAGGGCTAGAAGTTACAAATTATTAACCTATATTTCGTCAATAATTTTATAAATTTTAGTGAATTATTTATTAAAATAGAAAACCTCGATTAGTTGTACGAGAAAGAAATCAGCCAAAACATTAAAGTAAAAAAAACAAAATTATCTTCTGAATAGTTATAAATATGATTTATTAAACTTTCTTGACTTAAAATTACCGTTGGTCCGCCATGTATAGCCCGTGCATCATAGTAGTCATTGATATTCACTTTTGTCTCCCACCCATCCTTCATGTTTTAGAAATTTGCACAATCAGCCTCCTGTATATTTGGGGGACTAAAGTGACACAAAAATCGAGATTTGGGGACCTAAAGTGACATAAAACTTGGGATTTTAGGTGCACGTGTCAGTTTATAAATGGTTCACATGTACGGTAGGACTAATCGTGTACAATTCTATAAAATAAAGGATGGATGTGAGACAAAAGTGAAGATAAAAAACTACTTTAATACACAGACTATACATGAGGGACCAACTATGATTTTTAACCAACTTGCTTTTAACGTGGTAAGATCATCAAACACTGCCAAAATATGGTAACATAAATATTTTATTTAAAAACATTCTTTTAAATGACCTTCAATAGATATGTTTTGGATAGGCCAAGTCATCAATTTCATTCTCTCTGGTAGAACTGGACGGGTCAGGTCTTTAGAAAGATGCAAACACATGGTAGATGCAAGTGACAAATAGTCAACTCGATCTAGCTAATCAAAAGAATGCACTAAGGAGGAGTGTAAAAAATTAGTGCACTCTTTAATCTCAATTACAAGAAGCATACAGACTAAGTTCCCACAAACTACCCGCAAAGTTCCCACAAGAAACACACAGTTCTCAATTAATTCTCAACTATTAAACGACTTAGTGAAATAGTGGGAGTTATATTAAGAAACTTGAAAGTCTCAAATTATTAAAGCGATGTTATACTTGAGTTTTTTTTGAATTTGTTGGTTTCGTTGTCTCTATGATGGTCAAAATATAGCTTTGTTAGTTGCAGAAACTAGAACCGATTTTTGTTTGTCGAGGATGAGATTTGTGAGAGGGGGAGAGGGAGAGGTTCTCATATTACAGGGGAGCCGACACCTCCATCCAAAACTGACAAAACATATACACAGTGGGAACAAGATGATCAATGTGTTTTCACATGGATTATCAAGAATCTTGAATCCAGCTTGTTGAATAATGTCTCGCAATATCCCACTGCAAAAACCCTCTGGGATGGGTTAGCCACCACATACGGTTCTGGTACATATTCGTTACAGGTGTTTGACCTTCATAAAAGGGATAATTCATTAAGGCAAGGGTCCGATACACTAGAAGACTTGTGGAACAAACTGCAGAACATCTGGATTTCTATAGATAGGCGAGATCTGAACCCTATGAAAGACCCAGAAGACATTCAGATCTACAATAAGAAGACTCAAGAACAAAGACTCTATCAATTGCTAATGGCAATTAATGACAAGCTAGAACCAGTCAAGAGAGATATCCTAAAAAAGGATCCTCTTCCTTCCGTGGAAACAGCGTATGCTACAATACGAAGGGAAGTGGCCAGGATTAATATACTAAAATCAAGTTCTTCTGATAGTGACTCGATTGAAACTGGAATGTGTTTTGCTGCTAAAGATTCTGCACAGAGGTTTAATTTTGATCCAAAGAGAAAGAATATAAATCCAAGTTGTATTGCACCCATTGTGGGATGAAGAAACACACTAAAGAGACATGTTTCCAGCTGGTTGGCTATCCAAAATGGTGGGAGGACGGTCATAAGGAGAAAAATAACCACCGTTTCAGATCTAATGTCAAACAGGCTTCGTCTACAAGTGGCGGTGAAGATCCGACTAAAAATGAGCAAGGAAGTGGCTCTGGTTTTGGAGGAATTACGGCGAACTCCTATGAAAAACTTGGAGGTAAAGGGTTTGAGAAATCAATGAATTGGATCTTTGATTGCGGGGCTACGGACACCATGTCTTATGATCCTAAAGACTTTGGTGACATGTCATCTCCAAAGAAGTCCCATATTGAGACTGCTGGTGGAGAAATTTGTGAAGTCAAAGGGGGAGGTTCAATTATTTTTTCGGAAAAAATGGAAATTAAAAACTACCTCTACATTCCTTCAATATCCTTAAAGTTATTATATGTTAGTCAAGTGACAAAACAACTCAACTGTGTGGTTCTTATGTATCCATTTTTTTGCATTTTACAGGACATTAAGGAGATCATTGGGTGTGGTACTGAACAAGGAGGTCTCTATTATACTGATGAGTTAGTTCATAAGGGACATGTCATGCTTGCTCACGGAACAACCGAAAGGCAACTTTGGTTATGGCACCGACGACTTGGTCATCCTTCTTTTAGCTATCTTAAAAGTTCGTTTCCTAGTCTTTTTAGAATAAGTCCATTCATGAGAAATGTGAAACCTGCATTCTTGCAAAAAATTGTAGGGTCTCATCTAATCAAAGTAATACTAGAGTTGATTATGCTTTCTCGCTAATCCATCCTGATGTTTGGGGTCCAGCACCAAATTCCACTAACAATCAAATCATATACTTTGTTTTATTTGTGGATGATTTCTCAAGAATGACTTGGATATACTTCATGAAATATAAATCGAAAGTACCAGAAATATTTGTTTGTTTTTACAAAATGATTTTGACTCAATTTGAAAAAAAACCAGATTCTCCGTTCTGATAATGGAACAGAGTTTGTCAACCAAACAATGTATAATGTTTTCAAAACAAATGGTCTTATCCATCAAACCACTTGTCCAAACACACCTCAACAAAATGGTACTTCAGAACGAAAAAATCGTACTTTACTTGAAAAAACTCGTGCTATTATGATTGAATCTAGAGTTCCTCATTCTCTTTGGCCAGAAGCTCTTGCTACAGCCACTTATCTTGCAAATCATCTACCAATCCGATGTCTAGGATATAAAACTCCATTACAAGTGCTTGCCACCCAAGTTACAATTCCATTTGTTATGAACTTACCACCTCGTGTCTTTGGTTGTTCGGTGTTTGTTCATATCTCTAAAACTAGTCGAAACAAACTTAATCCATGTGCTGAAAAGTGTGTATTCATTGGGTACGGTGTTCATCAAATGGGATATCAGTGTTAAAATCCGGTTACTCGTCGAATCCATGTCACCATGGACTGTGACTTCTTAAAATCCGATTATTATTTTTACCACCAATCTCGTGCTCAGGAGGAGAAAGTAAGTGAATCACTCGAATGGTTGCTATATGAAAGTTACTTTGAGGATGTGCCGACAGAGTCGGTAGATGGCGCCACCGAACACGCCTCTTCCAACATAAAGGAGACTGACGAGGCAGTTCTTACCACCAATGATTCTCCCGAAGACAATGTCCAACAAGAAATAAATGCCATGGATACTACCAGTGAATCAGCCAAAGAAAATGCCCATCAAGAGGTAAACAATTTACAATGTCATAATTCACAAAATGCTATTGACCATGACATTTCAGGAAGTTCATTTGTTGAAACTCAAACTCCGGTTCTTCCCCCAAGAAAAAATAGAAGGGTTCCTCCTGACCGGTATTCACCGGAACACGTTCCTCGTGCTTCTACATATCCGGTAAAAACGGACAGTAAAGGAATGACGAAGATTGCAAATGCGTTTTCAGCTACTATTCTCTCTGAACAAATCCCTAAAACAGCTCAAGAAGCTAAGAATATGACTAAATGACATGAGGCAATGAATACCGAAATGGAAGCTCTAAAAAGGAATGGTACGTGGGATAATTGTGTGTTACCACAATGGAAGAAAGCAGTCGGGTGTAGATGGGTGTTTAATATAAAATATAAATCTGATGGCACCATTGAAGGGGCCAGACCAGCGAGTAAAGAAAGGTACCAAAGGTTGGTGGGAAAATTGATTTACCTGGCTTACACTCGAGCCGACATTCCATACGCGGTGGGAGTAGTTAGCCAGTTCATGCATCATCCTCAGGAACACCATATGGAGGTAGTAATGAGGATTATTCGATATCTCAAAGGAACATTAGGAAGAGGCGTAATTTTTAAGAAAAATGGACACCTTGATGTTGAAGTATTCACAGATGCTGATTGGGGAGGGAATCCTAACGACAAGCGATCAACTACTGGCTACTTTACTCTTCTTGGAGGTAACTTGGTGACTTGGAGGAGTAAGAAACAGAAAGTAGTATCACTGTCAAGTGCTGAATCAAAGTTTAGAGGAACTGTTAAGGGTATTACCGAGATATTTTGGTTAAAGAAGATAATGAAAGAAATCGGATCCCCCCTGAAGTGTCCAACTCAGTTAATGTGCGATAATAAAGCTACGATTAAGATTTCAGAGAACCCGCTACATCACGATAGAACAAAGCACGTTGAAATAGATAGGCACTTCATAAAAGAAAAGATTGAATATGGGACAGTCGAACTTCCGTTTGTTAGATCCGAAGACCAACTGGCAGACATCCTGACGAAAGCGGTTGCTGCAAGAACATTCGAATTAGTTTTATCCAAGTTGGGTATTGGTGATCCCACTACACAACTTGAGGGGGAGTGTTAGAATATTCAGTGTGTTAATGTTAGAATATTCAGTGTATTAAGTTTCCTTGTATATGCCTCTAAGTTCTCTATATATTGAGAGCCTTACTTGGGTGTGCATTATAAAAAAGAGTTCAATACAAAAAGGAACACTTTCTAATAAAACACAAAACTCTAGCCGCTTCCCAGGAATGTACAATTTCATGTTATGTCCCTAATCATTCTGCATCTTGTTTGATTGTTTCTCTTAACAGTATCTCATTGCGATTTCAATGTAAATGCTTATTTTGCTAGATATGAACAAGTTGGTTTATAACCATTGCTAGATAAGGTCTATGTAAACTTGTTTTGCATTTGCGATTGATTACATATTGAATTTGCTAGATTTGAACAAGTTGCTAGATAAGGTCTATGACTTTGCGATTTGAATGTAAATACGTGTGTTACTAGATTTGAACAAGTTAAATTACTGATATTGCTAGATAGTTTATAGTTGTAAGCGTGGTTCGCAATTGCGATTTAGGATATATTAAAATTGCTAGATATGACCAAGTTGCTAGATAAAGTTTATAACTTTGCGATATGAATGTAAATACGTGTTTTGCTAGATTTGAACAAGTTAAATTACTGATATTGCTAGATAGTTTCTAGTTGTAAGCTTGGTTCGCAATTGAGATTTAGGGTATATTAAAATTACTAGATACTAACAAGTTTGTAGTTGGTGGCATAACACTAAATTTGGTCTATTTTATTCTTTGTCGATATATACCGTTCTTCGAACTTCTACCATCAATCTAACCAGATACGGTCCATATCTAGAAAGATAAATTACCTCTGCTTCAAACACGACGGCCAGATTCCGACTACCGCGAGAGAACATTATCGAACGTATTTTAAAAAACGAATTGTTTGCTTAGGTTGTTCGGTGACCGGTGCTTCGTCGGAGAACTATTTTCCTAGGTTAGACAATGGATTTTGGTTACAACTGTTCAAATTTATAAATAGTTAAATTTGGAGAGGGAATCGAACCCGAAAAATATAGTTTAGAAGGGAAAATAGTGGAATTAAATCTAAATGATCTTATTTATAGTACTGGGATAATTTAGTCAATTAGTTAGATTTGGGTAGCTTTCAGTACTATCCCATTTTTGGGTATCAGTTAGTAGATTAAAAGTTGAGAAGGTATTAATGGATAGTTCTCTCAATTATGAATTCGAAGCCCAGTCGAACAATCAGATACTAAAGTAAGGAAAAATGAAGAATGAGGTAGAGTACATCGAAGAAAGAAAGTAAATAAAATGACAGAGTACATATACCAAGTGAAAAAGGACACTATAGTTCAAATAATTTGTTAAGCCAAGTATTTACACCTCGATTCTGTCTAGTCGATCGACATCGCTGTGGGGTCAGATGTGTCGGGTCTTGATCCGGTGCTGGTACTGGTGGAGGCATCGGCGCTTCCTCGTTGCCCACCGGCTCGTAATCATCCGGATGCGTTTGTTCTAGCATCGATAATGGTGGCGGGAGCGGCGCTTCCTCGTTCTCCACCGGCTTGTAATCATCCGTCAGTAGAGCTTCCTTGTTATCCACCGGCTCGTAATCATCCGTATGCAGTTGTTCTTCTAGCATTGGCTCCTTCAAAGACATATAAGTCTCCACTGCTTGCCGACTTTCCCACTCTTGAATCTGGCGTGCAAATCGAGTGGTATACTTTGCCCATTCAGAACCTTTTCGCTACTTAATTCGTGGAAGCTTAGAGAGTGACCAAGATGTAGATTCAACTTTATAGTTTCTAAATTCCGGAAACTGTTTTGCCGCATAATGTGGCATGTGATGTGTTACTATATGATAACACATTAAGGGCACCATGTCTCTTGTTCTATGTATATTTTGTTGCCTGAGACACCGTAGACCGGCATATGGATGCCAAATAATATCCTAAATAAATAGATATTAAAATTAAAAAGACATCTACCTCGTCGATGAAAAAATAATTTAATTAAGTTTTATATGAAATTTACCTCATCCCAAAATGATAAGTCCTGTATGGTGAGGGGGGTCCGATGGTTTTTGGAAGCTGTCATTAATTGCTGCATAATCCATGGAAGTAATGGATCTCCTCCTTGAGGTAGAGGAAATGCGACCATATCGATGTTGAGCCATTCTCTAAAGCCTCTCAATCTCATAAAAATAAAACCCTGCCAATCAATTAAATAATATAGCATAGAATTAATAAAAAATACTATAATTATATAGGGTTATAATTTACTACTCACGAGTATTATCCAAGCGTTGCCATCGACACACTTTTTAATTTGTTATTCCTGGTGATGAGCCTCGATCCATGGTCTTGCTGGAGAGTTTGGGGTTGGGATATGTCACTTGAATGAAGATTTGAAATCTAAGAAGTCGATATGGGGAAGACGAAGCATTCAAAAGAATTAGGCGCCTTGCTGCTTTGCCCGTTAGTCCTTAACAATTGATTATTTTTCAATTTTATCCAAAACATTGTAATTTGGGGTTGGGATATGTCACTTGAATGAAGATTTGAAATCTAAGAAGTCGATATGGGGAAGACGAAGCATTCAAAAGAATTAGGCGCCTTGCTGCTTTGCCCGTTAGTCCTTAACAATTGATTATTTTTCAATTTTATCCAAAACATTGTAATTTCTCTCAATTTAGTAATAAAATTCTTTACTTGCCAAAATATAAAAAAAATAAAAAAATTATGGGTTATGCTAACCGGTTGGGCTCGAACGATGGGTTATCCAAAAAATTATGGATTCAACATGGGCTCTGCTCGAATAAGGTTTGGCTCGAACGATGAGTTATCCAAAAAATTATGGATTCAACATGGGCTCTGCTCGAATAAGGTTTGGCTCGAACGATGGGTTATCCAAAAAATTATGGATTCAACATAGGCTCTGCTCGAATAAGGTTTGGCTCGAACGATGGGTTATCCAAAAAATTATGGATTCAACATGGGCTCTGCTCGAATAAGGTTTGGCTCGAACGATGGGTGTTGTGACGCCTGGATCGGGTTTGGCTCGAACGATGGGTGTTGTGACGCCTGGATCGGGTTTGGCTCGAACGATGGGTGTTGTGACGCCTAGATCGGGTTTGGCTCGAACGATGGGTGTTGTGATGCCTGGATCGGGTTTGGCTCGAACAATGGGTGTTGTGGATTATGGTCCCTCTGATCAGACAAAAGATGCAGACAACACAATATAACAGATGAAATGTAAATCTGACAGAGATAAGAAATGATTCTTGAAAGGGAACTGTTTCACCACACTTTGAATATTACTAGAATTTTGTTTAAATAGACTAATACATAACAGTTAGCCGATCTTATCTAATTAACTGACGCAATAACTTATAATAACCGTGTTCAATATTATCTAACAGGTGTTGGCTTTTCTCTTAGTTAGATGAGCTTGTCGATGGTCCTTTTGGGCCTTTACTAAGACCATGGCTGGATAACTGAATGGTTGGATGGCTCAAGCTCTCAAACTCCGACTAGATAGTTGGATTGTTGGATGACTGAATAAGTAGAAGGATGGATGGTTTATGTAAATGGGTGGAACATAATATATTTTGGGTATGAAGCAATGAATCCGAGATTAAGATGAATGTGTTTTCAGTCGGCTGGTTTTTAATGGGTTATTTGCACATAAGTCTTTCCTTTTACCCTTTAATTCGAAACTTACATTTAAACTATATTTCCTATCATTCGATTCTTTATTTATTACAACCATCTTGATTTTTTCATTAAAGACTTCAGTATTCTAAGTGGTTCTTTGTTGTTGATTTTTAGCCATGGAGCTTCCGGATTTAACCGTTTAGGAACTGCACTGATACCGATTAAAAAGATAGGCACTAAACTGATAAAATTCAAACATAAATCACTAAATTGAAAAAATTGAAAAACGTTTAGGGTCAAGTTGCAGGCTAGGCCTGTAGGGCAAATTCGAAGTCTCCCCTGTCGAAGCCTGGCTGTAGTGTAATATCCCATCACCTTTAACTTGTATAAATTTGTAGTGACTTAAACTAAAAATTAATATGATATTAATTTTTTTATTATCATTACAAATTAATTTAATAAAATCAAATTTTAATAAACAATATATTAATAACTAGGGGTATGAATTTTTCCTTATCAAATCATTTAAGACGTATGAATTTTTTACCAGGCTATAACTCAAATTTAAAAGCAAAAGTTTAGATACCGTTGTGTCTCAACACTTACCCGCAAATGAACTTGTTTTTCTTATGCATTTTAATACAAATGTAAATAAGGATTGGTTACTAATTGTTGAAAGAAATAAGCCAAAAATTGACGTAGGTAAGGAAAATTGATAATTATTAACGTATAAATGAATTAGTATATAACTTATTAAATTTTTTGTAAATGCCATGTTAATAAAAATATATGAAACAGACTCGTTAAAAAAAATAGATATATGAAACATGTTCCAGCTTTAGCTTCTGTTCAATTTTCTTCATCCTTCAAGTCTCCATCAGCATTCCATTTGATTCATTCATAAGCAATATTCATTCATAAGCAATATTTGTAAATGTCATGTTAAGAAAAATATATGAAACAGACTCGTTAAAAAAAATAGATATATAAAACATGTTCGAGCTCTAGCTTCTGTTCAATTTTCTTCATCCTTGTAGCTCCTGTCACTAACTTCCTAGCTCTTCGACCTGTTCCTGCAAAATGAAGAGGAAAGAAAAGAGAAACCACAAGAAAAGAGTAATTTCCAGCCACTAACTTCCTAGCTCTTCTCTCAGCATAATGCCTGCAAAACTAGGCATTATGCTGAGAGAAGTAACCCAAAATTAAGAAACCATAAATTAGAACTAGATCCAAACACAGAAGTTGCAGAGATTAATTAAAAAACTAAAAAGTACAACCAAATCCAAGCAAGAAACTTAAATTACAACAATAAAAATAACGTAAATTATTTTTCGTTACACAATATAATAACGCAACCGCACCGGAGAGTGTTTTTCGTTACAACATTATAATAACGCAACCGCATCAGAGAGTCTTTACTTTTCGGAGATGAGATTCAATTCCGTACGTATCATCTCGTGCTGTAATATATATTAAATCAGAGACAAAATATCATAGATATCGAATCATTTTTAACAGACAAGGAAAGCTAAACCAACCATTTGCGTTAGAGCAGACATCATAGCTGCTGTGTTACGTGACTGCAACTCTTCCATCTCTAGATCCTTGCTAACTTTAAGTGCACAATTTGCCGCCTCTCGCTCACCAAATGCTTTGGTGGATTCCTCAATCCCTTTCATTATTAAGAGTTCTCTGGCATCTCTTTTCTTATGCTCTTGTTCGTACTTCGTCTCTATTTTCTTTAATTTCCTGGCAATTTTGCGAAATTTAGTCTCATAACAAATGGAGAAAGTAGCCTGACCAAGAGTAACTAGGGTCCCGATACCAATTGCAAACCATGGATGCATCTTGACCAATTCAAGAACCAGACAGATTACTCTATAGTGTCTTCCTTTGCGAAATTTGAATTCTGAAGTGAAGAAGAAGTCATTTAGTTAAAAGGAAAGATAGAAATGATGGTGAGGAGTGAGGACTGAGTAACGATTAGATGAAGGAAGTTTTTGACACAATGACATTTTGATTTTGATTGACTTGACAATTTGCTATCGGTAAAGATGATTTGAAAGTCTCCTGATGATAGAAAAGAGGAGCATAGCCAGAGATTTCGAATCGCATTAAAACGATTAGAGGGCGGACGACAAATAAAACGGTGGTGGGTGACCTACCATCATAAAGAAAAGGGATTACTTATCGGGATTACATATTATAAAAATCAGTATATAGTTGATTAATTTAATCTTAACATTTTTATTTATAACCGAAATCTATAAGGAACCGAAACTGAAAAAACGGTAAGGAATCGAACCGACAAAACCGATAAACCGGTAGAACCGAACCGATAAACCGGTAGAACCGATTAATAAAACCGGTAGAACCGATTAATAAAACCGGTAAACGACATAATCGATATCGAACCGAACCGATAAGATCGGTAAACCGATAGAACCGATACGGAACCGAACAATAAAACCATTAGAACCGACTATTTTACTATTATTTTTTATAATTATATCACCAAAATTAATTAATAGTTAATTACCAATTTTTAATAAAAACCAAACATTAACTTCTAAATTTTAATTTTTATCTTATTTATTTAAGTAAAAAATTGAAAATTAAATTATTATTTTTTTAATATCACCAAAATGACCAAACCAAACTCGGACCAAACCAGAAATGGAACCGAACCAAAAACTTAGAGGTCCAGTCCAGTTCTGTTCTAAAAAATAGAACCGAAAACTTAACCGTCCTGTGTGTGGTTCCGTCAAAACCCGAACAGATAACACCTCTAGTGGGACTGGACACTTTAGAGCCAGCCTACACTTGGATGTAGACAGAGGAGCCTTACTAGTTACTGTAAACCATGCGGAGGTTCATGCTCTTTTTTTTCATCCTTAAAATCATTTTTTAAGATAAATGGTTTGTCAAAACAATAAAAAAATTTTTTATATTTTTCGATATCTACAAATAGAGACTTGGTTTGTTTGATTCCGACACCAAAATATTTTAAGTATTTTAAAATGATTTTCGAAATATTTTAGTAAGTTAATATATATATATATACCATGATTTATAATTTCTTGAGATCTATAAATAGAGACTTAGTTTGTTTAATTCGGACACCGAAAGTTTTTAAGTTTTTTTATTTAGTTTTTTCAAAACAATTTTTGGAATACTTTAGTAAGTAAAAAAAAATTATATCATAATTTATAATTTTGTGAGATCTATAAATTAATAGAGACTTGGTTTGTTTGATTCGGACACCGAAAGTTTTTTAGTTTTTTTTATCAAATATTCGAAACAATTTTCGAAACATTTTAGTAAGTAACAAAAATAAAAATAGATAATAACATAATAACCTATAAATTTGGATTTAAAAGTTTTAAATTCATTACAAAACTTAAAAAATTAAAATTTATAATGTTATTGATATAGTTACATTTAACAAATTTAATCATCCACAATTTAAGTTATAATTTGGTAAATAAAAATTAAACAAATAAATTGAGGTGATCAATAATATATTTTATTAAATTGTAAATTATTTATTTAATTAAAAATTTAAGTTTTTTCGGAAATCAAACCAATTTTATTTTAAATTTAAAATTTAAATATACTATATATTATGTATTATATTTTTAATTATTTCTATTTTATAGTTTATATTTGTAAAGAAAATATATTATGTTAATTTATGAAAATTATTAATTTTAATATATATATATATATATATATTAAATAATAAGAAAGATAAATAAAAATAAATGGTAGGATATTGTATGGTAGAATGATATGGAAGAGAGAGAAATACAGTGGGGTATGCTGAAAGATGAAATATGCACTGCTGCGTGGAGTGAGAATTTTTGCAGAATTATTTGAGGATTATGCTGATGTGGCGCGCTTTTGGGAGATGAAATATCCCCACTACTGCGTATGGTAAAGAAGAACAGAAATATGTTTCAATTTTGTATCCTAAACGATTTTTTATTTTTCGAATTTGGTCATTTATGTTTCAATTTTGTCAATTTAGTGACTCATCTTCTTAATCGGTATAATTTGGTTGATTCAGTAACCAGGAAAAAGGCCATGACATGCAGAGGTTTACTGAATCAGGTCAGCAAACAGATTAATGTGGATGAAACAAAGAAAACCAGGGTGCACCGGCAAGTGAGGTATGCCCCAGCTGCACCAAATCAAAACCAGAATCAGTCCGGGTACAAGGCCAAGGAAGCCGGACAGGGTCAAAATAGGGCCAAGGCTCAATCCGACCCACCTGCACCAGCTCAAAGTCATCAATCTAGAAATAAGCGAGGACCTTGGGTTCAACCGGAGTGGTTTGCTGAATTAAAAGAAAATGTAGAAAATGAAAGACGAAGTACATTTCAGAAAGCCGGTTGCATTACAATCTCCCAAGGAAAGTCAAAATAATAGTTTATGTCAGTATCATCATGATACTGGCCATACCACTGAATATTGCATCGCGTTGAAACAAGAAGTGTAGAATTTGACTGAGAGGGGAAAGTTGGGGGCTTATGTTAAAAGAATAAGTGGAAATAGGCATGGTAATGCTCATCAGACTGGCCCGAACAATGCAGGGACATCGGCTCCGGATGGGGCTATGGTGATAATTGAAAGGTTTGATGTAGAGTCAGAGTATTTGGATCCTGATCCAACCCAAAACACAGAGCACTGCAAGATGGTGTCCGGACTCATTATCTTTTTTAAGTCACTTACAATATTTGGGGGAGACACCATGACTACACCAACTGCTTCTTCGAGAAAGAGGCATGTTCATACTTTAGCTACCCAACAGGAAGGAGGCATGACTTCCTATCAATCTCAAATTCCATTTCCCTTTATTGTTTTCGATGAAGATGACTTGAGGGACATAGCTGGTCCCCATGAATATGTTGTTATAATAGGAGCATCCATTGGGGGCAATGACATAAGACGAATTTTGGTGGACACCGGTAGTTCAACCAATATCCTCTTTTTAACTTCTTATAAACAGATGAAGAATCCAACAGTAATTCAGCGTTCAAACAGGTCAATAGTGGGTTTCACTGGAAGCTCAGCTGACGTAATCGGGGAATTTGAAGAAGAGGTTTTGCTGGGCAAGGGCCCTTTTAAGAAGATGGTCAGAATACTTTTTATTGTGGTGATTGTCCTACGTGTTACAATGACATTTTGGGGAGATCTTGGCTCTCTATGATTCATGTTGTGGCTTCAACAGTCCACCAATGTTTAAAATACGCTATGCAAGGACAAGTGGGAGTTTTCTGAAGCAGTCAGAAGGTAGCAAGGGAGTGTTATGCAACAGTACTGGCCCCTCAAACTTTGGGGGCAGTTCGGATCAGTGAGGATTAGCAATTTGAGGGGCCTTCTGGGGAGATGGTGAAATTGATGACCCTAGAGAGACCCCTGGTGTTTTAATACCAATTGAAGAAGTTGAAACTCACTCACACCAGAGAGACCCCTGGTGTTTTAATACCAATTGAAGAAGTTGAAACTCACTCTCTGGCTGAAGGAAGAAGTGTCAAGATCGGGTCCAAGATGACATCGGAATTGAAGAGTAAAGTGTTAGCCTTTTTGAAAAACCATCAGCATGTTTTCTCCTAGTGCAATGCTGATGTAACCGGAGTGCCAGCAGACATTATATCACACCAATTATCCATCCGGAGGAATATAGCACCTGTTGTACAAAAGATGAGAGATTTTTCTAAGGAAAAAGCTGATATCATAGTTCAAGAGGTTGACCGACTTACTAAAATGGGGCACATAAAGGAATCGCAGTACCCTTTATGGACAGCCAATCCGGTGTTAGTAAAGAATAAAAATGGAAAGTGGCGTATGTGCATTGATTTTACAAATCTCAATAGAGCTTGCCCAAAAGACCTATATCCGGTCCCTCGAATTGATCAGTTGGTGGACTCCACATCTGGGAACAAGCTATTGTCCTTTATGGATGCCTTCTCCGGGTATAATCAGATTCAAGTAGACCCGAAGAATCAAGAACATACTATATTTGTTACTAATAGGGGCCTCCATTGTTACAAGGTGATGCCATTTGGGTTAAAGAATGTTGGGGTTACTTATCAGAGATTAGTAAACAAGGCTTTTGCTAATCAGATTGGAAGAAACATGGAAGTCTATATCGATGACATGATGGTGAAAAGTGTGGACGAAGAGCTACACTTAGCAGATCTCCAAAAAACCTTTGCCAACTTGGTGAAGGTAAATTTAAAATTAAATCCAGAAAAGTGTTTTTTCGGGGTGCAGTCTGGAAAATTCTTAGGGTATGTGATAAGTGAGAAGGGCATACAACCTGATCCAGACTAGCTTAGTGTTTTATTACAAATGGAGCCTCCTCGGAATATTAAAGAAGTACAAAGATTGACAGGGTGGTTAGCTGCTCTAAACCGTTTTATTTTAAGGTCTTCGGATAGGTGTGCCCCGTTTTTTCAAACTTTGAAAGGTGCAAAAGAGTTAATTGGTCTCCCCAGTGTGACCAGGCTTTCGATGAAATTAAGAAGCACTTATCCTCTCCTAAAAATTTGTTTAAACATGTTGATGGAGAGACACTCTACATATACTTGGCAGTTTCCGATTGCGCCCTAAGTGTAGTGCTAGTAAGGGAGGTGGATAATTATCCTCGTCTGGTGTACTATATCAGCAAAAGCTTGATTGATGCAGAAAAAAGATATTTGAAACTTGAAAAACTAGCACTGGCCTTACTAATTGCTGGTAGAAAAATGAGACCCTACTTTCAGTCTCATTCGATCATTGTCCGGACGTCTTTTCCCTTGACAAAACGGTCTTCAAAAGGCAGACGTTTCAAGCATAATGACCAAGTGGTCGGTGGAGCTGAGAGATTATGATATTGATTTTGCCCCTCGTACAGCACTCAAGGCTCATACTGTTGCTGATTTCCTAGTTGAATTTCACTCAGGCAGAGACACCAAACAAACAACAGTTGAAAAAACTATGAAAGTATGGGTTGTCCGGACTCATGGAGGATCGAGTACCATGGGTTGTGGTGCTGGAATATGTTTAACCTCTCCATACGGTGGCAAATGTACCAAGCTATATGTTTTGCTTTCAGGGCTTCCAACAATGAGTCCGAATATGAAGCTGCTACAGGTGGCTTGAAATTAGCTATAATTTGTGGAGCCAAAAGGGTCAGGTTAATGAGCGATTCCCAGCTTCTAATCTATCATGCACAAGGTCAATCCGAGGCAACAAATGAGCAATTGGTTAAATATTTATTTGTCCTTAAAGAAGTGGCACTTAATTTCAAAAACATCACCTATGAGCACATATCCCGAACATAAAATACGTTAGCAGATTCCTTGGCAACCATAGCCTATTCTGAGTCATACCCATGGATTCATGTGCAAGAGTGCCCATCCATTCAACTCAGTCAGAACAAGGAAGAAGAAAGTTTAAATATACAAGTAAATCAACCTCAAGATTGGAGATGTCCTCTTTTCCAGTACCTCTCAGATGGCATCTTGCCTCCGGAAAAAGCAGTGGCAAGAAAAGTAAAGTATAAGGCTCATGGCTTTGTCATCCTAAGAGATGTTCTTTAAAAAAACTCCTTTAGTAGGCCTCTCTTACGATGTTTGGGGATCGAAGAGTCCCAAATGATGCTCTCCGAATTGCACGATGGCGAGGGATCAACACACTGTGGATTCAGGGCTCTAACTAGAAGGGTCTTGTTAGCTGTGTACTATTGGCCCTCCATAATGCAAGATACCAAGGAATTGGTGAAAAAATGTGATCCATGCCAGAGATACAGTAATGAAATTCATATCCCAACTGTCCCTTTAGAGTCAATTTCTGAGCCAATACCTTTTGCTCGTTGGGGGCTGGATTTGGTGGGACCTCTACCCATGGCATCCGGAGGATGCAAAACTATAATAGTTGCTATTTATTACTTCTCAAAGTGGATCAAAGTAGCCCTATTGGCAGGAACTACTTCGAAAGTTGTTATAAAATTCATCCTGTCTAATATTTGCTGCAGATTTGGGGTTCCACAAAAGATAACCACAGACAATGGGCCACAGTTCGATAACAAGGATGTGGAGAATTTATGTGCCTCTAGAGGAATTCAACACTGTTTCTCTTCTCCTTTCCACCCACAGGAAAATGGTCAAGTTGAAGTAGCTAACAGAACCATCCCGTCTGCTCTTAAAAAGAATCTAGAAGGGGGCTGCTGGAAAGTGGCCAAGTTATCTACAAGAAGTACTATGGTCTTACCGGACCACTCCCGAGGCTGCAACACAAGAATCCCCATTTGCCTTGGTGTATGGTATGGATGCAATAACTCTCATAGAGGCCACTCTCCCTTCATTCCGAGTCCACCAATTTTCCGAACAAGCTAACGAAGAGGCAATCAGAAGCCAGCTTGACTTGATGGAAGAAAGAAGAGTCAAGGCTCACCTTAGAGCCACACACTATCAGGGTTTGATGAGAAGCAAATTTGCTTCCAGAATCAAAAGGAGGGATTTTCAATTAGGTGATAAAGTGCTGAGAAAAGTCTTCCTGCTTACCAAGGAGAAGCAGTTTGGCAAGCTAGCTCCAACTTGGGAAGGACCCTATGTGGTCAGTGAAAAACTTAAGCCTGGGACATACAGGCTCCAAGATAAAGATGGAAGGATTTTGAATCACCCCTGGAACATTGAACACCTTCGGTTGTATTTAGAATAAAGACTATGTAAATATTTACTCGCTTAAAGTCCATGTAAATATTTGGGGACATACTCTTTCCTACCCTGGTGGCGCGGGGAGGTTTTAATGAGGTGTTTGGGTTTTTTAATAAAATTCGATGCCTTCTTAAAAAATTCGAAGTGGTTTGACTAATAAATCGAATTAATTCGGTGGAGTGATGACCATGTAAACATTCGTCATCGGAGAATTTAAACATTCTCACTTTAAAATACTTGTAAAATAACTAAAGGCCATTTAAATACGAGCCATCAAAATCGGAAAACTATAAAACAATGTAAGAATTGTGTAGTGTGAAACTGCCCGACAGATACCGGAGAATGATATTAAATATGTAAAATGCCTTGGCCATCCAAGGACTTTGAAGTTTTAAAAGAAAAGGTTTATCCGGAAAAGGGCCGGACACGATTACAAAAATGCCTTGGTCATCCAAGGACTTTAGTTCAAAAACAAAAATTGAAAGATAGTTGATACTTTAAGGCTGACCTTTCTTAGATGCCCCAGCCTCACTTGGATTCTTCTTGGGATCACTGGTTCCCTCATCTGGACTCTCTTTGGTCTTTTCATATTCATCAGTTGTATCATCCCAGCCACTGGAATAGTTTTTCTTGTCACCGTCCGCCATCGTGTGAAATGGGATGTCATCATACTCCACAGACCGCCATAGATCTCCTAGTGTCCTCTTCGGAAATTTTTCATGAAAGAGCAAGACCATATCTGATTTGACTTCAGCATACCTTTCCTCTTGGGAGTCTATCACCTTGTTGGTGTATGCATCAATCTTGGCTTGGATGGTTTTCTCATGCTCTCTCAACAAGTCATCTTTTTCTTGTTTAGCCTTAGACATATCATCTTCGAGTGAAGCTTTGTCACTAGTCAGGGTCTGAATGACGTTCTCTTTGTCCTTCACCTCCTCTTTTGAAGTAGAAAGATTCTTCTCTAAGTCAGAATACTTTGACTGAAGTTCTTTGACAACCCCCTCCGAAGTGGCCAGCTTGGTGTCCAAATCATCCTTCCCTCTCTTCAACTCCTCATTCTCTCTCTTTAATGCCTCAATACTATGGTTGGCAGTAAGGAGGTTGTTGGACAAATTCTCTTTATCAGAGGTGAGTGTGCTGACGATGGCTGATTAATTTCGCACCTGTTTCTCCAAGTTGAGCACCGGTTGAATATTTCTCAACAAGGAATGGGTCACCACGTCTTTCTCTCCTGAAACAGAAAAAGATTTACCGTTGAAAGTGACAATGTTCGAAGAGCTTGGGGGGAGATAAGGACCAACAAAGTCGTCCTTCTCAAGGTCTTCAAAATAAAGTCCAATCCCTTAAAGGCCACTGATGTATACCCCATCAATGTTGATGTCCCCTCCGGTGCCCTCTCCAATGTGAAAGTAAGTAGGGATTTCCTCTGCATGAGTTGGGTATGTTGGGTCGACCGGGGGAAGAGAATCTGGAGGCCGGAGAGCAACTTCATCTCCGTTGGAGGTTTTCTTCTTCTTGGCCTCCCTATCTCCACCTTCTGCTCCCCGTTTCTATCTTTCTTCGGAGCCTTTATGGGTTTTGAAGGTCCAACTGCCTCTTTGGTGCTCTAATTTTCTACCACTTGAAGCAGAGCATCATCAATCCTTCCTTGGTCCTGCACCTCATGGTTTGTTGGGACAGTCTCCTCAACACCACCTGGGTTGACCTCAGTTACGTCCTGCTTTGCCTTGCATTTTTTGCCCTTCATCTTGCTTGGGGCTTTAGCTCTGCCCGGCAAAGCTAGCTTTCCATCCTTTGCATTTGTCTTCTGAAGAATGACCTCCGGAGAGGGTGGAGTGGTTAATTCCTCCCAAGACAAGTCTCTCCGGCCGGTGGTGTTCCAGAGATGGGATCTTACCAAGTTGCCACCGGTAAAACAGTTGTGAAATTGATTTCCCCATTTTTCAGCAGCCCAAGCATTAAACTCCTTCGGTAGCACTACCAAAAGAAAGAGAAGAATGTTTAAGTAAATAAATTTTTTAACGAGTATGATGAAATATTAACCTGTGCTCTTCCATCAGCTGGTAAGCATGCTTGGGTTGACATCAGCCTTAATCTTATTTCCATTCTCCCAAGCACCACTGATGAACAAGAATTGGGTTTTCCAATTCTTCTCTGATTCAAGCAGATCATCCACAACTTTGTAATTGTCGCCCATGTTAAAATGGTAGAAGGGGATGACTTGGTTCTTGCAAAGACTGGCCACAGCTACGAACTACTCATCGGAAGCGGGATTCCGGAGAGCCTGGAGGCCATGATACAGGCCATGAGTGTGAACCAAGCATTGGGGATCAGTTGGCTTGGGTAGAGCTTTATCAGATGGAAATATCTGACGATCTCTGGGTCCAAGGGAAACCTAAACCCCAAGTTGAATAACTCCGTGTAGAAAACTATCTCACCGAGTTTGCAATCCATTGGCGTCTCCGGATCGACCGGTATCCTCACTTTAACGGATTCTGGTATCCCCCACTTCGTCCGGATCCAACCTAGTTCACTTGTGTGAATGAAAGTATAATTGGTGTTCTGTATGGTTAGCAGATACTTTACACTAACTTTGTGGAAGCAAAGTCCCACTCTTCCTTCAAGGCACTCCGGCAGATCTGGGTGTTTTAAACATAGCTTTTATTTGCCCTTGATTTTCTTGACAACGGCAGCCTCACTTGTCTGCCCGGAGACATAAGTCTCAAAAGGGGCTTCTTCAACACTGTCCTCCATTACATCTTCCATTACCATGGAAAGGTTATCGGTTGTATTTGGGAGAGATGTGCTGGTAGTTGGCTAAGTAAGATGTCCGGATGGCTGAGCATCATTTTCCTTTTGTGTTCTGGAGTCCGGTTGGGGATCAGATCCGGAGGGCTCATTTCGAAGGCTTAAACCAGTAGCCTCCGGACCAGACAATTTGTCCTTAGGAATCTTAATGGGCGCTTCTGACCCTGTAATTTTGTCTTTGGCCATAGACTTAGAGGGCACTGATTTTGGAGATTTAGACTGTGGAGCAACGGGCTGGCCTTTTACTAAGCGGCCTCTTCGTCGAAGCGTTAACTTTTCTGGGGAGATGTCATCATCCGGTCCCATGGCTATGAATGAGGAGGGTCTCTTAGTACTTGTAACTGCTTGCTCTTGTTCAACAATAGGCTCTGACTCCTGGACCGATGAGCCTGAGATGATCGGTGAAGACTATGTTGAAATAACCTTCTAGGTTTAGAGCTTCTGGCAGAAGAAGAACCTCGATCAGGATCTGAGCTTGGTGTATCATATTTGTCAATAGGAGAGACCGGGAGGCCTGCAGCAATGCGTCTTTCTCGTTCGACTCTTTGTGCTTTCTCTAACTCCGAAAGATTAAGCCACCCACCTTTTACAAGTGCGTTTCTTGCTGTAAGCATAAACTTACGCCAAAGGGGTTTTTGGAAAAGAGAGATAAAATCTTTGGAGAATAGGAGTGAAAAGATGATAAAGATGGTAAAACAGTGAAAAATGAGTTAATCTATACTAAAGAAACAAAAGATACTCTGAAACCTAAGAAAATATGAAAATATGGAAGTAATGATTAAAGACGACGCTGATGTCACAAGCATTAATTGAAAAGGTTACTTTTTGAAATGAGTGGGACCGCCGTTCTAGGAGAAAAACGGCTGGTGAGGCGAATCAGAACGAGACACATGTTCCACGATCTATGGCAAAACCTTTGAACTTCTGAAGAGTTTTTCAGTCCGGATAAGTCCTTTACTGAATTCTAAATCTGTCCGGAAAATGTCATAAGTGCCCAAAAGCCATTTTTTAGGTCTTGCTAAAGGCCTTCGAACAAAACCTAAAAAAGGGGCTACTGATGAGTTTGGATATTTTCACCACTCACTGTAGAAACCGGACAGGGGCAATTCGGACAAAAACCACCCACTGAACCATCCGAACTGGACACAAGTATTAAAAGCTAATCACCTTTTGACTAAGCTAATTGGTAACTTGCTTAATAAACTAATGGGTTTTGAACTCGACCCGGTTTCATGAGTATGACCCGAAAACCCACGAGGCCTATAATGAAGGGTATAAATACCCAACCACTTTCATTAATGAGGGTAATGAACATTTAATACAACCAGGCAGCTCAAATCTTTCACTACAAACCACTTAAGCATTAGTGAGATTGTTTTTTGTTTCAAGTGAAAGATAAATTGTCACCCACTCCTTATTGAGAAATATCCAGCCAGTGCTTACCTTGGAGAAGCAAGTGCGAAATCAGTCGGCCATCATCAACACACTCAACTCCGATAAAGAGAAACTATCTAGCGACCTCCTTAGTGCCAACAAAAATGCTAAGGCATTGAAGAAAGAAAATAGGGAGTTGAAGAAAAGTCAGGATGACTTGGCCATCAAGCTGGCCACTTCGGAGGGAGTTGTCAAAGAACTCTAATTGAAGCAATCAAATCTGGAGAAAACCCTATCTTCTTCAAAAGAGGAGATGAAGGCCAAAGACAACATCATTCAGACCCTAACTAATGACAAGATTTTGCTTGAAAACACTGTGTCCAAGGCTGAACAAGAAAAAGCTGACTTGTTAAAGGAGCAAGAGAAAACAATCCAAGCTAGCATTGATGCTTATACCAAGAGGAAAGGTATGCTGAAGTCAAGTCAGATATCGTCTTGCTCTTTTATGAGAAATTTCTGAAGAGGACACTAGGAGATTTATGGAAGTTTGTAGAGTATAAAGACCTCCCATTTTACACGATGGCTGATGGTGACAAGCCTAACTACTCCAGTGGCTGGGATGACATAACCGATGAAGAGGAAAAGACTAGGGAGAGTCCGGATGAAGAAAATGATAACCCAAAGAAGAAGAAGCCAAGTGAGGCTAAGCTATCTCAGAAAGCTCAGTCTTAAAGTATCAACTATATTTTTATTTTTTTGTGATTGAACCAAAATCCTTGGATGACCAAGGAATTTTTTGTAACCATGCCCGGCCCTTGTCCGGATAAACCTTTCTGTTTTGAAAATTCAAAGTCCTTGGATGGCCCATGCATTTCATATATTTTAATGGGTAGTTTTATTTTACACAACTCTTGCATTGTTTCATAGTTTTTCAACTTTGGTGGCTAATGTTTAAACAATCCTTAGTTATTTTACAAGTATTTTAAAGTGAGAGTGTTTAAATTCTCTGATAACAAATGTTTAAGTAGTCATCACTCCACCAATTCGATCCGGTCTGACATTGATAAAAAAATTCAAAGAAAACTATTAATTGAAACACTCCGAATCTTTTAAAAGGCATCAAATTTAATATAAAAAAACCTGGACACCTCATTAAAACCTCCCCGCGCCACCAGGGTAGGAAAGAGTATGCCCCCAAATATTTACATGAACTTTTAAACAAGTAAATATTTACATAGTTTTCATTCCAAGTAAATTGAAGACTGACTATATGAATGAATTTAGTAAATGGTTATTTTATTGTTGATAAGCTGCTTGCAAACTAATGCGGCTTTAAAGGAAAACCCAGATTTACTAGTTGTGCAGGTAGTATATCTGCTGGTTATTTTATTATTGATTAGGTGCTTGCAAACTAATGCGGCCTTAAAGGCAAACCCAAACTAATGCGGCCTTAAAGGCAAACCCAGATTTACTAGTTGTGCATGTAGTATATCTGCTGTGTGTTTAACTTTACAATGGCTGGGGCTACAAAGAACTTAACGTTGATAAAATTTGGATACGAACATGAAGTATTATTAGTATTTTTTGTATTTTTATCATAATATGGATGTTGCATATAAAGTGAGGAACATGTAAAATCTGAAGCATTAGACAACTAGTCCTCCCTCAGAATTCTTCGCAAGGACTAGGGGGACTACTGATGGGGGTATTATACCCTTAATTATGGGCCACATGGGCTTTCAGGTCACACTTATGAATTCGGGTCGAGTTCAATGACCCATTAGTTTTTAAGCAGGTAGGTAATTAGCTTAGTCATGAAGTGATTTAGTTTTAATATATTAGTCCTATTCGGATGGTTCAGTGGGTGGTTTTTGTCTGAATTTCCCCTGTCCGGTTCCCACAGTGAGTGGTGAGAAAATCCGGACTCATCACTTATGACTAATATGAGGTGATGGAAGTTATGCGATGAAATACATAGGACTATTTATAACATAGAATTGAGTATAGCATGCTTGTGACCAAAGGTCATGAGTTCGAGTCCCTCTACATACGCTTTCTCGGCTGAGCCTGTCACCTTGTGTGGTTTACCTTCTGGCGTTGGTTTGCAGGCTATCGCGTCAGACTAAGGGTTTACCCTGTGCGCACTTATTGCACTCTGAGTAGCGGCTGCGGGTTCCCTCCGAAAAAAAAGAACAGAAATCAATTTGTTAGAGTGAATTAGGGGTAGAAAAGTGAAGAAAAAAGAAAAATATAATCAAACGAGAAGAGGAAGGTTGGAGAAAAGAAGATAAAGGGAAGCAACATCATATTTTTACCATTTTTGGTAGGTATACAATGGGAGGAATTGACTCTTCGGTATATATATATTCTCCTCTTCGGACTGTTTTTCCTCTGCATATATGCTCCTCCTCGGACTCATATTGTACTCGGACCACGGTCTGAGTACTTTTCCTCTTTGATATATATTCTCCTCCTCGGTATATATATATATTCTCCTCCTCGGTATATATATATTCTCCTCTTCGGACTGATTTTCCTCTGCATATATGCTCCTCTTCGGACTAACCTAGGATTCGCACCACGCTCTGAGTACTTTTCCTCTTCGATATATATATTCTCCTCCTCGGTATATATATATTCTCCTCCTCGGTATATATATTCTCAGATTCGGTATATACATACTTTATTCAAAGTGGCGACATATTTACAAACTATTATGCGTATAAACAAAATAACAAAATACAAACCTTTATATAATTTAATAAAATTGATATCATCTCTCCATTTTTTTATATTACTAATATTATTTTTTAATATATTAATTTTTAATATTTTTTTATATTTAGTATTTTTTTTCTTACAATTTAAAATAGTTTTATTGTTTTAAAGTGTATTATATACGCTGATATTGCAAAGCATTTAAAGTATCCAAAACTACCCGATTGGAACCGAGTTAAGTACCCATACCGAACCGAATTAAGAAGAACCGAACCGAACCGAAATTTATTCGGTTCCTAAATGGGTACTAGTTTTGAAGAACCGAAAGAACTGAAAACCGAAAGAACTGAACTGAACCGAAGAATCGAATGCCCATGCCTATTAGGGAGAGTGACAAATAGGTACCATAATAGTTTCAAAATCAATTTAAGATACCAAATGAAATTCAAATGGCAGATTAATACCAAAAATAATTCAATTACGATAATAACCCTCCTCTATTCTTTATCTTCTCTTAGAATTGAATGAAAAAAAAGAAAATACGCAGCGACTCTCTTTCTCCTTTAGTCTAGTAACACTCTCTTTCTCCTTTAGCTTAATTTCTCTTCACATCTAATAATTTCTCCCCATTGAAATGCTAAGTGCACATTTAGAACAATCTTAATAAATTACAGAGAAAGAAAGAAAGAAGGAACAAACCCCTTTGTCGTCGACTTTAAATTCGTCTATGATCGGTACAATGTCTACTTCTCAGTTCCCATTCTCGTCTCTCTCTTCTTTTATTCTACTTCCTTTACTTTGACAAAGTTTTATCACTGTGTATTCTTCACTTAGTTAAAAATCGAATCAAGTGCTAATGTGCGTTTGATAAGGGTTTAGTCACCGGAGTCGAAAACCCCCTTCCACAAAGATAAAAAGAAAAGGAAAAAGCATTCAACCAGAGACATTACTGATGGAAACGGTTGCTATTTCGACTCCCAACAAAGATAAAAAGAGAAAAAGAAAAAGAAAGGGCAAAATCCCCTTAAAATTGGAAGATATCCCCTATGACGAATTTAAAATCCGGGACCAATTGGGAATTCCTGATATAGTGGATATCCGTTTTCCTAAAGCTGGGGAAACTCCTCTGTCCGTTCAGATTCATGAGTTGGTTCTGTACACGGATCTGATGAATTGGGGTCTACGTCTACCGCTAGATCCAGTACTTGTCGAATATTTTCACCTTATCCGACTGTGTCCCTCACAAGCCTGCCATAACACGTGGTATACCTTGATGGCTTGTATCATGGCCTCTAGACTTTCCGGGAATGAACTTTCCATGGAACAACTTGCCTCTATTACTACACTCTCGAGAAACTCCAAGTACCCCTTTTACTCTTTAAGTGTGGCTAGGCGGTATAAAGTTATTAAGGATTTTCTTGAAGGTGATCGTAAATGGAAAATCAGTTCCTTTTCATTTCCGGATTCTGGAAGACGGGATTCGAGAACTCTTCTCATCTTCCTCATCGGCTCAAACTTAAGTGGTCCAGAAAAGGTATTTATTTATCTTGTTCTAATTTTGCTTACTGATTTGTGCTTAACTAATTAACAATATTTCTTCGTTTGTAGGCATGAAAGGGGTTGCTATACCTTTCAAGGATTATGTTGACTCTGCTAACGTTTTATTCACGAAACTAAGTCTCTGGGAAGGGGAGAATTGGAACTACAAATTCCACAATTGCTTTACTGATATTAACCTGGCCAAGAGTCAATTATGGAGACATGATCTGGGGCAAAAGAAGACCTGGAAAGAGCTCATGGATCTCCCTTCCGATAACGCAGTCATTCAGCGTACTAAAGGTCCAGAGAACATGGTTCTCCTTCCCACTCGTACTCGGTCCCGTAAACATCAAGATGTAGAAAAATATGAAGAGGAACCTGAAGAATCCGAGGGGTACAAAGGTAAAGATAAAGATGAGGAATAGTAGTTCGGACTATGGCATCCGACGCGATCCTGTGGACCAGCTAGTAGAGACTCATCATAGACAACAAGGTCAGGTCTTAGTAGTTGAAGAAACTTTACCTGCTAACACAACTACTGAAAACCCCATAGTTAGCCCTCAAGAACCACTTCCGCAGGATGCATCTAACTTACCGGAAGTTATAGTTGATGGTGATGTTAACGATGATGCCCTGGTTGAGACCGAACCTGTTGCTTCGATCAAGAAAAGAAAACAAGTTTTCAGTGAAGGGGAAAGTGCTCCGATCAAGAAAAGAAAACAAGTTTTCAGTGAAGGGGAAAGTGAAGGGGAAAGTGAGACCGAACCTGCTTGTCCCAGCCCTCCTCCGACTAGAAAGGTATACATTGTTGGTTCTGACTCTGGCGATCACATTTTCTCTCTAAAGAAAGGGAGTACCAGCTAGGTACCTCAAGAAGCTGTTTCTCATGTCTGAGCTTACTTTGAAGTTAATGAGAATGATAATCTGGGCAATGGGCTGAACAAGATAAGTGCTACTGCTGCTCTGCTGGCCAATTCATACAAACATGAGGTTCTTGAATGGAGAGCTGAAGAGAAGCCTTACTGATGAAAATACCGAACTCAAGGGTGAGCTGGAAAACTTGAAAAACATTGGTATAAATTTGAATACCGAGCTCACTAAAGTCCAAAAAGATCTTGAAGACGAGAAGAAGAAATCTGTGGAATATTACAACAAGATTTCTTCGCTGGAGGTTCAATTGCTCGAACTAACAGAACTGCAAGGAGTCAGAGGAGAACTGACCGAAGAGAAGAAAAATACTGAGGACCTCACTAAGAAGATTTCTTCTCTGGAGGTTCAACTGTCCGAACTAACAGAACTGCAAGGAGTCACGGGAGAATTGATCGAAGAGAAGAAAAATATTGAGGACCTCACTAAGAAGATTTCTTCGCCGTAGGTTCAACTGCTCAAACTAACAGAACTGCAAGGAGTCAGAGGAGAACTGACCGAAGAGAAGAAAAAGACTGAGGAACTCACTAAGAAGATTTCTTCTCTGGAGGTTCAACTCTCAGAACAGAAGAAGCTGTATGATGATGAGAGAAAGAGCTGGGTTGCTGAAGAAATTCTCAAGAATACCACCATCAAAACTCTTCAGAAAAATATTGAGGTTGAAAAACAAAAGTCTGTAGACACTTATGCTGCTAAAGTTGTCGCTGATCTCAAAGAAAGGGACGCCAATCTAAAATCCTCTTTAGTGTTGGAAATTCACGAACGTTTCCCAGATTTGAAGTTAGGAAGTCTCTGGCAGCGAGTTCATGAAAGACACCGACCCGCGGGACTTTCTGAGAAGGACATTGTGAGCAGTAGTGATTCGGAGAGTTCTTCTGAAGATCAAGATCAAGATCCTCCTGAAGATGAAGATCAAGATCCTCTTGAAGATGAAGATCAAGATCCTCCTGAAGATGAAGATGAAGATCCTCCTGCAGCTGAAGGTCAAGATCCTCGTGCCACTGATTAACTTTGCTTTCTCATTTTTTTGTTATGCATAAAAAGTATTTTTGTACCGATGACGCCCTTAATGTTATTATGCATATTTTTCAGTTTTTACAGTTGTGTAACAATCATTCCCTAAAAATAAAATTCCACGTTTTGATTAATTATATATCCAAGATAATGAACACTTCGTCCACTAAAGGATTTTAGGTGAATTATTAATTCCCTGCACTTCTAACTTGAAACGTCTTTTGTAGATTTATCGGCCAACAATTTAAGTAAAAACCTTATGGTCCTTGATGTGAATGGAGTGCTTGCAGATATTATCTGCAAACGTGGAAATGGAAATGAAGTGAGTAAAAGATTCTAAGCACATGGAACTTGGGGTTACCATTCGGGTGAGAAACTTAGGATTGACTCTAAGTAATTTTATTGCATGTTTTCTAGAAGCTTGGTTCCAAAAATATTATTGTTTCTGTCTCAGTTTTTGTGAGGCCCAACTGCAAGGAGTTTTTGAAATTTTGTTGTGATCATTTTCATGTAGCCTTGTGGTCATCAAGAAAATTGTAATCTTCTGCCTTTGGCTAATGAGTTTTTTATTTCCTTGTCTTTTTTATTCAAAATCAAAAGGGTCTGGGTGCAAATCAATTGTTATGTCTTTTTTTCTTTTTTTCATTTCTATTTACACGGTATACCGATACAGTTAGTAATTTTCTGCATGTACAATTTGAAACAAATTCTTCCAATTCTCACTAAAGAAATATTTTAAGTTTGTTTGGGTAAGCCTTTCAATCTCTTATTTCATCTTATATTGCAAACTTCGTCAACTCTCCTTATCTGTTTCGGAGTTGTGGTAAAGTTTATGGAATTCATGTCTTTTAATACCATGAGAATTAATCTTGTGCAGGGCCAAGAAAAGTGTTTAGAAGTGTGGCCGCAGCCTAATAGCAAAAAGCCCATATTTTTAAAGGTTCTTGAAAATATATGGGAAGAAATGAGAGAATTTAATGAAACAAACACCCTTTTGTTAGACAATTCTCCGGACAAGGCATTACTCAACCCTGTGAGTTCATCAACTTGTTTCTTTTCCATACGTTTTTTGTGTGTTTTCTAGTCTATATTATCTATGTTAGCTAATGGCTACCCTGATTCTAATATATGTTTTAATTCTCTAAATTTATGTTTGTTTTCATACTTTAGCCGAACACTAGAATCTTTCCCGATCCATACAAATATTGGTATATAAACTATAACGAACTAGGTGAGTTACTTTGTCTTATTTGCTCATCAAGGATAATTTACACTCAATTAATCCGAACTCTTTTTCTTTTCTTTTTATTGCATTTGCCAATCATCTATTTACTTTTTTTTTTAATTCCAACCAGGAGATGATAGTCCTCTCCAAAATTATCTGAGAAAAGTAGCATCGGCGAAAAATGTCCAAGAATATGTAAAGCAAAACTCAATCAGCCAAGAAGCTAAGAGAAATGAATACACTTACAATCGAGCTTTGTCCATATACAGGTCTCAACGCACAGGTTGAACAATATTGGGAAAAGTGTGAAAGAGACATTAGCTGTATAATAGATGTGATTTCACATATGTGTTATAATAGATCAATACATATATGTGTTATTTATTTAAGACCTTCTGTATGATATATGTCTTGTTAGTGTATAATAGATCAATACATATATGTGTTATTTGTTTAAGACTATATCCGTCACCTTAATAAAAGCAAAGGCAAAATCGTTGTGATTCCTCAGTAGCTGGATTGGCTACTGACCTTCCAGCTACTGACCCAAAAATGAGCATCTATGGTGTAGGTCAAACCAATCAATTTTTAATAATTGAAAAAAATAATATAAATGTAACTAGTTCAAGTTAATTATATTACTGAACGCACTTCAGGCTTCAAAGGCCGCACTAACATCCTTCTACACCGCATTACGAATGGAACTCGGTTCCGAAATAGGAATCATGATTGTTATGCCTGGATTCATCGAGTCAGAAATTACCAATCCTGAGTTTTTAGCAAAGGTAAAACAAATTAAATTTAGAGAGATTATGAATTTTGTTGCCAAAATCGATAAAAGTGAGGTTAGTTTTATAGAATTTTTTGTAATTTAAGAATAATGTTATATTAACTGGTAACAAGTGCAATCAAACACCATATGTGAATATGTGATGGTCATAAGGCATTAATGATGTCTAATCCACTGTTGGAAAGACGAAAAACCTCAAAAAAATACGACTTTAGAACAAATCACTTCTCAAAGATGGAAAAAAGCCCATTTTGCATTATTTATGTTCCCAAAGATTGATTTCTCGGTGACGAGCCTTTGCTTTTGCTTCAGCCTTTGCATGCGATTTGGCCTTTGTCTGCAAGAGAAAATAAACCAGAAGCAATACTTAAGTTAACGTTCCTTGAAAAGATGCAAGCCAAAAGAAAAAACAGTCAATTGAACCACAATTTCGTTTACAAATAACACTGTATATTGTTGTGATCTCATAGTAGATGTTCTAACAAGACAACAACCATAAGAGACTAAGAATGGCTTCAAACTAAAGCGGCTTAAAATGACAAATGATCAAGATTTGTACAAAGTTTACTACCTAGTATGCATTTCATGTTGTCTGCAGACCAACGGAGGAAGAAAACATAAGAAAATAGAGTACATTGAGTTACATCTTCGGTCCCCAATCACAACATAGCAATTACGAACAAACTATTGCTGGAAATAACATCAGTTGAGTTCTACTAACAAAAATTATATACATAATACAAGAAAAGTAATAGCAATTTCAACTAACAAGGATCTATCACCCGAAATAGCATCAGTTCAGTTCCACCAACAAAAAATATATACCCAATACAGGAAAAGGACAACCAATCTCAACCAAGGAGGATCTATCCTCGGAAATAACATCAGTTCTTAGCATAAAGCTGAAAATTTTCGAACTATATCATCACCACAGAGTATTTCTAATCTCCTTTCAAGAATTATATCACCCAGTAAGTAGCATTTAGATTGACAATGGCCTATTCTGAGGAGATACATTTGAGTTTTGTCAGCAAATGTTACATATCCCAATAGCAGGAGCCAAGAACTTAAGCTTCAAACGGACGAACCGACGAAGAAATCTAATTAAATCTGCATATGTATAATTGTCTTACATTGGCAGGAAAATCAAAACTAATACTTACTTGAGAAGCCTAAAGTCATGTATCAAAGTAAAAAAATTAACTGGTATCAACAAGTCAACAATTGATCGGTAACGCAAAACTCACGCATTCAATCAAATAAGCTGCATCAACTAGATGTAAGCATAACTAGATAGAGGTCCAAAAAGAAGATTGCTTTACCAGGACTGGGAATCCCACAACGATGGCTCCAGCAGCACTAACAAACGGCGACTCCAACGACGGAGATTGTAGCAGAGGAAGGTAGCGAGAAGGCCTAGAGGAATGGAATTGAAGGAGGCTAGCTAACAGGCTCTGGTAGTGGTTGGCAATTTGGAATTCGAGACGAAAGAGAAACGAAAAAAAAACCCTAGCTAAATTCGAGATGAAAGAGAAACGAAAAAAAAGAAAAAAAAATGTTACAGCGAGGATTTGTACCCCATACAGGCTATAATAAAAGATCTTAAGTTGTAAGTTTACAACTACTAGGCCAAAGGGGAAGACAGTTCTTATATCAAATACGGTCTACATATTAACATATACAATATATTCTCTAGATTCGTTCAAATCGGTTGGTTAAACCGTACAACCCGAAAACCGACCGAATTAAATTTGGTTTAAGAAATTAAAACCGAAACCGAAATCTAGTTTTAAAAAACCGACCCATTTTGGTTTGGTTCGGTCGGTCTGTTCGTTTTTTTTTGTTTTTGCTCACCTCTAGTTTTACTATTCCTCAGACTTTTAATATAAAAAATTCAATTCAAACAATTCCACTATCTTTTAACTATTCATCTCACTCTCTTTATTTCTCCCTCCAGCTCACTCTCTCAATATTTACATTATCATCCTACATTTACTAATTCTATAATAAATAATTTAACCTATATTGTTAATTAATAATTGATATTAATATTTAACAAGATTATTTATTTTAAATTTTTGTTATAAATTTTTGTTTTTAATTTTTATTTACAATAAAATCATATGTATCTTTTAACTATTCATTTGACTCTCTTAATTTCTCATTCTATCTCACTCTCTTAGTATAAATTAATTATATTTTATTCAATACCATAACATCAATTACATTAATTGTATTTTCCCTTTTCTCCTTCTTCATTTTTTTCTACCTTTCTCTCTCCCTTTCCTCCTTCTTCTTCCTTTTTCTGGCTTTCTCTCTCTCCTCTGCGACTCGGCCTCCTTTTCTCTTTCTTCTGTCTCCACCCATTTTCTCTTTCTTTGGGTCTCGAGACCGGGCTCGCCAGAGCTAGAGATCGAGCCCGAATAGTGTTTCGGTCTCCAAAACGGGAGACCGACACCGGCGGTTAAAAACCGTTTTCGCCCCTCGGTCTCGACCGAGACCGAGGGTTAGAGATGGCCTAAGAGGCGAGATATGGAACCTCACGGACTAGCAAGATATTGTCCGATTTGGGCCTCACGGGCCCGCACGCTCTTTGGGATGACACTCCCAAAAATAGCAAGATATTGTCCGATTTGGGCCTCATGGGCCAGCACGCTCTTTGGGATGACACTCCCAAAAAGACTCTTGCACCTCAACTAGCAAGAGGCCTTTTGCTAGTTGAGGTGGAGCCACAATTATATACACTCGCCATTTTTTGTTCTTACCAATGTGGGACTGGGGTCCTCTATGGGATGAAGTTTATACTTCAACATGTCTGACGTAAACCCGGTAATTAGAGCTGACCACGTAATTGTATTCGTGTATGCTTTAGTAGCAGATGAGAAAACAAAAGCATCCAATACAATATTATTCCTAATCATATCTAGAAACAGTTTCCAACCCTTTTATCCATCTACATCATTCACCCTTGCTTTTGTCAGTCCTTTTTATGTACCTAAGTATATTATCACAATATATATGTGATATGAAAGTTCTTCACCTTCTGCTTACCAGAAATTCTTCAAAAGCCATATATGCCTTTGAATCAATATCAGAATTGTAACATAGTTTTATTCAACGAAAATATCAGTAGCTTAAGTTCTGAGACTTTAGATCGTTTCAAGAAGACAATCACCGTGGTGGTTGTTACGACCACTATCACCTAAAAACAAGCGGAAATCCCACATGCCAAAAATATGTGTTCCTGGTACACATCTTATCATCATCACTACAAACATATGTAGTAGTTCAATTTCAGATATATCATCCAAAACAAAGTAAAAAAGCACTTCAAAGCACTTATATTCATCGGAAACGACCAAATCCAAGCCGTTTCTTGATATTCACATATTGCAAGAATATCATTGCACAAAAAAAACCACTAATTCAGTATCAATTCTTCCTCTCATATATCTTTAAAAATAAACAATTAAGTTAAAATTTTCAAAAATAATTAAAAAAAGTTTCTTGATGTTACCAAGAAGTCTGATTCAAAACCCCAGCATATCCAAATAGCAAATGTAGTAAAATCAAGAGCAACCTTTGTTTCACGGACGACCTAATGATCCTCTGCAGGGCCAACCTCCAGTCGATTAAGCTAATCCTCGAAGGATTGACTGAATTTGCAGCTATTTCGGGCCTTTATTTAAACCTTGCCAAAAGCATAATTTTCTCCTCTAGCACCTCCCCCAACGTCAAGCTCCGCATCTTTCAATGCCTCAACTTCAAGGAGGGCTCCCTCCCGGTCAGATACCTGGGCGTGCCTCTCATCTCGTCTCGCCTCTCATATACTGATTGTCGCCCCCTTTTCCAAAATATCACCAACCGCATCAACTCTTGGACCTCCAAGCACCTCTCTTATGCTGGCAGACTCCAACTCATCAACTCTGTGCTGTTTGTGATGTAGCCCAGAAAGTCCAAACAAATTCTTTTTTAATTTTATTTTATTCAAATATCATATGTATTTAAATCAAATCTAATTATATTAAGATTTTATTTTATTTTATATTATTTTAAAATATTTATTTTATTTCCTTGTATTATAATTTAGGGTTTTGAGAAGCTCTTATATAAAGCCTCATATGCATTTAAGTTATTTTAAGTTTTTGGAATAATATATTTTTATCTCTGAAAATTTCAGTTTTTGTTACCCTTAGATTAGGGTTTCATCATGTTACCCTTGAATTAGGGTTTCATCTATCGTTGCTACTTCTTTAATTTCCGTCGCGTAATCAGTTTGGTATCAGAGCCTCAGTTCCTACTACGGGTCAACCATGTTTCTGAATCCTGATTTCATCTGATTCAAGGTTTAAAGAAGAGAACAACACACGTGGTCATGAAGATCGGGAAGATCGTTTGAGTATGAGGGGGCATACCAACCGTTTCAATGAAGATCGTATTGACCGGTTAACGAAGGAGTTTAAATTGGCTACCAATCGTCGTATCAAGGTAAAAATTGCTTATCGAGATGCTGTCTCAGGCTATGAAGAGGTTTTCAAAACCATTTTTTCATCAACTAGACATAAGGATGTTGTCTTCAGGCTATGAAAAGGTTTTCGAGACTATTTTTTCCTTCAACTGGATGGCTTCAATGTGACTTCGAATAAGGAACACTCGAGAAGAATTTATCTTATTCTGATAAGGCCAACAATTATAATTCTTAATGTGACGATTGAATAAAATAAAATAAATAATTTGGGTTCCTGATGGTGATGGTGCTATGAATTCGAGGACGAATTCTTGTCAACCAGAAGAGGATGATGTAGCCGAGAAAGTCCAAACAAAATCCTTTTTAATTTTATTTTATTTTATTCAAATATCTTATGTATTTAAATCAAATCTAATTATATTAAGATTTGATTTAATTTTATATTATTTTAAAATATTTATTTTATTCCCTTGTATTATAATTTAGGGTTTTGAGAAGCTCTTATATAAAGCCTCATATGCCTTTAAGTTATTTTAAGTTTTTGGAATAATATATTTTTATCTCTGAAAAATTTCAATTTTTGTTACCTTTAGATTAGGGTTTCATTTATCGTTGCTTCTTCTTTAATTTCCGTCGCGTCATCAGTTTGCCAGCCATGTCTATTTGTCTTCTATCTTCATCCTCCCTGCTCGAGTTCTTAAAGAGATCTCTCAATTACTCCGTCGCTTTCTCTGGTCAGGACCAGAAATGAAGATTACGGGTGCAAAAATTACCTAGAGTAAATTGACCGTGTCCAAAGATGAGGGCGGCCTTGGGATTCCAGACCTAAAAATCTGGAATCAGGCGGCCGCCCTCAAGCTCTTCTGGTCCATCCTCACCAGAAACAAAAACTCCCTCTAGACTCAATGGACTCTTACGGAAAAGATTAAATCTAACTGCTTCTGGACCCTCCCTCTGCCCTCTTTTCCAAGGTGGAGTTGGAAGAAATCATGAACCTTAGAAGCAAGACCGAAAATCTTTATCGAGTCATAATTGGAAACAGAGCCCACACCTCTATTTGGTATGACCCTTGGTTATTCACTACGTCCCTTGTCAATCGTTTCGGCCCTCAAATCAAGAACCTCTCCCGTCTCTGCAACTTGAGAAAAATGGAAGACATTTTCATAAACGGTTCTTGGGCCTGCCCCCCCCCCCCCCATGCCTGAGCCCCCAACCGCCATCTCCGAGATCACCTGCGAGAAATCTTCTTAGCTCTCAGTGATCTCCCTCCTGCCTCCTCTGATCCCAATACCTTCATCTGGATCCCGAATAACTCCAAACCCGAGTTCTCCATCAGCAGCACCTACTCTACCCTTAAGCCCTCGACTGCTAAGGTCAGATCTCAATGTCTCTAACGCTCTTCGAACCAACAGATCATTTCCTTCTCCAGAATCCATATTCGATCAATGAAAACCAAGGTAAAATTCTCCAGAAAAATTAACTTCCACTTTTGGATTTTTGATCAATCGATCAAGGTATCCTCTAATCCCCTCTTTCTAGCGCCAATTTGGTGAGCTCAAGAGTTATCAAGATTTGATTTGCTATTATGAAAAATAGAGAGATTTAGATGATAAAACTCAAGTTTGTTACTCCTCAGAATATTTCATAGGTGTTAATATGAATGCAACATGACTTTATAAATATGTATTATTAACATCTTGATTTTTGGCCTAATAAACCCTATTAATAAAGGTTTAAACTTGATATCCTTAAGATAGTATATATTCCTTATAATAACGAGGTAAATTCACATTAAGGACCAACAAAAAGATAAGATATAGGAAAAAAGAAACTAGACGAAGAGTATAAAGTATTTAGTAAACAAGGAACAAGCATAAATAAGTAGATGCAGGTCATTCAGAGGACTTTCGCCGAATAACGTATAAAATAGCTAGCTTAGGGTCGTTAAGAAGATTCTAGACACGGAGTATAAAGAAGCAAGTAAATAAGGAACAAACAAAAATAAGTAGATGAGGGTTATCTAAATGATTTTATCAAATTACCGGCTAAGAAACTTCATTGGTCATCGGAGTTAGTCACTTGTCACAAAATTATCACTCAAGTTATATTTATTTTAGAATTTCAACTCAAGTTATATTTTTTTTACATTTATGGTCACTAGCGGTGACTAAAAATGAAAATAAAAGACCAACATTAGTGACCACCGGTGAAACAAAGTGACTGTTTTGATACAAAAATTAAATAAGTGACACTTTTGAAACAAGTGACCAACTCCAGTGACTAACCATGATTTGTAGCCTCAAAATATCGTATAAAATAGTTTGACGACTGTCATCAATAAGATTCTAGACAAAAGTTATAAACGATTAACTAGACGAGGAGCAAATAGAAATAAGTAGACGATGATCATCCACAAGACTTTAGTCAAAGGTCATCCAGAAGATATAAAGTGAAGTAAAAGAGTGATAAAAGTTGTTCAAGCAGTTTAAAGGTTCTTGAAAATATATGGGAAGAAATGAGAGAGTTTAATGAAACAAACGCCCTTTTGTTAGACAATTCTTTGGACAAGGCATTACTCAACCCTGTGAGTTCATCAACTTGTTTCTTTTCCATACGTTTTTTGTGTTTTCTAGTCTATATTATCTATGTTAGCTAATGGCTACCCTGATTCTAATATATGTTTTAATTCTCTAAATTTATGTTTGTTTTCATTCTTCAGCCGAACACTGGAATTTTTCCCGATCCATACAAATATTGGTATATAAACGATAACGAACTAGGTGAGTTACTTTGTCTTATTTGCTCATCAAGGATAATTTACACTCAACTAATCTGAATTTTTTGTATTTTCCTTTTTATTGCATTTGCCAATCATCTATTTACTTTTTTTAATTCCAAGCAGGAGATGATAGTCCTCTCCGAAATTATCTGAGAAAAGTAGTATCGGCGAAAAATGTCCAAGAATATGTAAAGCAAAACTCAATCGGCCAAGAAGCTAAGAGAAATGAATACACTTATAATCGAGCTTTGGCCATATACAGGTCTCAACGCACATGTTGAACAATATTGGGAAAAGATGTGCCTCTATGTCATTCACTCGGTAACGACTCTCCGTTTGTAATTTTGGTAATCCGTTTGTAATTCCATTTACCAAAGGTAGTTTATTGAAGTACAAAAAAACTAAGAGTCATTTTCAGGTGCTCTTCGGTTTGGTGTAAGTCCTACTCCGTTAACAGATTTTAAGAAACCATAAATTACAACCAAATCCAAACACAGAAGTAAAAAAACAACACAACAAATTAATTAAGAAGCCATAAATTACAACCAAATCCAAACACAGAAGTAGAAAACAACACAAGAAGGCTAGTGTTAGTCCTCAGAAGCTTGAAATTTCTCAAGTGCAAGTTTGAACTTTTATTCACCTAAGTGTCTTATGAAAGCTTGTAAGGCTTCAAACGATCCAAACGGCAGTCCAGACTGCTGATCTCCCTTTCGAAGCAGATTTGCTTATGCAGGTGTCATAGTCCTTCATGTATAAGAAGATCCCCATCACAAATGCACTTGTAACTGCCCCATGTATTCTTGATCAGTCTTCTAGGAATTTTAGACAAGCCAAAAGAACAAAAATGAAAGAGACATTAGCTTCGACACCAAGAAACTGAATTTCTCGGAAATAGTTTAAACCTTCTATATGATATCTGTCTTGTTAGTGTATAATAGATCAATAAGTATATGTGTTATTTATTTAAGAATATATCCGTCATACATCTTGTTTAAACTTATATAATGACCCGATTAATACAAGATCATGTTGAGAATGAACGATCGCGCTTCTCAAGTCCAACGTGTCCAAACTCTGTCAGAATTGTCATGTAGCTATCTATGAGACGAAACACAAATGTAAGAGGCAATATATGGAACCTCACGGACTAGCAAGATATTGTCCGATTTGGGCCTCACGGGCCCGCACGCTCTTTGGGATGACACTCCCAAAAATAGCAAGATATTGTCCGATTTGGGCCTCACGGGCCCGCACACTCTTTGGGATGACACTCCCAAAAAGACTCTTGCACCTCAACTAGAAAGAGTCCTTTTGCTAGTTGAGGTCGAGCCACAATTATATACACTCACCATTTTTGGTTCTTACCAATGTGGGACTGGGGGTCCTCTATGTGATGAAGTTTATACTTCAACATGTCTGACGTAAACCCGAAAATTAGAGTTGACCACGTTTCTTGATGTTACCAAGAAGTCTGATTCAAAACCCCAACATATCCAAACAACAAATATAGTGAAATCAAGAGCAAACTTTGTTTCACAGACGACCTAATGATCCTCTGCAGGGCCAACCTCCAGTCGATTAAGCTAATCCTCGAATGATTGACTGAATTTGCAGCTATTTCTGGCCTCCATTTAAACCCTGCCAAAAGCACAATTTTCTTCTCTGGCACCTCTCCCAACGTCAATATCGGCATCCTTCAATGCCTCAACTTCAAGGAGGGCTCCCTCCCGATCAGATACCTGGGCGTGCCTCTCATCTCGCCTCGCCTCTCATATACTTACTGTCGCCCCATTTTCCAAAATATCACCAACCGCATCAACACCTGGACCTCCAAGCACCTCTCTTATGCTGGCAGACTCCAACTCATCAACTCTGTCTTATTTGTGATGTAGCCTAGAAAGTCCAAACGAATTCCTTTTTAATTTTATTTTATTCAAATATCTTATGTATTTAAATCAAATCTAATTATATTAAGATTTTATTTTATATTATTTTAAAATATTTATATTATTTCTTTGTATTATAATTTAGAGTTTTGAGAAGATCTTATATAAAGCCTCATATGCCTTTAAGTTATTTTAAGTTTTTGGAATAATATATTTTTATCTCTGAAAATTTCAATTTTTGTTACCCTTAGATTAGGGTTTCATCAAGTTACCCTTGAATTAGGGTTTTATCTATCGTTGCTTCTTCTCTAATTTTCGTCGCGTAATCAGTTTGGTATCAGAGCTTCAGTTCCTGCTACGGGTCAAGCATGTTTCTGAATCTTGATTTCATCTGATTCAAGGTTTAAAGAAGAGAATTACAGACGTGGTCATGAAGATCGGGAAGATCGTTTGAGTATGAGGGGGGCATACCAACCGTTTCAATGGCGATCGTATTGACCGGTTACTGAAAGAGTTTAAATTGGCTACCAATTGTCTTATCAAGGTAAAAATTGCTTAACGAGATGCTGTCTCACGCTATGAAAAGGTTTTCAAAACCATTTTTTTCATCAACTGGACATCGGGATGTTGTCTTCAGGCTATAAAAAGGTTTTCGAGACTATTTTTTCCTTCAACTGGATGGCTTCAATGTGACTTCGAATAAGGAACACTCGAGAAGAATTTATCTTATTCCGATAAGGTCAAAAATTATAATTCCCAATGTGGCGATTGAATAAAATAAAATAAATAATTTGGGTTCCTCATGGTGATGGTGCTGTGAATTTGAGGATGGATTCTTGTCAACCAAGAGAGGATGATGTAGCCCAGAAAGTCCAAATAAAATCCTTTTTAATTTTATTTTATTTTATTCAAATATCTTATGTATTTAAATCAAATCTAATTATATTAAGATTTGATTTGATTTTATATTATTTTAAAATATTTATTTTATTTCCTTGTATTATAATTTAGAGTTTTGAGAAGCTCTTATATAAAGTCTTATATTCCTTTAAGTTATTTTAAGTTTTTGGAATAATATATTTTTATCTTTGAAAATTTCAATTTTTGTTACCCTTAAATTAGGGTTTCATTATGTTACCCTTGAATTAGGGTTTCATCTATCGTTGCTTCTTCTTTAATTTCCGCCGCGTAATCAGTTTGCCAGCCATGTCTATTGGTCATCTATCTTCATCCTCCCTGCTCGAGTTCTTAAAGAGATCTCTCAATTACTCCGTCGCTTTCTCTGGTCAGGACCAGAAATGAAGATTGCGGGTGCCAAAATTGCCTGGAGTAAATTGATCGTGTCCAAAGATGAGGGCGGCCTTGGTATTCCAGACCTAAGAATCTGGAATCAGGCGGCCGCCCTCAAGCTCCTCTGGTCCATCCTCACCAGAAACAAAAACTCCTTCTAGACTGAATGGACTCTTGCAGAAAAGATTAAATCTAACTGCTTCTGGACCCTCCCTCTGCCCTTTTTTCCAAGGTGGAGTTGGAACAAAATCTTGAACCTTAGAAGTAAGACCGCAAATCTTTATTGAGTCATAATTAGAAACAGAGCCCACACCTCTATTTGGCATGACCCTTGGTTATTCACTACGTCCCTTGTCAATCGTTTCGGCCCTCAAATCCAGAACTTCTCCCGTCCCCGCAACTTGAGAAAAATGGAAGACATTTGCATAAACAGTTCTTGGGACTGGCCCCCCCATGCCAGAGCCCCAGCCGCCATCTCCGAGATCACCTGCGAGAAATTTCCTTAGCTCTCAATGATCTCCCCCCTGCCTCCTGTGATCCTGATACCTTCATCTGGATCCCGAATAACTCCAAACCCGAGTTCTCCATCAGCAGCACCTACTCTACCCTTAAGCTCTCGACTGCTAAGGTCAGATCTTAACGTCTCTAACTTCTCTAACGCTCTTCGAACCAACGGATCATTTCCTTCCCCAGAATCCATATTCGATCAATGAAAACCAAGGTAAAATGCTCCGGAAAAATTAACTTCCACTTTTCGATATTTGATCAATCGATCAATGTATCCTCTAATCCCCTCTTTCTAGCGCCAATTTGCTATTATGAAAAATAGAGAGATTTATATGATACAACTCAAGTTTGTTACTCCTCAGAATATTTCATAGGTGTTAATATGAATGCAACATGACTTTATAAATATGTATTATTAACATCTTGATTTTTGGCCTAATAAACCCTATTAATAAAGGTTTAAACTTGATATCCTTAAGATTGAATATATTCCTTATAATAACGAGGTAAATTCACAACAAAAAGATAAGATGTAGGAAAAAAGGAACTAGACGAAGAGTATAAAGAATATAGTAAATAAGGAACAATCATAAATAAGTAGATGAGGGTCATTCAGAGGACTTTCGCCGAATATCGTATAAAATAGCTAGACTTAGGGTCGTTAAGAAGCTTCTAGACAGAGAGTATAAAAAAGCAAGTAAATAAGGAACAAACAAAAATAAGTAGATGAGGGTTATCTAAATGATTTTATCAAAATATCGTATAAAATAGTTTGACGAGTGTCATCAATAAGATTCTAGACAAAAGTTATAAACGATTAAATAGACGAGGAGCAAGTATAAATAAGTAGACGATGATCATCCAAAAGACTTTAGTCAAAGGTCATCCAGAAGATATAAAGCGAAGTAAAAGAGTGATAAAAGTTGTTCAAGCAGTTACAACTAAAAGACACATGTCGTTATTTAAACGGTCATCAAGATAGGTTGTTAATCTATTGTAATACGTGGAATGCAATGATTAAAGAAGAGTAAATTGGAAATATTCTTTTCTGATTATAGATCATGACTTTTGCAAAATATTTGATAAGGAATTTTCCTTGTCAAATTTGGCTCAGTTTGTGGGAAAATAATATCTTCAAAGATCCATGTTTTTGAACAAGTTTCCCAAGTTGATGATAATATTAGAAATTGAATGAGAGACTTCATAGATTTAATAAATTTGAGCTACTCCAGTAGTAGTTCCAAAGATTATAAGAAGCTTATGAGTTGAAGTAAGTATCCTAGATCAGAATCAATATTCGGGCGTCGTAGGTGGTGCTTGCATTCCAATTGTTCAGGGGTGATAACAAACAAAACCAAGATAGTTTCCAAACTGATCAAAAAAGATAGCCAAGGAATGCTATGCAACAGCCCTTGCCCCTAAAACTCTCGGGGCAGTCAAAATTAACAAGGATTAGCAACTACTAGAGCCTTCTACTCAGGAGAATGAGATTGATGATCCCAGGGAGACTCCCAGGGTTATAATACCTATCGAAGAGATTGAAACTCACTCCCTCGCATATGTCAAGACTATTAAGATTGGTTCTAAGTAGCACCGGAACTGAAGCACCAGTTGTTATCATTTTCCATGAATAATCAGCATGTTTTTGCGTGGTGTAGCAGTGATGTTATTGGAGTGCCAGCTAGCATTATCTCTCATAAGTTGTCAATCCGAAGTGATATTACACAAGTTGTACAAAAGATGAGGTATTTTTCTAAGGAAAAACCAAATATAATTGTCCAAGAAGTTGACCGGTTAACCAAGATGGGTCACATTAAAGAGTCTCAGTATCTTTTGTGGACTGCCACTCCCGTGTTAGTAACTAATCAAATAGGCCACAAGTATGTGAACAGAGGATATAGTAGATTTGTCAACAACCACAAGTACATTTGTAGTTTGAAATACTAAAAACTATAACTGTTTCCGATTTAACCTCAAACAATGCTTCGTTAAATGACCGAATAATCTATGTATAACCTTCTTCTACGTTGCTTTTAATCTTTTCTTCAATCTTCAGACAAAGCTCATCATTCCAACGCAAAAAACTCATAACGACGCTCTCACATTAGAGTCATAAGCATAACCTTAATTTTATCTAATAATTTTGAAATAAACAAGCTATTAAATTCTTTGATTTGATTATTAAAAGATTTAGTTTGACTGGAAGCCATAGACTTATAATATTTACCTAAAAACACGCACGTGTACTTTTCAAGAGGAAAGTTTTCCATGAAGGTAAGTTTTTTCTGACCACTTTCTTTAAGAAATTCATGTAAGTGTAAATTAGATAATGTTTCATTGGGTGCATAAGCGTATTGTTTCAAAATATTAACTGTGTTCATCTTTAAATCCTTTGGTGATCGTCTGAAAGCATGCTTCAGATTCCGAATAAGATGATAAAGACAATATGAATGGTAGAAATCAAGGAAAAATATTAAGACAACATTAACAATACATAGGTGATGAGATATAAAGGTGATTTCATGAACAAGTAAATCAAGCAACCTTAGTTAGTCCCAACAAAAAGAAATACTATTGGAAAATACCTACAAAAGATAAAAGGACAATAAGTATAAACGAGATCAAATAAGTTAAAAACCAACTATATCATCTTTAATTTGCAACCAAAATTTAATTTTGCAACCCATTTGCACTTAGTTACACACACAAATAATACGTAATTAAGCAACGAAAAATAAATTATTTTCAAAATATCGAACTCATTTTGCAATGAAAACCTAATTACATAAACAACTTGTACATAATTATGTTACAAGTTAACACGTAATTACGCATACAAAAAATAATTCTGTATTTAAATATAAGATTTGTTTAAAAAAACTTAGTATCGTTACAACTTTTAGATATTTGAGAGAATAAAACCCCTTAATATGAACCACTAAAAAATGTCCCATCAATAAAAATTATCTGACGATAAGAGTGAATCCAATTAAGAGATGTATTGTAACCTATAAAACATCATTTAAAAAATCATTTTCATCATCATACTCCAATACAGAATTACTCGTGACATCCGCAGTCTCTAAGATCTTAAAATAATCTTTTAACAAGCCACAAGTAGAATTATATATGTAAAGTTTAATTTTATCTTTCTTTGACGCCATCCATGACTTGTCATAACAAATATCTATACCATAATCGGATTTAACAAGGGCTTGAACATTTTTAGGACTGATAGCACGTCTTGATCTAATACCATCACTTATCTCGTCTAATATCAAATCAGATGTCAAAATGCTTTTTATTTTATACGAGGATAAAAATTATAATCACCGGCATGCTTTTTGATAACCATATATCAATTTGACTAGTCAATTAAAACATAAAGCATCTTTGGAAATCCTTTGTTCTTTTTAATCGTACAATGAACATTTAATTCCATGTTCGAATGCAGATCGAGATAAAGCAAGACAAATGGATGTAGTACCTGCCCAACACCTTGAATACCATCAACCTAACTTTTAGTAACACGTTTTTTTTTTCCTTATGTTAAACAAACGAACAATCGAACTACATTTTTTAATTGATATATCATGTTCAACGATCAAACCAATATTATGTAATGATACTTTATCAACATTATCTAATACAACAGCATCAATACCTAAATATCAAGTTTCAACAATTTCGCCAATCTTAATAACAATATTTTCATCTTTACTATGACCATCAAATGCAACCAATGATACAAAATTATCTGCACAACATAAAATAACAGTCATTATACTTACCAAATGAATAAGTGAATCTAAAACGACACATGACCAGCCAACCAATCCCACATGCTTATTATGAAATCAACCCATATTGTCATAACTTTCAAAATTACTAAGTTGAAAAACATAAACCTGATTATTTTGTTTAAAAACATAAACCTGATTATTTTGTTTAAAAACAACCAATGAACACATTGCAAACCTACAAAATTACAAAAAATAAAAAATAATTTACAAGTCCACATAAATTTCTTACACAATTTAACATAATTTCTTACACAATTTAACATAATTTCACACCGTAAAACACAAAAGAGTAATTAGTTATTACGCAACAAAAATGTACATAATTTTGCACCATAATCCAGTGTTTAATTACTCAAACAAAATGTACACAATTTCGCATCCTGAAAGAGTGTCTAATTATGCAACCAGAATGTTTATAAATTATAATTATACAACCAAACGAGAAAAACAAGAAACAACATAATTTGTTTTCTCGAAATAGATCTCTTTAGATAGTTGCTAAAACAACTATGTAAATGTATGAAATCAAATAGTCAACCTAACTAAAACAATCATATAATCATAAAAACAACAAAAATAACTGGAAACATTTAAAATGAAATCATTTGTGAATCGATAAGCAATCGAATAATACAGAAGAAGAAAAGAGTAAACAAACGATCCACGTTACAGAAAGATCTTTGTCGACTGAAGAAAACAAAACCTTAAATCGAAAAATATATTTAATCGAATAAAAAAAAGATATCAAGATTGGACTAACAAACCGGAGATATGATGGATATTTAACCAATACAAATGATTATAGGTAGTTTGCTTTATAAATCATATTCTTATTGATTTTTACTCGTACATTTAGCTATTATAAATTCGAATGAGTTAAGTTTAATAAATAATCATAAGTAATACACCCATCTTAATATCTATGCGTTAAGTTTAATAAATAATCATAAATAATAAAGGGGATAAATATTATAAAATCAATACTCAATAAATAGTTAAAAAATACATCGTATTAAAATATAACATATGGTAGTTCATTGAAAATACATTAACTTATATGATAATCAACAAAACAATACAAACAAAAATTCCCTTAAACTCCAAATGAACACCTGATGCGAATTTGTTTCAAATAGATCATCTTAATAACAACCTAAAAAAAAATGCGTGAAGAATCAACTAGATGCTAAATTTAAAATAAGTATAGATAAATACTTACTAGAGATTTTGAGTAAAGGTTTGTTGTTATTGTCATGCCGAATTACCCCAACTTTGAACAAATCCCCTTCCTTCACTCTATTTTGGATGCAAAAGTGTCTCCAATTAAAAAGTGTTAGAACATATTCATTAGGATATCAAAATTGTGACAGTAGGATGCAAATAAATAATATAGAATGAAAATTAAGTAGCAAATTTTTACCATGTATCCTTTTTTCAGATGATAAGACGGTAACTGTTACAACAAAGCTTGAGCATTCAAGTCTTGAAAACCTACTTGAAACCACTTTAACTCTTGAAGAACTACTGGCTGTATCTTTTAAGGAGGAGTTTTCTGTTTTTGTTTTAATTCATTAATTAAGAGAAATATTATATAATATGAAGTATAATTAACAAAAAAAATTAAAGAAAAGAACTTACTTGATAAATGAAGTATCGGTTTGTCCCCTCCTCGAATAATTTCAAATCCAAATGAATCGGTTTTCTTTATATCATTTGCTCTCAATAGGTCATTGATACCATTTCCAATATAAACTTGACCAGAAAATTCATTGTGTGTCAAATTCAGAACCCAAGATCTCTCTTCACCGTCCTTTATAATTATATCACAATTTCGATTAGCTAGGCCCTTAGACTTTGCTAATCCTATGGGTACATTCTGCGATAACTCCATAAAACAGTGTTAAATTTTATAAATAAAATTGGTGTATTAAAATTTTTACCAACATATGCAAACTTACCAATATATCCCTTTTCCGATAGTAATCTGTTAGATTTTCCCCAAAATAAGTAGTTTCGTCATATTTAAATGTTGGCCGGAAAGATTGTCCTTTTTCAGGCTTTTCATCTGAATCATTACTCGAGTTCTCCTCTTCGATATAAATGTTGGCCGACGGATATTCTCTTTCGCATCCAGTCGAATCAAAGACCGTGACATAAAACACCATGTTACCTTCATGTTTAAACACAACAACATCACCAAGTTGAATGCCATGACCAACGACAAACTCTTTCCATCCCTTCTTTAATTTGCGACCCTTGATTTTGACCTTCCAGGTTTTGTGGGAAAGACTAGATCGAAGTGTAACGTCTTGAGACTTGTCTCCAAGTAAGTAGTTCTTAAAGAAAAGATGAGGAATCCTCTGAGAAGTAGAACAATGAAACATGAAAAAGTAAATACTTTACACGAACCAATCATAACTCTAAAGAGTAAAAAAGACTTACAAGTCGATGGGTGAAACCATGGAGACAAGGCTGGATGAAATGAGGTTTAGTAGGAGTATAACATGTTTTTGTTGAATATTCATTTGAAGAAAAACCTTCCATTCTCATGTTTCTTATGTTGCTTTCTCTCTCTTTAAGATGGATGGGTGTGATTCACTTTAAGTCTTTGTTTGTTTATGCAAATATAATGCCTTTTGGTTTCTTGGGTAGTTGTTAGAATTAAATGGCTATTTTCAGGTTGTTTATTTTTGGAAGCAAAACACTGACAAAGCTATCATTATCCATTGGGAGAGGACTTGAAGAGTCATCTTCATTTATTTGACAGGAGCTTTTAAACCCGTTTTCTTTTCTACCGGTTTTCAAGATTTTAATAAAGCTAGTTGTAAAAAAAATTATTTTTGTATCCGATAGTTCTTTAGTTTCAAAAATAAATGGTATTAAAATATAAAATTATATCGAATGTTCTATAAAAAAAGACAATAAAAATCTAAATAAATTTTCGGATCTACCGATTAATCCAAACACATAAGAAGATGCAATAAAAATTAATAAAATACATTATATGATCGGATAAATTTAAATTAGGACTTATAAAAACTTACCATCCTGAAAGGTAAGATATAAAAGAAAAAAATCTTAGCCAAAGAATTGGGTAATGATTATAGGATCAGGAACTTTAAAATACCACTATTCTCATGGGCTTAATCATATTGGTGAAAAGAGTAAAAGTAAAAAAAAAAGACACTCTATATCTGGATAGTGTTTAACTGACTACTAATTCATTACCAACTTGTAACAACTCATTAGATCTAAATAAGTAGATTATGTATCCATTGTAACATATGCAAGCAATAATACATAGAACTATTTCACAAAAAACACTCTCAAAGCAGTAGTATCCATGTCATCTGACTCCACATAAAAAAAACTATCTATTACAGAAGATAACTATTCTTCCTATTATAATATGTACATATTACATGGTCTCATTTCTGGTGAACATTTCTATCCATAAAAAAAAATCTCACTCGATAGGAAATATGGTTGAAATCCAATTTATGATGACTCAATCTTAAATTATTAACTTTTTTTAGATTGGTTGTATACTTCAATCAACCCCGAGATTGTTGCTAAGCTTACGGATGAGGAAACCTCCAAAAGACTATATGATTGTGTATCTAAATTATCTGGCTCAAAGCGAGAATCACTTATAATGAAACTGAATTCCAAAGAACTATAAAAGGTTCTTCAAGTATGGAAGAATAACTAGCTAAGATGAAGATAATATCTTATAATCTTATTTTGGATGGATGCAATGTTTTAGTGGATGACCTAATATCTGAGGTCTTTACAAGTCTAAACTTATACTACACTCTCATAGTTGTGAGTCTAACTGAAAAAAATATTCTCACATAGGTGGACCTTTAAACGTATCGCCTAAATTTTAAGAGTAAGTTTGAGCATATGTCTAACCTACAGTCTGTTATGACCAAACTTAGCATTACATTGGTGTGGTTTATTTCTGTCTGAGGATAAGTTTGTAATTTTTGTTTAGAGTTTGTGGAAGTTTGCAAGTATTTAATATTTGAGTAGAGAATAGAGGGAGAATTAAGCAGCCTGGTTGTATTTAATTTTCATTACCCTCATTTAATGTTGGTGGTTGGGTATTTATACCCTTACATTTGGGCTTTATGGGCTGTCGGGTCATGTTTAATGGACCCGGGTCAAGTTTAAGGACTCATGAGCTCTTAGTAGGAGAGCCGGAAGCTTAGTTAAGAAGTGATTAGGTTTTTAAATACTTTAGTCCTTGTTCGAACGGTCAAATGGATGAGGGGTTCGAACTGCCCTGTCCGGTTAGATGGTCTTTGTCCGAACTGTCCCTGCCCGAAGAGGTAACAGAATCCGGACTCATCAGTAGCCCATTTTTTAGGTGTTTGTTCAAATAACCTTTGTCAAAACCTGAAAAACAGTCCGTTGTTAATGGTAGTTTTATCCGGACAGGTCTTTCGAATTGTGTCATGGTTTTATCCGAAGTGAAAAAGTTCTTTGAATCTAAACGGTTTTTTGCCAAGGTTCATAGGACACGTGTCACTCTTTGGTTGGTTGCTTTAGCCGTTTGTTCACCTTGGATTTCGCACCCACCTTCTCTGAAAAGCAACCTCTTCATTAATGAAGGTGACATCAACGCCGTCTTTTAATCATTGCTAATCTTTTCGAATTCTCCTAGGAATCAAGGCTTCTTTTTTAGGTTTACTATAAATTAAGAAGTTTTTCCACTATTTTACCATCACTTTCATTTTTACTATGATAATCTTCAGAGCTTTCTCTCTCAAACACAAGTTCTTGTTTAGGTTGTTTATGTTCACGGCAAGGAACGCTCTGATCAAAGGTGGGTGACTCAATCTAGCTGAACTAGAAAAAGCAAAAAAAGTCGAAAGAGAAAGGCGCATTGCAGCGGGCTTACCCACTTCTCCCATCGACAAACCAGCATTCTCAGCCACAGAGTCTAACCAGGGTTCTTCCTCCATAGAGGGTGTCAAACCGAAGAGGTTGTTTCAAACCAATCTTTCCCCTATCATCTCAGGTTCTTCGGTTCAAGAGTCGGAACCCACAGTTGAGCCAGGTTTAACAGTTACCAGTTTTAAAAAACCCTCCCGATTCTTAGCCATGGGGTCAGATGCTGAAACTTCTCCTCACAAGCTGGTTGATCGAAGAAAAGGCCGGATGGTCAAAGGGTAGGCTTCCAAGAGCACTCCTTCAAAATCGGTGGCCAAGGACAGTAGTACAGGGTCAGAGGTACCCATTAAAGCACCCAGGGACAGGCTGTCCGGTCCGGAGGCCACTGGCTCAAGTCCCCAAAGAGAAACGTCTACATCAGAACCCCAACCGGAGGCTAGGATCCAGGAGAGTACTGAAGCTCATCAGTCCGGAAGTCAGGCTGATCCAACTCCAAACCTCCCCCTCACAACAACAACTGAAAATCCTTCCTCAATCATGGAGGAAATAATGGAGGACTCCATCGAAGAGGCTCCATTCGAGTCCGAACCATCCGGACAGACTAGTGGTGCTGTTGCTGCCCAAAAGGATAAAGGCAAGGAAAAGCTATGCTTAAGGCATCCGGATCTGCCGGGGTGTCTTGAAGGAAAAGTGGGACCTTGTTTCCACAAGGTCAATGTTAAATATCTCATTGCCCTGCAAAAGATCAATTACGCATTCATCCATACAGCTGAGTTGGGCCGGATGCGTACAAAGTGGGGGATTCCGGAGGATGTGAAGATAAGAATCCCTATAGATCCTGAAACCCCCATGGATTGTAAACTCAGTGAAGTAGTCATCTTCACCGAGATCTTTGACTGGGGTTTAAGGTTCCCCTTGGATCCGGAAATAGTGCGGTATTTCCATCTCATCAAGCTCTGTCCCAGTCAATTAAGCTCCAATGCCTGGTACACACTTATGGCCTGCATCATGGCCTCCAGGCTCTCTAGGATTCCTCTACCAATGGAGGAATTCGCAGCTGTGGCCAGTCTCTGCAGGAACCACCACATTCCCTTCTATCACTTCAACATGGGTGATGATTACAAAGCAGTGGATGATCTGCTCGAGTCGGAGAGAAACTGGAGGACTCAATACATGTTCGTAAGTGGTGCTTGGGAGAACGGGAGGAAAATCAAAGCCACAGTCAACCCAAGTCTCCTCACCCGCAGATGGAGGAGTGATCGTAAGGCTTCTACTTTATATTCTTATTTCTTTTCTTATCAAATTTGTTTAAACTTACCGTTCTTATCTTTTTTCTTAGCAGTGCTTCCAAAAGACTTTAGTGACTACCTAAAGGCCGGACAGGTTACTTGCACCAAGATAAACACTTGGGCTTTTGAGAAATGGGGAAACCGGTTTCACGATGCTTTCACAGGAGGCAACTTGGCAAGGTCTCACCTCTGGAACACTACTGGCCGGAGGGAGTTGACCTGGGAAGAACTCACCACTCCACCTCTCCGGATGTAGTCCTCAAGAGAACACACAAACCGGATGGGACACTTTACTTGCCAGGCCGGGCCAAGGCCCCAAGCAAGATGAAAAGCAAGAAGAAGAAGGGCAAGAAAGTGGTAGGTGGAGCTAACCCTGCTGAGGTGGAGGAGGTTGTTTCAACAAATCCGGAGGGGCCAGCCCCAAGCCAGATTGATGCTGCTCTCCTAGAAGTGGTAGAGCATGAGAGTGTTAGGCAAGAAGTTCAATCCCCAAAACCTCCAAGGGCTCCCAAAAAAGACCGAAAACGGGGAGCTGAAAGCAAAGACAGGGAGGCTAAGAAGAAAAAGACCTCCAAGGGTGATGAACTTTCTCTCCGGCCTCCGGAGCCTCTCCCTCATGTTGATCCTACTGACCCAACACAAGCAGAGGAGATCCCTGGTGATTTTCAAACCGACGAGGTCGGAGGAAGAGACCTTAGCATTGACGGGGTTGACATCACCGTTCTTGATGGGTTTGGTGACTACTTTGCCAACTTCCCAGAGATGATTTTGCTGGGCCTTACCTCCCTCTGAGTACTTCGAACACCGTCATTTTTAATGGTAAGACTTTTACTGTTTCAAGTGAAAGGGATATTATAGCTCACTCTATATTAAGTAGTGTTCAACCGGTGCTTGTGTTGGAGAAGCAAGTTCGAAGTCAGGCAGATACTATCAAAGATCTCAAGTCTGACAAAAAGAGATTGTCCGATGATCTTCTTACTGCCACTCAACATGCTGACATTCTAAAGGGGGAAAACGAGGAGCTGAAAAAGAACCAAGAGGGGTAGACCACCAAAGTTGTTACTCTAGAAGATACTATCAAGGAGCTCCGGGAGAAGTTGTCCGGAGTAGAGAAAGATCTCACCTCTTCAAAAGATGAGGCCAAGGCCAAGGATCAAGTCATTCACAACTTGACAAATGACAAGATTGCGCTTGAGAACACAGTGTCCAAGGATGCAGAGGAGAAAGCTGATCTGCTAAGGGAGCAGGAGGCCAAAATCCAGGCCAAGATCGATGCTTATGCCAACAACGTAATAGACACTCAAGAGCAAATGTATGCCAAGGTGAAGTCAGACATGGTCCTGCTCTTCCACGAGAAGTTCCCGAAGAGGAACCTGGGAGATTTGTGGCTTCACGTAGAGTACGAAGACCTTCCCTTCCACACCATGGCTGGTGGAGACTTGCACAATTATTCCAGTGCTTCCTCTTCTGACGAAGAAGAAGAAGAAAAAACCGGGGAGGGCTCTCTCGAAGAGAAAGAGGATCCCAAGGGGAAGAAGAAAATAAGTGAGGCTGAGCCATCTTCAAAGGCTCAGTCTTAAACTGTGAATTATCTTTTCACTTTCATGTTATCTAAACTAAAGTCCTTGGAAGGCCAAGGCACTCTTTTTGTTATTGTGTTCGGTATCTGACCGGATAGATCCTTTGCTCTGTTTGACAATTTAAAAGTCCTTGGAAGGCCAAGACACTTAAGTTATTTTAATGAACATCTTTGTTTTGCACAATTCTCGCATCCTTTCATAGTTTGTTTCAATTTTGGTGGCTAGTGTTTAAATAGCCCTTAGTTATTTCATAAATAGCCTAAAGTGAGAGAGTTTAAATTCTCCGATGACAAATGTTTAAGTGCTCATCATTCTTTTACTTCAATCCGGATGGTGTGACAAAAAACAAAGTAAGAAAACTTCGAATTTTTTTTAAGAAGGCATCAAATTTTATTAAAAAGCCTGGACACCTTATTAAAACCTCCCCGTGCCACCAGGGTAGGAAAGAGTATGCCCCCATATATTTACATGGATGTTTAAATAGGTAAATAATTACATAGATGCTACTCCAAGTACATCCGGAGATGTTCAATATTCCAAGGGTGGGCAAAACCCTTCCAGCCTTGTCTTCTAGCCAATATGTTCCAGGTTTAAGCCTTTCAATGACCATATAAGGTCTTTCCTAAGTTAGGGCCAGTTTGCCTAGCAGCTTCTCTTTAGTGTGTAAGAAGACTTTCCTCAATACCTTGTCCCCGGATGGAAATCCCTTCTTTTAATTCTAGAAGCAAACCTGGTCCTCATCAAACCTTGATAGTGAGCATCTCTAAGGTGAGCCTTAACTCGTCTTTCTTCTATTAGGTCGAGCTGACCGCTGATTGCCACTTCGTTAGCGTGTTCAGAGAAGTTGTGAACCCGAAATGATGAGAGAGTTGCTTCTATGGGAGCTATTGCATGCATCCCATAGACCAAGGCAAAGGGTGACTCCTGTGTCGCAGCCCCAGGTGTAGTCTGGTAGGCCCACAAGACCTCTTGCAAATAACTAGGCCACTTCCCAGCAGCCCCTTCCAAATTCTTCTTTAAACCGGACAGTATAGTTCTGTTAGCCGCTTCAACTTGTCCATTCGCTTGTGGGTGGAAAGGTGAAGAGAAACAATGTTGTATACCCCCTGAGGCACAGAAACTCTCCATTTCCCTATTGTCGAACTGTGGCCCGTTATGTGTCGTTATTTTTTGTTGAACACCAAATCTGCAACAGATGTTGGATAAAATGAATTTTATGACAGCTTTTGATGTTGTTCCTGCCAAGGGGGCTGCTTCAATCCACTTTGAAAAGTAATCTATAGCAACAATTATTGTTCTGCGCCCTCCGGACGCCATGTGAAGAGGTCCCACCAAATCCAACCTCCATCGAGCAAAAGGTATAGGCTCAGAAATTGACTCTAAAGGGATGGCCGGGACATGAATTTCATTGTTATATCTTTGGCATGGATCACACCTTCTCACCACCTCCTTAGCATCCTGCATTATAGAGGGCCAATAATAGCCAACCAGTAAAACTCTCCGTGTTAGAGACCTGAATCCACAATGAGCTGATCCCTCATCATCATGCAATTCGGAGAGGACTAATTGAGACTCATCATATCCCAAACATCGCAAAAGAGGTTTACTGTCAGACTTCTTATACAGAACGTCTCTTAGTATGATAAAACCACGAGCTTTGTGCTTCATTTTTCTTGCTAGTGCTTTATCCGGAGGCAGGATGCCATCAGAGAGATACTGCACGAGAGGAAATCTCCAGTCTTGGGGTTGTTTTATCTGTACATCGAACATTTCTTCCTCTTTACCCACGTTAAGTTGAATGGAAGGGCTTTCTAGCACATGGATCCAAGGATATGACTCAGTGTATGCTATGGTTGCCAGTGAATCTGCTAGTTCATTCTCTGCCCGGGGTATATGCTCATAAACAACGCTTTTGAACTTAACAACCTCATTTTTAAGAAGAAGCAAGTACTTCACTAGTTTATCCTTTTTGGCCTCAGATTGACCTTGTGCATGGTGGATAAGAAGTTGAGAATCACTCATCAGCTTAACCCTTTTGGCCCTACATATATAAGCTAACTTTAAACCAGCTATAGCTGCTTCGTATTCGGACTCATTGTTGGAAGCCCTGAAAGCAAAACATATAGCCTGGTACATTTTGTCACCATATGGAGAAGTCAAACACACCCCTGCACCACATCTCATGGTACTGGACCCACCATCCGTCCGGATGACCCAGACCTTTTTGTCATTCATCTCAGTGGTCTGCTCCGAATCCCTATCAGAGTGGAAGTCAACTAAAAAGTCAGCCACAGCTTGGGCTTTGACTGCTGTTCAAAGAGCAAAATCAATATCGAAGTCCCCCAATTTCACTGACCACTTAGTCATTCTGCTTGAAATGTCTGCCTTTTGGAGAACATTCTTCAAGGGAAAAGATGTCCGGACGATAATAGGATGAGCCTGAAAATAAGGCCTCATCTTCCTTGCAACAATCACCAAGGCCAACGCTAACTTTTCGAGTTTCAAATAACGCATTTCTGCATCTATCAAGCTCTTGCTGATGTAGTACACCGGATGGGGGTAATTATCTACCTCTCTTACCAATACAGCATTGATGGCACTACTTGAAACTGCCAAGTATACGAAGAGTGTTTCTCCATCAACAGGTTTAAATAAAGTCTTAGGGGAGGACATATGTTTCTTAATTTCGTTGAAGGCCTCATCGCATTGTGGAATCCAGTCAAATCCCTTTGCACCCTTTAGAGTTTGGAAAAACAGGGCACATATGTCCGAAGATCTTGAGATGAATCGATTTAAAGCAGCCAACCTCCCCGTCAACCGTTGTACTTCTTTAACATTCCGAGGAGGCTCCATTTGGAACAGAGCATTAAGTTGGTCCGGATCGGGCTGTATCCCTTGCTCACTTATTATGTAACCCAATAACTTCCCGGACTGTACTCCGAACACACATTTTTCTGGATTTAGCTTTAAATTCACTTTTACCAAGTTGGCAAAAGTTTCTTCGAGGTCTGCCAAGTGCAGCTTCTCATCCACACTTTTCACCATCATGTCATCAATGTATACTTCTATGTTTCTTCCAATTTGATCAGCAAAGGCTTTGTTCACCAATCTTTGATAAGTAGCCCCACCATTTTTCAATCCGAATGGCATCACCTTGTAGCAATGAAGACCCTTGTCAGTGACAAACATAGTATGCTCCTGATCCTTCGGGTGTACTTGAATTTGATTGTACCCGGAGAAAGCATTTATAGAGGAAAGTAGCTTATTCCCAGAAGTGGAGTCTACTAGCTGATCAACCCGGGGGACTGGATATAAGTCTTTTAGGCAAGCCCTATTGAGATCTGTGAAGTCAATGCACATACGCCACTTGCCATTTTTCTTTTTTACCAAGACCGGATTGGCAGTCCACAAAGGATATTGAGACTCCTTTATATGCCCCATTTTTGTGAGTCTATCAACTTCTTGAACAATAACATCAGCCTTCTCCTTGGAAAAAGGCATTCTCTTTTGTACCATGTGTGCTATGTCTCTCCGGATGGATAAGTGATGTGATATAATATTTGCTGGAACCCCTGTAACATCAGCGTTGCACCAAGCAAAAACATGCTGACGGTCTTTCAGAAACTTTAACATCTTAATCTTCAGTTCGGATGGCATCTTGGATCCTATCTTAACACTTTTCCCTTCTTCTAAAGAATGTGTTTCAACTTCTTCAACTGGTATCAATACTCCAGGGGTCTCTCTGGGGTCATCAATTTCACCCTCACCCCCATAAAGCCCCTCAAATTGCTATTCTTTATTGATACGAACTGCCCCCATCGTTCGTGGAGCCAGTGCTGTAGCATAACACTCTCTTGCAACCTTTTGGCTGCTTCGGACAACTCCCACTTGTCCTTGAACAACATATTTCAAACATTGGTGGACTGTAGAGGCCACTGCGTGCATCCTCGAGACCCGAGACCTCCCTAAAATAGCATTATAACAAGTAAGACAATCCACCACAATAAAAAGTATCCTGACCATCTTCTTGAAAGGGCCCTTGCCCAACAAAACTTCTTCTTCAAACTCCCCGATCACATCTGCTGAGCTCCCAGTGAAGCCCACAATTGATATGTCCCAACACTGTATTACGGCTGGATTTTTCATCTTTTTGTAAGTGGTTAAGAAGAGGATATTGGCTGAGCTTCCAGTATCCACCAAGATTCGTCTTATGTCATTGCCCCCAATGGATGCTCCTATGACAACAACATCTTCATGAGGGCCAGCTATATCTCTTAAGTCATCTTCATCGAAAATAATGAACGGGAATGGAATTTGTGACTGATAGGAGGTCATGCCCCCTTCTAGCTGGGTGGCTAAAGTATGAACATACCTCTTCCTCGAAGAAGCAGTAAGATCTTTCGTAGTATCCTCCGAAAATTGTAAGTGACTAAAAAAAATTAATGAGCCCGAAGACAGTTTTACAACGTTGTTCAATGACACCTACTCTATTTCGAGTTGGATCGGGATCCAGGTATTCAGATTATACATCAAATCTTTCGATTATTACCATAGCCCCCTCCGGAGCAGCATTGCTCGGACCAACCCGGTGAGTATTTCCAGGCCTATTTCCTCCTCTTCTTTTGACATATGCCCCAAGCTTTCCTCTTTCAATCAAGTTCTGAACCTCTTGTTTCAAGGCTATACAATCGTCAGTGGTATGGTCAGTATCATTATGGTACTGGCAGAAAGAGTTGTTACGATGTTCCCTAGGGGATTGCAGTGCAGTTGGTTTTCTATAGTGCACTTCTTCCTTTGTTTTATCATAGATGGTGGCCATATTTTCTTTCAATTCTGCAAACCACTCCGGTTGGACCCAAAGCCCCCTCTTATTTCTAGATTGTTGACTCTGGGCAGGTGCAGCTGGCTGAGATTGAGCTTTGGCTCTGTTATGTGCCTGTCCGGTCTCCCTTGCCTTGCTCCCGGACTGATTTTGGTTAGGGTTTGGTGCAACCTAGGCAGACCTCAACTGCCTGTGTATCCTAGTTTTCTTCGTTTCATCAACATTGATCTGCTTTCCGACTTGATTCAGCAAACCTCCCCAAGTCATGGCTTTCTTTCTGGTCACCGAATCAGCCCAATTTCCAGGGTTCAAGCCCTGTCTCAAGGATGCTATTGCTACTTGCTCGAAGCAATCAGCCAATCCATTTTTGGTGTTTACAAAACGACTTGTGTATTCCTTTAATGATTTGTTTGGTTCTTGGGCATATTGGATTATTGTGTCCCCATTGCCGTTCAACTCTTTACTCCCAACAAACTGCCTTCGAAAGGCCACCCAAAAGGTATCAAAATTCTTGATGCAACCCCGAGGTAGGCTGTTATACCACTTCAGAGCACTCTCCATAAAGGATTGGGAGAATGCTCTACAGAGTAACTTGTCGTCATCATAAAAGTTCATCATGAAGTTTTTAAATTGCTCCAAATGGTTGTCCGGATCAGTACTGCCATCGTACTTTTCCATTTTAGTGCTATCAAACCTCTTAGGGAGGTTCCCGGACAGAATCTTGGAAGACAATGGAGATTGTCTCCAATTCCGGCCACGACTGAAAACAGTATCCTCATTGGGAGTCGCAAAGATACCTGGTTCATCGTGGAAGGCATAGGGATCCATCAGCATCCGGTCTACATGTCTCCAACTATGGGATGATCCTTTGCATATATTCTTCTTCAATTTCTCATGTCTATCCTTTTTTCTTGAATATTTTTAATCAACTTTTACTTCTTTTTGGATCGGCCCTCATCACTGCTGGAGGACAAGGACTCTTCAACTCCTTCCTCATCTGAGGAGCTACCAGAAGACTCTGAGTTTGAGTCAGAACTCTCCACTGGCTTAGACCGGTGAGAATTTTCGGAGCTGGCAGGAGTCTTTTTGGTACTTACACGAGTCTTTGAAGGCTCATGCTCTCTAGGTTTATCGGTATGATGAGCAACTGATGCTTTTGACTTATCCTTCATGCCCATCTTAGCTTTTTATGCCCTCATAGATTCTATATCGCCCTTTAATCTATCACGCTCCTCGATGGTATACTCATCATTTTCATCCACCACTTCAAGCAAGGCTGGTGGTACTTCCGGGGCGTCCGGATTCATTCGGACTGATTTTTCCTGTTGGTTTCGAATGCTTGATTCAGGCACCTTTATCTCCCACTGTGGTCACCAATTTGGTGTGGTTTATTTCTGTCTGAGGGTAAGTTTGTAATTTTTGTTTAGAGTTTGTGGAAGTTTGCAAGTATTTAATATTTGAGTAAGAGAATAGAGGGAGAATTAAGCAGTCTGGTTGTATTTAATTTTCATTACCCTCTTTTAATGTTGGTGGTTGGGTATTTATACCCTTACGTTTGGGCTTTATGGGATGTCGGGTCATGTTTAATGGACGCGGGTCAAGTTTAAGGACCCATGAGCTCTTAGTAGGAGAGCAGGCAGCTTAGTCAAGAAGTGATTAGGTTTTTAAATACTTTAGTCCTTGTTCGAACAATCAAATGGATGAGGGGTTCGAACTGCCCTGTCCGGTTAGATGGTCTTTGTCCGAACTGTCCCTGTCCGAAGAGGTAACAGAATCCGGACTCATCATACATCACCAAGTTTAAGTCAACATAAGAGTGATAACAAACAGAAAAATAATATTAACAATAAAATAGGCCATAATACATATTATACAAAGAGTTAAAGATCGAGATTATCATAATATAAACAACAATTACCGATCAGAGGTGGCTACATCTTTACCGTATTAACAATAAAATAGGCCATAATACATATTATAATCTCTGCCTAGAATCTTATTAACGACCCTAAGTCTAGCTATTTTATACGCTATTTGGCGAAAGTCCTCTCAATGACCCTCATCTACTTATTTATGCTTGTTCCTTGTTTACTATATTCTTTATACTCTTCGTCTAGTTCCTTTTTTTCCTACATCTTATCTTTTTGTTAGTCCTTAATGTGAAATTACCTCGTTATTATAACCAAATTTCTTAGTAGCCGTAGACCCGTCGCTTTAAGGTTTCTGACCGTTCAGATCTACTTGTATCTTGTTGTATATTGAGAAAGCATCTATAAAGCACAACAGTTTGTGTGATAAAGATCCTTAGGGCATGCCGTATTGTGCTGAGTGAAATCAATACACATCCGCCACTTGTCATTCTTTGTCTTGACTAACACGGGGTTGGCAGTCCACAAAGGATACTGAGATTCTTTAATGTGACCCATCTTGGTTAACCGGTCAACTTCTTGGACAACTACATTTGGTTTTTCCTTAGAAAAATACCTCATCTTTTGTAAAACTTGTGCAATATCACTCTGGATTGAAAACTTATGAGAGATAATGCTAGCTGGCAATCCAATAACATCACTGCTACACCACGCAAAAATATGCTGATTATTCATTAAAAATGATAACAATTGGTGCTTCAGTTTCGGTGCTACTTGGAACCAATCTTAATAGTCTTGCCATATGCGAGGGAGTGAGTTTCAATCTCTTCGATAGGTATTATAACCCTGGGAGCCTCCCTTGGATCATCAATCTCATTCTCCTCAGTAGAAGGCTCTAGTAGTTGCTAATCCTTGTTAATTCTGACTGCCCCTAGAGTTTTAGGGGCAAGGGCTGCTGCATAGCATTCCTTGGCTATCTTTTCTGATCTGTCTATAAACTATCTTAGTTTTGTTTGTTATCACCCCTGAAAAATTGGAATGCGAGCACCACCTACGACGCCCAAATTGTTTCTGATCTAGGATACCTACTTCAACTCATAAGCTTCTCATAATCTTTGGAACTACTACTGGAGTAGCTCAAATTTATTAAATCTATGAAGTCTCTCATTCAATTTCTGATATTATCATCAACTTGGGAAACTTATTAAAAAACATGGATCTTTGAAAATATTATTTTCCCACAAACTGAGCCAAATTTGACAAGGAAAATTCCTTATCAAATATTTTACAAAAGTCATGATCTATAATCAGAAAAGAATATTTGTTCAGAGATAATGGCTTTTGTTTGTTAAGTGGAATCTTAAAATGTATATTCAAGTATCTATTTATAAAATTTACAATTTACTCTCCTTTAATCATTGCATTACACGTATTACAACAGATTAACAACCTATCTTGATGACCGTTTAAATAACGACATGTGTCTTTTAGTTGTAACTCTTGAACAACTTTTATCACTCTTTTACTTCACTTTATATCGTATGGATGACCTTTGAATAAAGTCTTTTGGATGATCATCGTCTACTTATTTTTACTTGCTCCTGATCTAGTTAGTCGTTTATAACTTTTGTCTAGAATCTTATTGATGACACTCGACAAACTATTTTATACGATATTTTGATAAAATCATTTAGATAGCCCTCATCTACTTATTTTTGTTTGTTCCATATTTACTTGCTTCTTTATACTCTCTGTCTAGAATCTTCTTAACGACCCTAAGTCTAGCTATTTTATACGCTATTCGGCGAAAGTCCTCTGAATGACCCTCATCTACTTATTTATGCTTGTTCCTTGTTTACTATATTCTTTATACTCTTCGTCTAGTTCATTTTTTCCTACATCTTATCTTGTTGTTAGTCCTTAATGTGAATTTACCTCGTTATTATAAGGAATATATACTATCTTAAGGATATCAAGTTTAAACCTTTATTAATAGGGTTTATTAGGCCAAAAATCAAGATGTTAATAATACATATTTATAAAGTCAGGTTGCATTCATATTAACACCTATGAAATATTATGAGGAGTAACAAACTTAAGTTTTATCATCTAGATCTCTCTATTTTTCATAATAGCAAATCAAATCTTGATAACTCTTGAGCTCACCGAATTGGCGCTAGAAAGAGGGGATTAGAGGATATCTTGATCGATTGATCAAAAATCGAAAAGTGGAAGTTAATTTTTCTGGAGCATTTTACCTTGGTTTTCATTGATCAAATATGGATTCTGGGAAGGATTCGATTTTTGATCAATCGATCAAGATATCCTCTAATCCCCTCTTTCTAGCGCCAATTGGGTGAGCTCAAGAGTTATCAAGATTTGATTTGCTATTATGAAAAATAGAGAGATTTAGATGATGAAACTTAAGTTTGTTACTCCTCAGAATATTTCATAGGTGTTAATATGAATGCAACATGACTTTATAAATATGTATTATTAACATCTTGATTTTTGGCCTAATAAACCCTATTAATAAAGGTTTAAACTTGATATCCTTAAGATAGTATATATTCCTTATAATAGCGAGGTAAATTCACATTAAGGACTAACAAAAAGATAAGATGTAGGAAAAAAAGGAACTAGACGAAGAGAATAAAGAATATAGTAAACAAGGAACAAGCATAAATAAGTAGATGAGGGTCATTCAGAGGACTTTCGCCGAATAGCGTATAAAATAGCTAGACTTAGGGTCATTAAGAAGATTATAGACAGAGTGTATAAAGAAGAAAGTAAATAAGGAACAAACAAAAATAAGTAGACGAGGGTTATCTAAATGATTTTATCAAAATATCGTATAAAATATTTTGACGAGTGTCATCAATAAGATTCTAGACAAACGTTATAAACGACTAACTAGATCAGGAGCAAGTAAAAATAAGTAGACAATGATCATCCAAAAGACTTTAGTCAAAGGTCATCCAGAAGATATAAAGTGAAGTAAAAGAGTGATAAAAGTTGTTCAAGCAGTTACAACTAAAAGACACATGTCGTTATTTAAACGGTCATCAAGATAGGTTGTTAATCTGTTGTAATACGTGCAATGCAATGATTAAAGGAGAGTAAATTGGAAATATTATTTTCTGATTATAGATCATGACTTTTTCAAAATATTTGATAAGGAATTTTCCTTGTCAAATTTGGCTCAGTTTGTGGGAACATAATATTTTTAAAGATCCACGTTTGAACAAGTTTCCCAAGTTGATGATAATATCAGAAATTGAATGAGAGACTTCATAGATTTAATAAATTTGAGCTACTCCAGTAGTAGTTCCAAAGATTATGAGAAGCTTATGAGTTGAAGTAGGTATCCTAGATCAGAAACAATATTCGGGCGTCGTAGGTGGTGCTCGCATTCCAATTGTTCAGGGGTGATAACAAACAAAACCAAGATAGTTTCCAGACTGATCAGAAAAGATAGCCAAGGAATGCTATGCAACAGCCTTTGCCCCTAAAACTCTAGGGGCAGTCAGAATTAATAAGGATTAGCAACTACTGGAGCCTTCTAATGAGGAGAATGAGATTGATGATCCAAGGGAGGCTCCCAGGGTTATAATACCTATCGAAAAGATTGAAGCTCACTCCCTGGCATATGGCAAGACTATTAAGATTGGTTCTAAGTAGCATCGGAACTGAAGCACCACTTGTTATCATTTTCCATGAATAATCAGCATGTTTTTGCGTGGTGTAGCAGTGATGTTATTGGAGTGCCAGCTAGTATTATCTCTCATAAGTTGTCAATCAGGAGTGATATTGCACAAGTTGTACAAAAGATGAGGTATTTTTCTAAGGAAAAACCAAATGTAATTGTCCAAGAATTTGACCGGTTAACCAAGATGGGTCACATTAAAGAATCTCAGTATCCTTTGTGGACTGCCACTCCCATGTTAGTACTGTATAGAAGTCTCTGAAATTTTCAATTGACTCTCTTGGAATTTTGTTTTACCATTTCAAAGCTGTTCCTTTGAACGTTTGAGAAAATGCCCGGCAAACCAATCTGTCATCGTCCTCGAAGTTCATCATGACTTTTTAAACTGCTCGATGTGATCTTCCGATTCTTGAGTCCCATCGAATTTGCCTACCTTAGAAATGTAAAACCGTCTCGGAAGTGGTATAGATCTAATAAGACTAGTTAACGGTGAATTCCTCCAATCCACACCATAGACATACTGGTCTTCAGTTCCCATTCCTACCATGGCATACAAACTTTGCTCACCTTTCGAACGTACTTTTCATCGAGAGCTGTTGTTTTTTCCAACAATTCATTCATTTTTGCTTCAATATCGGACTAACTTGGCTGAATCGGAATTGATTCATCTATCGCTTTCTCTTGTAAATCAGATCTCAACGTCTCTAACGCTCTTCGAATCAAGAGATCATTTCCTTCCCCAGAATCCATATTCGATCAATGAAAACCAAGGTAAAATGCTCCAGAAAAATTAACTTCCACTTTTCGATTTTTGATCAATCGATCAAGGTATCCTCTAATCCCCTCTTTCTAGCGCCAATTCGGTGAGCTCAAGAGTTATCAAGATTTGATTTGCTATTATGAAAAATAGAGAGATCTAGATGATAAAACTTAAGTTTGTTACTCCTCATAATATTTCATAGGTGTTAATATGAATGCAACCTGACTTTATAAATATGTATTATTAACATCTTGATTTTTGGCCTAATAAACCCTATTAATAAAGGTTTAAACTTGATATCCTTAAGATAGTATATATTCCTTATAATAACGAGGTAAATTCACATTAAGGACTAACAAAAAGATAAGAGGTAGGAAAAAAAAGGAACTAGACGAAGAGTATAAAGAATATAGTAAACAAGGAACAAGCATAAATAAGTAGATGAGAATAATTGAGAGGACTTTCGCCGAATAGTGTATAAAATAGCTAGACTTAGGGTCGTTAAGAAGATTATAGACAGAATATAGATTATGTAAACCTTGACCGGTTAACCCGAAAGGGTCATTTCTCTACGTTCATATATTTATAATGAATCATTTTTTTTATAATTTTTATCATTTTTTTGGATCTATAATAGATATAAGATATATTTTTTTATCATCAACTGTTAAGTTATATGTTAATTATATATATATATATATATATATATATATATGAAGAACTGTATAAAATATGTGGCAAATGACATTAAATATGCTTTCTTCGCTATAGATAAAAAACGCCATTAACATATACTTGAACATCAGATTTAGATAAATATGATATTTCTTTTTAATTACCCATTAATTATTTTATTTCCAGCGTTATAAATACTAATTTCATCATGAATAATCTTATATAAAAAAGTAAAATAATTGTCTTTCGGCCGAATGATGGTTTATATAAATGACTTCTAATAAATTTAATTTTTTTAAATTTGTCTAATTAAACATCAGACACTTATATGTATTTTAAAATTGATGTTTTGATTCCACAATAATTTGGAAGCAATATTTTAAAAAATTACATAACAATTTATATTATGAGTATTTTGCAAGTTTAAAAAATTTAAATTTTGATAAATTTGATTAGAGGAAAGATTCTAGAAAATACAAAATTTTAAATATTAGAATATTTATATTATATACATTTTTAAACAAACAAATATTATGTTTTGTCAATTTTATGACAATATTTGTTTTTTTTATTGTATGTTTGGTGCGAAGAGTTAAAAAAAATTAAATGGATATGTTTTTTTTTACAATTGCTAGAAAGACTAATTTATTACATATACATTCGATGTATGACCTACACAATTTTTCATTTTAGCATATTTTTTTTTTCGAAATCGTAAAACATTACACGTTTAAATTTGAATTTTTTATTCGTACTTATTTTCACATATAGTATTTTGTGAGGTTAAATTCGTTCATTCTAACATTGTTTTATGAAATAATAATTATTTTTTTATATTTTTTTATATGTGATATTGAAACAAATGAAGATTTAATTTTCTCAAAAAAAAAATGCTAACTTAAACTTTAAACTAGGATTTATTTGAAAACCCTTGAGACTAACTTTGGATTTAGATATCTGAAACGAGTTACAGCTCAAATTCAAACATGATGTTATAAAGGATTCCCAACTGAACTTAGACCTTACATATTCTATCAGTGCCTATTAATTATATCATATTCAAATCATTTTTTCGAAACATTCCTTCAATAATCAGCCTTAAATATGCTCAAATAAGTAGATAAAAAAAGAACATAATAAAAACAGTTATTTTGATATATCTTAAAATGTACAGAATATAGAACATACGGTTTAACATCAAAACCAATGATTTATTGATTTTCTTCCAAACCAGTACAATATGACACAGCCTTATCCCCCGGCATCCGGTACGTTGAACACTTTGCCGAAACCATAAATGACGAAACTTCCGACGTAGGCACCACAGTCGGCGATACCGGTTTTTCAGCTATAGGCACCACAGTAGGCGGTACCAGAGTTTTCTGATCAAATGGGCTTTGATCATAATAGTTTCCCGGTGGGTCATAATTACATACCACAAGATGACCCTTTCTAGTATCACATTTCACACGGCCACACCCGACCCGTTCAGTGTTCCACCAGACAATCTGCGTATAATGTCCGCACATTTTATGCTCCCTGCAAGTATTTGTCTCAGCGTTGTAGTCTTTACGTTCTATGACCCATTCATTCACAATTTCTGCTGGGGTCCAATGTTCCAGTTCCGAATAAAACATGTTTTCACCGTATATATCAGTACCCGAATGCACCATTGAGCAGTTGTGGCGTTGGTTCCTAGCCCAAAGTTTGGCATGCATTGCGAGTTTTACGTCCCATTTAAGCGGCGCTTGACCGATCGGAACTCTCGCTTTGTTATGTGCTTTTAGAAATTCATATGCGAACTTTCGTCCGTATTCTCTTCTTTTACTTGCGAATTTGGATATCGGTGTTATTAGATTATGTAAACCTTGACCGGCTCGAGATGAATTTGAACGTAGAGATGGGACTCTTAATTGCGCAAGTGTTCCGTCAAAATTAAGAAAAACGAAGACGATTACACAGTGTAGAAATCGAATCACGGACATATTTTACTTTTGTTGTTGGTGTTGGTGTGATTTCAAATACATATTCAGTAATTTTATACTATTGATGGGTCTGTTTTGTATTATTTCAGTTAGCAAAAGCTGTTAAGGTGAATGTAAAACAGCTGTTAAAAGCAACTATATAGGCTAATATTAGTATGCGGTTTAAACAATAAAACTATTTACATTCAACTAACAACGATTTTAGTACAAATATTAAATTAAGTAAAACCATCTGGAATCTTTTATTTAGAATTAAATTTCAGTTTATTCATTTTTCTAGAAGTAAAACGTGTGGCTCTAAATTAATAAATCTAATAGAAATCTATATCATATATTAATTAGATATTTTATATTTAAAGTCTGAAATTTAAAGTCTGAAACATTTGCATGGATGGCCTGATCATTTTATAAAATAAAACCAGAATACCAAAAATATTTAGCACGCATATTTTTTTTATAGGCCACAAACTAGTAAATGGGATGGACCCATATGTTTGTTATCCGAACCGTGAATGTATAGAACAATGATGAGTCCCATCGAGGATAGCCGAGTTGGTTGACTAGAGTGGTAATGAATTCGAATTTTTTTTACATATGTTTTCCTCCTGTGTGGTTTATCTTATGACGTTGGTTTGAAAACTATTGCGTTAGATATAGGGTTTATCTAGGGTTTATCTTATATGCACTCATTGTATTCTAAATAGCCGCTGTGAATTTTCTAAAAAAGACTCTGAAAAAATATTATTGGATAGCTGACCCAAAACAAATGATAAATTTCAAGTGGTTGACATTACCCATAATCAATGACCAATGAAGTTGAACCGATGCGAGCAGCCCATAAACGTTTGCTCTAACAACGTAGGTAAAAATCTAGCAAGATGATCAATTTTGGTTTCATAGTGTAAAATTCAAATTAAAATTGACTTCAGAATGAAAGTAAATTATTTTGGACTAATTTTTTAAGTTCCAATTTATTTATGCATGCTTCTGTTCATATACATCCGGAAATATATTTTAGGTAGGTCCGTGCCATACCTGAATTATATCAAGAATCTTGGTCAAAACTATGACTAGTCAAACATATTTAGAGAACGAATCAACTAGGAATAATATATTCAATCGAAAAATAATATAAATGTGAAATCAATGTACAGAATATTAAAATACTATTATACATAAAAACTCTTACTTTAGTATAAGAGAGACTCTTAGGTCAGAAGTAGGTTAGATTTAATTCGTTATAAAATTATTAAAAGATTATATGGGTAGTTGGATTTATGGATTACGTGGATGTAATTGGATCGATGGTATGTTTTTGTGTAAGGTTTGGGTCGTGACTTAGTTGCAGAGACGTTTGCGTAGATTTAATGACGGAGACAAGCCGACAAGACTCGTCCGAAATGAGTTGATCCAAAGCAATCTGATCTGAAGCAAGTTGTACTGAAGCATGTGAACCGAATCAGAGTTTTCTACTTGCTAGGTTTCCTCTTTAATTGGGTTTCATATTATGTCCTTCCTATACTAATTAGATTCCTATAAATTCGGTCTTCTGTATTAATTAAGATTTTATATTTATGAGGTTTCTTATATTAAGGGATTCAAATTTTATTTTAGTCGTTGGTTAATGAGAATTAATCTAGAACGTTTGAAGAAGAATTATGGTTTTTCATAAACCTATTAATATAAGAAGTTTTGCAATGCAAGGGTGTGATATGATTGTGAGAGCGGCAGGTATCATGAGGAGTATATTTTCTAAGTGAGAGAAATAATTCTAGGTCTTTTAAGATATAAATGAGATACGAGATAAACACTAGATAAAGGGCTTTTTGAATCACGTCACATTTGTAACAAAGAGTGATTGAGCCATTTGCGTTTGAAAGTCTGTTTGTAACCTACTTGTTTGTAACAGAGTGTTTACTGCCCGACGTATGATTATTTCTACAATCTGAATGACGCTAAACTTATCTTGTGTATGCGGTTTTATTCAGAGCCTGTCTCCCAATGCCCAGAGAAGAAAAGAAACTTCTGTTTCCACTTCTTGTCAGCCTCCAACAAGTCTTTCACTACTTTTTGTCCTCGGCCAAATGTGAGGGAGTAAAAGGGGAAAAAGGGTTCTTTGGCTAAACCAGACAACCCAATAAGTTCTTCTAAGGAAAATCAATACTCGGAAATCCTTGAGGCCATGATACACGCCATAAGCGTATACCACATGTTGGGGCCAACTTGTGTGGAGAAAAGATTGATTTTGGCAAAGTATTCAACGAAGAATGGATGTAAAGGGTACCTTAACCCCCAGTTCATGACTTCTGTATATACAACCAGCTCGTTGTCTTTTACGGATAGAGGTGTCTCTTCAGCGCTCAGAAATCTGATGGTAATATAGGAAGGAATCCCCCAGCGAGTTCTCAACATTGTCTCATCGGATGGCTCGAAATACTTGTACTTTATATTATGAAGAATCACCAAGTGCTTATTCTCTATGCATCGGATATTGTTGCCAACAAGGGCATCAATTCTTGAGGAAGAATAATATATCCCTTGGATTTTGGAGCCCTTCTTAAAGAAGTCTCCTCGATAATGTCAAGAGGAATGGCTTCGATATTGGTCGTTAGGGAAAGGGAAGATACAGCAGCATTTCCTTTGTCCGATTTGGTGGCAACAGGATGATCTGACTCAACCTCCTCGTCTATTAAGCTTCTTTTTGACATTTGGACAACCTCTTCTTTGGTTAATTTCCGGGGAGGAATATCCGGGGTAAATTTGGGGATTTTTTGAGCCGTTATAGATGAAGTAGCCGACAAATCCGAGGAAGATCCTTCGACTATGGTGGTTTATTGAAGCTGAGTATCCACTTGAGGTTGGATAATGGGGTTGCGAACATTTGAAGGAGAGCCCTTCGACCGCTTGGTTTCTTTAGAGTGCTTTTTGTCTTTATGATGTCTTTTTCTTTTAGCAGAAGAGTTTTTTTTTTCATCCTTTCCCATTGTTTCGAGGCCGCTTCTAACAAATGATGAACAAATGTGGTTAAGGGATTAAGAACAAATATCGAAATGGACGATAGTAGAAGAGTTTTCTGTGGGAGGCCAAGTACCGTAATAGATAACAACTGGTCGTTCGGGTTCAGGCTCATTATATGTACCAGCTGCTTTTCTTTATCGAATTTTGACTGATCAACAACTACTCTGAAATTCAACGGGTTTGCGGCGGCGTAAACATGGCTTTCTCTCTCTAGAAATATTTTGGCAGAACTTTATCTCTATAGAAAGTGTAACTAGAGAATAGAAAGGGAGAGAGATTTTACAGAGAGATGTTGGGCTCTAAAACGTGTTGAAGCCCAGAGGCGCATGGCTTGTTTGCCTAGGGGAAGAATGGGTTTATATATGTGGAAAATGATATGGGGAATTGGAAACATTTCGCATAGGTAAAACAATGTTAAGTAGGGAAGCACGCAATGGAATTTCAATCGATTTGTGACAGGATTTTTCATAGTTGGTGTCAGAGATTGTTGTGACGTCAATAGTAAAATAAAAGCTGGAAAATGTTTGGTATGGGTGAATAGGTTTATATAAAATTTGAAGGGGTTTGTAAATATTAAAAGAGCTAAAACGTTCGAAGAGCAATACTTTTTTATTCAAGATTTAATGAGGATTTGAATATCATGACATTTATTCAAGAAACTGAGTAGAAAGAATAGTTCGAGGGAGACGCCTTTGTATGTTGGCAGTCCTTGTCAAAAATATCTTTACAAAAAACTGGGGGCTACACACACATATATACACACATGTATCAAAATTTGAGGGAATATGTCAAAGGTCTGAAGTTGAGGAGACTTTTTAGAATTTCGAGGTATATAATCAGACTCGTACTCAAAGACTAGCCAAAATCAAGGGCCAAAACAATGAATAAAATCCGACGAGGGTACTTGACAATCTTTGTCAAAAACATTTTCACAAGAACTGGGGGTTACTGATGAGGGAAGATTGAAGATCTATAAAAGATAAAGAAGTTTATTTGATAAAAAAAAGTTTCTTAAGAGAAATTGTTAATCATGTAATAGAAAATGACCAATTTATAGCAAACAATAGAATTAAGGATACGCCCACAATTAATGAATTGTTAGACTTGTGGAACATACTTTTTGTACTATAAAAGCACCATTCTATTCTTGGAAAATATGATGAATGAATGATTACACAATGATTGAATATAATTTTCTCTCTCTAGAATATTAACTTTATCTCTCTAGAACAATTACTAAGGGATTGATAATACGAATTAGTCTTTCAAAATATTGTTTTATACTGATTTCCCCTCTAAAGATTTCTAGAACTATCATTGGCGCCGTCTGTGGGAACCGATTGGTACTTGGAATTGTTTTCCAAAACCTTGGTAAGTTTTCGAAGGGAAAGTGATAGAAGTACGAGGAGAGTTAGATACGAATAATATTGAGGAGAATCTTGTAGGAACAATATGGAGTCCGATGGACAACATGATGATCAACATGTCGGGGAAATGTTAGAGAAGTCTATTTTGGTGGCTCGAAGAAATGAATTATTGGAAGAAAATGAGAAGTTGAATGTTAAAAAAGAATCTGCAATTGTATACAGGAAACTTCGCTCAGAATTCCGAAGGGAGAATGAAGGTGAAAAAATTGAACTCAAAACTTATCATCAGCATATAGACAATGATGATAGGTACTGAGGGCATGTTCGTTATTCTCAGAGGAGAAAGGTAAAATCAAGACATTATTATGAGTCTTCAGAATCATGTGATTACTCACGTTATAGCTCATATGAATCTTCCCTTGAAAGAGATCGTTGAATAAAGAAAAAAAAATTGGGATTACCATCGAAATATGGATGTTGGAAAGAAAATTTGAGGAGCCAAAAATTATGTTGAAAGAGAAAAAGTTGGTGGTGAACAAGATTATAATCAGATGGGAAATCCGATGGGAAATCTGAATTTTGAATGGAAACAACAATACATTTTACCTTCCGAAGAGGGTCCTTATGCAACAGTGGACCATGGGGGTTCGAGGGCTAATGTTTATAGAGTATGTCACAATTGGAGATCATCTCCTATGTCTGCGGAAATTCTTTCTGGAAACCTTCCAAAACATTTTGACATCTCTAAGTTGAACGAGTTTGATGGAACACAAGAACTTGATAATCATATTGAGAAATTTAAAAAAATTATGATTAATTTTGATGATGATGAAAAATTGTTGTGCAAGGCTTTCTCTCAAACATTTGAGGGGGTTTCTAAATGGTACAATAGACTTCCACACGGATATATTAAATTTTATGATATAAAAGATTGGAAAAAGATATAGTGTAGGCAAAGGATTGGAAAAACATTTGAGGGGCTCATATTTGATGATGATGTAAAAAGTTTTGAGCTAATAGAGATACAATAATATAGTGTAGGCAAAGGATTGGAAAGAGTTTGAAAAATTACACCAATCGATTTGTTAAAGCAAAAACCGATATGGAATATTGTAAAGATTCTGTGGCATTGACAGCTTATCGAATGGGTCTTCTCACATGAATTTTGAAGGGCACGGTAGCTGAAAATCAAGCAATGACATTCGGGGCATTGCTTGACCAAGTTAAAAAAGGATTCTTGTGGAAGAAAATCAGGTCTCGGAAAAAAGATCTAGTGATTAGTTAGATCAAAATCAGTTCCAAAGATCTCTTAGTGCTCTTAATAAGGTTAATGTGCCATCTAAATTGGTGAACTAATATCCTTCGAGGCCAAAGACAAATCAACAAGCTTATAGTACACAACAAAGAGTGAGACCAATATCCAACAGGTGGATTCACCCAAGTCATCTTGTAGAGTTAACTTAGTGCGTGGCTACTATTTTTGATAAGGCTTGGAACATGGTGCAATTTCGCAAACCTTATCCTAGTCAAACTCTGAGGGAGAATAGAAACAACATATATTGTAAGTATCATGAATATGTGAGACATGACACAAAGAAATATATAGCATTAAAGAAAGAAACTCAAGCATTAATTGACAACGAGAAGTTAACAAATTTTATTAAAAAGCACACACGGAAAAATTCGATCGTTAAAGATGCGTCAAAAGAGGATACTACAATGGTAATATCCGGGGAGATTGATTTATTTGATGTAACAACAGAGTATTTGGATCCAAAAGAAGGGAGAAATGATATTAGCATTGTGGAAGAGGTCGTCCCTCGAAAAACAGTTAGTGATTTGTGTGCATATTTTGATCTCTAGCAATCTTTGGAGGTGATACTGTTGTAGGAAATTCAAATAGCTCCCAAAAAGGCGCATAGAAACTCAATTAGAAGTGGGAGCCTCAGCACATGCCCATCGGATTCCATATGCTATAAAAAAAATTGATGATGATATGAGGAATGTGGCAGGCCCATATGACGATGCAGTGGTATTTACAGCATTAATAACACGAGATCATGTCCAAAGAATTTTGATTGACACAGGTAGTTCTGCCAATTTCTTGTTCATCAGTACTTATAAAAAGATTGATGATCCTATTGTAATCTGAAGGTCAGATGAAACTATAGTTGGTTTCACAGGGATAACAACTGAAGTAGTGGAAGAATTTGAAAGCTTGGTAGAGCTGGGTCAAGGGCTTTCAGAAAAGAGGTCAAAATTCTGTTTATAGTAGTAGATGCACCAACGTCTTATTATGCAATTTTTGGAAGGTCTTGGCTGTCCAAAGATGCACAATGTTTTTTCTACAGTCCACTAGTGTTTAAAATATATTGTGGGAAATAATATTAGAACAATCAGAAGCACTCAGAAAATGGCTAGAGAGTGCTACCGAATTATTTTGTATTCAAAGCAAATTCGAAGAGATGAGTCAGAAAAATCATAGCAATTAAATGGGACTTCCTAAAAAATAATGCCTTTTGATGATCCGAGGGAGTCTCCCGGACTTTTAGTTCCTGATAATAATTATGAAGACTACGTATATCGAGATGGATTTTTTTTTTTAAATATGGACAAATCTCTCTCTTGATTTGAGGGAGAAGTTGATTATGTTTTTATCTACAAAGTTAAATATGTTTTCTTATTGTGCATATAATGTAACAGGGGTGCCTCCAGAGATAATTTTCCATAAGCTTTCAGTCAGGAACAATGTAAGGCCTATCATACAAAAAATAAAGCATTTTTCTCGAGAGAAATCCGAGGCAATAATTGCAGAAGTAGAGTGCTTGTCCAGCATAGGACACATTAGAGAGTCACAATATTCTTTGTGGGCAGAAAATCCAATATTCGTTAAGAAGAAAAATGATAAGTGGAGAATGTGTGTAAATTTCACAGATTTGAATAGAGCTTGTCCAAAATATCCTTTCCTAGTGCCTTAGATAGATCAGCTAGTGGATTCTACGTCAGGGAATCGGTTGTTATCGTTTATGGATGCTTATGCAGGTTATAATCAGATTAGGATGGATCCGCGGGATGAAGAAAACACTTCGTTTATTACTGGAAGAGGTTTATATTGTTATAAGGTAATTCCATTTGGTCTGAAAAATGTGAGGGCAACTTATCATTGCTTAGTAAACAAAACTTTTGAGGAGCAGATTGAGCGAAATGTGGAAGTTTACATTGATGATATTCTGGTGAAAAACTTAAGAGACGAATACCATTTTAATGATTTAAAGAAGACCTTTAACAACTTGAAAAAGGTTAATTTGAAGCTAAATTCAGAAAAAATGCACGTTTGGTGTTGGTGTGGATTATTTTCAACTGAGGGTAATTTTGGTCAGGTTTTTTGTGGTGTTTCAAAGGTATTTAATGTTTAAGTGGTTTGTAGTGAGAGATTTGAGCTGCCTGGTTGTATTAAATATTCATTACCCTCATTAATGAAAGTTGTTGGGTATTTATACCCCTAATTATGGGCCACATGGGCTTTCGGGTCAAACTTATGAAAACGGGTCGAGTTCAAAAACTCATTAGTTTGTTAAGCAAATTAGCAATTATCTTAGTCAAAAGATGATTAGCTATTAATCCTTTAATCCAGTTCGGATGGTTCAGTGGGTGGTTTATGTCCGAATTGCCCCTGTCCGGTTTCTACAGTGAGTGGTGAAAATATCTTGACTCATCAGTAGCCCTTTTTTTAGGTTATGTTCGAAGGCCTTTGGAAAGACCTAAAAAATCGCTCTTGAGCACTTGCGACATTGTCCGGACCGATTTCGAATTGAGTAAAAGACTTATCTGGACTGACCAAACTTTCCAGAAGCTCAAAGGTTTTTCAATGGATCGTGGGACACGTGTCCCTTACTGATTCACCTCACCAATCGTTTTTTTTTCTAAAACGGAGCTCTCACTCATTTCAAAAAGTAACCTCTTCAATTAATGCTTGAGACGTCAACTCTCTCTCTAATCATTACTTCTATCTTTTCGAATTCTCCTAGGTTTCTAGGTATCTTTTGTTTCTTTAGTATAAATAAACTCATTTTTCACTGTTTTACCATCTTCAACACTTTTTCACTCTTATTCTTCAAAACTTTTATCTCTCTTTTCCGAAAAACCCTTCTTGGTGTAAGTTTATGTTTACAGCAAGAAACGCACTTGTAAAAGGTGGGTGGTTTAATCTTTCGGAGTTAGAGAAAGCACAAAGAGTCGAACGAGAAAGGCGCATTACTGCAGGCCTTCCTGTTTCTCCTATCGATAAATTTGAAACGCCAAGCTCAGAGCCTGATCGAGGTTCGTCTTCTGCCAGAAGCTCTAAACCTAGAAGGTTATTTCAACCTAGTCTTTCACCGATCATCTCAGGCTCATCGGTCCACGAGCCACAGCCTATTGTCGAACACGAGCAAGCCGTTACAAGTACCAAGAGACCCTCCCCATTCATAGCCATTGGATCAGATGTTGACATCTCCCCAGAAAAGCTAATGATTTGACAAAGAGATCGCTTAGTAAGAGGCCATGCTGTTGCTCCACGGTCTAAATCTCTAAAATCAGTGCCCTCTAAGTCTGGGGCCAAAGACAAAATTATAGGGTCAGAAGCACCCATCAAGGTTCCTAAGGACAAATCGTCTGGTCTGGAGGCCACCAGTTCAAGCCTTCCTAATGAACCCTCCGGATCTGAGCCCCAGCCGGACTCCAGACCACAGAAGGAAAGTGATGCTCAGCCCTCCGGACAGCTTACTGAGCCAACCACCAACACCCTTCTCCCAAAGACAACTGACAACCCTTCGATGGTAATGGAAGACGTGATGGAGGACAGTGTTGAAGAAGCCCCTTTTGAGACTGATGTCTCCGGGAAGACGAGTGAGACTGCTATTGTCAAGAAAAGCAAGGGTAAAGAGAAGTCGTGTTTAAAACACCCGGACCTGCCGGAGTGCCTTGAAGGAAGAGTGGGACCTTGCTTCCATAAAGTGAGTGTAAAGTATATGCTAGCCATGCAGAACATCAATTATACTTTCATTCACAGAACTGAACTAGGCCGGATCCGGACGAAGTTGGGGATCCCAGAATCTGTTAAAGTGAGGATACCGGTCGATCCGGAGACGCCAATGGATTGCAAGCTTAGTAAGATAGTTTTTTACACTGAGTTATTCAACCAGGGTCTTAGGTTTCCCTTGGACCCAGAGATCGTCAGATATTTCCATCTGATGAAACTCTGCCCAAGCTAATTGAGCCCCAACGCTTGGTTCACACTCATGGCCTGCATCATGGCCTTCAGGCTCTCCGGAATCCAGCTTCCGATGGAGCAGTTTGCTGTTGTGGCCAGCCTTTGCAAGAACCACATCATCCCCTTCTACCATTTTAACATGGGAGACAATTACAAAGTGGTCGATGATCTGCTTGAATCGGAGAAGCATTGGAACACCCAATTCTTGTTCATCAGTGGTGCTTAGGAGAATGGGAAGAGGATTAAGGCTGGTGTCAACCCAAGCATGCTTACCAGCAGATGGAAAAGCACAGGTTAATATTTCATCATGTTTGTTTTTCTTTCCTTAAAAAAATTTGTTTACTTAAACATTCTTCTTCTTATTTTGGTAGTGCTGCTGAAGGAGTTCAATGACTACTTAGAGGAGGGGCAGACGACTCGTGCCAAGCTGAATGTTTGGGCTGCTGAAAAATGGGAAAATAGCTTCCACAACTGTTTTACCGGTGGCAACTTGGTGAGATCCCATCTCTCGAACACAACCGGCCGGAGAGACTTGTCTTGGGAGGAATTAACCACTCCACCCCCTCCAGAGGTCATTCTTCAGAAGACAGATGCAAAGGATGGAAAACTAGCCTTGTCGGGTAGAGCTAAAGCCCCAAGCAAAATGAAGGGCAAGAAAAGCAAGGCGAAGCCAGACGCAGCTGAGGTCAACCCAGGTGATGTTGAGGAGACTGTCCCAGCAAACCAGGAGGTGCAGGACCAAGGAAGGATTGATGCTGCTCTGCTTCAAGTGGTAGAAAATGAGAGTACCAAAGAGGCAGTTGGATCTCCAAAACTCCCTAAAAGCTCCAAAAAGACCGAAAACGGGGAGCGGAAGGTGGAGATAGGGAAGCTAAGAAGAAGAAAACCTCCAAGGGAGATGAAGTTTCTCTCTGACCTTTGAAGTCTCTTCCTCCGGTCGACCAAACAGACCCAACACAGGCAGAGAAAATCCCAAGTGACTTTCACACCGCAAAGGGCGCCGGAGGGGATATCAACATTGATAGTGTAGACATCAGTGGCCTTCAAGGGATTGACCTTTACTTTGAAGACCTTGAGAATGATGAATTTGCTGGCCCTTACCTCCCCCCAAGCTCTTCGAACTTTGTCACTTTCAACGGTAAATATTTTTCTGTTTCAGGAGAGAAGGACATGGTGACCCATTCCTTGTTGAGCAATATTCAATCGGTGCTCAACTTGGAGAAGCAAGTGCGAAATCAATCAGCCATCATCAACACACTCAACTCCGATAAAGAGAGTTTGTCTAACAACCTCCTTACTGTCAACCAGAGTGTTGAGGCATTAAAGAGAGAGAATGAAGAGTTGAAGAGGGTGAAGGAGGATATTTGGCCACCAAGTTGGCCACTTTGGAAGGAGTTATCAAAGAACTCCAATCCAAGTATTCTCACTTGGAGAAGAATCTTTCCACTTCAAAAGAGGAGGTGAAGGCCAAAGACAACGTCATTCAGACCCTAAGCAGTGACAAAATTTTGCTCGAAGAGGTTGTGTCTAAGGCTAAGCAAGAAAAAGATGACTTGTTAAAGGAGCAGGAGAAGACAATCCAAGCCAGGATTGATGCATACACCAACAAGGTGATAGACTCCCAAGAGGAAATATATGCTGAAGTCAAATCAGACATGGTCTTGCTCTTTTATGAGAAATTTTTGAAGAGGACACTAGGAGACCTATGGCGATTTGTGGAGTACAAAGACCTACCACACCATACTATGGCTGATGGGTGATAAACACTGCTATATCAGTGGTTGGGATGACACTACTGATGAAGACGAAAGGACCAGAAAGAGTCCAGACGAGGAGACCAGGGATCCCAAGAAGAAACCAAGTGAGGTTGGGCCATCTAAGAAAGCTCAGCATTAAATTTGTAACTATGTTTCTATTTTTATATAAATTTTGTGTTAGACTAAAGTCCTTGGATAGCCAAGGAAATTTTGTAACCGTGTCCGGCCCTTGTCCTGACAAACCTTTTTTTTAAAACTTCAAAGTCCTTGGATGGCCAAGGCATTTTATATATTTTAATATCATTCTCCGGTATTAGCCGGGCAGTTTTATCTTACACAACTCTTACATTGTTTTGTAGTTTCCCAATTTTGATGGCTCGTATTTAAATGGCCTTTAGTTATTTTACAAGTATTTTAAAGTGAGAGTGTTTAAATTCTCCGATGACAAATGTTTAAATGGTCATCACTCCACCGAATCAATCCGATCTGTCAGTCAAATCACTTCAAATTTTTCAAGAAGGCATCAAATTTTATTAAAAAAACCCAGACACCTCATTAAAACCTCCCCGCGCCACCAGGGTAGGAAAGAGTATGCCCCCTAATATTTACATGGACTTTAAACAAGTAAATATTTACATAATTTTTATTCTAGATACAACCGGAGGTGTTCAATGTTCCAGGGGTGATTCAAAATCCTTCAATCTTTATCTTGAAGCCTGTATGTCATATGCTTAAGCTTTTCACTGACCACATAGGGTCCTTCCCAAGTTGGAGCTAGCTTGCCGAACTGCCTTTCTTTAATATGCAAGAAGACTTTTCTCAGCACTTTATCCCCTCGTTGAAAATCCCTCCTTTTGATTTTGGAAGCAAACCTGCTTCTCATCAAACCCTGATAGTGTGTGGCTCTGAGGTGAGCCTTAACTCTTCTTTCTTCTGAGCCCTTTTACAGTGTTAGTAATTACAGTTCAGCTTACTCTTTTAGCATTCTTGTTTTTCCTAATTTTGGGGAAGGCTCGATCTTTAATAAATCATTAGAATTTTTTCAACTTAACTTGAAAAGAAGAGATGGAAAGCCTAAGAAAACACATGTACCGTTTAAAGGATAAATAACAACATGACAGATGAAGTGTGGTCGTTGTTCAAAGTTCGAGAATAATTGATAGACTTGCGAGAAACTGTTTTAAATATGTTGGTTCGCAATTATGGCTACTTTAATATTTGAAGTTTCTAAAATAACCCTTATATAGTTTGGTGAGGATAAAAGTAGCCTGAGGGTAGGCTGGTAATTTCAAGTGGAGTTTTAAGGCGGCGTGAGGGTGTTTCAGGGTGGTGTGAAGGTGTTTCAAGATATTTCAAGGTGGAGAGAGAATTGAGCAGCTTGGCAGCAGTAAATTTTTGTCCCCCATAGTTAATGCTGGTGGTTGGGTATTTATAGTATGTAATTTGGGCCCTTATGGGCTTTCGGGTCAAGTTTAATGGACCCGGGTCATGTTTAAAGACCCATGAGTTTTAAGTAGATGAGCAGGTAGCTTAGTCAGATAGTGTTTAGGTTTTTTAGTACTTTAGTTATAGTTCGAACTGCTTTAGACTTGCAGTGTTCGAAGTCATCTGCCCGGTTCAAAAGTCCTGTCCGAATTAAGCTCTTGGAGCCTGTCCGGTTTACGGAGAGATTTACTTTGGGATGCCCTTCCGGGGAGCACTTCGAATTCGGACTCATCATGAGCCCCTTTTTTAGGTATTTGAACAAGTATCCTTGTCAAAGAACTGAAAAACAGTCCGATTCAGGAAGTGGTTCATCAATTCGAAGAGAGTTGAGGACAGATGCGGACAGACCAAACGTTACGAATTCCAAATGGTTCTTGTCAGAGTTAGTGGGACACGTGTCACTCTCTGGTTGGTTACTTTAGCCGTTTTTTTCACCTTGAAAGTTGCACCACTTTCTCGAACAAGTTACCTCTTTTAAGTGCCATAAATGACATCAGCGCCGTCTTTTAATTATTGCCCAACTTTTCGGATTCTCCTAGGAATCAAACCTGTTTTTCACATTTACTATAAATTTTTTTCACCTTTCACAGTCTCACTATCTCTTTCACTTTGCCATTTCACCCAAAGCTTTATCTCTCTAAAACTTCAAAATTTCCTTAGTTGTTTATGTTCACAGCAAGAACAGCACTGATCAAGGGCGGTTGGCTTAATCTCTCAGAATTGGAGAAAGCTCAAAGAGTTGAAAAAGAAAAAAGACTTGCAGCAGGGCTTCCAGCGTCGCCTGTCGAGAAACCAGCCCCTTCAATCGAAGAATCTGACAGAGGTTCGTCTTCTTCTAAAGGTACGAACCTAGGAAATTCTTTCAATCAACACTCTCTCCCATAGTATCTGGCTCTTCAGTTCAAGAGTCGATTCCTATTGTTGAACCGGGGGTCACTGCTACAAGTGTTAGGAAAAAATCCTCTTTTATCGCTATGGGGTCCGATTCTGACCACTCCCCAGACAAATTAATCATGAAAAGGCCAAGTAGGTTGGTTAAAGGGCTTTCTTCCAAAAATACTAGCGAATCAGGGTCCGAAGCAACTATTAGGACTCTCCGGGAAAGGTCGGCCGGTCCGGGGGCTAGCAGTCCTCTACCTCCCAAAGAAACTTCAACCTCAGAAACTCAAACTGAGGTGGTAAGTCGAAAACATTCGGAGAGCCAACAGTTCGGTGGATTAGCTGTGCCAAGCTTCATCCCTCCCCGGGCTGTTTCTACAGAAGCTCCCCCAACAATAATGGAGGAGAGGATGGAGGACTCCACTGAGGAGGTTAGATTTGAGTCCGAGTCCTCCGGACAGGCTGAAACTGCTATCGTTGTTGCCAAGAAGGGCAAAGAAGACTTGTATCTGAGGCATCCGGACCTGCCGGAGAGCCTCGAAGGGAGAGTAGGGCCCTGCTTTCACAAGGTGGAGTTCAAGTATCTTTCATCTCTGTTAAAGACCAAGTATGCGTTCATCCATACTAAAGATCTGGGACGACTGCGTACTAAGTGGGGGATCCCTGAGAATGTAAAGATTCGAATTCCCATCGATCCAGAGACCCCGGTGGACTGCAAAAGAAATGAGATAGTCTTCTTTACGGAGCTATTCAATTGGGGACTTAGGTTTCCACTGGATCCAGAAATAGTACGCTATTTTCACTTGGTCAAGCTATGTCCATCACAGCTAAGCCCTAACGGCTGGTACACCTTGATGTCATGTATTATGGCGTCTAGGCTATCTGGAATTCCTCTTCCTATGGAAGAGTTTGCAGCTGTGGTTAATTTGTGCAAGCATCACCAGTTCCCTTTTTATCATTTCAACATGGGGAACGATCTTAAAGCTGTTGATGATCTCCTAGAATCGGAGAGTAAATGGAGGAGCCAGTTCCTGTTTGTCAGTGGCTCATGGGAGAATGGCAAGAAAATTAAAACCGGGGAGAATCCCAGCCTACTTCGAAGTAGATGGAGGAGCGATTGTAAGTTTTTACTTTAAGTTTCTGTTCGAACCTCTCTTTCCTTTAAGTTTATACTAATCAGTTTTTCTTTTGTTTTATCAGAGCTGCAAAAGGAGTTCGGAGACTATCTGAAGGCCGGACAGGTCACCTGTGGCAAAATCAACGCTTGGGCCGCAGAAAACTGGGAGAACCGGTTTCATAAAGCCTTTACTGCTGGGAACCTAGCGAGGTCTCACCTGTGGAACACCACAGGTCGAAGAGACTTAACCTGGGAGGAGTTCTCCACCCCACCTGATGAAGATGTTGTGCTGAGAAGGTCTCACGAACTGGATGGGACCCTCTTCCTTCCTGCCCGGGCCAAAGCCCCAAGTAAAATGAAGGGCAAGAAGAAGAAAGGCAGGAAAACGGTAGAGGATACTGAGAAAGAGGCCCCAACAGACGCAGAGGTGCCAGCCCAGGCTCAAGTTGATGCAAACCTTCTACAGGTGGTAGAACAGGAGAGCGAGAAACAAGGAGTGAATCCCCCGAAACCTTCAAGGGCTTCCAAACGGGCTCGTAAGCAAGCAAGTGACAGTGCTGACAGGGAAGTCAAAAAGAAAAAGACTTCCCAAGGAGAAGAGCTCGCTCTCCGGGATCCGGAGCCCACTTTCCCAACCGATCCGACGTTAGCCGAAGAGATCCCAGGGAATCTTAATGAAGGGATTCCAATGGATTTCCATACTGATGAGGTTGAAAGGGGAGAGATTAACATGGATGAAGTGGACGTCACCGGTCTAGGTGCTCTAGGTGATTATTTCCTTGGCCTGTCCAGAGATGAGTTCGCAGGGCCATATGTTCCCCCAAGTAGTTCCAACACAGTGAACTTCAATGGTAAGACTTTTATGGTTTCCAGTGAGAGGGACATCATAGCCCATTCTCTCCTTAGCAACGTGCAGCCAGTACTTACCTTGGAAAGGCAAGTCCGAAGTCAGGCAACCACCATTAAAGACCTCAAGTCTGAGAAGGAGAAGCTGTCCGAGGACCTCAGGACTGCTGCTACTAAGGTTGATTTGCTTAAGGAGTCGAACGAACAGCTAAAGAAGAATCATAATGAAAGCAGCACAAAAGTTGCTTCTTTAGAAGAGACCGTAAAAGATCTCTGGGCTAAGCTGTCCGGACTGGAGAAGGATTTGACAGCCTCAAGGGAAGAAACTGCAGCCAAGGAGAAGCTTGTCACCAACCTGACCACTGACAAACTTGCTTTAGAGAGTGCAGTGACTCAGGCTGTTGAAAAGAAAGCTGCTTTGGTGAAGGATCAAAAGGCCATGATCAAGGCCAGAATCAACGCTTATGCCATGGAGATGATACGGAGTGAAGAATTAATGATTGAAAAGGTGAAGTCCGATATGGTCCTCCTGTTTCACGAGAAGTTCCCGAAGAGGAGACTAGGGGACTTATGGCGCTATGTGGATGACGATGATCTCCCATACTGGACCATGGTTGATGAAGGGTACACTGATGTGTCCTCGTCTGGTGACGAAGAGGAAACCGGAGAGAGTCTAGGTGAGGAAGAGATTGACCCCAAGGGTAAGAAGATTGTCGAGGAGAAGAGCGACATCAAGGGCAAGAAAAAGGATGAGGGTGAGCCATCTTCAAAGGCTCAACCTTAATTTATAATTTGTTTTGTTTATCTTTTGTTTGAACTAAAGTCCTTGGAAGGCCAAGGCACCTTTTTTGTGATGGTGTCCGTATTATTCGGACAGATTTTTGTACTGTGGCCAAACATGTTCAAAAAGTCCTTGGAAGGCCAAGGCAACTTTAAGTTGTTGAATGAATGCTTTTATTTTACTCGACCATCTTCTTCTTTTATTATTTGCCTTACTTTAGACAGCCAGAATTTAAGTAGCTTTGAGTTATTGTATTGTGAGAGTGTTTAGCTTTTCTGGCTAGAATTTAAGTAGCCTTTAGACCTTTCAGTCCGGGTAGTATGACAAGCAACAGAATTTCGCAAAAACTTAGAAAATTATCGAAGAAAGGCATCAAGTTTTATTGAAAGCTCTCCGTGGCGCCGAAGAGAGGAAGCGGTATGCCCCCAAATATTTACATGGATATTTAAACAAGTAAATATATACATAAGCTTTATTCCAAGTACATTCGAAGGTGTTCAATATTCCAAGGGTGAGTTAAAACCCTGCCATCTTTGTCTTCCAACCAGTATGTCCCAGGCTTGATTCTTTCAACCACAGTATACAGACCCTCCCAAGTTGGGGCCAACTTTCCGAAGAGCTTTTCCTTGGTATGCAAGAAAACTTTCCTCAATACCTTATCTCCTGGTTGAAAGTCCCTTCTTTTAACTTTAGAAGCAAACCGGCTTCTCATCAAGCCCTGATAGTGTGCCATTCTAAGATGAGCTTTAACCCGTCTTTCTTCAATCAAATCAAGCTGATTTCTAACTGCCATCTCATTAGTCTGTCCGGAGAAGTTATGAACACGAAAGGAGGGGAGTGTCTTCTCTATGGGAGCTACTGCATCCATCCCATAGACCAAGGCAAAGGGGGATTCTTGTGTTGCAGCCCCAGGTGTTGTCCGGTAGGCCCACAGGACTTCTTGTAGATAACTAGGCCACTTCCCAGCAGCCCCTTCTAAATTTTTCTTTAAACCGGACAGAATTGTTCGATTGGCCACCTCAACTTGCCCATTGGCCTGTGGGTGGAAAGGTGAGGAAAAGCAGTGTTGAATACCCCTTGAGGCACAGAAGCTCTCCATGTCTCTATTATCAAACTGTGGCCCATTGTCTGTTGTTATTTTCTGGGGGACACCAAATCTGCAACATATGTTGGACAGAATGAATTTTATAACAGCTTTTGATGTTGTCCCTGCCAAGGGGGCTGCTTCTATCCGCTTCGAGAAGTAGTCAATGGCTACAATTATGGTTTTTCGCCCTCCGGACGCCACAGGGAGAGGCCCAACTAAGTCCAATCCCCATCGAGCAAAAGGGATGGGCTCAGAAATTGATTCCAAAAGAATGGCTGGTACATGAATTTCATTGCTGTACCTCTGACATGGGTCACATCTCCTTACCAGTTCCTTAGCATCTTTCATAATTGATGGCCAATAATATCCGGAGAGAAGCACTCTTCTTGTTAAAGCTCTAAATCCACAATGGGCTGATCCCTCACCATCATGCAATTCAGATAGAACCATTTGTGACTCATGATCCCCTAAACAGCGTAGGAGAGGTTTGCTATAGGACTTTTTGTACAAGACTTCTCGAATCATAATGAAACCACGAGCCCTGTGTTTCAATGTTCTGTCTTGTGATTTATCCAAGGGCACGATGCCATCGGACAGATATTGCATAAGAGGAGACCTCCAGTCTTGAGGCCGGTTTACTTGTATTTCAAAGACTTCCTCTTTTTCACCTTCATCAAGTTGAATAGAAGGGCTTTCAAGCACATGGATCCATGGGTAGGACTCCGTATATGCTATCGTTGCCAATGAGTCCGCTAACTCATTCTCTGCCCGGGGGATCTGCTCATAGACAACAGCTTTAAACTTTGACGCTTCATTTTTAAGGAGGAGCAAGTATCTGATCAATTGCTCCTTTCTGGCCTCTGACAGGCCTAGAGCATGGTGGACAAGCAATTGGGAGTCACTTAGTAGCTTGACCCTTTTTGCTCCACAGATGTATGCCAATTTTAACCCAGCTATAGCTGCTTCGTATTCGGACTCATTATTGGATGCCCTGAAAGCAAAATAAATAGCTTGGAACATGTTGTCCCCATAGGGGGAAGTGAGACATATCCCTGCCCCAGATCCCATGGTACTGGATCCTCCGTCTGTTCGGACAATCCACATTTTTTTGTCTTTTGAATCAGCAGGTTATTCTGAATCCCTATCAGAATGGAACTCAACTAGAAAGTCAGCCACAGCTTGAGCTTTTACTGCTGTCCGGGGAGCGAAGTCTATGTCGAAGTCTCCCAACTCTACTGACCACTTTGTCATTCTGCTCGAAATGTCTACTTTTTGAAGGACATTCTTTAAAGGGAAAGATGTCCGGACAACGATAGGATGAGCCTGGAAGTAGGGCCTCATTTTTCTTGCAGCTATCACCAAGGCCAAAGCTAGTTTTTCAAGTTTCAAGTAACGCCTCTCAGCATCAATCAAGCTTTTGCTGATGTAGTACACTGGGTGAGGATACCCATCAACCTCCCTTACTAACACAGCACTGATGGCACAACTTGAAACAGCCAGATATACAAAAAGAGTCTCCCCATCGACTGGTTTAAACAAGGTCTTGGGAGAGGACAGATGCTTCTTGATTTCATTGAATGCCTCATCACACTGTGGTGTCCATTCAAACCCCTTTGCACCCTTCAAGGTTTGAAAGAATGGAGCACATCTGTCTGAAGACCTGGAGATGAATCTGTTCAAAGCTGCCAACCTCCCTGTTAATTGTTGTACTTCTTTAATGTTTCGAGGAGGCTCCATTTGGAACAAAGAATTGAGTTGGTCCGGGTCGGGTTGTATTCCATGCTCACTTATGATATACCCTAAGAACTTCCCGGACTGCACTCCGAACACACACTTTTCAGGGTTTAATTTTAAATTCACTTTGGCCAAGTTGGCAAAAGTCTCTTGGAGGTCGGACAAGTGCAACTGCTCATCCACGCTTTTCACCATCATATCGTCAATGTAAACCTCCATATTTCTTCCAATTTGATCAGCAAATGCCTTATTGACCAACCTTTGATAAGTAGCCCCAGCATTTTTCAAACTAAAGGGCATCACCTTGTAGCAGTGTAAACCTCTATCAGTAACAAAAGTGGTATGCTCTTGATCTTTTGGATCCACTTGGATCTGATTGTACCCGGAGAATGCATCCATGAAGGAGAGTAGCTTGTTCCTTGAAGTAGAGTCTACTAACTGATCTATCCGGGGAACCGGATACAAGTCTTTTGGGCAAGCTCGATTGAGGTCTGTGAAGTCAATGCGCATACGCCATTTACCATTCTTCTTTTTTACCAAGACAGGATTGGCAGTCCACAAAGGGTACTGAGATTCTTTAATGTGCCCCATCTTTGTGAGTCTGTCAACCTCGTGTACAATGACATCAGCCTTTTCTTTTGAGAAAGCTCTCATTTTTTGTACCACTGGTGCCACATCCCTCCGGACTGATAGGTGATGGGAAATCACCTCTGATGGAACTCCATTAACATCAGCATTGCACCAAGCAAAAATATGCTGATGGTCTTTCAAGAATTTCAACATTCCTTCTTTCAATATTGGTGGCATTCTGGATCATATTTTGACATTTTTTCCTTCTTCCAAGCAGTGTGTTTCAACCTCCTCAACTGGGATCAACACTCCGGGGGTCTCTCTGGGGTCATCAATTTCACCCTCACCCCCAGAAAGGCCCTCAAACTACTATTGATCGTTGATACGGACTGCCCCCAGCGTTCGTGGAGCCAAGGCAGTGGCATAGCATTCTCTTGCAACCTTTTGACTGCTCCGGACAACCCCAACCTGTCCCTGAACAGCATACTTTAGACACTGATGGACTGTCGAAGCCACTGCATGCATCCTAGAGAGCCAAGACCTCCCTAGAATAGCATTATAACAAGTGGGACAATCCACCACAATGAAGAGTATTCTGACCGTTTTCTTGAAAGGGCCCCTGCCCAACAACACTTCTTCTTCAAACTCTCCGATTACATCGGCTGAGCTGCCCGTGAAGCCCACGATCGACCTGTCTGATTTTTGAATCACAGCTGGATTTTTCATTTTCTTGTAAGTGTCTAGGAAAAGGATATTGGCAGAGCTCCCAGTATCTACCAAAATTCGCCTTATCTCATTGCCCCCTATAGATGCTCCTATGACAACAGCATCCTCATGAGGGCCAGCAATATCTCTCAAATCATCCTCATCGAAAACTATGAATGGGAATGAGTTTGGAGATTGATAGGATGTCATGCCTCCTTCTAGCTGGGAGGCCAAATTATGAACATGCCTTTTTCTTGACGAGGTGGTAGGAGCTGTCATAATGTCCCCTCCGAAGATTGTCAGTGACTCGAAGAATTTAATGAGCCCGGAGACTGATCTAGAACGCTCCTCAATAGTACCCACTCTGTTTCTGGTTGGATCAGGATCCAAGTACTCAGACTCCACATCGAACCTTTCAACTATTACCATAGCCCCCTCCGGGGCGACGTTGCTTGGACCAACCCTATGAGTGTTGTCAGGCCTATTGCCTCCTCTCCTTTTAACGTATGCACCCAACTTTCCTCTTTCAATCAAGTTTTGTACCTCTTGTTTCAACGCTATGCAATCATCGGTGGTATGGCCAATATCATTATGGTATTGGCAAAAGGAATTATTTCGATGCTCTCTGGGAGACTGCAAGGTTGCCGGTCTCCGGTAGTGTACTTCATCTTTTGTTTTCTCGAAAATGGTTGCCACACTTTCTTTGAGCTCTGCAAACCACTCCGGTTGGACCCACGGCCCTCTTTTGTTTCTAGACTGTTAACTTTGTGCAGGAGCAGCTGGTTGAGACTGAGCCTTTCCCCTTCCATGCCCATGTCCGGTTTCTCTTGCTTTGTTCCCTGACTGGTTTTGATTTGGAGTTGGTGCCACCGGGGTGGATCTCACTTGTCTGTGCACCCTGGTCTTTTTCGTTTCATCAACATTTATCTGCTTGCCAACTTGGTTCAGCAATCCTCCCCAGGTCATGGCTTTCTTCCTGGTCACCGAATCGGCCAGGTTGCCTGGGTTCAAACCTTGTCTCAGGGATGCTATTGCTACCTGTTCAAAGCAATCAGCCAACCCATTCTTTGTGTTTACAAAACGACTTATGTACTCCTTTAACGACTCATTTGGCTCCTGGGCACAATGGATTATTGTGTCTCCATTGCCCTTCAGCTCCTTACTTCCCACAAACTGCCTTCGAAAGGCCACCCAAAAAGTATCAAAGTCTTTAATACAACACTGAGGCAGGTTGTTGTACCATTTCAGAGCACTCCCCGTAAATGATTGGGAGAATGCCCTACAGAGTAGTTTATCATCATCATCAAAGTTCATCATGAAGTTCTTGAATTGCTCCAGATGATTGTCCGGATCAGTACTGCCATCATACTTCTCCATCTTGGTGCTATCAAACCTCTTGGGGAGGTTTCCGGATAGGATTTTAGAAGACAGTGGAGACTGCCTCCAATTCCTTCCACGACTGAACACGGTATCCTTATTAGGAGTTGCAAAGATACCTGGCTCATCATGGAAGGCAAAAGGATCCATCAGCATCTTGTCTGTATACCTCCGGTGGTGAGATGACCCTTTTCCAATATGCCTTTTCATTCTTCCATGGTGATCTCTTTTTCTGGAATACTTTTTAACTTGCTTTTGTTTCTTCTTGGTTCGTCCCTCATCACTGCTAGAGGACAAGGACTTTTCATTTTCCCTCACTGTCCGAAGACTCTGAACTCGAGTCAGAACTCTCCACAGGCTTGGACCAGTGAGATTTTTTAGAGCTGGCATGCGTCTTCTTAGTGCTCTCATGAGTTTTGGAAACCCCATGCTCTCTTGGGTTATCGGTGTGGTGAGCAGCTGATGCTTTGGATTTCTCTTTCACGCCCATCTTGGCTTTTTCAGCCCTCAGAGCTTCTATCTCAAGTTTTAACCTGTCGCGCTCTTGGACAGTATACTCATCATTCTCTTCCACCACTTCGAGCAAAGCTGGTGGAAGCTCTGGATTATCCGGATTCATTCGGACAGAATTTCTTTACTTGGTTTTGAATGCTGGATTCAGGCACCGTCGCCTCCCACTGTGGTCGCCAATTTGGTGAGGATAAAAGTAGCCTGAGGGTAGGCTGGTAATTTCAAGTGGAGTTTTAAGGCGGCGTGAGGGTGTTTCAGGGTGGTGTGAAGGTGTTTCAAGATATTTCAAGGTGGAGAGAGAATTGAGCAGCTTGGCAGCAGTAAATTTTTGTCCCCCATAGTTAATGCTGGTGGTTGGGTATTTATAGTATGTAATTTGGGCCCTTATGGGCTTTCGGGTCAAGTTTAATGGACCCGGGTCATGTTTAAAGACCCATGAGTTTTAAGTAGATGAGCAGGTAGCTTAGTGAGATAGTGTTTAGGTTTTTTAGTACTTTAGTCATAGTTCGAACTGCTTTAGACTTGCAGTGTTCGAAGTCATCTGCCCGGTTCAAAAGTCCTGTCCGAATTAAGCTCTTGGATCCTGTCCGGTTTACGGAGAGGTTTACTTTGGGATGCCCTTCCGGGGAGCACTTCGAATTCGGACTCATCATAGTTAATAAAATGTATTTCGGGTATTTGGGGTAAGGGATATTAATTTCATTAAAAATATTAATAGTAAGAGGAGATGTGATAGATTACTTGTATTTCGTTAACCCTTTGAATGCGGCTCAGATTTCTCTTCAGGGAGATCTTTTTGTCGTTCTCCCAGCAGCCGCTGATAAATAAGAATTGTAGCTTCCACATCTTATCAGCCTTAAACAAATTATTTACTATTTATACTCATTCTCAAAAGTAAAAAATAGAAGGAGATCCGAGGATTTCTCGACATCCTGACGGTAGCAACAAATTTCTTCATTGGCATCCTATTTTTTTATAACTTGGATGTTATAATACATAGCGTTAAGGTAAACTAAGAAATGGTGTTGAATTAACCCGGACATAAGCCAACAAGATCGATTTACCTGACTATTTGGGGTCCAACGGGAACCAAAGCCTCCAATTCAACATATCGGGTAGACAACTAGCTCTTTGACTTCAGAACTCAATGATGTTTCTTCGGCTTTTGGTAACCTTATATTAACCCCCTTGAGAATTCCCTAAGTGGCCCGATAGAAACCTACTTCGTTCTCTAAATAATAGTTATATTAGATTTTTTATAGAGAAATCAAATATTTATTGCTGAAATTTTAAAATTTGGGCCCCACGCACCCAGTCGTAGAAGGGGGTAACTCCACATCTACTTATACTTCTTTACTTTTTCCACTTTCGGCTTTCGAAGTTTTCCTCATCCCTTCTATTGAGACTTCGGCATCACCTTTGGATTGCTCTGACGCGCCATTTAATTACCCAATATGAGTATAATATTCATCTTCGTGAACCAATTGCTCCAGATTAGATCAAGAGGACAATGGCTTATTTTAAGGCTTATTATTCTGAGGGACAGTTGGTTTGCTTTTGGCTGGCTACTTTGACGATATGTTTAGAGATGTTGTGGCATGTTTGGCACATTCATTTTTGATTGGCTTATGCTTGAATGTTTGTTATCTATTTTTAACCATAGCGGGGGAAATTTTCTTCGAATGAGACATATCCTATGTATCTGAAACCATTGTTATAAAGGCTGATTGATGTTTGCTGCTAGTTGCTTCTTAGGACCGTGTTTCCCTTGAAGAATGAGTTCTTGAAGCAAATAACTGAATTGTGGATGATGGAAGATTGACTAAAATGAAGTGTTTGTTAAAAAGGAAGATACATATGTAGTCAAAGGTTTGACTAATAACTATTAGCCCTTCGGTTTCTGACAACCTAGCAGTTATTCTTTGCATATTTTTCTTCTTCGACTTTATCTGAGAGACATAACCAACCAAAAAAACAGTAGCATCACCGAACATGCAATTTCAAGAAGGCTTCGCTGGAAAAATAATTTGTGGTGGCTATCAGATAAAGGGTAAGAATTATGGTGGTAAGAGGTCGGAGCTTCTCTCTGTATAAATTATTTTAATAGAGAAATGATGCTAAATGGGAGATGAAAAGTATTTATAGAGAACTATAGAAAATTCCAATAATCCTCTTTCACATGCCCAACAGGTATAAGCCTCGGGAATATTAATAATATATTTCAACAGTTATTTCGAGAGATTGAATCATTTTTTAATAGAGAATTGGAATCGTTTCAACAACATTATCACGCTTCATCATTCAGAGGAAAAGACATGGACTTACTATCTCAACGACACATATATAAAATTAGGGTTTTGAATAACCTTCTTCGAAGCACACACGTAATTGCCTCCGAACAGCCTCATAAATCATTCAAGATTATTTTTCTAAGGCATGTGCGGATCCACCCTAACATATGAAAAATGTTTGATCTGAAGTGCTAGGTGACTGCATGGTTTGATCCAAAGTTTCACCACGTTTAAGTCCTCTCGTAGGGCCTTCGCAAGGACTAGGGAGGCTAGTGACGAGGACCAAAATCTCCAAAAGAAAAATTGGACCGGTGAGTTATTAAGGTAAAGTTTATTTTATACTGATGTAATAAATACAGGTATTTTACATGTAAATGGGCTCCAGTTATATATGAGCTTGGGTTACCAAAATATATACATGGACCATTAAGCCCACTGGACCGATTTCACTATATGTAGCCCTGTAGGCATTTAACGAAAGTTAAAAAAACATTTGATACTCACATGCCTGTCCGAGAATCTCTTTGTTAAATAATATCAAGCAGCTCAATTATCTCACTATAACTCATCCAAAATTTAATTGTTTCTTCTTTTATTAACGAAATACCTCCGAAAATATTTGACACCATAAATTATAACATAATTACGCACCTAATTACAAAAAAATAATAGAAATGAAAAAAAAAACACATTCAATTAAAAATACATTGTTTTATACAATTTCTTCACTTGTTCATCTATTATGACCACATCTTTTACAAAATCTGCACTTTACTTTATGAAGGAACTCGTCACCTGAGGATTGAATATATTTCTACTTACGTATTCCAATTCCCTTTTTCAAGCTAGGTGGAAGAACAACATGAGATGAATTTAAACTAGAATATTCGCTCAAAGTAAATAAAATTTGTATACTTTGAGAGTAAGTTTCCTTAAATAGATTGTTCAATAACATTCAACATATGTTGAAAGACTCATTTGAACACTATATATATGACAAATAAAGAATTTAATATTCCTAATACCACAAGTAAATTTATATTTCATAAGATCAACAACCATAAGAGGTTCTGACTGAACTTTAAAAAAAATCAGTATATAACCAAACAATTCATGTATGACATTCTTGAACGTTGCTTTTAATCTTCTTCTCAATTTCAGAACAGAGCTCGATATTACAACGTAAATAATCAGAGTAACGCGTTGGCATCTGGGTCATAAGCCTAGTCCTAATTTTGTCCAATAATTCTGAAATAGGCGGGCTACAAAATTATTTCATTTGATTATTAGAAGACTCGGGTGGACTAGAAGCCATAAACCATAATTTTTTAGCTAAAAACAACTTGCCATTATTACCATCTTTAGATACTATAGAAAATAAAACCCATCGATGTATACTAGTAAAAAATATATCATCGATAAAATAGAATGGGATGAGAAAAGTGAAAAGCTTGAAGACAAGCTCCGTAAGCTATAAAACATTATTAAAAAACGGTTTCCTTTATCGTACTTCAACAAAAAATCATTTGTGATGTCCAAACTCTTTAAGGCCATAAAATAACCTTTTAACAAACTGGAAGAAGTATAAATATCCTTTTAAACTTCCATTCTAGATTTATCTAAAACAATGCTTGATATACGATTGTCTTATATTCAAATATTTTTAACTGCTGCTATGGTAGAGATGGATGAGAGAATTAATTTAGCTAGTTTGATCATTAGGCATATTAATTTCAAAATTCGGGGTCGGGTCAAACCTTATAGGATGACAATAAGTCATTTTCTTGTTAAAAATGGTAGATGTGAGTATGTAGACTCCAACTAAAGTTAAGAAAAGTTGTGCTATAGGTAGGAAGTCTTTAAGATTTCAAGAGATATATTGTTGGGAACGAGAACTGTGGTCGGAATGGCAGATATGAAGCAAATACGAGTAGTGACATGTTCAGCATGAGGGGTGGCATAATCTACAACATCAATGACATAATCAACACGAGCAGTGGCATAATCAACACGAGTAGTGGCATAATGAAGATCGGGCCTCCCATTTGGAACAAAAAGAATACATGCAAACGAATGATAGAGAGCATGGAGTTGTATTTGATTAATAAATAAAGAAGCCGAGTTTCCGCCTAGTCCATATCCTCCACCACAACTTTTCAACTATGAAGATCCTTAGTTATTTTTTATATATTTTATTATATTAAATGTTTTTATAATGTTCTTCTTTTCTTATTTGATTAAACAACATTGTTATTGTTTTTAGTTAATGAATTGTTTTGTTTTACTTATGTTTTTTCTTAATTGTTAATTATATATCTTTCGAATTTTGTTTTGTTATTTACCATTATACAAGTAATATAGATGTAAATATATACATATACAATTCTATACACTTGAAAGATCTAAATAACTAAATTAGAAGTATATAATAGTTGAAAGATCTAAAAATTCGAGAATTTAAAAAATATAGTGTTTAAATATCTAAATAACATTATATATCTAATAGTTATATATTATAAATAGTTTTTTTTTCATATTAAATAAACTATTTATAATATCTAAATGTAATAAAAGAATACCAAATATATATTAAAGTATTTGGTTTACGGTATACATATCTTAATTATTGAAATTTGAATTAATTAATGCATACAAATTAGTTTTTAATAAATATATACAAAATAATTTAAAAATATAGTGGTCAAATATCTAAATAAAATTACAGATCTAATTGTTAGGTATTATAAATATTTTTTTAATATTAAATAAACAACTTATAATATCTAAATATAATAATATAAAATCTCAAATAAATATTACAAGCATTTTGTTTACGATAATTTTAATCACTGAAATTCGAATTAATTAACGCATACAAATTATTTATAATAAACGAATAATTGTTTTGATCAATAGCGAGTTAAACGTGACATGCATCTTAAGTATATTAAATTGATAAAATAATAATTAAATTTTTGAGATGTTTTAGATAGTTGAGAGTTAATTTGAGAATTACTCAAAAGTAAAATGAAAATACTCATATTTATAAGGGTTATTGTTTATTTTTTCCAGCAAATCTTGATCAGATATTCAATTTGGTGAATTTTTTTATTTTTTTAGCTACAATTTCACTACAAAATAATTTAATTCTCATTTATCTCTCAAATCATCTCTCAAACAAAAATAGTTTTTCTAAATCTCTCAAAACACAATTCTTACAAATACTGCTACAATTCTAAAAAAACATTATACAATAGTCTTTGTTGATGTCTTTTTGTTTTATATAATTGATAAATAAATAGAAATTTAAGTAATTTAAGAGTTACTGAAAAAAATTATATGATTTTTTTTCTTTGAACTAATATAATTCTCATTCATCTCTTAAAATAATTCTTCTAAATCTCTCAAAACATAATTTCTTACAAATACTGCTACAATATCTCAAAATATTCTACAATATCTCAAAAACATTCTACAATAGTCTTCTTAATGTGTTTTTGTTCTTGATGTCTTCTTTTTTAGATGAATGAGAAATAAAAGGATTTTTAAGTAATTTGAGAGTTACTGAAAAATTTAAATGAAAATACCCATATTTAGTTTGATTTTTAAACCACCGCTTGTGACCGTGGAAAAAAAATTCATTTTAGTCCTCCAAACTCCTATTTTATCGTGTTTAAGTAAAAAAAATATCTTCTTATTTAGTTTGATTTTTTTTTTTAAATAGTATTGCAGAATCCCGGATGATACGAAAGATTTCACACTCGAATATGGATTATTGTTTGTATTCCTTGATTTTTTATTCGATTTACAAAATTAAAATTAAAATTTTAAAAATATATATGATATTATTTTTTTAATAATTAAATAGTGATATATATACCAATATTTAAAGTTTAAATATAATTATATTTTTAAAATTATATATATATATATATATATATAATATTCCTACGTTATTATATATATTTATGAGATTTTATATATACAAAATATATATACCAATATAAATAAAATTTTATTAATTAAAATTTAAATATAATTATATTTTAGATACTATATATAATTGGTAAGTTACTATATATATTTATTAAATTTGTTTGAGATTTTATTAATTAAACTTTAAATATAATTATATTTTAGATTTTAAATATAGTTATATTTTAGATATATGTATAATTTGGTACGTTGCTATATATATTTAAAAAAGTTTTATGAGATTTTATTAACTAGTGTTTAATTTTTTTTTAAACTCACCCCATTATTTATTGAGTGTATTTATTCATTTTTTATGAGGATACGTAAATAATTAAGTTAAAATTAAATTTAAAAAATCACATTAATTAATTTTCAAATACGTTAATAAATAATTAAATTAAAAATATAAATTATATACATAAATATTTAAAAACTGTAGGGAAAAAATAAACAAAATATTTGTAGTAAAAAACTTCAAAGTCCTTGGATGGCCAATATATAAAAAAAATTAGATGCCCCCAAGGGGTAGCCGAGTTGGTTGAATATGACATTCTTATGACCAAAAGGTCATGAGTTCGAGTCCCTCTACATACGCTTTCTCGGCTGAGCCTGTCACCTTGTGTGGTTTACCTTCTGGCGTTGGTTTGCAGGCTATCGCATCAGACTGAGGGTTTAACCTGTGCCCCTGTGCGCACTCATTGCACTCTGAGTAGCGGCTGCGGGTTTCCTTTGAAAAAAAAAATAGATTTAATTTATTGTTTGATTATGGATTTTGGATTGTTTAGACTTAATTTTTGTGATTTTGCTAGGATGTTTTAGTAAAAAACATACGTTAGAATTAGGTTTAATTTCGAAATTAGATTTAAGATTGAATTAGGTAAATAATTCTTCTTTTTTGCCATTTTCCAACCCGGATGCAGGCCAAATGTTTTTTCAATTCTTAATACCTTACTTTCTTTGCCACTGCTTTCTCCGGAGGCAAGACACCATCTGAGATATATTGAAAGAGAGGACACCTCCAATCTTGAGACTGATTTACTTGTATGTTTAAACTTTCTTCCCCTTTTTTCTCTGATTGAGGTGAATGGATGGGCATTCCTGAACATGAATCCATGGGTAGGACTCAGAGTATGCTATAGTTGCCAAGGAGTCTGCTAGAGTATTTTCTGTTCGGGGTATGTGCTCATAGGTAATATCTTTGAAGTTAAGTGTCACTTCTTTAAGAACAAACAAATATCTAATCAGTTGTTCCTTTTTGGCATCAGATTGACCTTGTGCATGATGGATAAGAAGTTGAGAATCGCTCATTAACCTGACCCTTTTGGCTCCACAAATTAGGGCTAGTTTCAAGCCAACCATAGCAACTTCATATTTGGACTCATTATTAGAAGCCCTGAAAGAAAACCATATAGCCTGGTACATTTTGTCGTCGTACGGAGAGGTTAAACATATCCCAGCACCACAACCCATGGTACTTGACCCACCATCAGTCTGGACAACCCATACTTTTTTAGTTTTTTCACCTGTTGCTTGCTTGCTTAGTGACTCTGTCCGAATGAAATTCAACTTGGAAATCAGCAACAGACTGAGATTTGACTGCGGTTCGAAGTTCAAAATCAATATCAAAGTCTCCCAACTCCACTGACCATTTGGTCATCCTGCTTGAAACGTCTTCCTTTTGAAGAACGTTTTTCAAGGGAAAAGACGTCCGGACAATGATAGAATGAGACTGAAAGTAGGGCCTCATTTTCCTAGCAGCAATTACTAAGGCCAATGCTAATTTTTCAATTTTTAAGTACCTTTTTTCTGCATCTATCAAGCTCTTGCTGATATAGTACACCGAACGAGGATATTTATCCACCTCCCTTACTAGCACTGCACTTATGGCACAATCAGAAACTGCTAAGTATATGTATAGTGTTTCTCCATCAACAGGTTTAAACAAAGTTTTAGGGGAGGATAAGTGCTTCTTAATTTTATCGAGGGCCTGGTCGCACTGTGGAGACCAGTTAAATTATTTTACACTTTTAAAGTTTGGAAAAACGGAGCACACCTATCCGAAGACCTCGAGATAAAACGGTTTAGAGCAGCCAACCTACCTGTCAATCTTTGCACTTCTTTAATATTCCGAGGAGGCTCCATCTGCAATAAAGCACTAAGTTGGTCTGGATCACGCTGTATTCTTTCTCACTTATCACATACCCTAAAAGCTTGCCGGACTTCACTCTGAAAATACATTTTTCTAGATTTAGCTTTAAATTCACCTTCATCAAGTTGGCAAAGGTTTCTTGGACTGCTAAGTGTAGTTCTTCTTCCACACTCTTTATTATCATGTCATCGATGTATACTTCCATGTTTCTTCCAATCTGATTAGCAAAAGCCTTGTTTACTAATCTCTGATAAGTAACCCCAACATTCTTTAACCCAAATGGCATCACCTTGTAACAATGGAGGCCCCTATCAGTAACAAATGTAATGTGTTCTTGATCCTTCAGATCCACTTGAATCTGATTATACCCGGAGAAGGCATCCATAAAGGACAATAGCTTGTTCCCAGATGTGGAGTCCACCAGCTGATCAATTCGGGGGACCGAATATAGGTCTTTTGGGGAAGCTCTATTGAGATGAGTAAAATCGATGCACATACGCCACTTCCCATTTTTCTTCTTTACCAACACCGGATTTGCTGTCCATAAAAGGTACTGAGATTCCTTTATATGCCCTATCTTAGTAAGCCGGTCAACCTCTTGAATTACGACATCACCTTTCTCCTTAGAAAAATATCTCCTCTTTTGTACAACAGGTGTTATATCTCTTTGGATGGATAGCTGGTGCGATATGATACTTGCAGGCACTCCAGTCACATCAGCATTGCACCAAGAAAAACATGCTGATGGTTTGTTAAAAAAACAACATTTTACTCTTTAGTTCCGATTTCATCTTAGATCCGATCTTGACATTTCTTCCTTCACCCAAAGAGTGAGTTTCAACTAGGGATGTCAATGGGTCGGGATGGATGCGGGTATAGCTAAACCTGTAACCCATCTTGTCTATGTTTTTCCAAACCCATACCCTAACTCGTACCCTTCGGGTAGTAATATTTTTTTCCCACACCCAAACCCGCCGGGTTCGGGTACCCATCTGCACGTACCCATGAAAGTTAACTCTTTCTCTTCTCTCTGACTCAAGAACCCTAAGCATATAGATTTATTTTCTTCTGTGAATTAGCTTTTATAAATTACAATTTAAGTTATATTATCAATCTTGGAGAGAAAAATGAAACTTTTTTATTTTAATTAAATTTATACCGATATCTTGAATTTGAATTTATACTCATTCCACAAGTATAAAAAAAGGAAAAATGTTCTAAAAAACAAATTAAAAATTCAAATTTAACATTTACATGGAAAATTTTATTTTTGAAAATATATTGTATGTTAATAAGCAAATATTTTGTTATCTATTCATAATTTATATATAGTTTTGGTATATGTTAGTAAATATTTTTCTTTTAATTTGATTAAAAATATTATTAGATCTTATAGGATTTTATATTAATTCCAAAAAATAAATGAAACATGTTTTAAAATATCAAATTTAAATATGTTAGTAATTTTTTTTAATAATTAATATATGATTTCTAGTAAATATTTATTAATTTAATTAATAATATTATTATTGGAAAGAAAAATAAAAAATATTTTCAAAAGAGATATTGAAAAATCAAATTCAATATTTAAATGTAGAATGATATTTGTCAAAATATACTATAATCATTATAAGTAGCAAATATTTTGTTTAAATGGAGAATGGTATTTTGTTTAATTAACAAATTTAGGATGATATTTTTCAAAATATATTGATTATTCCATAGAGATAGAAAAACAAAATATTTGAAAAAACAAATTAAAAAAACAAATTAAATGTTTAAATGTAGAATAATATTTTTCAAAATATATTATATATATTAACAAATAATAAATTATTTTTCGCATTACATAATACAAATACTAATATCACTAATTTTATTTAAAAGTTTGTTAAATAATATTAGATAATTTATTTTTTATATATAATATTAATTTAGCGGGTACCCGTCGGGTATTACCCAATGGGTCGGATTCAAGTTGGATACCCGTGAGAAAAACTTTTAAGCCCATAATCCATCTCAAACCCGCCGGGTAGTAAATTTTCAAACCCACGACCCATCCGCGGAAAAAAATTTAAACCTATAACCCATCCCATCGAGTCGGCTCGGGTCGGGTACCCGCGGTTTGGAAAAAATTGTCATCCCTAGTTTCAACTTCTTCAATTGGTATTAAAACACCAAGGGTCTCTCTAGGGCCATAATTTCACCCTCCCCAGAGGGCCCCTCAAATTGCTAATCCTCACTGATCCGAACTGCCCCCAAAGTTCGAGGGGCCAGTGCTGTTGCATAACACTCCCTTGCTACCTTTTGACTACTTCGGACAACTACCACTTGTCCTTGCACAACGTATTTTAAACATTGGTGGACTGTTGAAGCCATACCATGCATCCTGGAGAGCCAAGATCTCCCCAAAATGGCATTGTAACATGTGGGACAATCCACCACAATGAAAAGTATTCTGGCCATCGTCTTAAAAAGGCCCTTGTCCAACAAAACCTCCTCTTCAAACTCCCCGATTACATGAGCCGAGCTTCCAGTGAAACCCACTATTGACCTGTTCGAACGCTGAATCACTGCTGGATTCTTCATTTGTTTATAAGAAGTTAAAAAGAGGATATTGGTTGAACTGCCGGTGTCCACCAAAATTCGTCTAATGCCATTGCCCCCGATGGATGCTCCTATCACAACAGCATCTTCATGGGGACCAGCTATGTCCCTCAAGTCATCTTCATCAAAAACGATGAAGGGAAAAGGAATTTGCGATTGATAGGAAGTCATGCCTCCTTCCAGTTGGGTAGCTAGAGTATGAACATGCCTCTTTCTCAAAGAAGCAGTTGGTGTAGTCATGGTATCTCCCCCAAATATTGTAAGTGACTCAAAAAAGCTGATGAGTCTGGACACCGTCTTGCATTGTTCTGTGATAACGCCACCTTATTCCGGGTTGGATCAGGATCCAAATACTCTGACTCCACATCAAACCTTTCAATTATCACCATAGCCCCATCCGGAGCCGATGTCCCTGCATTGTTTGGGCTTGTCCGATGAGCATTATTAGGCCTGTTTCCACTTCTTCTTTTAACATAAGCCCCTAACTTTCATTTTTCCATCAAATTTTGCACCTTTTGCTTTTAAGCGATGCAACCCTCTGCGTTATGACCAATATCTTTATGATATTGGCAAAAACAATTCTTACGACTTTCTTTGGGAGATTGAAGCACAACTGGCTTCCTAAAGTGTACTTCGTCTTTGGTTTTGTCATAGATGGTTGCCACATTTTCTTTCAGCTCGACAAACCATTCTGGTTGAACCCAAGGCCCTCGCTTATTTCTGGATTGTTGACTCTGAGCAGGTGCTGGGTGGGATTGAGCCTTGGCCCTGCTGGGACCCTGTCCGGCTTCTTTAGCCTTATACCCGGACTGATTCTGATTCTGGTTTGGTGCAGGTGGGGCCGATCTCACCTGCCTATGCACCATGGTCTTCTTTGTTTCATCTACATTGATTTGTTTCCCAACCCGTTCCAGTAAACCGCCCCATGTCATGGCCTTCTTTCTAGTTACCGAATCATCCAAATTGCCAGGGTTCAAACCCTACCTCAGAGAAGCTATTGCTACTTGTTCAAAGCAATCAGCAAATCCATTCTTGGTGTTCACAAAGAGACTTATATATTCTTTCAACGATTCATTTGGCTCTTGGGCAGAATGGATGATAGTGTCTCAATTTCCCTTCACTTTTTTACTTCCAACGAACTACCTCCGGAAGGCCACCTAAAAAGTATCAAAATTTCTGATACAGCCATGTGGCAGACTATTGTACCACTTCAGAGCACTCCCCGTAAAAGACTGGGAGAATTCTTGACAAAGTAACTTATTATCATCATCAAAATTCATCATAAATTTTTTAAATTGCTCCAGATGGTTATCTGGATCTTTACTCACATCGTATTTTTCCATCTTTGTGCCGTCAAACCTCTTAGGAAGTTTTCCGAACAGTATCTTGGAAGACAATGGAGATTGTCTCCAATTCCGGCAACGACTAAACACAGTATCTTCATTGGGAGTTGCAAAGATACATGGTTCATCATGAAAGGCAAAATGATCCATCAACAATCGGTCTACATGTCTCCGACCATGGCTGTGACCATGAGATGACCCTTTTCCTAGATGCCTTTTCAACCTTCCATGTTTGTCCCTCTTTCTTGAATATTTTTTAACCAAATTCTGCTTCTTTTTAGAATGGCCTTCATCGTTGTTGGATGACAGGGAATCTTCCACTCCATCTTTGTTCGAGGAGCTACCAGAGGATTCTGAATCTGAGCTCTCCACCGGTTTAGACCGATTAGAGTTCTTTGAGCTAGCATGACTCTTTTTAGTACTTACATGGGTTTTTGCTGATGGGTCATACTCCCTAGGATTGTCAGTGTGGTGAACGACTGGCACTTTTAATTTTTCTTTTAAGCTCATCTCCACCCTTTTAGCAGCCCTCAAGGCTTCTATCTCAACTTTCAATCTATCTCACTCTTCAATTGTGTATTCGTCATTTTCTCCCACTACTTCTACCAAAGTTGGTGGTGATAAGTCGATAATTATCCACGGAGGGTATTTCGGATATAGCGTCTGAGGAGTCTAGAGAGAGAAAGTAGTAGAGAGATAAAGTAGTCTTTCTGTAAAGAAAATATTCCATACCATTTTAGGCAAAAAGGGTCCTCCTTTTATAGTAAAATTTGGAGGACCCGCTTAAGTTCTATGGGCCATCATCACATGTCGATGGGCCCCTTTTGCTACTTTTGTTTTTGCATATTAGTCCCTAAAGAACTTTGTCTATCCAAATAATTATATTAACTATTGTCTATTACATTGTTGCCCCTATTTCTTGAATCGGCGAATTCCGCCCTCATCAGTAGCCCCCCAGTCTTCGGGAACTATCAGGAGCGGAGACTTTTCAGAAGTATTTTTGCCGGTCACCTGCCCCCATTATGGGATTCCGATCCCGTCGGTTTCAACTCTCCGACGCGTGGGGTTACTGCTTCGGACTTCTTCACGCGTCTCATCTTCTGGTTGTGTGGGCTTTTAACTTTAAGCCTTTCCCAATGGGCCAAGCCTTATTACCGGACCTGGTAGCGACGGCCCACTCCCACACGGCACTTGTGATGGGTGCTTACGTCAAGGCTCATCAGACCCGGATCGACACGTGTCAAGGGTTGATAGCCCATCCTTCTGACAGACTAGGATCCTAGGAGACTCTTCGCCTTCCCGCTGTGTTTCTGTCGATCGATATCCCCCGCTCTTCCATGCTTCCCTATAAATACCCCAAAGCCTTCTGTGTCTCTCAGAAGCTTTTTAGAGAGAGAAAACGCTGCCAGAGCACTTCTAGAGAGAGAGAGTGAACTCGCCCGACCCTTCCTTGTTTTGGCCTTTGTTGCATGAAACCCGGACGGTCACAGAAAAAACCCACCAAGAAAAAAGGATCTGAGTGGAGCTTCGAACAGTGGTCTAGTATTGGCGATAGAGCAGAGGAGTACCGACGCGCTGGCCTGATCTGGGGGTCCAACTCCAAACCTTTCGTTCCCGCTCCACCTCCTCACGATCCCGTTCTAGCTACCCCGGTTCCCGCAGAAGTTTTCCTTGCTTCCGATCTCTCCATTTCTACGACTCCCGAGGCCGGTCAATCTCCAGAGCCCATCGTCCTTTCCTCTAGCGACAGTTCTTTCCATTCCCCATCGGTTCGCCCGGAAGATCCGACCCAGTCTTCCACAAACTTGCCTATTTCCCGACGTGCTCGTAAATCTACCTTTCTGACTATGGGGGAAGACGAGTTACTGCAATACACGGAAGGAGGTAATAGTCCCGAAATGGTTCAGCTTACGCCCTCGATTAGAGGATTTCGGACCGGTATTAACACTGCGGTCACTTTTTTAGGTCTGCCCAAAATGCAGCTGACACCTAAGCAAGTTGAGGAGGCTCATAAATCCATGGCTCGCGGTATTCCCGATGCTTCTTCCTCCCAGGTTCGACCGTCTGACACTAACGCTGCTGCTGACCGCTGCTCCGACCCAGTTCCGACCCATGAAGCTGGAGAGCCCGAGGTCGATATTGCTCCCGCGGGGGGGTGTGTTGCCGCAGCTTGCCATGCTGCTAACAATCAGGATGATCCCTGGCCCGAGGCGGTCAAATCTGCCGTTTCGACCAAATACTTTGACTGGCTTTTGACCAGGGACGTAGTTTCTCTCTTCGAGGGGAAGTACCTCTACTTCCCTGAGTCCGATCACGAGGAGATGCTGATTCGCTGGGGAATCCCTGACTGTGTTACCGTTCGATTCCCGACCCCGGGGGAGACACCCATTCACGTCAGACCCAGAGAAATCGTGGTGTTCACCGAATTGTTCAACTGGGGTCTGCGATTTCCCCTGGACCCCGAGATTGCGCTCTACTTCCGCACTCTTCAAATCTGCCCCTCACAGCTGACGCCTAATGCGTGGTACACCCTGATGTCCTGCATCATGGCTTCCCGCCTCTCTGGTCGAGCCATGCCGATGGAGGAGTATATCGCCATGTCGGGTCTGTCGAAATCCCCGAAGTCACCCTTCTTCTATTCCTCTCTTGGCAATAAATGGAAAATTGTTAACGACTTTTTAGAGGGAGACAAGGGGTGGAAGCATCGGTTCGTTTTTTTGAGCGGGTGTTGGGAGAACGGGCTCCCATATACGAAGGAAAATCCGAGGAAGATCCTGCGGACTTGGGTCCATGACGGTACTCCCCCTTTATTCGTTTTTTTTTTTTTTTTTTTTTTTTTTTTTTTTTTTTTTTTTTTTTAACATTCTGATCCGCTGCGTAGTGTCGAAGGACTGGCTGCAGGGGGTAAAGAAGGACCATGCCACAGCTGCGGAAGACACCTTTGAGGTGCTGAAAAACTATGCCCGGACAAATTGGGGTCGGGGCATGCACCGCACCTTCATGGACAAGAATCTGTTCATGAGCAACCTTTGGCGGTGCTCATCCGAGGTGCTAACCATTGAACAGCTGCGGGAACCTCCGAACCTCGACGAAATGTTCATGCGAACCGGCCGCCCTGGGTACATACTGTATTTGCCTAAGCGGAATAAGGCGCCCAGCAAGCGTCCCAAGTCAGAGGAGGACGGGAAGGGGCCTGAAGTCGGACCCGAAGCTGAGAGCAACCCGATCAGGGCGGCCGCACCAGTGGCGGATCCAGCGGAGGTGAGTCAGAAACCGGTCGCAGCGCCGAAGAGGAAGAATCGTGCGGAGATGGAGGGGTCCAAACTAAAGAAGGCCAAGGCTGTGGCAAAGGATCGGGTGGTAGTCAGTGCTGAGGCGATTGCTTCAGGACCCGCGCTTTTGGACCGTGCTGAAGGTGGGGACCCGGCTTCGGGCGATGTAGTTTCTATCCCGGACGATACTGAGCCTCCTGAGGCTGTTGGCCCTGATGCTTCGTCGTCGAGTGGTCCCAAATTCCCGGTGTTAACGACGATGGGTAGTCCGCACCCTTACCCGCTTCGGAGCACTGATGGGCTGGCATTGTCGTTGTACAGCTTGCTGGTACCGATTTCTATGAAAGAGCGTCAGGCTAGGGGGCTTGGCAAGAAGTTATCCGCGGCGGAGGCGAAAATTTCTCGTCTCTCCACGCAGGCGAAGACCGCTGAAGAAGCTCTGGCCGTGGCGAAAGGTCAGATTGCTGAGGCTGAGAGGCTAGCCAACGAAGCTAAGGCTGCCGCGGAAGCAGCAAAGCAGGCGCGGGAGTTGGCCGAGTCGGCGAGAAAAACCGCAGAAGACCGCGCCTCAGCCCTAGCGTCGGAGGTTCACAAGTTGAAATCCTCCAACAAAGCCTACCTCGAACGATTCAGACTGTGGTCGGACCAAGATGCTGCAGCCACCAAGGCCGCATATGTCCTGTCACTCCACAACCGATACCCGGAGCTTCACCTCGGCTCGTTATGGCTTGATGTGCCGGAAAAGGATCGTCCCGAGGGGATTGTAGCGGAGGAGTCCGATGGGGCGGATGAGGAAGAGGAAAATGAGGAGGGAGATGAAGAAGGTGGTGATCAGTGAATCAGTTTTCCCCTTTTTTTTTGTTTTGTTTTTTTTTTGTTTCGAAAATGTGTTGTAGACCTTTGGGGGCCGCGGCCCCCCCCCGTTTCTGTACTGTACCTATTTTATTTTGGGGGCCACGGGGCCCCCTGTATGGGTGATGATTTATTTTCCTAAGTACTGTGTTGTGGATCGACAGATGGTGGGTTTTTGAAGGCCAAAAAGTACATCGGGAAAACCAAAAGAAAACTTTTCGAAAAGTAAATTGATCGGTAAAATGTAAATTGATTTAGCATCGCAGGTCAACCCAGAGGGTCTGGAAGACCAAAATGTAGATCGGTAAAACCGAAAAACTCTTTGAGAGTTCTGTAGATCGATTTATTATCGAAGGTCAATCCAGAGGGTCTGGAAGACCATAATGTAGATCGGTAAAACCGAAAAACTCTTTGAAAGTTCTGTAGATCGATTTATTATCGAAGGTCAATCCAGAAGGTCTGGAAAGCCAAAATGTAGATCGGTAAAACCGAAAAACTCTTTGAGAGTTCTGTAGATCGATTTATTATCGAAGGTCAATCCAGAAGGTCTGGAAAGCCAAAATGTAGATCGGTAAAACCGAAAAACTCTTTGAGAGTTCTGTAGATCGATTTATTATCGAAGGTCAATCCAGAAGGTCTGGAAAGCCAAAATGTAGATCGGTAAAACCGAAAAACTTTTTCGAAAGTTCTGTAGGTCGATTTTAAATTTAGAGTATGGTGCCCAGCTCGTCAGCCGCACAACGTTATAATGAATCGATTTTTTAAAAGGGCAAGAATTTTCATAATCACTAACGTGGTTCGGGTTTTGACCGGTGCCTCGTTAAAACCTCCTCGTGCCACCGAGGTAGGAAAGAGTGCACCCCCGATCATTACAAAGCGGACTAAAAACACAAGACTATGAAATTCAAACAATTACAAACTATTCAAGATATAATTTCAGATGCTCAATGTTCCACGGTAGTCTGAGAAGTTGTCCGTGTCGGTTCTGTAGACGGTACGTTCCGCTCCTGATTCTTTCGATTATCTCATAAGGTCCCTCCCAGTTTGGTGCGAGTTTTCCGAGGCTCTTGTCTTTTGTGTGTAGAAAAACCCGTCGCAAAACCTTATCTCCGACCTTAAACTCCCGACGCCGGACCTTGGTGCTATACCGACTTCTCATCAAAGTCTGGTAGTGTAAAGTGTTTAAGTGGGCGCTTTGGCGCTTTTCGTCAATGAGGTCCAGCTCTAGCCGTCGGGTATTATCGTTCATCGCTGGCTGATAAGTGCCGACCCTGAAAGAGGGAAAAATGGATTCCGCGGGGGTTACTGCGTCCATACCATACACCAAGGCAAAGGGTGATTCCTGGGTCGCTGTGCGGGGTGTCGTTCGGTAAGCCCATAACACTTCCTGTAAGTAGTCAGGCCACTTGCCAGCTTTCCCTTCAAGATTCTTCCTGAGGCCATCCAGAATGGTTCGATTCGTGACTTCGACCTGGCCGTTCGCTTGCGGGTGAAAAGGCGCGGAGAAACACTGTCGGATATTATGCGCTGCGCAGAATGCTCGCATTTCCGCGCTATCAAATTGTGGTCCGTTGTCCATGGTTAACCGTTGGGGCACCCCGAACCTACAACAAATGTTCGCCCAGATAAATTTGATAATGTCTTTAGTTTTTGTAGCAGATAAAGGCTCAGCCTCGATCCATTTTGAAAAATAGTCGACCGCGACGACGATCGTTTGTCTTCCCCCCGAAGCCATGGGTAACGGCCCGACCAGGTCGATTCCCCATCGGTCAAAGGGTAACCCCTCGGATATAGATTCCAGATGAGTTGCGGGCACGTTGATCGCATTCCCAAACCGTTGACACGTATCGCAAGTTTTCACCATGAGTTTCGCGTCTGTCGTTATGGTCGGCCAATAGAACCCGGCGAGAAACACTCTTCTAATCAAAGACTTGTACCCGCAGTGAGCCGCGCCCTCCCCGTCGTGTAGCTCAGACAAAATTACTTGGGATTCATTAAAACCTAGACATCGAAGCAGAGGTCGGCTAAAGGATTTTTTGTACAGCACATCCCCCAAAAGAACGTACCCCCTTGCTTTGTTACGTAATTTGCGAGCCGAGGCCGCATCGTCGGGGAGCTGCCCTCCAGCTAGAAACGCGATTATATTCCGCCGCCAATCAGGATTCGCAACTGAAGAGATTTGACACGCGATTTCGGGTCGGTTATCGAGCTCATGTCGTTTAAAAATGGACGGACTCTCTTGTTCTATCACCCAAGGATAACTGGTCGAGCACGAAATCGTTGCCAAAGAATCAGCCGTCATATTCTCACTTCGGGGAACATGTTCGTACGTGGTTTTGTCAAAAGAGGCGGCCAGAATTCTCAGGGCCGCTAAGTACTGCACCAGGTGTTCCTTCCGTGCCTCCGCATTCCCCGAGGCCTGGTTTATCAACAGTTGGGAGTCGCTTATAAGGCGCACTTGCCTCGCCCCGCAGACTTGTGCCAATCGTAATCCAGCCAGAGTCGCCTCATATTCCGCTTCATTGTTTGATGTGTGAAAACCAAAGCGGATGGCCTGAAACATGCTTAAACCTGAAGGAGTAATGATCTGAACTCCCGCTCCACAACCACTAACGTTGGCTCCTCCATCGGTGCGGATAGTCCATTCGCCCTCCGCATTCTCTTGTACGGGTGTATCTTGCTCGGGTCGCTCGGAGTGAAATTCGACCAAAAAATCTGCCAAGGCTTGACCTTTAATCGCGGTTCGGGGCTCGAATGTAATATCGAAATCCCCTAGCTCTACCGACCACTTGGCTATTCTCCCGGACATATCTGGGCGTTGAAAAACGTATTTTAACGGGAATGATGTGCGGACGACAATGTGGTGCGCTTGGAAGTAAGGGCGCATCTTCCGCGCAGCCGTTACCAGAGCCAGCGCCATTTTTTCAAGCTTTAAGTATCGAGTCTCAGCGTCAAGCAGACTTTTGCTTATATAGTACACTGCTGTCGGGGCTGGCCCGGATTCGCTGACCAGTGCCGCGCTGACCGCGTAATCCGTTACCGCGACATAGAGGAACAAAGTTTCGTTCGCAGCGGGCTTGGTCAGTCGGTTCGGGGACGATAGATATTCTTTGATCCCCAAAAATGCTCTGTCACACTCATCTGTCCACACGAAATTTTTTACCTGTCGAAGGACCTGAAAGAATGGAGCGCATTTGTCAGATGACCGAGAGATGAAACGATTCAACGCGGCTAATCGCCCGGTCAGTATCTGAACTTCTTTTACGCTCCGTGGGGGGGTCATGTCGGCTAGGGTTCGGAGTTGAACAGGGTCGGCTTCGATACCCCTCTCACTGACAAAGAAACCCAAAAATTTCCCTGACCGAACACCGAAAGAACACTTCTCCGGATTTAACTTAAGGTTCACCCTTCGTAGGTTGTCAAAAGCCTCGCTGAGGTCGGTAAGGTGTTCCACATCGGTCCCACTCTTGACCAACATGTCATCGATGTAGACCTCCATGTTTCTCCCGATCTGTCCTTCGAACGTTTGGTTAACCAGTCTTTGGTATGTTGCTCCCGCGTTCTTTAGTCCGAAGGGCATCACTTTGTAACAGTATAACCCTCGACCCGTGATAAATGCGGTATTCTCCTGATCTGCGGGGTGTAGCTTAATTTGATTGTAACCGGCGTAAGCGTCCATAAAGGACAGGAGTTTGTTACCCGATGTCGAGTCTACCAGCTGATCGATCCGTGGCATCGGGAAAGGGTCCTTCGGGCATGCCCGATTGAGATCGGTAAAATCCACGCACATCCTCCATTTCCCGCTTTTCTTTTTGACCAGGACGGGGTTAGATATCCACAACGGGTACCGCGCTTCTGTGATATGTCCCACGCCGGTCATTCTTTCGACTTCTCGTAAAATTACCTCTGTTTTTTCGGGAGAGAAAGCTCGTCGCTTCTGTATTATCGGTCTAACATTCCTATTTATGGTCAACTTATGAATTGCAAATGATTCGGGTACTCCCGTTACATCCCCGGCACACCACGCGAACAAATCAAGGTTCTCCCTGAGTAAGGCCAGCATCCGTTCCCTTAAGATTGGTAAAAGATTCGTCCCAACCCGCAAACTTTTTCCAGCTGCAAAATGGTGCAGCTCGCATTCTTCGTCGGTTGTCAAAAGGCTTGGGGCCTCCCGGGGGTCGTCCACCGGCTGCGACCCTAGGGAGCTCCCCCTTAATTGCTATGCATGGGATGGTAGCATTTCTTGGTCTTTCTTAGGTGCCAACGCAGCTCGGTAACACTCCCGTGCCGTTTTCTGGCTGCTTCGCACTACTCCGATGTTATTACCAACCACATACTTTACACACTGATGAATAGTCGAAGTCACCGCATGCATGCGCGATATCCAAGACCGTCCCAGAATTGCATTGTGCGACGCCGGCGCGTCGACTACACCGTGACCTCTTTTTTAAACGGGCCGCGGCCTAACTGCACCACACCTTCGAACTCTCCCACGACGTCTGCTGCCGTTCCCGTAAATCCGACGATGGTACGGTCGGATCGCTCGAGTGCCGGCCGTGTTCGGAATTTGGCGAAAGTCGAGGCAAAGATGATATTAGCCGAGCTCCCGGTATCTATTAAGATTCGTCGAACTTCTTCTCCTGCGATCGCCGCCCCGATCACTACGGCATCCTCATGAGGCCCGGCTAAGTCCCTCAGGTCATCATCGTCAAAGTGCAAAATTGGCGAAGGGGTGCCTCGGGTTTGGAAGCAAGTTCTGGCTTCCAGCTGGGTGGTTAAGTTAACGATGTGTCTCTTCCTGGAGGAATGCGTTATTCCCGCCATCGAATCCCCTCCGAAGATGGTCATGGATTCGAATAGATCGCGCAGGCATTGTACCTTACCGACGACCCCGCCAATTTTTTCATCAACAACTCTGATATCGTCGCAGTGTTGAGTTGGGGAAAAGGTACGTCTGGTTTGGAAGCAAGTTCTGGTTTCCGTCGCATATCCTTTTCCAAGATTTGTTGATGAATCAAACAGCTGACAGAGGCCACGCACGCTAACTTCCGCCTCTTCCTCGATGATCCCGATGATATTTCGACCGACCTCAGGATCAAGGTACTCAACCGATACGTCGAACTGATCCGTAACTTCCGAAATTGCCATGGTGGTTTCTGGCTTCGGAACTACGACCACTTCTTTCGAGGGCGCGGCATGTTGGGCCTTCTTGACATACTCTAAAAGGTTACCGTGCTCGATGAGCATCTGTATTTCCTTTTTTAAGGCTATGCAATCTTTCGTGTCGTGGCCGACGTCCTCGTGGTAACGACAGTAGCGGTTATTCCTTTGTTCCCGAGGCGTCGGGATAGGGAAGGGCTTTCGGTACATCCCGCTCCTCTTGGTTTTTTCGTAGATTGAAGATACACACTCCGTCAGATCCGCGAAATAGGCCGGCCGTATCCACTTGTTGGACATGGGTCGGGACGTTGCCTGTCCGTTTTGTTTCGGCCTAAAACCAGTCGGCCCGGAAGGTCTAGTTACCGCGGATGAGCTCGGGGGTATCGTGCTAATCGGCTGGGCTGTTCTAGCCTGGTCGAGTCGGGAACTCTGCTTTATCACGACCGATGCCTGGGCGCTCTGTTGGATCTGCGCCGCCACTTCGGAAGCCTCTGTTTCTTCGATCAGTATCTGTTTTTCTATTTGTGCCAAGAGCGCAGAGAAAGTGAACGCTTGCTTTTTCGTGACTGCTTGCTTCATCGGCCCCGGGAGCAAACCCAATCGAAATGCTGTCAGAGCCACATTCTCTTCACAATGGTCCAGATCGGTCTTCGCATCGACGAAACGCCTGGTATAGTTTTTTAGGCTCTCCCCTAGCTTCTGTCGACAGTTCATTATAGTATCTCCATTAGCACGGAAACTCTTACTTCCCACGAAGTGTTGCCTAAACATAGCCCAAAAAGTCCCGAAGCTTCTGATACACCCCTGCGGCAATCGGTTGTACCATTTCGAAGCCCTATCTTTGAATGTCATAGAAAAAGCCCTACATAAGAGCTTATCGTCGTTATCGAAACTCAGCATAAAGTTCTTAAAGGCTTCCAAATGGTTGTCCGGATCCGTCTTCCCGTCGTATTTTTCCAGTTTAGAAATGTCAAAGCGCCTCGGGAGAGGTCCCGCTAATATCTCATCAGATAACGGGGAGGCTCTCCAGTTGACTCCGAGCTCAAAAGCTCCTCCCCCAAGACCCTCGGTCCTGATTTCATAGAGCCCCTCGGCTCTTGGGCCGACGAACTGGCTGCTCGTTCGGTATCCAAGGTTTTGGCTGTTCGTTGGCTGCCACGGTATTGGTGGCAACATTTCTCGCTCTCCGCGGCTGGCGACGTGCGTCCCTTCCTTTTCAAAGGACACGGGGGTCGGCTTATCGGTGCCGCCCTTTTTGTACCGCGAAGGGTCTGCCCTGGTCCCTCGAATGCGCTGGGACCGAGTCTTTCGCGTCCGTAGGGCTCTCTCCCGACGCCGGTACTCCTCGTCGGAGGAGTCGCCTGAGGGATAGTCCGACGTCATGGCCTGATGGGCGCCCGAGCTCTGACGAATCTTGACAGCCTCTTCATCAGCGGGAGGTGAATCTCGGTAATACCTGACAGGTCGGACCTCCATCCGCGAGGCTTGGACGCGACCAACCGCTCCCCGATCGACCAGGGCGGGCTCTTTGCCCTTCCCTTCACGAATCCTTTTCTCGTCCAGTGCCCGCTCTCGTTCCTCCTCTAACCGGGCAATATCTTCGAGCAGCTGCTTTCGGGTCATAATCAGGGTCGAACGCTTGTCTCGACCGCCGTTCCACTCCCGACCAGGAGCTCCCGCGTCTTCCGACCCAGCAGCGGCTCGGATGACCTCCCTACCGTCCCTCTCTGTCGCCGCTTCGCTATTCATCCCGTACAATGTGATTTTCAAAGGACAGTAGATTCCTTTTCGGTATCACTTTTCCCACAGACGGCGCCAATGATAAGTCGATAATTATCCACGGAGGGTATTTCGGATATAGCGTCTGAGGAGTCTAGAGAGAGAAAGTAGTAGAGAGATAAAGTAGTCTTTCTGTAAAGAAAATATTCCATACCATTTTAGGCAAAAAGGGTCCTCCTTTTATAGTAAAATTTGGAGGACCCGCTTAAGTTCTATGGGCCATCATCACATGTCGATGGGCCCCTTTTGCTACTTTTGTTTTTGCATATTAGTCCCTAAAGAACTTTGTCTATCCAAATAATTATATTAACTATTGTCTATTACATTGTTGCCCCTATTTCTTGAATCGGCGAATTCCGCCCTCATCAGGTGGCACTGCCTGCTCGTCCGGATTCATCTGAACTGACTTTTCTTGATGGTTTCGAATGCTAAATTCATGCACCTTCTTCTTCCACTGTGGTCGCCAATTTGGTGTGGATTATTTTCGACTGAGGGTAATTTTGTCAGGTGTTTTAAGGTGTTTCAAAGAAATTTAATGTTTGGGTGTTTTGTAGTGAGAGATTAGAGCTGTCTGATTGTATTAAATGTTCATTACCCTCATTAATGAAAGTGGTTGGGTATTTATACCCTTAATTATGGGCCACGTGGGCTTTCGGGTCATACTTATGAAACCGGATCGAGTTCAAAAACCCATTACTTTATTAAGCACATTAGCAACTAGCTTAGTCAAAAATTGATTAGCTTTTAATACTTTAGTCCAGTTCGGATGGTTTAGTGGGTGGTTTTTGTCCGAATTGCCCCTGTCCGGTTTCTACAATGAGTGGTGAAAATTTCCGGGCTCATCACTAATGACCTGATTTGGCTTGATAGTGGAGTCAATTTACATCCGTTCTATTAGATTTAGACTTAGAAATTCAACTCAAGTTACAAAGATTAGAAAATATATAACCGATCTAGCCTTACTGAAAAAATTGAGCTATGGAACAAGTTCGAAAACAAGTATGTATATATACTTTTTTAGAAAAGCTCTCATATGTTTAATGTCGCGGTCGAAACCATTTTGTTTCTAGTCTAGTTATATGAAGATACCATTAGATTCCAAAAATATTAAAAGTTCAATTTTTTTAAACATTGAATGACTTTGAATCATGCAGTGGTAATTATATATTGCAATGCTTATAGACTCATGAAAGTGATTTTATGGCTTTGGCCCATGATTTGCGAGTTGTTCGTTTTCTTTCATTTAGTCTCTCGACTTCAAAGTGGGGTTCATAGACTTGACAAAATCTATAATTTAGTTCATTTGACTTCCCAAAATCTATCCATTTACTCACTAACACCAAGAAAATATTCTCTCACCAAAGATTAAATTTATAGATTTTGCCAAGTCCAAAGACCCTCGCCGGTGATTTTGAAATCGAGAGACTAAATGAAAGTAAAGAGGATAGTCGATGGATTATTCTCTGATTTAAGCCAAGTGAAAGTATAATTATGACTTTGTGGAAGTAGATATTAGCTGGTGGATAAATAGTGAAGGTAAAACCATCCGACCGACTTATTACTCGTATAGAAGAAGAAAAATATTTAATTTATATTTCGTATGAGAATAGTTATCTGAGTTCTTGTTTCTCCACCAGCATGTGCATTATGTATATCTGTATGGTTTTCTATGTTATCATTGCTTAGTTCGTCTTTATGAAGTCTGATTTCATTACTTTAAAGTTCCAAATTATACATGATCTATGATTAGATGAGGATAAGAACTTAGATTATGAAGAGCATGCATCATGGCCTAGGGCTATTGAATCCTATTTTATCAGACTTCTACGTGAGGAGGTCAAGAAAGGCTTACCTACATTGAACCAAAATGATGGACAATGTTAGAAAATGAAGTATTTGATAAATTTGAGAAAAGGTACGATGTCAAAGTTTATTCAATTGAGAAAGTCGCACCAGAAATTCTCCTAGCTATTAGAACAAACATGCATAAGATGAGACTCTTCAACGAATATTGATATCGCAAATGATGAAGTATGGAATTCTCATTTTTAATCTTAAGTAGGGGTGACAAAATTTTGACTGACCCAATCAACTGATTCTATCCATTTCAAAACAATCAGATACGGACAGGGAAATTTCGTCTCATTTGAATTGTACAGTTTCGTCTGATTTGTATGCATCCAACATACGACGTACACAATAATTTCATTTTAATATGTATTTTCTTTTTCGATTCACAAAACACTATATGTTTGAATTTGAATATATCTTTTCGATCCAAATTCATTTCCACATATCTTTTAAACATGTTCAAAATTAATTAACATTATCCTATTAACATTATATTGTAAAATAAATATTTTTGTCATTGTTTTTCGTGCATCGTACATATACACTAATTAAACACTTAGTTTTATTAGGAAACAATGCGAGTTAACTATCAAAATACAATTTATTTTTTTTCGAAAGGAACTCGTAGCCGCTAATCATGCGTGCGCATAGGGTAAACCCTCAATCTGATGCAATAGTCTGCAAACCAACGCCAGAATATAAACTACACAAGGAGACTCGAACTTATGTCTTACTCAACCAACTCGACTACCCCTTTAGAATAAAACTCAATTTATTTGAAATTTTTAAGTTTGGATTTAAATATGTGAAATGAAGTTTGATGTTGTAACTGACATGTATTATGTCGGCCTCTAAATGAGTAGAGATTCATTGAGACTTATTGGTTATGACCAATTTATATAAATATTTAAACAATTATTCTAAAATCCTTATTAATCATGCTCTCTGATATTGAAAAAATCAGAATAAAAAGAATGATTGTTTTGATACACAACTTGAAATTAACAAAAAGATGAATTACGCGGGTTAAAATCTAAACTGATTAAATATTTCCATCCAAACCAGAACAATGTGACATAACCTTTCCTCCCGCCCGATAAGTTGAACACTTAGCCGCAACCATAGATGATGAATTCATAGATGCCGAATCCGGTAACAGTATAGGCCTCTCAGTAGGCAGTACCTGAATCACTGGTAACGGTTGTTCAGCTATAAGCGCCTCACTCGGCGGTATTAGAGTTTTTTCTCCCGGATTTTCATCGAACGGGCTTTGATCTTCGTAGTTTCCAGGTGGGTCATAATTACATACCGCAAGAAAACCTTTTCGATTATCACATCTCACACGACCACACCCGACCCGTGTAGTCCTCGCCCAAACAATCTGTGTATAATGTCCGCACATTTTATTCTCCGCACAAGTATTTGTCTCAGCGTTGTAGTCTTTACGTTCTACCACCCATTCGTCCACAATATTTTTCGGGGTCCAATGGTGCAGTTTCGTAAAAAACATGTTTTCACCGTATAGCTCACTACCCGAATGCTCCATTGAGCAGTCCTGCTGACGCCTCATAGCCCACAGCTTGGCATGAAGTGCGAGTCCCTTGTCCCATTTAAGCGGTGTTTGGCCGATTGGAATTCTCGCTTTGTTATGTGCTTCTAAAATTTCTGATGCGAATCTGTTTCTGTTTCTTCTTTTCTTCCCTGCCGATCCCGATACCGGTGCTACTGCATTATATAAACCTTGACCGACTCGAGGTGAATTTGAGCGTCGAGATGGAGCTCTGAATTGTGCGAATATTCCGTCGAAATTAAGAAGAACGATGACGATGATACATTGCAAGAATCGAATTAGAGACATTTTGATTTTCGTTTGTTGTTGTCGTCATTGCGAATGATTTTGTTCCTTTGTTTTATACTATTGACGTGCTTGTTCTGTTTGATTTCAGGTAAAAAATGTTGTTGGGGTGATGATATGACAGAGCGTTTGCTCGCTGTCTAACAAAACTATATGTCTAATATTAACGTGCTTTAAACAATAAAACTGACTTATATCTAACTAATAACTATTTTAGGATAAATTTTAAGTTAAATAAAACAAGAATATTTTATTTAAATATAACTTTTAATTATTAATTTCTCAAAAGTATTACTTTATAGCTGTAATTGATCAGTTACTGTGATACGAGATCTATCCCATAATATAATTTTATTATAAATACTTTATATAATTCAATAGATAATTCAGAATGAACCAAACAACAAAGAAATACACGGATTTATAATATAACCTAATGGAATTAGGGATGGTAATTGTTTTGGAATCCGCGGTATCCAAATCGAAAATACCCAATGGGATTCGTTATAGTTTTTTTTTAAGGATCGGATTACCAACTTTTGGATTTGGGATGGATTATGGTTTTAATAAAATTTTTAGAGATATTCAATCCGAGCCTAATTTTTTTTTTTTTTTTCGGAGGGAACCCGCAGCCGCTACTCAGAGTGCAATGAGTGCGCACAGGGTAAACCCTCAGTCTGACGCGATAGCCTGCAAACCAACGCCAGAAGGTAAACCACACAAGGTGACAGACTCAGCCGAGAAAGCGTATGCAGAGGGACTCGAACTCATGACCTTTTGGTTATAAGAATGCCATGCTCAACCAACTCGGCTACCCCTTAGAGGCAATCCGAGCCTAATTCACCATGATATGCGATGGGTATTGACTAGATTAATATTATATAAATCAATCAAGATATTATTTAATATTATTTTATCAAATTTTAAATAAATTTATTAATGTTAGTATTTATATTATTTTTCTATATGTATAATATATTATTTTTCGGACATTAAATTTGATTTTTAATGTTTTAAATATATTTTTTTCTCTCCAAACACATTGTATATAATTTTAAAATTATTAATTAAAGTTTAAAAAATTAGTAACATATACCAAAACCATATATTAATTATTAATAAACATAAACAAAATACAAAATACAAAATATTCGTTAATTATCACTAGTGTATATTTCGAAAAAATATAATTTTACATTTAAACATTAAATTTAATTTTTTAATATCGTTTCTTAAAAAAAAATTAATATAATAATAATAATAATAATAATTAAAACTAAGATTTACTAACATATACTAAACCTATATGCTAATTATTAATAGATAACAAAATATTTACTAACCTAATAAATATAATATATTTTGAAAATTTGTATTTTTGATTTTTTTTAAAAATTTAAAATGCATTTATATTCTCATGTAAAAATTATAGTTTCGATGTATATCGACGGATGGACACCCGAACCCCGACAAGTAAGTTCGGATGTTAGAGAAAAATATGACTACAATGGAATAGGTTTAGCCAGACCAACACATAGCCGACACATTCCCATCTCTAAGAGTAACCCAACACATAAATGGGCTTGACCATTTTATAAAACAAAATCCAAATACAGTTTTGAAGAATTCACTTTAAAAACAGAGAACGATGGCGTTTTCTTTCGATCCAGATCCAGATCCAAATCCAAAATCGAGTTTCGTCTTTGTCGAGCACTTCCAGCTATACTACTGTTTCTTCTGGTTCTTCTTCATCTTCCGTTTAGCTATTAAAAAACCCTAATTCGAGACTCAACTGTACTATTCCTAAACTATGAATCAAAAACCCTAGCAGATTTAACGTTTGGAATCCTCCTCAAATCCTGTGATAGTCGACGGGGCTGTTTCTGGTAAGCTTGATGTTGATTTGGAATCTTATATTGTATCAAAGATACATTGCTTGATGGTATAATCAATTTACTTTATATGACTAGATATGTCATTGTTCTTTACATAGCTATGTGTCTTGATGAACTAGTTAGTACCTGCTGGAAATCATGTAGGGTTTTTCTTAAAGTTTGATAATCCTTTATATAACGAGACACAAATATAGAAACAACCCTCTAGCAGTAGTTCTCTTAGATTAACATTGCTTTTTAGTCTGAGATATTGCAGTTCAGTCCAACTCTAATCAGTTTCATGTTTACTCAATATTCTTATGAGCTTTGAGCTGAATTCAAAATTAAGATTGGATGTGTTAGGTTACTCATAACTTGATTTGGCCTTGATAGTAGAGTCAGATTACATTGGTTTTATCCGATTTAACCTTAGAAATTCAACTCAAGCTACTGAGATTAGAAAATATATAACCCAGCTAGCCTGACTAAAAACATTGAGCTATAAACATTGAGCTATGAACCAAGTTCGAAAACAAGCATATATATATATATGTACATATTCTAAAAGCTCTCATATGTATAATGTCGTGGTCGAAACCATTTTGTTTCTAGTCTAGTTATATGAAGATAATTAGATGCCAAAAATATTGAAAGTTTAAATCTGCTAAATATAGAATGATTTTGAATCATGCATTGGTAGTTATCTATTGGAGTGCTTATAGGTTTGTGATGGTGATTTTAGGGCTTTGGCTCATGTGTATTTGTTGCTGGTTCTAGATTGTAAAAAGAAAAAAATGCAATCACTTAATTGATGTCATCTTCACCGAACTGCTATAGTTTCACTATCAATTAAGTGATTGCATTTTTTTAAAGTGACACTAATTTGTACTGTTTTCAATTTGACTTACACCCTTAAAACATTAACTGAAAAAATCCCTTAGTGGGCTATACAAGTGGTAGTAAAAGCGACTGTCATCTTCACCGAACAGCTATAGTTTCACTATGAATAGATTGTTCTAAATTTTATAAGAATGTTAACATTAAATCGGAAGGGTTGTTTCTAGACTTTAATGCAAGTAAAAGTGTAGTTATGACTTTGTGGCAGTAGATATAGCTGATGGATAAACAGCGAAGGTAAAACTATCCGACCAACTTATTACTTATAGAAAGAAGAAAAATATTTAACTCATATTCTATAAGAGAAGAGTTATCTGAGTTCTTATTTCTTCACCAGCAAGTGCATTTCGTGTTTCTGTATGGTTTTCTAGGTTATCAGTGCTTTTACTTGACAATAATGTATCTATACCGTAATTATTGTTCATTTTTATGAGGTCTGATTGCATTATTTTGAAGTTCCTAATTATACTTGATTTATGATTAGATGGATAAGGACTTAGATTATGAAGAGCATGCATCATGGCCTGAGGCTATTGAATCCTATTTTATCGGACTTCTACATGAGGAGGCTAAGAAAGGCTTACCTACATTGGACAAAAAAGGATGGAAAAGGTTAGAAAATGAAGTATTTGATAAATTTGGGAAGAGGTACAAAGTAGATCAATTGAAATCAAAGTTCAATCGACTGAGAAAGGCGCACCGGGAATTCTCCCAGTTATTGGAACAAACAGGCATAAGATGGGACTCTTCAACGAATATTGTGATCGCAAGTGATGAAGTATGGAATTCTCATTTGAAGGTACTATACTTATAATATGTATATATATATATATATATATTTGTTGTCTTCTCTCTTTAAATCTTAAGTAGGAGTGGCAAAACTTTGGCTGACCCAATCAACTGATTTTGTCCATTTCAAAACAATCGGATATGGACAGAGAATTGTCGTCTGATTTGAAATTTGGTCTTAGGCAAGGTTTAAACAAACTGTTCAGATTTGGGTATTAGAAAACGGTTATCGCGTGTCAAAATTGGGGTTGACAATCCAGGTTGGACTGTTAGATACAGATAAAAGTAAATAAACTTGTAAAGCTCATTATTTCTGTAGGAAATAGGCTGAAATTTGGCCGACTCTGGGTTATATGGATCAAAACTGGGTTTAATGTCCGAAATCCTGGTCGGATCAAATCTATGAGACTGCTCTTTGCTATAAAGCTTGGTCCTATCTACCCGAATCCTGTCCATAACTATATTTTTGCCAACTTTGAGTTTGAATCTAAGAACTGACAAGTGTAACTTTGTTTTGTAGAAACATCCAAATGCAAAGCGATATCGAAAAAAGGGTTTACCGCATTATGAACTGCTTGTAGACATTTTCAACAATACAACAGCCACCGGTGGGATTAGTTATTCTTCCACGCAAGTTCCTCCTTCTGCAGCTAAAGAATATGAACAAAGGCGTCATTTCGTTAGCCATACTGCTGATTATAGCTGTGAAGAAAACAGTGAGGAAGTAACTAGAGTGCATCGTCGGGCGAGTTCCGTTCCTCTCGATGTAGTGCCCCTTGATGTAGTAAAACCAAGGGAGAAAAAAAGAAAGAGGAATGACGATTCAGCAACATTTGATCATTTTAAAGAAGAATTTGCCAAAAGTATTAACGCAAAGACAGAGGTGTTGCTTGTTCGAATTGAGGCGATCCGTGAATACATTGAATCGAAGGAAAAAAGAAATAATGAAAGAAACGGCCACGTTAGTGATCCATTTGACGTGACGGAATGTCAAGACGTCTTAGATGCAATGCAGGAGTTAGATGACAAGTTATATTGCAAAGCTTTGGAAAGATTTATTGCAGTACCGGAGTGGCGAAAAGTATTTTTACGAATGAGTGAACAACGTCGTCGTGCGTGGCTAAATTCACTATGATTTCAACTAAACAAACTTATGGGTTTGTTGAATTGTGCTATTATATAATAAAGACCGGATGGTGTCGTACCTCAACCTCCATTTTCCCATTGTTAAACTATGTCATTTATTTGTAAAATTTTAAAATTGACCTTTCTCTGTGTCATAATTAGTTTCCCCTCCGTTATTTATATTTTGAAAATATAGAGTTAAGAGTTCAGGTTCAAATACATAATCTTAGACATGATAGTTTATAAATGTATAAAAAGGTATTCTGTAATATCTAGAAGTTTTATCATATCTGTTTATTTTAGTGATACTTGAACATTTCGTGATAAAATTGTTTATAATATAGTATGGTACAAGATTTTATTAATATATTTATCAAATTTACGAGATGTACAAATTATATTTTGGCATCAAATATAAAATATAATTTTTTTTATACGTATTAGCATTATTTCTTCACGTATGTTTTAACAATGTTATATTTCATTTTTTATATTCACTTTTGTAGCATTTATTGAATATATTTCATTTTTTATATTCACTTTTGTAGTATTTTTTGTATTTTAATACTGCCGTATTTTAATGCATCATGTTTATCCAATGTCATCCTATAGTCTTTCATATTTTTTTCAATATTACTAAATAGTTTTTTATATCTTAATAAAGTTGCACTTTTACTCCTAGTTAATTACACATGGAGATTAAAATGCAAATTTTAAAACATGAGAGACTACTCAGACAAAAGTGAACCTATAAAACTAGTTTACGACAAACATAAAATATAAGGGACTAATAGTGATTTTTAGCCGATAAAAATTATTTTCTAAACTTTCAAACTATAAGGACAATCCATCCATCTTTATTTTTCATATAACATTTTTTAACCTCCGGTCAACACAATAACTAGTTTTTTTCAAAACATGATTGAATTCGAAGTTTGGATTATTCGAAAATATCTCTCAATAGGCTATAGTGCATCCTCCCCACGACATTCATTTCTGTCACCGCTTTTCATTATTGTGTGTAGTTATAGCGAGTTCATCGCTACAATAAACATTTCATACTTACGATCCAACACCATAGTCGAATTGTAACGCATAAAATTCTGCATGAAGAATTGACCTTACCAAATTTAAGCTCATAAATTCACCTAAGAATGAACCATTCACGTCCAAGAACACTCCATATACACTTCTTTCAATCAATGCGGCTACTAGCATCCATCCACGTTTAATTTAACTCTCACACTTGGCTTCTTTCATTTTACTAATGTAGCTCCCGTCGAAACTATAAATCCTTCATCAACCTCTTTTCCAAGATTTAATATAAGCTTTATCCGTGTTCCTAACCATTGGCCAAAGTTTTGCTACAAACTTTTGCCTTGCATTAGGGTAAACAATTCTATTATTCATATCGAACCATATATGTTACTATAATCAATCTAAGAATTAAATTTTCCAGGCTTTTAGATGTCACACGACACCTCAATGATTCGCTTCACCATAAAAAATTTGTCACAACTGCTCTTTCATTTCTTGGTGCGCAACAAAAGATGTATGTTGCCCATCTTGACATTCTAGTGCTCCTTTAATAGTTGTTGTAGGTTTCACCAAGCTCTTGAAACCTTATGCAAATTTGCAAAGTCATTCCATGATTCTCAAATCTCTTTGTACCTCACACGATATAAGAACAAATGAATAGCCGTCTCCGAGGTCTTACCCCACCCACCAAAAAATTTGGCTTTGTTACCCCTCGTTTCACTAAATTAACCACCGTTGGGAGCCTATTACTTATGGAACACCATAATAACACTCACACTTTTTTGCGGACACTTGAGGGTCCAAAACATTTCCCACTGAATACAGCCCTCTCACTTAGTGGGATCGATGAATCATTAGTTGATTTTACCAAAACATACTCTCAATGACTCCAATTACCACTTATATCACTCCCCGTTACTATGTTGAACTCTACTCACACACTTAAGCAACACATCTCGTCTTTCCAAGATGTTTACGAATATGATGATTTAACTACACAATCTAATAAGAATTTCTTAAAACATTTTGGTTTGAGACCCCTCACCCATAAATTATTGTCATTTTGTAGGATCCTTCACCATAGTTTATCCAAACGGGCTTTGTTGAAACTTCTTCTACCGCTTAAGCCTTTTTTCAGACTACACATCTTATACCAGAATATCCAATGATCTGCATACTCTCCTCAAAATAACCCCAATCAAAATCTCTAATAATCCTATTAACTTTATTGCATATATGCAAACATGCACTAAAAACTTTATTGTCTACATAATATAAGTCGGGATTGTGCAAGAGTTATTCAACCCATCAAAGAGAGATTTTGTAGTATACGATTTGGTAATTTTCTCTCATCTTCATATTAAACTGTCGATATAACCCTAACAGAATATGAACTAAACAAATCTGTGTACCCAGATACGTCCCTAGGAAATCACTAAGAAAATATTCTATTTAGACACTAAATCATTTTTGCAACTTTGTTGGACATTCTCGCAAAATATTATTATTAACTTCTTATCACTCATTGATTGGTCTAATTCATTAGAAATATGTATAATACTCATATAATCAAGTTGACTTGTTCCTCCAAATCCTTTACAAACAACTTTTAAATCATATTAAAAGAAGGCGTGATAGATCAAAGAGTCTTGCATGTGGAGGCAAATGATACTCCATTCATCAGTACTACAAAGAACCTAAACAAAAATAGATTAATGTTCAATACACATGACAAAAAGGTAAGGAGCCAAGGTATCATCTCATATGATATCTTGTTGTGGAATGAAAGGCTCAAGCGATGCCCCATTCCATATATATTGCATCAAATTAGACCTTATAGTTGCAACAAACTAATTTTTTCATACTTTTTGGTTACTTCTATCTTAACCTTCATGTATCCTCGTGCCTTAGTAGCTCCGCAATCGATGATCAATCTCTTGCATTAAGACTATGTTATCTGACTGGGAAGAAAACTTGTCTGATTAGTCTTATAACCTCTGACTAGCAAGGGTCGCAATATGTTAACCATTTAACCTAAAATTTGATCAAATATATTGGGCAAAACTGAATGACTCTCCCTAGGTCAGGGACTTAATAAATCAGATGAACCATCGTACCATTAAGCTGTATGAACCATCTATCAAAACGTTGGATCAACCATCTCCTAACATTTCTGATAAAACACAGTGGACATACCATCTAATCCTAAATATTTTTAATGGGTTTGATCAGAACATGGCCTCGTGAATCTTCTCATACTAAAAAATCCTCAGCAAGAAGACTCGATTATATTTTCCCCAAACGAGGGATATACGGAAGGGAAAATGGGTCAATTTTTTTTATTTGTGGAACATTGTTGGTCGAGAAACTATCTAACCAATATTTGAATATCAGGTTGATCCAAAATCCATTCTTTTAGATCGTTTCTCAAATATATAGTTCCATACTCATTGCACCATTATTTAAATCTTTCCATTCTCCTCGTAATCCTTGGAACCCTCAATTTTTATCCTTCTCATTTACCACTTGATTAAAGTCACCCGAACAACCCGAGGAAGACCTTGAAAAACCACTATCAGCGCCTCTCATAATTCAACATATTGCGTGGCTTTGGTCTTGGCATACACTATTAAGAAAATCCACAATCAAAATTCTTATTTTGAGACTTCAATGTTAATGACTTGTTGAATTGTTGATAATATCTAAATATCAATGTCAAAGTCATCTCTAAATAAGCAAACTTTCACTCTTAAACGTTTCCGTTTTTATCTTTATTGAGAATGTATTACCCAAACTATCGATGGCATCTCTAGCCTCATGACCACTTACTATTAGTTAAACTGTAATCATTAACCACACATGATTTACATGTATCATTTCTCGATTTATACACCGCTGCCCATGAAAATTCAAACTAATATATTTAAGGTGAACGGTGGAATCTCACCCAACAATATTTTTATTTAGCGTACACATAATAGAAGTATAACTTACATAATATAAATCGGTACTCCCTAAATTTCCACTTTCATGTCTACGAAACCATTTACAACGACTTATTTGTGATTCATCTCCGCTCCATTTTGCTTTGGTAACTCCAGAATCATACTCGACACATAGTAGCCTTTGGAACGTAAACAAGTTCCAAATTTGATAAAACATCAACATGTTTAACCCCCGGTCTCGAGTCTTATTCATCAAATTTTTAAAAATATAGAATTAGTAACTCATCTCTCACTTTGGATCGTACAATCAAACAAATTTTACTAGACTCGTCCAGAGGTTTGACCATTCCATGGAGACCTAAAAGACTTTATAATATATCTATTCCATTCGTAAATTTAATTCAGTTGCTAAACAAAGCACATAATACATTTGAACATGTTGCTTCTTTCTCATAGTACTAAATATAATCTTTCCAAATTACTCATTTCCACCCTTGACAAACCTGAAGTTTCCCTAACGTGACTAGTTCATATTTTTGCAATATTTTGATTTAAATCTTTCAACCCCGTGTTGTATTTTTATTTTGTAAATCAGTCCCTTTAACAACTAATATCACAATGGACTCTGTTATTGAAACCTTAACATTTTAAAATTTAGTTAGTGTGATGACCTTGTGACCTAAGTTCCTCCTATTGTTTTGTGATTTTTCCCATTAGGCCCGATATGCTTCCTATTTGAAACCTCAGCTATATTAACTCTTATTAGAAATTTAGATTTTTTGTTACTATTCTCATCGATATATAACATCCCGAACCGTGAGCATGCCCCTCTTATCATCCCATTTCGACCATTATTCGAATTAGCAATACAAAAAGTCTTATTCTGCTTAATCGTCATCCAATCACCAAAGGAATAATCTTTCTCCACTATCGTTTATCCTTCTATTATTCATGTCCATTATACAATTATCTGTATCCGCCTCTTTAGTAGTATTATCATGAACATGTACATTATAGAGGAATTTTCTTTTGGATGATTAAAACACATATACTCAAAATAAATCAATTGAAATACCTTATACTCTACATTACATGTTTCCCATCCAATGTGGATATTCTGAACCAAAGGCTAATCCAAATCAATCTCTACCGTTATTGTTCCCTCTCATCTTTATTTAGTTAGTGAGTCAATTCTAATTGTCTTCCCAATCAAATAAATTATCTTCTGCAAAATGTACAACATATAATTTTGCATCCCGACATTAGAAATCCTCACATAAGCTATCATAATGGTAAATAGGTCCACTTAAGACTTGAAATTTGGAGTCCATTCACGAACTATCAGACAATGATCAAATATCATTCATGACCTATATGATAATACAAAATTATAGCCTTATACAGTTGAAAAATTAATCATAAAAAAACTGTTTCCAATGTCCACAACTTTAAACATTCATTTAGGAGCCCAAATGTATTTTAATTCAGTAACCAAATAATTATATCCAACATTATGTCCCAATAACCTGACTAACACCGTATTCCCTCCATAATTTAATCACCTCAATAAAATCATCTCTAAAGTGCACTACATGAGAAAACTCACAGTCCTTAATAAAAATATCATCTTCTACTTTTGAGATAAAATATTTATTATGAATCAACGCTAAAGAGAAATGAAACAGAAGAAAAGATACACAATATTTTTTTTACTTGGTTCTCCCAAAATAAGACACGTCCAAAGAACATTGTATAATTTTGCTATATAATAAAGAAAATTGTTTATAATGACACAAAATGTTTATATGATGAGTGGAATATATAATGACACAAGTCTCCATACAAACATAACAATATCCCATTTGAAGATTGTCACATCACAACATGCCCTCAGTCTACTATGAAAAATATTATGATACACAAATTACTACAACAACTCTCTTAATAAATCATCAAGCTCGAAGACCCACTAGAGCTGTACACAAATCAGTTTCTCAAGGCTCATAGGTTCCGACAACATGTCTGTTGGGTTCTTTGCTTCATCAATCTTCTCACGTCTCAACAAACCATCTTCTATCAAAGATCAAATGAAATAATTTTTGATATATGTGGTCTTGGTTTTGGAATGGTATGTCAGTTTCTTTGCTAAGATAATAACACCCTGACTATCATTATAAAAAAACCCATTTTTCTTCATACCCAATTCATCAAAGGTACACTATAAACATATCATCTCCTTGGATTGTTTCACAACTACAATAGTTCATTTTAAAATTGATTATGTTATTTATTTATGATTATTTTTTTATAACATTTTTGTTTGTTAATAAAGTCTTTGAAGAGGTTTTCAGAGTCAAAAAAAGTTGTGAGGACGTATTTTGTATCAATGATTACTTAGTTACTTGTTTTAGAGAGAGAAGCTCTACACTTTTAGGGAGAGAGAATATATCTGAATATTAATCATCTTTTTTCCCAGAATAGGGTAGTGCTTTTATAGTACAACGGTAGGTCCCATAAGTCTAACAACTTGGTAATTATATAATTAGTCCTTATTTCTATTGTTTATTCCAAACTAGTCCTTTTGTAATACATATTTTATAATATTTTCTAAATTAACTTTTTTCTTGTTGAGAATATTGTTTAGATATTTCCGGATAAACTCTGAAGTCTTGTTTTAACAATTTCAGATTGAAATTATTTTGGTGGTTCTCCAAAATTTTCAACCGGATAAAATGAGAGCTTTTCTTTTGAACAATGAGAGTGAATAATTTTTTTATTCTTCTTTTTTTCTTTAACAGAACCATACTTATTTATTCAACTAAAATAAACTGTAAAATAGTTTGATGTCTAAAACAGTTAAAATTTCAAATGATAAAACTGACCAAAAATTCAAATTCAAATTTGAATTAATTTTCCAAATTCAAATTTCTTTGAATTTTCATAATAGCTTTATCATTCAAATAAGTTTAACCACAACCAGGCTACGCCTCTTGGACCCACTAATCATAATATATTCTAACAAGTGTGTACTCCACACTCTCCGGCTTGTTCGATAATATATTATGACTACATTAGTCGACTAGTCAATCCAATTACACTAAAATATCCAACAATCTTCCCCCATTTTAGTGCAATTCATGATTAACTAAAACAAAATCACAACAAATAACAAATTTATGCATAAATGAAATATTGTGACGATTGAATTTCATATTAGTATATTACACATTTCAAATATTCGAATATCAAGGTATCACTAAGGATTGAACCTCTACTATCCATAATGAATACTCGAAGATAATATACACATAAATTTACATTCTCAAATATTCTTACTTGACACTATCTTGTACTAGCCTTGTATCCTTATCCTTCCTAAGCATATCAAAACCAAGTCCTAGCTTCTTAAAGCGACTAAACTTCATGCTTAAATAGGTAGATCTTTTACTCTTGCACATGCATATGCAATTTTTTAAAAGAGCTATTAAGAAGATAAACTTCAACCTCCAAAACTTGCATGTCTGAACACATACTTTGGGATAAAACTACTAATGTGTTCCAATCTACAGATGTAAAGCTTTCCACATTGAATTCAGCACCTAATGTCATATTAGATGGGAATTGGGTATCTTAACACGAGATATTTCCAAAGGACTTTAATCTCATCCCAATAACCGATTATACACAAGATCTTTACTCAACCCTTTGGTTAAATAATCGGCTAAATTTTATTGAGTTCTCACAAACTGTACTGAAATAACATCATGCGTGATACGCTCACGAATCATACCGTATCGAACACCTAAGTGTTTAGACCTACCTTTGTAAACATGTCTATAGACATTAACCAAGACAACTTCACTATCATATTCGATAAATATAGGTGATATCGGTTTGGGCCACAATTATATTGCATACATCAAATTTCTTAGTCACTCAATAATTCAATTTTGTTTCTTAGATGCCTAAGAGGTTGCAAGTCCTCCAAGTAGAAATACACATCCACTTGTGAAAGAATGGACTTCCATATTTGAAATATAACTCGCATCCGAATATCCTACTAAGCTTTCCGACAATATATACCAAGAAGCCTCTCAGCTTCCTCCAAATCCTTCATCTCAAAACTTGACGATAAATATATCTTGCTTTCATGCAAAATACTTTTACTGTTGAATCACGACATAAAATAAATTTTGCATGCTTATCGGGCAAGTTTGAATACAATATGGAAATATGCCAAATGTATAGGTATAAACCACTAATATGATAGAAACTTCTGAACAACATACACATTAGCTTTTTGATTAAATAATATATCTCAAACATAAAGCATAGTTGTAAAATTCGTTGTCCTTCTTTCTATGGGTTTTCAATTAAGTAATATGTCACAGGCACTAAGCATAGCCGTTAAATCCTTTACTGTTTCAGTGCCTAACTGTAAAATCATTTACAATTGTTTCCATAACTTCTCATACCATTCGTTAAACACGCATGTACAAATATCTCTGCGTGTTCATACTGATACGTAGACAAATCGCTCAAACGCTTGGATTGCATGTAAAATCCATGCGATTAAACATCGTTATCCAATCATAAAGTGCTTGCAAAATTTGAATAATTAAATTTCAACCTTGCAATTTCATGTAAAATCCATGCAAAATCAAAACAGTTAGACAAAGATATTATGAAAAGTTTGAATAATTAAATTCCAGCCCTTCAATTAATATTTTCCCTAACAACTCCATGTGCATACAGTTTCTTATTATCTCTAACAATTGCATGTGAAATTTTCAGGTCGAAGAATTTTATAAAACTTATGGATAAAGTTTATAAAATTTAATGTCTACAGCAAACTACATCAAATTAAACTACACAATATGCAGCTATTAAATGCAGTTTTTCGCTGTATAATAAAACTGCAGGCACATACAGACAAAACCGTCTCGGTGGAGGATTTCCTGAGTTTAAAAATGAGTGTAACAGTGAATGGATTCTACCGTTCGCAGTAACAATCCACATCTCGTCAAGCTTTCTTGATAGAGCACTAGTAAAGGATGGATCCTTTCACCTTTCAAGCGGCTCACACTTTCATGCCCACCTTTACAACTCTGGATCCAAATTGTTTTCTTCATAATCCTTTTAATTACTCATCATTTTAATTATATATATATATATATATATATATCCCAAATGCAAATATATTTGTGATATTATTTTAATTTCATAATAAAATTACAGAATACAACATTTTCACAGAATATTTATCCGTACTTTGCATTCTACCACAAAGCAAAAAAAATTCAAGATAAAATATATTTCCTGTACTTTGAATTATACCGCGAAGCAAAACAATTCGAAGACGATCTCAATTTTATAACCTGAAAATTTTCAGATTTAACTTCATGGGTTCTCATACCATGGTCTATTGATTTTTCCTTCCGAAACAATCATAGCCTCCACCACTTATTTGCATATAAAATTCTAACAATTAAAATAACAACTATCCAACAATGAAGTGTATGCAAAATTTGAACAATTAAAATTCACGACTTCAATTGCATACATTTTCAACCATGGATTTACACTTTTAACAACCAAAACAACAATTAATCCAATGTGTGTATCATTCAAAGAATTTAATAGAATCCAAAGATTATCACCATTTTCATAATCTCAAAAACTAGACATCCATGATTAATTGTCATTCAATAAAAAGGGAGAAGAACTTACAGACGATGATACCATAGTTCCATTGATGCTTTATTACTTGATTATGGATTCTTTTAAAGATGACAACAAATCTCTTCATTTCAATCTTCATACAAATCATAAAACAATAACATCTTCGTACAAATTTCTTTACAAAACAAGAACATATAATTTCAATCTTTTGTTGGGAATATAGTTTAGAGATTTCTGGATAAACTCTGAAGTCTTCTTTTAACAATTTCAGATTGAAATTATTTTGGGTGTTCTCCAAAATTTTAAACCGGATAAAATCAGAGCTTTTCTTTTGAACAATGAAAGTGAATAATTGTTGTTATTCTTATTTTTTTCTTCAACAAAACCATACTTATTTATTCAACCAAAATAAACTGTAAAACAGTTTGATGTCCAAAACAGTTAAAATTTCAAATGATAAAACCGACCAAAAATTCAAATTTGAATTAATTCTCCAAATTTAAATTTCATTGAATTTTCATAATAGCTTTATCATTCAAATAAGTTTAACCACAGTCAGGTTACGCCTCTTGGACCCACTAATCATAATATATTCTAACAAGTGTGTACTCCACACTCTCCGGCTTGTTCGATAACATATTACGACTACATTGGTCGACTATGTCAATCCAATTACATTAAAATATCCAACACTTCTCTGCAATTAACTCCCTCATCTTTTATTCTCCCTTATCAGTTATTACTTCACTTGGTTTCCTTGCTAGTAATCATGCTTTAGCCTTGTTTATCAGATGTATGCGTGCATGACGAATTATTTTATCCTTATATTTATATGATATGATCATTATAGGTGATGATAATGATGACATTGAGGCACTAAAATGTGATTTAGCTTAGCATTTTGTGATGAAGGACGTTAGATTATTACGTTATTTTCTAGGTATTTAGACGGCTCACCCTCCAAAAGGTTACATCCTCTCTTATAAAAAATATATATCTGATTTATTCGAGCGAGTAAATACCCCTCTTGAAACAAATGCCCCGATACTCTCCGACTGATGGTGTTCCTTTGTCAAACCCAACTCTATATCGAACTCTTGTAGGGAGCATGGTCTATCTTACAGTTACTCGTCTAGATATAGCTCATGTTGTTCATGTGGTTAGTCAGTTTGTTACTGCTCTGACATCCGTCCATTGGGGAGCTATTTTTCGAATATTGAGATATTTTTGTGGCACTCAGTTCCAGAGCATTTTGTTTCCTTCGACTTCTTCACTTGAATTGTGTGCCTATAGTGATATTGATTGGGACAATGACCCCCGTAACCGGAAATCTACATTGGGTTTCTGTATTTTCTTGGAGATTCATTAATCTCATGGAAAAGCAAGAAACGAGATGTTGTCTCTAGATCGTCTACTGAAGCCGAGTACCATGTTATGGCCATGACCACATGTGAAATTGTTTGGTTACGATGGCTTCTTGTAGATATGGGGGTTAATGTTACTAAACCCCCCACTTCTTTCCATCGTGATAACAAAAGCGTCATGCAAATAGCAAAGAATTCTATTTTTTATGAGAGGACGAAGCACATTGAAATAGATTGTCACTTCACTCAACATCATCTTTAGATCGACACTATCTCCCTTCCATATGTTCCATCAACTTTGAGGTTGCTGATATTTTCACGAAGGCCCAATCAACAACACGATTTCATTTTCTTTGTGACAAATTCTCAATGGTTATTACTGTTGCATTGTAAATTTGAAAAATAATGTTAAAAATATACGACACAAACCCATTAGTACTATATTTGATCTATAAATATGAACATATACATTATATAATTTGTACACTTTCTAAATAGTACAAAACCATGTCCGTTTTCTTGTTCTTTCTAAACAGTATTATCACTCCGAACAAAATTAGAATAATCGAATTTTCACTTATTTGTTACTGTTTAAAAAAAGAGACGTGGCATTATTAAATCGATAAAATACAACAACAAACCGGTTTGTTGGCTAGTCACGTTTTTTACCCCTCATTTGTATGAATTGTGTCTTTTATATTATTATTTTTGGTGTACAGAGTAATTCTTCTACTTTACATAAAACACGCATACGACGCAGTGCGAAGCGATCACGGCTCGTAAATCTCAGCCCCACTACCCGCAGCGCGAACCGGTCAGCCATAACTAAAACTTCTCTCTCCCCTCACGCAAACACGAACAGATTCCAAAACCGCCATAGCTCTAACCTTACGAGCTTAAGAGAAATTCGTCATTTTCTTCTCTACTTTCTCTTCCTTGTCGACCAATCGAATATCTAAATTTTTAATGTCGAATCGAACTACGATCACATCTAAGCTTGCTTGCACTTTCCTATTCTCCTCTATCTTCCTCAGTTGCTTACCAGGTGAATTCTCTTCTTCTTGATATACGTTCAAATTTCATGTGATCAATTAGGTTAGTGTAGCGCCGGATTGTATAGGGTTGTCTCCAAATTAGGATAATTAGAATAACCTGTTCTAATTTTCGTTTTCAATTTCGATTGTGTGTGTGTGTGTTTGCCTTGATTGTTGTGATTGACTATCGAAGGATTGATGTTGTAGGATGTGTCTCCTCAAAACATGTTACACTCGAATCGATTCAAATCTTTACAACACACGAATGGTTCAAAGCAAAACCAACGATTTACTTTCAGTGTAAAGGAGAGAACAAGACGGTGTTGCCGGACGTGAAGAGTAAAGGCGTGGTGTACCATTATAAGGGTCAAGAATCATTTCAGGTGAATTTGTTGTGGAATTCACGTGCCGTTTTCCATTTTCGGATTCGGTTTAGCTCCTCGTATATCCCCAATTTAGATTGAGTTTGGTGATTTGATGCTTAAAAGCTATTACTATTGATATTACTTAGTTGAAGCATACTGTGACTCGAATATGTTTAGTTTTCGAGCTAGCTTTTATCAGTATACATCTTGTGTGACCATGAGTCTTGCATTATACGGCTGAGTCTGAGTCTGATGATATTTGATTGTTTTATCAGCTCCACACTATAAGTATATCTTTTACTAATTTATTTTCTGATTGTATGTATACTGTTTACTTGTAGCTGATGCTGAAATAATGCCTTCATGGTTTCAGCCTCTAATGGAAATTGATGGCTCAAAATGCAAACGATGTGGGATCTATGAGCTAGATGTACTTAAAGCAGATGACGAATTTGATGAGTGGGAGTTCTGCCCTTCTGACTTCACGAAGGACGGAAAATACATCCACTTCAAAGAAAAGGAGTTGAATGTCACTTTTCTGTGTCAGGAATGTAATAAAGTTTCTGCTGGTGAGTTTGTGATGCTTACATGTTTTTGAAATTGATATCTTTTTTGTATGTTGTTAAAATAATAGTTGTGTTCTAAACACAAAAGCTTACTAATTTAGTCCCCGAAAGTGAGCCAGCTTGATCGGATTATGATGTTAGTGAATTTCTAGGATTTGAATATGGTTAGTTCCAGGACTATGAGGCGTTTGAGAATTGAGACTCAGACTTCAAAACGTTACACCATTATTCCCTCAACTATGAAAGCTACATGTTAAATTTTAATTGGGTTAGTAATTTCTATAGTAGCTTTATTACTCATGGACTAGCCATGTTTGATTTTTACTAGCTTCGTGAACTAAATTCTCGAGCGTTTCATAGTGGGGAACTAAGCAGCATTCGAAGCCTGAATCTGTGTGTTATGTTTGTTGGTTGTTGGTTAAGTTATAAATAATAAGTTCATAGAAGCAGACTTTTGAGTGATGAATGTGCTATGTTAACTTACTTTATACATGCATAGAAAAGTCGGAAACCTGATATGGGACGTCTATATAGGCTAGTGGGCATGATATTATGTTCCAACTCTAACATCTCGTACGATTTCCGATTACTACTTAAGCGTATGTGATATTTTTTACCCATTAATATAAATGGCTGAGTAAAATGGTATGTGTTTGTAGCCGCGAATGCAGCACTTCCACCTCCGTCTGAGGAAGATACGACATCGATAGCTCATATTGCTTTGGTGATTCTCATCACTATAGTAGTTTCAAGTGTAGTAATTGTAGGAGTGTTGGCGTCTTTCAAGTTGTGGCAAAAGAAGAAGCGTCAGCAGGATCAGGCTCGGTTTATGCAACTGTTTGAGGAAAATGATGACTTTGAGGATGAATTAGGCCTTAGTACTGGAATATGACTGACCTATAGTAACTTCGTTACCTCCTGTACATTAAGCTGATCTTATATAAATTTAAATACCGATAAGAAAAAGCATGATATTATTTTGCCGTTATTGTAACTTGGATGAACCGTATGTTTTAGGAGTTTGGTATATACTATACACATATTTTGTTATTGTCTGTCACAGTATACTTGTGACCCAAGTAACAAAAAACCTTATAGGTGTCATAGTTTATCTAGACACTAATTTTAAGTAGGATTTCCAACCAAGCATTTCAATTCACAAACAAGCTCTTCCTGATGGATATATTTGAAAAACTAAACACTTTACTCGCATTCTAAATTTTCAGGAATATAAAAGTTTCATAAACCCAGAATCATAGACATATTAGTTCAGATTATAAATTTTTGATTGCTATTTTGTCCACTGTGTTCATCTAGTTTACACCATTCTGTATATAGTTTTTTCACGACAACGCATATCTCGTAGTTTATTAAACTTTATTACATCACTTCAGTACGACAATCAAATGCATTATTACAAGAAGAAGAAAAAACCAACAAGTATTATTAGGTCTCAAGGAAGACGAGATTCGGCATTATCATCAACCTTAACATTACGATTTGTGCCCTTAACATATCGGATATAACTAAACATTCTACTACCTAATAACTTCCTTGTATGAACATTTTCATTTCTTGTTTCTTCAACAACGTCATCAATGAACCGCAAAGGAATCAGACCGTCAACACCATGAACAACACAAGACTCATCAGTGTAAAGATTTGGCATGACGACAAGAACGTCGTTAAACCAAACTCTCTCGCCTTCCGTCACAACCCTAACACCGCCCTCCCGGTGGAGTGTAGGGAGGGTGGTGTTAGACGGCAAGTAGAATACGGAAAGGTGAGAAAGACGTGCAGGTGTGGCCACCACATGTCGATGGAAGGTGGCGGAATCAAGAATAGGGTGGTTGATGAGGGCGATGTCGGGTGGCGCGAGGTAGGTGAGGCGGTGTGTTGAGGTGGCGGTGAGGTTGTGGACCTGGAGGGCATGTGCGAAGAGGGTGTGTCCGGTGGAGGAGAGAACGGCCGAGATGGCATCGGAGGAGCATAGGGAGCCAGTGGTTAGGGCTAGTGATATGGTTGTAACAAGAATGAGAGAGATTAGGGTTGCCATTAGAGAGAGAAAGAAATGATTAGTGAATAAATTATGTGGTTAACTATTTGGTATTACTAGTGACGGTTTTAACTGGACTATGGCGCGCTTTTCTCGTGCCATGCAGATTGTTGTGAAAATTGTATCCAAGAGAATAATAATCCAATGGTGCAAAATAAACATACAATTCTTTCTAATTTAAATGTGCAGAGAAAACATTTAGGAAATTTTAACGGCAAACACTTCTTCACATGTTGGGATGAGTGACTTATAATCAATTTAAGACTTTCATTACACTAAGTTGGTGATTATTTTATCTTTTTTTTTTGTGCTTGTGGTTTTCCTTTAATGTTTTTTAACCAAGAAAAAAATAAGAAAATAATGTATGTGATCCGTGAAAATTAATAAAAAAAATTCACACAATTTCGAAAGCTTGTGGTTATAGATCTAAAATTATAAAAGGAATTTTTTTTAAGATGTGTTTTAATAAAGTTATAATTTTAAATTTTATCGTGTAAGTTTGTGTAAAACATCACAAGGTTCTTGATTTTGATATTATGTTACAAATTATCAATCAACAATAGTTGCTGGACAAACGAACAAAAGCGCAAATCGTTATGAAAAAGTTAACGTAATCGCTGTGGTCGAATGATTAAGACAAATTGGGTACATTAAGAAAGTGATATACCCAATCTAGAAGAAAATTCGAATCCTTGTAAAAAAAACAGACATATAAAAGATGCTCGTGGACTTCAACGATCTCAACCAAGCATGTACTAAAAATTCATTTTTGGTCTCGAGAATTAATTACCTAATGATGCCACTTCAAGAGAACAATATGTTATCATTCATGGAGATCTATTCAGATTACAATCAAATCGCCATGCATCCTGCCGATAAGAAAAAAATTTAAAAACCAGCGATGTCATTAATATGAGAAGGTAATATCCTTCGGTGTAACGAATGCAAATTCAACATACCAACGTCCGGTAAAAAATGCGTTCTCTTGCCATATAGGATGTTCTCTTGCCATATAGGATGGAACATTCAAACATGTATCGATAACATGTTATTAACTAGCTGAGAGAAAGTAAACCATCTTATTAACCTCAAAGAGACCTTTAATAACCTTCGAGTAGCCAATATCAAAATCAACCCGGAGAAATGTACCTTTGGAGTATACTATGGTAAATTCTTAAGCCATTTGGTAAGTGGAAAAAACATCATGATACACTCAATTCAGCTAGCAAATCTGGTGGCGATAAGACCACCACAATATATCAAAGAGACAAAAAAAATTCACAAGCAAGATGAATATTCATATTGAGCTAGATGTTTTCGAGGAAAAATATATCAAAAGGCACCTTAGAAGGGAGCACTGCCGAGACTAAGTAATATATGTGGATTTAAAATATACTTCGTAAATTTCAAATAGGGGACCAGAAAACTTCCTCCAAAGATTTCTAGAGAGATTATTGGCGCCGTATGTGGGAACGATTTGGTACCAGAAATCGTCTTCCAGAACCAAACTAAAGTAAAAGCAGTATCCGAAATCTGAGAAGATTGAAACATGAGTAACGATTTAGAAGTTGGAAAATAATTCGAGGAGATCCCAGAGTAACATAATATGAAAACTGATCAACATCATGATGATCAGTACGTAGGTGAAGTTTTGGAAGATTCCATGTTGGTGGCTCGTAAATATGAATTGCTAGAGGAAATTGAAAGGTTAAACTCTGAAAGAGATGCAACGATCGCTGCTATGAAAATTCGATCTGAAATCCAAAGAGAAAATGAGACAGAAAAATATGAGCATGATCGCTATCGTCGGGTTAGTAAGAAGGACAATTATCGAAGGCCCCGTCGTAATTCTCCAAGGAAAAAATTAAATCCAAATAACCGCTATAAATCATCTAAGTCAAGTGATTATTCTGTTTATGATTCAAGCGAATCTTCTTTAGAAAGGGAGTATCGCAGAAAGAAAGATTCTAGAAATAAATATTCGAAAAAGTATAGGAAGGAGCATCGATCAAGTCATCGAACTAATGAGTTAAAGGGAAAGGATCAAGTATCCAAGGAATATGTTAAGAAAGACAATGTGAATGTACAGAATCAGTCAGAAAGTCAAAATTTTGAATATCGCATAAGTAACTAGTATACGTTGCCTTCCGAGGAGGGTCTTTATGCGATAACTCACGAGGGACCAAGAACTAACATTTACAGAGCGAGTCATAACTGGAGGTTTTCTCCTTTTCTGCAGAAATACTTTCTAGCAACCTTCCGAAACACTTTGATATTTCTAAGCTGGAGAAATTTGATGAAACTCAAAATCCAGATAGTCATATTGAGTAATTTTAAAAAATTTATGATTAATTTTGATGACGATGATAAGTTGTTATGCAAGGCTTCTTCTCAAACTTTTAAAAGAGTCACTTCAAAGTGGTATAACAGATTACTGCAGGGTTATATCAAGAACTTCGACATGTTTTGGAATGTGTTTCGTCAATATTTTTTGGGGAGTAAGAAGTTTTGTACTGATAGAGATACTATAATATATTATAGACAAAAGGTTGGGGAGAGTCTTAAAAATTATACCAACCATTTTGTTATGGCAAAGACTGATATTGAGTATTGTAAAGACTGTGACATTGGCAGTATATCGAATGTGACTTCTCCCCGGAAGTTTAAAAGATACAGTGGCAAAAAGTCAGACAATGATGTTCAGAGCTTTACTTGATCAGGTTGAGAAGATGATTTTAGTAGAAGAAACTTAAGCGTCAGAAAGAGGATCTAGTGATCAGTTGGAACAAAATCAATTTCAAAGATCTTTTGCTATTTTTCAGCCACGTAGAGATAATCCTCAGCATAAGGCAGTGGGTCAGTATCCTCCGAGGCATAGAGTTAATTAGCAGACGTATTATACATAGCAAGTGGGTAGCCCTATATTTAACAAGTGGATCCGACCAGATTACTTCGCAGAGCTAACTGATTGTGTGGAAACTCTATTTGGAAAAACTCGTGGTCATGTACAATTTAGAAAGACATTTCCTATTCAAACTCCGAGGGAAAATAGAAACGATAGATTTTACAAAGATCATGAGGATGTAGGCCATGATACAAAGGAGTTTATTTTTTTAAATAAAGAAATTCAAACGCTAATTGAAAATAGGAAGCTGATAAACTTTGTAAAGAAAAATTCTACCGAAAATCCGGCGACTAAAGAAAAGTCAAAAGAGAAGGAAACTGCCCTGGTTATTTCCGAGGAGATTGATTCTTTTGATATTGCAACAAAGTATCTGGATCCAAAAAAAGGTTGGAATGATATCAACATGGTAGATGAATTTGTTCCGAGGAAGAAGGTTAGTGATTTATGTGCCTATTTTGAATCCTTAGCAATTTTCAGAGGGGATACTGTAGCAGAAAATTTAAACAGTTCTCGGAAAAGGCACATTGTTAGTTTAATTAATCAGTTAGAGGTGGCAGCTTCAGCACATCAATATCGAACTCCTTCTCCAATAATCTATTTCGAGGACGATGATATGAGGAATGTAGCAGGCCTGCATAAATATGCGGTGGTAATTGCAGCTGGGATTGCTAGTGATCATATACCGAGGGTATTAATAGATATAGGAAGTTCTGCTAATATTTTATTCATGAGTACTTATAAGAAGACTGTTGACCCACCTATTATCTGACGGTCTGATAGAACGATTGTGGGTTTCACAGGAGCAACGGCTGAAGTAGTAGGTGAATTTGAAAGTGTTGTGGAATTAGGCCGATGACCCTTTAGAAAAGAGGTTGAAATTTTATTCATTGTTGCAGATGTACCTACTTCTTACAACGCTATTTTTGGAAGGTCATGGTTATAAAAAAAATGCATGTTGTTACTTCCACGATACATCAATGTCTAAATTATATCGCATGGAATAATGTGGGAACAATCAGAAGTAGCCAAAAATGGCAAGAGAATACTACCGAATTGCTTTGTCTTGCAAGCAAGTTCGAGAAAATGAGTCAAATAAGGCATAATAGCTAGTGGGGGATTCCTCTGAGCCAACCCCTTTTGATGATCCAAAGGAATCCCCCAGTTTTTTAGTTCCTGATGAAGATTACGAAGATCATATATTTTCAAGAGGAAAAGTTCTAAAAATTGGGACAAAACTTTCCCCAGATTTAAAGCAAGGATTGGTTGAATTTTTGTCATCGAAATTGGATTTATTCGCCTGGTGTTCGGAGGATGTAACTGGTATCCTTTCGGAAGTTATTTGTCATAGGCTGTCAGTTAATAATAATGTACGACCAATAATTTTTAAAAGAAGAACTTTTTCCCATAAGAAATTTGAAGCGATAATTGCAGAGGTAGAACATTTAACCAGAGTTGGACATATACGAGACTCTCACTATCCGCAGTGGGCTGCAAATCCAGTTTTGGTTAAAAAGAAAAATGGAAAATAGAGAATGTGCGTAGACTTCACAGACTTGAATAGAGCTTGTCCAAAAGATCTCTTTCGAATTCCATGAATTTGATCAATTAATGGATTCAACATCGGGGAATCGACTACTTTATTTCATGGACGCTTATGCTAGGTATAGTCAGATTAAGATGTTACATGGGATGAGGAAAGTACTTCATTTATCACTGGAAGAAGTTTATATTGTTATAAAGTGATGACGTTCGGTCTAAAAATACAGGGGAAACTTATTAGTGTTTAGTAAATAAGGCTTTCGAATCGTAAATTGCAAGAAACGTAGAGGTATCCATTGATGATATGCTGGTTAAGAGTTCGAAGGACGAGAATCATTTCGTTGATCTGGAGGAAACCTTTGCTAAATTGAAAAGGGAGAATTTAAAATTAAACATAGAAAAGTGTACATTTGGAGTCCGTTTAGGAAAATTCCTCGGGTATATAGTCAGTGAGAAAGGGATTGAGGCAGACCCAGTTCAACTGAAGGCTCTCACATCTATGACTCATCCCCGGAATATTAAAGAAGTGCAGATACTGACGGGAATATTGGCAGCTTATAATAGATTCATATCACGATCAACGGATTAATGCGTTCCTTTTTTCCAAGTGTTAAGACATGCAAGTTGTTTTAACTGGACCACAGAATGTTCGGAGGCTTTCCACCAGATTAAAGAGTATTTTTCTTCCCCAAAAAATATCACTAAACCTTTGTTAGGAGAGAGATTGTTCGTTTATTTGGCTGTTTCAGATTATGCCATAAGTGTCGTGTTAATTTGGGAGGAATAAAATGTCCCAAGACCGGTATATTACATTAGTAATAGTTTGTTGGATGCAGAGAAACGATATCTAAAGTTAGAAAAGTTAGATCTTGTGTTAGTAATTGCTGCTCGAAAAATGCGGCCAAATTTTCAGGCTTATTCTATTACAATTCAAACTTCTTTCCCGTTAAAAATTTGCTTCATAGTCCAGATAATTCGGGGAGAATTACAAAATGGTTAGTTGGATTATGAGATTTTGATATCAAATTTGAACCGAGGAATGCGATTAAAGCCCAAGCTCTAGCATATTTTTTAGTGGATATTCATTCTGATCGATCAGATATGGATGTGGACAAGGATAATTTCGGGCCTGAATGGGTAATTCGAGCTGATGGAGGATCAAGTACGTATGGAAATGAAGTTGAGGTTCAGTTGATTTTGCCCGAAGGAATATCAATGTTTCAGGCTCTACGGTTTGGATTTAAAGCAACGAATAATGAAGCAAAATATGAAGCGACATTAGCAGGGTTAAGGCTTACGCAAATTTGCGGAGCTAAAAAAGTTAAATTAATCAGCGATTTGAAATTGCTCATTAAACATGCATCTGGACAATCTGAGGCTCGCAAGGATCATTTGGTTAAAAATTTGAAAGCATTAAAAGATTTATTGATAAGTTTCGAGAGGATAAGTTATGAGCATGTTCGAAGGGAGGAAAATTCAGTAGCAGATTCTTTGGCTACAGTTGCATATTCTGAGAAATACCCATCAGATTATTTCGTCGGAAAGTCCGTCAATAAGTAAATATTCGGAGCAGATAATTGGAATCATTAGTGAAGATAGCCAAGCACCTAACAGTGACAGTAAGGATTGGAGGCAAGACATGATTAAATTTTTAAAGAATGATGAATTACCCGTTGATAAGTCATTATTAAAAAGAGTGCGGTTTAAATCTCATGGCTACATTGTTTTAGGAGGTCTATTGTATAAAAAAATATTTAGTAGGCATTTGCTTCAGTGTTTGGTAAAAAATGAGTCACAAATTATATTATCAGAACTTCATGATGGGGAAGGATCTGCTCACTGTGGGCATAAATCATTTATAAGAAGAGTATTTTTGGTTGGGTATTACTGGCCCACGGTATCGTCCAATGCAAAGGACTTGATTAAAAAATATGATACATGTCAAAGATATGTGAATATAATTCATAAGCCAGAAGTTCCCCTGGAAAGTGTATCAGAGGAATTGTCATTTGACCGATGGGGTATTGACCTGGTGATTCCTCTTCCAATGGCTTCCGGGGGGCGACACATAATAATAGTGGTTGTGGATTATTTTTCAAAGTGGATAGAGGCAGAGCCACTAACACGAAAAAGAGCCAAAGATGTGATCAGGTTTATTACTTCAAATATTTGTTTCCGTTTTGGGCTCGCAATGAAAATCACTACAGATAATAGGCCACCGTTTGACAACAAAGAGTTAAGGAGCTTTTGTAGTTCGAGGGGGATACAATAGTGTTTTTCAACTCCATTTCACCCACAAGCGAATGGTCAGGTAAAAGTTACTAATCGGACAATTCTTGACGGGTTAAAGAAAAATCTACAGAGAAAAGCTGGGAAATGGCCTGATTATTTACAAGAAGTTCTTTGGGCATATCGAACAACTCCTTGAACAACAACTTCGGAGTCTCCATTTGCATTAGTTTAATAGGATGGACGCCATATTACCATCTGAAGCAGTCTTCCCATCTGATCGTGTTACGGCATATTCTAAAGGATCCAATGATATAAGCAGGGCGGTCGAGCTTGATTTGATTGAAGAAAAAAGAAGGAGAGCACAAGTTAAAACATTGCATTATCAAACATTGATGAGAAGCAGGTATGCCTCTAGCGTAAGACGAAGAGAATTCAAAGTGAGAGATAAAGTATTGAGAAAGGTTTTTCTTCATACGAAAGAGAAACATCTTGGGAATCTAGGTCCTAACTAGGAAGGCCCTTATGAAGTAACTGAGAAGGTGAAGCTTGGGACATACAAAATTAAAGACAAAGAAGGAAAAAATCTCAAACATCCGTGGAATATAGAACATCTCAAATTGTATTTGGAGTAAATGTAAAAAATTATATATTTGTTTTTTCTTTATTTTTGTGTAAAACATCGGTGGCATGCTCTTTCCTACCATGATAGGCACAGGAAGGTTTTAATGAGGTGCCATATTAAGCCGATATATATACGAGGTTTTTGCCTTAAAAACTTGATGATTAGACCTAAAAGGTCTTCCAACGAAAGTTTGCCTACAACGATTATATGTCTAACGAAAGTTGGTCTACAACGATTATATGTCCGATGAAAGTTTGTCTACAGCGATTATATGTCCAACAAAAGTTGGTCTGCAATGATTATATGTCCGATGAAACTTGGCCCATAATTATTATATTCCCAACAAAAGTTGGCTTACAATTATTAATGATGGCTTGAAATTATTCGAGGAAGTAAAAAAAACATTGTGAACATTTAGAAGTTTTCTTTGCAAAATTTCCTCGAAATTTTCTGGAGGACTTTTCTTACAAAATTGCCTCGAAATTTATGAGGAATTAAAAAAATGCCTTAAAGTTTTAGAGGACTTTTACAAAATACCTTTTTAACTAAGATAAATATTTCGTCACTCAATAGATTCATAGGAGTCATGACCATCAGATTCTAGCCTATCACTTTCACTTTCAACTTCACTTTCACTGTCGCTTAGCACTATACGAGGAGGGAAACATTTGGCTGGAACATGCTCCCCAAAACTCCCTAATTTGAGGTTAGGATAGGGTGCATAAATTTCTTGAATTCAAGGCACATCTAACAGTCGAGTACCTCGAATCCAACTTATCCACGCATTTAGCAGCATAACTTTCAACAGCGTTGAATTTTTCTTTTTCAACATTATCCAATATGAGTTGTTTTTCTTTTACTACTCTTTCATAATCGTTTAAGCATCTGTTGAAGCCAATGATTGATAAGTTATTAGCATCCTTATAAGATGCGATGAGTTTATCTTTAGTTGCATTTTGCTTTGCGTAAAGTGCCCTTTCATCCTCACAACACTTTTTGAGGAGCATTATATAGTGTTCTGATGAAAGAAGATTTTCAAAGATGGCGTTAGCTTTCGTTCAAGGGTCAAATGTTCCTTCTTAAGTTCTTCAAGCTCTGATCTGACTGATGAGAGTTCAGACTTGTTTTGACTCCTACGATCTTTGAGATATATTAGTTGTTTTCCAATGGTCACAGATGAGTGGAGAAGAGCTCTGATACGAAGAAAAAATTTATATGTCATTGGAATCTCAAAGGAACTCGTGGGAGACCCTTCGCTAAAAATTTTCATGGGAGGGGAATCAGCCGGTTGAACATCCTCTTGAGAGCTTCGAACTTGTAGGTGAGGCATTGGAAGTGGATTGTGTTTGGGAAAAAAAGGGAACTTTCTCTAGAGAGCTTTTGGTTGAAACGCTTACCTCTATTTCCGTGGGTGTAGCTTTAACAGAAGCCTCTAGAACCAGAAGTTTGTGAGGAGCCACCTTTTTTGCTTTACCAGCAGTATCAATATCATTTGTTCATATAGTCTTCCCTTTTTGGATTATTTTCTCATAGATATCTTCCATTTCCGAGGGTACATTTGATTCTTCGTCAAGATGACTCTTAGCCCTGTCTCTGGTTGGAAGGTAAATGACCACATCTTTCCTATCCAGCTTGTCTAAGAATTAGGGGGAGCCATAAGTTCTTCCAATGATAGTCATTCTGAGGGGTTAAGTCTTCAGAGACGGCCTTTGGCAAGATTTGTAGGAGTGAAGCAAAGTCAAAACTTGTTGAACCAAGCATTTTTGGCCCACAAGATTAATTCTGAGACGACATCTTTACCGTGAGGGACAAAGTCGGTGTATGGCTTGGTTATTCCTCGCATTGTTGTTAATAAAAAATATGTTATAATTATAAGAAGAAATAAAAGATAATTTCGATGAGTGAAGTACCATACGTTTGTTGGTCCATTTCAACTTGAGCTTGTGAGGGTTATCGGGAGTAGCTTAGGACCCGGTTTCCCAAATACCAGAGAAGAAGAGAAATCGATGCTTCCATTTTTTGTCTCCCTCTAAGAAATTATTTATTACTTTGTGGTCGCGTCCAAAAGTAAGTGAGTAAAAAGCGAGGTAGGGATTCTTTGCTAGCCCGGGAAGACCAATAAGCTCATCTAAGGAAAAAAGGATGCCAAAGATTTTGGAGGCCATAACACACGCCATCAAGGTGAACCACATGTTAGGACCAGCTTAGGTGGGGCATAGATCGATCTTTGAAAAATATTCGATGAAGAAGAGATCAAGTGGATAGCAAAGACCTATTCTAGTATCTCGGTGTAAACTATCAATTCATTGTCTTTAACAGGCAAAGAGGTTTCTCCAACGACTCGGAAACGAATAAAAATTGTTAAAGGGATTCCCCAGTGAAGCCTTAGTAATTCTTCTTCGGATTTCTCAAAGTACTTGTATGGAATTTTGTGCAAGGTTAGTAAAAAATATTTATCAACACCCTTCAAGTTGTTTCCGAGCAAGGGTTTAATCTCTAAGGGAAGCGAGATATTTTTTTAGGCTTGTATTTTCTAGGAGAGATGGAAACCTCCGTAGTATTTTTGAAGAGTCCTACAATAGTAATTCGATCCTTAACGTTGTGAGGAACAACATAATGAGAAGCTTCCTAAGGAGCTGATGTACAAATAATTTTCGCGTCGGAAATGGGAGGATCAGCGACTGTGGTAGTAAGTTTCTCTTTGGAAACATGTGTTGCTTCATCTTTAGAGTTTGAATGATCCTTTGCTTCTTTAGAGAAGTTGATTTCTGAAATATCTTCTAGAGGTTTCTTGGTCATCCGAGCGACATCTTCCCGTATCAGTTTATGGGGAAGAATTTCAGGCGTGGGTCTCGGAGATCCCTGGAAGCTGGCAGAAGGTGTTGAGGGAATATCAGATGGAGAATCCTTGGAACGCTTTGAATGTTTATATTTGTGATCTTTGTGATGTCTTTTTCGCTTCGAAGGTGACCTTTTCGAACTTTTATCTTTCCTCATTATCTTTGACTCTCTCTTGTAAATTGGTAAGCAAGATTGATTGGGGACTGAGAACAAATGTCTGGGGGAATGATAGTTGTTGAATTCTTTGTGGGAGGCCAATTATTGTAAGAAAAGATCTTCCGGGTCTTAGGTTTTGGTTCAATCTATAAATCGGCGGCTTTACTTTCTTCGAATTTTTGGCTGATAGTCAACCACTTCGGTATGTGGGAACTTCTTGGCATGCACGATTGTTTCTCTCTCTAAAATGAGTTGCTAGATTTTTCTCTCTTTAAAATTGATGTGGGAGAAGTGTGAGGTGAAAAGTGATATTTATAAAGGAAGTAATGGGCATGAGTTCGCCGAGGCCTAGAGAGTTAGAGAGTTGTTTTCCTAGGGGCAAACTATCCAGCGTATGCATAATGAATTCCTAGGGAGCTGATGCGTCGTCCCTATGATATGCAGTGTAAAAATAAAGTAGCATGCCAAAGGCTAGCGAATTGATATTTGTCAAAAGAATAACAACTTTCATTGGTGGTGTCATAAAGAATGACATCATGAGTCGGTCTGAAAATGTTTGGTCTGGGTAATGAAGGTCTGATGAAATCCAGGGTAATTATCTGTATTTCTTACATATTTTTGAGAAAATTTGAGGAGCCAGAATCTGACGTAAGACATTGCGTAAAACATTTTCACAAGGACTGGGGGGCTACCAATAAGGGAATATTAATGATCTAAGAAAATTGAGAATGTTTTATTGATAAAGAAAGTTTCTAGGGAAGAATTGTCAATTATGTAGAGAAAAAGGACTAATGTAAAGTAAACAATAGACTTGAGGATACGACCACAATTATAAGATTATTAAGTTTGGGGGACCTACTATTTGTACTATAAGTATACTCTCCATTTTTGGGAAAAAGGTGATTGATCAATGATTAAGTAATTATTATATTAACTTTCTCTCTTTAAAAATACATATTTTTCTTTCTAAAATATAATCTAAGTAATCTGAATAACATTAAAGCTCTCTAAACATAGTTTTATAGAGAAAAAATCCTCCAAAGACATCTGGAGAGATCAACCCTGACTCATTTCATGTTGGGTTAAGATTCAGCCTTGCTTCTTCTCCCCTAGATCAAGATAGATAGTATAAATACTTGCTATCAAAATTTAATCAATATAATATGAACAAATATGATGTCACCCAAGACCCAAAGCACCACATATAGTGATTCAGAAATGAAATATTAGGTTTTGGAGCAAATAATATGTTATAGTGTTGAGCATTATCCATAATGTCTAGAGGAATTTCTCTGACATGATTAAACCATAAACCAATTGGGTATATATAAAGACTCGTACTCGTCACACTTTACAGATATTGGCCAACAAAATTCCTTAAATCAGTGCCTCGTACTCTGCTTCGTTATTGAAAGATGAGAAGCCAAGTTTGATGGATTATGTTAGGATATTTCATAGGGGGGGATGTAAGATGGATTCTTACCTTGATTATTGCTTTCTATGACTATTTAGACTTTCCAAGTTTATTCATCTTGGTCCGTGTTGGGTAAAAAAAAATTAGATTCGGACTATGTTAACAATTTTGTTAAGGGTTTGGCTTTTATCGTTATTTGTAGTACAAACTGAATATCACGGTCGCCTAGCTCTACGGTCAGTGTAGTGCTGACCGCAGAGGAAGGAAGATAGTCTAAAATGCTTAGTTAAATAAGTAAATCTCTACTAAAAGTTGCAATTAGATATTTAGAACAAAAAAAATTAGTATTAATAATTGACTAAAAAATTAGACCATAATTCGAAGCACATACAATAATTGATAAAACTTCAATTCCTTTAGGTAATGTATTAAAAAAATTCTAATATATCATGAAAATTGACCAAATGGTCAGTAAAATGAGGGGATTATGATATCCACTTTGAGCTAAAAACGACAATCAAAGCCTAGGTATTGGTAAATTTTTTGATGAAGTTCCAATCAGAGAGACCGATAGTTTCAAAAGATTAGTCTAAAGTTACTTGTGTCAGAACTGATGGAGGAAACAACAATCACAACTCAAGTATATAAGTCCAACTCATATATCCAACATGAAATATCCTAAACCAATCCATCAATTTTAGATTCCTATCATCTAATGATAAAGCTGAGTATGAAGCCACAATTTCATGACTTAACTTGAAAAGTAAAACTCCTCACCAAATCTCAGCTAGTTTTCAGCCACGAATTGAGGCAAACCGAAGAAAAAAGAGAGATCATAGTTGAATAATTTAAAGAGTTACAACGATTAGTTTCTCAGTTTGAGCATGTAAAATTTAAAAAAATCTCGGAAGCTGAGAATTTAACACCTAATGCACTTACATCTTCAACTTTCACATTTTTAGCCCCGTGAGTAATATTCCAATAAAATCCATTTATTACATTACCCATTCGTTTCTTGTCAATATGTATGTCAACATCTCTCTAGAAATTTTTAGAATCAAAGTTTAGAATGTTAAAGAAATGGGTCAGTATTTATAGGGAGAGATGGGCCTCTAGAGTCGATAGGGCCTCAGGACTTTTTCTTATGTTTGCCTAGGGGCATTATGGGTACCATAGGTGCGCTTTTGCTGGTTTGAAAAACAAGGGTGAAGGTGAAAGGACAACCCAATGATGAAAAGCATTGGGAAGAGGAATAAAAGATCTCCAGTAAGATTTGGTGACAAAGAACCCCGAAGCCTGACGTCACGATAACGGTACACTATTTTGTATTGATAAGTTCGAAGCAGCTAAATCCTTGCAATGTCTTAGTTTAGTGGGGGCAGTTCGGTATTTCTGGGCCAGACAAATCTGATGAGTTGTTCTAAGAGAGATTTTCCTCAAAACTGTGCTAACACATTGCAAGGATTGGGGGGCTACTGGTAGTAATATGGGAAAAATGATTTTCGAAGAGGAAAATTATTCGAGGAAACGTATTAAAGTGTAAAAGATTTTCGAAGAAGAAAGCTATTCGAAGAGGCGCGTTGGAGTGTAAAAGATTTTCGAAGAAGAAAGCTATTCGAGGAGGCGCGTTAGAGTGTAAAAGATTTTCGAAGAGGAAAGTTATTCGAGGAAGTACATCTTCAAAGAGAATTAAAGGCATAAGACGAAATTTGGAAATATTCTTACAGTCCCAGCAAAACTATTTTTAGTAGGACTATGGGCCTACTCATGATGGAGAATAAAAGATATGGGAGAAAATTGTAAATAAATAGTCTTATTGGGAGAGAATTGTAAAGAAATAGTCTTATTGGGAGAGAATTGTAACGAAATAGCCTTATTGGGAGAGAATGGTAAAGAAGAAGTTGGACTAGGGAAAAATTGTATAGATTACAATAGAAGTAGCCATTATGAAAAGGTGAAATGATATAGGGACCAAAGATGTAATAAGTGGGAATTAAAGCGTGTGTGACCCGCAATTGTACTATAAAAGGGCCACACACGCTTCAGAGATTCCAAGATTCGAATATTATATTACTTTCTCTCTCAACTTAACCTAACTCTTACTTTCTCTCTCTAAAGAGGCTGCTTAACAAAGAAACCTAAAGATTACTTTAACACTAAAAGATCCTCGTAACACAAAATTACCCCTCTAGCAATTCTCTAACTCTTCACTGTGGATATACTCATACCATCGAGAATAAATTGAGCAAGAGAAACACTTTTAAGTGGAACATCAGGTTTAAGAGACTTATCCTTATTCACCATAAATTTCTTCTTTTCGGGTGCTTGACGATTCAACAACAATTGAACTATTATTGTGATTGTTCTGACTGTCTTTATAGTCACTAACTTCCACTCTCTTACCCATTTATAAAAATAAACAAAAAATAAACAAAAAGGTCACAAAATAAATAAGATTAAGAATATGGTGAAAGAATACAAACATATTTTGAGTTAAAATTAAAGGAACTAAAGAAAACCAAGGGACATGAGGAATCAATATTTATACCCAAGGTTAAAAAACAACTTTCAATATTTGATTTCTTCAAAATTTTATGGCTTGGATAATTTGTAGGGAAAATATATAAAATTAAGACGTGTGGATGGCTAAGAATGAATAAGAAGAAATGAGCGCATACGTATGCTTAAAAAATAGATTTTCTTCAACAATAAAATTCTTCTATTAACTTGAATATGTACAAAAATATAGTAAAATTTCTCCCTTGCTTCAAACTTTCAACATTGTCTTAACATAAAATTCATCCCTCATCTTTTTGCCACCTTTAAATAATCCTGGGAAATTTAGATTTATTTCTCTAGTTATTCAATATTAAAATTGGCCATCTGATGTAGTTACACAAGCCCTATGGCTATATGACCCTTTTGGACAAACGATAAAAGAGCTTTATTTGGGGTTCGGTTATCCGAATTAGGCGTTGCGACCACTCAAATCGAACACGTCGAGAAGCTCAATAATTTTTGAACGCATCACCATGGCAAAAGTGATTTATTCCATGCCCATAATTCCATCGTTTAAGGCATTTTTATGTTTCATGAATTTTCTGCATTTTTCTATTTTTATTATATTTTATTAAAATACTTAACCAGCCCCAATCACTTTGAAATTGGACTGGGCTTTATTTTATTTCGTGAGGAACAAGTTGTAATTTTGGCGTAGGGTTTCGAGCACTTCTATAAAAGGCTCTCAAACCCTATTTTTATCGTCAGACTTTTTGGAATATAATTTGAGTTTTCTTTAAAGTCTCTTATACTCTGATATAGGATTAAAGATTATTTATTCTCTATTTTCGTCTTCTTTTCTCTGTGTTTACAATCATTTATTCCATCTCATAGTTCGGCGCTACCATATTGGTGTCAGAGCGACATAGCTCATACGACGTGGGTTACGGAGGTATGCCGCAAAAAAGATCCTCGCTTGGGAAGTCCACTCTTCCAATCGTAGAATCGGTCGACCGTGATGAGTTCAAAAACTGATTTAGTCAGGTTGGTGAACAGATGTATTTGGGAAACTAGATGAGAGACATACATGAAGCACTACAAAGGTTGTTGGACAACCAAACCAACGGATTTCGAGTTCCAGTTTCGAGCAACCAGCCCTCGGGATCTGAGAGGGAGATCGAACGTGAGCAGAATCTGTTTTCTCCTCAGAGAGAACAAGGTGGAGGTCAATATTACCCACACAACTGTCATGAATAAGTCTTTGAGCAGCCGGCAATGAGATATTTCGATCAGAACGCCAACAATTGGTGAGAATATGGATTCAAACTTGAGATCGCAGAGTTCGAAGGGGGTCTCGAACTGGAGGAGTTTTTAGATTGGATTTCCTCAATTGAAGAATTCCTTGATTTCAAGGAGGTTCTGGATGAAAAATGGGTATAGTTGGCTGCAACTAGTTTTGAGGCCGAGCTGCATATTGGTGGCAGCAGCTTAAGCAGATCAGATCAAGGCAAGGTAAGCCAAAAATAACAACTTGAGCTAAATTAGTGAGGCATTTGAGGGCTGCGTTTTTGCTTTACAACTATGCGCGTATAATGTACCAACAATTCGAAAACCTTAAACAAGGGTCAAAGCCTGTTGATGAATACACTAATGATTTTTTCAAGCTGCAAAACCGTGTCGATATTGCTGATTCAGCAAAGGAATTAGCATCTCGCTACATAGGTGGGATAAGACATCACTTTCAGGACCATATGAACATGTTCGACCCCGTGAATGTGTCTGAAGCACATCAATGCACACTGCATTTGGAGAAAGCCTTTTCACAAAGGCCTAATGGAGGAGATACTGCCAAAACAACTCCAATGGAGTTTCTAAAAATGACGGTTCCAGGTCCTAGCCCAGCAGTACAACCGTCACCCATATACGTACATGTGCTAATTCGCCGATCTCTAGTCGCACGGGTACTTCCCCTCAGATTAGGTGCTACCATTATCACAAACTAAAGCACATTGCTTTACAGTGTCTAAAATTACGACAACATCCACAACAATTGAGGGGTTTGTTCATTGGAGCTGCTGATTTTGATAAGGAAGGTGACCCACAGTTTGATGATGAACTAGAGGATGTTGTTGATGAGGTTCAGGATGACCAGGTTATTGGAGGATATGTTTGACATGCATTGGTTTTAAGACATGTATGTTTTACACCCAAAGCAAGAAGTAAAGGGGATGATTGGCTATGTAACAATATTTTCCAATCGACTTACTATCGGGGGAAAGGTATGCAAATTCGTTATTGATTCAGGGAGCTGTGAAAATGTTATTTCTGAATAAGTTGTTCAGAAGCCGACCTTGAAAATAGAAGACCACCCAAACCCCTATAAGCTCGCTTAGTTAAGGAGATGTAGTGAGGTAAAATTTCTAGTAGATGTCTAGTGTCTTTTTATGTTGGTAACTATAACGGTAAGGCATGATGCGATGCCATTGCTATGGATGCTTGTCACTTATTACTAGGCCGACCATGGCAATATGATAGAAGTGTCACATAAGATGGTAGGAAAAACGCTATAGTTTCATATGGAATAACGTTAGATTCATATTAACACCAACTAAGGAGTTATCCCCAAAACCTGCACTTGTTGTATCGCAGGAGTTGGGTAAGAGCTTTTTAGCTCGAAAATAATTTATAGAGCATGCTAGTAATACATGAATTGTCTATATTTTTGTGGTTAAAAAATGTAATGTTGATCCGTTTGCTGGGATACCTAAGCGCGTTCGACCGCTCTTAGCAGAATTTTATGTTCTCTTCGTGGGGAATGTTGTTTCAAATGATGATGACTTGTCAGTGGATAAGTCGAAAGTGGCAACAGTGCGTGACTGGCCTATACCTACTTATATCACTGACGTTCACTCTTTTCACGGGCTAGTTTCATTCTACATGAGGTTCATACATAACTTCAGTACTGTCAAGGCTCCTATTACACATTGTATGAAGCGCAAAACGTTTTGCTGGACTCCTGAAGCAACAACTGTGTTTGAAGAGATCAAGGTAAGACTGACCACTACACCTATTATGGTTCTACCTAATTTTTCTACAGGGTCTGAACTGCATTATGATGCGTCTAGATTGGGCATTGGAGTTGTACTCAGCCAACGAGGCCGACCTATACCCAACTTGAGTGAGAAGTTAAGTGGAGCTAAACTCAACTACAACACCTATGACAAGGAGTTTTATGCAGTTGTACGTGATTTGAAGCACTGGAGTTCCTACTTGGCCTATAATGACCTTGTCTTATACACCGATCATAATGACATGGCATCTACAGATTCATGAGAAGCTTTCCTCTCGCCATGCGCATTGGGCAGCATTTACTCAACAATTTACCTTTTCAATCAAGCACACTTTGGGGCAGTTAACCGCGTAGCTGATGCACTAAGCTGATGCAATATGATGATTTGTATGTAAGCAGAGGTTGTGGGATTCGAGATGATAAAGGATCTACTGGCTATCGATCCATATTTTAGGTCATATTCTAGAGGACGTTAGCGTAGGGTTGAGAAAATATTTTGCAGTGAGCAACAATTACCTCTTCAAAGGTAACTTACTCTGTATTCCTGAGGCCAGTTTGAGATAAAACCCTTTGCTCTGTATCCAGTCAGTTATTCTGACCGCCTTTGAGGCGAGATATTATCCGTTTTGTAGCTGGTTGTCGGTTTTTCCAGGTGGCAAAAGGTACGTCCTCCAACGCATGTCTATACCTACCACTTCTAATACAGGAGGGACCATGGCCAATAGTCATCATGGATTTTGTCTCTGGAATGCCAAGAACACAGAGAGGTAACGATTCCATTTTTGTGGTGGTTGACAGGTTTTCTAAGATGTCCCACTTTATTGCGTGCACAAAAACCACAGATGTTGTGAATGTTGCTACTTTATACTTTCGTGAGGTCTACCGCTTACATAGCCTACCCCTCAATATCGTTTCTAATCGCGATACACGGTTAGTCGGGTACTTTTATAGGAGTTTGTGGTGCCTCACAAACACAAAGCTGAGTTCTAGCAGTGCGTATCATCTGCAGAAAGACGGCCAAACTGAAGTAACTAATCGAACTTTAGGCAACATGTTGTGCACAAAGTTATCCGAGAACTTGAAAGCATGAGATTCCCGCCTTTATCACGTTGAGTTTGCCTACAACAGGCACCACAAGCGCAGTACTGGGTATAGTCTTTTATGGTAATTTATGGTTATAACCCACGGGGTCCTATGGATGCTTTCCCAATGTTTGACAAGGTTCCAGCTATGGTCGCGACCGATATTTCTAATCTATGGGAGATTCATGAGAACACACGCAAACACCTAGAGGAAACAACACAGAAGTACAACATTGCCGCATATAAAAAGCACCGACTAGTGGAGCTTGTAGTAGGGGACTTTGTATGGGAAGTTTTGACCATAGATCGCTATCATGCGCACGAGTACAACAAGTTAGCTACAAGGAAGGTGGGTCCATTTGAAATCATTAAAATATTAATCTCAATGCATACAGGTTAAAGCTACCCAACCACATGAAGACTCATAACGTTTTCAAAATGAAGTACGGCCAAAGCTATTTCCTCCATCTTTCAAAATTTCAAAAACACTAGTGACTTGCTTTTACCAAATTACCCTTATTTTTATTTCAAATTTATCACTAGATGCCATTTATCAAATAGATAGTCTTATATGAAAAAACACAGCATTAACCTAACTTTAATCCAAGATATATGATTTTATCTCTAAAATTAACCCTAAATCAAAGAACTTCAATAATTGTGGTTTAAATCTCGAATAATTGTGTATTATTATGCTAACGCTTTTGGATTGTTAAATACATAAGCAGGAACTCGACTGCAGGTAATGAAGAACCTTCGTGTTTGTTCTGATTTTTTTTTTGCCCACTCAACATGTGATTCTGAGTCGCCTACTCGGAATCACATGTTTTTTTAAACCGAGCAGCAACTGATTCCGAGAGGGCCACTCGGAAATCAGCTGCTGCTCGGTTTAAAAAAAAAGCATGTGATTCCGAGTAGGCCACTCGGAATCACATGCTGAGTGGGCAAAAAAAAATTCAAAACAGTAGGATATCCCAAGGCGAATCAAAGATCAAACCCTAATCGATTCTAACAATGAAATCAAACCCCAAATGTAACAAAGAAGATGATTTCGTTATCTTACCCCAAATCAAACCCCAAATCGAACAACAAAATCTAACTACAAACCCTAATCGAAAAATGAAGAAACAAAGAAGAGGATTTCGTTATCTTACCTTCGACTACTCTCTCTCGGAATTTGTTCTTTGTAAGGTAGTTCTCTAAGGGTGAAGAATGAGTTTTGTTGTTAAGGTAGTTCTCTAGGGTGAAGAATGGGTTTTGTTGTACTGAATAGAATGGGTATGTTAGGGTAATGGTTTTGTGAAGAAAAAATGGGTAAAAGGGAAATTTTGTAACTTCCTTTATGGAGGAAATAACATCATGGAGGATTTTTCAAAAGATGGAGGAAATAAAAAATAACATGGAAGAAATAGCTTTGGCCATGAAGTACCTGGTGCCATTTACCAAAGCTGATGATGATGATAAAGCTGAGAATTCGTGGGCGAATTCTTCTGAAAAAGGAGATGATGATGTAGTTGCACAAACCCATGGTTATATGACCCTTTTGGACAAACGAAAACAAGCTTTATTTGGGGCTCGGTTATCCAAATATTTTTTAAAGCATCACTATAAATAATTCCATCGTTTAGGCCCTCTTTTTTCTGGTTTCGTGATTTTTTGGCATTTTTTTATTCTTATTGGATTTTATTAAAATACTTAACTAGCTCTAATCGCTGTGAAATCTGGGCTTTATTTTATTTCGTGAGGAACAAGTTGTAATTTTGGCGTATGGTTTCGAGCAGTTTTATAAAAAGCTCTCAAACCTTCTTTTTATCATTAGACTTTTTGGAATATAATTTGAGTTTTCTTTAAAGTCTATTATACTCTGACATAGGATTAGATATTTTCTATTCTCTGTTTTCTGCTTCTTTTCTTTGTGTTTTCCGCCATCTGTTCTATCTCATAGTTTGGCGCTACCACCATCACATGTCAATAAATCATATAACCCACTGCTGGTTTGCATCTACTAACATCCCAACCCATATCAGAACTATCCTTCCAACAATTATTTATTGGAACATATGATCTACTATAAACAATCTAAAACACAATGGAAAAAAGAGTAACCGTGAGTCTCTAATAAACAAAAGCCCTTAAATTAAATAGTGCTTCTCTATTTAAAAATAAGTATTGGAATGGTGACTATCACATAACAAAATCTCTTGGATGTTTTAACCATATTACAAACCCTAACACCTCATATTCTTGTTAAATGGTCTCCTCTCATTAGAAACAGACTAAAACTTAATTGTGACGGATCTTGTTTAACCAATGATAGAACTAGTAGTGGTATTATAATTAGAAATCCTCTTGATAATCTTAGCAAAGCTATTGGATATTATTACGACAACAATTCTCCTATTAGAGCTAAGACTAGAGTTTTTTATTGATACTTTAATTTTCCGTCATACTAGCAACCTTACTCATGTTGATATAAAATTTGACTTTTTAGTCTTAGTTGAAATGCTAGGTTGAGGGAAATCTCTCGCGTACATTTCCCTTGTATTAGACTCTTGTATAAAGCTTACTAAATCTTATATAACTATAAATTATATTCGCCGTGAGCAAAACTAGTTGCGGATTAGATATCTAAATGAGTCACTAAGTCCAGAACCAACCATAATCTCCCTATCTCTAACACTCTTGTCAAGTTTACAGCTATTATAAATTTGGAAAGTATAAAAAATATTTAAGATTGAACACTCTTGTCAAGTTTAAAGCTATTACGAATTTTGAAAATATCAAAGATATATAAGATTGAACAAAACAACGTCAGTTTTCGTTTATTCTCAAAAATTATATTTACCAACTAATTTGTAGACATGAATCTATCATCAACTCTATGTTTTTTGTTGCATAAATTGTCTTAGCTTCTAAAAGGAGAAAAAACCATCTCACCAGCTCGTTAAGTATCAAGTCTTGAACCACCTGATGAATCTCCTTCTTTCAAAATCAAGCCTTTCATCTTAGGTTTTGCAATAAATATATCCATAATTGAGATTTATATCACATAACACTATTATGTAAGGTTACGAGCCATTGTCACATTTTCAAATTACATGTCTGTAACCTGAAATTCAGTAAAATATGGGATTTGTCCAACAAAAAATATTTTAATTACAAATATTTTATTAAAACCAATCCCTCCTAATATAAGCAGAGAATTTAGAATTACATTTTATTCTTTTTTTGTTTTTTAAATTTGGATCTTACCACAATATGGCCGGAATAAAATCAACTTAAAAAAAATAAGAGATAAATTTTGCAAAAACTATATGCATTTTACTTGAGAAGCCGCAAGCCCATATACATTAATAGGGGCAGATCTATTATGGGGATAGGAATTTTTTATCAAAGGTAAATTAAGATGTTTTTATTTTCTCAAGGTAGATTAGTATAGATAAATTTTTATTTTCGGATTTTTAAAGGAAGCCACAACTAAGATGTTTGATCAAAAGTCAAACGGTGTCGGTTTTGGTTGAATTTTGGACAGCATGTTTGGGACATCTAAGACTTCAATTTGACATGTTGGATTGTGATTTGGTACATGCTTGGGACATCTAAAGCTTCAATTTGATCGGTAGGATTGTGATTTGGTACTACAGTTGGGAATAAATCACAGTTGGAATAGTGGAGTAGTTTTGTAATATTCTTCATTTTTCTTTCTCTTCAATGTTAGTTTATTATGTTTTAAATTGTTGGTGGGTTGTAGAATATTTATTAGATTGAATTGGATATACTTGTACCATAAACTTATCATAATAATAGAAGTGTTTTTGGTGAACTATTCATAAGTCTCGTGTTCTTTTACTCTTCACCGCAAAAAGGTTTTTATATATATAATTTTTGGTTCTTGATTTATTTTACCGTTGATTTTTTTTTCAGTGATTAGGTTTGTAGTTTTATTTGGTTAATAAATTGGTGAATCGTTATTGTTGATTACTTGTGTGTGGTTGATATACTACTATTTGGATCTAAAAGTTGGTATCAGAGCTCCATACCCCGACGAAACGTGATGTGGATGAAATTCTTGGATGTCGAAGATGATGGACCATCAATCATGTTCATCAAGCGGAGTGACTTTATTGGTTTGTATCAAGACGGTGTGACTTGATTGAAGTGACGTTAAGGAACATCTCATATATATATATATATATATATATATATATATATATATATAGAAAAGATTTATGATTTAGATATGAATCATGACACAACTTAATTAGAGTTAGCATATGTAAGTCAATTGAGGGGAGGTAAAAATGGTAAAATTTGTTAGGTGCGGCCAAATTTCCACATCAGATAGACAAAAAAAAAAAAAAAAAGAAAGAGAAGGATCAATGTAAATAAGTAAGAACATATCTAAATTAGTATGAAACCTTTTGATTTAATTGTTACTAACTCATATATAAACATTAGATTATTTAGACATATGTCGGATAAACCATAGAAAAAACTTATTTTACTATTATTTAGTTTCAATAAATATTTGTGATTTTTTTAACCAATAAAATGTCATGATTAGATTTTTTTAAATATTTTTCAAACAAATTATAAAAAACTAGTTAAAATTAAGAAGCCAATGAAAAAAAAAAAAAAACTAAAGCATGTTTTTAATATATATTAGACTTTAGTTCCTCCTTGTTACTTTTTCATGGACATCTTCCATCTTCGGTCTCTGTGCCGGAGCGAGCCCCAACCCCAACCATATTCTCAGCTTCTTTTTTAGATATCGTTTCACGAGATTGCTTATAAATTGGGCACGTGTAGACGACGCGGGTAAGATGTTCGATGAAATGCCCGATAGAGATTTGGCTGAAAGATTAGTCTCGTTTAAAACACTTTTAAATTTGGATATAGATTATATATTTTTAATTTTCTAATTTAATAAATCTAATTTTGTAGGTAATTAGTAAAATGTAAGAATTACCAGTAATTAGAGTAAATAGTATATAAAAAAAATCAATTTCCAATTTATGATTTAATTGTACACTATATATTTTGTACTAATTAAGGAAAGATGACATTAATTGTACTAAATCTTTCCTCTATTTGAATCAGTAGATCAAATTTCAAATTTTAAATTTAAAACGGGTGTATTAGTAAGATTTGATTTTGTTTCCATATCAACGGGACACTATATATTTTGTAAGATCTCTTCCTTTATATAAGGCAGTAAAAACCTCCATTGATACCAAAGGAATTCTGAGAAAAAGCGTAGTAAGAAAGGTATGTCTTTTCTTATTTGTCTATTTTGTGTGTGTGTTTGATTACCGTGGAACTTAACTTAAGTATGTTTTTGTTAAACTTTTCGAAGATTTATACAGAAACGTGACTCTAGTCTCTAGTTTAGTATGATCGTGGTGGTTTGAGAGAGTTTGCTGTTTGTCGGAAAGAGACACAACTATGTTCTTGACTCAGTAGTATAGTTTTATTTTATTGAATGCTAGCTGATTGTTCTACTATGCTAGCCATTGATATCTATGAATCCGATTTCTCATAGATTTGTTCAGAAACTATGCCTTATTAGTGGAAAACCCCAATCAAAATTTTGGGTGCTTATTTAGACTCAAGTCAAGTCTGGATATAAATCTTTTACTGTTTGAATACCTATAAATATTTATATATATGTTTTCGTATATAAGAAGAAGTGTTCTATTCGCTAAGCTATAGCTTGACCCTTTACGCTTGGCCTATAGAACTGACCTACAACGATGGGGCGAGGCGCAATGAAGATGGAGAAAATAAAGCAAGAGAAATCTCGCATCACTACTTATCACAGAAGGAAGAAGTGTTTGTTAAGCAAAGCTTGGGAGTTTTCAACTCTTTGCGGGGTGGATACCTGCATTATCATCAACGGTCCTGATAAACATGAACCTGAAATTTGGCCAAAAGATCCAGAAAAAGTTCAGAACATTATCAACAAGTAAGCTATTATTTTTCGACTTCAAACCATAGATCATCAATGTCTTCTACTATTATTAGTGTATCCTAATACATATATATTAAACTGAATTGTTCGGTTAATGAATTAGGTACAAGGAGACATCAGCTGGAAATTTTCGGAAAACTTTTCAGCTACATGATTTTTTCTTAGCTCGGAAAAAGAAAGTGGAGAACGAGATAGCTCAAGTGCGTAAAGAGATCCGTGAAGCTAAATACCCATCTTGGAACAACATTCTTAACTATTATCAAGAACACGAACTCAGGATTATCACCAGTCAGCTTGACGCCAAAATTGAACATGCACGGAGCCTAATCAATGAAAAAACAGCGCTTTTACCGAGCAATATAGAACAAGACTGTTGTTCTTTCCTGAACCAGAACACGACCCGAACCCAAAACCAGCTTTTTCTCTACAACCAACTGGCTCAACAACAAGAACAACAACAGTATGGCGCTTATCCAGTGCGTCATCCCTATTATCCATTGAACCAAAATGTAATGGAGAACAACTCAATGGTGATGTATGGAGGTGGTGATATGTCGAATGAAATTCAGTACCCTTCCTTAGCGAAAGGTCAAGTCCAGTACAACCCTTATCTGTTTCAACAAAATGTGACTTGCGAGAGCGAGACTCTTCCTTTCCCGAGTTACTATAATCCAGGACCTATACAGGTGCTGCCTGATACAAGTTATGCTCCTCGAATGTTTGGCAATCCTCAGATGAATGTCTTTCAAAATCTACTCAACAACAACAATGCTACAAAGTGACGAGGCCGTCACTACTTAGAACCATAATTTCAGAATTTCGTTTGATGCTGCAATTACTCATTGTGTTTAAAACTATTTCTGTGTTTTCCAGTAACTAATATGTTCGATGCAATTTATACAAGTGGTTTTTACCGATCAGGTCTAAAACATATATTATTTATCAACAAATCCAGCAACAAATCGATTTTATCTATAACTACCAAACTAACATTCAATTAACTTATTAGACCAAATCTAAATTTTATTACAATTGAATCCTTAATTTTGAATTATTTCTCGTCACTCTCTTTCCTTTTCATTTCTCTCTATCTTTCTTCTATTTTTCAGTATCCAAATATTTTTCTTCTATTTTATCTAGTTTTACTTTATCACGCTATCTTTCTATTCTTTATATCTCTTCTTTACATCTTATATCTCTTCTTTACGTCTTCTATTTTATCTCGTTTTACTATCTTTCTATTCTTTATATCTTACATCTTATATCTCTTCTTTACGTTTTCTATTTTATCTCGTTTTACTTTATCACGCTATCTCTCTATTCTCTATATCTCTCTTCTCTACATCGGCTAAGCAACGTAAGCTCCACCACTCTCAAATTTCATCGGTGGCCGTTGCATCAAATTTTATCGCCGTGGTATTCGAACCGACGGGATAGGTTATCCGAAAAAAAAGACGGATTATGGTTTTTATTTTTACTACCCGTTCGGATTCGGTTTCGATTTTGAATATTAATGGCAGTTACCCGAACCCGTAAAAATACCATTCATTTATAAAAATATAAATATTATTTATGTATAAAGACTAAATATTCAACCTTAATAATATTATTATTTATTGTAGCCCGTTATAAATGTTATTTATTACCGTCTGCACGTAATCTAGCTCAATAATATTCCTAACCCTAAAAGAAAAAAAACTAATCAATATCTAATATGTCTCATTTTTCATGGCCGCTTTGTTTTGATTTTTTGATTTTCTCACCGTTCTTTAATTTTCAATTATCATTGGCTTCCTTCCTAATATTCAGGTTTCTTTTTTTTTTCTTTTTCTTTTTTTCTATGCTCTCGAGAGTAATCGGTTTTTTTTTTCATGTTCTCTAAAAATGGTTTTACAATAATTATTTCTCTTCTTTGACTGTTTATTTTTTTCGAAAAAACTAATAAAAATCATTATGTATATGTTGTATATTATATAGTTTGTTTTACTAAAAAAAAGTAATAAAATCTATGTAATAAAATCCTATATGCATAGATTTGAATACTAAAATTCAATTTTTTTTATAATATAAAATATTTAATTCTGAATATATAAAGATTTTTTATATATATATATATTTATTTATTCTATATTTAATTTTATATTATTTTTAAATATATCTATATATTCTATATAGATTTTAAAAAATATTTTTTAATATATTCTATATATTTGATGCAGAATTTTATCGATTATTTGTTTTTGAATATATATATATATATATATATTTCAATTTTTATCACATATTTTTAATTTCTAAATATATATACAAAATTTTAATTTTATATTTAATAAAATTTATTTTTAAACATGAATAATTGTATTAAACTTACTTTTAAACAGGAATAATTGAAACTTTTGCAATGGATGGTCGATTATTGGTGCTTTAAGGATGGAAGCTAACGAAGTAACGGATCTTGATCGTGTGAGTTTCAAGTGTTCAACTCGTTGCATCAACTGAAGGATTTAGAACAAGAGTTGGTAACAGAGCTGAATGAGGCAGAAGAGATGAATAATATTATTTCAGAGATGAATAATATTATTTAGAACAATAGTATTTCAGTTTAAATACTAGAAGAAACATCATGAATTATTTCCAAGCTTCCTCTCTTTCTTTCACCACTGACTTCTGTTTGGTAATAAAATTTATCCAATGGTTGTTCTCCCGACAACTCTTTTCATGTATCCTTATCCTTAAAATACACTTTCTTGAAATTATTGTGCAGAGAAGAAGACTGCTTAGCCATATATTCTTCCTGGAAAAAGTTAACAATAAAACTCTCTCTAACATCAGTTTTAGATCACAGCTTAGTAATAAATTATGAATGCATCATAATTGAAAAATATGAGCAAAACAATTCATAGCCTCTTCCACCTTAATGAATGAGCAAAACAATCATAGCCTCTTCCACCTTAATGACGTAGCTCTGGAAAGTATACTCACACCTTTGGTTATCAAAAGGTATTTTTACAACAATAATAATCAATTACAACAAAATCAAATAAATAAAATATAGAGGAAAAATAAGTTGAGAAAATAAGAACTTATGCTTGGAATGACAAGTCGCTAATAAAAAAATTATCTTTTTTTTTATTTTCGTATCTCAATTGCCAAAAACACGAAAGTATACTTCCAAATAAGGTTAGTAATAATCTTTGCAAATGACTCCATCGCAAAATAGAATAAAGGATTGGTATTTTGGCCCACAACCTTGAAAGTAGTAAAAAAAATCGTTCACACAAAAGCATCGGAAACAAAACACTAATAAAACTGTAGTCGAAATAGAAAAAACCAACAAGTGAGAACCAACTGGCTAGAAAAACTACGGTTGTTGCGTAAGAATCTAGCAAGTTCACGATCCAAAGGAAAACGGAATTTATGATCGAGAATATAGTTGAAAAGAAAAACTTCACCATCATGAAACCAAAGGGAGTCTCCTTAAATTTTGGAAACCAATTGTGGATGTTATTAGGGATTATCAAATCAAAATCAAATGATGATACGAGTGTTCTATAAAACTCAATTCCTGGGTTTCGGTGAAAAATCTATATTCTACTTCGGCTTCGCTACCGTGACAACCAAAGTCACTCTCGGTATTAGTTTATATCGTTGATGAACTCATACCTTCACAATTGGAAGGGATAAAAGAAGGATTGATCTCCAAAAGAATAACGAGTTTTAAAAATGTCTGCTAATAAAAATTGACATTTTTATTTTCTGAACTAGTGGAAGAGTGGACTACGAAATTTCATGAGTTTCTTCTTCTTGACTAGAATGATAGCGTTCAATATTTTATCTATCATAATTTATACTTTTTCCAGCGTTTCTTGCTATTTATATATAAAAAACCAAGCGTTCGTTATAACAGAATAGCAAACTAACATAAAATGGACAAGACAAAAAAGTAAAAAAATAGAGAAACGAAGAAAAGAAAAAGAAACTGCATAAAAAACAAGAGGAGAAAGAAACAATATATTTGTACCCAAAGCTACGATTTAAATCAAAACGTCTATATTTTATCTTATATTCCTTTGGTCGAATCGTATTGTAAACAATTTGGATCCAAACATATTGGATGTTCATGATCAAAGAAGTTGAAAATTGTGCGAAAAATTGTTGAAGTCTTTCTCACTGTCGTTTCTTTAATAGCAAAAATCTCTAAGAAATAAAAACTAAAAAGCTACACAATCTTCTTCTTGTTGTTTCTTCAATAATCATTGATCTTGTTGTTGTTTTCTCAGAAGCTGAGTGTTCCACACCATATCATCGATCCGTTGATCATGATATGCAGTTTCCGATGCTGAAAAATCTTTATCTTGATCGACCCAACTTCTAAATCTGTTACAAATAATGTAAAATAGTCTGTTATCAAGAAGCATTTTGTAGAACTATTCAAAACCAACTGTGAGAAAATATATCACGAGAATGTTTCAGTTTCATATAATAAAGATCAACTAGAAATCAAGTTTGAGGCTGGTGATTTGGAGAGGTTGCAAGATAACTCTAAACATACGCAAGTTGGGAAGTTCATAAATGGTAAACCTAAGTTCAATTATGTTAAGGCTTTCTTGGAGACCTTTCAAATTCAAGGGTGAATACAGTGTGATCAGTTGGGACTTCATACATATCTTTATCAAGTTTATTTTGGTTGAGGATCTAATGAAGATATAGAGAAGTAATGTTTGGTAAATCATGGAAAAACAATGAGGTTACTTGAGTGGTCTTCTCATTTTAATCCTAATATCGAAAACACTACTACTCGTGTTTATATTAACCTTCTAGAATTTATGTATAATGAAAACACCATTCTTGAAATTGCAAAGACCATTGGGTCTCCACATATGGGTGCCACCTAAGAATCGTGCAAGATTCAAATTTTGCAGAATATGGGATGTAATGGACATATCTAAGCCTATGCCTGGCTCTCATTTGGTTTTTACATTTTTTGGCAAGAATTAGTTTATGATAAACATCCTGAATACTGTAATACTTGCTCTCACCTGGGACACTCTGATAAAATGTGTAGGAAACTCAATCAAGTGAAATTTGAAAAGAAATTAGAGGCCTCCAAATCCATGACTTTGGATTTTCTGATGTCTACAGATCATTTACATATTTTTGGTCAAAAAATAAAATCGGTTGTGGTGGATAAATAGAGGGACAATGATATTAGTGGTGAATCACAACAAAATTCAAATATAGACAAGAGTTGTGAATCTGCAGATCAAATGCAATTACCTCTAGGTGTTATAAACATTGAGTTCATTGAAGCGCTCCATATGATTGAAATGGGATCTCTGAATCAAGAATGCAATAGTCATGTGAATCATCTGCTTGTAATCTCATCCCCAACGAAGAAGACTACAGGCAGTTTACCTTCCTCTCCTGCAAGCAGAAATATGGTCAACAACAAGGAATTTAAGAAAATAGAGCACAAAATACTAAAAAGATAAAAAAAAACCGTGAACTCAAAGGGGATTATATCCTCAAAACTTGTGCAGGACAAAAGTGTTGTCAAAACCCCAAAACCATCTAAATAATCATTACAGTCCTTAATCAGAATTTACGTGGTATTGGGAACAAATAAACTTTATGTAGAATTAAATCCATTAAAAGGTCAAAGAAGTTGGAATTTATAGCCATTCAGGAACCAATGATCAAAGTCTTAAAGCTTGAAACTATTGCTAGAAAGCTTTGGTTTCATGGTTTTTCTAACAACATTAGCAATAAGTTATGGATCATGTGAAAAAAGTATTATCATGATTGATAAGTTTAAAAGGTGACTAAAGTAGGAATTTTGAATCTAGTGTATGATGTGACTAGAGAGGAAAGTGTAGAGAGAGAAAGTAGAAAGAGAATGTATTAAATAATGCCCACCAACCCAGAAAAAAGGGGGGCTCCCTTATATAGTGGGTAAGGTGCCCCCACTTATTTCCTTTGTGGTCCTTCCACTTTTACAACTTGGTCCCTCACTTTCCATACCTTAGGAATATTCTCCTTTAACTAATATTTATTTTAGGACAAATACATTTATTTTATATAACAATTAATATTTCTAAGCTTGAGCTCGGTGATTTATCTCCCCATCAGTAGCCCCCAGTCTTCAAGAGCTTGGGAGTGAAGACTTGTTCTGCATCAGGATTTTCATTTAGCTATAGGGCATCTCTCGCTCCTCGTTCTCGTGGCTAACGGTCCATTTTCTCATGAAACGCTAAGCCCGACCCGTTCTCATTTCTCGCGGTACTTAGGAGAGAAAATCAGTTCTGTTTCCGCTAGTTCAATCTTGGGCCATCATATTATAGGCTCTAGTTGATGGGCCTAACTCGGGTCAAAAATATTATCCAGCCCATCTGCAAAGCGGTCTGTCACGCTCCTTACCGTTGGTGTACACGTGGGACTCGCTTGAGGATCACGCGAGTTCAGACGCCGCCACACGTCTACTAGGATAACTCGATGATTACCTACCTCTCTAATAGCTGATGATGACTTCCAATATTCCCTTATTTGAAGCGTGCCTGATTGCACAGCTCTCAAAGAGACTCTTCAACTTCCTGCGGCTCTTTTCCTTTGAACTTCACTATACAGAAGGAAGTTAAGGCACATAGCTACTTATAAATATGCCTTCTCTTCAACCATTATTTTCTTCCTCGGAAAAATTCTAGAGAGAGAGAGTATTCCTTACCATTTCTAGAGAGAGAAACTATTGTGTTTATGAGAAAGAATGTCTCGAAAAAAAATTGAAAGCCTAAAGAAAAGCTGAAGCCTGTGTTCGGGTTTATCAATTACGCTAGCATTACTGATAGGGCTGAAGAGTACCGTGTTGCGAGATTAATTTAGGATTCCACTAAAAGTCAATATACACCCATTCTTCCTCCTCAAGATCCTGTTCGGTCATTTCCCATGCCCGTGGAAACATTTTTTCGCCAGACCCGCCAGCCGTCCCGAGCCCTGAAACAGTTCTTATTTCTTTGAGTGATCCTACCCCGAGCCCCTTGCCGGTTTTTCTGGTCACTCGAACACTGGACTAGTAACTCCCACTGGTGGTTTAGCCCTTCCTTCTTCTTCCGACCAACATTTGAAAAAAACATACCGGCCGAAGTTCCTTATAATGGGCGATTCTAGTGCATCATCCATACCCGAAATGGTGCAGCTGGCCAATATTATTGTCGGTGTTTGGATAGGTGTTAACACCACTGCTACTCCTCAAGGTGTTGCTCAAAGAGACGCCGATCGTTAGAGGTCAGAAATAGAAGCTTTGGAAAAGCTGCAAGAGGACGACCCCAAGCATAAGCGCATCGGTAGCAGCTCAAGTTTTGTGAACCCTACCTCGGTCAAAGCCAAAATAGTTGCTCGTTCAAAGATTTTGGAGGAAGCTGACCCAATTGATGCCGAAAGGAAAAAGACTGTTGTTGACAAAAACCCAGAGGTAGCCGCCGAGGTCGATCGAGAATCTGGTCCCGCAGAGGGGCGCCAAGCAGAAGAAAAGATTGTCGCCGAGGGTGAAGGGGTTGTTGTTGTTGTTCCTCTCGAAAAGCCTCTTCCTTCTGAGATCGAGGCAGTGATGACGACCACCTATCATCGGTATCTATGCAGGGAAAATGTCATTACTTTGTACAAAGGCAAGTACCTGTATTATACTCTTAAGGAGCAACTCAAGCTACTGATCTGGTGGGGCATACCAGAGAGCGTAAAAGTATGTTTTCCCGTTCTTAGGGAAATTCCATTACATGTTAGGTCCCATGAGATAATTATCTTCACCGACCTCTTCAACTAGCGTCTTAGACTCCCTCTGGACCCTGAGATTGTGAGGTATTTTGAGGTTATTGGTCTTTGCCTATCCCAGCTGACTCCCAACGGTTGGTACACGCTTATATTCTGCATCATGGCCTCCCGATTGTCTGGTCGTGTCATGCCAATGGAAGAGTATGTCGCCATGTCCGGACTTTCTAAATCGCCAAAGTTACCTTTCTTTTACTCTTCTTTGGGAAATACCTGGAAGATCGTAAACGATTTCTTTGAAGGTGATAAGTCATGGAAGCATCGGTTCGTTTTTGTCAGCGATTGTTGGGAAAACGGACGACCCTATACTCCTGACAACCCGAGGCGGCTGTTGCGCACGTGGATTCATGACGGTAATATATCGTAATTTTTTTATATATATACAGACCGTTATTTCAGTTTGCAAGGAGCATATCCAGGAGTTGAAAAAGGATTACTTTGAAGATGCCAAGTTAACCTTCTAGGTATTAAAAGACTATGCTCGAAAGAACTGGGGTCGGGCATTCCATAGATGCTTCAAGAATACCAACTAGATAATGAGCAACCTCTGGCGCTGCTCTAACGAACCCCTAACCATAGAACGGTTGCGCCAACCACCCAGCTTGGTGGCGAAGACCGATGCACCTAACGCGCATTTTTTTCTGCCGAAACGTAACATGGCGCTGAGTAAGCGCTCAAAATCTGATGAGATTACCGAGTAGGAAAATAAAAGTGAGGCTGAGGTTGAGGTTGAAGTAAAGGAGCTGGTAGTTGCCGCGGATACTGGGAAAGTTAGTTGTAAGGAGGAGGTGAAAAAGAAACGGAAGAAGTCTGTGGCTGCTGGTAATGAACTTAAAACGCCAAAAGCAACGAAGAGAAAGGTAGATGGTAAGTCAGGGGCGGTCGGGACGATTCTGCCGCTTGGGGAGAATACTACTATTCTAGCTCTCTTCGAGCAGTATGGAGAGGGTTCCAAGGCCGGAGATCTTGCTGCGCCTGCAACGGTATCTGCAGAGAACGCCACTGTTGTGATGATCGCCGATGAGGATGAAGTTGGTGAGCTCACCCCAGAGGAGAAATAGTTCGACCTCTCTGGCATCAAGAGAGCTGACGGAGCCTCATCTAGTGGGACAAAACTTCCTGTGCTTTTGGTACCTGGAAGCCCAAATACTTTTTCCTTGCAATGCAATAATGTCTTATCTTTATCACTGTACATCATGATTGTACCATTAACTATGAAAGAGAGACAGGCGGAGAAACTAAGCCAAGACTTGTCAGACGCCAAGTAACAAATAGTTGAGTTGGAGACAGAGCTCAAAGAGAAATATGAGGGAAAAAAGCTTCTGGAGGATAGGGCTAAGAGAGCGGAAGAGAAAGCGTCGAAATCCAAGGCGGCCCTGACATCTCTTCAAGCAAAGAACAATTCCCTAAGCTCCTCTCTTTCGTGAGTTAGGAAAGACCGTGACGGTAAATGGGGTCACTTGGCAGCACTGAAAATCCAAAATTAGTTTCTCCCCCACTTGTTGGTAAATAAGACCAAGGAAACTGACATCGGGATCTTGGCAAAGCTGGAAATGCCAGTTTTACCGCCAAGTGTTGAAAGCTAATGGAGAGGGAAGCGGCCGATGCTAAAGCTTCTTACGTTTTAAACTTACATAGCCAGTTTCCCGACCTGCCACTGGGCTCGATGTGGTTGGATGTTCCAGAAGAGGATCGTCCGCCCGATGTTGTTTGTAAAGATGAGGAAAAAGATGACACTGATATGTCAGATATCGATCCCAACGATGAAGATGCTTGAATTTGTTTGGTGTAGTAATTTTTTGTAGTTCTCGCCCACGGAGGTATATTTGGTAGAGGAACTAAAAACGTTGTTTGTTTTGTTATTAATCTTTGTTCTCCATTAAAGAAGGTTCTGATAAAAATGTAGATCAGCTTTAAACTGAATTTTAAGGTCGGGTTAAACGTAGATGAACTTGTGGATCAGTTAAAATCTAAAAAATCGGTTAAGGTTTGGTATAATATGTAGATCAATTTATCAATTGAAAATTTCCCTTTTTTAGATCGGGATAATTTGTAGATCAGTTAAGAACTGAAAAGTCAGTTAAGGTTTGATATAACATGTAGATCAATTTGATAATTAAAATTTTCCCTTTTTTAGATCAGGATAATTTGTAGATCAGTTAAGAACTGAAAAATCGGTTACGGTTCGGTATAAAATGTAGATCAATTTGACAATTGAAAATTTCCCTTTTTGAATCGGGATAATTTGTAGATCATTTAAAAACTGAAAAACCGGTTAAGGTTTGGTATAATATGTAGATAAATTTGACAATTGAAAATTTTGAACTACCGAACTCAAGGATTACATCTATTAACTTATCAGTTGATGGACTTCCCCTTAATAACGCCTCCGTAATTTTAAAGGCAAAACGAGTAGATTAAACAGATTAGTTGTCGTGGATGCCTCATTAAAACCTCATCGTGCCACCAAGGTAGGAAAGAGTGCACCCCGATCAATTTTTTTTTACACAGTTGTAATTAATCATAACATAAATTGAAAACTTAATCTAAATAAATATTTAAATTCTCAATATTCCAGGGGAGTCTCAAGAGTCGTCCATGCTTGTCTTGAAGCATGTAGGTGCCGTTCTTGACTTTCTCCACGACTTGATATATACCTTCCCAATTTGGTGCTAGCTTACCGAGGCTTTTGTCCTTAGTGTGCAGAAATACTCTTCTCAGAACTATATCTCCCAACTTGAACTCTCATCGGCAAACTCTCGACGCATATCGACTCCTCATCAGGGTCTGGTAGTGTAGAGAATTTAATTGTGCTCGATTTTGCTTCTCTTCTACCAAATCAAGAGCTAAAGATCGGTCGTCTACATTCCTGTTCTCGTCATAGTTCTTGACCGTAAAAGAGGGGAAGATTGTTTCAACAGGGGTTACCGCATCCATTTCGTAAACCAGAGCGTAATGTGATTCTTGAGTTGCGGTTCGAGGAGTTGTGCGGTAAGCCCAAAGCAGTTTCGGAAAATAGTCTGACCATTTGCCAGTTTTCCTTCTAATTTTTTCTTGAGTATGTTTATAATAGTCTGAGTTGTGACCTTGACCTGTCTGTTCGCCTGCGGGTGCAAAGGTGCCGAAAAGCATTGCCTGATTCTATGGGACGAGCAAAAAGACTTCATTTCATTGCTATCAAACTGCGGTCCATTGTCCGTGGTGAGCCTCTGGGGAACCCCATATCTACAACAGATGTTTGACCTGATGAATTTGATGATATCTTTATTCTTCGTTCCCGATAATGGCTCGACCTCGACCCATTTGTAGAAGTAATCTACTGCAAGTACTATCATCAACCTTCCACCAGATGCCATCGGTAATGTCCCTACCAGATTGATTCCCCATTAATAAAAAAGGAGGCCCTCTGAGATTATATCCAGGGAAATAGCAGGCGTATGAATTACGTTTTCACTATGATTTTCGCATCAGCGTTTACGGTCGTCCAATAGAATCCTATAAAGAAAACCCTCTTTATCAATGCTTTGAACACGCAATGAGCAACCCCTTCTCCGCCGTGAAGCTCGGACAAAATTATTTGCGATTCATTTGTTCCCAAACATCTCAGTAGCGGTCTGCTAAAAGATTTCTTGTAAAGTAAATCTCCCAAAAGCACATATCCCCGCACTTTGTTTTGTATTTTTCTCGCTAACGCTCTGTTTTCTGGTAAGGAATCCTCCACTAGAAATTTTATAATATCTCTTCTTCAGTCCGACAAGGCTATCGAAGATATATGGCAAGCGATTTTGGGTCAGTTATCAAGCTCTATTCTCTTAATGATTGAAGGATTTTCCTGATTTATTATCCATGGGTAGATGTTCGAACAAGACGTTGATGCAAGGGAGTCCGCGATCATGTTTTCGGCTTTGGGAACATGTTCGTAAGTTACTTCGGTAAAAGAGGCAGTCAATACGCGCAACGCAGCCATATACTAAACCATATGATCTTTTATGACTTCTGACGTACCGAAACTTGGTTTATTAGTAATTGAGAATCACTAATGAGACGTACATGTCTGGCGCCACATGCTTGTGCCAATCTCAAACTAGCTAGCGCGGCCTCGTATTCAGCCTCGTTATTGGATGTGGTGAAACCGAAATGGATTTCCTGATGCATCATTATTATCGAAGATGTGGTTATCTACACGCCCGCCCCGCATCTGCTGACATTTGATCCTCCATCACTTCGGACAACCCATACCTCTGGTCTACTGTCCTCGTGAAATTCCACTTCTTTTGGTCGATTCGAATGAAACTCTACCAAGAAATCCGCTCAATTTTGGCCCTTTATGGTCGTTCGTAGCTCAAAATCAATATAGAAATCGCCCAATTCGACCGACCATTTGGATATTTGTCCAGATATGTCTGGCCGTTGCAGTACGTACTTGAGAGGAAAAGATATTCTGATAATTATCGAATGAGCATGGAAGTATGGTCGCATCTTTCGCGTCGTGGTAACTAGGGCCAACACCATCTTTTCAAGCTTGAGATATCTTGTTTCTACATATAACAAACTTTTTATTACAAAGTAAACTACTTTAGGGATGGCCCCTCACTCGCTGACCAAAGCTGCACTCACTGCATAATTAGAAACCGCTATATACAAAAACAAAATTTCTCCCTTCAGCGGTTTTGTTAAAAGGTTCGGGGATGACAAGTAATTCTTGATCCCCACGAAAGACTCATCGCAAGCTGATGTCCATGCGAAAGCTTTAGCATTTATCAGAACCTGAACTTCTTTGACACTCCTCGGAGGTGCCATGTTAATCAAAGCTTGCAACTTGGTCGGGTCTGCTTCAATCCCTTTTTCACTAACTAAGAAACCTAAAAACTTTCCTAACTGAATGTCGAAAGAGCATTTCTCGGTGTTTATCTTGAGGTTTATATCCCTTAGGCTATCAAACGTTTCTCTCAAATCAACAAGATGGTTATCGCCAGCCTCACTTTTGACGAGCATGTCATCAATGTAAACTTCCACATTTCTCCCGATCTGCTTCTCGAATGCCTTGTTTACTAATCTCGGATACGTTGCGCCTATGTTTTTCAGCCCGAAGGGCATGACCTTGTAGCAGTATAGCCCTCGCTCGGTTATAAAAGTCGTGATTTTCTGGTCGGTCGGGTTTAACTTGATTTGGTTGTATCCTGCATACGTATGCATGAAAGAAAGTAACTTGTTTCCTAACGTTGAATCAACCAACTGATCGATTGTCGACATCAGAAACAGATCATTGGGGCATGCCCTGTTGAGGTCCGTGAAGTCCACATACATCATCCACTTGCTATTTTTATTTTTTACCAGAACAGGCTTGGACATCCACAGTGGATATTTTGAATCTTTGATGTGCCCGACGCTTAACATCCTTTCAACTTCTCGTAGTATGATCTCTGCTTTTTCTGATGAGAAGGCTCGACGCTTTTGTGAAATAGGTCAGACGTTTCGGTTAACTTCTAAACTGTGAATAATTAGATCATCTGGAACCCCGGTTACATCTTCCGAACACCAAGCCAATAAATGTAACCTTTCCTCCAGCAACAAAATCAACTTCTCCCGAAATTCTGGTGATAAATTGGCTCTGAGCTTCAAGATTTTCCTTCTGTAAACTTGTAATTTTCACAATCTTCATCGGTAGTTAGCAGGTCGGGGGCTTCTCGGGGATCGTCTACCGGTAGTGACCCCAAAGGAAGCCCCACTACTTGCTAGTCTTTTGCCTTTACCATTTTTTGGTCGCCTTTTAGTGCCAGCGCGGCACGGTAGTATTCTCGGGCTGCCTTCTGACTACTTCTCACGACTCCTATATTGTTGCCGACCACGTATTTCAAACACTAATGAATTGTGGATGTCACCGCGTGCATTCGTGATAGCCATGATCTGCCGAAAATTGCATTATGCAAAGCGGGCGCATCAAGTACCACGAATAGAACCGTGACCTCATTTTTTAACGATCCACGGTTGAGCTGCACAATGCTTTCAAATTCGCCAATTACAACTGTTGTTGACCCTGTGAACCTGACAATAGTCCGATCTGACCTTGAAATTACTAGCGGTTTCTTGAACTGAGCAAAAGTAGACTGAAAGATTATATTCACAGAATTCCCGGTGTCCACAAGTATGCGGAAAACTTCCTCTCCCGCAATTGTCGCCCCAATTACGCCAGCGTCTTCATGAGGTCCTGCTATTTCCCTCATATCGTCGTCATCGAAGTACAAGATTGGTGATGGACTCCCGCGCAGATGAGGAGATGTCTGAGACTCTAACTGAGTTACCAGATTCATGATGTGTCGTTTTCGGAAAAGAATTAGTAATCCATGCCATGGAATCGCCTCCAAAGATCGTCAGAGACTCAAAAAACTTACAGAGACTACTTACCTTCTTCCAACCCTCCATAACTTCTTCTTCGATGACCCCAATGACATTTCGATTGACGTCGGGATCTAGGTATTTCACAGATTCATCGAAAAGATCTGTCACCTCTGTTATTGCCATCGTTGTTTCTGGTTTCAGTACTGCCACTATTTCTTTTGATGCAGCTCCTTGTTGCGCCTGTTTCTTCACGTACTCAAGCAACTTCCCATTCTCCACTAGCATCTGTATTTCCTTTTTCAAAGAGATACAATCCTCTGTGTCATGTCCTACGTCTTCGTGGTATCTACAATATCGATTATTCTTGCTCTCTCGAGGGGTCGGATGTGAAATTGTCTTCGGTAGATTCCACTCTTTTTGGTCTTCTCGTAGATGGTTGACACACATTCGGTCTGGTCGGAAAAGTAGGCGGGTTGGATTCACTTGTTGGAAATGGGTCGGGTGACCACTTGATCTGCTTGACCTTCTGTACCTGGGATACTTGGGTTTTGATCGAATTAGGATGAGCGCCTGGGGGAAGTGTGTTAATTGGTTGAGGTTTCGAGACATAGCTAGATTGAGTACTTTGTTTAGTAACGATTGAATCCTGCGCGCTCTGCTGGATTTGGTCCGTAAGTCCAGACACCTCTGTCTCCTCAATTAATATCTATTTTCCCACCTGAGCCAAAAGGACGGAAAAGGTAAAATGCTTGTTTTTTAATCACAGCTTGTTTCGAGACATGCCACATTTTCTTTGCAGTGATCGAGATCTGTTTTAGCATCAATGAAACGCCTGGTATAATCCCTGAGGCTTTCTCCCACCTTCTACCTGCAGTTGAAAATTGTGTCTCCATTTGCTCGGAAGCTCTTGCTTCCAACAAAATGCTGCCGAAACATTACCCAGAACATCCCGAATTTTTTAATGCAGCCTTGCAGCAACCTGTTGTACCATTTGGAGGCCCGATATTTAAAAGTCATTTAAAAATCTCGGCACAAAATCTTGTCGTCGTTCTCGAAACTTAACATAAAGTTCTTGAAGGCCTCCATATGATTATCTGGATCCTTTTTTTGTCGTACTTTTCCAGCTTTGATATGTCAAATATATTCGGGAGATGTCCGTACAATATTTCATCCGGCAATGGAGATGCTCTCCAATTAAGTCCAAATCCAAAAGCGCCACCACTGAGGCCTTCAGTGGGAATCCCGTACAATCCTTCATTATTTGGATTGATGAACTGGTTGCTAACCTTGTACATGTGTGTTTGTCTTCCCGAAGGTTGCCATTGAACTTGAGGCAATACTACCCGCTCTTCATTACTTGCTGTCACCATATCCTCTATCTCGTGAGAGTTCGGTGTTCTTTTTTCCATGTTGTCCCTCTTTTGTTTTGGAGATTTGAATAGCTTTGCTCTATTGCGCCAGGATCTACTCTTCCTTGTCAGCTTATAGTGTCTGATTCTACTTCGGGATTCTCTACCCGAAGATTCATTAGTATTAAAATCGGTGGAATCATCATGATCCTGTTTTGAAGGACACTTGGTCTTTCTTTCCATTTCCCGGACTGGTTTGAGTTCCAGATAGCCTCGACCATGGGAATTGTGCTTGTTTTGATTCTCACCCAAAGAGTCTTCTCTGTCGGTGCCAATCATATTTTCCTTGTCTTTTTCTTCTTGAATCCTTTTTTCGTTCAACGTTTTTTCCTTTTTAGCGTTCAGCTTCGTAATCTCTTCCATTAGCTGTCTTCTTGTCATGATTAGAGTTGACCACTTATCCCGACCTCGTCCATAATGGTCATAATTGGGAAATCTCTCGCCTTCAAACAGTGACCCAGCTCGGGTTGAAACTCTCATGATCTCGTCCTCAGTCACTTCGTCGTTCATATTTTAGTCACTCGTGATTTTGAGGAAAAAATGTGACCTTCATGTATCACTTTTTCCCACATACAACACTAAAGATAAGTTTAAAAGGTGACTAAAGTAAGAATCTTGAATCTAGTGTATGATGTGACTAGAGAGGAAAGTGTAGAGAGAGAAAGTACAAAGAGAATGTATTAAATAATTCCCACCAACCTAGAAAAAGGGGGCTCCCTTATATAATGGGTGAGGTGGCCCCTACTTATTTCATTTGTGGTCCTTCCACTTTTAAAACTTGGTCCCTCACTTTCCATACCTTAGGAATATTCTCCTCTAACTAATAATAAATACAACAATAGGACAAATACATTTATTTTACTTAACAATTAATATTTCTAATCTTGAGCTCGGTGATTTATCTCTTCATTAGAAATTATTACTAATAAGGACCAATTTCTTCATGTGAAAATCAAGCACAACTCTATTACTAAAGCCTTCAAGGTCACAGTGGTTTATGCTAAGTGTACCAGAAGTTTGAGAAGAATTCTTTTGGACAGCCTTAGGAATCTTGAAGATGAAGAGATGGAATGGATTATACTAGGGGATTTTAACATTATTGCCAGTCCAAAGGAATAATTGCACTGCTCTACCAATTGCACTGTTAGTATGGATGATTTCAACAATTTTATACAAGACTGTAATCTAGCTGATGCTGGTTTTTCAGGTAATAAGTTTACTTGGACTAATGGTAAATAATGGAGGAGGTTGGATAAGGTTCTCTATAACAATAAGTGGCTAAACTATTTTGATACAACTAATGTCACCCATCTATCTTAAATGTGCTCTGATCATGATCCTATCTTAGTATTTATCTCCTCAAGCTCTACAAAATTCAAATCATCCTTCAAATGTTTGAAGATGTGGTGTCTGCATAAGGGTTTCTTTAAATTTGTTGAATAGTGTTGGGTTGCTGATTCGGTTGGTTATCCTATCATATATTCCGGTACAAATTAAAGTTTCTAAAAGCTGAACTCAAAAAGTGGAATAATACTGTTTTTGGAACATATTCGATTCTATAAAATAGGCTGAAGAAGAAATCATATGCCTGGAGGCTAATTTCCTGAACTGTAGTTTATTTCAAGACAGGTTTCTTCTTGATGAGGCTAAGGAAAAGAATCTATGGCTCTTACTAAAGGAGGAGGAGTAATGGGAGCAGAAGACTCACTCTACTTAGCTTAAAGAAAGTGAAAGAAATACTACTTTCTTTCACAACTTTGTGAAAAAAAATACAAGAAACAAAATCACTAGAATTTGGAATGAGGCTGAGTGGATTGATGACCCTATTACCATTGGGGAATCTGCTGTCAGTCATTTTAAAACTCTTATTTCTTATCTCCATAATCTCGGGAATCCTAATCTTCTTAATGATTTTATTCTTAAATTGGTCATTGAGGTGGATAATGAGATATTAACGGGGTTGCCTACCGAAACTGAGATTTATGCTATCATTAAGCATTTGAACCCTAATTCAGCTGCTGGTCCTGATGGGTTTAATAGTAAGTTCTTCAAGGTATGTTGGCAAATAATTAAGGGTGATCTGTGTGAGGCTATTCGAAATATTTTCAGGGATGTTCCTATTCCAAAGGTCATCGATGCTACTGTACTCTGCCTCATTCCTAAAATGTTATGCCTATTAGCCTAACTACTTTTTTTTTAATAGGATTGTCTCTAAATTGATCAACAAGAGAATATCTATATTGCTGCCTAATCTAATATCTGCTGGCCAAGGTGCATTTGTGAAAGGTATAAGCATTCATGATAATATCATGATTGCCCAATAGCTTTCTTGTGATCTTAATACTAAAACTAGAGGGGGAAACATTATGCTAAAGGTGGACATGGATAAGGCTTTTGACATGATGTATCATACATTCTTATTGAGTGTATTGGCTGCGTTTGGGTTCAAACCTGACTTTTTTAGACTTATAAAGAGGAATATTGACAACACGTACTTTTCCATCTTGATTAATGGGGAACTAAAGGGATTCTTTAAGTCCAATAAAGGGTTAAGACAAGGTGACCCCCTGTCACCGAGTCTGTTTATTCTGGCTGAAGAGTATCTCCTAAGGGGTTTAAAAGGGATTTCTTCTGATTTTACATCTTACAAAATATAAAAGTAGAGGCAATTTGAATATACCTTATGCTTTGCTGATGATATTCTGGTGTTTTGTAATGGTTCCTCTGCATCTATATCCATAATCATGAACCTGTTAAATCACTATGAAGACATTTCTGGTCAACTAATTAATAGAGAAAAGTCTAAAGTAATTATCTCCAGCAAACTCTCACCTCAAAGACTAGGATACTTGAGATTTCTTTGGGTTTTAATCATAGCTTCTTGCCATACAAATACATGGGGACAACAATAAGCAACAACAATAAAGGTTGGTAACTATGAAGATCTAATAGTTAAAACAAGGAACAAAATATCTGAATGGGATCAAACAATCCTCTCTTTTGGGGGAAGACTTACCCTAATTCAGACTGTTTTAGCTGCTTATCATATGTTCAATATTCAAAATTATACTATATCCCTAAAATTGTGATCAAGAGGGTTGAGATCCTTTATAATAAGTTCCTTTGGGGTTCCAAAGAAAACAAGGCAACTACCAACTGGTGAAAATGGTCTAAAGTGTGTAAACCCTTTGAATAAGTTGGGTTAAACTTGAGAAGGATTGATGATCTGGTAAAGGTTTTCTCTTTAAAACTGTGGTTTAATTTGAGATGCCAAAACTCTTTATGGGAAAAGTTGAACAAAAGCCATATACTTCTACAACTCTCACCCGTTGCCGGTTCCTAAGCCTTCTAAGTGTTCTAATGTGTGGAAAATATTGTGGAAATCTAGAGACAAGGCTGAAAAGTATATTATATGGCACGCTAAGGTTGGAAATATGGATCTGCTTCTTGATAAATGGTCTACTACACAACCATTTGTCACTTTTTTTCTGAAAATGATTATAGATCTATTTATGATGGCTATAAGGTCAAAGATTACTCGGATGAGGAGAAGTGGAATATTCCTAAACTATAGAATGTTTTGGACTCAAATAAAATCCAAAATATTATCAAGGTCTACCTTGATGAATCTAATGTGGACTCTTTAAGTTGGCCTCTTAGTCAGGATGGGTTGTTCAACACAAAAGCTACTTTGAATGAAATTCATATCAAGGGAAACAAATCTAATCTTTATAGTAAAACATGGAATCAGGTTACTCCGTGAAAATACTTTTTTCTCCTTTGGAGAATGCTTAAAAGTTGGATCCATGTTGACTCAATTCAGCAAAAGAGAAATATACAATTAGCACCAAAATGTCAGAAATGTAACAATACAGAAACTATAAAGCATGTTTTTGTGGACTGTGAGCAATCTTGGGATGTGTGGTATTATTTCACTTCCTATTTCAACATATATATCACCAAGAACATGTCTTTTACTCATCTAGTAAGGACATCGTACTGATCATCTAATAAGGAAGTTCATATGCGTTATATCCTTCCATCTATCATTGTTTGGGTGATCTGGTTGGCTATGAACAAAAATAAAAACAAAGACAAGATGTTCAACTCGGAAGCTAAGATTAAATACATTCTCCACATTCTAATAGGGCTTGACAGAGCTAATATTTTGAAAAAGAAATATTGGGACAGAGACAGTAAATATGGCCCCTCTACTGGTCGTGTAAATCACCTCAGCATGCCTAGAATACCTGTTTCTCTCAACTGGGTTTGTCCTAAACTTGGCCGATTCAAACTTAACACTGATGGTGCTTGCAGTCAATCTGGGAAATGTAGTGGTGGTGGGTTGGTCAGAGAGAGCTTGGGTAACATCGTGTTTGGTTATGGTCAGCTTTATGGTAAAGGCAACGCTATTGTAGCTGAAACCATATCACTGTCTGATGGTCTTCATCTTTGTTTCTCTAAAAGCATCAATCTGCTTGATATTGAAACAGACTCTAGAATTTTGGTTGAGATGTTTCTATCTGGGAGGTCTCCTTGGTTTCTCAATTTCTTAATCAGTTGTTGTCATAAACTCTTCTCTTCAAATATGAAATTAATGCACATCTTTAGAGAACAGAATGAGGCAACTGATTGGATTGTAAAATCAACCCTCAAATCTAATCAAAGCTTGGATTTTGATGGAACTTTGTGGGGAAAAGTCTCTAAAATCTACACAAAGATATATATATTGAATATCAAATACACACAAATACCACAATCTTAGATTGTAATCTCTCTTTTAGAGATGCAGACACTTTATTATATTATAGAAATATTTTATTCATTTCATTTATGAAACATCAATACATGTTTGCTTATATAGATACTAAATAAACTGTTTAATCTTATCTATATAACTAAGTTAATAACTGATCAATGACACGTTTTCAATGCTTGCTTTGAACAATATTGTTGTCTTTTTGTCGTCTGCATCCATCTGCACGGTTAATTCATTCGGTGGTGGTTTGTTAGAACGCATTCTTTACGTACATGGACCATTACTTTTGATCTTCCTTTTTTTCTGAAGAGTTCATGAAGATCATGTTTGCTCATTTTCTCTTGGACGGGCTCTTGGACGGTCTGCACTCAAAGCTGTCTTTACTGTCCTCAACATGGAGGAAAAACTCTGCATACATCTTTTGGCAGAGTTTTGTCTCACGATCCTTTGATGCGTAATCCCCAATTCTTAGAAATTAAAGTAATTAAACCTTAATGTTTAAATATAATCTTACCTTAAATCCATCTTGTTTCCCTGGAGCTATCTGGATCTTTGATCAAATGATTGTGTGTTAAAGCTAATGGGTTTATGAAGAATTCGATTTGTGAAACCGGTGGGTTTGAGAATGTTGGATTTGAGAAGCTAGTGTGATAGAAAAGACTGGGGAGGAGAAGTCAATGTACTAGGATTTTTAGTTTTCTGTAATTTGGGATTATTTCTTTTTTTCTATTCCAGTTGAGAAAATTGTGCATACGTAGTTAAAAGTGACACATGTCTAATTCTTATCATCAATTTGTGTTCACCTAGAAATTAAAAATATATCGTTCAGCTTAAAAAATCTGACCTTTCGCAAACAAAAGTGAGGCTAAATTTTATATCGACACAAAATACATTGTCCACAGAAACTCCTTTTATTAATTACCTAAAAATTGTTGCGCCAGTGGCGCCACTTAAAAATAGAAACCTAGACTACAAAAGAAATAAAATAAAAACACCATGAGTAATTGCAGCATCAAACGAAGTTTTGAAATTATAGTCCTAGGGAGTGACGGCCTCGTCACTTTGTCGCATTGTTCTTGTTGAGTAGATTTTGAAACACATTCATTTGAGGATTACCAAACATTTGAGGAGCATAACTCATATCAGGCAGCACATGTATAGGTCCTGAATTATAGTAACTCGGGAAAGGAAGAGTTTCGCTCTCGCAAGTCACATTTTGTTGAAACCGATAAGGGTTGTACTGGACTTGACCTTTCGCTAAGCAAGGGTACTGAATTTCATTCGACATATCACCACCTCCATACATCACCATTGAGTTGTTCTCCATTACATTTTGGTTCAATGGATAATAGGGATGACGCACTGGATAAGCGCCATACTGTTGTTGTTCTTGTTGTTGAGCCAGTTGGTTGTAGAGAAAAAGCTGGTTTTGGGTTTGGGTCGTGTTCTGGTTCAGGAAAGAACAACAGTCTTGTTCTATATTGCTCGGTAAAAGCGCTGTTTTTTCATTGATTAGGCTCCGTGCGTGTTCAATTTTGGCGTCAAGCTGACTGGTGATTATCCTAAGTTCGTGTTCTTGATAACAGTTAAAAATGTTGTTCCAAGAAGGGTATTTAGCTTCACGGATCTCTTTACTCACTTGAGCTATCTCGTTCTCCACTTTCTTTTTCCGAGCCAAGAAAAAATCATATAGCTGAAAAGTTTTCCGAAAATTTCCAGCTGATGTCTCCTTGTACCTAAATCATTAACAGAACATCTCAGTTTAAACTATATGTATTATGATACACTAATAATAGTAGAAGACATTGATGATCTATGCTTTGAAGTTGAAAAATAATAGCTTACTTATTGATAATATTCTGAACTTTTTCTGGATTTTTTGGCCAAATTTCAGGTTCATGTTTATCAGGACCGTTGATGATAATGCAAGCATCAACCCCGCAAAGAGTTGAAAACTCCCAAGCTTTGTTTAACAAACACTTCTTCCTTCTGTGATACGTAGTGATGCGAGATTTCTCTTGTTTTATTTTCTCCATCTTCGGTATGCCTCGCCCCATCGTTCTAGTCCAGTCCTACTCCTATAGAAATTCAAAATTTTGCCACAATACATTGGAATGATCAATATTGAAAACCAAGTTGTCTATACTGCTGCTGCCAAGGGCAAAGGGCCAAGCTATAGCTTAGCTAATAGAGCACTTTTTTCTTATATACGAAAACATATATATATATATATATATATATATATATATATATATATATCCAGATTTGAGTCCAAATAAGCAACCAAGTTCTTGATTGGGTTTTCCTCTAAGAAGGCATAGTTTCCAAACAAAGCTATGGGAAATTGGATTCATGGATATCAATGGCTAGCATTCAATAAAATAAAACCATAGTGAGTCAAGAATATAATTGTGTCTCTTTCGGACAAACAGCAAACTCTCTCAGACCACCACGATCATACTAAACTAGAGACTAAAGTCACGTTTTTCTATAAATCTTCTAAAACTTTGACAAAAACATACTTAAGTTAAGTTCAACGGCAATCAAACACACACAAAAATTGACATATTTAGAAAAGACATACCTTTCTTACTGTGCTTTTTCTCCGAATTCCTTTGGTAAACCAAAGATCAATGGAGCTTTTTACTGCCTTTTATATAAACGAAGAGATCTTAGAAAATTTATATTCTCCCGTTAATATGGAAACAAAATCAAATCTTACTAATATACCCGTTTTAAATTTATGTTTTCAGAAATTATTAATATATTTAAAATTTGAAAATTGATCTACTTGATTTAAATAAAGTAAAGATTTAGTTACAATTAGTATGATCTTTCCTGATTTAGATTCTTTATTATTAATATTAAATTATAAATTGAAAATTGAAAAAATTATTTAATAGTAATTCTTACCTTTTATTAATTACCTAAAAATTTGATTTATTAAATTAAAAAATAAAAATATATATAATATATATTCAAATCTAAAGAAAACACAAGACTAACCTTTCAGCCAAATCTCTGTCTGGCATTTCACCGAACACTTTAACCGCGTCTTCTAGACGGTACTAATATATTTTTGCTAATCTATATTAGCTAGAAATGAAAAATTAAATAACATTATATCTTTGGTACTAATATAGTTAGAGATGATAATTGAAATTATCAAAGTGAATTCCAAAAAGCATATTTTATAAAAGTATATTCACAAATTAATTAAATTTGTCAAGTTCATTGTTTTTTAATAAGTAAAAAGTTAATTTATTGTTGCAAACAGTGGATCCATAGTACCAACGCAGTATATTAAACATGGTTAAAAATTTATCACTATAAAACATTAATTGAAATCTTTTAAATCACATCAGCTATCACTTCTAAACTAAAAGGTGTTCATAAATCAGTCATAACCAATCAACAACGAAAATTGTTATGCAAGTATAAGAGAGATCATCAAGAATGCATCAACAAAATTTGGTGTAGTGGGTCAAACATTCGCAAGCGATCATTATCAGCTGACATTGATAAAGGTGGATCTTTCAAGCGTCACAAACCAGCTAATTACCATAAGACGGAGAAAGTTTTTTATGATCTCCAACATCGAGAACGTGTGAATATAACAGGAGAGCTAATCATAGAGAATACGGGTGAGGCACTGAAGCTTTTGTATCCACGTGATTCTTCAAAGCATAAAATTTCACAAAGTTGGCTTGAGAAATTCAAGTTAAGGCATGATATCAAATCAGACGTCGTTCCGGAGAAAGTGGCTACACACATGACATGGGGAAGAAATTGGAGTCCATAAGAGAAAAAATAATAAGTTTCCTATGAAATATGTTTTTAATATGAATGCAACTATTTGTTTTACAGTTTACAAGTTGACCGTTCACTTACAACAAAGAAACTTGAAGGTAGGAAACATGACGATGAAAGACTTACAATTGTCATTTATTGCAATAAGGATGGCGCGGAAAAGTTTCCTTTATGGATCATTGAAAAATATAATGTAATTCTAAATTCTCTGTCCACTTAATAGAGAATTCTAAGTTTTCATAATTAACCCTTAAAAAAGGTTATACTAAAATGAGATCTATTTTTGTTGAAATAAAACATCTTATCCCAAAAAAATGGATTATCTAAAATACTCATATCTTATAAAATTTTTAGTTTGAACCTAATTACCTACTATCGATAAATATTTTTATCCCATAAAAATTATGTAACTAACATAATATTATAATTTATTGACTCACACAAATAATCGCATCATATACTTTTCAAGGTCCGTTTGCTTTTATTTGTGGTACCAAACCCACACATGTCTCTACTTTTATCTATCAATCAAATGTTGAAGAGCCATTTCATATCGATTGCATTACCTGTATCACCTTTCTTTAGGGGACAATTTCATATCATTTTAGTTATGGAAAATCACACGTAACGCGGATTGAAGAATCAATTCATACATTTTGGATGTGTGGAACCGGTTGTTCGTCGCGCGATACGTGCATTGTTTGCACAAACAACCACGATGACTTCAAATTTCTAAATCGTTGCATGTTACCCCAAAATCTAGCAAAATAATACCAAATCGAAGATCTAAACCTAATTTAAACTATAAAACTAACTATAAATTAAAATAACAACTACAAACACATTAAAGTGTAATTTTTGAAAATAAAATTCTCTAACCTAAATATCACTAAAAAACATGTCGCAATTTAAAACAAAATACACCAGTAGGTTAGTAATACATAGTAAAATTATTGAGGCAAGTGTGTTGCCTCGTATAAGCAAGAAATTGTGTTGATTTTCCTAAATGTTGTTAATTTTCCTAAATGTTGTTGATGGTTCTTCTGATATGACGAATCCTCAAATGCAAACAACCAAAGGTGGAACTTATGTTGCACATGGTGGCGTGGACCCTCCAATAGCTTGTAACATAACTTTTTTATGTGTGTATTTTATTTTAAGACATTATTAATAACTAGAGTCCCCATATTTTGGCACATGTTTTGTAAATAAATTCCCCATGATTGGGAAATCATACAATGATAATTATCACTTGTAGTTTTTTTTAATTATGTTTTTATTATGCTTATTATTTGTTTTGCTTATTTTTTTAAAACACATAGTGTCCCTGCTCTTTGTTTCTTCTAAATAGAATGATCAGTTCCAATCGGTCGAGACTTGACTAAGGACCATGCGGGATCCTTATTATTTATTATGTTTATAAATAACCAAATTTTGTTTCTTTTAGAATGTGCAATTCTCTTGAGGATAATCATCTTTAAGTACTTCTGTATATATTTATTTTTTGTTTACTGATGGGGTAGCTGAAGCTACCAAAATATTGAAGGTCATGTTCAGTACTATTTTTATGGTATTACATATTTTGTATTGAAGGCTTCAACTCTTCAATAAGCTGCAAGCTTGTTTAGAATTATCTTTAGTCAATTGTTATATTGTTTATGTGGAAGACCCAAACTCTTCAAGGTGTTGAATGCGTGTTCAAGATTATCCTTAGTCAATTTTGACATTGTTAGTGTGGAAGGCCGAAGCTCTTCAAGGTACTGAATATTTGTTTAGGTTTATCAATTTGTTATACTTTGAATTGAAGTGATGTTGGAGCTAGTGGCGTATATAGGGTCCGGGAGGGGCGTTGGCCCCCGCTTACCATAATATATGGCTTAATGTATATAGTTTATTTTGGTATAGTTTATATTTTTAAGGAAAATTTTAATTTAAAAATCTGAAATAATGAATATTTTTAATGAAAATTTTAATTTAAAAATATGAAATAATTCAATTTTTAAAGAAAATTTTAAATTAAAATTTTGGATAATAGATGTTTTTAAGATAAATTTTAAGTTAAAATAGTTATAAATTTGAAGATGGATAAAACTCAATTGATTGGTAAGTGCTTTTTTTTTATTTGGTTTAACCTTTCTCTTCCAAAATTGAATTTTTATTTATCTTTGTCTTCTTCTATTGTTTAACATTACTGATTTGATTTAAAAGTTAATGGATCATTGTTTATTAAAGAAATATTTTCATCAAATAAATTTAAAAAGAGAGAGAAAATAAAGAACATGAAATAAGATGGAGACTTTAATTAGGTAGATTAAAGATAAATGAATATTTTAATTAAATAAATTAAACAATACGGAGAAAAGAAAAAAGATAGAGATTTTAATAAATTAAATTAAAAAAGATAGAGATTTTAATAAATTAAATTAAAAAATATAGAGATTTTAATTTAATAAATTAAATGATGACCCAAATACAAACTTAAATATATAAAAATTTATGAATAAATTTACTCTCTTTTTTAGTTAGCAAATTTGTATTACTTCAAACATATCTTTTAAATTAGATATTCAATAAAAAATCATTTTATTCTTTTATATATTATAAAATATTTTTTAATTAGCAATATATTAAGATTTGTATTTATAAAATAATTAATTTTATTTTTAATATGCTCACACATGTTTGTTAAACAATATATACGGAAGTATTTTTTTATTTTTTAAAATAAAAACAAATTTATTTATATTATAAATTATGCTTTGATACAAAATTTGATTTATTTCCATATATATTTTAAATAAAAAATTGAATTTATTTCCATAATTTTTTTTAAAAATATCTTTTACATGAAAATTTTGATTTGATTTTATCTATTTTCAAAAATATCTTTTATATAAAAAATTCGATTTTGCTATATATTTTTTTAATATATTTTAAAAATAATATATTAAGAAATATTAAGATTTATCTTTAAATATTATTTTTTATATGTAATAAATAATATATTAAGATATATTAAAAATACCTGAAAGTAGTTTTATACAATAAGAGAAACATTTTTCTAAATGATAATTTAAAATTGATAATGAAACCATAGTAGGTCATTGATGTATTATTGCACAAGCCCATGACTATATGGCCCTTTTGGACAAACGGAAACATGCTTTATTTGGGGCCAGATATCATAATTAGGCGATGCGACCACTCAAATCGAACGCGTCGAGAAGCCCAACGATTTTTGAAAGCATCAAAACGTGATGAAGTCCAGACCCTAAATTTAGTCGTTTAAACCCTCGTTTTGCTGTTTTAGTAAATTTTCTGCATTTTCCTATTTTATTTAGATTTTATTAAAATACTTAACCAGCTCCAATCGCTTTGAAATTGAGCTGGGATTTATTTTATTGCATAAGGAAAAAAGCTGTAATTTTGGGCTAGGGTTTCGAGCACTTCTATAAAAGGCTCTCAAACCCTAGTTTTGCCCTAGACTTTTTTTAATAGAATTTTAATTTTCTTTAAAGTCTCCTTTACTCTAACCTAGGGTTAGAACTATCCATCTTCTATTGTTCGTCTTCTTTTTCTGAATTTTCAGCCATCTGTTCCATCTCGTAGCTTGACGCTACCATATTGGTATCAGATTCAGAGGTCCTACTGCGTGGGTAACGACGGTATGCCACCAAAGCGATCATTTCGGGGGAAGTCCACTCTTCTGATCACCGAATCGGTCGAACGTGATGAATTCGGTCAATTCCAATCCCAGGTTGGTGAACAGATGCACTCGTTGGGAAATCAGTTGAGAGACGTACAAGAAGCACTACACAGGCTGTTGAACAATCAAACCAACGGATTTCGAGCTCCAGGTTCGAGTAACTAGCCGTCGGGATCTGAGAGAGAGAGATCGGCCGCGAGCGGAATCCGTTTACTCCTCGGCGAGAACAAGTTAGGGGTCAATACTCACCACAAGACTGCCGTGACCAAGTCTTTGAGCAGCCGCCACCGAGAGATTCTGATCTGAACGCCAACAAACGGTGGGAATCTGGATTCAGATTTGAGATCCCAGAGTTCCAAGAGGGTCTTTCACCGAAGGAGTTTTTAGATTGGATGGCCTCAGTTGAAGAAGTCCTTGATTTTAAGGAGGTTCCGAATGCAAAGCGGGTACAGTTGGCTGCAACTAAGTTCCGAGGCCGAGTTGCATCCTGGTGGCAACAGCTCAAACAGACCAGATCAAGGCACGGTAAGCCAAAAATAACAAATTGGGCTAAGTTTGTGAAGCACATGAGGGCTGCGTTTTTGCCATACAACTATACCCGCATAATGTATCAGCAGTTCCAAAACCTTAAACAAGGGTCAAAGACTGTTGACGAGTACACTAACGATTTTTTCACGCTACAAAACCGTGTATATATTACTGATTCAGCAGATCAGCTAATATCTCGCTATATAGGCGGGATGCGACAGCAGTTTCAGGACCAGCTGAATATGTTCAACCCTGTGAATGTGTCTGAAGCACATCAGCGCGCACTGCATCTGGAGAAAGCCCTTTCACGAAGGCCTTATGGAGGAGACACTGCCAGAACAAATCCATTGGCATTCCCCAAAAGCACGGTTCCAAGCCCTAACCTAGGAGTGCCAACTGTTTCTCCTATGCGCACAGGTGCTAATTTGCAGGTCCCTAGTCGCACAGTTACTTCCTCACAGGTCCGGTGCTACCATTGTCATGAACTAGGGCACGTTGCTTTACAGTGTCCAAAATTACGACAACAACCACAACACCCGACGGGTCTGTTCGCTGACACTGTTGATTTTTCCCTAGAGGGCGAGCCACGGTTTGATAAAGAACCAGAGGATGTTGTTGATGAGGTTCCAGAGGACCAGGTTACAGGAGGAGATATTGGTCAGGCATTGGTTTTAAGGCGTATCTGTCTGACGCCGAAAGCCAAAAGTGATGGGGATAATTGGCTACGGAACAATATTTTCCAATCGACTTGTACTATTGGGGGAAAGGTATGCAAATTCGTTATTGATTCAGGGAGCTGCGAAAATGTTATCTCTGAAGAAGTTGTCCAGAAACTGGCCCTGAAAACAGAAGACCATCCAAACCCCTACAAGCTTGCCTGGTTAAAGAAAGGTAGTGAGGTAAATATCTCTAGAAGATGTCTGGTATCTTTCTCTGTTGGTAACTATAAGGATAAAGCTTGGTGCGATGTCATTGGGATGGATGCGTGTCACTTGTTGCTAGGCCGACCCTGACAATATGATAGAAGTGTCACATATGATGGTAGGAGGAACCGCTACAGTTTTATATGGAATAATGTCAGGATCATATTAACACCAACTAGAGAGGTTTCTCCAAAACCTGCCCTTGCAGTATCAAAGGAGTCGGGTAAGACCTTTCTAGCTCGAAAGGCGTTTATAGAACATTCTCATGAAACAGGGATTGTCTATCTTTTGGTGGTTAAAGAATTTAGTACTGATCCCTTTGCTGGTATACCTGAGCGAGTTCGGCCACTTTTAGCAGAATTCTCTGTTGTCTTTCCTGATACTTTACCTACAGGTCTTCCTCCATTGAGAGATATCCAACACCAGATTGACCTTGTACCGGGTGCTAGCCTACCAAAACAATCGCATTATCGGATGAGCCCAAAAGAGCATGAAGAGCTCCACAGACAGGTGGAGGAACTGTTAACAAAAGGCCACATCCGGGAGAGTCTTAGTCCTTGTGCGGTTCCTGCACTATTAACACCAAAGAAGGATGGCTCAATGAGAATGTGTATGGATAGCCGGGCTATCAACAAAATTACAGTCAGGTATCGGTTTCATATTCCTCGCCTTGATGATTTACTGGATCAATTGAATGGTGCTACTGTGTTTACAAAGCTGGATTTGAAGAGCGGATACCACCTTAGGCATCTAGTCTTATCATTTGCATATAAATATGGATGTTTGCCAAGTAAATATATAAAAGTAGTGAAAAAGTAAATAAAATGCATGTAAATTCAAGATATATATTTATTAAAGATAAGTGTCTCCTCAAAACCTTACATCGCCACCAAAATATGAAAGAGTACATATCATATATAATAAACTGTTTACATATATGTGCGAATAATGAGACCGAAATCTATTGAAGGTTGTACCGTTATAAATGTTCAATGTTCCAATGATGTCGAATGTTTTTCCCTTTTTTATCCAGAACCATAGAGGTTCTTAGTTTTATTGCAGTTTCAACATTAAATGGCATCCCCCAAGTTGGAGCCACCTTGCTAAGATGTTTTTCCTTGGTATGTATGAAAACCCTCTTTAAAACTTGTCTATTTCAGAACTTTAGAACTGAACCTTGGAGTTATATCGGTTACAGATCCGATTCTTTTAGTATTTTTAATGAATGTGGGTTTTAACCTTTTTTCTCAATTACTTTCAGCTCGGCGCTTCTTGCTGTTGAACTATTAAATTCTCATATATTGAGATTTGGTATGATGGCATAATAGTTTCGGACGAAATCATTATTTCAATGACATATATCAATGGAAATACGGTTTCTCATGGGTCGAACTTTGTCTGGTTTTATATGACCGAAGTACTACTTACAAGAACTCTGATCAACTCCATGTTACACCCTCTATCATTTTTTTACACCATCACAAATAGTTAAGTTATTCACTTCAACCTGGTGATTCGCCTGCATATAGAATAGAGAGAATAATATTTTCTTGATGAGCTTGTATTTGTAAAAGGTGTTTGATAGCCAAACAAAGCGAGCGAATTTCATTTTGATCTTCTTGGCTTTGGTCCCACTTTTCGGGAAGTATCCACTCATTTAGATAGTTGATAGAAGGTGTTTGTCAATATTCTTCTTCTTTGTCTACTTCATCTCCCTCAATTACCATCATGTTGAAAGAGGACACTGTGGTAAGAAATTTTTTGGGGAGGGTAATGGAGGATTTGTTATCGAAGATCACACCTAGTGTTGATTTTACAGAAGACGAAGAGTTCAATGTGTGTACTTGTGCATATTTTAACTCTTGGAACTTGCTCAAAATGTACGTCATTGAATAAGTATGTTTTGCTCTAAATCTCTTTGAGGTATTGGATTATGTTATCATTTATAGCTTCGGTATGATCGAGTACCTCGAGAATTGCCAGTTGTGAGCTGTGAATATGTTAACGGGCCTTGCTCCATATATATTTACAAGTCAAAGACCTAAAATTGTAGCCTCATTCTCTATTGTTTCATGTTTGGAAGCCAAATTTGACAGATTGTTTCATAATATAGCTTGAGATAAAATTATATCTTTGATAATTGGTTATTACTTCTACCATCGATTCAGACATGCCAGGTGAATTTACCCTGCTCCTTTTTTTATTATGTTTCATTCATACTAGAACTTCATTAAAAATTCTGACATTGCTTGTCATTTTATCTTCGTTCGTGGTTCAAACTGGATGTCGTAATCTCCAAGCTCAACATGTCATCTAGTAATCTCTCAAATATGTTTGGTTTGTATAGTACCCTCCACACAGGGGATAACGTTTAAATTATGATATGAGCTTAAAAATACAGTATCATCTTGCAAGATACTACTACTAATGACAGCTTTTCCAGCGATAAGTAGATATTTTCATCATTGAGTAATGATTTACTTACATAGTACATTGCTTTAAATTCTTTTGTTTCTTCTTGGATTAGCACCGTGCTTACTGCATAGTCAAAAACTACAAGGTACTTATATTTTGGTCAGCATTTTTAGTGAGGTGAAGAACTTATTTATGTTTTCTAATGCGCCCTCGCAATCTAGAGTCCACTGGAATGTTTTTGCACCCCTCAAAACTTAGAAAAAGAGTTGACATTTGTCGGAAAAATATAAAAATAAAATTGTTCAAAACTGTAAATATATCGTCTAGTACTTTTACTTATTTGGTGTAATATGAAAGATCCATAACAGCTAAGTTGTGTAGAATTGGCTTCAATGCCTCTCTCGTTTACCATGAATGTTAAAAGAGTACTTTATTGGATTGAGTTTGAGATTAAATCTTTTTAGGTTGTCGAAGGTTTCGTTCAGATCTGTCATGTGATCTTCTTCTTGGATGTTGATGACCAACATATTGTCAATATAAACCTGCACATTTCGCACTACCTATGTGGAAACGAATTTTTGATAAGGTGTCGATAGGTAGATCTTGCATTCTTCACTCCAAAGGGAACCACATTGTTGTAATTTAATCCATTTTGATGATGAAAGTTATGCGGTCTTGATCATCCTCAGGCATTTGTATCATATTATATTTGGATTAAGCGTTAATAAAAGACAATATATTGTTTCTACGGGTTGTCTCTATAAGTTGATCAATTCGTGGTAGATGGAAAAGGTCCTTCAAATAGTATTTGTTGAGATCAGTGAATTTGACTCATGCTCTCCAAATTCCATTATTTATTTTTTACTAATACTGGATTGGTTGTCCATAATGGATAATAAGAGTCTCGAATATGTCCATAAATAGTCATTTTGTCTAACTCTTCAACGATAGCCTCTATTGTTTGTTGTAAGTAGGACCGTTGCTTCTGCTTAACTGGTCAAAATTTGTTGTTGATTAGAGAGCTTGTGGCATAAACTTTAAGCGGGACCTTAGTGACATATTTGGCGCTTCCGATAAATATGTATAAATTTCGTTGTATAAAGTCAAGTAGTTGAACTTGGATGTTTTGGTTCCTTCCATTGTGATTATTTGACCTCATCTTATGGTTCAATGAGGTGGGGAGCTTCTCTTGGACCATATATGTTGTACAAGACGAGCGGCTCCTTTGTTATTTGATATTTCTTAAAGGCAAGAAAAGTTATGTAGCATTCCCGAGAGGTCTTCTGGTTTCCTTTTATCATTTTTACTTTGCCTTTGATCGGGTATCAAAGGAACTAACGGACTGTAGAGATGACAACATAAATTTTATCTAGTCATGATATGACCAAAATAAAGTTGTTGGAGAATGGGGCTTCCATTATCATAAATAAACATCGCATCATTTTCTTTGGTCCTTCTAAAGGTCACATCCAGTGTGAGTTCTCCTAAGATATTGGCATCTAAACCGGTGAAACCAACCAGTATTGTTTGAGAATGTATAAAGACGGTTATGCCCCTCATATTATTGTACGTGCTCTTATAGATGGTGTAGGTGGAGCTTCTGTTGTCGATCATGACTCGTTTGATTACTACTTTTACCAGCTCTTTTGTGATAAGGATTGCATTGTTATGAGGTTTTGCTACTCCTTGTATATCGTTATCGAAGAATCCCAAGACTGCATACAGATTACTATATATGTGTAGAGATATATATCTCTGGTGTTGGACCTCTAGAGCATCTATATACGACTTCCTTGAGTTTGGTGTTACTATGGAGAATGGATCACCCTCTGGAATTACTCTAATGGTATGTCTGATGGGATCCTCACCGAGATACTATTTCTCTTCTTATTATAAGATTGTGTTGTTTCCAAAATCGTGTTGTTCAATGAGTGTGGTTATAGCATGCATCTCATGTCATAATAGAGGCTCTCGTTAATCGAAAGGGTCTTGCCGGTGAAGTATGTTTCATATCTTAACAAACATAGATAGTTTACGTTTATCAATTATATTTGTACCTAGTGTTGCAGCACCTAACAACCGTTGGTATAATATCTAAAATAATAAAACTTACGATATTTATGTTTGTCTATGTGCTCATTTGAGGTTAACGCCTTTTTTGGACTTTCGTATACGATCATTTATTTGGTACGGTCGTAGATAACGAGTAAGTTTTTTATTAGCTCTATAAAAGGTCTCATGAACGAATAATTTGGCTGGTGGACATTGTTGGAATTGTTATTTATCTTATATTTGTCATTCTGGTTATAATGTGGTCTCTGTGTTCTCTCTCCATTGATCTTGGAGGTATCCAGATTTGGTTTCGGGTTAACTTGAGCCACAATTAGTCAAGCATTGTTTTATGTTCGTGAATAGGACATGAGGTACATGTTTGGTAGTGTTGTATTTAATTGTCCTCTCGATATCCTCCACTTTTATGTGATGCTCCAATTGATTTAGCAAGTCACCAAAGTTGAGTGAAATTTTATTCATGATGACCTCGAAGAGAGGTCATTGCAGTAAGCCTGACGATAAGTTGCAACTATTATTAGATCATGATAGTCTTGGTCGTCGCTCTTTGTATCTATGAACTTTTGAGTATATTCTCACAACGCCTTCTTCAGTTGTTATTAACAGTGGATAAACTAGTCTTCATATTTTTTTCTCATCTTGGATCCTATGAAATGGTTGCGGAAGTCCGTCATCAACATTTTCAGACTATTTATGCACTTCAAGAGAAAGTCGTTATACCACGTCAATGCGCTTCCCTCAAAGTTCATTAATATAGCTTAGCACTTCATATTGCCGTTCACCTTATATTGCATCATAACATTCCTAAACTACTCGATGTGGTGCTTTGGATCTCCATTCCCTTTGAAATTATCCATCTTCTGGTTAAGGAAGTTGGGTGGAAGATCCTCATACAAAATGTATGGGCCAAAGTTTAGTCCTCATCCTAGAGGTCTTTGTCGTCATCAAATATATCACTACCAGTTTGGTCGTTGTACACTTATCAGAGAAATTTGTAAATATGGTGATGTCCTAGACCCTACCATTGTTCAGTTGAAGTTGTTGCATCACGTATATTGGTGAATATATGTGGATGTCTATGTGGGTACTACTCATATTAAGGATTTATTGAGTTGCATGATAAGTTTCATTGGATTCGGCCAAATCAGTAGGCTTGAGCTGACACATTCTGGTAGCCTCCCTCCATGGTGGTTGGGGAATATGTGCATTCTTAGTTTATGTTCAGACACACTGGTTGCAGGGGTGGTGTATTATTGAACTGATCATGATGAATTCCTGGAGGCAGTGTTAGAACATGTTGATAAGTGTGATGGATCATCGGTGGAGACTATTGGAAGTTCGGTTTCTTTCCACATTATTGATGTCCTTGTTGATAGCTCGCCACAAGTCAAGTAGACGTGTGCGACAGGTTTGGTTGTATTCTTTTGAATGAAGGAACATGCACCTCACTTGGTTGGTACGTCTGATGGTGGTCATCATGTTGCATCCTCGTATGATTATGGTTATTCACTTGAAGCCCTGATATATTTCTTGTATTCTTTTGGTGGAAAGTTGCAGGGACTTTTTAGAGGTTCGATTACAATAAAGGGGTGGAATGTTGGTCTGAGCAGGCCCAAACTGGCCTGAACCGTCCTGAACTAATCGGGCTTTATCCGACCCGAACTTATAATAGGTTGGATAAGAAAATGAGAATTAGTGATGATGTGATGTAACCTGTTTAGATGAAGAAAAACCTATGGTATGTAGTGACTAACCAAGCAGCGGTTGGTGATATTGGAGGTCCTCAGGTGCACCCTCAACGTGGTGTTGATTACGAGGGTTATGATCTGATCGCTGAGTTTGTACCATGACTACCCATGTTTCCGTATGACGAGTTGTTAGAGGCTGTGAATGAGATGGGTAGGATTCCGACAGATACAGACATCGTTGATATGTATTTTATGACTTGTATGTATCGTATATTTTTAATACTATGTTTGTTATTGCGTTTTTACTAATATATTTGGTATTGCATTTTTGATTTGTATCGTGATATTTACGTCCTTATGGAAAGTATGATAAGGTTTCGTTATTAATATATTATTACTACAATCTACGAGTAATGTATGGTTTTGTCTAAAACAAGTAGTATATAAAAAAATCTGTTGTTAGTAGATAAGTAGTATAAGACAAGTATAATACTAGTAAATAAATAGTAGAGTTGTCGCATGCGACCGTGTTATACCATGTCACAAACTGCACATGCAACACATAGCCCTCTATCTGAAAACCGGGGCCAATTTTTTGTGAAGTCGTCGCAACTAAGCTGCTACACAAAGCATTCTATCTGAAAACTAGGGCTAAATTTGGCTGAAGTCGTCGCATGTGACTGTGGGGGTTACTCTATCGCATGCGAACGCTTACAAGATTCTACTAATTTGTGTAAATTAAAATATTTAAGATAAATTAAACTACAGGTGCGTGCAAAGTAAGATAGTTGAACGTGAAAAACATAAAAAACACATAACTTAGAAAAACATAAAAACACAACGGAAGAAAGCAGAATGTTTAGTCGTCAAAGTCGTATATCATGTTGTCTTCAACATCATGCATCTCCTTCCTTGCTGCAATCATATCCTACAGATGCGCTACCATTTCTCTAGTGATGTAGTCTACCACCGTCATGTTCCATACTGAAGTTGCTTTTTACTTATTTTAAATTACATGAACAACAAATGCTTGAATGGTTTGACAAAAAGGTACCTGCGATTGATTTCCTCACGACTGTGCGCAACAAGACCAGTTGTTCCTGAACTTCCATAATTAAAATACATCATACATAGGACCCTATCAAAAAACTCAAAGCTCATATTTTCGGACAACTCTCGGCGGATAACCTTCACCACCTAAAGCAACTGGTAGTCTTCATCGACATCGAACTCCATCTCTCAAAAGTCTTTTTTTTAATGTTTGGTGGATGTCTTATTAGACTAGATTTCAGATCTTTTTTAAAATAAAATGTTTGGTGGGTTACCATTTTGGTGGGAGTTGTTTTTTAGGCGGGAGTCAATTTTTTACGGGAGTTGACATTGGGTTTCATTCAAGTTTTGGTTTGTGTTACGGTGTCTCATGCGACCGTGGCATATATTTTGCAAATGTAGATTTCTACTTATATCCCTCTGTTTGAAAACCTGGGCCAATATTTAGGTATCATTTGCATGCGACCACATATTCTTTGGTCGCATGTGACACCGTCGCGATTTACACGCGAGAGATGGGCCAACCTTTTATAAATCAGTCGAACCTGACCAGAAATGGTTGAAGTCGCGTGCGACTACTTTCAATCTTGTACTAGTTTGTAAAATTCAAAAGATTTGAGATAAAGTTAACTTTAATTCACCAATAATCAAATGACATACAACAATTAAACATGAAATATAGCAAAGCGGTTCGATAAAACTTAAAAATAACAAAACATAATAAGACTAGAACTTAGTAGTCCGAGTTGTATCCTATGTTGTATTCGACTAGTGAGAAATTCAAAATAGAATCCTCTTTTTGCTCAATCATATCCTCGAGATACGCTACCATATCATTAATAATGAAAGTAAAAACTTTCATCTTCCACACTTCTTCAGTTTTTTGCTTAATTTTGTATGACATGTATAACAAAAGTTGGAGTGGTTCAGATTTAAACCTATTGTACCTATTTTTTACTTCTTCATGACTATGTGGTCTAAGATTTGGTACTCCAAACCATCTGTAATAAAAAACATCTTACACAACACTCAGTTAAAAAAACATCAGTCGTATCGTCGGACATTGTTAACGTGACAAACTTCACCGCCTGAAGCATATGGTAGTCTTCCTAAACCGTAAACTCTATAACTCTAAGCGATTGGTTTTTTTTTGCCTTAGAACGTTTGTTAGGTGAAGTATAATGGCACATTTTGGCTCCTTTATATAAAAGAGTATACAATGTCTTTTGGTAGGAACATTTGGTTGGAGCATACGGCGGTAATCAATGGTAAATCTACCAAAAGTTGGAGGTAACACGGGATAATAATAAACAATATTACATAAATTCTCCGATAATAACCGATTTGTAAGTTAAGTGGGATACACAAAATTAATAAACAAAAAATATGAAAACGTCACCATTACATCAATTATCATCTTTAGTCAAATCGGTTACATGTGTTGTGTCGTGCAAGTTCAGTTTCCTAATTGGCATAAGTTGCGTAAATTTTTTGAACCTACAGTAGTACAGATGTGCCCATTGACTCGCTTCTCCGGTAACGTAGGCACCCCACGACGGGTATAATAACGGTAGTGGACCATCGGGTGGAGTAGTAATCTGCGAAAAAATACATGAAACTAGTGTTTTAGGTCTGAAATAAGTAAGAAAGATTGATAAATATTAAAGGGATTATATACTTACATTAACAAATTGGCATCCATGAAGCGTTCACGGGTAGGCGTCCACGAATTGGTAGATACGATAATGACGCTACTTGCGAGACATGGTATACAATGCACTGATACCTTATTGCAATGACTAGTCCTATGTTCGGAAATGTCATCCAGTAATGACTAGTAGGGTTGGGCTTGAAGTAATCCAACCTACTTACCATATCATCAAACACACCGATAGAACCATAAACATCCAACTAAGATGCACAATTTTTCGATCAACTTCTTCAACAACTTGTGTCTAACATATTCACATTTATCCTCATCATTGTATATTGAATGCACTACCGACTGATATCCGCATTTTTCGTCCAGAAGAACATCTACCAACTTAATGATATAGGTGTGTAGAAAACTCGGGATGTAATACATATATATGGTTAACTTCCCATCCTCAACAGTTTTTCTCAGTCAACCAACTTTATTTTTTATAAATTGTGGTTTAGGTGCTACAAACGGAACCGCTTTTGATGTAATCGAGCTCCCTAACGTGTTAACGGGTGTACTACTTATCGAGTTTGCTGGAGTGCTAGCACTAGCGGTTTGTTCAATTGGATATTCTCACACGCTAGGGTTCTGTTTGGTCGATTTATCAAGGCCTTCATTTGGCCTACCTTTAGCTCTTACCACTTCCCCGGGGTCTTGAATATTACTAGTGTCGAGCTTTAAAATTTTCATAACCTTATTGATAATATGGTCTTATTGATCATGACCAAAATCATGAATGAAGCTATCAATTATGGTTAAATTTAATTCAATTCATCTTCACGCAAAGTGGGATCTTTATGAATAATATCTAATTGTCTCAAATATTTATCCACATCTACTAGAGGAAGGCATCTACCCTCTCTAGCTATTAACACAATTTCACATGCGCATGGTAACCCGTGTGTTTTCCTAAGGACGCATCCTCCACATGCTATTCGGTCAACTGCTAAATTCTTAGGATGTACAATAGCACGCAGCAAAAGGTCTAGGTTCTCATGGGATACATGACCTTTAAGTAGCACGGTCAAAGTACAATCAATACTGTGTAGCGTGAGAAACTTACTTCACTCGAACGATTCGAGGATCCCTGCATGTTGCTTCGTTAGGAGGTTGTGAACTTTTACCCGAAAAATTTCAAAATTACATTGATTTATCCCAGGGTATTTTTAGGGTAGAGTGAGCACCCTCGCACCTACATATTACAAGTACATATTTAGAATGTATTTTTAAAGAGATATAATAAGAAAACAAAAGGTTCAATTAGAGGATATACATATTTATTGTTGTTTGCCCGTAATATTTGATTTTGTTCATTCGATATTGAAGAGAATTGTCACCATATTTCGTTATCCATGCGTCCATAACATAATCATAACACTTGAGGTGTGAGGCGAGTATCTCCTTTAAAGGAGCTAGACTCTTTTCATAACTTTCAATCGTGTTCGTTCCGGCTACGTAGCCACAAAAATTGTTAAATTATCTCACAATCACATCATCTTAGAATATATTACGAACCGTCCCCAAAATGTTTGTACTAATATGTCACGTGCATAGCAAGTGGTGTGTGCCCATAAATATTATCTTGATAGATTGCATGAGAGCTAACTCTCGATCGGTAATAATAACGCTCGGAAATGCGCACACACTATCCATCATCAAACCACGAAGAGTATCCAAAGTCCATATATAATTCGGTATCTTCACCCTACTCATAGGTAAATGTAATGGAAGTAGACGTAAACCAAATAATCTCTAATAACGACATCGTATACCTAGTCATCTTGTAGGTACAATCCATGAATAACACATTAGGAGATGTACGTAATAAGTTTATGCTCGTAGGATGTGCGGAAAAAAAATCGGTGATCACCTTTGTATTTTCTTTCAAACGCTCTCACGTCGAATATTCACGCTCTTTCAATTTCGTCGACAAATATTGCATTTGGGTTTGTCCCTCGTGCTCAATATCCCGATGTTTTTTACGGCAATTGTTGATTACACGCATGTTCAAAATATTCTCCGGATATTGATACTTCATACCGCTATATATATCCATAGGACGCGAGCCAAAGTGAGACAAACTACGAACTAATTCATCTTCATCCCGTTTTAGCCTACAAGCGCGGGAATGATCGTCTAAACAAACGAAAGGATCGTGATTTTTTGTTTCGTTTACCACTTCCAAGCGTCATTGCATGGCTAGTACGTCAACCGGATAACCTTTTAACGCAAATGGACAATTGCATTTCTTCGTCGTACTCTTCCACTTTCTTCAAGTATCCAACTTTGCTTTTGATTTGAAAATACTGTACCTCTCGCAAACGTAATCTAACAAGGAGTTTTTCCCCATTTCCCGCTATCATAAAGCTTTGTAATCTTTCGAACTTAATCATCTTCGATTCAACGTCCACGAAAGCATCCAATTCGTCTTTCGTAAATAACCTATCCGTTGTGAATATTTTTGTGTAATCAGCATCCATACACGGAGGTTGGGCAGGTTTCTTCTACAAAGAATACCAATTTAATATATAATGATACTCTAAAGGGGTCGCATGCGAATGACATAGCAATTAAGTCGTATGAGTATATGTGATGCATATAGTGGTTTGGTCGCATGAATATATGTGACGAAGATGCATTCACAGTCGCATGAATCATGCGACCACAACGCTGTTCATCGCAGAAGTTCATGCGACCAGACCAAAACCAAAAACACGAGTTCGGTTCGTTACCTCAATTCGATAAGTGTCCTCCTCGTCCAACAAATCTTCCAAAGAGACGCATTTCATAATCTTTCATGATGAATACTCATATTTTTTGTTTTTTGTAGTAGATTTTGTGGATTTGGGTTTAAAAGTAGTAAATAGTTAAGGTATAAAATAATTTTTTAGGTTTTTTAGATTTTAGGTTGTCTTTTAAAGATAAATGACATGATTAGGATAAAGATGATAAATTGGACAATTCAAATTTGAATTTAAAAAAAAAAATACAGTCATAAATCTATCAATACCCTTTTTTTAATTATAATTATTTTAATATAATAATGTGTAAACGCTAATGCTTTCCATGTAGACTTGTAAATGTAGACTTGTAAATATTATTCTGAACGCTTACATTTTCAAGCAGAGAAAGATAAACCTAAAGGGACGCACAATGGAACAGCTAAGCTAAACTTTTTACTATTGAAATCGGACCCTTTAGAAAACTTTATTTTTCTGAACCCTACGATTTTCAAACCTGCAATTTTGTTAAAGCGTTTCTGTTGAAGTTAGATGTAATTGTGTTTCCTCACTCACGACCCCGCTGATCCTCATTTCTTCATTGTTGATTCATATATGAATTAAAGGTAGCCAAAAATCGGTCTCAAGTTTGAGCATCATGAAATGTTTTCAGCTCGTAACTATCACAGATGAGTTATTATCAATCCAAGGATATATTTATCAAGCTTATTCTAACCTACTGAAATTTTACTTCGAATTTCTCAACCTGTCAATAGCGAACAGTTTATGGGTTTGAAGACACTCTAATTAATATAATCTCATAACTTAGCTCCATGAATTGCAGAATTTGTGGAAGTATTCACTAGATCGAACTTGAAAAGGCCTGTATTTGATAAAGTTGGTCATTTTATCAATAAATTTATAAGGTAATCGAACTAGTCCGTAAATTTCTTACATGAAATTTACATTCTTGCATTGAGAAGCTTTTTCTGTTGCTATTTTGATTTTACACAAACCTTTTCCTTGTATGAACTGAGACCTGAACTCGATTAGACCTAAAGAAATTAATCAATACGTCGATCCTTATATACCAAGCGCAATGAACAAACTGAGGTAGAAGGTTGAACAATTAGACTCTGCACAAGGCGGTTTTAGCTTGTTGGACAAGAAATCTTTATAGCACGATTAAACTTATCAAGTTCCTCCGAACGAGGGCCATAGATTGCTTTAATGGTGTCCCTACATGAGCTGCAAGCAAGACCAATATGATCAAAACGGAGAATTCAAGTCCGTTACTCGAAACCAAGCCAATTGCAATTGCGAAAGCAAGAGCATGCGAAAACGAACCTGCAAGCCTCTTTATTGAGTTTCTTTTTGTCGATTCCGTACAATTTTTCAAAAACTTCTGCCTCCACACGACAAAAATACGGACGATCTGTAAAACAAAACAAAACCTTTATACTATTTTAGAACTGAAAGCCAAAAGCAGACAAAGCATGATAGTATAACTACTAACTAACCCGCGTAAATCGAGCATTTGCGTGTGGTCTTCTCGTAGTGTACACACCACCCATCAGGACCAACCATGCTTTTGTACTTCTAAGAAAATTCATAAACAATCAAAATGAACAAAACTGGAACAGGCATTTTAGCAAACAGGTAGTGGGCTTTAGAGAAAAACGAACCTCAACGTCAGCTGGATCGGTGAAGATTTCTTCAGGAGTGGCAAAGGATGGACCTTTGTCTAGTTGGCAGCAAGCTCCACAGCCTGCAATGCACTGCCACGTAGGATCTTTCGAAATTTCGGCTCCAAATCCGACAGAGGTTTGGTCAGGTTTGGTTTTGGGTTTTGCTGGTTTGGGTGTTTGTATCTTTGGAGATTGTTCCTTTCTTGGCTCAGCACCGAATCCGAGAGAGTTCTGTTTTGGGGTTGTTTTGGGTCTTCGCTTTGAATGTGGTCTTGGCTTTGCGAAGCTGACGATGGTAGACGAAAGACATTGCATGGTAATCAACATTTTCTGGGCTTAGTTTAGCAAATAGCAAATGTTTGGAAATATATAAAAAAAAGGAAATTAACAAAATCTCTTCCATTTTATTTTCTCTTTAGCACTCTCTTGCTTCTCTTGTCTCATTAACTTCTCTCTAAATTCTATTATGGTAAATTAAAATATATCAAAATTTATTGTTAGTAGCAAAATTAAGGTTATGGTTAAATTTGGTTTAAAAAAATCACAATTTTAGGGTGCTTAGAAATGTCTTAGATCATTTTTCAGTCGAAATTCAACCAGAAAATTATTTGCACAGAAAGTCTTACGGTGTTTTAGTTTTTTTTAATAATTAAATCTTTAATATTTTATTTATTTTGAAATTACGTCTCAAAATATTTTAATTGTTTTCAAAAAAAAATTGTTTTAGTTTTTATATATTTAATGGTTATAATAACTTTATTTTAGGTATTAATTGTTTATATAACTTTGTAAGTAATCTTATATTTTTTTTTGTTTATCTTTAGGTATTTGATAAAACAGTTTCTTGTACATTCTTCTTCTTTTAAAATTCATGCTTTATGTATATAATTATTTTTTTAATTTAATTATTTATTGATAAATATTTGAAAATTAATTAATGTGACTTTATTTTTCTTATTGAATTTTAAGTAAATTATTTGTGTCTATTTTATTTTATATTACACATTAAACAAAATAACAACCTTTGAGTTACAAATATCATAAAAATGAACAGACATACTCAATAAAATGATAGGATGAGTTAAAAAAAATTAAACCTTAACTAATCAAATATCATAAAACTTTTATATATATACTATTATAAATATAACTATATTTAATAGGATCTCAGGTAAATTTAATAAATACATATATTGGCGTACCAATTTTGTATATATAATATCTAAATATAATTATATTTAAGCTTTAATTAATATAATCTCATATAAATTCAACAAATATATATAGTAATGTACCAATTTTGGATATATAGTATCTAAAATGTAATTAATAAAAACAACACATCAAGCTATATTTTTTTAAATTAATTTTAATTTTCTAAAATTGAATAAAAAATCGATGATACACATAATAAATATTGAGGTTAATTAATAAAGACGATTTTTTCTTAAAATATTATACATCAAAAAGGCCAAAAATATAAAATATCGATATTTAATTAATAAAAGCAACAATATCAAGGCCAGACACAATTCGTTCAGAGCCGGTCATGCACCACCGGTGCACAGACCCATAACAAAAAAAGTTAAAAAGAATTATTTTAATTATGGTTGATTAATGTTTGATTTTGTATTTTTATTAGAAGAAGTTTAAAAAGATTGAAAAGAATTTGAAATGTTCTTAATGCAACTTTGAATGTTAAAAACATTTTGAAGGACTTCACACAAATTATAATAATATGGAGTTTGATCTCCTAAATCAAAATGTTATTTTTTTCTACCTAGCCAAATATGATGTTTTGTGAATTGGGGTTATGTAGGATATATTTAGTATTTTTTTTTACTTGCAGTAATGAAATGGAAATTCGAATGTATTTTCATCCTAAAAAAATCAAACTAGATCATTTTTCACAAATTACTGAATGAAATTGGGTTTAAATACAACAACAAAAGATTATATAAATAATTTTGGAAGTTTCACGTACAAAAGCATGGTTTAACAAAAAAATAAAATTAAGAGAGCTATATTGTTTAATTTTTCTTGGCGGAATCATTTTTTTGTTCTTTTAAAAAAAATTAAATTGTCAATATGTTTGATATTTTAATATATTTTATATCTTAGGGAAATTGATGGACTAACCAACCAATTTACTATAAAATATAGTAAATTTATTAAATAATTCAAAAAATACAGTTTCCATCTCAGGAAAAATAAGTTTACTACAGTGGTAAGAGTGTTTAGTTTCTACCTTGAAGTCAAGAGTTCGAACTCTCTCCTTTGAGGTTTTATTTTATTTTTATTTTTTTCATTCTTTATTTCACCCCAATGAAACCCTAAAAATACAAAGCCCTCTTTTATCTCTCTATCCTTTTATTTTTATTTTTTTCTTTTATTTTGCCCCAGTGAAACCCTAAAAATACAAAAAACGCAGCAACCCTCTTTTATCTCTCTATCCTTTCCTTCTCAATCAAAATCGCTCATTTTCTCTTAGAAACATAAAAAAACGCAGCACGGAAGCAGTCGTGGGTGATAAATTTTGCTTTAGCGGCAATGGAAAAAGGATTAGTACGAAGAATTATTTTAAAATACATGTTATGTATAGTATCTCAGATTTATAAAGACAAAGTAATCATTTCAAGAAAAATCATTTGATTTATCTATTTTTCCTACAAAGTAGATTAAGAAATCAATTTGAGAATTAATGGAATCCTTTGATTTATAAACCGAATTTCACACGTTTTGAAAATCAATTCAGTGAAATTCTTTGATTTAAAAAGTAATATTTTCAAGAAAAATTATTTAATTTATAAAAAAATCTAAAGATTAAATCCATAAAATGTTAACCAGCCCTAAAAATAGTACAGTTTTTAATTTTTACTATTTTGTCCTTACACATCATTTCTTCACCGGTTGGGTAAGACCTTTTCACCCGCCGGACTGCTTATATTTACCTGGCGGAAAGCTCCCCGCCGGTTGAAAAGGTCTCACCGGCTATTTCTGGTAAGCTTTTAAATTTAGCAAAAATTTAGAGATGATTATCCTTTTCAGACCAAATTTATCCATAGCCTTAAATATATTGTATTATTAAAAGAAAAATAATAATAATTAAAGAATAATATATAAAAAACTATACAAAATCGAATATATTACCCATTTTCTACTCCAACTATCATTTATTACTCATGTTTACTACATATTACTTTTTTTATAATACCCAAAATATCTTTATTGGTTATATAAGTCCATTTTGTTTGACGCATTCTTTTTTCTTCTTCTTATTTATTTTATTTATTTTATCTCAACCTAAATCACAATATGTTTTTTGTTACCTAAACCTGACATCCTTTTCTTATCTTTTTTTTTCCTTTTTTTTCTTTTTTTATGAACTAATTTTTCACTTGAATCAATTTCAAACTTTTATCAATTTTTTTATCATTTTTCTTTCCAATATAGATCGAAAGACAAATTTAAGAGGTTTTATGGTGGTTTATGGATTTCTAGATTGTCAGATTTGTCAAAATATGAAGACACATTTTTGGTATAACAAAATTAAAATATAAAACCTCTTAGTTATCTTGAATGCGAAAAAGATGATTTGAATTGCAAAATGCAAAAGAAAGGTTAAACTGATCCATAATCAAATAAATGTTTATTTAATTCTTAGATATCGTGTTGTAAGTTGCCAAAATTAAATAAATATTTATTCAATGCCAACGAGAAATGTAAAATGAAAATGTGAAATGCTAAATTAGAGTAAAGTGAAATGTGAAATGTGAAACTAATGTTAAATTTGTATTTGTTTAGGGTAGTCTACCAATAACAGAACTTTGGTTACGAATTAATTCTGAAAAAATCAGTTGTGTTCTAGTTGCTTAATTGGCAAAAATAAATTATGTTTTAGTTGCGAAATTACTTGTAATTTGGTTGTGAGAATTTGAAAAAAAAATCTACAAAAATATCACTCATGGATTTCGTTTTGTTCGTATTTAAAAAATAGAATATTTGTGTTTTAAAATATTTTTTTGAGTTAGAGTTTGAAAGATATGGAGGTTTGAAGGTTAAAAATAATAAATTGTTGAAGACCGTACGTGTTGGTGTGCTTAGGGGTATTTTTGAAAACTTTTTTTGAAAACTTTTAAAGTTCAAAACCCAAACGGTTATCATTAATTTTAATTTTTTAGGGGTTGTTATTGGCTCGTAGATAATAATTCTATTTGTTTTAAAAAAATATCATTCATAAATTTAGCTTGTTTTTTTTAAAACGCCAAAGTAATTATATTTTGAGATTTTTTTTCAAATTATTGTTTGAAAATATAAAATTTAAAAAATAAAATCATAATTTTGAAAAAATAAATAAAAACACACGCAATAGACCTTAATTTTTTAGAAGTAGCATGTAATTTGAATTTTGAACCGGGTAATGGCCCATAATCAAATAAGCGCCCATCTAATTCTTAGGAAGTTGTTGTAGCTGGCCCGTAAAGATATTTAAATATTAAATCCCGTAACCGTAAAGATGCAACTGCAATAGCTAGATTTCCAAATTTCAGATATGAAAACTCCCTCGTCTATTCCATCTTCGCCCTCTACGGATCCATCTTCTCCGGTACCGGTCCATTCGGTTTTGAAGAAGCAGAAGGTCGATTATGATTCATTGCACGAGACGAAGGTCGGGATTCACGGCGAGAGCGACGGAGAGAGCGACGGCGAGAGCGACGGCGAGAGCGACGGATCCGATTTCGCGCGCGAGGTTATGGCAACGTATACCGAAGAGGAGAGGGATGAGGCGGAGGCATATTACACTAAATACATAACCCAGGTCGAAGCAAGCGATGTAAGGATGCTTCCTGACTTGTTTATATATTTATTTGACAGATAATATAGGTTGGTTGATTGATTGATATAGGATATAGGATATAGGATATAGATTGTGTGATCTATTTGTCATCTGTTTAGGGTTTTGATATTGACCACACCCCGAAGATTCGCTACTTCGGGCAAATCACTCCGGTTCGTATGGACAAAATCAGTGGTTGTGACGATTACCCTACTTTCGGAGATTTCATGAAACATTTCTGCATTTGTGCTCTCAACGAGTACAACAAAGATAAGGTCCCTTTATTAATATTATTAGATATAGATTTATCATCTGTCTTGAGATTAAATATATGTATGTATGTGTAGGAAGAGCAGTTGGTATTTGATAGGGTCGAGAAGGCTACTTCTCAGCTGGAGATTGGTCCTGTATTTCGCATAACCTTCTTCGTTAAAGATGCATCTTCGCAATCCAAAGTCTTTCAGGCCAAAGTGGGGTACCTGAGTGGTGAGATTGATGTTAAATTCTGCAGACCTAAACCTTAAACTCAGGTACTGCTATTCTTGGATAGAATAGTTTCTGAATATTTCCCTAGTTCACCGGTCAATTGTTTTAATTGTTGATTTACTTCTTCTTAGTCATATGGTGTAGATATGGCGTAGATGTAACATCCACCACTAGTAGTGTTTTTCTTCTCTCTTCTCTGGTTCAGAATATTGCCACTGTAACTTTAAGGCCAGCTTTCTGAATCATTGTTAAGCCATGAGCAGTTTAGCTGTTTGATTTCTTGGTCGGATTTCTGTGGTCGGTCTTTTCATGCTCAATCTATCATTGACAATGAATTTTAAGACAAGCATCATCGGTTTTAAATCATAAAGCCATGAGCAGCTCAGCGGTGCATAGTTTTTTCATTTTGATTGATTTGTTATCCAGAATCATAGCTCAGCGCCCAAGAATCGATCATTCGAGTGCATATTCTTTTCTCATTCTTAAAATCATAGGTCCTACTTTTTAAATTTATATTTTGTTCCAATTTTACACCAGCAACCAATATAGACCGCCATTGAAGATAAGTACAACACCATGGGTACTGAATATTAAGTAAAAACCGAAGATTGTAAATCTATATATAAACAACCATCACGAAACTAAGTAAGACGAAAATGTCAAACAGAAATCACGTTCCAGACTATAAAAACATAGTTCCGAATAATATACTGGTCAAATCCAAATTCGAAATTCCTAAAATACTAGTATTAAAAAATAATAATAGTATGGATTACAATTTGGATTTTATATAACTACCATCTTATTTATATGTTTGGGCAAACTAAATTTTATTCAATATTTAAACTAGTTTGGATGTATGTCAAGCCACCTTTTTATTACGATTTATTTTTCTATATTTATACTAGTTTAGTTGACTACTAACAAAAGCCATATAGTTTTATTATTTCAATTATTATGATTTAACATTACTATGTTCCAAATTTATTTGTAACATTACTATTGTTCTAAATTTTCATTCTCTAGCAGTATTAGATAATACATTCTTTTATTATGGTCATGGTAAATGTTTAAATATAATTGATGTATCCTGATTTTTCGGAAAATAATCAATCTTATAATTTTTAGAGTAAATAAAAATGGTTTTACCAATTTATTAAGTTTTAACACTAAATATATTATATACAAAAAAGAGAATTTCGTCCCCGCAAAAATTCATCTCACTCGGCCTATTAAATGAAAATACTAAAACTAATTTAGAGAACAACCAAACTTAATATAAGGATTTGAAAAACGAATTAGAAAAAAGAGTAAACGATTATCTAAAACAAAATTATAAAAAATCTAGATCATTGGTACAAAAGATCAAATCTCTTACCCCTATTTAGACAAAACAAAACTATAATATAAAATTACATCTTTACGACGACAATGCTTTTAATTATTCGCAGCATCTGAAAAATAAAAGTATATATTTTAAAAGTATTAACTAATTATTTCAAAAATTATATTAAATATATTTTTGATATATAATCACATGAAACCTAGGTGTCCAAATTAACTAAAATAATGAGTGTATTATAAAAAAAAAGGACACTCCAAAATTCGTTTTGAATTGAGATTAAAAAAATATAAAGAATGGAGAAAAAATAATATATATAAAGATATGAATGGAATATAATAGGTAAAAATATATATTTGCATTCATAATAAATATCATTTATATTGTTTAAATTCACATTATTTTTATTGACCGTAGTTCATAAATAATACTATATATGTATAAACAATAAAATTGATCTAAAGGGTTGATATATTTGCAGCTATTTTTTTGGATTAAAATATTTAAAATAAAAAAATACGAGCTATTCTCCGACAATAGAGTATTAAAGTAATAATTACATGGATTATAGTAAACTGAGGTGGATGGGGTAAACTCACAAATACTTAAAAAAATTGGTGAATTTTGTTAAAAAAAACAAAGATGAAATATAAAAATGGCTAGAGTTTTGTTATTAGAAAGCATAAGAATGACATAGAGTATATGTTCATATATATAGATAATATAAAGAGCTAACGAGTTTGGGCCTAATATCTTTAATACCCTCTTCAAAACTCACAATGCAACATTAATAAGCATTGAGATTTTGTCATAAAGAAAACAAAACCGCGTTGTTGTCTCAGCCTTCGTGAAAATATTAGCAACTTGCAAAAATGATGGAACATATGGAAGCGAGATGACGCCAGTCTGGAGATTATGTCGAGTGAAGTGACAGTCTATTTCAATGTGCTTCGTCCTCTCATGAAAAACATAATTCTTGGCTATCTGCATGACATTTTTGTCATCACAATGTAAGAAAGTGAGTTTAGTAACATTAAGCCCAATATCTGCAAGAAGCCATTGTAACCAAACAATCTCACATGTGCTCATGGCCATAGTACGGTACTCAACTTCAATAGACGATCTAGAGACAACATCTTGTTTCTTGCTTTTCCATGAGATTAATGAATTTTCAAGGAAAATAAAGAAACCAGTAGTAGATTTTTGGTCATGAGGATCAGTATCCCAATCAGCATCGCTATAGGCACACAATTTAAGTGAAAAGGTCGAAGGAAACAAAATGATTTGGAACTTAGTACCATAAAGATATCTCAATATTCGAAGAACACCCCCCCCCCCCAATGGAGGAATATAGTAGTAACAGACTAACTAACCACATGAACATCATAAGCTATATCTGGCCAAGTAATTGTAAGAAATACCAAGCTCCTAACAAGAGATCGATATAGAGTTGGGTCTGACAAAGGAACACCATAAGTCGGATAATACCGAGCATTGGTTTCAAGAGAGGTATTTATCGTCCTGTTATCAAAAATTTGCGCTCACTCGAATAAATCAGATATATATTTTGTCTCAAAGAGAATATAATCTTTTGGAGAGTGAGCCACCTCAATACCTAAAAAATAACGTAATAGTCTGAAGTCCTTCAACGCAAAATGCTGAGCCAATCACGTTTTAATGCCTCAATGCCATCAATATCATCACCTATAATGATCATATCATCTATATATAAGGATAAAATAATTCATCATGCACGTGTATATCTGATAGACAGTGCCGAATATGATTACTAGCAAGAAAACCAAATAAAGTAATAACCATAGAGAATTTTTCAAACCAAACATGAGGAGCTTGTTTGAGACCATATAAAGTTATCTTAATTCGACAAACCTCACATGGTTGGTGAGCAACACCTGGAGAAGGAGTCATATAAACCTCCTCATGAAGATCACGATTCAAAAATGCATTTTTACATCTTGTTGGAAGATCTTCTATTGGCAAACAAATACAACCGCAATAAGAGTACTAATTGTCGTCATTTTTACAATTAGGGAAAATGTCTCATCATAATCCATACCATACTTCTGTGAATATCTTTATTCTATAAGACGAACCTTATATATTTCAATAGACCCATCCGACTTTTTTTTAATTTTAAAAACCCATCGAGAGCCGATTAAATGCTTACTGGGTTAAGGTTTAACTATATCCCATGTATGAGTATGGTAAAAAGCAGTAAGCTCTTCGATTATTGTATTTTACCAACGAGTATCACAAACAACTTTTTTAAACGGTTGGGGCTCATATAAATCTGTATGTTTGCTATAAAAAAGGTAAAAGGAGTTGAATAAGAAGAATAAGTAAAATCTGGTAGTTTGGTAGACTTACTTGTACTAGTAGATCTTCTAAGAAGCTGAGTTGTTGGTTCACCAAAAGAAGGAGATGACTAAGGCATTGGTGGAGCATAAAAATTATCAACTTTCATAGATGTCTCATGAGCTGACACATCAATGTCAATGGGTATGTCGATGTTATTTTTAAAAGGATCAATAGTCTAAAGTTTTGTACTTGTTACATCATGTGATTTTGACAAAATAAAATAAAATGGGATATGCTCAAGAAATGTAACATGTCGAGATATATAAAGTTTCTGACTAGTTGGATCAAAGTAACGATAACCTTTCTGTCTAATACCATAACCCAAAAAACACATATATCGGTTTTAGGACCCAATTTGTTGCGTTCGACATGAGGACGAACGACAAAACATGTACATCCAAGCACTCGTAATGAAGAATAATATGGGGGTTATCCATGTAAATTTTATCAGAGAGACACCCCCAGAATTAGGTGCAGTGGGAATTTGATTAATCACATATACAATAGTATGACAAAAATATAAGAACAAATTATAATACTTTTTGTCCTATGTTACAACCAAGAAACAATAGGTCTCGTTGGTATTTTTGCGCTTATCACAACAACCATGGACATGCAACCATTAAAAGTTGGCAGGTATGGGATGAATCCAAAGGTTGATTGAAAATAGTGATTTAGTTCAGTTTGTTAAAGTTAAATAAGGAGAAATAAGTGAATAGAAAAATACAATGGAACAGAAGGATGAGGAAATAGAGAGAAGAAGAGAAGACAAAAGAAAGCAACAATATATGTTCACTAATTCTGGTGCGGATACTTTATCGGATAGTGATCCAGCTTCTAGAAAAAAAAACATAAACAAGATTTAGAGTTTCATTTACTTGAAGAATCATCCTACAATTACTATCGAATTCTGATTTCATATTTGATATTTCAAGATAATGATTTGAGAAGAGCGGTTAATTCGCATGGGGCTGCATTGATAGTTGATTTGGATATTTTGGGAGTGATAGTTTCTAAAGTATTGATAGATAATGAGAGTTCATGTAATGTCATTTTTAAAATATGTTATGATAAAATGCTTGGGAAAATTCAATTTGAAATTAAATTCGTTGAAGTGTTGTTTTGGGTTTCGAAGTGAAAAATTCCTCTGATAAGACTAAATTTCCATAATAATAAAATTATGATATAATTACACTAAAACATTCTACACATTAATAACTTCTTGTTCTTTTAAACCCTAAATCCTAAATATCATAGGAAACATTTTCGCTTCTCATTCTTTTGAAAACCCAAATTTGTTTCTTGTTCTTTTAAACCCTAAATCCTAAATATCATCATCTTTAGGTACATTTTCACTTCTCATTCTTTTGAAAACCCAAATTTGTTTCTTGTTCTTTTAAACCCTAAATCCTAAATATCATCATCTTTAGGTACATTTTCACTTCTCATTCTTTTGAAAACCCAAATTTGTTTATTTAGAGTTGGGAATACTAATTTATATAGCATAAATCATAAAAAGAAATAGTGTGATTAGACGAGGACTCAAATTTGAAGGACTCGGCCGTTTACAATTCAATTCATTGTGTTTTACCAAAATCAATGTCAAAGAAGAACAACGTGATAACATTTTTATCTAATATGTACATACATAAATAAAAGCAAATAATAATATTTTTATGATCATATTTATAAGAAAATATACAATTTAAAAATAAAAAATAGTTGATTCTCTTTTTTTTTATTTTGATATTTGACTACGTTAATTGAAATAAATAATATTTATAGTGAATCCAAGTTTAAAAGATAAAAATGTATTAAATATACATATTTAAATTTAAATGCATAGATTTAAATTGCGTGAATGGATGTTTTGCTATTCAACAAAATGCATTTGATTATAGATACCATGAATCAAATCAACGGTCTTAAAAATAAGTTGTATGCGAATTCATTGATGAATTTTGTTGGACTATGAAGATTCATGATTTCGAAGATAGAGAACAAGTTTGTGACCTTGTTAGCTTAAAATAAGTTAGCTTCCTGGAATGAAGGCGAACCCAGAAGATACAAGAAAAGAAATCATACCTCCTCCATAAACTCCTAAACTTTGGAACCTTCCTGCAAGAAACACACGCCATTTTCAAATAAACTAATCCCCATGTATTGTTTACTACAGAATTAACTATAAGAAACACATATACTTGTATTCAAACCCGATTTATATCATAAATAGTTTTGTATATTGAGTGTCAGATCAAGATAGTATACCAGCATAAAAACATACTATCATCATCCTCATTCTACAAATTTAAAAAACGCTATCGATCAGATAGATCAAAACTAATTTTATACGATGCATTCCAAAACCAGTTTAATTGAACAACAGCAATAAAATCGCAATTCAGAATGCATTTCGATTCGATTCGATTCATAAACAAACAAAAAAAAAAAAAAACAAATTAAGCCTCAGACCTCCTAGTTCGTAATTATCAACACTAAATCTGCAAAACAACCAAGTTTGCAGCTCATTAAACCATATACAATCATCATCGGCATTCGACTTAGCAGAATTGTATATAAAATGGCATCAGATCAAGTTGATTGAATCACCATACCCGGATCGACGAACTGAGTACTCAACCAACTATAAAGATCTTCGTCATTCCCATCGTACAGCCTACAAGTGAATAAGAAAACAAGATGTCGAGAACGGCTGAAGCTGTTGTCGTTGTTGTCGATGTTTACTTTGGGAATTGTCGTTGGATATTTATAGATGCGGTTGTTGTCTAGGGCTTTGATAGTGTTTAGGTATATGCTTGGGCTGTTTCGATCTCCTTTCTCGGTTGGAGAAAAAGAGTTTTTCCCATATTCTTTATTTTGTACCCTTCATATTTTTGTGGTTAATTTCTAATTTATGGATTTTCAACCAATGTAAGTTGAGATTTAGAAAGGGTAGAAGATTTCCGATGAAGAGAGAGAAAGTTATACAGAGAAGGTCCAAGATCGCCAATTATTGAAGGTTTTGATTGCTCGATCATCTCCGGCCACGGAGATTTTTAATAATACAATGTTTGAAGATAATGATTTCTTAAAACTTTCAACAACAACCAAAATTCAAAATAGGAATCAGATTTCTTATGGCGAAGCTGTTACCAAGAAATCTTCATCAAAACCAGAATTGAAGCTTGAGATTATTTTCTTCAAAGAAAATCACTCTCAGAAGAAAAAGGTCTGGCTCGAGGAAAACTCTAAGATTACGCTTATCGGCAAATTCAGGAATGATATTCCTAAGAGAAATACTCTGTTATCCTTCTTGGAAAAATTCAAATTCAAAGGACAGTATAACATGGAGATTTATGATTCAAGACATATCTTTCTTAAATTCAGTTTCAAAGAAGATATTTGCAAAATTTGGTCAAAAAATATCTGGATATTCGAGGAACATGAGATGAGGATCTTGCGATGGTATCCAGATTTTAGTGTGAAGAAGGAAAGTCATCTGTCTCTCGTTTGGGTTAAGTTTGACAGGCTTCCGGAATATCTTTACAATTCTGAAATTATAAATGATATGGCTTCTTCGATTGGTGTTGTCTACAAACTGGTTATCCCATATAAGAACAAAGTTCAAAATAATTGTTGTAATGCTTTAATCGAAATGGATGTGAATCAAATGCTCCATAAAAGGATCTGGATGGGTTTTGGCGATAATGGGTGTTGCTGGGTTTCTGTATTATACAAAAATTTGTCGTCCTATTGCAATTATTGTAATCACAAAGGTCATAAAGGATCTGAATGTAAGAAGAGGAATATGCAGGCTCAAACAGAGGAAGACCATTCTGACAAAAAGGATCAAAGCAATAGCAAGAACGTAATGCACATTTATGTTCCTAAAATTAGTTCGATAATCCCAAAGGTTTCGAAAGATCGGGAAAATGAACAGAAGGAAGCAAATGAAAAATTCCTGCATCTTGAAGAAAGGGATGTTATGGAAGCTATCGAGACTCTTGATCAAGGATTCTCTCATAATGGGTCACCTGAATTTGATATTCCAAATGAAGATGATGCTTTGCATACAAGTAATACCAATTGTAGTACTCTTTAGGATCAGATCTTGAATCCTTATGATCAGATCTTGAATCCTTCGTCCCCTATATTCAAAGAAATACTGATAAAAAAACTTAAAGCAAACAAGAAAATCAAAAAGCCAAACAAAAAGATTATCAAGTCCTTATGTTATAAGGACAAAACCAAAAATCTTATTCTGATAATGATAAGTCTAATTAGTTGGAACCTACGTGGTATCAATAATAAACCTACCATTCAGAGATTAAAGGACATGATTATCACCAACAAAATTCAAATTCTTGCGATCGAGGAGCCTTTGGTGAAAGTTGAGAAGATTAATGAGATTGCTCTTAAGCTGGGGTTCAGTAACTATATTGCAAATCAGTCTAACAAAGTCTGGTGTTTTCGGAAGGAAGAGATCAAGATTGATTTACTAATCAATCATGATCAGTGTTTACACCTGCATGTGTTTAATTCAGATACTGACATTAAGTTCACCCTGTCTATAATCAATGCCAAGTGCAATAGAAGTGAGAGAAGAGATCTTCGGAGTTTTCTTAATTCTATTTTTGTGACTGATAAAGCTTGGATGGCTGTTGGAGATTTTAACATCATTTCTAGCTCTGACGATCAGATTGGTTGTTCATCAATTTGTGTTAATAGCATGGAGGAGTTCAACGATTGTATTAGGGAATGTATGATGGAGGATGCAGACTATGGAGGCTCGAGATACACTTGGAATAGGGGTATTAGATGGAAGTGGCTTGATAGGGTTATGATTAATAGCAAGTGGCACGCTGCTTTCAATAATTCTCAGGTTCATCATATGATTAGAACCTGCTCCGATCATTCGCCTCTTTTAATCATTGTTAATAATGTTACTAATACTTTTCATAAGAAGGACTTTAAATATATGAATATTTGGTCTAGCGATGTGTCTTTTTTTAGTATTGCGATAACAATTGGAATCAAACAATTACATGTTACTCTAACCAGGTCTTTTGGCTCAAGTTGAAGAGGCTAAAAGCTTGTTTAAAAGAGTGAAATACAAATTGCTTTGGTAACATTTTCAACAATCTTAAAGAAGCTGGAGGAAACGTTAAGAAGTTGGAAGATTTATTGATTAATAACTTCAATGACAATGTAAAGTCTGACTTAGAGAAAGCGAATAGTCTGTATATTAAAAACCTGAGGATTGAAGCTGATTACTTGAAGCAGAAGTGTTATAGTTATTGGTTGAAAGATGGCGATCGAAATTCAGAGCTTTATCATTATTTTGTGAATAAGAAGAGAAGCAAAATGAATATCAAGAGTATCAAGGATGGGGATTCCTGGTTGACTGACGAAGATAGTATTGGTTGGTCTGCTGAGAAGTATTTTAAAGAGACTCTTTCTACTGAGTCTTATGACAACAAAGAGAAGGAGACTCAGTTGATGAATGATGGTATTTTTAATGCCATTTCTCATCTGTTGACTCTTGAAGATAATAATGCTTTGATGAAGCTGATTACTGAAGATGAAATCTGGAATGTTATATCAAGCATGAATGTTGATAGTGCGGCCGTTATAGATGGTTTCAACCTTCATTTTTATAAGTTTTTTTGAAATATTATTAAGAGAGATCTGTGTATCTCTTTTAATTCTTTTATCAAGGGTAATTACATGCCCAGAGGAATGTTTGCTACTGGGTTATGTTTGATCCCTAACACTAAGAATCCCATTTCTTGGAATTAGTACAAACCAATTGGTCTATGTACTATGATGAATAGAATCTTCGCAAAACTTATAAACTCTAGACTGGCGATTCTTTTGTCTAAAATTATTTCAAGTTATCAGGGTGCCTTTGTTCATGGACGTTGTATCCATGACAATATCCTTGTGGCCAAAGAAATGATTTATGACATAAACAGGAGGCCTAAAACAGGAAATATCCTGATTCAACTCGATATGTCGAAAGCGTTTGATAAAATGTCATTTTCATTCATTTATAAAGTCCTGTCTAAATTTGGTTTCTCTCAAGATTTTGTTGGCAGGTTAACAAGAAATGTCAGCATCTTCTTGCTTATAAATAGTGGTTCATTTGGTTTTTTTCAAACTAGAAGGGCCTGAGACAGGGAGACCCCCTGTCTCCTAGTTTGTTTATTATCAGTGAGAAGTGCTGTTAAGAGGACTGCAAGTTTTATTTGAAAATAACAGAAAGATGATTTATAATACTATATCTTAGATGTTAATTCCTTGTATGGTTTTTGCAGACGATATTCTTATTTTTACAAATAGCTTACAAGATTCAATTAACAATCTAAGTGCTTTTCTTGACAAATATCAGCTTGTATCAGGACAAATGATAAACAAACACAAGACTAAGCTTATCTCTTCTTCTTCTCTTCATCAAAGCAGAATAACTTGCTTGGAGGCTCAGACTGGTTACAAAATTGAGAATCTTCCTACGAGCTACTTAGGAATCATCCTTAACAGCAACAACAAGGCCTGCAATTTCATCAAAATCATCGACAAAATTAATGACAAACTAACATAGTGGGATTCAAAGTATATTTTCTTTGGAGGCAGATTAGTTTTAATCACTAATGTTCTTATGTCCTATCCTAATTACTGGTTACATGATAGCACTCTGCCTAAAAGAATTATCAACAAGATTGAGAAAATTCTTAACAAATTCCTCTAGAGATCTAAGTTAAATGAGCATACCACTCATTGGGCTAGCTGAAAGTCCATTTGTAAACCCTTTGAAGAGGGTGGGCTGAATATCAGAAGTCTCCCTGATATTTAGCAAACATACTCTTTAAAGTTATGGTTCATTTTTAGGAATAATAAAACCACCTGGGCCAATATGATGCATTGTACTTATTCTAAAAATATCCATCCTCTGTACACTAACTTTAATAGGATTGGCTCTCACACTTGGAGGAGGATGGTCAAAATTAAGCAGGATGCAGAAAAGCATATCAGATGGGTTTTGGGAAAAGGCGATATGGACTTTTGGAGAGAAAAGTGGCATGACTACATGCCTATTTCTGAAACTCAATCTGAGTTAAATTACCTGGAAGCCAAAGTGAGCTCTTTTTGGAAGAATGAAGAATGGGACATGACATCCTTAGCTCCTTTTCTTTCTCCTCAAAGATTGAGTAAGATTCATAAATTCAAAGTAGACAGAAATAAACAAGATATCATGCTCTGGAAATGTTCGAATGATACCAAGCTCAACACAAAGAAGACTTGGAGTGCCATCAAACACAAGTCAAACTATTCAAGGCTCTTCAAAAACATTTGGAGCTACATTATTCCGAGGAAGTTTGTTTTTCTTCTCTGGAAAATTATAATGAACTATATTCTTATAGACTCTATTTTACAACGAAGACACTTACAACTTGTTTCAAAATGTCAATTTTGCAGAAACTGTGAAGACATTACGCATGTTTTTGTCAATTGCAATCAAGCATGGCATATTTGGAATCACTACATCAATATTTTCAAGATTAGAGTTAACAGATGCATGGTTCTTCCTCATATCATCAAAATGTGGCATGATTTTAGCAGAAGCAAAGCTCATATCACTCACCTCATTCCGGCTATAATCTGCTGGACCATATGGTATAATCGAAACAACTCAAAATTTAAGGGGATTATCAACAACATCAATTCTACTATAAATTATATTGATCGTATTATTATCTCTTTAAATGCTACTGTTTTAACGAAAAAACACTGGTCTAACACAAAAAATGTTAGTCTGATTATGGGTTTCCTAGTTATAAATCCTAAGCCAAATTATGTTACCTGGAATCCTCCGATTGAAGGTCGGATTAAGCTTAATATTGACGTTTATGTTCTGAGAAATGCTGAAGCCAGTGGCGCAGGAATATTCAGAAATCATCTGGGTGAGGTCTTACAGTGTTTTAGCAACACTTATGGGAAACTTTCCCCTCTTTTAGCTGAGACGCGGGCGCTTCTCGATGGTTTGCTAATCTGCAAGCAAAATCATTGGCTTCATGTCGACATTGAATCGCATTGTCAGACTCTGATCAGTCTGCTTGCGGCCGACATTACCCCTTGCTATCTCAGCCCGGTTATTAAGATATGTCGTCAATCCATTGTCTCTCCTATGGTGATTAAGTACATCTCAAGAGTCTAAAATCAAACTGCTGATTGGCCATCTAAATGGACTCTGATATGCAAAGATAAACCTTCTTTCAACCCTTTTATCATCCCTTCTCAGCTTAATGCAATTACTTTCTTAGAAAGCATTGGATTGGGTTACTTATCTCAATCCTTCTAAGAGTTTCCTGCCTGTTTTTTCTTTCTTTGTTTTGTAGGGATAGAGAAAGATGTGAAAGAAGGTAAGGGATGAAGCTAAGGTAGTCAGAGCGATGGAAAATGAGGTTTTAAATCGAAGAGAAGAATCGATTGTATCTGAGGAATGGAAGACCTGTTGATTTTGGGTGAAGGCAATTCGCGCCTTGGATTTTGCTTTAATTGCAGAATTTCCATTCTGAAATTAGGTCTTGTTGTTAGGAAGAAATCGGTACTTTACCAATTTTTACTTTCCTTTTTCTTTGGCTATATTACTTTTAAGGCATTTATTTTGTAGAACTCTTAATTGAGTCCAATCTATCAAATGTTATTTTTGTTTGAAAAAAAATTGAGATTTAGAAAAGTGGTTATGATTTTTTTTATGAAATATTAGGTAGTTTGAATGTGCAAAAATATTTGGTTTTGTGTATTTAGAATTCCATGTATAAAAACGCAAATAGACTATGTTTGGTCTATGAATCGTGAGAAAATATAAATGCGAGTTGGTATATAACATCGTAAATCGTGAATCCATAATACATCGAAACGAATCGTGAACCATTACAAACTATAAGTGTGAATAAATAGATAGTCTCGTAAATCATGAATTACAATTTGATAATACGTAAAAATGTTATTTATAAATAAAAAAAACTCGTGACACCATTGAACAAGCATTGGAGGAAGAAAACGTATTATTTGGTGAGGTAATGCACGGGAATCCATGTAACACTCTAAAATTATACAATTTCTTAAAAACGAAATTATAAAAATAAACATTTTTAAAAGAATATGTATTTTACTATTTTACCTTTTGACTTAAGTATATCTCGTGTAGTCATCCGTCGGATGAGAAGGTCCGCCCCGACGGGGATAAGATGATATTTTTTGTAAGCTCTTAAATTTGGTAAAAACAACCGGGGCCAAATATGTGAAGAAAATAAATTGAAGGTACAATTGTTTCTCGTACAAATCAGTGTACTGTTTGCGTCGCATATCTTCATGCGACAACGTCCCAAACCTGTCGGATTTCTTCGTGCGATGATGACTGTTTAGTATCATTTGCATGCGACCCTTATAGATTAGATTAAAATGTTATATTTTGCATAAGGAACCTGCCCAACCTCCGTTTATGGATACCGATTACACAAAAATATTCACAACAGATAATTTATTTACGAAATACGAATTAGATGCTTTCGTAGATATAGAATTGAGGAAGATTAAGTTTTTCACGATTACGAAGCTCTATGATAGCGAGAAATGAGGAAGAACTCCTAGACTAGATTTCGTTTGCGAGAGGTACGGTATTTTCAAATCTAAAGTGAAACCGGATACTCTAAGAAAGTGGAAGAATAGTACGAAGAAATATAATTGTTCGTTTGAGTTAAAAGGTCATATGATAGACGTATTAGCCATGCAACGACATTTGAAAATGATAAATGGTACGCATAATCACGATACCTACGTTCGCTTAGACGGTCATTCCCGCGCTTGTAGGCTAAAACAGGATGAATAGGAACTACTTCGTAGTTTGTCTCACCTTGTTTCGCGTCCTAGGGAGACATATAGCTGTTTGAAGTCGAAATATCCTGAGAATATTTCGAGCATGCGTGTAATCTACAACTCCCGCCAAAAACATCGGGATGTTGAGCACGGGGGACAAACGCAAATGCAATATTTCTTGACGAAATTGAAGGAGCATGATTACTCCACGTGGGAGCGTTTGAAATACGATTCTAAAGTGATCACGGATTTTTTTCCGCACATCCTACAAGCATAAAATTATTACGTACATTCCATAATGTGTTATTCATAGATTGTACGTACAAGACGACTATGTATAAGATGCATTTATTAGAGATTGTTGGGTTAACGTCTACTTCCATTACATTTACCCCTGTGTATGTATTTATGAGCGGAGAGAATATACCAAATTATACATGGGCTTTGGAAACTCTTCGTGGTTTGATGATGGATAACGTGTGCGCATTTCCGAGGTTTATTATTACCTAACGCGAGTTAGCTCTCATACGATATATCGAGGATATATTTCCTGGCACACACCACTTGCTATGCATGTGGCATATTAGTAAGAAAATTGTTGGGACGGTCCGAAAGATATTGCATGATGATGTGGTTGCGAAACAATTTGTTGAGTTTTATGTCTACGTTGCCGGAGCGAACACGGTTGAGAGCTACGAAAAAATCTAGCTACATTGAACGAGATGTTTGCCTCGCAACCCAAGTGGTTTGCGTACGTTATGGACGCATGGATAGTAAAATATGGTGACAAATTTGTTCAATATCGAACGAACAAGATTCAACATTACGACCAAACAACTTCAAATAGGTATGTCATTTGATCTAATTTTTTGTTTTGCTACTATATCTCTTTAAAAATAAGATCTTAATTTTGTACGTGTATTATGTAGGTGTGAGGGTGCTCACTCGTCCCTCAAAAGATACCTTGGGACCAATCAATGTAATTTTGAGCTTTTTTGGGAAAAGTTTACTACTTACTAACAAAGCAGCATGCGGGGATCCTCGAATCGTTCGAGCGAAGTAAGTTTCGTCCAATTGCCGATTGTGATTGTGCTTTGACCCAGAATCTGAAAGGTTATGTATCACATGTGGGCCTAAAAATATTGACGTTAACTATTGTACGTTCTAGAAATATAAGAGTAGATCGAGTAACATGTGGAGGATATTTCCTTAAGAAAACACATGGGCTACCTTGTACATGTGAAGTTTCCTTTATAGCTAGAGATGGTAGGTGCTTTCCTTTAGAACATGTGGATATCTTTTGGAGAAGATTAGATATTGTTCATAGAGATCCCACTTCGCGTGAGGACGAATTGAGAAACAAACTGTCCATAATATATAACTTTATTCGTAGTTTTTTCCATGACCAACAAGACCACATTATCAATTGGGTAATGCAAATCTTGAAGCCCGAGACTAGTCATATTCAAGATCTTAAAGAAACGGTTAAATCTAAGGGTAGACCAAAGGGAGGCGTTGATAAATCAACTAAACGGAACCCTAGTGCGTGGGAATATCCCATTGAACAAACTGTTAGTGCTAGTACTTCGGCTAACTCGGTAGCTAGTACGCCCGTTAACACGTTAGGGAGCACGACCGCATCAAACATAATTCCGATTGTACCACCCAAACCACCACTTGCTAAAAAGAAATTCAGTCAGCCAATTTTTTTTATTAAGGATGGGAAGTTAACTATATATCTGGATTTCATCCCATCATTTCTACACACTTATATTACTAAGTTGGTGAACATAAATACTAAAAAATACAATTGAAGAAAGATGAATGTTCAGTCGTCAAGTTTGTATCCCATGTTGTCTTCAAAATCACCCATTTCTCTCTTTCTACAATCCTATCCTCCGGATACGCTACTGTATCCCTAGTGATATAGTCTACCACCATCATGTTCCAGACGGAACCCGCTTCTTGCTTTATTTTAAGTGGAAAAAAAAACAAACACTATAGTGGTTTGAAAATAATGTACCTACGTTTGATTTCATCACAAATGCGCACAAAAAAACCTCCTATTCATGCACGACCAAAATTGAAAGACATCATGCATAGGACCCGCTCAAAAAATTCACCGCTGATATCTTCCCCATCTCTCGGCGGGTAAACTTCATTTCCTGAAGGAATTGGTAGTCTTCATCAATGTTGAACTCCATTTATGGAGGTCTAAGTGTTTCTTTTTAGTTAGTAGATGTTTTATTTCTCTTTTATCACACTAGATTTCATGTCCTATTTATAAGGGGGAGTTGTTTTTTGCGGGAGTAGTTTTATTGGCGGGAGTCGCTTTTGGCGGGAGTAGTTTATTAGTAGGAGTCGCTTTTGGTGGGAGTTGATATGTGGCAGTTGATATTTTATCATTTTCCTTATCTTACATGTGTCATGTATTGATAGGTATACTTGGATTACATTATCCTTATCTTACATGTGTCACGTGTCATGTATTGATTGGTCTACTTGGATTACATTATCATTATCTTACATATGTCATATGTTTATTGGTCTATTTGGATTACGTTATCTAAAGACAAAATGGTCAATAAATACACGCTCTCAAACCATTAAATCATAAACTACAAATAAATTCTACAAAAATGTCACTATGGAGTGAGTTAGAAGATGAATATCTGATAAAAGCATCAATCAAAGTTGGTAAGACATATGAGCAAGAATGGGGTAAACACTATTGGGAGGCAATGCTATGCCAAATGTATTTCCTATACGATAGGGTTGGCATCCAGCCGCCTTTAATTTCAAGGTGTTTGGATGAAGTGAAAGCTAGGTGGTCTGTACTAGTGAAATTTTGTGTACATCTAGTTTCCGACCTTAACGACGTGGAACGTCATATTGCGTTTAACCGGTTCAACTACCACTCACATATACTTTAACGGAGGAGCAGTTGGATCATATCCGTTTCGACATTGTTACGATCAAGGAAGAGGAAATGCGTGACTATCAGATTGTGAAAGAAGAAAAGAAGTTGATGAAAAGGAACTAGCCTCATAGATAAATTATGATTACTATAATTAATTGCAAATGTTTGAGTTTTTGGTTGATTTTATGTTTGCGTTGTTGTTTGACTTTAGGTTTGAGTTTATGTTTGAGTTTTGGGTTTTCCTTAGTTCATGTTGTAGTTCACGCTTTTCTTGAATGTTGTTTTAATTTTTATGAGTTATGGCCCACTTTTTATCAACCTTAAGGTACTATTAAGTTGTTGTTAGAGGATGAAATTTCTTATTTTATCAGGCAAAAAAGAAGACTGTTTTCAAATAAAAATCCAAAAGTATTCCAAAAACATAGTAATATTAAGTAGTCTATAAAGCAAACGTAACAATAGCAAAGTCTAAAAACCAAACTAACATAATAATAAAACATCAAATGTCCACATATCAACAACGTGTATATCACTCAGCTATCATGCCCATCTGAAGGGAAGTCTGTAGTAATTCGTCGTAATCAAGTGCGCGTAGTCCTGGTACAAACTGTGCGATTTGAGTGTACCCTTCCATATCAGCACTACCCTGAGGCAGCACCTGAGGACCTCTAGCTGAACTCCCTGAAGCAGTGTTACTAACTATATACCACAGGTTCTTCTTCATCCAAACCCGGTACATTACATCGCTACTCGCTCCCTCACCGTTGTATTCCGCGCCAATAGTGGTGTATAAATTATACTCCCAATTTTTCCACAAATGACCATCCCAAACCTACCCATGAACCGTCTACTTGCCTGCTTTATTGGACGTAGGAGGACGTATATGTTTCTGAATGAGTTTAACATGGCCCATCTGACAAGTGACACGGTCGGGATAGTAAGGAACAACGATGTCAAACGCCTTTACCGTAAGCTTAACCAGCTGACACTATGGAACGGATGATCGTCCCGTAGATACGAATAGGGAAGGAAATTGACCTGTAAAGAAATAACTTAACAAATTAGACAACTATAGTAGTTAAAAAACATAACGTTAAAATTAAAAATACTACTTATATTTGACTTTGTGCACATGGATAGTGCATGCCTGAACTCCCTGTGTACATCCTGTGAAACACCGATCTTTTGTGGCGCATGTCGGCATGCATGGGGTAACTATAATTGGTAATTGCTAAAAAATAGAACTCGAAATTGCGTAAAGTGATTAAATATCCATGCCTCAAGCAGTCCAATAAACCCACAAATACCCTCGTACCATGCAAAGATCCCTGACTAAGGGAGCTATACAACTGCGCCAATACCAACTAACCCCAATCGTACTGATTCATAACCTGGTACTGGTTCACATTCACACAAGTAAAACAATTTGTTCTCGTCTCATGCGACCAGAGTGCTTAACCAATCTCATGTGACAAGAGTTGTCGCACAATCGCGTGTGATCAGATTATTGCATCAGTTTTGAAGAGTTAAAAGATGGTCCGAGGGTGATTTTGTTGTGAGAAGATTTGTTGATAGAGGATTAAGAAGTAGAAGAATATTTGAGTGTTAAATCTAGAGAGAGAAAATGCTAAAATGGTAGAGAGAGAAAGTCGTACTATTCATCTTCAGATTCGTGAAGCATGTGTGGTCCTTTTATAGTACAATTGCGGACCCCACATGCTTTAATTCGGTTTAATTACATCTTTTGGTCCCTGCTCTAAGATTCCTTCCTATTTTGGCTATGCCTTTATTACTAATCCATTTCAGCCCTTATATACTTATTTCTATGCATTTCGGCCCTTATACATTTATTTCTATGCATTTCAGCCCTTATACATTTATTTCTATGCATTTCGGCCCTTATACATTTATTTCTATGCATTTTGGCCCTTGTCTTTTATTCTTCCTCATCAAGTTTCACCCTTCGTGGCCGCACGATTGTGCGAGCAGTCTAAATCTGGTATCACTAATGTACGACGAACACCTGCGTGATATAAAATCCTAAATCTATCCAAACAACACCATTTCCAACAAAATTAAATCCAAAAACACAGATCCTTACTTTTTAAATCAAAACACAAAAAACTATATTTTTCAACCACGTATACACAACGAAAACTAGAAAAAAGATTATAGTGGGAGATAGTTTTCTTGCATTTTTATATTTTGCTCCCTGGAAGGTTTTCTTCATGACCTGGTTTCCCTCTATAAGAACGAAGGCTTTGGTTTAGAGTCGTATCTGGTGTGGTTTATTTTCGTCTGAGGGTAAGATCGTAACTTTTATTTAGAGTTTTGTGGAATTTTGTAAGTATTTAATGTTTGAGTAGAGAGTAGAGGGAGAATTAAGCAGTCTGGTTGTATTTAATTTTCATTACCCTCATTTAATGTTGGTGGTTGGGTATTTATACCCTTACATCTGGGCTTTATGGGTTTTCGGGTCATGTTTAATGGACCCGGGTCAAGTTCAAGGACCCATGAGCTCTTAGTAGGAGAGCAGACAGCTTAGTCAAGAAGTGATTAAGTTTTTAAGTACTTTAGTTCTTGTTCGAACAGTCCAATGGATGAGGTGTTCGAATTGCCATGTCCAGTTTGGTTGTCTTGGTCCGAACTATCCCTGCCCGGAGAGGTAACAGAATCCGGACTCATCAGTAGCCCCTTTTTTAGGTGTTTGTTCAAAAACTTTTGTCAAAACTTGAAAAACAGTCTGTTATCAGTAGCAGCTTCATCCGGACAGGTCTTTTGAATTGTGTTATGGTTTTATTCGGACTGAAAAAAGTTCTTTGAATCTAAACGGTTTTTTGCCAGAGTTTATGGGACACGTGTCTCCCTCTGGTTCGTTACTTCAGCCGTTTTTTCACCTCAAATTTTGCACCCACCTTCTCTGAAAAGCAACCTCTTCATTAATGAAGGTGACATCAGCGTCGTCCCTTAATCATTTGCAAATCTTTTCGAATTCTCCTAGGAATCAAAACTTCTTTTTGGGGTTCACTATAAATTAAATCACTTTATCACTGTTTCACTATCACTTTCATTTTCACTTTGCTAATTCTCAGAGTTTTCTCTCTCAAACACAAGTTCCTTACTTTGGTTGTTTATGTTCACGGCTAGAAACGCTCTAATCAGAGGTGGGTGGCTCAATCTATCAGAACTAGAGAAAGCACAAAAAGTTGAAAGGGAAAGGCGCATCTCAGCAGGCTTACCCACTTCCCCCATCGACAAACCAGCAATCTCAGCTACAGAGCCTGACCAGGGTTCCTCCTCCACAAAGGGTATCAAACCGAATAGATTGTTTCAAACTAGTCTTTCTCCTATCCTCTCAGGTTCTTCGGTTCAAGAGTCAGAACCCACTGTTGAACCAGGTTTAACAGTTACCAATTTTAAAAAACCTTCTCCATTCTTAGCCATGGGGTCAGACGCTGATACTTCTCCTAACAAGCTGGTTGATCGAAGAAAAGGCCGGCTTGTCAAAGGGCAGGCTTCCAAAGGCACCTCTTTCGAAATCGGGCACCAAGGACAGCAGTGCAGGGTCAGAAACAACTATAAAAGTACCCAAGGACAGGTTGTCCGGTCCGGAGGCTACTGGTTTGAGCCCCCAAAGAGAAACGTCCACATCAGAGCCAAGAGAGTACTGAAGCTCATCAGTCCGGATGTCAGGCTGAACCAACTCCAAACCTCCCCCTCACAATGACAACTGAAAACGCTTCCTCAATCATGGAGGAAATAATGGAGGACTCTATCGAAGAGGCTCCATTCGAGTCCGAACCTTCCGGACAGACTAGTGGTGTTGTTGCTGCCCAAAAGGATAAAGGCAAGGAGAAGCTATGCTTAAGGCATCCGGATCTGCCGGAATGCCTCGAAGGAAAGGTTGGACCTTGTTTCCATAAGGTCAGTGTTAAATATCTTCTCGCTTTACAGAAAATAAACTATGCTTTCATCCATATAGGCGAGTTGGGCCAGATGCGTACGAAGTGGGGGATTCCAGAGAATGTGAAGATAAGAATCCCCATAGACCCCGAAACCCCAATGGACTGCATACTCAGTGAAATAGTCATCTTCACTGAGCTTTTTAGCTGGGGTTTAAGGTTCCCCCTGGATCCGGAAATAGATAGGTATTTCCATCTTATCAAGCTTTGTCCCAGTCAACTAAGCCCCAACGCCTGGTACACACTTATGGCCTGCATCATGGCCTCCAGGCTCTTCGGGATTCCTCTACCAATTGAGGAGTTCGCAGCTGTGGCCAGTCTCTGCAGGAACCACCACATTCCCTTCTATCACTTCAACATGGGTGATAATTATAAAGCAGTGGATGATCTGCTTGAGTCGGAGAGAAATTGGAGGACTCAATTCCTGTTCGTAAGTGGTGCTTGGGAGAACGGGAGGAAAATCAAAACCGGAGTCAACCCAAGTCTCATCACCAGCAGATGGAGGAGTGATCGTAAGGCTCCTACTTTATATTCTTATTTCTACTTTTATCGAATTTGCTTAAACTGACTGGTCTTGTCTTTTTTCTTAGCATATTTGCCCAAATACTTCAATGACTACCTAAATTCCGGGCAGACCACTTGTACCAAGATCAACACTTGGGCTGCTGAAAAGTGGGGGAACCGGTTTCGTGATGCTTTCACAGGGGGGAACTTTGCAAGGTCTCACCTCTGGAACACTACTGGTCGGAGGGACTTGACCTGGGAAGAACTCACCACTCCACCCCCTCCGGATGTAGTCCTCAAGAGAACACACAAACCGGATGGGTCACTTTACTTGCCAGGCTGGGCCAAGGCCCCGATTAAAATGAAAGGCAAGAAAAAGAAGGGCAAGAAGGTTGTAGGTGAATCTAACCCTGCTGAGGTGGAGGAGGCTATTCCAACAAATCAAGAGGGGGCCAACCCCAAGCCAGATCGATGCTGCTCTCTTAGAAGTGGTGGAGCAGGAGAGTGTTAGGGAAGAGGTTCGATCCCCAAAACCCCCAAGGGCTCCCAAGAGAGACCGAAAACGGGGAGCAGAAAGCAAAGACAGGGAGACTAAGAAGAAAAAGACTTCCAGGGGTGATGAACTTTCTCTCCGGCCTCCGGAGCCCCTCCCCCTGTAGATCCTACTGATCCAACACAAGCAGAGGAGATCCCTGATTCAAACCGATGAGGTTGGAGGAGGAGACCTGAGCATTGATGGGGTTGACATCACCGGGCTTGATGGATTTGGTGACTATTTTGCCAACCTCCCTAGAGACTATTTTTCTGGGCCTTACCTCCCTCCGAGTACTTCGAGCGCCGTCACTTTTAATGGTAAGACTTTTACTGTTTTAAGTGAAAGGGATATTATAGCTCACTCCATATTAAGCAATGTCAGCCAATGCTTGTTTTGGAGAAACAAGTTCGAAGTCAGGCGGATATTATCAAAGATCTCAAATGACAAAGAGAGACTGTCTGATGATCTTCTTACTGCCACTCAACATGCTAACATTCTAAAGGGAGAAAACGAGGAGCTAAAGAAGAGCCAAAAAGGGTGGATCACCAAGGTTTCTACTTCAGAAGACACTATCAAAAAGCTCCGAGAGAAGCTGTCCGGATTGGAGAAAGATATCTCTTCTTCGAAAGAGGAGGCGGAGGCCAAGGATCAAATCATCCATAACTTGACAAATGACAAGATCGCGCTCGAGAACACAGTGTCCAAGGCTGCAGAGGAGAAAGCAGATCTGCTAAGGGAGCAAGAGGCCAAGATTCAGGCCAAGATCGATGCTTATGCCAACAGTGTAATAGACAGCAAAGAAGAAATGTATGCCAAGGTGAAATCAGACATTGTCTTGCTCTTCCATGAGAAGTTCCCGAAGAGGAATCTGGGAGACTTATGGAGTTTTTTAGAGTATCCAGACCTTCCTTTCCACACAATGGCCGAAGGCGACAGGTTTGATTTCTCCAGTGCATCCTCATCTGATGACGAAGAGAGCACCGGGGAGAGCCCAAACAAGGAGGAGACCGATCATAAGAAGAAGAAGAAGACAGATGAGGCTGAGCCATCTTCAAAGGCTCAGTCTTAGAATTTGAATTATCTTTTTATCTTTTATGTTATCTGAACTAAAGTCCTTGGAAGGCCAAGGCATTTTTGTAATTGTGTCCGGTATTTAACCAGATAGATCTTTTTGTTTTGTCTGACAATTTAAAAGTCCTTGGAAGGCCAAGGCACTTAGGTTATTTCAATGAATATCTTTTTTTTGCACAACTCTTGCATCCTTTCATAGTTCGTTTCAATTTTGGTGGCTAGTGTTTAAATAGCCCTTAGTTATTTCATAAACATTCTAAAGTGAGAGTGTTTAAATTCTCCGATGAAAAATGTTTAAGTAGTCATCATTCCCTTAATCCAATCCGGATGGTATGATAAAAAACAAAGTAAGAACACTTCAAAAAAATTTAAGAAGGCATCAAATTTAATTAAAAAGCCCGGACACCTCATTAAAACCTTCCCGTGCCACCAGGGTAGGAAAGAGTATGCCCCCAAATATTTACATGGATTTTTAAACAAGTAAATATTTACACAGCTTCTATTCCAAGTACATTCGGAGATGCTCAATATTCCAAGGGTGATTTAAAACCCTTCCATCTTTGTCTTCTTGCCAATATGTTCCACGTTTAAGCCTTTCAATGACCATATAAGGTCCTTCCCAAGTTGGGGCCAGTTTGCCGAGGAGCTTCTTTTTAGTGTGTAAGAAGACTTTCCTCAATACCTTGTCCCTCGGCTGGAAATCTCTTCTTTTAACTCTAGAAGCAAACCTGCTTCTCATCAAACCTTGATAGTGTGCAGCTCTAAGGTGAGCCTTAACTTGTCTTTCCTCTATTAGGTCAAGCTAACCTCTAATTGCCACTTCGTTAGCGTGTTCGGAGAAGTTGTGAACCCGAAATGAAGGGAGTGTTGCTTCTATGGGGGCTATTGCATCCATCCCATATACCAAGGCAAAAGTTGACTCTTGTGTTGCAGCCCCAGGTGTAGTCCGGTAGGCCCACAAAACCTCTTGTAAATAGCTAGGCCACTTCCCAGCAGCCCCTTCCAAATTCTTCTTTAAACCGGACAGTATAGTTCTGTTAGCCACTTTAACCTGACCATTCGCTTGTGGGTGGAAAGTTGAAGAGAAGAAATGTTGTATACCTCTTGAGGCACAAAAACTCTCCATTTCTTTGTTGTCGAACTGTGGCCCAATGCCTGTCGTTATCTTTTGTGGAACACCAAATCTGCAACAGATGTTGGATCAAATGAATTTTATGACAGCTTTTGATGTTGTTCCTGCCATAGGGGATGCTTCAATCCACTTCGAAAAGTAATCTATAGCAACAATTATAGTTATGCGCCCTCCGGACCCCATAGGAAGAGGGCCCACTAAATCCAACCCATATCGAGCAAAAGGTATAGGCTCAGAAATTGACTCTAAAGGGATAGTTGGGACATGAATTTCATTGCTATATCTCTGGCATGGATCACACCTTCTCACCAGCTCTTTAGCATCATGCATTATAGAGGGCCAATAATAGCCGGCCAGTAAAACTCTCCTTGTTAGAGCCCTGAATCCATAGTGAGCTGATCCCTCACCATCATGCAATTCGGAGAGGTAGGCCTGTCAAAAAAATCCGAAAAATTTGATATCCGACCGAAATATTCGATATCGAATCCGAAAAAAACGGATAATATCCGTATTCGAAAGAAAACGGATAATATTCGTATCCGAATTCGTATCCGAAAATAGCGGATATGGATATAGGCATATCCGTATTCGAAATATTCGATATCCGAAATTGTATAAATATATATATAAATTTTTTTTTATTTAAACATATTTTTTAGTTATCCCACATCGTAAAAAGCAAAACAAAATACCAAGAAAGTTGTCTATAAATATAGAAGATTGCTTCTTTAAAAATTATAACTTATCCCACATCTAAAGTTGGAAAAAGAATCGTTACCAAACTCTTTATAAAAGACATGGTGGCTTTTCTTACCAAGTATATCTTTTTTAGTCTTATGACTCTTATCCCACATCTAAAATGTGGAAAAGAATTGCTACCAAACTTTCTATAAAAGACATGGTGGCTTTTCAAAATAAGTATATTTTTTTAACCTTACCCCACATCTAAAATGGGAATATGAATTTTTACTAAGGCTTCTATAAAGGTAACCTAACCAATAATGTAATTAGTTAAAAACTTTAGTGGATAATCGGATTCGGATATTATCCGTATTCGGATAATATCCGTCGGATACGGATTCGGATATTAATTTTAAAACAAATTCGGATTCGAATTCGGATTCGAATAGTGATTTCGGATTTCGGATTCGGATTCGGATATAGACAGATTCGTATCCGAAATATCCGTTTGATAGCCCTACGGAGAGGACTACTTGAGACTCATCATCTCCCAAACATCGCAAAAGAGGTTTACTGTAAGACTTTTTATACAAAACGTCTCTTAGTATGATAAATCCACGAGCCTTGTGCTTCATTTTTCTTGCTAGTGATTTATCCTGAGGCAAAATGCCATCGGAGAGGTACTGCAGGAGAGGAAATCTCCAATCTTGAGGTTGTTTCATCTGTACTTCGAAAATCTCTTCCTCTTTACCCACATTAAGTTGAATGGAAGGGCTCTCCAGTACATGGATCCAAGGATATGACTCAGTGTAGGCTATGGTTGCCAATGAATCTGCTAGTTCATTTTCTGCCCGGGGTATATGCTCATAAACAATGCTTTTGAACTTAAGAGCCTCATTTTTAAGAAGAAGTAAGTACTTCACTAGTTGCTCGTTTGTTGCCTCAGATTGACCTTGTGCATGGTGGATAAGAAGCTGGGAATCACTCATCAGCTTGACCCTTTTGGCCCCACAAATATAAGCTAACTTTAAACCAGCTATAGCTGCTTCGTATTCAGACTCATTATTGGAAGCCCTGAAAGTAAAACATATAGCCTGGTACATTTTGTCACCATATGGAGAACCACATCCCATAGTACTGGATCCACCATCCGTCCGGACGACCCAGACCTTTTTGTCTTTCATCTCAATATTCTGCTCCGTATCTCTATCAGAGTGGAATTCAACTAAAAAACCAGCCACAGCTTGGGCTTTGACTGCTGTTCGAAAAGCAAAATCAATATCGAAGTCCCCCAATTCCACTGACCATTTAGTCATTCTACTTAAAATGTCTGCCTTTTGAAGGACATTCTTCAAAGGAAAAGATGTCCGGACGATAATAGGATGAGCCTGAAAATAAGGCCTCATCTTCCTTGCAACAATTACCAAGGCTAATGCTAATTTTTCGAGCTTTAAATAGCGTTTTTCTGCATCTATCAAGCTCTTGCTGATGTAGTACACCGGATGGGGGTAGTTATCCACCTCTCTTACCAATACAGCGCTGATGGCACAACTTGAAACTGCCAAGTATACGAAGAGTGTCTCTCCATCAACAGGTTTAAATAAAGTCTTGGGGGAGGACAAATGTTTCTTAATCTCATTGAAGGCCTCATCGCACTGTGAAGTCCAGTCAAATCCCTTTGCACCCTTTAGAGTTTGAAAAAATGGGGCACATCTGTCTGAAGACCTTAAGATGAATTGATTTAAAGCAGCCAACCTCCCAGTAAACCGTTGTACTTTTTTAACATTCCGAGGAGGCTCCATTTGGAACAAAGCATTAAGCTGGTCCGGTTCGGGCTGTATCCCTTTCTCACTTATTATATAACCTAGGAATTTCCCGGACTGCACTCTGAACACACATTTTTCTGGATTTAGCTTTAAATTCACTTTTACTAAATTAGCAAAAGTTTCTTGGAGGTCCGCCAAGTGTAGTTGTTCATCCATACTTTTCACCATCATGTCATCAATGTATACTTCCATATTTCTTACAATTTGATCAGCAAAGGCTTTGTTCACCAATCTCTGCTAAGTAGCCCCAGTATTTTTCAATCCAAACGGCATTACCTTGTAGCAATGAAGACCCCTGTCAGTGACAAACGTGGTATGCTCCTGATCCTTCGGATCTACTTGAATCTGATTGTACCCAGAGAAAGCATCCATGAAGGATAGTAGCTTATTCCCAGAGGTGGAATCTACTAGCTGATCAATCCGGGGGACTGGATATAAATCTTTTGGGCAAGCCCTATTGAGATCTGTGAAGTCAATGCACATACGCCACTTGCCATTTTTCTTTTTCACCAAGACCGGATTGGCAGTCCACAAAGGATATTGAGACTCCTTTATATGCCCCATTTTTGTGAGCCTGTCAACTTCTTGAACAATAACATCAGCATTTTCTTTAGAAAAATCCTTTCTCTTTTGTACCACAGGTGTTATATCCCTCTGAATGGACAGGTGATGTGATATAATATCTGATGGAACCCCAGTAACATCAGCATTGCACCAAGCAAAAACATGCTGATGGTCTTTTAAAAACTTTAACATCTTATTCTTCAGGTCGGATGGCATTTTGGACCCTATCTTAACACTTTTTCCTTCTTCTAAAGAATGTGTTTCAACTTCTTCAACCGGTATCAATACTCCAGGGGTCTCTGGGGGTCATCAATTTCACCCTCACCCCTAGAAAGCCCCTCAAACTGCTATTCTTCGTTGATACGAACTGCCCCCAACGTCCGTGGAGCCAGTGTTGTAGCATAACACTCTCTTGCAACCTTTTGACTGCTTCGGACAACTCCTACTTGTCCTTGAACAGTATATTTCAAACATTGGTGGATTGTCGAGGCCACTGCACGCATCCTAGAGAGCCAAGACCTCCCTAAAATAGCATTATAACAAGTGGGACAATCCACCACAATAAAAAGTATCCTGACCATCTTCTTGAAAGGGCCCTTGCCCAACAAAACTTCCTCTTCGAACTCCCCGATCACATCTGCTGAGCTCCCAGTGAAACCCACAATTGATCTGTTCGAACGCTGAATTACGGCTGGATTTTTCATCTTTTTGTAAGTGGTTAAGAAGAGGATATTGGCTGAGCTTTCAGCATCCACCAAGATTCATCTTATGTCATTGCCCCCAATGGATGCTCCTATGACAACAGCATCTTCATGAGGGCTAGCTATATCTCTTAAGTCATCTTCATCGAAAATAATGAAGGGAAATGGAATTTGTGATTGATAGGAGGTCATGCCTCCTTCTAGCTGGGTGGCTAAAGTATGAACATGCCTCTTCCTCGAAGAAGCAGTAGGAGCTGTCATAGTATCCCCTCCGAAAATTGTAAGTGACTCAAAAAACTTAATAAGCCCGGAGACCGTTTTACAACATTTCTCAATGGCACCCACTCTATTTCGAGTTGGATCAGGATCCAGGTATTCTGATTCTACATCAAATCTTTCAATTATAACCATAGCTCCCTCCGGGGCAGCATTGCTTGGACCAACCCGATGAGCATTATCAGGCATATTTCCTCCTCTTCTTTTGACATATGCCCCCAGCTTTCCTCTTTCAATCAAGTTCTGAACCTCTTGTTTCAAGGCTATACAATTGTCAGTGGTATGGCCAGCATCATTATGGTACTAGCAGAAAGAGTTGTTACGATGTTCCCTTGAAGATTGCAGTGCGGCCGGTCTTCTATAGTGCACTTCTTCCTTTGTTTTATCATAAATGGTGGCCACACTTTCTTTTAATTCTGCAAACCACTCCGGTTGAACCCAAGGCCCTCTCTTATTTCTAGATTGTTGAATCTGGGCAGGTGCAGCTGGCTGAGATTGAGCTTTAGCCCTGTTATGCCCCTGTCCGATCTCCTTTACCTTGTTCCCAGACTGATTTTGATTGGGGTTTGGTGCAACCGGGGCAGACCTCACCTGCATGTGCACCCTAGTTTTCTTTGTTTCATCAACATTGATCTGCTTTCCAACTTGATTCAGCAAACCTCCCCAAGTCATGGCTTTCTTTCTAGTCACTGAATCAGCCAAATTTCCAGGGTTTAATCCCTGTCTCAAGGATGTTATTGCTACTTGCTCGAAGCAATCAGCCAACCCATTTTTGGTGTTTACAAAACGACTTATGTATTCTTTCAATGATTCGTTTGGTTCTTGGGCACAATGGATTATTGTGTCCCCGTTGCCCTTCAACTCTTTACTCCCAACAAACTGCCTTCGAAAGGCCACCCAAAAGTATCAAAATTCTTGATGCAGCCTTGAGGTAGGCTGTTATACCATTTTAGAGCACTCCCCGTAAAGGATTGGGAGAATGCTCTACAGAGTAACTTGTCGTCATCATCAAAATTCATCATGAAGTTTTTAAATTGCTCCAAGTGGTTGTCCGGATCAGTACTGCCATCATATTTCTCTATTTTAGTGCTATCGAACCTCTTAGGGAGGTTTCCGGACAGAATCTTGGAAGACAATGGAGATTGTCTCCAATTCCGGCCACGAATGAACACAATATCCTCATTGGGAGTTGCAAAGATACCTGGTTCATCGTGGAAGGTAAAAGGATCCATCAGCATCCGGTCTACGTGCCTCCGGCTGTGAGATGATCCTTTGCCTATATTCTTCTTCAATTTCCCATGTCTATCCCTTTTTCTTGAATATTTTTTAATCAACTTTTGCTTCGTTTAGGATCGGCCCTCATCACTGCTAGAGGACAAAGACTTTTCAACTCATTCCTCATCCGAGGAGCTACCAGAAGACTCTGAGTCTGAGTCAGAACTCTCCACTGGTTTAGACCGGTGAGACTTTTTGGAGCTAGCATGAGTTTTCTTGGTACTCACATGAGTCTTCAAAGGCTCATGCTCTCTAGGGTTGTCGGTATGATGAGCGACTGATGCTTTTGACTTCTCTTTCAAGCACATCTTAGCATTTTCTGCCCTCAGAGCTTCTATCTCGCCCTTTAATATATCACGCTCCTCGATGGTATACTCATCATTTTCACCCACCACTTTAAGCAAAGCTTGTGGTACTTCCGGGGCGTCCGGATTCATTCGGACTGATTTTTCTTGATGGTTTTGAATGCTCGATTCAGGTACCGTCGTGCTCCCATTGTGGTCGCCAATTTGGTGTGGTTTATTTTCATCTGAGGGTAAGATCGTAACTTTTATTTAGAGTTTTGTGGAAGTTTGTAAGTATTTAATGTTTGAGTAGAGAGTAAAGGGAGAATTAAGTAGCCTGGTTGTATTTAATTTTCATTACCCTCATTTAATGTTGGTGGTTGGGTATTTATACCCTTACATCTGGGCTTTATGGGTTTTCGGGTCATGTTTAATGGACCCGGGTCAAGTTCAAAGACCCATGAGCTCTTAGTAGGAGAGCAAGCAGCTTAGTCAAGAAGTGATTAAGTTTTTAAGTACTTTAGTTCTTGTTCGAACAGTCCAATGGATGAGGTGTTCGAACTGCCATGTCCGGTTTGGTGGTCTTGGTCCGAACTGTCCCTGCCCGGAGAGGTAACAGAATCCGGACTCATTAGTATCTACTCTTCATAAATCTTTTATGGTGCTCTACTCAAATCCGAGCTTGGTCGTACCGTTCCTCAATCTATTTGATAAAAATGTTTCGTTCATCACTATCGTTTTTTTTTAAATAATAATTGTATCTATGGCTGAGGATGATGATCTCTCCGGACATGAAAACCTCGGTCCCATATAATTATTGAAAAAGAGTTTCTCTAGTGTCTGACCTAGGAGTCATCTGATACGTCGAAAGAACCTTGACTAATTTATCATGCCATTTCCACTTAAATTCCATAATATATTTCATTATTCCGTCGATTTTAGTTATATTCGTTTACATCATGCATTTTTATTTGTTGTATACCTGCCAATAATAAATTGAGGTTTACTGAAACATTAGATAAACAACTAAGACAGTAAATAAATAGGAAACCAATTGAGTTTAATTGAGAAAACATCTTCAACTTAGAAAATTCATTGTATCATAAATTCATAATGCAATCAAGCTTTGTAAATTTTTCGACCCAAAAAATGTAAACACATCCTCAATTCCTGATAGTAATTTTCTCTCTCTGGTATAAAACTATATCACATGGAAAAGAACTTATAATAAACAAGTCCAAGAACCGATTTTATAAGGAACGAGACAAATGAAATAAAAAAAGCCTTCAACAAACTAGTCAATATAACAGTCAAAACTCCTAAATTAATTATCAATATGCAGAGTAACATTAAGAAGATGGCATTCATTTGAATAAAAACTGGTCAATAAAAAGACAAGCATTCAAACCACATCATATTATTAAAACAATGCACAACCTTTGCACATAATTTACTCATTAGTATTCATATAAAGAAATTTCAACTTGATAGAAGTGTCGCCATATATTATCTAATTTTATAGCCAATTACTTGAAACTTCCAAAGCCAGTATAGTTGTTACACTTCCAAATAATAAAATACACACTTCAAATGGAATCATCAAGGACATTGTAGAAACAATGCACATGATCTACAAAACATAGAATTCAAATTCAACAACTTAAGAACGAGGTTGAAAGTGACAAGGATGGTATAAAGAAGTTTTTGAATGAGTTGGAAGAGAAATATCCTCTTACCAAAAAATTCCAAGAGGAATTATATACGGTCAAGGCCCAAGCTATGAAAGATAAAGAAGATGCAGAGGAAGCGTATCTGATCGGATTCTAAAGTCCTTGACTAAATGAGATACTTCGATCAGGTCTTTTATGGTGTTGGATTTCCAAAGCCAAAATTTGGATCTTTGTGAGAGTTAGTCCCAATGGAACGGTGACCTAATGATATGCCTTTAGTTGATCAGGTAGAGGCATCAATAGATTCAGACACCAATGAAGCAAAGATAAAGACTCCAGATATGGGAGTTCATATTAAGAAGATTGCACCTGATAAGAGTAAAATTGGATTTTAGAGAGAGAAAATGAATCTAGTCTTTTGAGAGAAAGAGAACAAAAATTAAAGAAAATTTATTGGTTCAAGAATCAATCTTCCTCTAATCATTAGCCTTAACCCTTATTTATAGGCGCTCATGACTTATAACAAAATTAGTTACACATTTAGGAGAATTACTCATTAAGTCCTTATTTTCATATGAACCTTAAATTTGTCCCTAAATTTATATAAAACATCATACAGACTTATTTATTACATACAAGTTCTATTTCCTATATCCTTATCAGAAGTCTCCCTAATTCTCATGAAAGACAATGAATGAGAAATAGATTTCCTCGAAAATATGTTAGGTTTTTCCCGTCACAATCCGATGTGCATGAGACATGTGATTTCCAAATCATTTAGTTACATTTTACGTCCTCGAATAATCACCCAAGAAGTATCCTCCTCGAAATCAATTAACCCTTTAATCACACCTCGACTTATTTCAAATGAAACTCTTAAGTCACATTTCTTCTAACAGCCAATAGAGTTTGAAGTACAACTAATATTCGTGATGATTTACTAGGTAGTAGGTCTACCCCTAGGTCTCACATACAACAGGTGTCAAGTTCACTTTTCCAAGCAACCGCTAGATATTCCAACCAATTGACTCATACACCTCTTCCACTTCTCAACATTCCTTTTCCACGCCTATAAATACCTTTTGTGAACCATTGTTTAGTTCATCGGCTTAACTTCTAGAGAGAGAAATTGTAAACCCCATAAATTCTATAGCTATCTTTATTTGATTCTTCAATCTATTGGCTACCTTTATCGAAAAACTCAAATTTCAGTTCGATTATGAGATAGCATCCAAAAACTAGGAGATCCAAAGCTAGAATTCCCAGAAAATTCAGCTCTCCAAAATCTGACAACAAGGTTTTCGGTGCCTACGACTATCCAATAATCGTACAACCAATCCAATACCATCTCATTATCCCTTAAGGGAAGTGGTTGAGACAACCACTGTGGTGGATCAACAAAATCCCTCACAAATGGAACCTCCTTCAACATCAAACCCACCATAATTACGAGATGAAATTTCCGATGAGAAATGTGATTCAGGAGCCATCCAGTCAATGCCGAGGCTGAGAGTGAAGGTAAGGCCAATGAAGCTGATTCTGAGGATGAAGTTGTGGTGCTGGAAAATCAACAAAATGAGATGGAAACGGATGCGGATGAAAGAGGAAATCGGCAAGAAGAGACTATGGCAACTAATAAACGAGGCGTCGATCATTTTGACCATGATAGCTTTATCAACCTCGATCAATCCCAAGAGTTTGACAGAGATACAAATCCATATAATCAAAAGATTCAAGACCAATTTCAACATTATGGTGAAAGATTTGCTCCTACACAACCCAAAATAGTTGAGGCAGAAATCCCTTTACCACCGTCTTCCTCCGCTCTGATGCCCTACAAAAATCTTATACTCATACCTCTCGAAGAGCCATCTGAAGAGGTAGAACTGGCTCTCCAACCATTTACAATCTAGGCACTGCAGCCCAAAAACCGTGCCACAAAAGAAGTGGAAGAGCTTAACACTTCCCACAAAAATGGTATAGATGAGCTAAAATCGAAACATGCGCAGGAGTTGGCCGATGAGAAGGAAAGATATTCAACACTTCAGCTCTCTTTAAAAAAACGTGAGGATGAAAAGAAAAAGTTGTCAGAATACATGGATGCTCTTGAAATTTAGTTTGAGGAGGAGAAAAACCTTGTTGTGATGGCTGATGAAAATAAGTGTTGGAAGGACATGCCAGTAGCTATAAAGAATGCCGAGGAAGTAAAGACTGTGAACCTTCTTCGAGAAATTCATGCCTCACTTCCAAAAGCTGACTTTTCAAAATTCTGGGAGCAGATTCCCATTGAAAATCGCCCCAACGAAGCTTTTGATCCTATACTTAGCTCATCAACAAGGGAAGAAGAAGAAGTAACAGAATAAACCGCTTCAGAACAAGATGAGTCATTTGAGTAGTACTCCAAATATAAATAAGTTCACCCTTTTGTGTTTGATTTTTGTGTATTTGTCATCCAATTGTTATAGGATGACTTGAATATGATAAATATTATTTTACTTATCATGTTTATAAAATTATTTTGTCGAGTCATCAGATTATTTTGAATGAAATGGTATTTTGTGCATTTTTATTTAAAAATTCATAAAACAAAGCATATTTACTTCGAAATAATGCATCATAAAATAAATCACTCATATAAAAAACATACCACTTTGAATATTATAGTGAATTTAAAGAATGTAGCACTTCGAATATCACAATGCGTTTAAAGAATGTAGCACTTCGCATAAAACAAGTGTATTTATTATACGTAACACCTCAAATATGGTTGTTTCTTCGAAATATGTTTAAAATGAAAGTGTAACACCTCGGAAATATTAATCTTCATTAACTTCAAAGATAATCAGTCTCTGACTAGATACCAAAACAATTCGAAGACTTATACTTTAAACAAATATTAGCCAAAAAGACTTTATAATTTGCTTTGAATATGTACATGACTAGTCTCTCTTGGAGTTATTCTATAAGCCTATAACACCTATTGTAAGTAATTTGGAAATTTACTTGCAGCCCCCGTTAAATTCTTTTTCAAGCCTTCTAAAATAGATATGTTTGTTACTTCTACTTGACCATTTTCTTGATGGTGAAAAGGTGTAGAAAAACACTGTATAATTCCCCTCAAAGCACAAAACGAAACCATTTCCCTATTATTAAACTGTGGACCATTGTTTGTGGTGATTCTCCGAGGTACCCCAAAACGGCAACAAATATTGTTCACAATGAACTTAATAACATTTTTTACCTTCATTTCAGACAAAGGTTCAACCTCTGCCCACTTCGAAATATAGTCCACTGCTACAATAATCATTTGGCGTCCTCCTGAAGCCATAGGCAAGGGTCCTACTAAGTCAATTCCTCATCTGTCAAAAGGGATAGCTTCAGAAATGGACATGAGTGGAACTGCAGGTTTGTGAATGGAATTGGTAAATCACTGAAAAGTATATGAATGATTTTAAAATTAAAAATAAAATTATGTCAATTTTGTTTGATAATTCAGTTGTGAACAGTTTAGCAATTGGATTAGTTAAAAATGATTGCAAACCTGATTTTTTCAATTTCACATTAGATGTTTATGTTATATATTTAAATTGGTTGTAAAATATGGAATAAGTATAATATTTTATTATTATATTAATCCTATTAAATATGAAACGAGTTCTACTATGCACGACCTCGGATCCTAGACAAAAATAGTGAAAAGAAACTATTAACGCTATTGAACATAAATACAAAAAAATAATTTTAAATGTCGAAACTAGATGAACCTCTACATATTATATTCTTGCATGTGCTTATACATACAAATATGACATTATGAAGCTTTATAATAGACATATGTCTAGTGATCCTCTTAATGTTCAACATTGGCATCTTTGTGCTTCACTGTTACATCTTTTGAAGCCGTTTAAAGAAATAACTAAACCGTTTTTTACGTAATAAACTCCTAATATTCATTAGTCCATTTTAATATTACTAATCTTGTCATACATATAGATACATATAAAGATCAAAATGTATTTGTTGAAATAACGGCCTCTATGGTATAAAAAATATAAATTATTTCATCTTATCCCACATACTTATGTTACCGTGACATTATCATATTATGATGGAAAAAATATATCAAAATTTTAATGTCACCGTGACATTATCATGTAATCATAATGGGATATAACATAAGTCTTGTCGTGTTCAGTCGTTACTGTGACGGGAATGTGACAGTGTTCTTACCACGACGGGGCCGAACAAAACAAAAAATCACTATAATAAAATTATATCATGTACGATTAACAGGATATTGTAATAATTTATAGTGTATGATGTTATATTTCTTTGTGTTTCGTTACATCTGATGCTCCTATTTTAAAAAAAAAATTGAAATTATTATAGACATGAAAAATTGATGAAACCTTATTAGATAGTTTCCTTAGAGCATGTAAAGCCCTAATTATTGCTACAGATAGATTAAACTGTAGCAAGAAATATACTCATAAGTAGAATAACTATTCAATAAGTTAACAACCGATCAGACTTCAAAATACTGGATTGGTTTATAATCTATATATATATATATATAAAGACCATTAGCTTGAATATTACACTTAATCTAAGAGCAATTAGGCAGTCATTTCATCACTCTATTGTTGAAATCCAAATTTTGAAGAAGATGTATAATCTATTAAGCCATCTTTAATACTAGCTAGTAGATTTATAAAAACTTATCTAGTATTTCTTCGAGAAAGACAGAGAAAATGTCTTCAGAATCTTGTTATGACAACCTTGAACTAGAAACAATGATTTGACCTTATGGAGCTCTTGAACTAGTTTGTATCTTGAACTACCAACAAGAATTCTTGAAATCCTCTATTAAATTTCATCGCATGTATTGATTTCTTTTTTTGAGAATTAGAGAGTAAATATTTCTTCTACTATATTTTTTTCAGAATCGAAATTTTCTGAATTTCTTCTTTATCTTCAACAGAGCTTCGTTTAAACCTTGATGAAGATTCGTCTGTTTCCTTAGCTAGGAATGATCCTTTCTGAAATTGATAATGTACAAATACAGATAAGTCAGGTAACATTACCTGTGTAATAAGATTGTTAGTCATAATTCAAATTAATTCTTATTAAATTAGTTGTTTAGAAAAAAAATAATTCTCTGTACAACACATATATAAGATAATGGGTTTGGACTTCGTGACCAATGAATATCAGAATCATATAGACTATATAAAAGTATAAAAAAAATTACCCAATATAGTAACTTATATACACCTATAAATCCTATAATGTAGTAATTATTAATATACATAGTTTTAAATTCAGAAGATATTGGTTTAATCAAATTTTATTATAAATAAAAATGTTGAAATATATCACTTTAAAAATCGCTTATTTGTAAATAAATACATGAAGTTATATCTTACATCTTATTGTATATAACCCGTGGTTAGCTGACGCAAACTAAAAACTTGGACACGTTGATCATATATGTGAAGAGAGCTCAATCGAGATCACATAATCTTTGTCTATTTTTAGTGGTCTAATTACATGACTTATGGCCAACTTATGAAGTTATCAGATTTTATATGTGGTGTTCAACCTGACTTATCAAATAGTTTTCCATCTCATTTATTTTATGTTACATCGGTGTTGTTTAGCTCATATATAGTTTTGAAAAATCCAACTTTTAATAAAAAAAACTATTTTTAATTTTTTTTTATTTTTTTAACATAAATGTTTTGGATAAAGCGATAAGATATAATTAAGTTTATATTAAATTGGTTTTAAGTTTTTCACTTGATAAACTATATAACAATTATAAAATATATAACTACCTAGCCCTCTTATGTAACCATCATTAGATGTGTAAGATGCTTTTTGTATTTCATTTTAAAAGAACATCTAGACACATAATTACTATGTTTGGGATCTATGATTTTTTTGAATTATTAATGTTTATGATTTATGGAGATGGTGGTGATCTTTAAACTTATATCAAAATTTGTTTGATAAATAATTTTTAGATTTTAGTGGCTAATATGAATAACATATTATCTGGAAAAAAAATCATCATTTTCATTTTAAATAAATATAAATATCTCTCGAACTTTTGATTTGTATTTAATTTTAAAAATATATAAAACATTCTCACTCATAACAAAACCAAGATAATCTAGTGATGGAGTCTCCTTAGTCGCTCTAGATTATAAAAGTAATATTTTTATAAACTGTACAAATAATATCTTTGTTAGTTTTTCTTATGTCTCCGGGTCAAATGACATGTAGACATTTTATTCTAACCTTAATTTTCATTTATTGCAAGATATCTCTAATGGTTTTTATCACTAATTTCAGACTGATGTACTATCTTTTACACACAACCACATCAAAGATATAACTTACCAAGATTAAAAGCATTAATTCCTGGTAACATTCAAAAATTTATTACCAAGAAAATACCCCAAAATACCTATATTTCTGTTGAAATCAGTACATAGATTCTTATTTGGTCCTTTACAGTTGTGTCTTGATTCAACCAATGAAAACTTTGACAATATTTTGTCTTTTTTTCCTTTTATAAGTAATCCATACAACTAGGGGATTATCAATAGATTTTGGTAAAAACTTGATTGTGTCTTTGTTGTAAATATATTCATGATGTTTGGGAATAAGTTCCATACTTGGGTTATTGGTAATTTAATCTTATGATGGAAGAAATAATTTAATTTTAGTATTTTCATAGTATGTTGAACAATGGTTCACATGCGTCTTCTTCATAATGTTTTAATATTTTTAAGAAGTTCTAGCTCGATTATTAAGTGTCTTGAATCTCATACAGCCATATTAACCTTATTACTAAATTTAAAATTACTAAAGAACTTCTAGATAATATGTATTTGCGGTATTCCATTTGCAAACTTACTTATTAACATGTGCTTAGAGTTTCATAACATGTTATTTTTTTCATGTTCCAGTGTATGGATTGATTTATAATTTCATTTATCATTGATGATAACTTTCAAATGTAGTATCTTGTTTGATAATAACTTAGCTTCTGCGTAAGATTAAACAAACGATATTAAGTTTTGTTTTTGTTGCATGTTTGGATTTGATAGAGAGTTGAGTTATTTTGAAGGGTTTTCTTCAAAGATCGGGTTGTTTCCTAGTGTTATAGCTTGGTCAAATTTAGTAAGAAATTTTCTATTATTTTGAGTTTGGATATCATTCCTTAAGGCAAGGGTGAGAAATTCGAATCTTTGTTACGTTGTTTAGAATGATACAAAAGTAACTTCTAGTTATGATCTCTGCTATTGGAAATAGAGTGAGATGAGAATGATTTGGAAAATTTTTACTTGACAGAGCTCGATAGCATTAGAGGATGCAATGCAGGCTTGTGTCCGGACTAATATACGGTCATCTTCAGATGAAATGAAACGAGCAATCATGTACCATCAAAGCTCATAGATATAGTTTACAAGAACCAAGAAAGTTATTATTGAATGGAAAGCTTTTGTATCCTCCTTTGAATCCTCAAAATTATATATATATATATATATATATATATATATATATATATATATATATATATATATAATTAGTAAAAGCTATCATTTAAATTAAATTACTAATTTATTGTAAGGTACGTAAATAAATTATACAACATTTAAATTACTATTATTTCCAACTGAATTGTGTTGATTTCTACCAAATATTTGATATGCTAAAGGAATTTTTAATTACTATATCATGCTGATTTTTTTGGTACGATGTTAATATATTATATCAATCGTATGGTAATATTGTACAGTATTAAAATTTTAAATAAAAAATGTAACTTAAATTTGTAGTTATAAAAATAATATTTTATAAATAATTTTAATATAATAACCTTCTTGCGTTAGTTTTGTATAAAAATAAAATTTTATACAAAAATATCATAACTCTTATTATAATCATTTGTAGAAAACTAACTTTACATCAATAAATTTCAAATCAACTTAAAATTTATTTATGCACTGATTCAGAATGTATAAAATTAAATTTTACATATTATCGAAGATCTATGATTCTAGTTTATAATGAAAAAAATGTGATTAATTTATTTCTTATAATATTTGTCCAAGCCGTCAAATTTCTATTTTCATTCAACATATTTTATTCAAATAAAAATGTAATTATGTACTAATTTTGAGAAAATTAAAATTTTACTTCTTTATATGGTGAGAATGATCTATGAGTCTGGCTTTTAAGATTAGTACATAAAGTTATCATATTTCTCGTAACAGCCATCAAAGGTGTCAATGACCTATTTAATATCAACATATTGTAAAGAAAATTAAAATATAACCGTATACTAGTTTAAAATGTTTAAATTTTAATCGGATATATGGATACAAATATCTACGACTCAAGATTCTCATGAAAAATCTCATATTTAATTTAAAATCACTAGATAAAGTTATCGTATTTTTCGTAACATATATCAAAACTATAAAAAAACAATTATGCATAAACAAAACTTAGATCAAATTCAGATATGAACATACACTTATTTAAAATGTTTAAAAGTTAACTCTATGTATATTTTAGGGTAATAAACTGTACCAAATCTTACCAAACATAATAATTGTTGTATACCGACCACGTGATATACCAAACTTTTGGTAGTGCAAGGGTATTCAATTTCATAATACTGAATAATTGGTAACGGTAATGATCTAAAGGGTTAGGTAGAAAAACCTTACCGAAGCCACTCATAATCAATTGCATTAAAAAATGTGAGATTTTATGAATATATTTGATACTATAATTTAGAAGAAGAAAATTTAGAAGAAGAAAATTTCTTTTGTTAAGGAATAAAATTTTAGTTAAAGATTAGAAGAAGAAAAAATCAATTTTTAGATCGGCACAATAGTTTTGTCAGTTGGATTTGACGATTGGTTTTGGCATTTCGACTCCTACAAATACAAACACTTAACATAAATGAAAACAAACTGTGATATTAATGTAGTTCGAATTATGATAGAACTATACATTCATGGACAATATATATGATTTTTTATATGGAAAATTTACAAAAAACTACAAGAACATATATAGAAGTAAATAGTCATTGTACAAAACTTCTAAAAATAGAGTACAAGTTTTTAGAATTGTCTTTCAGCTTTAAATTATTATTATTTTCTCACTGTATTTTGTATTATATATATATATATATATATATATATATATATATATATATATATATATATATATATATATATATATATATCTTTAATTGGGGTGTGTACCAATATAAATATCAAGAAATTGTTTGTCTTTGACAGAAACAAAAAATAAAATAAAACTTAAAGAGAACCAGACGCACAATATAGTATCCAACATGGTCCAGACTGTGGAAAACATTCCTACAGTCCAAGGGTAACAAATATTCTATTTTTATTATCAAGGAGGCTACATAAATATTATTTTAAACACCAAGAGCTTAATTGATCCATGTTACAAAACTCCCACAGTTCATAAAGATATATTGATTAACAGATCATCTTTTCAATGTGTGTCCCTCATCTCACTTTACTTTTTTAAAATACCAGCTTTTGTTCTTTGTACTCAAAAGAATAAGGAACCTGTAATTGAATCAACATTTTCTCTCCGATCGTGTCTATCATCGCTATTCTTTGGTTTTTGTTGTTTCTTTTATTTTAAGTATTCTCTAACAAAACACTAACTTCACTTCAGATCGTACGTTTCAGATAAAATGCTAATACTTCAGACACTTCTGATTAAATTATTTTAATCAACGACTATAATAAAACCGAAATAAAGTAGACGCTTTAGATTAAATCCCATATGTAGAAGTCTAGTTTCAACAAGGAAACAAATGCAACATTGTTGAAGCTTTGGCCCAGGAAGCTATGGCACATTTTTTTAAACCAACTCTACGACCACATCCTATAATCCAGGTCTACAACCACATAATTTGGCCCAGTCTACAACAAACCTTTCAGTATGTTTTCTGTTACAACACTATTTGGCATAATTTACACACTTATCCCAATAAACAGAAGTCTTGACACCTTTTCTCAACCATTAATTCCAGCACATGTCTTCGCATTTAAGTCACGGCCCAAACACCACCCTGACAGTTTCAACAGCTCATGCTCATACATGTCTTCAACTGATCCATCTTTGGCTCATGTACACTTCTGGTATTACCTCATTTGATGAGTTAGTTATAGGATGCACATAAAACGTATTCATCTAGAATTATAGTAACTCTAACATCTGTTGTATCCAATGATCTACTCTTTAGGGACCAACTCGCACGCATTCCATATTTGAACAAGTCTAATGCAATTCATGACTTTTCTAAATTAGAAATAACTTGGTTAAAGTATCCAAAGTATTTTAGTAGCTAGAAATCTAAGCCTCCTTTATTTTCTCTCTCTCCATCATGTCTCGGATCAAGTAAAGCTTAATATCTACGTGTTTAGTTCACTCATGGAGCTTTAAATTATTATTTAAATATAAATCAATAGTATTATCAGATAATGATTGCATCTTTCTCCAAACCAATGATTTCACTCAACAATCCTTTCTAGAAATTAACTACATTCATAGCTTCCTTAACAGCTATATATTTGGATGTTGTAGATGACACCACAACAACCTTCTAGATAAAAAACCTTACAACAAACTACTCTTCCAAACATAATAAATAGATAACACGAAGTAGACTTCCTTATATCAAGGCAGTTTACATAATCAAAGTCTACATACCATTTCAACGCTATATCATACATATCTTTTTAATTGTAACACGACCCTACAACAACCCAACTCTTCAACTATCTCATGAGTCACTTGAGTGCATGCTAACGTGGATTTTCAGTATTAGATATGATTCTGCTTAAAACGTTTAAGACATAAGCAAGATCATATCTCACACAAATGATAGCACGCATAATTCTACCAATAACATTGGCATAAGATATGTCCAACATATACTTCATATCTCCATCTTGATTTGGTTCTTGAGTGGAACTGAGTTTGAATTAGGAACCAATAGAAGTACCAAACTAGTTTTCTTCGGATGTAGATAACTTATTTAGGATCTTCTAAATATATTATTGTTGAGACAAGAATAAATATTCATAGGACATGTTCCTTCTGATTTTAACACCGAGTATCCTTTTACCATTTCCCATATATTTCATCTCAAACTTTCCTTTCAGCTTAGTCTTCACCATTTCAATCATCGTCATATCTCTTCCAACTATAAAGATATCATCCACATATAATAGCAATAGGACATGTCTCTCCATATGTGTATCTCTATTCTAATAGATACAATTATCATAGCAACTGCAGACATACTTGATGAAACTCATAAAAGAATCAAATCTTATATTCTACTGTATCAGTGACAGTATTAGCTCTTAAACAAAAAAATGCATTATCTTCCTATCATTATTCAAACCCTTTCGGCTGACATATGTAAATTTTATATTCCAATTCAACATGCAGAAAGACAATAGTAACATCAATTTGATCTAATTATATATCATATATAGCAATAATTGAATTTATAACCTTTATCGAGGTTTGTTTTTTAACCGACAAAAATATCTCATTAAAATTAACACCTTCCAATTGCAGAAAGCCCTTAGAAACCAGCCTAGCCAAGTATATAGGTAACTTAACCACATAAATACATGATTTCCTCTTAAATATCCATTTAGTCCTAACAAGATTCTGACCCTTTCGCTTGTTTCACAATAATCCAGCTTATGTTTTTCTCCAGTCCATACGTCTTGAGGACAAAGAAACTTAAGCATCATACGTGGACTCTTTTTTATGATATACGCAGCCGGAGTCATGACTTACCCCGAGAACCTTCGGCCCATTCCAGCTATATGATGCATGCACCTAACCTTTCCAAGAAGGTTCATTTCATTTTCTCAGCAAGCTCATTCTGTTAAGGATTACCACTCACGGTTCGGTTTCTAGTAATGCAGTGCCCTGCACAATAGCTACTGAATACTTTGTTCACATATTCCAAGATATTATCAGTTTGAAATTTCTTAGTCACTTTCATGTATGATTCTCTACCGAGCTGCTTCCTAACCGCTTTCCAACATCATCTTTCTCGATTTCCAAAGCAAAGTAAACAACTAACTAAGCAAAGCACTAGGTAGTCTTTTAGTTCTTAAATGAAACAAATGCTTCATCTTTGGTCTTCAAAAGCATTACTCATACTCTCCTAGAATTATCATTTTATCAACGACATGAGGTACATTGCACTATATATACTAGGTTCATGTGTCAGACCGTAAAGATCTAAATGAACATACTGAATCCCTTATTTGGTTGTATGATTTTTAGGAAGAGACTTTACCCTCTTGATCTTACCTAACACAAATATTTCACAAAATATCAGTTCTTAAACACTAGTAAATAACCCATGTTTGTTAAATTCACTAATGCCGTTTTCCCTCACACGCCTCATTCGGAGATACCACAACCTAGTAGAGTCCTTCTTCATACTAGACAGTCCCCTCACGCTACATATCCATTAAAACTAACACATCATTGGTCTTACAAGCTTTCATGACAACAAAAGACCCTGGTGAAACCTTAAGTCTTCCATCCTCACCCATTTAGGTAAACCCTTCAACGTCAAACATCCCAAAAGAAAGAAAGTTACATTTAACTTCGGGTACATACTTTATATCGTTAATTAATCTCTCAAGTTTTGTCGATGACTTGAGCTTAATATTTCCTACCCCTTTAACATCACAAGATTCATCGTTCCCGAGGATGACCCTTCCACCATCATGCAGTCTGAGGTCTTTAAACCATTTTATCTTGGAATTATATGGAATAAAGAACCCAAATCCAACACCCATTTATGTTGGTATCTGCAAGAATAATAATTTATTAAACCATCAGTTTACTTATAGTTATCAAACACTATCACAAAATCTTTGGCTTCAGTGGTTGTACGGGATTCTTTGTCGTAGAGCAAGGTGTTCACAAAAGTGGTTGTACATCTTCTACAAAGAGCTTAAGATAATGATTTCTCAATCATCTTTCTCCATTTTTATACCAACTTTATTCAAGTCGGTTGTGATTCTATTATAATCATCAAGGTTCCTTCTAATCTCTTTGTTACTATCAATAGATAATGTGTACAAGTTGTTTTTTTAAATATAATTTGTTTGCTAGATATTTCTTCATATAAATTATCTATAAGGAATTTTAAACCCCCAACGTAGTGATTTCTTCAAATATCTCATGCAACACTTCATCTTCCAATCTTTGTACGAGGGTATTATGAGCTTTAGATAGTACCACAACATCAACCTATCTAAATTTCTTATCGATAACATCCAATCTTTTTTATACTAGGTAAACCTTAACCTTAATTCTCCAAAGGAAGTTCATTCAATCTGTCAATTTTAGTCTAGGCTCAGCTTCATCGAACTCATCTTTCGTAGATTTGCGGATTCCATGAGAGATCTTTCTCTCCAACCTTTCAATCCTCAATTGATTTACGATTTTTTTTTGTTTCTCTATGCACACCACACCACTTGTTAGGAAATAGTATGTTCTAAGATAAAACATTTAACATGTTCGATGAAAACAAAAAAGAAAATAAAACATAAAGAAAACCAAGTGCATAATCAATATTTAAAGTGGTTTCGATTATGGAAATAAGCATACGTTCTCAGTAATCAAAATTTTGCAACTAGGAAAAAAACAAGAGGATTCACAATTTCAACTAGGAACAAAACATGTAAGTATTAAAGCTTCGACTCAGCTTTATGTACACATGTTACGGCCCAGGTCTATGACCACATTCTTCGGCCCAGTCTACAACAAACCCTTCAACATATTCTCTATGAAAACAGTCTTAAGCACAGTTCACGCATTCAGCCCAATAACCACAAGTCTCGATAGCTTGTTTTAACTCTTAGATTCTAGTCGACATCTTCGTATTTAAGTTACGGCCCAAGAAACACCCTGATAATTTCAATATTTTTTGCCTATATATGTCTTCAGTTGATCCATGTTCAATCCATGTAGTCCTTTGATAATACTTTTATTCACGAGTTACTTCTAGCCTACACCCAATAATAAATATAAAATCTGCTCATAATAGCAAATCAAGGTTGTTAAACAAAGTCTTACTAATATCTAGATCAACAACTATGATCAAATGGTACGCTAAGTTGTTATAATAAATTTGTACTATTATCCATATTAATGGCTATGATCAAACATTACATTCAATTAGTTCTAGGAAACTTATACCATCTCGACACATCAACTATCATCTTTTTCAATCTAAATCCATATATCATCTTTTTTATCCTCACTCTTGTTTAGTGACTGTTGAAGAGTAGAGTATCTTTGTTTCTCCTCTAATAACTCTTGAGCATGTTTAGAATTGAGCTTTTCTATCTCATTTTTGTGAGAAGTGTTAAGATCTTATGTCTCTTCCTTGTGCATAGATCTGAGATGATTTTTGAGATAAATGATTCCTCTAAGGAATTCTGATCTGGAAGATTGAAACCCGTGAAATTGCTTCTCTAGGGTATCACCAAAGATTTTCCTCATACACTTTTCAGCAGCATCAATTTTCTTTTGACGAACCATTTCTTTCACCATATACTCTAAGTGGCTTCGGGAAGATTCAAATTTTTGACATAACTTTTGTACTGCAGTGCCAAGGTTGGTAAATGGTTGGAGAGAAAATGCAATATCTTCGGATGGCTCTTCAGCAGGTATGAATACTGGTGTAGGGAATGAGAGCGGAGGTAGACGGTGGCAAATAGATCTCTGATTCAGTTACCTCATGAAGAAAAGGAGCAGATCTTTCACTATAGTATTGTAGTTGGTCCTGAATCCCTTAGACGTATGGATCTTCATCTTTATTAAACTCTTGAGATTGATCGATGTTGATGAAGATATTAGCATCAAAGTGATCATCTTCTCAGTTATTATCTAGCTGCAATATCTTATTGATTGTCTCCTTGATCATTATTTGCTCCATTTTCTCTTTGTTGGCCTTCACCACAATGACTTCGTCAGTTTCGGAAGGCAACACTTCTTCTGGGGTCTCTTCAGTTTTTTTCCCTCTTTTTTGGTGGTGTCTTGGATGTGCTCTTCGTTTTATTTGAAGTATCATTCTTCTTTGTTTTTGGAGAAGGCTCAACCTCCTCCTCATCTTCAATAGTTGGAAGGCCTTTTTTATTTTCTTCCTCTTTGCTTTTGGTTGCGTCTTCAGAACCTCTGAAGGGCTAGCACCAGATGTGTTGGTTGTTTTTTTTATTCTTCTTAACCTTTTGAAGGACATGCCTCTCTGACCTATTCTGAACTGGAAGAAGCACCTTATTATCAGCGACACTAGTCTCTTCACAGCCAAAATCGGGATTGGAGGCTCAATCGGATCTTCTGGGAAGTCAGCACCTAGTGTGATTCATCACAAGTGCTTGTTGATAAAATTAATGGGCTAGAAAGCTGAGTGGAACCCAGTGGCGGATCTACGTTGGGGCCTGGGGGCGTAGGCCCCCTTACCTAAAATATATGTTTTATAATTTTTTTAAGGTAATAATTATTTAAATAATATTAAAATAAAAATTATAAGCCCCGTTATCTAAAATATATTAATTTTCTTAAGGTAATAATTATTTAAATAATATTAAAGTCAAAATTATGCACCCCTTACCGAAAATATACATTTTATAATTTTTTAAGGTAATAATTATTTAAATAATATTAATAGTAAAAATTTAAGATAATAATTGTTTTTTTAGGAATGTTTTAAATTTAAAGTCTGAAATAATGGTAGAAAAAATTTAATTTAAAAATCAGTATGTTGACTATTTTTAAGAAATTTTTTAGATTAAAAGTCTCAAATAACGGTGGAAATTTTAATTTACAAAATCTTGGATTATGGCTATTTTTAAGAAATAATTTAAATTAGAAATCTTGAATATTTTAAAAGAAAATTTTAAGTTGATATTTATATAGTTTGGATGTACTATAATCAATTTGAAGTGAATGTTAAAGTAATAAAAAAATTAAAACTAGTTTGAAATTTAAGAAATTAAGGATTTAAATATAATTAATTTGTTAGATTGATTTAGAATTATTAAAATTGTTTAATTTATTTATCTAATTGATTTAAAGGGATGGCAATGTTGGTTCGAGCCGTACCAAACCGGTCCGATCTAATCCGGCCGGGCTTTGTCCAGTCCGAACATTTAACGGGTCGGGTACGGATATACAAATTATGATCCGTAGTCGGGTCGGGTATAGATTTTAAATTTGTCCAACCCGACCCGGTCCGGCCCGCAAATATAAACTATATATAAAAAATATAATAAAATATTAAAAATTATTGTAAATTTGTAGTAGTATAACTAAAAATATATTTACTAATTACTAAAAGACTGATATATATATATATATATATATATATTCTAATAATATATCGTATTTGAGTTTATTTTTAAAATCAATTATATATTTATCAATTATATTCTGTTTCCATAAACTAATTTCATAAATTTTAAATATATTTTTTAAGATTTTTTTACATATTTTTGACACACCCTAAATTATCTATAAACATAAATGATATGATTAAGGCGAAGGGTCAAGTAATCCTACACTTATCAAAATATATTAAAATATCATTTAAAATTCGAATTACTGAAAATTGATTGATTGAAATCATGTTGTGATTAAGGCATGGGTTAATGAATTTATTCTTCTGTTTATAATGTTCTTTTATTTATGATGCTTTTATAATTTTATCCATTTACATTTTGAAAAAAGAACACCAAAAACAATTTCAATCGAAAATTGTTCAAAATTAAACGCATCCTCCTAGCAACGTCGACACATTAATAACACCAAAATATTAAATAAAACCAGTATATATTATAATGCTTTGAGCTCATATGAAACCCTTTCAAAATAAAAACACAAATATAAATGTTATCCACATAGTCTGTTACTAAAAAATAAAAAATATTAGAAAATAATCAACAAGCTAATATTACCATAATATTATTTAATAACTTTTTAGAATGGGCCTAAAAGTTAAAATTTGATTTTATAATTTTGTGTTGATACCTATCAAAAAATTGAAAATAATGCATTATTTAATTTGAAAAACTCCACCAATCTCGTTAAATTAGATATAGTGGTTTTTTCAGTTTAAAATAAAAATAAAATCGATATTATTTTTAAATATATTGGTTGAAAATAGTCGAGATAAAGATTTGATGAACACGTCTATTTCAAATTTAGTTAGAAATCTAATTTTAAATTTGTAATGATGTACATAATATCATAAATTTTAAGTCCAATTTAGTCAAGTTATACACTAATAAACATTGGATGTTTTATAAGGTGTTTAAATAATAAAAAATACCAGTAAATACTCATTCAACTACCTAATGACCAACTAGTATTCAAAATCAGGATAGTGTCAATTGGTACCTCCACCTAAAAATTGGACAAAAATATCATCGACTATATATATCCGTTTTCTCTTCAAACCCATTTTCTCCCTTATAAGTCACCTGAAACCACCAAAACGCACCAGAAACCCTTAACGACCCCAACACAGAATTCTGTCTTTCTTCACCGATTTTCAACTATACACAATCGTCTACTCCCTTAAACAAGTAAATAGAAACCGTTCGAGGAGTTCCCGTTTAGTTTATGTCATCGAGTGAAGAAAGAACGAGTTACAATAAGAAGTACGTCTCGATTTTGGGAAATGTGTCTTTTTTCAATTTTGGTGATTTCGAAGTACTTGTTGGTGTTCTTTGACGATCAACGTTTCTTATTTCGGCTGAAATCACGTAGTTAGGATAGTGAGTGAGTATTTTAGTTTCTGGGTTTATCGTACTACCCAGTAGTTTTTGAGGTTGCATGTACTGTTAATTGTTTTTTTTTGTGATGTATAGTAGATGATCTACATTTAGTTGTTTGTTGGTTTTGGTATTGTTTCCAAATTTCCCAGATCTTGGCAACGTGCATGTGAAAATAGAACAATTCGCATCTCACTACATGTGTATTATAAAACAATTTGCAGCCTAATATTTTGATATTGTTTTCAAACAACTCCTAGCATAGTCTAAGAGTTGTTTGTGACTGCATAACCTGAGAGTTGTTTGGATAAATATCTGAGTGTTGTTTGCAATTATAGTCTGCGAGTTGTTTGCAAGTATAAGGTAGTTGTGTTGTTGTTCCCTTATGTGAGTTGTTTGTTATATACAGTTGCTGGTTTTATTTTTTTGCAGGAAAAATGACCACGAAACCAAGCTTCTACAGGTTGGGAATATTAAGCCTTGTGAAACTACTAAGAAAGAACAATGTTACTGCTACCTACATTGAAGCTACGAGAAACACACCCTTCTAGATGCTTTTGAAGGCGGCATTTGACCTCCGGAAGGGGTCGTTAGTGAAGATGAAGTTTTATGCGAACATACAGTTTATCATAGTGATGTTTTCGATCGAGCAAGACGCCTTCCGTTTTGGGTAAAAGCTGGTGAAGATAACGAAGGACGATGTAAAGGCCATTTTTGGCCTTAATCACGGCACAGAGGAAATGGCTTTAACAAAATCCAGAGAATTCCAAAGTAGATACGTAAATGAAGAGGAGAATGATTCAAGGATGATGAGAATACACTTCATGAGTAAACGTCAAGGAAGATAGGGCCGAAAAATACTAAATCTGTATTAAACAACATTATAAAGGTACCTTTAAATATAGTTTATGTTATAAGCAGGGTGTTTAGATGCACTGACATAGCATGTTGTGGTGGGTTTTACAGGCAGGTATAGCAAGAGCCATCAACCAAGGGGAGAGCAGGAGTTGGAGGATGTTTCCCGGCTGTTGATATTGTTTTTATTCTCAATACTATTCTAATCAGTCTCTACAAATAGAATGGGTTGTGATGTATTTTGTTGAAGACCTTGGCAGAATAAACAACTATGACTGGTCCAAATCAATATTGTTGAAGCTTTTCCAGTCGATCAGAGTTTGTGATGCGGAAGGAAAACCCGGTAGAGTTATCGGTTGCGTCACACTTTATTCGTAAGATTGTTGTTACTTAATTAAATATTACCACACTAACATAAATCTGGTGATGATAACAATTTTCCCGGTGTAACTCTTCGTCATGGAGCACACAACAATTGTGCTAGAGCTCGTAAATCCAAATTTGATCCCAAAGTTCTTCAAATGGTGGGGATTGGAGTCCAACCAATTGACCTTCCAACTGATTGGAAGGTTACCCATGCTGCAAGATGATGAGGTATGAAATATATATATCTATATCTAATGAGTTCGGATACTTCAGACACAACTCACTGCTTAATCCGGACATGGGTAATTCGGACCATAACACTCCATTAAAAAATCCGAACATGACAAATGTAAAACACCTTTTGACTAAGCTATTTGGTAATCTACTTTAAAGACTAATGGGTCCTTAAACTTGACCCGGTTTCACAACTTGACCCGGTAAGCCCATGGGTCACTAGATTAAGAGTATAAATACCCCAACCACTCTCATTAATAAGGGTGATCAACATTTAATACAAGCAGGTTGCTTAATTATCTCACTACTCTTCACACTAAACACTAATCACTTTAAACTTCCCAAAACACTTTACCAAACTACCCCCAGCCCAAAATAAACCAACCCAAATTGGCGACCACAGTGGGAGCACGAAGGTGCCTGAATCTTGCATTCAGAACCAGTAGAAAAACCAGTTGGGATGGATCCGAACGAGCAAGGAACTCCACCATCTGTGGTGGAAACGGTTGGAGAAAACAAAGAATACACTATTGAAGAGCGAGACAAGTTGAGGGCAGATATAGAGGCCATAAGGGCCATAAAACAAACAGAAAAGGGTATAAGGGAGAAATCAGGGGCGTCAACTATTCATCATACTAACAACCTTAGGGAGAATGATCCATCAGTAAAGACTCATTTGAGTTCAAAAAAGACTCACATGAGCTCTAAGAAGGCACATCGGTCCAAACTTGTTGAAAGCTCAGATTCAGAGTCCTCTAGTAGCTCTTTGAATGAGGCTGAGCTTGAGGAATGTTTGTCCTCAAGTAGTGATGAAGGGAGATCCAGAAAAAGATGAAGTTAATCAAAAAAATTCAAGAAATAGGGATAGGCATGGCAGGCTTAAAAGGCATCTGGGCAAAGGGTCATCCCACAGGCATATTGATCAGTTACTGGATACAGTCACCTTTGTCTTCCAAAATACTGTCCGGAAACCTACCTAAAATATTTGACAGCTCTAAAATGGAGAAGTATGATGGAAGTAAAGATCCGGACAACCATCTGGAGCAATTCAAGAACTTCATGATAAATTTTGATGATGATGACAAACTTTTGTGCAGAGCCTTCTCTCAGACTTTTACGAGAAGTGTCCTTAAGTAGTATAACAGCTTAGTCCAAGGGTGTATTAGAAACTTTGATACATTATGGGTTGTCTTCCGAAGGTAATTTGTTGTGAGTAAAGAAGTGAACGGCAATGGAGATACCATAATCCATTGTGCCCAAGAACCAAATGAGTCCTTAAAGGATTATATAAGTCGATTTGTGAATACAAAGAATGGATTAGCAGATTGATTTGAACAAGTGGCAATTGCTTCTCTAAGACAAGGGTTGAACCCTGGGAACTTGGCTGATTCAGTGACTAGGAAGAAAGCCATGACCTGGGGTGGCATGTTGAATCAGGTGAGAAAACAGATTAATGAGGAAGAAACCAAGAAAACTAGGGTGCACCGTCAATTGAGGTTCACCACAACAGCTCATAACTAGTCTGATATAAGGCTAAGGAGACCGGACAAGGGTCCAACCGGGCTAAACAGACTTAGTCCAACCAAAATCAGTCTCAGAGCCAGCAATTAAGAGCTAAGAGAGGTCCTTGGGTTCAACCATAGTGGTTTGCAGAGTTAAGAGAGAATGTGGCCACAATATATGACAAGACCAAGGATGAAGTCCATTTCCGGAAACCGGCGGCACTGCAGTCTCCTAGAGAAAGTCGAAATACATTTTTTGCCAATATCATAATGATATAAGTCATAATACTCAAGACTGCATAGCATTGAAACAAGAAGAAGTGGAAACATGCCTGACAGTGCTCCTTGGACGGGCCCTACAAACAATGTAGGAACATCTGCTCAAGAAGGGGCAATGGTGATTCTTGAAAGATTTGATGTTGATTCTGAGTACCTCGATCCTGATCCAACTCTTAACAAGGTGGGGGTCATAACAGAGCAGAAAAAAATGGTGTCCGGACTGATCAGTTTCTTTGAGTCACTCACCATCTTTGGAAGAGATACTGTGACAGCACCTACTCCTTCATCAAGGAAGAGGCATGTGCATAGTATGGTCACTCAGTTGGAAGGGGGAATGTCTTCTCATCAGTTCCAAATTCCTTTTCCATTCATAATTTTTTGATGAGGATGATTTGAGAAATATTGCTGAGCCTCATGAGGATGCGGTGGTGATAGGAGCATCTATTGGGGGCAATGATATTCGCTGAATTTTTATAGACACATGCAGTTCGGCAAACATCCTTTTCTTAAGCTCCTACAAGCAGATGAGGAATCCGGATGTTATACAACACTCAAAAAGAACCATTGTGGGCTTTACAGGATGCTCTATGGATGTAATTGCTGAATTCAAGGAAGAAGTGTTGTTGGGCAAAGGGCTCCTTAAAAAGATGGTGAGGGTGCTATTTTTTGTGGTAGATTGCCCCACATCCTATAATGCGATTTTTGGGAGTTCTTGGCTTTCCAGAATGCATGATGTGGCCTCAATAATCCATCATTGTTTGAAGTATGCAATTCAAGGGAAAGTAGATGTCGTCCAAAGTAGTCAGAAGATAGCCAGGCAGTGCTATGCAACTGCTCTTGCTTCTAAAACTTTAGGAGCAGTTCTGATTAATGAAGATTAGCAGTTACTGGAGCCTTCTGAGGGAGAGGTTGAGATTGATGACCCTAGAGAGGCTCCTAGGTTATAATACCGATTGAAGAGATTGAAACAAACTCCTTTGCAGAGGGTAAAAATATCAAGATTGGTTCCAAAACGGCGCAAGAGTTGAAAAATAAGTTGTTCTCATTTTTACTAAACAATCAACACGTTTTGGCTTGGTACAATGGTGATGTAACCGGAGTTCCCGCAAGCATTATCTTACACAAGCTGTCGATCCGGAGTGGTGTTGCACCTGTTGTACAAAAAATGAGAGCTTTTTCTAAGGAAAAAGCTGATGTGATAGTCCAAGAGATTGATCGATTTACCAAGATGGGACATATAAAGGAATCCCAGTATCCTTTATGGACTGCCAATCTAGTGTTGGTCAAGAAAAAGAATGGGAAATGGCGTATGTGTATTGATTTCACTGACCTCAACAGAGCTTGCCCAAAAGATCTTTATCCAGTCCCCCGGATATATCAGTTGGTAGACTCAACGTCTGGAAACAAGTTGTTGTCCTTCATGGATGCTTTCTCTGGGTACAACCAAATACAGGTGGATCTGAAGGATCAAGATCATACTACCTTTATAACAGACAGAGGTCTCCATTGCTACAAGGTGATGAATTTTGGGTTAAAGAATGTTGGGGCTACTTATCAGAGGTTGGTGAATAAAACATTTATTAGAGGTATACATAGATGACATGATGGTTAAAAGCCTGGAGAAGGATTTGCATATAATTGATCTTCAAGAAATATTTGCTAATTTGACAGTTGTGAATTTGAAACTGAATCGAGAAAATGTGTCTTTGGGGTTCGATCTGGAAAGTTTTGGGGTTATGTAATAAGTGAGAAAGGAATACAGCCCGATCCGGATCAGCTTAATACCCTATTGTAAATGGATCCTCCTCAGAATATTAAAGAAGTCCATAGACTCACTGGAATATTGACTGCCCTAAATCGTTTTATTTCAAGGTCTTCGGACAAATGTGCTCCGTTTTTCCAAACCTTGAAGAATGCTAAAGATTTTAATTGGTCTCCACAGTGCAGCCAAGCTTTTGTTGAGATAAAGAAACACTTATCCTCACCAAAAACTCTTTTTAAACCTATTCAAGGAGAAACACTCTATGTATACTTGGTTGTGTCAGAATGTGCTATAAGTGCAGTATTGGTAAGAGAAGTGGACAATTACCCTCGTCCGGTGTATTACATCAGTAAAAGTTTAATAGATGTTGAGAAGAGGTATTTAAAGCTTGAAAAGTTGGCACTAGCCTTAGTAATTGCGGCAAGAAAGATGAGGCCGTATTTTCAGTCTCATTCCATCATTGTCCGGACATCTTTCCCATTGAAGAATGTTCTCCAGAAGGCAGGCATATCAAGTACGATGATCAAATGGTCAGTAGAATTGGGCGATTACGACATTGATTTTACTCTACGGACGGCTATCAAAGCTCAATTTGTGGTTGACTTCCTGGTAGAATTCCATTCGGACAGGAACTCCAAACAAACTTTTAAAGAGAAAACCAAGAAATGGTGGGTAGTCCGAACTGATGGTGGTTCAAGCACGGTGGGCTATGGAGCTGGAATTTGTCTAACCTCTCCATATGGTGATAATATGTATCAGGCTATATGCTTTGGGTTCAGGGCCTCTAACAATGAGTCCGAATATGAAGCAGCTATAATTGGTCTTAAATTGGCTTTCCTATGTGGGGCTAAGAGAGTTCGATTGATGAGTGACTCTCAGGTTCTTATCCATCACACCCAAGGTCAGTTTGAGGCCAAAAAGGAGCAACTGATCAAATACTTACTCATCCTAAAAGAGGTGGCAGCCAACTTCAAAAGTGTTTGTCATGAGCATATTCCTAGATCAGAGAATACACTGGCAGATTCTTTAGCAACCATAGCGTATTCTGAGTCATACCCTTGTATTCACATACAAGAATTCCCATCCATACAACCAAACCAAAATAAGGAAGATGGGGAAAGCTTGAGCATACAGGTGATTCAACCGAAAGACTGGAGGTTTTCCCTTCTTCAATATATTTCTGATGGGGTTTTGCCTCCGGATAAAGCTATGGCAAGAAAAATTAAACACAGGGCTCGTGGTTTTTTTTATCATAAGAGGAGTTCTCTATAAAAACAATCTTTCAGTAGACCTCTCCTGCGTTGTTTGGGGGTTGAAGAATCTCAAGTCGTTTTATCCAAACTACACGATGAAGAAGGTCAGCACATTGTGGGTACAGGGCACTAACTCGGAGAGTGTTATTGGTTGGGTACTACTAGCCATCCATAATGGCAAATACTAAAGAAATGGTAAAGAAGTGTGATCCATGTCAAAGGTATGGCAATGAAATTCATGTGCCAACAGTACCTATAGAGTCTATTTCTGAGCCAGTACCTTTTACCCGTTGGGGATTGGACTTAGTTGGACCTCTTCCTATGACATCCGGGGGGTGCAGAACTATTATAGTTGTTGTTGATTACTTCTTAAAATGGATAGAGGCAGTTTCTTTGGCAAGAACCACTTCGAAGGCAGTCATTAAATTTATCTTATCCAATATATGTTGCAGATTTGGGATCCCTCAAAAGATTACCACAGACAATGGGCCACAGTTTGACAACAAAGATATGGAGAATTTTTGTGCTCCTAGGGGAATTCAGCATTGTTTTTCTTCTCTTTTCCATCCACAAGCAAACGGAAAGGTTGAAGTTGCCAACATGATTATTTTTTCTGGATTAAAAAAGAATCTAGAAGGAGCTGCAGGGAAGTGGCCAAGCTATTTGCAAGAAGTATTGTGGGCGTACCGAACTACTCACTGGGCTGTTACACAAGAGTCTCATTTTGCTTTGGTGTATGGGATGGATGCAATTACCCCCATAGAAGCTACCCTACCATCATACAGGGTCCACGACTATTCCGAACAAGCTAATAAGATAGCAATTAGGAATCAGTTGGACTTAATAGAAGAAAGAAGGGTTAAAGCTCACTTAAGAACAACTCATTACCAAGGTTTGATGAGGAGTAGATTTGCTTCCAAGGTCAAGAGAAGAAATTTTTAACCATAAGATAAGGTGTTAAGAAAAGTTTTCTTACACACCAAGGAGAAGTAGTTCGGTAAGTTGGCTCTGAACTGGGAAGGCCATTATGAGGTCTGTGAAAAACTTCAACCTGGGACATATAGACTTCAAGACAAAGAAGGGAAAGTTCTGAAGCACCCATGGAATATTGAACATCTCAGGTTATATTTAGAATAAAAAATTTGTGTAAATATTTACTTGTTAGATATTAATGTAAATATTAGGAGGCGTACTCTTTCCTACCTTAGTGGCGCAGGGAGGTTTTAATGAGGTGCCCGGTATTTTATTTAATAATGTATGATGCCTTCTTAAAATATTCAGAGTGGTTTTACTACAATTTAATTCGAGTATAAATCACTTGTTCAACACTTTGGGTCTTTAGTAGACCAGATAAACTTGGTGAAGTGATGACCATTAAATATATGTCATCGGAGATATTAAACACTCTAACTATAATACTTCTGAAATGTTAGGGCTACTTAAACATTAGCCATCAAAAATTTAAAGAAAATAAATTATTAAATAAAGGAAAGTCTGATAAATTAAACCTATTCGGACTTGAACCGAACAAGAGAACAAATCATGCCTTGGCCATCCAAGGACTTTAGGTTTTCAAAGGACCTATTCGGACTTTAACCGAATAATAGTACAAAATATACCTTGGCCATCCAAGGACTTTAACTTATTGAAAAGACAAAAAATAATATAAAACCTTAGAGCTTGTTCCCTTCGGACGCTCCTTCACCACCATCACCTTTTTTAGGATTTTTGAGTTCGGCACTCGAACTCTCACCAGTTCCTTATTCATCATCGGTAGTGGAATCTATCCTACTGGAGTAGTTTTTCTTATCGCCATCTACCATAGTATGAAATAGGAGGTCTTCGTATTCCACATATTTCCATAAGGGACCAAGGGTCCTCTTCGGAAAAGTCTCATGGAAGAGCAGCGCTATGTCGAACTTGACTCCATCATCTCTTTTCTCTAAGGAGTATATCACTTCATTGGTATACTTATCAATACCCGCCTGAATAGCTTGCTCTTGCTGGCTCTTTAAATCTTTCTTCTCCTTGGTCATCTCTGAAACAAAGTTCTCCAGTTTAGCCTTCTCGGCGGTTAAGACTTGAATGGCACCATCCTTGGTCTGCACCTCCCCTTTCAGCGTTTTGAGGTCTTTTTCTAAGTTACCATACTTAGTCTGGAGCTCATTTCAGGCTGCTTCCGATGAGGCTAGCTTAGTTTCCAAATCCTCCTTATCCTTCTTTAATGCCTTCATCTCCTTCTTTAGTTCCTCTATACTCTGCTGAGCGTTTAGGAGATTGTTTCACATGGATTGCTTGTCAGAGGTAAGGGAGTTGATAAGGATGGTCTGACTTTTAACCTGCCTTTCCAGGTCAATTATTGGTCGGATATGACCGAGGAGGGAGTGGCTCAGAACGTCTTGCTCTCCAGAGATAGAGAAAGATTTACCATTAAAAGTCATCATATTGGCAGAGCTAGAGGGACGATAAGGACCTGCGAAATCATCTTTCTCAGAATCATTGAAGTACAAATCAATGTCTTGAAGGGAACTAATGTCCACTTCATCATTCCCTCCCCCAGCAATCTCTCAGGACTGCAGATCTATTAGGATTCTCTCTTACAAGGTAGGACCAGCAGGGGCTGGTGGAGGTTGGATTTCCGAAGGACGAAGAATTATTTATTCTCCCATGGTGACCTTCTTCTTCTTAGTAGCTTTCTCATCACTGTTGGCCCTCCTTTTCCTGTCCTTCTTAGGAGGCTTTGGTGGGTTCTGCGACTCTCCAGCCTCCCTCACTGTTTCAGCCTCTACTGCTTTGAGCAGGGCTATATCAATTCCCCATTGGTTTCCCAAACCAATCCCCTCTGTGGTTGCTTGAACCTACTCTGTTGCAGCTTTCTTCTTTTTGTTCTTCATCTTGCTGGGAGCCTTGCTCTAGAAGGTAAGAACAATTAGACATCCTTGGCCTCTTTCCTTTTGAGAATCATGCCAGGAGGAGGAAGGGTGGTTAGCTCTTCCCATGTGAGGTCTCTCCGGCCGGTAGTGTTCCACAGTAGACCTCATTAAATTTCCTGATGTGAAGTGGTTATGGAAGGCATTCCCTCAGTGCTCTGCAGCCCATGCATTGAGTTTTGCACAGGTATTTTGCCCCTCCTCCATATGTCCGGTGAACTCCTTCGGAAAAACTGAAAATGAGTATCAAGCCAATCAGAATAGGGAAACACTTATAATTTAAGAATAAAAAACAAGAAAGACAAAGAAAAGAAAAGAAATTACAAATACTTTTCCACCTGCTAGTCAGCATACTAGGAATGGTGTTGGCCTTAATCTTCGTGCCATTTTCCCATGTCCCACTGACAAACAGAAATTGTGTCCTCCAGTTCTTTTCAAACTCCAGCAAGTCATCCACGACGTTAAATTTGTTCCCCATGTTGTGATGGTAGAATGGAATCTGATGATTCTTGCACAAGCTTGCTACAGCAGCAAACTGCTTCATCAGAAGTGAGATTTTCGAAAACTTTAATGCCATGATGCAAGCAAGAAGAGAGTACCAGGCTATGGGGTTAGCTGGTTAGGGCAAAGTTCAACCAAGTGGAAGTACCTGACAATTTCTGGGTCCAATGGAAACCGGAGTCCCCAGTTTAGCACTTCGGTGAAAATCACCACCTCATTAAGCTTGCAGTCCATGGGAGTCTCCGGAATGATAGGTATCATTTCCTTTACTGACTCCGGAATCCCCCATTTTGTTCGAATTTGGCCCAACTCAGCAATATAGGTGTAGATGTAATTTATGTTTTGTAGGGCCAACAGATATTTAACGCTAACATGTTTGAAACAAGGGTCTACCTTTCCCTCTAAGCACTCCGGAAGTGAGTCTGGATGAGTCATACAAAATTTTACCTTGCTCTTTCCCTTCTTATCAGAAGCAGCATCTCCCGTTTGACATGACGCCTCGGTTTTGAAGGGAGCCTCCTCGATGTTGTCTTCCATTATCTCTTCTATCACTGTGGAAGGTTTGTCAGTGGCCTTAGAAGAAGGACGGTCAGTTTCTAGCACAAAAGGCAGTTCAGATGGTTGAGCGCTTGTTGCCTCCGAAGGCCTAGAATCTGGTAGAGGTTGGGATCCGAAAGACTTGGCCCGTGGAGCTGCTTTAGTTACCTTCGATCCGGAAGGTTTTGACAGTAAAGGTATAGGTTGGGTTTTAGTTTGGCGGGTTGTCCGGCGAGGAGTTATCTTCTCCGGAGACTTCTCAGTATCGATACCTATAGCAATAAAGGGGGAGGGTATTCTGATACTTGAAACGGCTTTTTCTTTGGGCACAGAAGGTTGAGACTCTTGAACAGAAGAGCCTGAGGAAAGGGGTGAAAGGCTTGGCTTGAATGAAAGTTGTCTGGGCCTAGGGTTTCTAGAAGAAGATGACCCTTGATCGACGTCTTGAGTCGGCTCGATGGTTTTCTCACATGGAGAAACTGGGAGGCCGACGGCGATGCGGCTATCTCTTTCTACCTTCCTCGCTCTCTCTAACTCTGACAGATTCAACGAGCCACCTTTCACTAAAGCGTTTCTGGTTGCGAACATAAAATCTCTCAAGAACGGTTTGAAGGTAAAAATGAGTATCTCTTTAGAAAATCTTTGAGTGTGGAAGAAAATAAAATAGTAAAAGAGTATTTATATAAAGTAGCAGTTACCTGGAGAAGTTGAAGAGGGTTTTTGCAATGATTAAAGGTTGTGCGAATGTGTGAAGAATCAAATGCCTAGGTAACTTTCTAGATTTAGTGGGTGCGCAGGTCTAAGAAAAATAACGACTGGTAGGTCAAACCAAATATTAACACGTGTCCCACGATCCAAGAAGAAAACTCTTAGAATTCAAGGAAGAGAAACCATAACTTTCGAACTGGGTTAATATTGAAAATGAACTTCTTAGTCCGGACGACACGAGCAGATCGGATAAAGTTGATACTGGATTGATAGATTTTTTTAGCCCTACCAAAAATATTTCTTGAGGCCAAAAAAGGGGCTACTGATGAGTTCGGATACTTCATACACAACTCACTGCTTAATCCGGACATGGGTAATTCGGACCATAACACTCCCTTAAAAAATCCGAACAAGACAAATGTAAAACACCTTTTGACTAAGCTATTTGGTAATCTACTTAAAACACTAATGGGTCCTTAAACTTTACCTGATTTCACAACTTGACCCGGTAAGCCCATGGGTCATTGGATTAAGAGTATAAATACCTTAAACACTCTCAATAATGAGGGTGATCAACATTTAATACAAGTAGACTGCTTAGTTATCTCACTACTCTCCACACTAAACACTAAACACTTTAAACTTCCCAAAACACTTTACTAATCTACCCTCAGACCAAAATAAACCAAACCAATATCAACAACTCGCGTGGTATAATTACAAACAACTCTCAGCTTATGAAGTTGCAAACAACTCCCAGGTGATAGAGTTGAGACAACTCTCAGGGGTTAGAGTTGCATACGATTCTCAGATAATAGAGCTGCAAAAAATCTCAGGTAACAGAGGTGCATACAACTCTCAGGATTCGACAGTTGTAAACAATCTGCAGGTCATTTAGGAACAACTCTCAGGCTATTATTGCAAACAACTTCCAGGGTATAATTTAGTATTTAACAACTCACGCCCAGGTAATAAGTTGGATTTTATTCCTTTTTTAGGTTGTGGAGGCTCCCCTTTGTTTGACTGAGGCTGAAAGAGAAGCATTTGGAGTAGTAGCATGAAATGGAGATCCAAATACTGCACCAGTTTTACCGGAAGAAAGACCGAGGAAAAGAAATAAAAATGCAGCCCCAAAAACAAAGAAAATGACGACACACACACGAAAACACTCTAACCATGACATCCCAACCATAGACCAACCACAAGCAGTCACCAGAACAGCGATTCCATCAACGCCAACCGAGACAACCCAACCGGATGTCGACAAAGTAGACGATGAAAGTATGAGTGAAACGCTCAGTCGTAGATTAAAGAGTTAATCCACACTGAACAAATTATAATTCTTCTGGTTTTCTCGTCACAGATTAAAGAGTTAAGGTTACAGCTAGCAAGACTTGAAGAACAACAACTCCACAATGCTCTCTCGTTGCCCATTTGTTGCAAGTCCTGCAAAAGAGAAGGAACCAGAGCAACCGGTACTGCCAAAAAAAGTCGCATCCACTAAAAAGCAGGCACTTGTGCCATCTGAATTTTAGGAAAATGACCCGAATCAGGACGGGAAAATACGGGAAGCTGAAAAGCAGTATAAAGTACTACCGGAGGAGAAGGACGATGATGAGAACCATTCACCAGTACAATCTGAACAAAGACCGAAGAGTTGTCGATCATTACAGAGACAGACATAGTGGAGAGACAGACAGACAACTCTCCACCTACAGAGGAGGCAACGACAGGTCTGAGCCATCTAAAGAAGACAGATTCAGATGAGTCTCTTCTCAATGACGAACAGCTCATACCTCCCATGCCAGAGAAAGTAGGTTGCGAAGAATATAGACCTAAGAAGATATAAGCTCGTGAGAAAAAAGTCGCAGCCGAATATCTGGACTTACGGAGGTAGAAGGTCGTAAAGATGTAAGTGGATCTTAAGTACATTAAGATACAACTATGTGAATATTTTATTCTTATATATTGTGTCATAATTGATATTATATAGAGGTAACAAAAATGTTAGGTTGTTAAGTTTTTGTTTTTCAAAATCTAGCAGGTCTAGTATTTTAAAAGGATCAGCATGTATGCATTTAAATAAAAAGCGCAAAACCTTTTTGAAAACAAATCATGATATGTTTTACAAACAACTCTTGTGGTATGTTTTCCAAACAAGTCACAATCTGTCTGGTTCAAACAACTCGGATCTTGATATGCGTTGTGTATTTCAAATAACTCGCGTGGTATATATACCAAACAATTCGCGTATGTCTCATACAAATTATTCGCAAATATTTGTTTTCAAACAAATCCCTGTAGTTTAAAAACACACAACTCTCAAGTAGTATTCGCAGTCTAGTATTGCAAAGAACTCTCATGTCTGTTTTTCCACTAGTACAAATAACTCTCAGGATTGATATGAAACAGCATGCCGACTGACAACAGCCGCAACAAGAACAAAACCAAGGATAACAACAACAACAACACCCAACCTTGGCAAAAAATGAAAGGCTAACACAGACCGAAGATGCACAACCTGTAGCGGGGGAAGATTCAGAGTCTGCATATCCCTGTAAGAAGTCAGAACTACTCAGCCAGGAAGCACTGGTAGAAGTCCAACAGAGAGATGGAGACGTAGCTGAAGTCCAAAAAATAGCCAACGCAAAGTCAGAACCACTGAGCCAAGCAGCAGTTGTGGGACCAATACCGAATCAACCGGAAAACAGAGAAGGCCAACTTCCAGAGTCTTCTGATACGCACGATAGCACCGTATGTTTACAAAATGTATTTTTGTATGGTTATTACTCAATGTTATTTTTAGATGAAATTGATAATCTTGAATCGATGATATAATACAACGGGCTTTTGAGAGTATGTCGGAGGGTGCGATAAATAAATTTTGTCAAGGAACTCTTGAGATTATGTCGGAGCGGTCAACGGCATTGGTCGTCGCGGATTCTGTGGTAAGTTGATTTTTAAATAATAATACATATAAGATGTGTATTTTAGATTTTATAATTGTATAACTCCATTTCCTGAGTGTTGTATGCAACTATATAAGTTAGAAGTTGTTTGCAATTCTATTACCTGAGTGTTATGTACAACTATATAAGCTGGAAGTTGTTTATTTGTACCCGATTCCTGATACAAACTATTATAAATAGTTAGAATATTGTCTCGAGAGAAAATTCCAACCATAGGCAAATAATAGGTATAAAGTCAAAACGCGAGAGGAATTCCACAACAAGAAAAAGACACCCTCGACTGCGAAATTTTCATCTGTTAATATGCCAGAGATATTATCAAAAAATATATGTGCTGAAGACTTACCAAGAAGATATGGTAAGAGAGGTCAGAGCTGAAATGTTTTATTATTTCCTAAACGATGAAAACACTAACTAACACTGGTAGTCATATTTTCTATGTGGAAAACTTTGGAGGGAGCCAATTTTTTTGTGTACATATACTGATTGTAATATTCTGGTGTATATAGAGAATTTTTTTTGTTTCAGAAATATGCAATGTATGATATTTTTTAACTCACTTGAAAGAACTGTTGGTAATTAAGCACAACACTTTATATTAACAAAACAATTTGTAACGTATATAACAAGTTATTACTAAAACATTCTCACCATCTAGTAGGCAACAACTATCAGCAAAATTACCTCGATCAAACAATCCGCATCATTTCCTGATATATACTAAACAATTTGAAAACATACCAAAAGAATACGAACAGACTATGGTGTCTGCCTTTGTAACCGGTAATTGTATTAAGCACGCAAAAAATCATCTAATCAATCACAACCCATTAATTGTTAAATTGACAGAGAGAAGGTTGTGTAATCATTAACATAGCCACCACATCATTAAGACTCTCTCCCTGCCTATAAATAATAGTAACCAGAGGGTAATTTTAAAATAAACTTTATAACCAAAAGCTCATAACATCTTTATTTACAATCACCATGTCTACCTCTGGTTCTTGAGGCGAATTTTGTTCTTTCATAACGACCAACAGAAGCTTCATATCAATCTCTCTGGAGGAACCACCAAACAGCCCAACCTCTATACTTGACTTTGATATCAAGAGTTACTTCTATGATGACTTTGGGTTAGTTAAATTGGTTCAGTTGGTAGCTGACTCTCAGCCATCGGAGGTTCCAGACTGTAAAAGGAAGAGGGAAGACACAGTGGAGAAAGAAGAGAAAAATAAGGAAGATGTTAGTACATCAAAGGAGGCCCATCAGATGGAGGTAGATGAGGAGGAGGAAGAGCATAATGGAGATGCTGATGATGGGCGTGAAGAGGAGGAAGAAACAGAAGAATCCTCTAGTGATGATTGATTCTCATTACTTATGTTTTTTGTTTTTTTTTCATGCACACTGACAAACACTAAAGATGGTAGTATTTATTTGGAAGTGTTTAGTGCATGAAGCCTATTATGGCTATATAATCTCTTTTTGTATAAACTTTTGATCAGTGTAAAAAATTTATGAAGCATTGATATTTTCCAAACAACTCTTAGGTCACATTGACAAAGAACTCTCTTAATATATTTTTTCAAACAACTAACATGGAAGTAATATACAAATAATTTGCAGTCACTCGGTTGTAGAGACATGATAGAAGGACATGCAAACAATTCACATCATATGTGCAAACAATTTGCATCCTAGTATTTTGATGTTGTTGCATACAATTCTCAAATATTCCTGAGAGTTGTTTGCAACTATATAGTATGAGAGTTGTTTACAACTCTATTTCCTGAGGGTTTTCTGCAACTCTATTCCCTGAGGGTTATATGCAACTCTATAAGTTGGGAGTTTTTTGTAGTTCTACTACCTTAGATTTGTTTGAAACTCTATACTCTGAGAGTTGTTTGCAACTAAATAGTACGAGAGTTGTTTACAACACCATTTCCTCAGTGTTGTATGAAACTATATAAGTTGGGAGTTGTTTGCACTTCTATTACCTGAGATTTGTTTGCAACTATAAAGTGTAAGAGTTGTTTCCAACTACATTCCCTGAGAGTTGTTAACAGCTCTATTACCTGAGATTTGTCAACAACTTTATAAGTTGGGAGTTGTTTTTAACTCCATAACCTGAGAGTTGTTTGCAACAATAGCCTGATAGTTATTTGCACATATAAGGTAGTTGTGTTGTAATATTGTAATACAAACAATTCGCAGTGTGTGTAGTAAATAACTCTCAAATTGTTTATTGTATTATTTACAACACGCACGATATTACAGACTAATGTACCCAACAAATAGATATTTAAATTGGAACCTCACAGGTCCTCATGTTATGACCTGATTTCTAACAACGGCCACACCTTAGCTGTTTGGTTGTAACTTCTCCTCTAGACGAGATTCGCTTTTTCTTAGGCCTTCCAGAATGTCTTTTCACGTTGGCAGGAAAAATTTCCACATTCGACGGATCGTTAGAGCTTGATCCTTTGTCGAAGTCGGTTATCGCCGGTATGTTGAAAAAGTAACTTGACCTGTAATTCTTAACTGTGAAGAACAGCTCTATTATAGTTAGAATATCTTGGTTGGTAGACTAAATTGCCTCTAAAGTGTGAGGACATAGAAAATACTCTTGTTTCCATTCTCCGCGAGAACATTTGAAATCCAACAAATTAACAACCGTTATAGGATCTGAAAAGACTTCGAATAAGGCTGCAGAAGACTTACGTACTACCCAAGTTCAGCATTTCTCAACATTCTGCTTTAGCTTCTTCTCATACTCCGGGCATAAATTAGTACTCCAGCTTAACCCCTCTTGGTATCTTCTTGAAACTTGAGTCATAAGCAAGACTCTAATCCGGTCAATCAACTCAACAATGGGTAGGCCATAAAAAAATTTGATATGTGCGTTAAAAGATTCGGTCGCAGTAGAAGCCATAGCCCCGTATCGTTTCCCTTTAAAGTATGTCTAAGTATACTTATCCGGAGGTAAATTTTCAAGAATTTTTTTAATTCTATCACCACATTCACATAGGAAGTATGTTACTATATCATTAAAAAAATCTTGGTTGGGAGCATAAGCACATCGATGGAAGAAACTTAGCATCCTAGACTTATAGTCTTTGTTAGTATGTTCTAAAGACTTTCTCTAATTCTGAACAAGATGGTAATAACAATACGCTTGAAAACAGTTTGGATACAAGACATGAGCAGCTAATTATACCGGAATGACAGTCAGAAAGAAATATGATTTAGGCTTCTACATATGAGGTTTCAAACAGCCCAAAAACCACAACCAATTGTCAGAATCCTCAATGCTCACGATACCAATTGCAACAGGGAATAGTCTTGGAATACATGACAAACATGGTTAAAAGTTGCACTAAAGCATGGTCTTAATTATTGAACAACTCGCATCCTATTATTCTCTGAGAGTTGTTTACAACTCTATAACCTGAGATTTGTTTACATCTATATACTAGGAGTTGTTTCCGACTTATTCCAGTCGAGTTGTTTGCAACTCTATTCTTGAGAGTTGTTAACAACTATTATCATAGACTTGTTTGTAACTTTGCCCAAGGATTTGTTTGCAATTCTATTACTTGAGAGTTGTTTGCATTTTATAAGATGAGAGTTGTTTGCAATTTTTACACAAACCTAATCATCAATCAAATTAAAAGTGCAGTATGAAACCAACCATTGTTTCCGTTCTTTCCTACAGCAGAAAGCAATACACCCTTATACTTTCAGTTCAAGTGGGTTCCATCAACATACAAAATTGGACGGCATGAATGAAAACCTTAAAGACTTGAATCAAATGCTATAAAAAAAAACGATTGAAGACGTTTCCAGCCAATAATTCCAACTGGCACTCGGTAGTAATATCGTGGCTCTTCAATCATTTGAAGTATCCTCTTAGTAAACCAAAAGAACACGAACTATCTCCAAAAACTCCCCTATTTGCTTTCTCTAAAGCATTCCATAACAAACGGTATGTCTAGACCGTAATCTTGTTTGATAGAAGATTGTATGGTTTTGGTTGTCAACAAATGACATATCCATATAGAATCATGAATTTCCTCAGCAATCAAATCAGATGTCAAATTCATATGCCTCTTATGTTTTGGGGAGAAAACGGGACCGCAAGTATGGTGCGCAACATACCTAATAATCGTTATTAATCTGGTGTCTGAATCAATTGATGCGTAAAGTCTCCATTTGTATCCATGAATTTATTTTCACAATAAGCAGTGGTTTGTTGTATTGTGCATGTATTTGAAAGAAAAACCATGATCTAAAGCATATCGGTACAAAGATAACCTTAGAGCTGCATCCTCTTTTTCAAAAGCTTGACCAACTCCTGTAATAGAATCAGCCCAACCAGTAGTAGCAAGTTGTTTTTTTTCTCTGATCAGAATTAGCTAAACCATTACTACTTTCCCCGTTATTTTGTTGATTATGTGAGGGTTCTCCCAAACTTATGATAGGTTGTTTACACTTTTGACCAAAACCCTTATCACCGGAACCCTTAGAACCAGAATATTTATCAAAGACTTGTTGTTCTATGAGAAAACTAACCCATTTCAAACGCTCCAAATCAAGATATAATTTTAAACCAACAAAAAATCATTATTGAAGAAAAAATTATTGTGATCCCCGCATGAGTAGGTAATTACGTAGTTACCTTTGACCAGCTCCTCCCATGTACTCTCCACGTACCCTTGGATACTTTGAAAGTTTTCAAACTCCGTGATAGGAACAATTACAGTTTGGTGACCATGTTTTAAAATACAAACTCGTGATTTAAACATATCTTACCCTGCATTGAAAAATTATAAAGCAGTCAGGTGGCAAGTTAGTGATAACAGACAATTCGCACTACCACAAATGAACAACTCTCATTACTACATCCTGTGAGTTGTATGTACATCTAATATCTGAGAATTGTTAGTAACTCTATTTCCTGATATTTGTATGCTACTCTTCAAGATGAGAGTTGTCTGCAACGTTTTATTTTGGTTGTTGTTTGCAACTCTATACGCTGAGAGTTGTTTACAACTCTATTTCCTGAGAGTTGTTTACAACTTAAAACCCCTGAGAATTGTATGCAACTATATTTCCTGAGAATTTTATGCAACATATTTCCCTGAGAATTGTTGTAACTCTATTTCTAGAAAGTTGTTTCGACGCTATTAACTAAGAATTGTATGCAACTCTATTTTGAGAGTTATTTTCAACTCTATTACCTGAGAATTGTACACCACTTTATTTCTTGAATGTTGTTTCAACTTTATTATCTGAGACTTGTCTGCAACTCTATGCGTGAGAGTTGTTTGCAACTTTATTGACTGAGAGTTATTTCAACTCTATAAATTAAGAGTTGTTTGTAACTCTATTATCTAACAATTGTAGGCCACTTTATTTCTTGAGTGATGTTTATTTCCTGAGATTTGTTTACAACTTATAACCTCTGAGAGTTGTTTGCACATATAAGTTGGGAGATGCTTGCAACTGTATTTAACATGAGAGTTGTTTGCAACTCTATGCCTGAGAGTTGTTTACAATTTTATTATATGGTAGATGCTTACAACTGTATTAAACAACTCGCATCCTAATTTAACACAATTCGCATCTTCTACATAAAAAAACATCAAACAATTCGCATCATTGTCACGAATGCCTGGACACCTAAAGCTCCTAATCTATATATTGTTTCACGTTCATATCAACATTGAATACACTAAAAACTAGTATATAACTAGTTAACCAACGATTAACGCTTTAAATTAACATAATACCAAACAATCGCTCGTACAAAAACAAAAAACAGAGAAAATGGGTCGAACTAGCTTTACTAACGCACGAACCAATAGAATAACACATACCCCAACTCAGAAAAATTAAGAAATAACCTCGCAATCAGTAGTTAAACACCATTAGCTAGACAGAAACATGTAAGATGAAAAGACCAGAGGTTGCAAAAACACCATGAACGTATGTTCAGCTCATGTACGTGGAACTCATGACTTAAATGCATTTTTTATCATGATTACATACATATACACACCTTAAACTAGCCGATCACCTAAAAATTGTGGATTCTTGGTGGTTCATGGTGGTTTTTGTTGGTCGTAGGGTTGGTGGTTAGAAAGCGGCTTCAAAATTTCAAATCTTTAAAAGCTAGAAAAAGAGGAAGAAAACTAGAAAATTATTCTTATATAGTTTGTAGAGGGTAGTGTGGCTATTAAAAAATGTTGGATATTAAATGTGAGTATAGTAGTTGAGATGGATATTAAGTGGTAATAAAAGGAAACTTGGGTATTAGATGATAGTATAATAATTAAATATTTAATAACTTTTTAGAACGATGCCCACAGCTAAAAGTTAAAATTTGATTTTAAAATTTTGTGTTGACACCTGTCCATGAATTATTTAATTTGAAAAATTACACTAATCTCAAAAAATCAGATATAATACTTTTTCAGTTTAAAATATAAAAAAAAGTCGATATTACTTTTAAATATATTTGTTTAGAATAGTCGAGGAATCGTTCACATTTCAAATTTAATTCTAAATCTAACTTTAAATTTGTAATGATGTAGAGAATACCATAAGTTTTATATTCAATTTAGTCTAAGTTATACACAGTAAATATTGGATGTTTTATAAGTTGTTTAAGTAAATAAATTAAATAACAGTTTATTTTGAAGAGGTGAATAAATGAGTACTTCTGTAAAACCATCGTTAATATTATATATATATATAAAAAGACAAAAAAAAACTTTGATGAACTAAAAACAAAAGTACCATAAAATTTATTTTAAATTATTAAAAGTTTCGTTTTAAAAATAATCATATTGAACGTGAACGAAAACTATGATTGCATAAGTAAAAAAGAACACCTAAATAAAAAAGTAGGGTTAGGCTAAATTGGGGCCCAATCGGCTAACCAGCCCCAATTTTAAGCATACCCATCAAAAATATAAGTAGCCCCAAACTAATACCCAAAAAACCCTTTGTTTTTTTACTAACTCAAAACCCTAAAACACTAACCATTCCCACTTCTAAACCAGCCCCAACCCAAAATCAACCCCAAAACCCTAAAACCTCTCAAAACTCCAAACTTCTACAATCAGCCCCAAAATCAAATCCGAACATCTCTACACATCAACAACAACTCAAGAACTGCAATGGGCAAAGGAAAAGAGTAAGTTTTTACTCTTAAATGCATTTTTTTCTATATTTGGTTTAGGTTAGGTTTTTTGATTTTGATGCTAGGTTAGGTTTGTTTGTGGCTGATTTGGTGTTATATGTTGTTTGTAGTTATCTAGTAATGCTAGGGTATGCTAGATTAGGCTGTTTGTGGCTGATTTAGGTAGTGAATGGAGGTTTTGGGTTGCCTTCAATGGCGGTTTTTGCAGGTTTTCGTGTTCCCCGCCGGTTTAAAGGCCACTCACCCGGCGGGGAACAAGAACAGACCTGGGTTTTCCAAGGTTTGTTCTTGTTCCCCGCCGGATGGACCCCGCTTCACCCGGCGGGGAACAAGAACAGACCTGGGAAAACCTAGGTCTGTTCTTGTTCCCCGCCGGGTGAGGGGGGGTCCACCCGGCGGGTGAAAATTAAAAAATTAATAGATTAATTTTCACCCGCCGGGTGACAATTATTCACCCGGCGGGTGAAAATTAGTAAATTAATTTTTTAATTTTCACCCGCCGGGTGAATAATTGTCACCCGGCGGGGGAGACCTGTTCCTGCCTTTATTTTATGGAATTTTGAATAAATTTTTCTAACTTCTTTCTCTAATGTTTTGCAGCCAACACGAAGCACCTCGCCTAACGAAAGAGAAGGCGGCGAAGGCGGCAAAAAAAGGCGAAGGCGCCGACGGGCGGTGGTCGCCGCTAGGCCGGAACATGGGGATCGGACAGAGCGTGTTCGCCCCCACCGCGTGGTGCGCGAGGAGCGCGAGGATCCGACCGAGCGATCTTTGCGGCATCGGAAATTCGATGCCACCAGGGATGCCCCCCGTCGACGATCTTCTCCTCCACGAGAGGTGCTCCCCATCTGCCGACGTGCCCTAGTGGACGAGGAGGAGGATGATACGGAGCAGGAGGAAGCGGAGGTCCCGTTGCCACCACCTCGAAGAGAGGTCCGTCCCGAAGGGCCTCCAACCGATGCCGAGGGATGGAAAAATCTTTTCCTATCCCAAAATAGTGTGCTTCTCTTCCCCGAGTATGCGCAGCACGAGGCGTATTACGCCTTCAAAAACGATGTAAGTATATTAATTTATTATTTTTTTGTTTACTTGAATTCATTTTTTAACATTGTAGTTATTTTTGAATTTTTTTACAGGCGCGCTCGGGCATTACCGTGCAGTCGAAGTATGGTTTGCTTGGTCAGTGGGACCTTAGCAAACAAGTGGGGGTTAGGGCGTACCTAGAGGAGACCCCATTTTGGCCCTTGATGCGGCATTTACCGAGGTTCAACAACTATGTACAGTTGGCGGAGGTCTTCGGTGAGAGGTGGCACCAGGAGACGAACACGTTCCAGTTCTCCTTCGGGGAGATGACGATCACACTGGACGACGTGTATGTCATTACGGGCCTCCCGGTCGAGGGGAGAATCATTGACCTCTTCCGGCCTGATCCGATAGAGGCGACGTATGCACGGTATGGGGAGCTGTTGAGAGTTTCGCCTGCTGATGTGCAGCAGGAAATGGAGGCTCATGACGGGAGCGGATTCGGACTCCGATGGCTTAGGACCGCATTCTCGGGGGAAGCGTACTTAGATTCGAACACCGCCTGCACTCCGGAGATGAAGAAGGAAGCAGCTCGGGCATATATCCTGTTCTTCCTCGGGTGTACGATCTTCACCAACACGAGCCAGAAGAACATCCAGTGCGATTTCCTTCTAGCCCTCGAGGATTTAGAGTCGGTTGGTGAGTACGCATGGGGGACTTGTGCGTTGGTGTGGCTGTACAAGAGTTTGGGAGGCATCTCGAAGCACTCCTTGAAGACCTTGGTCGGCTTCTCGGCCTTGTTCGAGTGTTGGGTCTATGACCACTTCCCCGTCTTCCGCGCGCCAGTGAACAGCGGTTATAGCCCGACAGATCCGAAGATGCTTGCGTGGTTGCCGAAAAAAATCCCGGTATCATTAGCTCGGGGGAAGCCTTACTACCGTGAGATCCTTGCGGCGCAAGGAGAAAAGGATGTAAGTTCTCTTTTTTACGTTTATTTAAATAAATCTACTTTATATAAAATGTTGGACGTTGAAATAATTTTATTTGTAGGTTATTTTCCGACCTTACGAGGATCTCCGTGAGGTATGGCCGGAGCAGGCAATAGGGTTGTACCGAAACCCTATTCGCCTAAAGATGGTGAGCGAGGCATATCACCCCGACCGTGTGATGCGACAGCTTGGTTGGATCCAAGAAAAGCCGCTCGCCCCCATAGTTGCTAGAACCGGTCTTGGTAGAGGAGACCATCTTCGTTATATGGTTGAGGTTAGGCATTGGACGCAGTGGAGGGAGCACCTATACGTGATCGATAGGTATTCGAGGCCTTTGGAAGGGAGTAGTCACACCTCGTCCCCCCAGTACAAGGCGTACGTGAAGAAGTATGGGTGGTTTAACATCACACCTAGGGTTCTTACGGAGACGTCGGCGGTCGATGTGGTGAATACGATTAATCTTATTCGGCCGTTAGACGACTCGAATGACGAGGTACTCGCTTTTGGGAGGAAGGTTATGGAGCTTACCGCACCGTGGCTTCTTATTATTATGGTTGGATTTTTATTATGCTTATTGTTCTAGTTTTCATTCTTTTTGGTTTAAGTTTCAAACTTGTAGACATTTGGGTTAGTTTGTTTATTTAAAAACTTTGTTGTTTTATTTTAGTTTCAAGTTATGTTAACATTGTGTTTGTTTAATTATAGTTCGTTATTGTCGTCTACTTTAAGTTACCTAATTCAATCAATATATTCATTCACTTCGTAGCCTTAAACAAACAAAAGATGGTATAGTTTAAACCGTCATAAGTTTTTACAAAAAACATTTTATAACTTTGTACGTGGTACATTTTGAAAGATGGTATAGTTTAAAAGATGGTACATTTTTTTTTTTAAAGTAACATTCCCCGCCGGTTGAAGAATTTTCACCCGCCGGTTGACTACTTCCCCGGCGGATGAAAATTGTTCGGCCGGCGGGACTTATTACTCAACCGGCTGGTGGAGGCCTTAACCCCGCCGGTTGGGAGCGAGTGGGAAATTTTTGCTTTCCTGCCCCATCCCCGCCGGGTGAAAAATATCCAACCGCCGGGGACATATTCAACCGGCGGGTGAATATTCATCACCCGGCGGGGATGGGGAGACTAACCCATCCTCAACGAATATTGAGGATGGGCATCTCGCCCGCCGGTGTGAAAAATCCGCACCGGCGGGGACATTAATTCCCCGGCGGGGAGGTTGTCACCCGGCGGGGTGACAATTCCACCCCGGCGGGGGAAACATAATTTTTTTTTAAAAAATGGTTACGATTATTTTATTACGTGGACCGGCTGGTGAATAGTCATGGACCGGCGGGGACCTAATACAATTATTGCCCCCGCCAAAAAAATATTTCGCGCCATATGACTCTCCCGCCAAATGAAACTCCCGCCAACGATATACTTCCATTATAAATATACAAGTGTTAAGGAGCAGCATGACATCCATCAAACACTTACAAACAAATGGAGTTTACCGCTAATGAAGACTACCACATGCTTCTAGCAGTCAAGGATTCTCGGGCCGAGTTGGGTGAAGATAGGAGTGATGCATTTTTTGAAAGGGTTTTGTGCCATATGTATTACAACTACGGCTATTTAGAAACTGGAGGTGTCGTTGTGCGCAGCCGGGACGAAATCAAGGCACGCTACCTCTTTGTGCAGCCCCTCACGAAATTGTTGTTCATGCCGCGAAGAATTAAAGAGGAGGCGGTAAAGGTATGGGACATGACCGTCTGCGACTATATCACTAGGGATATGGTAGCATATGTGGAGGATATGGTTTTGGCAAGGGAGGATGGCGACGATGTTTTGAACAGCTTGCGTTACGACTACTAATGGTTATGTTGCGTAATGTTGTTGTAACTTGTTATGTTTTTATTATATGTGTTAAGTTGTTTATGTTATGTTAACTTGTTATGTTTTTATGTAATGTAATGTTAAGTTGTTTATGTAATGTTAAGTTGTTTATGTAATGTTAAGTTGTTATGCTTTACGCCCCTCTTCTATGTGAGTGTTACCTAGTTCGATAGATGCTTTAATCAGATATTGATCTTCTAACTCGTTCCAGACACACATTATTTTAGGGTTTCTCTTCTTGTGTGGACAGGACATTTATTAAATAGATATCAAACTCCCGCCAAAAACTTTGCCACATAAACTCCCGCCAATGGTCCTTAGTTCCCACATCGCTAGAACATTTCACACGCTCCGCAACGTCAATCAAATCCTCCATGCTAGTAAAAATCTTTACATAGACCGATGCGTAATCCATAAGCTCGTTGTAAAGGGCATCCCTTATCAACCTCCACCCATCTTGTTGCCCGTTCAAGGCGTACGCTATCGAGCGATACCCGCAATGCCCATCGGATTTAACATCGGTAATGGACTCTACGAAAGGCGTAAAAAAGCTCGGGAATTGGTTCATGTATCCTTTGGGGTCGACAAAACTTGCCTTCACCGGCATCGTAGAGCTTGACCTACAACCCACCGTTCCACTACTAAGCATTGTACCACTTCCTTGCGTTCGAATAGCGCTACCTTTCGTACGAGCGGGGGTGGTCCCCGAACCACGCTTAGGCTCCTTCTTTTTTCCCTTCCTCGAGGTTTCGGTTGGAAGTTTGAAGTCTCCAAGCAAGGATGGCGTACTATCATTTTCTTCCTTAAGCACATGTTCGTGCCAACTTTTGTCGCGTTTAGTGGATGTATCATCGGCGGCAATAGATAACTTACGTTTGTTAGGAGGACGACCGCGCGCTTTTTGCTTAACCAACGGCTCCAAAATGTTAGTTGTTTCGGGATGGACGACGGCAAACCATTGTTTGTAAATGTGCTCTATCCGTGCTTCGTCATTGGACGCCATGACATCGGATACTAGTTTGTCAAGCTTTGCTTTAAGTTGCTCATTCGTTGAGAGGTTGGTACGAACTAGGATGTCTAACCTCTTCCAATGTTCATGAAACAACTGAAGCGGCACCTCTATCCCTTTCGCAACAAACTCGTAGATTTCGTGGGCGCAAGGCATGCCGTGCGTAGTTCGTATGGCACAACCGCAAGGCATATCCGGTGCGATTGTCATGTTCCGGGCACATTCGACTTCGTTGGCCAAAATTTCCATTGCATGGTGGGAGATGTTGTTTTTTAGTTGACCGTACACAATGTTTGTGAATTTATGTAGGGCCAACAACCGGCTCTTTTCGAAGGAAGCCTTGATGTCCCCGTGTTGCAATTCAATCAAAGTATGCAACTTCAACCAAAAAGATTCAAAGTTACCTTTGCTCGAACCGATGAAACGCTTGAGGCTCGAATGAGCGCTTTCCACGCGGTTTGTGGTTTGGTTACCAAAATGCATCCACTTGTTAGTTCTCCACGTGACAAACTTCTCACCGTACGGCCCTACCCAACTTTCGGTATACTCAATCGCTTTCGGATAGTCTTTGAAATCGCGGTGCAATTCGGACCGGTAGTTTTCGAACGCTAACTCCGTTTCCGCCAACATCATTCCGTTCCACACTTTCAAAAAGGCATCGGACACTACCTTCTCCTTTATGATCGTTTTTGTTTTTCCAAGGACGTTCATGTTGATGTGCCATCGACACAACATGTGCGTCGCATTGGGGAACACTTCCTCCACCGCATTCACAAGCGCCAAGTCTCTATCCGTCAAAACAATGGATGGTAATTCGATGGAGTGAGTTACCATCAACGAATGTAAGCATCCTAACACCCACTTGTAGGCCTCGTTTTTTTCACTCGACATAAAAGCAAATCCAATGTAGAATGTTTTCCCCGTACAAGTCGCACCCACGACCTCGTACAACGGCATCCCGTATTTGATCACCTTGTACGTGTTATCCATTATGATGACGTTCGGAAATGTCCGTAACAAATCCAAACTAACCGGGTGCGCAAAAAAAAGCTCGCCTATGATATCGCTTCCGTCTTCGGACTTTCTATGGAATTCGTAGTAGTTTAGTCGCTTTAGTTCACCCAACAAGTATTGGAATTGCGACCGACCGCCTTTCTCGAGCTTCCGGTGTTTTAGTATTGCGTTGTACACGGTCCGGATTGTAGAAGAATTCTTAGGGTTCAATTTCTTGACTCCACCAAGAATATCACGAGGACGGGATCCCATTTTATTCGAACTGACCACAAATTCCATCTCTTTTTTTTGAAAGCGTCCTACGTAGGAATGACCTTCTTTGTAAAATGTAGTACTGTGATTGTGAACGCCGCACACAACCTCTATTCCCCACAAATCGTCACCCATCTTCTTTCCTTTAAGGGAGAACGGGCATCCGCATTTTTTCGTTCCGGTAGACTTCCTCTTTAGATCTTTGGGGTCTACCAGTTTTGTGTAAACACCGGATCTTTCGCACACAAACTCTACTCTAGGAGTTTTACGATCGTGTCTATCGCATCGCCGTAAAATAATCACAAACCCGTTATCCGATGCGGTTTCCTTAACCCATTCAATAAGGTCTGTCCGAGAGTAGTACTGTGATTTGGTGTTGAACACCTCGCTATAATCGATGGAGCAAGGCACCGGTATTTCCTCCTCCTCCCCCTTCGCCATGCACGAACCAGTCAAATAATCCTTTGACTCATCACCCTATGCATGTTAAAAAAGAAGCATCAAATACGACCATGGATAAAACAAAACCCCAACCCAACGGACAAACCAAACCCCAACCGCCGGTTTTAAATGGTCTGACCCGCCGGGGACATTGTCAACCGGCGGTTGAAAATTTCCACCCCGGCGGGGATGTAGTCAACCGCCGGTTGACAATTCCCCACCCGCCGGGGGTGAGGTTATACATCCAACTCCATTGGAGTTTGGAGATAGCCCGGGACCCCGCCGGTATAGTTGGTCAGCCCCGGCGGTGGAAGTGGCCAACCCCGCCGGTTGAAGTGTACTAATCCGGCGGGGATACACCTTCGCTTTAAAAAAGGATTAAGTCCAAAACATAACGATTTGCCCCGCCGGTATGCAAAGGCACAACCCCGCCGGGGTCGGCTGTCTCACCCGGCGGGTGGACATGGCTTCCCCCGGCGGTTGGACACGGCCTCACCCGGCGGGGAACCTTCATCTTCTACATATGAGAGTTCTTCAGCCCCGGCGGGTGAGAGGGTCAAAACCGGCGGGGGAGTTCGTGTTCCAACTTTCTAAATGTGGAAGGTCTACCCAAATAGAAACTTTGACAAAAAAATTGGTTAGAAAACTACCGTATTTGGAGTCCCATGCTCCTCATCAAGCTTCTCACATTGAGAGTCCATCCTTCGATTATTCGGAATTTATAAAAAAAATTGATGATTTTTTGGAGCTTCAAGTGTTTATTTGTGAGTTTTTGAAGTTTTTGAAATTTGAAGAGTTTTTGAATTTTTTGGAGTTTTTGAACCTCACTTGAGTTTTTGAATTTTTTGAAGTTTTTGAAATTTTTGTTAAAGCTAGAGTGTTAGAGGGTTGTTTGGAGGAGAAATTTTGTGTTCTTCAAGAATTGGCTAACTATACCCACATTCCACTACAAGACAAAAATAAAGATTCTTGGTCAAAGGGCAAAATAGTCTTTGACTATTGAATTAAAAAGATTCTCTAAATTTTGGGAATGCTTAACATTTTTTGGGCCCTAATTTAGCCTAACCCTAAAAAGTATTAAACCCCACCGAAATTAAACTTTGTAATTTAACTCTACTTAAAACTTTGTAAGCAGAATCTTAAAGCCCTGACAAGCCTACCTTGTTTAAATCTTATCTGGTCAAATTGGGTAGCAAAACAGTCTGAGCAGGAACTATAATTATTCAATAGCCGAACCCATCTCATCCATCAATCCAAGCTAATTCAATCTCATTGTTTACAAGAGAAAATACGAGCAAATAACCTTGATGGTATTGGATAACTAATTGTTGCATAGTTCTAATAGTAACACGGAAAAGAGTTTATGACAATCTAACAAGAACCAGAAGATAAAAAAGAAGTAAAGAATAAAACTACCAGTTCTTGGCTGGCCTAATATACCGCTTGTTTGCGGACGAACAAAGGAATACAAAATGTATGAATACTAAACTTCATGTTATAGTTCCCATGTTAGACACTTCTTTGCGACTGTCAAAACCCTGTTACTCCGACTTAGTCTTTAACGATTTTCTCCTGCTTGCTGCTTCACGGCTGCTCATACACCTTCCGACAAACTTCAGCACCTCATCGATCAAAATCACCGGAAGGGCAACAGCTAAAACAAGAAGCCATTCGTTGACGCTTAGAGGCACGATTCCAAACACTTGAGCTAAGAAGGGGACATATAGGATTAAGAAATGGAGACCAAACGAGATTGACATGGCTAGAAGGAGCCACGGGTTAACCCACGGAGGCATGCTCAATAGACTTCCATCTTCGGACAGTGCATTGAGTGAATTGAACATTTCAATTGCGACCAATACGGAAAGAGAGAGGGTCATGGCTTTCACTTTACCTCCTTGGAAATAATCACAAGGGTTGTTATCAAAGTTGAAGACCTGATTGCCTGCTTTGAATGGTGCGGCGGTGAAGTTTCCCCATGTTGAGCATTGTCCCCAATTGGCAAGCTGAGAGTAAGTAACAAGAGTGTGACCGTCTTCGGCAAGATTGATGCCCATGAAGGAACCGTGTGTGAACCAGATGATGAATACTCCAACAGTTGCCAATCCAACATAGAGACCAATGACCTGAAGAAATTAAACAGTCAACTTATGGTCAGGTTTAGGTGATTAGATTTGTTTAATGACAGTTTTTTCAGTACTATTTACATTGCCAGTATGGGTAAGCCTAAACCGTGAAAATATCAGAACTGACCGATAGAACCAAAAAAGGTTGGTTCAGCTAATTTTAGTGAACCGCATATAGTTTGGTTTGATTTTGTTATTAGTCCATGGTAAACTAACTATAACCAAATCAATTTTGTAATCCAAATCAATTTTGCTTGGGAACATCTATTTTAGTTATGTTATTATAAATATGATTCCAAGTAGGGGAAAAAATTAGACAGTGGAATTAGAAAAGAAAAATATAAATGATTTACCAAATATCGGAACAAAATCCATGCAGATATGAGAGAGTCATCGCTTCTACGAGGAGGTTTCTTCATTATGTCCTTGTCGGGAGGATTGAATCCCAATGCGGTAGCAGGAGGACCATCTGTCACAAGGTTGACCCACAAAAGCTGGACAGGTATCAAGCCTTCAGGAATGCCCAAAGCTGCGGTTAAGAAGATTGAGGCAACTTCACCAATATTTGAGGAGATCATATACCTGCAAAAAGAATGTTAATCAACTAAACACACAAATATGTGCATCATACACGTGTGGTACGAACATGAAAAAGACAGAATACGGCAACTGAAACAAGTACTCAAGGTTGCCCTCAAAGCATTACAAAAACAACATCTAGCCCTACATTATAGCCAGATCCAGGACTCCAATACATACCGAATAAAAGCCTTCATATTGTTGTAGATCGATCTGCCTTCGCCAACAGCGGCAACGATTGAGCTGAAATTATCATCTGCCAACACCATGTCAGCAGCTTCCTTGGCAACCTTGAAAAGGTGAAATTAAACAATCAGTGAAGAGACACAAAATGTTGTCCAGTTTCAACGGATACGTAGGGCAGTTTTAACAGAGAGGCCAATAGGAGCGATCACATGTGATATTTGGACTAGTTATCTATCACAGCTCATTCAACATCTCATGTTGAAATAATTCTGCATTCTTAAGCAATCAGATGTCCAGTTCAACATTGAACTCCGTTATTCCCCTTCTGACTCTTAATCAAGGGAGCTATACATTAATAAAAACACTCGATAGTGAAATGTTGTACCTCAGTTCCAGCAATTCCCATAGCAATTCCAATATCAGCCAGTTTCAGGGCAGGTGCATCATTCACCCCATCACCAGTCATAGCAACAACCTCCCCGTCTTCTTTGAGCAGCCTTACTATATCCTGCTTGTGCCTAGGCTCAGCCCTGGAAAATAGAAGCCCCCCAGTTTGTCTCAGATGCGATCGCTGGTCACGGAGATCCGTAAACTCTCGCCCAGTCAAACTTTTTGAACTTATGTCTTCATTAGGTTCAAATACACCAATCTCGCGGCAAATAGCTTCTGCAGTATTCTTGTTATCACCTGTGATAACCATCACACGGATGCCAGCGGCCCTGCAGTCCTCAATTGCTTGGAATACCTCTGCCCGTGGAGGATCCTGGAACGAATTGAGAGAATAAGAAAGGTTTAGCTGTTACTATTTAAAGAAGTAATATAAAAGAACAAGCAACGTAAACATTATATCGTGCACTCACCCTCAATCCAACCAGTCCAGCGAAAATAAGGTCGCTCTCAATAGCTGGATAGTTTGATGGATCGAGTAAAAGCTCATGAGCACGATGACTGTCGCTGCCGTCGTACGTTTCGAAGTCAGGCAGCTCATCTTTGTATGCAAATCCCAAGCAACGCAATGAACTAGTTGACATGTCATGAAGAGATTCTAGAATAACTTTTCTTGAACTATAATCCAAAGGTACAACAGAGCCATCAACCAACTGCAACTTGCTGCTTCTTTCAAGTACATTTTCCACAGCACCCTACAATTTTTACAAGTTTTAATAGCTGAAAAATTAATCGTTTAACAATATTTGGCGTATGAACTATGAACCAAATTATAGGAAGGAGCAACCCCTCGCATACGTAAAAATGAAAGGATACAAAAGATAGTACAAAGTTGAAGGATTTTCATTTATAATCAGAACTTATTTCAGTGTTAGCCAGATAAAAATAGAAACAAGAAAATCTAAACTAGCAAAGATGAAGCTATTTCCAGGAACACTGCAAAGTGTGATTATATCCACAGAGACAACCTTAATATTCTCTTTCTTTCTTGAACGCAGAGCATCGCCTTTTTAGTTGTTTTATATACTCCAAATACTCTATTTGCACAAATTTATAAAATAAAAAAAAAAAAACTCTTCTTTTGCAAACTTAATCTGAAGTCATATTCGATTCATAGGGTCAAAAAATTCTGTGTGAATTTAAAAGAGAACTTTCCAGTCTCAAGTCAAGTTACAGTAGAGTGATTACCTTTACTAACAGTGACCTTTTGTTGGACTGAGAGAGGCTAATCACACCCATAGACTTCCTGTCACGATCAAACTCAAGAGTTGCTATCCGGCGCTCATTTTTATTCCACCATTGGCAACAGCCTAAAACAATACAGAAGTAAAGCATTTCAGATCTCAATTAAAAAATGTAAATTGAAGGGAAAGAGAGTTGGCATGTCTTAACATACGTAAGACGTCATTGCTAGTAGTTGATCCCTTTGGAAGACCCATTTTCTCAACTAGGACCTGATATGACACAGAAGAAAAAAAATGAAGCACAATCTTTTAGCAAACTAACTTCTTTACCTTGTGTGAGCATAGAAAAAACAAACAAGATACAGAAACAAAGAACAGCTAGCATACTCTCCCTAACTAACAAAAAGTAACATATACATTAAATTTAACAACCAGACAAGAGTCAGTTACCTTCAAAGCTGCTTCCGTGGGCATACCATGTGCAACATACTTAAGCTCTGCCTGAGAAATGCCTGCATCATTACAAACAGCAGCAATCTTGGCAATAGTTTGAAGGTTAGCATCCACTTGACCAGTTGGCCAGTCATGTATCTGACCATCGTGGGGGCTGTAGGTAGTACCATCAACTTTGAAGCTCCGGACAGTATTGGAAGTGCCGCCCATGGCAACAAGCCTGGCAACAGCCATTTGATTAGTGGTGAGAGTACCAGTCTTATCAGAGCAAATTACAGTTGTGCAGCCCAGTGTTTCAACACTAGGGAGCTTACGAACAAGAGCATTCTTTTGAGCCATCTTGCGTGTACCAAGGGCTAAACAAGTGGTGATCACTGCTGGTAAACCTTCGGGAATCGCAGCAACAGCCAACGCCACGGCTATCTCAAAGTAGTAGGTGCATTTCTCAAATGAAAACTTAAAATTAGTAGGCCAACCATCAACGAATTCCCAGCTAAGAAAGTACTTAACGTTGATAAGCCATACAAACAAACAAATCAACCCAATAATCATAGTGAGCATCTCACCAAACTCATTAAGCTTCTTCTTCAATGGAGTGTCTTCCTCACTCTGTGAGGCCACTTGAATTTGAGAGTGAACTTTACCAATCTCGGTCCCCATCCCCGTTTGAGTCACCAAACAGAAACAATTTCCATTCACAACAACAGTCCCTGCAAAAACCATGCATTTCTTCCCTTGAATATCGGTATCTTCACGGACTGGCTTGTTGGTCTTATTTACTGCTTCACTTTCTCCAGTCAATGATCCCTGCTCGAGCCTCAACGTGGAGCTGATCAAGGACACAACTCGCATATCGGCAGGAACTTTATCACCAACCTTAAGCTCGACAATATCCCCAGGGACAAGCTCTTTCGCCGGCAAGCTAGGGATCTTCTCTCCGTCGCGAATCACACAGGCCTGCTCCGATTGAATCTCCTTCAAAGCCTCCAACGCTTTCTCAGCGTTACTCTCCTGCCAAACCCCGACGATCGCGTTCACGATGAGGATAAGAAAAATTACGAGCGGCTCTACAAACGCAGTGATCTCCATCTCGCCGCCTTCGTCTCCATCGTACCAAGCGAGCACGAATGAGATAACCGCCGCTGCAAGGAGAATCCGAACGAGCGTGTCGTTAAACTGCTCGAGTACCAGTTTCCAGATCGACTGTCCCTCGTGTTTCTCCAACTCATTGAAGCCATGGATCTTGAGCCTCTTCTCGACTTCGACCTTGGATAAGCCTGATTTGGTGTTGACATCAAAGTGTTTCTCGCATTCATCGATCTCCTTGGCCCAAGCAGGGAAGACATCTGGATCTAGTGGTGTGTGGTTCGTCAGTTGCTGTTTTCCATAGTCCTGGCCTCCTTTTCCCATCTCCCTTTGGCTTTCAAATCTTCAAGAGAATGTATCGATTCTCCCAAAAATCTACGAGGAAAGGAAAGAAATGTTGAAAAACTATAAATGGAGATTGACGATTGAATCGAATTTAGGGGTTTTTGGATGATTGTGGATTTCAACAAGCAAGAAAGCGATTGAAAACTATCGATCACTTTTGGTTTCGATGGCTCTCTCTCGATTGCGCACACTCTCGTCTAACTATGGGCCCCCTCTCTCGATAGCTTCTGTTTCGTGATGCTCTTTCTGGGTCTTGGCTTTGCTTGTGGGACAGTGATTCTAAAGAGATTATATATACCCATACGTAGGTGGTTTATTTTCTATTTAAGTCTTAAGATCAATTTAATATTTTAGTTTAAATTATTCTTTACTACTCCATGATTTCGAAGAGTTCTGATATGATACGATATGATATGAATGTAGTCAACAGTGTATGCTTTCGGACAATAATTGTTATTATAGGAATTTATGATATAATAAATCACATTTTATCAAATGGATTTTGTGTACATTTTATAAAGATCAACCATCATAAAAGCTATACTTGCGTTCTAATCACAACTTACGAAATTTTTATAAAAAATAGGATGGTTTAGTATAAATTTTAAGTTTTGTTAATACATATATCATTTTTAACTTTCTACTATTTTAATATTGATAGTTTAAAAAATAATTAATACTAAAATCTCAAACTTTTTATGTTACACGATTTATGTCATTTTAGATTGAAATTTTACAGGTTTTTTAAATTAATTAAAATTATTGGTTTAAAACTGTCAACTCCTAATAAAATTGACACCGTATGTTAAAATTATTACGTGAGATAAACAATTGTGCAATAGAAACCGAAAGAATAAACAAAATTATAAGATATAAAATAAAGTAAATTTGAGTACACGTTTCATTATTAGTAATGCAAAAAAAGAAAAAATTACTTCCAAAATTATCATACTACCATTCAATATAAATTAAACGTAAGATTCTTTTAATATTATCAAGGATCATATTAGAAATTATATATATATTTTGTTGCAAGTTAAACCATTAAATCTTGTATCATTTTATTAGATCTTATCAATTCGTAAACAATTGTACATTTTTTAGAAAAATAAGATATAAAGTGATATTGATAGATCTCTCGTTTATATTTTTTTTCTCTATTTTCTCTCTAAATTTTTCAAAACATGTTTTTCGAATCCGATTTCACAACAACATAAATGTATGTCATACAATTTTAGTAGTTTATTTTTTCGATTGCGTTGTATATTTTAATAGATATTTAGGTTTGAAGTTGTTGTTTTGTTGATTTGATAGCCTCGTATTGTTTGTGAGTTATGGATCTGTGTTTTGGGTTTAACTTTGAGCAGAATGTGCCTGACATGTGCGAACAGGCCAGAAGATTCGCACATGTCGTGCGACAAAAAAGGGTGTATGTCGTAAATCTTTATGTGACAGATCAATCCATATTTCATGTTTATTGCGTTTTTTTTATTCTTATATTTTATGTGAATTACATGATGCTAGGCATTTGTTTCATTACATGATTTGTTAATTGGGTTGATATTTTTGTCTACGCTTCAATGGATAGTACGTAGTTTAAAATTTATTGTTTATTTACTTATCTGAATAAATGTATTTCGTACGAGTGTCTTTAAGTACTATATCAAACTGATGTTTTATTTATGTTTTTAGGGATGGTGCAATAAGAAACAACTATTACCAAGCAACGTCGTCTAGGATACGACCCCTGATACATTCGTGCCTAGACAGATGGTCCTTACGGAGGAGTCGTCGTGATCGCGTACAAAATGACAATTGCGTTGCGTTATGGTGGTGTAGCTGATGATACCAGTCACCATGTTGGGTGGGTTGCGACTAGCAACACTGGTGTAGGGTCATCTTCGCACGCGGCACTTGAGGAGTAGTTCGAGCGAGCTATGCCGCAAGTCCCTCTACGTTATCTTGATTATGCTTTCCACGATGATTATAACGTCCTCCACGAATATGTAAGTTTATTTACAAATTGAGTATTTAAACCATATTGGTTTAATTCAGCTTCAACTTAATTTTAATAAAAAAATATTTTTTATTTTTTATAATTATTAATATTGTTTGCGATAGTCAACTTCCGTTGCTTCTCGATGTACGCCAGTCTCTAGAAGTGGGACTTGCGTCATCAGATTAGGGTCCACGCTAAGGTTATGGATACTATTTTTGGCCCCCACATCGACGCTCTATTATGTTGGTATACCAACGTTTATATACTAGAGGTTTTTCTCGAGCGTTGGCCTGATGAGATATTTTCATTCTATTTCTCCTTCAGCGAGATAATTGTCACTCTCAATGACGTCCACATCATCACCGACTTGCGGTTTGCAAGTAACGCTTTTGAAATTCTTACTTTTGATGATGAGACAGAGAAGTTGAGGATGTACAACAGTATGCTAAGTGTACAACCATCTGAGCTAGTTAGCAGCCCTAGGAACGATAGTAGTTTAACCTTAAATTGGTTGCGTAAGACCTTCTAACATAAATGATACGATGATAGTAGGGCTACTAATGCCAAGGTTGATCGTACTACTATATGTATTATGAGCTACTATATGCGCCAACAAAACTGGCAATAATATTTTGCTTGATTACCTGGAGTTTTTAAACGAGTATCAGCAAATGGGTAGGTATAATTGGGGTTAACTGGTTTTGGTACAGCTTTACCACTTGCTTGGCCAAGTATCTATGCACGACACCAATGTTATATGTAGGTTTACTAGGTTGTTAGATGCATGGATGTTTTTATCATTTAAGATCGTTCGTTTTAGCTTTACCGCATATATGTTGTTACGCTCCACAAAAAATGAGTTTTTCTCAGGTTGTTCACACAGAGCAGACACACCCTATCGATGTGTATCGTACTTAATGTAATTTTAATATGCTTTATTACTCTATACTAACTTTCATTAACTTATATATATGTTAACTATATAATTATTTCAGGTGTTTTTTCTTTCGTACGATTACATATGGGGTGTGAGCCCATTCCAACCTGTCAGTTGCATTGAGAATACACTCAATTCGTTTGACATAGGCATGCCTTATTATCTTGACCGCATCACTCGTCGAATGGACCACACTCGGCTACTACATAACCTACTAGGTGTTTGGTCAAAGTATTTTCAAAACCAATATAAGTACGAAACTTACTTCACTCGAAAGATTCGAGGATCCTTGTATGCTACTTTTTTAAGAGATTGTGAATTTGTTCCTAAAAAAGTTCAAAATTACATTGGTTGGTCCCAGTGTATTTTTTAAAGACCAAGTGAGTACTCTCGTACCTAAAAATGATATAGATAAGTAAGACAGTGATTTTTAGTGATAAAATAAAAAATAATGATAAGGAAAGCAATTTTACATATTCGTTGTTCTATTGTCGTAGTGTTTGATATGTATGGTTTTGTATCATTTCCCGCTCATAAACATATATGCAACGGTATATGTAATTGAAGTCGAAGTTACTCCAACAATCTCGAGTAATGACATCTTATACCTCATCGTTTTGCACGTGAAATCCATGAAAAACACATTCGAGAATGTACACAACAAGTTTAAACTTGTAGATCAGTGAAAAATAAATCGATGATCAGTTTCGATTTGTTGGCCAACCGCTCCCACGTGGACTAACCATGTTCCGTACATTTTCCTAACAAATATTGCATTTGATTTTATTCACCATGCTTAACATCCCGATATTTTTTGCGATAATTGTAGGTTGCACACATATTCAAAAGATTCTCTAGGTTATTATGCGTCAAACCACTATATATCTCCCTACGACGTGACCCAAGGAAAGATAAAGTACGAACTAGTACCTCTTTATCCCGTTTAATTCTACAAGTGCATGAATAGTTGTTTAAGCGAACATAAGGTTCGTGATTGTGTTTTCTGTTTATAACTTTAAAATGTCATTGCGTAGCTAGCACGTTTACCGAATGCCCTTTTTAATTCAAATGGACAATTGTATTTTTTTTGTACACTTTTGTTTCCTCAATGTTTTTGGCTTTGCTTTTGATTTAAAAATATTTTGTCATATAGCGCAATAATGGTAACAAATTTATTCTTCTTCGATCTATCTTTTACAAAAACATCAATTTCCGCCTTAGTGAAAAACCTATTGATTGTGAAAATTTTGGTGTAATCAACCATTATATATGGTGGTTAATTTGATTCTTCCTACAATAATTAAAAATATGTTAAGCAAACATAATATTGAATAAATCGAACATCATATACGAATGCATAACACCTGGTCGTGTTGCCTACACGACCAACATATATTTGGTCGCATGTAGAGTTGCGATGAGCATGTACCTGGTTGCTTGCATGTTCGCAACCTACCTATATGTTTTTGCATTCTCCATGCGACCAGGTGGCTGTTCATCGCTCACTTCGTGCGAATGATATGAAAACATAAAGTAAAGTTATGAATGTTACCTCTGTTAAATCATTTAAAGAGAAACTCAGTTTTTTATTTCCCATAATAATGTGGTGTTTGATTGGTGTGTGGTAGAAATTTAAGTTTTTGGATGGTAAGTATTTAGTGTTTAGAGGTAAATTTTTAGGGTTTAGAAGTATATGGTGGTTGAGTTGTAGGTTTATGGTAAATTATATAATAAGAACGATTAAAAAATAAGAATTATGAAAATGTTATTTTAGGATTTTCAAAATATAGTTATAAAACAAAAGGGGTAAAGTGAGAAATCTAACAAAATATTTCTAAATCCCAGCGTACCCCATTATTAAATATATTTTTATTATATCCTAAATTTAAATATAATTAATTATAAAACATTAATAAACATGTAATTTTTCAAAAGTAATCAACCGTTAACCATTTTAAAAGTTTTAAAATTATAATCAATCATATAGTATTAAATTAATATTTACAATTTTTCATCTTTTATATTTTTTATGTTTATTTAAATACCATATTTTTCAAATCATAGCTCAAAAATACCATAAAATAATATTAGTTTTGTTTTTAAGACCAATAAAACTAGATTCATGAAACATATATTTAATGAAAATAGTTGTAAAATTATATGTGATTTGGTTTCAACATAAATCTTGGAAAAAAATCTAGTTGCAAAATCACGTGTTATTTGGTTGCTAGAAATTATGTTTAAGTTTTAGAATTACATGTAGGTTAAAAAAATAATTGTATTTTTGTTGCGGAATTACGTGCAAATGTGTTACAAAAAAATGACGAAAATAAAACTTTAATTGCTTGTGAAATAACAAAATGTAAACTTAATTTGTGATAAACTTAAATATAAACTTTGGTTGCTTGTGAAATAACTAAATATAAACTTACTTATATCTTCATAATTTATAAATCCGGACGGTAGGGTGATAAATCAGTTTAAAGCATTTTCTCCAATTGTCATTGGAAATGTTATGCACTTTATTTTATTTTATGATTTGGAATGTGTCAACCTGTTGTTGAACAATTCGATATGATGTTCTGATCTCTCTCGCTATTGTACTTGTCCATCTTGTGACTTTTACAGCTAGATGGTAAGTCGTCATACAATAATTATAGAGAAAATGAAGACCCGTTACGTAATTGGTCGCCCTCTTCGTCGGGCATAAAACTACTATGTAAAAGTTCGCACGCCCCATAAATCGGTAGGCTTGGTAATTTTTGGGACCTTATCATTTGTTGGCTGCAATTATATTGTTTTAAAAAATGTATGATGACTTATATTTTGCAGTTGCTAGTTGAAATCCATGCATGACGAGATTCATTGTTGGGTTTATTGTTCATTAGAACTCAAACTTGTTGATGTTGGGTATCCGACGGGATTTTGAACCCGTGATGTTGGAAGTTAATCTGAGCTTCATTTATTTGTTATAGGCCTTCAAGTTGAATATTTATATTGGACGAGATCTCATACTGATGTTGGAGGGTTCCAGATTGTGGCTAGATGCTCATCTAAGATGTAAACTGCATCTATATGCTCGGATAAGTCACAATCTACAACTAAGTGCTCAGTTGGGACATGAGATGTTGGTAAATATATTTTGTTTGCATTTGCATATTCGATGGGGCCATGGAATATAGTAGTACGCTTAACGGGCTATAGGTTGTAGTTGTAAGCTCGACTGAATCATGGTCGATTGCTGCGTGCTCAGATAAGTGATGGTCTCCTGCTGGACACTTTCTGTCCGCACCTGGATGCTCGGCTGAGCTTGTGAATAAAGAAAATATCAGGTAGTTGAAGCTGGATATAAGATCATGCTATGGTACTAATATTTTATGCTTCACCAAAAACTCATAAGGCTCAGACTTTCTCTTCTTTATCACATACAAAGTACTTAAATATCCGGGTTCTGCCTCTATATTTTATTTTTCTCTTGTTGCAATGATTTTCATCTTTTCCAAATAATGCTCTATAAGGTTCGTCATTATCGGGTTCACCTGTGTCTAGTGTAGTGGTTGCAATAGAGTTCCTTTGCTATAAATGAGCTATCAACAAACCCTAGAATACCATAAAATTAGTATTATGCTCAACATAAAAAAATTGCATTAGTTAATGAATATATATGTGAGAGATTTTTGATACCTAATGCGAAGCATGATGGATGATCAAAGTTGGTGTTTGAACCGCCATGACTGTATAGGCTAAGGTCTTCGCTAAGGAATTTTTGTATGCTAGAGACTCGAATGGTGAGATCATGCCGACCGATTGCAAAGCTGATAGAACCAACAAAGTAAGATGTTGATCCAAATGGTTTTTTAGGGTTGGAGGCGTGCCTTTAGAGGCTTTGGTCATTATTTCACAACTGATAGGAATGTTCAGCTATATGTATGATTTTTTTATCTATTTTTTATGTCACTTGTTTTTTTAAAATTCCTGTAAAATAAAACAAGAACTTCGTAGGAGCAAATGATTCCCATAGACAGTGCCAAATGATAATATAAATTTTGGTTAGTTAATATCCGATGATTAAAGATAATGAAATTGATTACTCATATAAATAAACACAATAAGATAAATAAAATAAATCGATATTATCATTGCAATTTATGAGATACAAAGATCTTATGTTTTTATTGATGATCTTAGGTGTAGACTATAAGTAACTTAAGAATATAAGTACTGTCGAAGACTGCATGTGGCCTATGATGGGTAGTTGAACACGTATAGAGGTATAAACTATTTTAAAGTCTTTTGGGCAGATGTTCGGGCCAGAAATTAGGTGCAAATACAATTGCTGGAGCCTAATGGCAACATCTGCTGAAGGAAAAAGAATACTACTATTGAAGGTTGAATATACAAACTAATCATTTGCGGTCCTGAATGGTATAATATGGTTGCCGAATGGATTTTTGAAGATACAAAAAAGCTGATAGAGGAAGCAAAGTCACTAAGGTTTTGAATTTGTGTTCAAACTTAGTATTTAATTCACTAGCCATTGGATTATGTCGTGCTCCAAATAACACAAAGTATATGTGATAAAAAAGTCCTCCATCATATGGATTTTACCGCCATCGTTTGTCTCGTGTGTTGTTTGGTTTTGCCACATGAGACAATCGGTTGTCAGACACTAAAATGAGTTAAGGACGAGAGTTTACACCATTACACCTCTATAAAAACTTAGAGATATATATTTGAAGATGTTCAAGATCACTAAGTGAGAGAAACACTTACAAGATTTTAGATAGAAAACTAGGAGCTTTCAGCTATTGTTGAATCAACTGAGCTTTAGTGTGACTCTATCTGTTGTTGTTGCAGATTCAACGCTAATTCATTCGTCATTGTGTTGGAAATATGGGTACCGCATATTCCGTCTCCCTACATAAGTAAGAACAATCGATCTCCACACTAGTATGATATTGTCCACTTTGGCACCCGAAGATCCTCACGGCTTTGCTTTTGGTCCACTTCCAAAAGGCCTCATACTAGTTGAGATTTGTTCTTACTTATATACCACTGATCCTTCCCATGTCTAACTGATGTGGGCTATGAGACTTTGGTCGTCACCCTAACAAATCCTCCTCTTGAACAAAGTACCACTTTAGCCTCCTCTCAAGTGACTTCCATCTGTCAACTCTAATCAGGTTGGGACTACCTGACCGTAGAGGCACTACGGATGCTATTCCTCACCTCCTCTTAGACCAAACTATCTTTGTTCCTTAGTGCCACTCCCCACTCCAATCAAGTAGCCTTTACAGCGGATTTATCTGATCTCGACCATCCTGCCTTGTTCCTTAGCGCCACTCCAAACAAGTACCATCATCTTGATACACTCCAATCAAGCCACACTGCTTGATGAGAATTTCACCCGCATCACCGACCACGTCGCGTACTGTCTGGGTCTGGAGCTCTGATACCACATGTTGGGAATATGGGTATCATATATTCTGTCTCTGTATATAAGTACGGAACAATACGATCTCAACACTAACTAGTATGATATATTGTATGACCCTTACACGGCGCACGAAGGACCGCACGGCTTTGCTTTTGGTCCAATTCCAAAAAGCCTCATAGTAGTTGAGGTATATTTTTACTGATATACCACTAATCCTTCCCATGTATTACCGATGTGGGATGTGAAACTTTGGTCGCTACCCTAACACATTGTTAGGGTTAGTGTTGATTATTTCGAAACAAAAATGCTCCATAGGTTATATTATTTCTAATGAATTTACATCACTTTTACGATTGATATGAAAAAATTAAATATAGTTATTCAATTATATATTTACTTAATAATAAATTGTGTTAGTTTATTTTGTGTTGTTACACGATTCGCTAAAAAGATATTACAAGCGTCTAGATCGCTTAACTCCTACAACTCGATTAATAAATATTAAAAAAATTAACCAATAAAATGGATATAAACTCTGTAACTGATAATATCGCCTACTTTTTAAAAATAAACACCGGTGACAAGTCTTACTCGTAACCTATAATCGGATCTCACTTATAAACGCTTTCTATTTGTAGATTATTGAAACATATATTATATATGCGTTTCTAATTGAATTATTTCTACTACAATAATTGCGTTGGTTTATTTAGAAAGTCCTTTTACGATAGAATAAAGTCTGGTAGAGTTTGATGTAAATAACGACAAATAACTATTTTAATTTATAAACTTAGTAAATACAAAATCATACAGATTTAAATAGTGTGTATGTTTAGAAATTAGATTCTTTAAAAAGGAAACTTCCACGTAATTATAGTACATCACAAAAGAAAAAAAATCCACCCTAGGTTAGATGAACATGATTCTTTGAAGGCCAAAGCTATTTCCTCCATTATATTTTTTATTTCCTCCATCTTTTGAAAAATCCTCCATGATGTTATTTCCTCCATAAAGAAAGTTACAAAATTGCCCTTTTACCCATTTTTCTTCACAAAACCATTACCCTAACATACCCGCTCTATTCAATACAACAAAACTCATTCTTCACCATTATCACTACCTTACAAAGAAGAAAACCCATTTTTCACCATTATCACTACCTTACAACAGCTGATTCGAAGATAGAGAAAGCTTCGAGAAGAAATTCTAGGTTTTCTATGTAATTTTTTGTTTATCGGATGATAATGACCTTATTGTATGTAATTTTTTGTTTATCGGATGATAATGGTGTTTATCGGATGTATCATTTTGTTTATCGGATGATGTTTTTTGTTTATCCTTGTTGTTTAGCCTTGTTTAAGTGTTTAGAGGTTAAGAAACAATCAAAATTTAAATACACCGGTGTTTTACACTTGATTCCGAGAGGGCCACTCGGAATCAAGTGCAATGTCCCAGTGAACAAGGCTATCACATTAAATAACGAGACAGGGGGTTTGCAACTGATTCCGAGTGGCCCTCTCGGAATCAGTTGCACATTTTTTTTGAAAACTTACAACTGATTCCGAGTGGCCCTCTCGGAATCAGTTGCACATTTTTTTTGAAAAATTGCAACTGATTCCGAGTGGCCCTCTCGGAATCAGTTGCACATTTTTTTTGAAAAATTACACCTGATTCCTAATTCCCGGCTCGGAAATAGTTGTTTTTTTTTCAGAACTGTAAAAATCGGGTTTAGCTGAAAAAATAAGTTTCGAAATAGGTATTTTCAAGCTACGAAGTTGTAAAACGTAAAAACAAGTTTAAATTACTTTGTTTGTCGATTGAGTGCCGTTCTCCGGCTTTGTTTGGGTTTCTTCATTTTCGATGATTAATCTTCAATAAAATTGAAGTTCTTTGTTTTAAGGTTAATTTTAGAGGTAGAATCATATATCTTGGATTAAAATTAGGTTAATGCTGTGTTTTTTCATATAAGACTATCTATTAGATAAATGGCATCTAGTGATAAATTTGAAATAAAAATAAGGATAATTTGGTAAAAGCAAGTCACTAGTGTTTTTGAAAGTTTGAAAGATGGAGGAAATAAAAAATAACATGGAGGAAATAGCTTTGGCCTTCTTTGAAATGTTTCTTTTAGCGAGGAAACTTCCATGTAATTTCGTAGGTGTAATGAACAGTTATGAGAAAAGTGACAGTACCGATGATTTGGCACAATTGGATTGGAGAGTCTTAATTATCTCATATTTGATTGGACGTGTGACGCTTTTACCGGTAGTAGTGCCCGAGTATTTGTTCTTTGCTTGTGGGCTAAGGCTATATTTAAGCTTCGGGCTTATATTTAAGCTTTGGGCTTAAATTCATAGTAAGTTTTATTTTTAGTGTATATTTTTGTTCCTCTATGAATAATTTTAAATTATTAATATTTAATAACCGATTAAATAAATAGATAAAATCATTCGTACACGGAGCAATAACAGTTATGGTCCATAACAACAGTGACTACCTCTATTACATTTTTTTTTAAAATTGAAAAAAAGTTTTAAAAATTCTATAATTTTTTTTATTCCTTTTAAATTTTAAATGACTTGCTAAGATAACAATGGTTAATGAAGAATTTGTATTTTTTAAGATATGATCTGCAGTTTTTTTTTAAATGGAAGATATAATTCATATTTTTTTTTAAGGTTTATGACATCATTTAGAATGGTCTTTTGATCTCGTCATCCTAATTAAAACCTACAAGTGTTAGGATTCATCGTAATCTTCAGGAGAAAAACGTCATTTCACATTTATTTCCTCAAAACATAAATTAAAATGACGTCCGATGTTGGACCGCCAAAAGTGAAAACGTAAAGTTCACAATCAAAGACACCTACAACCTCATTAGTATGTTTGGCGAATGGGTTGTGTTGGTACGGAATAAGTAAAGAATACCTCGTCATTCCTTTATTATGTGACTTGAAATCAAGGAAAAATTATCAAACCGAGTCAAATTTATAAGTTAATGACTAAATTTCCCTTCGGATTATAACTTGTGCAACTCATTTGTCACATCTATCAATCATACCCTTTAAGAATGTTGTTCCACTTAGAGTGTCCGAGTCTCAGCCAGTTCCAAGTTGGAGGTCACACTAAATGTAAAATAGTAAAAAAAGACTATCACCACGTCATCAACTATGGAAGCAAAGTATGTAGCGTACTATACTATATTAATCCACACATTATGGTTAATAAATTTTATCACAAGTTTGTATACAATATAGGGAATTGAAAGACCATTCTTAATTTATTGTGTTGTTATATTCTCAAACGTAATTAGTAGAGCCAACGAGTATATACATATGAACATTAAGTGTCATTTCGTAAATGAGCGATTAAGAACGACCAAATAAGAATAAAGCATATTGATACGCACACCATGATTGTAGATCCACTTATTAAGATATTTCCCCTATCCGTCTTTCAGAAGCACAAGGTTTGTATGGGTGTCCTTATTTTTTAAGGTATTTAGGTTCAACGAGAGTGGTATATATTTATTTTATATTATATTATCACTTCAGACCATATGTATATCTTTTTTAATTTTATAATATAATATTCAATTTTATTACCCTTATTGTTTGAATGAAATTACTTGATCTCATTTAGTAGGAGCAGTTAACACAGGTTGATTATAGGGTAGTGTCATACAACCACATTCTATGAGAGCTCAAGGTTTACTAAGGTGGAAGTTAGTGATGTGAAATATATTATGTATGACCCTTACACATTATGAGTCGGGGTGGAACTTTTTAGTTTGTTTGTTGTTAGATATATCTTAGCATTAATAGATGTTCATATATTATTCATGAATAAAAATGTTATATAGTGCACAAGTTAGATGGATACAATTTAGTAGACCTGAATGATCCAAGTGGGAGATTGCAAGGAAACCCTAAATTGGAATGTCTTATCAGGTGTAATTCAATGTATTTAGGCCCGTTGTAGCAAGTCTATTTAAAGTAATCAATTGGAATATTAGACAAACGGATAAATAATAATAATAATATTTAGCCTCCCGGTGTTATAAATACGTGTAAATATCGATTGGGGTAAAAAGTACCTAGAAGGAGGGTCCCTTAACCTAACAATTCAGCATTGAGCTTTAGAAGCGCAATAACAGTTATGGTCCATAACAACAGTGAGTCCATTACAAATTATTACAAAATTATGAAGTAAGAGAGTCATTTAGAGAAAGAAAAAAATGATACGTGGTTTATTAAGTAAATGAGAGTAATCTTGGTGTTTTTATGCAATTGGTAAAATTTATTTCACTTAATATAGAATTCACTCTTCAAACCCTAGTTCAGCACACTAAACATTTGTGGCACTTTCAAACTTTCAGTTCCTTCGCTCCTTGTCTTATTTTATTAAAAAGATTTGCATGATTTTTTTAGGATTTCAATCATACTCCTTCAAATACTATTCAACTACAAACTTAAAAGTTGCTGGAAGTTTCATAACTTTCATCTATAGTCATCTCAAAGCAGGAATCACAAAGTCTTTTATTGCAAACCCTAAACATAACAAAATGGACTCGTGGCATGTTTTATAATTCTTTATTCATACCGTTTCTACATATTGAGGAACAAGATTCACAAGATGAATCAAACGTATGAACACTCTAGATTATTATTTATGTTTTTACATTTTTTATTTATTTAGTTCATTTTTAAACGTAAAAAACCTATAATTATTCTTAGTTAATCTAATTATTTACACATATGATATTAACAAAAAAACAAAAATCTAAAAAAACTTTAAATAATAAAACATAAATTAGCTTCTTTAAACTACTATTATAAAGTATCCTTACATCCTATTTGAGTTCACAAACATGAATTCAAGCTTTAATAAGTCATACTACAAAACTAGAATGGAGGTAAGTTTTCAAAATATGTTTTTGTTAATCATGTTTTTGCATGCCACGTATGATGACCTTCAAACTGTCGCACCCAAGTAGTGCTGAAACTTGTCAATATCAATCTAGTTATGTGACAATATGAAGCATTTGCTACATGGGTGTGATAATTTGAAGGTTCATCGATACATGGGTGCGACTATTCAAATGTTCATTATGTCTGCGATAATATCAAACATCGTCGCGCATAGTCGTGATATGATGTTTAGGATAATCGTGCTTGAAGTAAAAAATTTAAGAATTCTGATCCTCTAAATCTGAAGAAGTTTGGAAGTCTCACCCTCGAAGATTTGATTAACATTTGGATAGTTTTACCATAAGGTTAAAGTAAGTTTGGAAAAATAAAGCCATGAGACAGTTTGTGATGATCGTCTATCATTTGAATATAATTAAGTTATGACCAATCATCATAATAATAATAATGCTAAACTGGTTTTATTGAATGAATATTATTATCTTCTCATGGGAAAGAATAAGGTTTCATTCTAAACCCACTTCAAATTCTATTTTTATAGTTTAAATTTTAAGATTTTTTTTTTACTTTTGTATTTACTCTAACATCATCAATATGTTTGAAGCAACTCAATCATAGTGATGTCGAGTCTTTCATCTTGCTCATGCAAAGGTTTCTACAACATCACTTGAGATTTATGTAGATATGTAAATTGGAGAGCATTCCACACTACTTTTTAATATATTACCAAACTTGATGTTAATTTATGTTTTAAAATTTCCAAGATCTCAAGTCCCAAAATAATACTTAAAAATAATTGATAAAGATATAAGTAATTGAGAGGTAAAAACAATTACTAAAATTATCATTATTAGTATTTTATAGTTAAATGATAGATTTTAGTACACAATCTATATATCAATGACTGAGTGTGAAATTTAGTGTAAATGCGTTTGTATTAAATATAGAAATGGGGTGAAATATCCTCATTTCTAACAGAATATGTTACTTATAACCACACATGCCTATAAATAGTAGGCAAACCTTGGAAATAAAGCCGATCGACATTTTGACTCATTATACTTCTTGATTGCTTTTCTTTTTCTAAGACTTGAGCTACTTTTTTCTCTAGAATTAATCCAAATTGTACTTGCTATCCTATTTTACCTTCATAAAAAGAATCAATACTTATCATTGGCGACCACAGTGGGAGAATTAGATGCCTAGATTTCAAATCTAAAAACCTTGAAAAAAGTGCGATTGAGATATGATGACTCTGAAATTCAGATCTGTCCCAATAATTCTAGAGGAAGATGAGGCGCTTGAAATAAGCTTAGTAAGAGAGGATAATCGAGATGAAATTCAAATAAATGAATAGATGGATCAGCTGTTAGAAAGAATAGTTATTTTAAATGATCGGCTTGATGAGAAGGAGCGGTAACTTCAATCTCGTAGATGCGGTCCGAGGTGCGATGTGAAGATGAAAATAAAAAATGAAAGATCCATCTGATGAGTCCTATATTGCTCACCGATTATGGAGTGATCGACAAAAAATATAGTTTCATTCATACAAATAATATCATTCATCTAGAATTGATAAGAAATATAACATATGCATATTCTGACTAGTGCAAGTGATTCTTCTGGCTCAAATTCTGATATGTTCTATCAAAATGGTCAGAATCAAAATTCAAATAGTCGGAAAACGATTGGCACATGCCAAGGAGGGAAAATAGTCGTCTTCGAAAATCCCGAAGAAAGTACAAATCCAAGAAAGATGGTAAATCTGGATTTGTAATGGACAACCCATAGTATAAGGGTAATACTTCTAGTTGTTACGTTAAATATGCAGATCAACACTTGTATGCAATTATGGGAACAACTGGGGCTGATAAATACATGCAAGGAGTAGAGTGGAGAACTTTCGGTCAATATCACTTCCGATGAGGTTTGATATTTCAGAGTTACAGAAGTTTGATGGTACGCAAGATCCTGATTATCACATTGAACAGTTCAAGAATTAGATGATGAATTTCGAGGATGATTATCGGTTGGTATGTAAAATTTTTTCACAAACTTTAAAATGTACGAATTTGAAATGGTATAATCGATTTCTGAGGGGGTGGATAACCAATTTTGGAGCCTTTTATATTTCTTTTCAGAGGAAATTTGTTGGGACTAAGGATATGCGAGCTAATGAAGATACCATAATTTAGTGCAAGAAGACAATTGGGGAGAAATGTGATAAGCAAGTAATTTGTGCAATATTTAGGCATGGGTTACCTTATAAGTTAAGGACTAAATTTCCATTCGGATTATAACTTGTGCAACTCATTTTTCACATCCATCAATCATTCCCTCTAAGAATGTTGTTTCACTTAGAATGTCCGAGTCTCAGCCAATTCCAAGTCGGAGTTCACACTAAATGTAAAATATATAAAAAAATTATCATCACGTCATCAACTATGGAAGCAAAGCATGTAGCGTGCTATACTAAATTTGATGAGTCTAGATAACTTAATCACTGCCCACTGAGATTTCCGGACAAGGGAAATTTGGACATAAAACTTGCCACTGAACTATCCGGACAAGACAAAAGTAAAAAATGACTAAACACATTTTGACTAAACTATATGCTAATCAGCTTAATAAGTAAATGAGTCCTTAAACTTGATTCGGTTCGATAATTTGACCCGAAAGCCCATGGGTCCATAATTAACGGTATAAATACCCCAACTACTTTCATTAATGTGGGTAATGAATATTTAATACAACCAGGCAACTCAAATCTCTCACTATTTCACACTAAAACATTTAGTACTCTTAAAACTTTCCAAAAACACTGGACAAAATTACCCTCCGCCCAAAATAAACCTCACCAAATTGGCGACCACAGTGGGAGAAAAAGGTGCCTGAATCTAGCATTCAAAATCAACAGAAAGACCTGTTCGGATGGATCCGAACGAGCAAGCAATTCCACCACCTATGGTGGAGGTAGTTGGGGAGAATAATGAATACACCACCGAGGAGCGAGATAAGTTGAGAGCTGAAATAGAGGCGTTGAGGGATATTAAAAAGGTAGAGATGGGTTTAAAGAAAAAGTCACAGGCGTCAGCCATTCACCATACTGACAACCTAAGGGAGAATGACCCATCAGCAAAGACTCATTTAAGTACAAAAAAGACCCATGTAAGTTTCAAGAAGTCTCATCGGTCCAAGCCGGTGGAAAGCTCAAATTCTGAGTCCTCCAGTAGCTCTTCAAACGAGGATGAGCTTGAGGAGTCCTTGTCATCAAGTAGTGATGAGGGGAGGTCCAGGAAGAAACAAAAGCTAGTTAAGAAGTATTCAAGAAAGAGAGATAGGTACGGGCGACTTAAAAGGTATTTGGGTAAAAGGTCATCTCACAACCATAGTCACAGGCATGTGGATCACCTGCTGATTGATCTTTTTACTTTCCATGATGAACTAGGTATTTTTGCAACACCAAATGAAGACACAGTCTTTAGCCGTAGCAGAAATTGGAGAAAATCGCCATTGTCTACCACGATCCTGTCCGGAAACCTCCCCAATAGATTTGACAGTACTAAAATGGAGAAGTATGATGGGAGTAAAGATCCGGACAATCATTTGGAGCAGTTCAAGAACTTCATGATAGATTTTGATGACAATGACAAACTTCTATGTAGGGCCTTCTCCTAATCTTTTACGGGAAGTGCTCTGAAATGGTACAACAGTTTACCTCAGGGTTGTATCAGGAACTTTGACACATTTTGGGTTGCCTATCGAAGGCAGTTTTTGGGGAGTAAATAAGTTAAGGGAAATGAAGATACTATTATCCATTGTGCTCAGGAACCAAATGAGTCACTAAAAGACTATATAAGTCGGTTCGTAAATACCAAAAACGGGTTAGCTGATTGCTTTGAGCAGGTAGTAATAGCTTCTCTGAGATAAGGGTCAAACCCTGGAAATCTAGCTGATGCAGTGACAAGAAATAAGGCCATGACCTGGGGTAGTTTGTTAAACCAGGTGGGAAAGCAAATCAACGTGGATGAAACTAAAAAGACTAGGGTACACAGACATGTGAGGTTTGCCCTAGCAACTCCAAACCAAAATCAGTCCGGGTACAAGGCCAAAGAGATCGGACAGGGGTCCAACAAGGCCAAACAGACTCAATCCCACCCAAATCTAGCTCAGAGCCAGCAGTCCAGAAATAAACGAGGTCCTTGGGTCAAACCGGAGTGGTTTGCAGAGTTAAAAGAAAATGTGGCAACCATTTATGACAAAGCTAAAGATGAGGTACCGGAAGCCGGTAGCGCTTCAATCTCCTAGGGAAAGTCGTAATACTTGTTTTTGCTAGTATCATCATTATATTGGCCATAACACTGAAGACTGTATCGCCTTGAAACAAGAAGTACATAATCTTATAAAAGGGGCAAGCTGGGAGCTTATGTCAAGAGAAGGATTGGAAACATGCTTTGGTGATCCTTGAAGGATTTGATGTCGAATCGGAGGATTTGATCCCGGAATAAAGTGGGGGTTATAACACAACAAAATAAGACAGTGTCCGGACTCATAAGCTTTTTTTAGTCACTTACTATATTTGGGGGAGACACTATGACTGCGCCGACTCCTTCTTCAAGGAAGAGGCATGTTCACACTCTAGCTACTCAGTTAGAGAGATACATGTATTCTTATCAGTCCCAAATTCCTTTTCTCTTCATTGTTTTTATGAAGACGATTTAATAAATATAGCTGGGCCTCATGAGGATGCTGTAGTGATAGGAGCTTCAATTGGGGGCAATGATATTAGACGAATTCTGGTAGACACTGGCAGCTCAGCTAACATCCTCTTTTTAAGTTCCTACAAGCAGATGAAAATGCGGCCGTAATTCAGCGTTCAAATAGATCCATTGTGGGTTTTAGCGGTAGTTCTGCGGACGTCATCGCAGAGTTTGAGAAGGAGGTACTATTGGGCAAGGGCCCTTTCAAGAAGATGGTTAGAGTATTGTTCGTGGACTGCCCCACATGTTACAATACACTCTTTGGGAGGTCCTGGCTCTCTACGATGCATGTTATGGCCTCAACAGTCCATCAATGTTTGAAGTATGCAGTTCAAGGACAAGTAGGAGTTATCCGGAGTAGCCAAAAGATAGCAAGAGAATGTTATGCAACTGCACTTGCTCCTAAAACTCCGGGGTAAGTTCGGGCTAATGAAGATTATCAGTTATTGGGGCATTCTAGGGGTGAAGGTGAAATTGATGACCCAAGAGAGACCCCTGGTGTTTTGATACCGATTGAAGAAGTTGAAACCCACTCTCTAGCTGAAGGAAGGAGTGTTAAAATTGGCTCCAAGATGGCACCGAATTGAAGAAAAAGTTGTTGTCCTTTTTGGCGGATCACCAACAAGTGTTATATCACACAAGTTGTCCATCTGGAGCGATGCTGCACCCGTTGTGCAAAAAAGGAGAGCTTTCTCTAAGGAGAAAGCTGATGAAATAGTCCAGGAAGTCGACTGACTTACCTAGATGGGGCACATAGAGGAGTCTCAATATATATTATGGACTGCCAACCCAGTGTTAGTGAAGAAAAAGAATGGGAAATGGCGTATGTGTATCAATTTTACTGACCTCAACAGAGCTTGCCCAAAAGATCTCTATCTTGTCCCTCGGATAGATCAATTGGTGGACTCCACATCTTGAAACAAGTTATTGTCTTTCATGGATGCCTTCTCTGGGTATAACCAAATATAGGTGGATCCGAAGGACCAGGATCACACTACCTTTGTTACAAATATGGGTCTCCATTGTTACAAGGTGATGCCTTTTGGGTTGAAAAATGCTGGGGCTACTTAGGTTGGTGAACCAAGCATTTGCTGGTCATATTGGAAGATATATGGAAGGATATATCGATGATATGATGGTCAAAAGCTCATAAGAAGAATTGCACCTAGCTGATCTTCAAGAAACTTTTGCCAACTTGACAAAAGTTAATTTGAAGTTGAATCCAGAAAAGTGTGTGTTTGGGGTGCAGTCCGTGAAGGTTTTAGGTTATATAATAAGTGAAAAAGGGATACAGCCTGATCCAGACCAGCTCGATGCTCTGTTAAAAATGGACCCTCCTCGGAATATTAAAGAAGTACAAAGGTTGACCGAAAGATTGGCTGCTTTAAATCGTTTCATTTCAAGGTCTTCAGACAAATGTACCCCGTTCTTTCAGACCTTGAAAGGTGCTAAAGATTTCAACTGGTCTCCACAATGCAGCCAGGCTTTTGATGAAATAAAAAAGCATTTGTCTTCTCTCAAAACCCTTTTTAAGCGTATTGAAGGAGAAACACTTTATGTATACTTGGCTGTGTCAGAATGTGCTATAAGTGCTGTGTTGGTAAGAGAGGTGGACAATTATCCTCGTCCAGTGTATTACATCAGTAAGAGCTTGATAGATGTTGAGAAGAGATATCTAAAACTTGAAAAGATAGTACTAGCCTTGGTGATTGCTGCCAGAAAAAGGAGGCCGTATTTTCAGTCTCATTCCATCATTGTCCAGACGTTTTTTCCGCTAAAGAATGTTCTTCAGAAGGCAGACATATCGAGCAGGATGACCAAGTGGTTAGTAGAGTTGGGTGATTATGATATTGATTTCGCTCCACGAACTGCTATCAAAGCTTAATTTGTTGCTGATTTCTTGGTAGAGTTTCATTCGAACAGAAGTTCTAAACAAACTTAGAAGAAAAAACTAAAAAAGAGTGGGTTGTCCGGATAGATGATGGATCAATCACAATGGGTTGTGGGGCTGGTATTTGCTTCTCCTCTCTATATGGTGACAAATTATACGAGGCTATATGTTATGCATTCAGGGCCTCTAACAATGAGTCTGAATATGAAGCAACTATAGCTGGTCTTAAGTTAACCTTTCTATCTGGGGCTAAAAGAGTTAGATTGATGAGTGATTCTCAGCTTCTTATTCACCATGCTCAAGGTCAGTCTGAAGCCAAGAAGGAGCAGTTGATCAATTACTTATTCATTCTTAAAGAAATGGCAGCCAACTACAAAATTGTTTGCTATGAGCATATTCCTAGATCGGAAAACACGCTGGCAGATTCCTTAGCAACCATAACATACTCTGAGTCCTACCCATGGATTCATGTACACGAATGTCCATCCATACGATAAAATCAGAACAAGGAAGAGGAGGAGAGCTTGAGTGTACAAGTAGTTCAATCCAAAGATTGGAGATTCCCTCTTCTTCAATACATCTCTGATGGAATTTTGGCACCGGAGAAAGCTATGGCAAGGAAAATGAAACACAAGGCTAGTGGTTTCTTGATCATAAGAGAGGTATTTTTTTATAAAACGTCGTTCAACAGACCTCTCCTGCGTTGTTTGGGGGTTGAAGAGTCCCAAAGTGTTTTATCCGAACTACACGATGAAGATAGATCAGCACACTGTGGCTACAGAGCCCTAACCCTGAGAGTTTTATTTACCGGATACTATTGGCCATCCATAATGGCAGATGCTAAGGAATTAGTGAAAAAGTGTGACCCATGCCAAAGGTATGGTAACGAAATTCATATCCTAGCAGTTCCTATGGAGTGTATATTTGAGCCAGTGCCTTTTGCTCGTTGGGGACTGGATTTAGTAGGACCTCTACCAATAGCGTCCGGAGGGTGCAGCTATTATTGTAACCATTAATTATTTCTCAAAATGGATGGAAGCAGCTCCCCTGGCAGGAACTACTTCAAAAGTTGTTATAAAATTTATATTGTCTAACATTTGTTGCAGATTTGGGGTTCCACAAAAGATAACCACAGATAATGGGCCACAATTTGATAACAAGGATATGGAGAGTTTCTGTGCGTCCAGAGGCATTAAGCATTGCTTCTCTTCTCATTTCCACCGACAAGAAAATGGCCAAGTTGAAGTGGCTAACAGAACCATTTTGTCCGGTTTAAAAAAAAGTTAGAAGGGACTGCAGGAAAGTGGCCAAGCTATTTGCAAGAAGTATTGCGGGCATACCAGACTTCTACTCAAGAATATCCTTTTGCCTTGGTGTATATGATGGATGCAATTAATCCTAGAAGCAACCCTACCATCGTATATGGTCCACAACTATTTTGAACAAGCCAATGAGTTGGCAATTAGGAGTCATCTGGACTTAATTGAAGGAAAGAATGCTTAAAGCTCATCTTAAAACAACCCACTATCAAGGATTGCTGAGGAGCAGATTTGCTTCCAAGATCAAGAGAAGGGATTTTCAACCAGGAGATAAAGTTTTAAGAAAGGTTTTCTTGCATACTAAAGAAAAGCAGTTCGGAAAATTGGCTCCGAACTGGGAAGACCTTTATGAGGTCTCCGGAAAGCTTAAACCTGGGACATATAGGCTTCAAGACAAATATGGGAGAATTTTGAAGCACCCATGGAATATTGAACAACTCAGGTTATATCTAGAATGAAAGTTGTGTAAATATTTACTTGTTTAAAGTCAATGTAAATATTAGGGGGCATACTCTTTCCTACCCTGGTGGCGCGGGGAGGTTTTAATGAGGTGTCTGGTTTTTTCAATAAAATATGATGCCTTCTTAAAACATTCAGTGTGGTTTGATTAAAATTCGTTTCAAGTCTTTAATTTAATACTGAGGATCTTTGACAGATCGGATTAATCTGGTTGAATGATGACCATTAAATACATGTCATCGGAGATATTAAATACTCTCATCTTAAATATATTTGAAGTAAATTAGGGCTCTTTAAACATTAGCCATTAAAATTAAAAGCAAGCATGGAATAAAGCAAATTTTTATAGATAAGAATGTCAGAGTATGAACCGGATAACGTTACTAAAATGCAAAAAATGCCTTGGCCATCCAAAGACTTTAAGTGTTGTGAAAGACTTATCCGGACTCAGTCCAGATACAATTACAAAAATGCCTTGGCCATCCAAGGACTTTAGTAGTTCACAAAATTAATAAAACACAAAAAATAGTTAAAAACCTCAAGGCTTATTCCCTTTGGATGTTCCTGTATCACCTCTTTTTTGGGCTTTTGAGTTCAACGCTTGAACTCTCACTGGTTCCTTCATTTTCATCGGTGGTGGACTCGATTCCACTGGAATAGTTCTTTTTATCATCATCTGCCATGGTATGGAACGGGATGTCTTCATACTCCACATATTTCCACAAGGGACCAAGCGTCCTCTTCGGAAACGTTTCATGGAAAAGCAACACCATGTCAGACTTTACCTCAACATATCTTGCTTCTAAGGAATCTATCACCTCGTTGGTGTATTTATCAATACTGGCCTTAATTTTATGTTCCTGCTCCTTCATCAAGTCTTCTTTTTCCTTGGTTACCTTAGACACAACATCTTCTAGGGAAGTCTTCTCACCAGACAAGGTCTGGATGACACCATCTTTGGTCTTGATATCCTCCTTTAAGGTTGAAATATCTTTCTCCAAACCAGAGCACTTATTTTGGAGATCAGCATTAACATTCTCCGAAGTGGCCATCTTGATTGAAAGATCTTCATTGTCCTTCCTCAATTCTTCAAGCTCTTTCTTCAATACTTCTATGCTCTGATTAACATTGAGGAGATTGGTTGACAGAGAATCCTTATCAGTATTGAGGGTGATGATAAGGGCGGACTGGTTTTTCACCTGCCTCTCCAGATCGAGCACTGGTTGGATATGACCTAGAAGAGAATGGGCCACCATATCTTGTTCTTCAGAAATAAAAAAAGACTTACCGTTGTAGGTAACTATGTTGGAAGAGCCTGAAGAACGGAAAGGACCAGCAAAGTCATCATTCTCTGAGTCGGTGAAGTAAAGTCCAATCTCATGAAGGGCTCTGATGTCCACACCATCAATCCCTCCTCCGGTGCCCTCTCAGAGTTGTAGATTTGTTGGAATTTTCTCTGCCAAGGTACGATCGGCAGGGGCTGGTGGAGGAAAAAGCTCTGAAGGGCGAAGAGTTATTTCTCCCTTTAAGGCGACCTTTTTCTTCTTGGCGGCCCTTTTGTCACTGCTTGCCCCTCTTTTTTATCCTTTTTGGGAGGCTTCAGTGGATTTTCTTGTTCTCCTTATTTTTTAACAGTCTCATCTTCAACCACCTTGAGCAAGGAAGCATCGATCCCTCCTTGGTTCCCCAGACTGGTCTCCTTTGTGGCAGCCTGAACTGCTTCTGTTGCAGTTCTCTTCTTCTTCCCCTTCATCTTGCTGGGAGCCTTGACTTTAGAGGGAAAAACTAGTTTACCATTTTTTCTTCGGTCCGTTTGAGGATGACCCCTGGTGGAGGAAGTGAGGTCAATTCTTCCCATGTGATATCTCTCCGACCTATGGTATTCCACAGATGAGATCTCACCATATTGCCGGAGGTAAAGTAGTTGTGGATAGCATTCCTCCAACGTTCTGCGGCCCACACATTCAGTTTGGCACATGTAGTCTGGCCCTCCTCCAGATATCTGGTGTACTCCTCCGGTAACACTAAAAAAGAGATAGTAAATAATTCAGGAGTAGAATATTTGTGAAGTAAAAAGAAGAACATGAAAAACAAAATTGAAAGAGCTTACATGTACTCTTCCATCTACTATTAAGCATACTAGGGTTGGTCTTGGCTTTGATCTTTCTCCCATTTTCCCATGAACAACTGATGAATAAAAATTGGGTTCTCCAATTCTTCTCCGACTCCAGCAAGTCGTCTACCACTTTGAAGTTATTTCCCATGTTGTGGTGGTAGAATGGGATGTGGTGATTCTTGCATAGGTTTGCCACAACGACAAATTGTTCCATGGGAAGAGGGATTTTGGATAACCTCGATGCCATTATGCAGGAAAGAAGGGAGTACCAGGCGTTCAGACTCAGTTGGCTAGGACAAAGTTTTATAAAGTGGAAGTACCTGACAATTTTTGGGTCTAATGGGAACCGAAGTCCCCATTTCAGCAGCTCTGTAAAAATGACCACTTCGTTGAGCTTACAGTCCATCAGAGTCTCCGGTGTGACTGGTATCCTCACCTTTACTGATTCTGGAATCCCCACTTTGTCCGAATCCGGCCCAATTCGGTAGTGTGGGTATAAACATAGTTAATGTTCTGCATGGCCAACAAGTATTTAACATTGACGTTTTTAAAGCAAGGCCCTACCTTGCCCTCCATACACTCCGGGAGATCCGGATGAGACACGCCGACTTTAATCTTGCCTTTACCCTTCCTATCAGATGTGGCATCACCGGTTTGACCTGAGGCCTCGGTTTCGAAGGGGGCCTCTTCAGTGTTATCTTCCATCACTTCCTCCATCACTGTGGAAAGTTTATCAGTTGTTGTGGATGGAAGGGTGTTAGCTTCTGGTTCCATGGCATGTCCGGATGAATGAGCACCAGTTGTTTCCAAAGGTCTGTTGTCCGGTTGAGGCTCAGTTCCGGAGGACTTCGCTTGAGAAGCTACTTTGGATGCCTCTGATCCGGAGGGCCTATCTTGTTGGGATCTTATAGACACCTTCGATCCAGAGGGTTCGTCCTTGGATGTTGCTTTAGAGGCCTCCGGTTTGGAGGGTTTTGACGGTAAGGAAGTTGCGTGGGCTTTCACCAAATGAGTTGTCCGGCGTGGAGTCGATTTCTCTGGAGATTTTTCAATTTCTGAGCCCATAGCTATGAAAGAGGAGGGTTTTCTAATACTTGATACTGCTTTTTCTGAGTAGTGGAGGGTTGTGACTCCTGAACAAAAGAGTCTGATGGAATTGGTGAGAGGCTTGGTTTGAACAACTGTTTAGGCTTTAGGTTTCTGGTGGAGGATGACCCTTGGTTAGTTTCTTATGGTGGTTCACCAAACTTTTCGTTTGGGGAAGGGGAGACCGAGAGACCAGCATCGATACACTTCTCTCTTTCGACTTTTCTTGCTTTCTCTAATTCAGACAGGTTCAACCAGCCGCCTTTTACAAGAGTGTTTCTAGCCGTGAACATAAAACTTCCCAAGAACGAGTTTGAAAGAAATGGTGAAAAGCTCTGTAAAACGTTTGCTGAGTGATGAAGATAATAAAACAGTGAAGAAATGGTTTATATATTAGTAGAAAAAGGTAACTGATACCTAGGAGGAGACGAAGAGGTTTTTGCAATGATTAAAGACGACGCTAACGTGGGAAAAATTAAATGCATAGGCTACTTTCTAGGTTTAGTGGGAGCGCCAATCTAGGTAAAAACGGCTGGTAGGTCGAATCAGATTGTGACATCTGTCCCACGATCCAAAGAAAGACTCTTACAATTCTGGGAAAAAGCCAGTTTAGACAAACCTCAAGATAGATGCACAAGCGGGCCGGGAAACGTTGTCACTGGCTAAGTGAATTTTTTAGTCGTGCCAAAGATCTTTGACAAAGCCTAAAAAGGGGGCTACTGCCTACTGAGATTTCCGGACAAGGGCAATTCGGACATAAAACTTGCCACTGAACTATCCGGACATAACAAAATTAAAAAATGACTAAACACCTTTTGACTAAGCTATATGCTAATCAGCTTAATAAGTAAATGGATCCTTAAACTTGACCCGGTTCGATAATTTGACCTGAAAGCCCATGAGTCCATAATTAAGGGTATAAATACCCCAACTACTTTCATTAAGGATGGTAATGAGCATTTAATACAACCAGGCAGCTCAAATCTCTCACTACTTCACACTAAAACATTTAATACTCTCAAAACTTTCCAAAAATACTGGACAAAATTACCCTCAGCCCAAAATAAACCTCACCAACATTAATCCACACACTATGTTTAATAACTTTTATCACAAGTTTGTATACAATATATAGAATTGAAAGACCCTTCTTAATTTATTGTGTTGTTATATTCTCAAACGATATTAGTAGAGCCAACGAGTCTATGCATATGGACATTAGGTGACGTTGCGTAAATGAGCGGATTCAGAACGACCAAATAAGAATAAAGCATATTCATACGCACACCATGGTTGTAGATCCACTTATTAAGATATTTCCCCTATCTGTATTTCGGAAGCACAAGGTTTGTATGAGTGTCCTTATTTTTGAAGGTATTTAGGTTCAATGAGAGTGGTGTATATTTATTTTATATTGTATTATCACTTTAGACCATATGTATATCTTTTTTAATTTAATAATATAATGATTCAATTTTATTACCCTTATTGTTTGAATGAAATTAATCGATCTCATTTAATAGGAGTAGATAACACAGGTTGATTATAAGGTCGTGTCATACAACCACATTCTATGAGAGCTCAAGGTTCACTAAGGTGGTAGTTAGCGATGTGATATATTGTATGGCCCTTACACATTATGAGTCGTGGTGGAACTTTTTAGTTTGTTGTTAGATATATCTTAGCATTAATAAACGTTCATATATTATTCATGAATAAAAATATTATATAGTGCACAAGTTAGATGGATAAAATTTAGTACACCTAAATGATCCAAGTGGGAGATTGTAAGAAAACCCTAAATTGGAATGTCTTATCAGATGTAATTCAATGTATCTAGGCCTGTTGTAGCAAGTCCATTTAAAGTAATCAATTGGAATATTAGACAAACGGATAATAAATAATAATAATAATAATATTTAGCCTCCCGGTGTTGTAAATACGTCAAAATACCGATTGAGGTAAAGAGTACCTAGAAGGAGGGTCCCTAAACCTAATAATATCGTATTGGGCTTTAAAAGCTCAATAACAGTTATGGTCCATAACAGCAGTGAGTCCATTACGAATTATTACAAGATTATGAAGTAAGAGAGTCATTTAGAGAAAGAAAGAAAAAATGATATGTGGTTTATTTAATCAATGAGAGTAATCATAGTGTTTTTATGCAATTAGTAAAATTTATTTCACATATATAGAATTCACTAATCTAACCCTAGTTCAGCACGCTAAACATTTGTAGCATTTTCAAACTTTCAGTTCCTTCGCTCATTGTCTCATTTTATTAAAAATAATTGCATGATTCTTTTAGGACTTCAATCATACTTCTTCAAGTACTATTCTACTACAAACTTAAAAGTTGTTGGAAGTTTCATAACCTTCATCTATAGTCATCTCAAAGCAGGAATCATAGAGTTTTTTTATTGCAAACCCTAAACATAACAAAAGGGACTAGTGGTAAGTTTTATAATTCTTTATTCATACCATTTCTACATATTGAGAAACAAGATTCACAAGATGAATCAAACGTATGGACACTCTAGATTATTATTTATGTTCTTACATTTTTTATTTATTTACTTCATTTTTAAACGTAAAAAACCTATAATTATTCTTAATTAATCTAATTATTTACACATATGATATTAACCAAAAAACCAAAAATCTAAAAAAACTTTAAATAATAAAACATAAACTAGCTTTTTTAAACTCTTATTATAAAGTATCCTTACATCCCATTTGAGTTCACAAACATGAATTCAAGTTTTAACAAGTCATACTATAAAACTTGAATGGAGGTAAGTTTTCAAAATATGTTTTTGTTAATCATATTTTTGCATGCCACGTACGATGACCTTCAAACTGTCGCACCCAAGTAGTGCTTAAACTTGTCAATATCAATCTAGTTGTGTGACAATATGAAGCATTTACTACATAGGTGTGATAATTTGAAAGTTCATCGCTACATGGGTGCGACTATTCAAATGTTCATTATGTTTGCGATAATATCAAACATCGCCGCGCATCGTCGTGATATGTTGTTTAGGATAATCGTGCTTGAAGTAAAAAATTTAAGAAGTCTGATCATCTAAATCTGAAAAAGTTTGGAAGTGTCACCTCTAACATTTGATTAGCATTTGGATAGGTTTACCATAAGGTTAAAGTAAGTTTGGAAAAATAAAGCCATGAGACAGTTTGTGACGATCGTCTATCGTTTGAATATAATTAAGTTATAACCGATCATCATAATACTAATGTTAAACTAGTTTTATTGAATGGATATTATTATCTTTTCATGGGAAATAATAAGGTTTCATTCTAAACCGACTCTAAGTTCTATTTTTATAGTTTAAATTTTAAGAATTTTTTACTTTTGTATTTACTCTAGCATCATCAATATGTTCGAAGCAACTCAATCATAGTGATGTCGAGCCTTTCACCTTGCTCATGCAAAGCTTTCTACAACATCACTTGAGATTTATGTAGATATGCAAATTGGAGAGCATTCCAGATTACTTTTTGATATATTACCAAACTTGATGTTAGTTTATGTTTTAAAATTTCTAAGATCTCAAATCCCAAAATAATACTTAAAAATAATTGATAAGGATATAAGTAATTGAGAGGTAAAAACAATTACTAAAATTATCATTATTAGTATTTTATAGTCAAATGATGGAATTTAGTACACAATATATATAGTCAAATTAATTGTGAATTTGTTTGTATTAAGTATAGAAATGGGGTAAAATATCCTCATTTCTAACTTAATATGTTACTTATAACCACCCATGCCTATAATAGTAGGAGAACCTTGGAAATAAAGCTGATCGACATTTTGACTAATTATACTTCTTGATTGCTTTCTTTTTCTAAGACTTGAGCTATTTTTTTTCTCTAGAATTACTCCAAATTGTACTTGTTATCCTATTTTACCTTCATGAAAAGAATAAATACTTATCATTGGCGACCAAAGTGGGAGAATTTGATGCCTAGATTTCAAATCTAAAAACCTTGAAAAAGTGCGATTGAGATACAATGACTCTAGAAGTCAGATCTGTCCCAACAATTCTAGAGGAAAATGAGGCGCTTGAATCATGCTTAGTAAGAGAGGAGAATCGAGATGAAATTCAAAGGAATGAATAGATGGATCAGCTATCGAAAGAATAGTTATTTTAAATGATCAGCTTGATGAGAGGGAACAGTAACTTCAACCTGGTAGATGCGGTCCGAGTTGCAATGTGAAAATGTAAATAATTATGGAGTGATCGACAAAAAATACAGTTTCATTCACACAAAGAATATCATTCATCTAGAATTGATAAGAAAGATAACATCGGTATATTCTAACCAGTGCAAGTGATTCTTCTGGCTCAAATTCTGATGTATTCTATCAAAACGGTCAGAATCAAAATTCAAATAGTCGGAAAACGATTGGCACATGCCAAGGAGGGAAAATAGTCGTCATCGAAAATCCTGAAGAAAGTACAAATCCAAGAAAAATGGTAAATCTAGATTTGTAATGGACAACCCATTGTATAAGGGTAATACTTCTAGTTGTTACGTTAAATATGCGGATAAATACTTGTATGAAATTATGGGAACAACTGGGGCTGATCAATACATGCAAGGAGTAGAGTGGAGAACTTTTCTGTTGTCCTCGGTCAATATCACTTCCAAGGAGGTTTGATATTTCAGAGGCAGAGAAGTTTGATGGTACGCAGGATCCTGATTATCACATTGAACAGTTCAAGAATTAGATGATGAATTTCGAGGATGATTATTGGTTGATATGTAGAGTTTTTTCACAAAATTTTAAAGGTACGAATTTGAAATGGTATAATCGATTTTCGAGGGGGTCAATAACCAATTTTGGAGCCTTTTATATTTATTTTCGGAGGAATTTGTTGGGTCTAAGGATATGTGAGCTAATGAAGATACCATAATTTAGTGCAAGCAGATAATTGGGGATAGATGTGATAAACAAGTAATATGTGCAATATTTAGGGAGGGGTTACCTCAGGTGATTTAGCTAATGAAACTACGAGAAGAAGGGCATTGAATCTTGAGGCTTTGATGACTCAGGTTGATGAGAAGATTTAAGTGGACGAATCAACATGAGTTTATATTGGGGCAGACCCGTCTCAAAGAAATATGGGGGATTGTAATATTTCAACTGGCCAAGTACACCAAGGCAGTACCTCAAATTCTCAAAGGCCTTCCCAGCCTAGGGTGAGTTTTAATTTACCTCCTCGGTCGGGATGAGTGCAACATTCTAATTACCATCTATCTTGGGTTAGGTTAGACGAGTGGGTAAAACTAGAATACTTTACAGAGTTGACTGAAAATATTAGCAACAATTTTTAAAAGAGCAAAAAACCATGTTAATTTTCAAAAGCTCGCACCTATAAATAGACTGAATAAAAAATAAAACAACAAGTTTTGTAACTACCATAATGATGTAGGGCATGGTACAACATAATTTATAATGTTGACTAAAGATATTCAGACTCTTATATAAAATAACAAGCTAACATCTAGAGGTTTCCGCTTGGAAAATCAAAGACGATGTTAGGGTTCCTTCTAAGGTGATTTGTCACAGTTTAGCTTTGAATCCTAAAGCCATGCCTATTATTTAAAAGATGAAATTTTAAATAAATAAATCTGAAACAATTGTAGCAGAATTAGACCGATTGTCAAAGGCGGGGCATATCCGAGAAACACATTATCTATTATGGACTGAAAATCCGGTGCTTGTGAAAAAACGGATATGGAGGATGTGTCTGACTTCACTAACTTAAATAGAGCATGTTCAAATGATCCATTTCATGTTCCAATGATTGGCGAGCTTGTTTATTCAACTTTGGGAAATAAAGTTCTTTCTTTTATGGATGTTTTTGCTGGGTATAGTCAGATTTAGATCAATCTCAAGGATCATAAAAGCATTAAATTTATAACTGAGAGATGTTTGGATTGTAATTCGGTTATGCCGTTTGGTCTAAGAAATGTTAGAGCTACATACCAAAGATTAGTCAATAAATATTTAGCTCATCAAATTGGAAGGGATATGGAGGTTTATATTGATGGCATGCTAGTTAAAAGTTCGAAAGCTGATGAACACCTTCACGAATTTGAGAGTCATATGCTTAAAGTTAAATACAAATAATTTTACTTTTGGTGTCAGATCAAAGAACTTCTTGGGGTATATCATAAGTGAAAAAAGAATAGAAGGTGATTCTGATCAATTGGAGGTTTTAATGTGCAAATTTTGACAAGAAGGCTGTCAGCTCTAAATAGATTCATTTCCATATATTCTAAAAAATGTGCCTCTTTTTCCAAGTGTTACGACAGTCAAATGAATTTTCTTGGACACTAGAATGTGATATCGCATTTACCAAAATTAAAGCATAATGTTCATGACCAGAAGTGTTGTTTAAGCCACAAGTATGAGAGAAACTATTTTTTTATTGGTGTATTGGATTATACAGTTAGTGTTATGATAGTAAGGGAGATGAATGTATATTCTAGACCAGTGTATTATGTAAGCACGAGCTTGCTCGTATCGGGAAAAATATATTTAAAGCTTGAAAAGTTGGCTTTAGATTTGATTGTAGCTGCAAGGAAAATGTGCCCTATTTTCAGGCTCATTTGATTGTTGTTCAAACCTTGTTACCCTTGAAAAATATGTTACAAAGACCAAATATTTATGGCCTCATGAAAATTTGTCTGTTAAATTAAGGGACTTCGATATTGCTTTTACGCCTCAGACAACTGTTAAGGCTCAAATTTTAGCAAATTATCTAGTTGGATTCCATTTGATCCCTTCCAGCGTGTTGAGATCAAGTGCGGGAATACAACTAATTTATCGCTCTGGAGAAGTTATATATTAGGTTATACAGTTCAGATTCAGTGCGTCAATTAATGAAGCAAAATACGGGGAAACTTTAGCTGGTTTAAGGCTTGTAACTATCTATGGGGCAAATAGAGTTCGTTTACAGATGAATTTGCAATTGGTAGCAAATCACGTGTCAGGGATATCTGAAGCTAAAAATGAACAACTGGTATTGTATTTGCGTGAGCTACGAGGGTTAGCTCTTTTATGTGATGAAATGATTGTTGATCATATTAACCGAGCGGAAAATACTATTGCAGATTCTTTGACAACTATTGCGTAAACTGAAGAATATCCATGGATTTTGTTATAAGATGGTCCGTCTATATTGATAAATTCTGAACAATGTAAATATTTCGAGGAAGTGTTTGTGACTATCGAGAAAGTCTGAAGAGATTGACGACTTGATTTAACATAATTTATACTTAAAGAAACGTTGCACTTGACACAAAATTAAGTCAAATGATGAGATTTAAAGCCCATGGTTATATGATATTCGATAAAATATTATATGAAAATTCTTTGAGTAGGCCACTATTGCGATGTTTGGGTAAAACTGAGTCTCAATTTTTTTTATTCGAGCTTCATTATGGGGATGAATCTGCTTATTGTGGATTTAAATATTTGTCAAGAAGGGTTTTGTTAGTTGGGTATTATTGGCCTTTAATAACGAATGATGCTAAAATTTAGTACGAAACTGTGATACTTGTCAAAGATTTATGAATTTTATTCATAAACCAGTTGTACCTTTAATCTCAGTTTCCAAAGCAATCCCTTTTGATAGATGGGGATTGGCTTTAGTAGGACCACTACATATGGCTTTGGGAGGATGGTAAACAATTATAACGACAGTGGATTATTTTTAAAATGGGCTGAACCCAAACCATTTTTGGGGACAAGAGCTAAAGAAGTTATAAAATTTATTCTGTCCAATATTTGTTGCCGGTTTTGGGTTCCTCAAAGAATTACTATAGAAAACGGCTCACAGTTTAATAATAGAGAAATAATTTCTTTCTATAATTCAATGGGAATTACACAGTTTTTTTAACACCGTTTCACCAACAAGCAAATAACCAGGTGGAAGTTACTAAGAAAACTATTTTAAAGGGATTGAAGAAAAACTTGATAGGTGCAACTAGGGAATGGCCTGATTATCTTCAATATATACGATGGGCTTATATAACGATACAACTCAATAGACTTCTTTTGCATTAATATATGTGATGTATGCAGTTAGTCCAGAGGATTCAATACTTCTATGTTAGAGAGTACTCAAGTATTTCGAGGATGTTAACGAGAAGGCTAAACGAACAAAGCTTAATTTGATTGAGGAAAATCGGGTTAAGGCACATTTTGCATTATCAAATTTTGATGAAGATTCGTTATAATTCGAGGGTGAAACGGAGAGATTTCAAGGTAAGGGAGAAGGTTTTAAGAAATGTATTGTTTCATACGAATGATAAAAGCTTGGAAAAAATGGCTCCAAATCGGGAAGGACCTTATCAGTGGTAGAGAGGACCATGCACGTATCGCCTCCTAGATAGAGAATGAAGACTTTTGCAACATCTTTGGAACATTGAGCATTTAAAGTTGTATTGTGATTATTGTTTGGCACATTATGATATTCTTGTTTTCTTACGTGTATAGCTTGTACGATGGCATACTTTTTCCTCTCCTTGTGGCTCAGGAAGATTTTAATGAAGTGTCATATATCCAGAGTTATAAATACAATTTCTTTTGATCTGCCAATTTTTTCTAAGTATACCATGTGTTGACAAAGTTGTTAAGTGATGATAAGTTTATTATTTTTTAACATTACACAAGGATTGATCACCTTTGGGGTAATTTTGAAAGACATAATTCGAAGTGCTAACGTTTATTAAAACATTGTTCAAAGTGCCAATTTGGGTGAATATATAATTCAAAGTGTTAACTATTATTAAAGCATTGTTCAAAGTGCCAATTTTAATAACGATATAATTCAAAGTGCTAACTTTATTAAAGCATTATTCAAAGTGCCAATTTGAGTGACGATATCATTTAAAATGCAAACGTTTATTAAAGCATCATTCGAAGTTTCAATTTAAGTGGATATATAATTCAAGGTGCTAACATTTATTGAAGCATTGTTCGAAGTGTCAATTTGAGTGACGATATAATTCGAGGTGCTAACATTTGTTAAAGCATTGTTCGAAGTGATAGTTTGAGTGACGATATAATTCTAGGTGCTAAACATTCATCAAATTATGTTTCGAAGTGCTAATGTGAAAGTAGATATACATCTTTAAAATCAATATATGAGGTTTACATATCGAAGGCAGATTAATTTTCTAGGACAATTTGAAAAAAAGAAAGTGGTATTTAGTATTTTTAACAAAAAAGGTGATATATGTTAGCACTTACAATTACAAACACATGCTCAACAAAACAAACGTAGAAAAAAGTTCACAAGATGACATATAATATTCGTTAACTACAAAAAAAATTATATTAGTATAACACCTCATATTTACCATGGCAATCACTGGGTGCTCTATCCGAGCTGCCTTCATGAGAGTTTTCTTCTTGATCCAAAAAGCATGACTCTTCATCATTCTCGAATTCAGACTCCTCAGATTCGCTTGTGATTGTGACAAAGGCTTGTTTAAGGCGTCGATTTACTGGGATTAAATGCTAGAAATCTGCCAGATTCGCCCTCAGAAAGCTTTGATGAAATTCAAGAATCATTGAGATTTTTGCCTCCTCTTTAGAATTTTTCATAGTGTCAAGACAAAATTTTGCATTGGCATCTACATCATCTTTTATGGAAATTTCCTTTTCTTCCTCGGATTTGATCTTGTACGATTCCAAGTTTTGAAGGGCTTTCTTTCTCCCTGCTTCACTCATACAATTTCTCCAGTACAGGTTGCTTCAGATGCTCTTCGTCAATCTTATCTTGGTGTTTTAGCTTGAGTTCCTTCAAGTATTTTTTATGATTTGAATCCATTTGACGCTTATATGAATGACTATGTTTTGGAATTCTGATCTATCTATTTGAAAGGTTTGGAATTGCTCAATAAAATTCATATTACAGATATCAGCCCACTTTTTGTTATGAGTAGATTTTTTTCCCACCAAATCATATCTTTTATAAGCCCCACCAGTTGTTTTCGAGCATAGATGATAACACCTTCTAGGTTTGAAAAGGAAGTGAGTAGTTTTGAAACTTCCTCGGATGGTTCACCTGGAGGATGTGGAGGAAACAAATCATATAAAACAAGGGCATTCGAGGGAACGACTCGAACATGAGATGAACTTTGGTTTTGACGCAAGTTAGGTTTATTGTCAACCGGTATCAGTGTGTTATCCGCGACAGCTTCAACAATTTAGCTGCCAATTTCAACAATTTAATTTTGAATTTCTTGAACCTGAGGATCCGTGTAGAGGTCTTGATCTTCATTTTCTTTTTCTACTTCCTTGGTAATTTGGGTTGGATTTGGAGATGATACGTCAATAGATATAACATAGTTTGAGGAAAGCTTCCATAAGTGACTTTGGACGAAGTTCTGATGCACGAATGCATTATATAATTTATTGGACTATTTTTGTTATGCCAACTCGACTAGCTTCGCAAATGTATCTTCACCAGTAGTTTTGTGGATGTTGTATCGCCTTATAATTTCTATAAAGAACAACAAGAGTTAATATGAGTTAAAGGAAAATTATTTTTAAAACAAAAAAATTAATATATTACTTACTAATGCTCTTCCATTTAAGATTTAGCCTCGATGGATTTTCAGTTGAGATTTCCTTGCTATTCTCCCAAGTCGGGCTGTTAACGGTTCTGGAGAATCAGGAACATGACCGGAACTGAACCGATAAGAACTTGGCTGAGAATCAGATCGAACCTTAACAGTCTGGTTTCCGGTTCCATCTTAATAACCAAAACCAATAAAAAACCGAAACAATAAACCGATTCAGAACCGAATCGATAAAACCAATAAATTGGTAGAACCGATTAGGAATGAACCGATAAAACCGGTAAACTGATAAAACTGGTACAGAATCGAGTCGATAAAATCGATAAACCGGTGAAACCAATAAGGAAATGAACAAGTAAAACCATTAGAACCGATTTTTTATACAATATATTACCAAAATTAATATTTAATTACCAATTTTAATAAAAATCAAAGATTAACTTCTAAACTTTAATTTTTATGTTATATATTTAAGTAAAAAAATTGAAAATTAAATTATAATTAACTTTAATTTTTTAAGTGGACCTGACCGAACCGATAACGGAACAAACAAAATTGACCGAAAATGGATCGAGCCAAACTCGAACCGAACCAAACTCGGACTAAACCGGAACCGAACCAAATTGGACCGGACCAAACCGAACCGAACTGAAAGCTTAACAGTCCGGTCCAGTTCCAGAAAATAGAACTGAAAGCTTAACGGTCCGGTCCGGTCCGAATCGATAAGCTTAACGGTCTAGTCTGCTTTCTGTCAAAACCTGGACCGAACCGGATCGATAACACCCATACTCCCAAGCACCAAAAATGAAGAAAAAGTTATGCTTCTACATTTCTTCTACCCAATGAAATCTCCGAAACATTTCGAGGAATTTCTAAAAGTCATGTAGTAGAAAGGCAGAACAAAATTCTTTGAAAGACCACTCTATGCAATGAATTGCTCTATTGGTAGAGCAAGTTTGGCAAGTCTTGATGCCATTAGACTTGATTGGTAAAGTAAACCATAAGTTTGGAATTCCTTACGTTGGGAAGAGGTGATTATCTAGAAGTAATCTACCACAACTAGGTGGAATAGAAACCGAATGCCCCAATTTAGAATTTTGGGGTAGACAACAAGTTTTTTTTTTCCACAAGAAAGTAGGGTCTCTCCTACCAATAATAACCGAATAGTGACATTATCAGGAATTTCTCATTGCTTCTTAAAAAGCGTAGCTTCGGATTGGTTGAAGTACTCATATTGCACATTGTTAAGTACAATAAGGTATTCGAGGAGGCCATCGGAAAGGTTGACACTTAGATTTGTAGCGATATCCTTAGGGAGTATCATATTGTCATTTGTTTTATTTTTATTCTCCAGAGTTGGTTCCTTTGTAGCATCACCATCTGAATCAGAGGGAGGACTGAGTTGGTATTTATAGAGGAAATAGTGAAAATAGGTCTAGGCTTTTGAGAGAGGGAGTTGAAAAGTCGACAGACGTCTATAAGATGAAATATGAATCGATAGATTACGGATGCCTAGTATAAAGTAGGTAGACACGTGTAACGTATCAGAGTCAGATGGTATGCACGCTAAGAAACTTCTGTAACCTTATATTTTTTTCCAAGATGATATCAATTAATCTTCTTAAAAATTCCGATGATTAACCAATCGGGATTGATTTCACCAAGGAAGAATGATGAACGATTTAAGAGGACACGCGATTTTTCAAAGCGAAGTAAGATAAAGATACAATTCGAATTATCCAAGAAATGTATGAGACTGGAGCCGAGGATGGTTTTTAGACCAATTTCACAAAATAAAAATTGGGATTATATATAATAAGTATTAGTCATTCCTCATAATTCTTCACAAGGACTAGGTGACTTACTGATAAATATATAAGTAATTGAGAAGTGAAAATAATTACTAAAAATATCATTATTTGAGTATTCTATAGTTAAATGATAAATTTAGTACACAATGTACATATAAAAGGTTGAGTGTGAAATTTAGAGTAAATTTGTTTATATTAAATATATAAATGGGGTGAAATATCATAACTTCTAGGTAAAATTGTTATATATAACCAGCCATGCCTATAAATAGTGGGTGGAATTTGAAAATAAAGCTAATGGACACTTTGACTCACTATAGTTCTTACTTGATTTCTCTTTGTAAGACTTGAACTACTTTTTTTCGTTAGAATTACTCCCAATTGTATTTGTTATCTTATTTTATCTTAAAAAAAAATCAATACTTATCAAGAATAATAATAGTAAATAATTATATTTACGAGCAAACAATGGATATGAGAAGATAATTTATCTAAACTCATTGATGCACTTCAATATACATTAAAAATTTAAACAAAACTTAGTTTGGTTTTCACCCATTCAATTTGATTATTTATCCTTTCTTTATTCATGTTAAATTTTGGTTTAATAGTGTTAACTAGTTTTTTGTATTCGGTTTACTTACGTAAAAATTAAAATAACTAGTACATAGACTTAAGTCATAATAAACTAAACACCACTAAAATACAATAAAAATAAGATCAAATAAATGACAAAAATTTAAATTTAAATAAAGCAAAAATAAAAACTATAACAAGTGTAAATAAAATTTAATTAGTTTTTTTAGTTATAAAATTTAAGATAGGCTCACTAAAACTAAAACACAAAAAAGAACTAAATAAAAATATATATTCATAAATTAAACTAAATTAAATAACAATAAATAAATAAATAAATATATTGAACATTTGCTATCAAAATAATAAATATGTGTATAAATAAATAGTTATTAGTTTTTATTGTTTTAAATCAAAGTTTTTTTGTGTGTGTTTATTTTTTTGTGTTCTTATTTTTTTATTAGAGATTATGTTTAATATATTATATTATATTTATGGTTTGTTAAATGGATAAATATTTTTATATTTTATTTATTATTAAACGTCAATAGTTTTATATTGTATTTATTGGTTAGGTATACGTTAATATTGTCTCCATAATTATAGACTTGTTTTTTGGATTATTTCATTCCTATAATAATATTTTTTGTATGAATGATATAATTGACATATAAATTGATCATAAACTATTTTTATAATATAAGAACTTTGCTTTTCTAAAAATCCATAATCTCTAAGATCACGGTCAACATCATCTAAAACAAATGTTAAATGATTACCATTTCACGATTCTCGATCTATTCTCAATCACATGAAGATACAAATATTATATGGATGGATTTACTTTCTAAAATCAAATCTAAAACATTTCAAAACTTTTTGAAATTCTATAAAATCATGCATATATAATTTGAAAAACTCATATTTTTTTGGAATGCTATCTTGTAGGTTAGTTCAATAACAATAAATTAAAAACATTTACCATCTCCATGGTATAACTTTCGCTTATATTATTCTTAAAACTCCTACAAATGGTAATACAAAATACATGTAAAAATGTTTTAATGATATCATTTGTGCTCTCTTTGTTCATGTCAATATCATGGTATAACCTTCGCTTATATTATTCTTAAAACTCCCCACAAATGGTAATACCAAATACATGTAAAAATGTTTTAATAATATCATTTGTGCTCTCTTTGTTCATGTCAATATTACTTTGTTCATGTCAATATTACTTCTATATTTTGAGTTGAAACTTTGTGCACGCAACCACTTACCTCTACAATATATTACACTATAAATGCCTTAACTCCCAAACAAAAACCCTTGCCTTTTACAAGGGCCAACCCACATATGGCAGAATATTTGGTTCTGTATGATCCATTCATTAGATTTTTTTTTTCAGCTATCTTTAATTTTTTTGAGGGTATCGTTGTGTTGATATCGCAACCGTGAAGGTGCACCTCCCTCAACATTTTGATTTTTTTATGAAAACACCATCCCGGTTAATACCTCAAGCCGATCAAGCACATACAATATTTTCAATGACACCATGCACCATTCATTTTAATATTCTATCGTCAAACTTCAAGATCCATCATTCTCCAACTACTTCACATCCCGATCCAAATTGCTACAATCATAGAATCTCAATCCACAACCTGCTAGATTTAAAACTACCATATTCTATACAACTCCATCCTAAATATCTACAGTACCAAACCATTATAAGATTAATAAAGACACGGAGGATCTGATGGCTTGAAAGCACTCTAATAACCTCAGTTTCAACATAAATCTCACTTGAAACAGCATAAGAGTGAAGCATAACAAATCTAGCCTGTTTAGAAAGATCTAGAGCTCAAACATACCCAAGAAGTTTTCTTTCATCTGCTGGAAGCTAATTAATAATTTTATTCCACAATATTTTAATGAAAAGACACCTTGTTATAGTTTCCAAATGTGAGTTCTGCAACAACTCTAAAAAGAAAAACCATATATTTATCAGTTGTAGTTTTGCATGACCAATTTGGAACTACTTTGGTAACCTCTATAAAATCAAAATTGGTTGCCATATGGTGTTTTCTTATATGATAAGAGCTTGGTTCTGGTTTTCTAAAAATAAATTCCATGTAACTCATATTATTCCCCAAATTATTTGTTGGGTAATTTGGCAAAACAAAAACAACTCGAAATTTAAAGGGAGACATGATTCTGTTAAGTGTGCTATTGACTTGGTAATAAGAGTGATCACTAACATTGATATGTCTAACAAGATTACCAGTAAACACTGGTACAATGCTTTCAATGCAGGTTCCGCTTTAGGATGTAAATCAATTCAAAACAGGAAGAAAAATCCCAGTTACCTTAAGTGGATTGTCCCAGCAACTGGCAGATTGAAGTTGAATGTTGATGGCACATGTAATCATGATGGTGAGTCCATTGTAGGCATTTTGTTAAAGAATTCAAACGAAGACATTATCATCAGTGCTGGAGTCTTATTTGGAAAATTGAACCCTTTAATCGCTGAAATCAGAGCTCTGTTGGAAAACCTGATAATTTGCAAACAAAACAACTGGACCAAAGTCGATACTGAATCTGATAGCTTTGTTCTTATCAACCTTCTTGCGGAGGGTAATGCTGTTTGGTATCTTGATTCTACTATAACTATTCGCAAAAATCTTATTCACTCCAAAATGTCCATAAGACATATCTCCAGAATTCAAAATCAAGCTTCTGACTAGATTGCGAAGTATACTCTTAACAATAAGCAAAACCTGAAATTCAGCCATAGCAATGCTCCAAACGAACTAATGGCCATTGTACTTTTAGAAAGTTTAGGGTTGGGTTACTTAATCGTGGTGTAGTTCTCTCAGCTCTGCTCTCAGCTCTGTTTCTTTTGGAATTTCGGTAGTTGCATTCTAGTTGTTGTGAAAGCCTCTGATTTCTATGGAGTGGTCACTTGCTTTTGATGAATATATTTTTGAAGGCGATTGGTTTCCTAGCTTTATTTGTTGTAGAGATGCTAAATGTGTGTTGGCTCTCGATTCAAATTCTTCCAACAGATCCGTTTTGGGAGCATCCTTTTTTTGTAATTTGAATTTATTTCTTTATAGTCCTTATATAGTTTTGGACCTTTTATTGTAATCCTATTGTGAAGACTTGCTTAAAAAGAAAAAAAAGAAAAAAAAAACTATAAGATATATATTGTTTATTTACTCTTTTGTATCTTGTTAACAATATTATATCTTAATTATTCCGTATTCCACCAAAAAAAAGATTCTCCCTGTAATAAAACATTTTATTATTAAATATAAAAGTGTAAGAAACAAGTTAAGAGTTCCAGGGATAACATGTCTGGCCAGAGTCTAATCTACAGAGACCGCCTCTGTCAACTCGCCACATGCAGTTGCTGTGACAAATACCAGCATCTCTCGTCTGATCGTAAACGTCGAACCAATGTAACTTCCCGTCGAAAGTAAAGCCACAAAAAAAGAGTGTTTGCACAAAAGGAACTACAGAGGCACAGAACGTAAAGTCCCAGTATTTTCCAGGATGGATCACATGAGTTCCCAAATCATCTTCTTTCGACTTACAATGCATACTCACATCTACTCCGGGAGTTATGTAATTAGCCACATAAACAGTCGTTTTGAAATGTGCTACAAGACATGACCTTGTTCCGACAACAAGTAACGAAAAAAGAAACAAATAGTTTATAGAGCAAGTCATATTTTTGTTTTTGGAGTTTTTTAGAATTGTATCTTTGATATCAGCCTACACTGATGATAATTATAATGGGCAATGTGGAGCATTGTTTTTAGTCGTAATTAAAGTTTTATGGTTTTGACTAAGCTAGAAATATTAGATTTTTGAGATTTTGATTTGAATTGTAACATATAAATATACAAGTATTAAGTTTTTATTGGCTATACGTTTCATATCTATTATGGTTTAAATGTTTTAGTGTAACTTCTTTTAGTTGAAATAGCATTTATGAGTGTATCTATAGAAACAATTAAGGTACATTTTTCCATAGTTATATATTTAGGATGGCGATGTTGGTTTTGTTGGGCTAAACGAGTTGGATTGGTTCAGGTTTTTAATTTGTCAGTCCGGTTTAATCCAAATAACAATAAAAAATAAATATATAAAATGAAATAAAATATATAAAAGAAGATGTTCACGATCCGACGAAACTGACCTATGGATACAAACAAACCGTACTCTGATTTAACAATACGAAACTCCGGCATAATAAGACAGATTTTTTTTTAAATAATAATAATAATAATAATAATAATAATAATAATAATAATAATATAACTTCAAGTGCTAAATAATCGGAACACATGATATACCAATTTCAACTCGATCAACGGACGCTCCATTTCCTACCAATTATAAATGGAGAAAAGTACCGGAAAATACCTACTCAACTATCTTATTACCTGACACTACCCAAATATTACATAGTGTTACTTAATATCTCGACTAATAAATTAGACAAAAATACCCCTCGACTATATATACCCATTTTTCAGTTCGAACCCATTTTTTCCACCTTCCTATCACCCTAAACAAACCCAAACGTCTAATTTTAGAAACCACCAGAAAACCGTTCGACTTCGTGATACTCTCTCTCTCAAACCCAAAAACCCTACACCTTCTCACCGTTCGCACCTTCAACGCAATCGCACCGGTCACCGTCTTTTACTCACTCGAACTCCACACATTCTGTTCGACAAAGTTGTCGTGAAGTCGTCTCCGACCGGTGAATTTTACAGTGTTCAGAAGTAAACATGTATGCATTATCGTGCAAAGTGTACTTTTTTTTGCGTTTTTGACGAATTCGAACCATTATTTTCTGTTAATTCACGATAGGCGTTGCTTTTTATACTGAAATGAAGTATCTACTGACGATAGTTGCTCAGTTTCTGGGTTTATCATCGAAGGCAGGGTATAAGTTTAGTTGCATGTAATGCTAATACTTTCTTGAAAACTATTATGTATGTTAGATGTGCATTAGGTAGTTGTTGTTGGTTTTGGTGTTTGTTCAATAATTCTCAGATCCCTGCAACGTGCATGTAAAAAGTAGAACAGTTCGCATCCTGATCACCCATTATGCAAGCAATTCGCAGCTCAATTCGATCTTCATGACGTTTATTACAAACAATTCGCAGCCTAGGCTGCGAATTGTCTGTAAAAACAGTCTTCATATATAGGCAATTCGCAGCTTGTCATGCGAATTGTGTGACATGTTAACTGATAATACATGGAATTCGCAGCTTGTCTTGCGAATTATGTGTGACAGTTTAACTGATAATACATTAAATTCGCAGCTTGTGATGCGAAGTTTGTGACACTCCAACTGATTTGTGTTTGTGCAGGAAGTATGACAACAAAACCTAGCTATTACAGACCAGGGGTGGTGAGCCTTCTGAAGCTACTTAAAGATATGCGTATTACCAGGGCCCACATTGAAGCTGCAAGAAACAAACCCTTCTACACACTTCTGAAAACGGCTTTCCAAATCCGTAATGAGGCAGAGCTGCCAAAGAAAAAATTCTACTCAATCATTCAGTATATCATCGAGCAATTCTCTGTGGATAGAGACGCCTTTAAGATTGGAAACAAGTTTGTAAAGATAACTGAAAACGATGTGAAGGTCATATTCGGGTTGAGGCATGACACCGAGAAAATGCGGTTAACAAAAACCGGAGCTTTTCATAACAAATATGCACCCGGCGAGGAGGACGAATCAAGGATGATGAAGAAATACTTCATGGGTAAAACTGGCAGGAAAGTAGCAGCTAGTAATACCAAAACAATAACAAATGCCATTATAAAGGTACGTCTAAAATTGACTTCATCTTTATAAAGCAAGATTCTGTACTTTTCTAACATAGCATGTTGTCATTGGTTTTACAAGAGAGTATAGAGAAGGCCATAAACGAAGGAGGGGAGCATGAGTTGGAAGACGTTGCGAGGCTGTTGATACTGTTTTTGTGCTCCACCCTATTCTACTCCGTATCTGGAGATATCCTGGGTTGGAGCACGGTTTATTATGTTGAAGACCTCAGCAGAATAAACAATTATGACTGGTCTGGATCAATACTGTACAAACTTCGACAGTCTATCAAGAGTTGCTTAGCAATAAAAAGACTTGATAAAGTCGTCGGCTGTGTCGCCCTTGTAATTGTAAGATTGATCTATTAAGTATAAAAATTAGTTATGTACAGAGCATCTTGTTGATAAAACTTGTCCCCATGCAGCCCTTCATCATGGAGCACACAACAGTCGGCCACGAGCTAGCGAAGCCAACCTCGATACCAAGGTTTTTCAAATGGTTGGGATTAGAGTGCCAAGCAGTAACCATGACAGTGCTTCTTAGAACACCCTTGTTGGATAATGACCAGATATAAGCTTTATATAGGTATTGACCTGGGGGTGCAAACAGTTCGCAGCATATCATGCATTTTGCTTACAAAAATGCATCAATCATTTCGCAGCCTGATATGAATTTTACTTCGCAGCTTCTTTTTCCACACAGTTCGCATCATATAGTTTTACACACATTTCACAGCTCAGCATGCGTTTTAACAAAGTGTTATAATAGAACAATGCATCAATCATTTTCGCAACCTGACAAAAATACTTATTTCGCAGCATATGGTTTACACATAGTTCGCAGCATATGTCCCATACACAATTCGCAGCTCAGCATGCGATTTTTTTGCAACTCTAACATGATTAGAATCACACAGTTCGCATCATATAATGCAAACTTTTTCTAAAAAACAATTTGTTTTCCTACACCCTCATACTTTCAAAACAATTTATTTACTTACATGTGCCTCTGTTGGTAGGTTTTCGAAGGTCCATTACGTCTTACCGAGGCTGAAAGTGAAGCTTTCGGAGAACGAGAAGTTAGTGGAGATGCAGAAACCGTTTCTACTTCACCGGAAGAAAGACCAAGGAAGAGGACGAAAAACACAACATCAAAACCAAGACAAAGGATACGAGCATCACAGAAAGTAATGAATAAGGTGATGTCTCCCAGACCCGAACAACCAACACCACCCGAGCCAACGATTCCACCACCAAGACTCCCTAAGCAAACGATTCCACCACCACCGAAAGACAAATCCAGGCAGGAGCCCGACGACGACGACACAACCAGTATGAGTGAAACAATCGGTGATTATGTACTCAAACGCAGAGGTCCTAATCCCGAGATTTCTGCAATTGTTGTTGAATCAAAGCGTTTGAAGACATACGCCGACAAGAACAAGTACGAGAGAAAGATAAAAAAAACAGACCAGAGAAGTAAGTATGACTTGAGCCTTAAATAATCGCTACAATCAGCACTTAATATGTTTATAAAACGTTTGCTATCAATTTTCCAGCTGAAAGAATTGAAACGCAAGATAGCGAAACTTGAAGCACAACAACTCCAAAATGCTATCTCTCAGCCAATTTGTCGGATCGAAATCCCAATAGCTGAGCAGGTACTAGCATTTCCAGACAGAGAAGAATCCATTGATGAGCAAGCATCTGTGTCTAATGCTGATCAACACCATGCTGATGGAGTACTGCCAGAAGAAAGGGACGATGATGCCAACCATTCACCCATACTGGTACAATCTGCACAAATGGACATCATGGAGACACAGACAGAGAAAGAAAGACATGAGTCTCCTCCGAATGACCCAAAGGAGATAGAAGATGTAAGTGGATGATATGATGATATCAAACAAATATCAGGACTCTTGTGTAGTCCTGTCCAAACGTTTCGCATCTTATGTTGCGAATTGTGTATTCAACTAGTGGATTGGTTATTATACAATTCGCATGCTGAGCTGCGAATTGTTTGAAGTGGACAAAACAAATATCAGGTCAGCATGCGAATCGTTCGCAACAATGATTATAGTATGCTTAACCCTTCCACCTTTTTTTTTAGAATTTTGTATGAAACAGGAGACCGAAAGACAACAACAACAAGAACAACAAGAACAACACCAACAACAACAACAACAAGAACAACAACAACAACACAAACAGCAACAACAACAAGAACAACAACAACAACACCAACAGTAACAACAACAACACCACCAGCAACAACACCAGCAGCCACAAGTTCAACACGAAGACCGGCAACAAGAACAACAACAAGAACAACAACAAGAACAACAACAAGAGCAACAAGGACAACAAGAAAAACAACAGCAACAACATATAGCCTTGGAAAAGAGAGAAAGGCTAACGCAAGAGATAGCACCTCAAGAGTCAGAACCTGTCCATCCCGGTGAGAAGATGAAACTACTCAGCCAGGAAGGACCATCCTTAGAAGACAACACCAATTCTTCAGTGGAACCTCAAAGACCAACGGTGCTGTCAAAAAAGTCAGAATTGCTAAGCCAACGTGAAACTGTAGCCCCGGTAACAAATTAACTCCAAGCTCCAGAGTCCCACGATAACACAGTAGGTTTACCCGATGCTTTTGTTGATGGTATTTACACTCAAGTTTCACAGACATTTTTAAATGAAATTGATAATGTATATTACGATTCTATAATACAACGGTATTTGGAGAACATGTCGGAGGATGACTTTAATGATCTCTGCTAACACGATCCAGATCCTATGCCGAACAAGTCAACGGCATTGGTTGTTGCTGACCGTGCGGTAAGGGCTACTTATAATGACTTCGCATCATAACATGAGATTTGTGTTAGAAAACTGTCTGGGGTATTACAAACGAATATCAGGGTATCATGCGAACTGTATAGTGGAACCTCGAACAGTTCGCATGCTACCCTGATAGATACTATGAAATTTATTCATCTGGAACCAAACAGTTCGCATGTTAGCATGCAGACTGTTTGGGGTCGTTGCAATTATAATGACTGACACCATTCTACTTTTGATTTTTGTTATTTACTAAGCTCGAGCCCAGTAAAGAGATAGAGGAGCCAAGTTTTACTCTACTGACACCAACACAGCCTCAAGTGTAAGAGGAAGAGGAAGAGTTCATTATAACAGTACGGGAACCGCCAAAAGTAGAATACAACGACTGGCCAAAGCAAACAAAAGTAACTGACCGTATCGATGTGGCAAGAATACCACAAAATACAATTAGTTAAAGCCTACGAGAGCGACACCCCTGATGCAGTGGTATGGCAGTTACCAGAGTCCAAATTTACATACGAAATCAGAGTGCAAGCGAGTGATGCGATGTCACTACCTTTAGAACTGGAGCTGGACGTAAAGGTATCCAATTGTCAACCAATTCTATTTTAATGTTTCAAATATGTCTTGTATATTTAACATAAATCTGCAACTCCTTTCTTAGGTTATCGATGTTTGGATTTGAAAGATGCTTGAAGAAGCAGACTTCAAAGTTCCATGCACTAAAGCTAAAGGAGAGCATCATGACACCGTACTGATTTCGGGAATGACTATGGTAAGTTTAGCTCAGGTAAATTTCAAAGTTTTCAGAAAATGTTCTCATTGTAATATACTCTTGCTTGGATGCAGCATCAAATGAAAGCAGGCTGGCAAGTAGAAAATTTGGTGGGAGCAGTTTTTAGAAAGGGGAGCAAAGATGCCAACATCATCATGGTTCCAGTATACACCGAGACAAAAGACCAGATAAACCACTGGACGTTGCTCGTCATTGACGTCGACGGCAGGTCAATTTCAAACTACAATCCACTTCTGCCTAAGCTGAAAGCCATAGACTACACCAAAAGGACACCTACACAACTGGTAAATATTCCAAACTATACACTTAAATTTAAACACATTTTAAGTATGCATGCTGCGAACTCTGATCGAGATATGCTGCGAAATGTGAGTAAATCAATTGCTTTTCGCGGCCTATCCATAACACATTTTGCAGCATATGATGCGAATCGTTTTGAACGGGGAATTTCAATAAAAAATGGATTGAATATCAAATAATTCGCACCTTAGGCTGCGAATCGTGTGACATGCCCATGTTGGATTTGTTGTCATACAATTCGAAACCTAAGGTGCGAATTGTATGGCACCAACTGTTGTTGTTTTTGTGCTTATTCCTAACACTAACTATTATACACAGATAAAATATTTATTGGATAGAGGATTCCTACCTAAAAATAAGACATGGTGGAAGGTGAAAGTTGAAAGAGGTATCCCACAACAAAAACAAGGCACCCTGGACTGTGGTATCTTTGTCTGCAAATATGCAAGAGATATTATCCAGCATGGATTCGTGCAGAAAGAATACGATGCAGATATGGTCACTGCCTTCAGAGCAGAAATGTTTTATTACTTTTTAAATGACAAAGACCGCATCGCATATGGCTGATTCGATTTAAAACACTATGCTTTTGCTTGTAAATACATCGGTTGTAATTTTTAGTTTGTTGTGCATACATAAACAAATTACATTTTCAGAAATGTGAATATTCCTTAGCAAATAGTTCGCATCATAACCTGATATATAAGGGTTGGTTAATATTCGAATAATTCCAACCAAATAATTCGCAGTAAATCCCTGGTATGTCTTAACAGTTCACATCTTAACCTGATAGATGCTTATTTATCAGTAAATAATTCGCAACCTAACTTATCAGTAAATAGTTCGCATCCTAACCTGATAGATGCGTACTTATCACTACACAAACAGTTCGCAGCAAGCCTTGGTATACCACCTTAAAACAGTTCGCAGCCTGGTGCAGAATAAAAAAATCAAAATATAAAGTTCAATGATACGAACAGGCTGTGGCTTATGCCTTGGTAAACGTTTTCTCCATTGAGCACACAAAAAACAATCTAATCAAGTACATAACCCATTAATTGCTGATTGGACATGAAGGCTATGTAATGATTACCTCCTTTCCCTATAAATACATCTAGTAACCAGAGGCTAATTTTACAACAAACTCTATATTTTTTTAAAAACACCTCTTGTTCTCTTCGAATTCAAACAGTCATGTCTTTTTCCACCACCACAACCACCACCTCATACTCAAACTCTGGTTCACTTGGTTCTCTGGGTGACTCCTGGTCATCCTTAACCGTTAACTGGAGCGATGAGTTGATCATGCCAGCAATACCACCCCCCAGCCCAGTATCTGTCTTTGAATTAGACATGTATGATGACTACTACTCTGCTGACTTTAAACCAGTGGAAGTTGTTCCACTGGTTGCTGCTGAACCTCATCCAGAACAGGTTCCAATGCTTGATGCTGCACCTTAGCCAGAAAAGGTGCAACCTCAAACGGCAGCGGTTCGAAACAACAAAAGGAAGAGGGAAGACGAAGCTGGTCCATTAAGGACAAATTTTTTAAGCATGATGGACGTAGATATTGAAGATGAAGAGAAAGTGGAAGAGAAAGAGGAGAAAGAGAAAGATGATCAGCACAAAGAGGAGAAATAGGAAAAAGATGGTGATGAATCCTCTACTAACTACTAGAGTTGGTTTTTGTTTTTTGATTTTTTGGAATGCAACTAACTAGCAGCAGTAGCTTGTAGTGATATGTGTAAACATTTGTTAGTGCATGAAAATATTGTAATCCTCTTTTTTGTAATCAAATTTGTTTACAGACTTTCAATCATATAAAGGATCCGCATCCAATTATAATTTGCACATGATTCGCATGTTAACCTGATATATTACTTGTTTCCAACCTTACTGAATTTCATGCAATTCGCAACCTAACATGCGATTTGCAACCCACTGAATATCCTAATATTTTTATTAAAGCATACTTCGCAGCTTATCATGTGACAAATATCAGGACTTCTGGTTGTTCTCCATTCATACCATATCAATTTACACAAACAGCCAGGAGTCCTGATATATGTTCTGGTCATAATTCGCATCCTATCATGCGAAACGTATGCGAATAATTATTGTCATATGTTCTGGTCAGAATTCGCAGCCAAGAGTCCTGATATTTATTTGAAATGTTTGATATGATTTTACTAACGATTCGCATCCTGGTACTGTTTCACATAAATCGCATGGAAACCTGATAGATGTTTGCAACAATATACCAACATATTGTACACAATTCGCAACACCAGATGCGAAATGCTTACAACTCAAAGCACTTAACATTTCGTAACTCTAACAATAGCATTACAAAACACAGGAATGTAAAAATGTTTAGTTTGCTGTAAAGAACAATAACAGTACTAAAAATAAATGGAATTGACCAACTAAAATTGTCCACAACACGGATTGTCTTTAAACTGGAACATCACAAGTCCTCCGGTTATGGCCTGATTTCGAACATCGGCCACACCTCAACTGCTTGGTTGAGATTTCTCCTCTAGAAGGGATTCTCTTTTTCTTAGGCCTTCCGGAGCGTCTCTTAACATTCGGAGGCAGAACTTCAACAAAAGAAGGATCGTTAGCGCTGGACCCTTCGCCGAAATCAGTTATAGCTGGTATGATGAAAGAGTAACTTTCCCTGTAATTCTTAACCGTAAAGAAGGGTTCTATTACAGTTAATGGATCTTGGTCGGTGTATTGTAATGCCGCTAAAGCATGAGGACATGGAAAACACTCTTATTGCCATGATCCGCAAGAACATTTGAAATCCAACAGATTAACAACAACCACAGGATTCGAAAAGACTTCGAACATGGCGGTAGAGGACTTACGTACTACCCAAGTTCGGCACATCTCAACATTCTGCTTTAGCTTTTTCTCATACTCGGGAACCAAATTAGTACTCCAGCTGTGACCTTCTTCGTATCTCCGTGAAACTTGAATCATAAGCAAGACTCTAATCCAATCAATAAACTCAACAATTGGTAGGCCGCAATATTTTTTAATCTGATTGTTAAACGATTCAGCTGCAGTAGAAGCCATAGAGCCGTATCGCTTCCCTTTTACGTAAGCCTGCGCATACTTTTTAAGGGGTAAATTTGCAAGAAAATCACTCATTCTGTCACCGCCTTCACATAGAAAAACCGTTAGTATATCTTTAAAAAGCTCTCGACTGGGAGCATAAGCAAGAAGATGGAAGAAACTCAACATCCTTTTTTTATAGTCTCTGTTAGTATGTTCCAATTTGGCTTTCAAATTCTGCATGAGATGGAAATAACAGTACACATGAGATGGAAATAACAGTATCACTTCCCTTTTACGTAAGCATGCGCATACTTTTTAGGGGGTAAATTTGCAAGAAAATCACTCATTCTGTCACCACCTTCACATAGAAAAACCGTTAGTATATCTTTAAAAAGCTCTCGACTCGGAGCATAAGAAAGACGATGGAAGAAACTCAACATCCTTTTTTATAGTCTCTATTAGTATGTTCCAGTTTGGCTTTCAAATTTTGCATGAGATGGAAATAATAATACGCATGATAGCAGTTTAGATACAAGACAGAAACAACATTAACGATACCAGAATGACGGTCTGAAATAAATGTGATATGGTGATCTAGAAAATGTGTTTTCAAACACCCCAAAAACCACATCCAATTGTCACAATCTTCAATGTTAACTACACCAACAGCAACAGGGAATAGTCCTGGAAAAAGGCAAATCAAATGAACACTACAACAGTACCCAAACGTTTAAAAATTGTAAACAATTTGCATGCTGTCCTGCGAATTATGTGTGACATTTTAATTGCTCATACATGGAATTCGCAGCTTGTCATGCGAATTGTTTGTGACAACTTCAAATAATACCTAATTCAAGCTGCGATGTAGGAACAGTTTTAGATAATACCTAATTCGCATCCTCAAATGCGAAATGTTAAGATCACAGCACTGCTTAATTTGCAGCCTCAGATACGAATTGCATCAGCATTTTTACACAAAAACATCATTCAGATTAACTAGATAAATGTAACTAACCGTTATTTCCGTCCTTTGCTACAGCAGTAAGCAAGGTACCCTTGTACTTGCCATATAAGTGGGTTCCATTGACAAACAACATTGGACGGCATGAATGAAAACCCCGAAGGGACGAACCGAATGCTACAAAACAGCGCTTGAATCGGTTTCCAGCTGACAACTCCAACTGGCAGTCTGAAGTAATATCCCGGCTCTTCAAGCGTTTGAAGTATCCGCTTAGTAAACTAAAAGAACTTGAACTATCTCCGAAAACTCCTCTCCTAACCTTCTCTAAAGCATTCCATAACAAACAATAAGAGATGTCAAGACCGTAATATTGTTTGACAGTCGATTGTATGGTTTTGGCTGTCAACGAATGGCAGGTCCGTAGAGAATCCTGAATTTCCTCTGCAATCAAATCTGATGTCAAATGCCTGTGCCACTTATGCTTATGCTTCTGGGAGAAAACAAGACTGCAACTATGGTCCGGGACATACTTCTTGATCGTCATCAAGCTGGTGCTTGAGTCAATAGATGCATAAAGCCTCCATTTGCACCCGCTTGCGAACTTATATTCACAATAAGCAGTGATCTTATTTGCTGTGTTGTGCAGGTATTTGAAAGAAAAACCATGCTCTAACACAAACTTGCACAAAGATAACCTCAGACCGGCAGCACCTTCTTCAAAAGCTTGACCCACTCCTGTAATAGCATCAGCCCAACCAGCAGTAGCAAGTTGTTTTTTTCTCTGATCAGAATTAACTAAACCGTTACTACTCTCCCTGCTAACTAGTTGATTGAAAGATAGTTCTCCCAAAATCAAGCTACGCTCTTTACGCTTTACACCACAATCCTTACCACCAGAGCTCTTATCAACAAAACTTTTATTACAAGAACCCTTATCGAAGACGTGTTAAACTATGAGAAAACTAACCCGTTTTAAACGCTCCAAATCAAGATATAACACCAACCCAACAAAATAATTCTGGTTATTAAAGAAACAATTATTGTGATCCCCGCAGGAGTAGGTAATTAGGTAGTCACCTGTGGCAAGCTCCTCCCATGTGTTCTTTACATAAGCTTGGATACTTTGAAATCTTTCAAACTCCGTGATAGGCACAATTGCAGTTTGGTGACCATATTTAAAAATACAAACTCGTGATTTGGACATCTCTTACCCTGGACAGAACAAGTTATTAGTTATTGGTCACAAAAACTATGTGGAAACTATTTACTACTGCATCATACAATTCACATCCTATCTTGCGAATTTTTTATACCTGCATCAAGCAATTCACATCCTGTCTTGATACTTGTTTGTCAAAAGGTCCTGATATTTGTTTCGAAATACAATACTCTAAAAAGTTCGCATCATAGCATGCGAAACGTAAAAGAAACTAAAGAAGTAATGATATTTGTTTGAAATGCAATACTTTGGAGTCCTACACAGTTCGCATCATAACATGCGAACTGTGTAGAAAATTAACTAAAAAGTACTGGTATTTGTTTGAACATACAGTACTCTAGAGTTTCACATAGTGCACATTCTAACATGCGAAACACATGTAAACTTTGAACTTCGTTCATGTGATTCACATGTAACCATGCGAATTGATCAGACAATTAGCATCTTTCTCATCGAATACACCAAACAATTCGCATCTTGAGTATAAGAACTAGACAACTAAAACTCGTAATCTACACAGGAAAATGAAAAATTAAAACAATACAAAATTAGTATATAACATCAGAAAACAAGGACATAAGTATATAACGAACAATATTAACAAAAGAATAACAGATCACTATAACAAAAAACAGAGAAAAGCTCGAAATCAGGCAATGACGTCTAAAAACAGTAGAATAGAACCTATTCCAACAGAGAAAACCAATAAATAACTTCGAAATCGGTAGGTAATTACCTGAAAAGCAAGCAACACGATTACTTGTAAGCCAACAGATTCCAAAAAACCACGATCAACTCCTGTACGTAGAAAACAGTGGTTAGACAGGTCTAACACCATAACCTACATAAATAAACAAACCTTCAGCAGCTTCCGATCACCGGAAAATGTGATTTCAACCGGTCTTCGTGGTGGTTCGTAGGGTTAGGTGGTTAGAGCGGCTAACAAATTCAAATCTTCAAAAAGCTAGAAAAAATAGAAAGAAAACAAAAAATTATGTTTATATAGTGAGTTAAGGGTAGTTAGAGTATTAAAATAATATTAGGTTGTAAGTGACAATAAAGTAGTTGAGTTGGGTATTAAGTAACAATTGATCAAGCCTTGGGTAGTAAGTGACAATTGAATAGTTGAGTGGGTACTTTAGGTGCAATTTCCCTTATATTTGGAGATTTATATTTAAAAAATAAAAATCTAAATCCTTTAATGATAATATGAGATTATTTTGGGATAAATTATAACTTCTTATTTTATTTTATAGTTCCTCCAAATGTTAATTAAAATCTTATACACTAAATTATAAATTATAGTGTTTTAATATAAAACTTAGCCGGTTAAATAACACTATTACTACTAAAACATTAGAATATACTCAATTATCCTTTTAGGTTTATGAAATATATAAACTTAAACATTAACAAGTTTTTGTTTGGGTAAAACTATTTTTTCCATACAATCTATTATTTTCTCTGTTTTTTATTTAAAAATTATTTAGTTCTATTTTATAATCTGACGTGACTATCTTTTATTAAATCCTTATTCCAACAAATACATCATTAAGACAAATTAGAGTCGACATATATGATTTAACTTCTAAAATTATATACTAGTTATAAAAAAAATACACCAAAACCAAAGATTCAACACCGGTAAACATCACTCAATCAACCAACAAGATAATTTAATCTTGTATTTTAGTTTTCCATTCATCTAACATAAAAATCGAGTTGGAATACGGATATCACCTAGCACCATAGGTGCGGTTGTTTTTTTTATTTTTAATTTTTAATTTTTTCTAATAATTCGTTGCGAAAAATTACAATATCTTTTATTTGTTGAATTATTAACGTACTTTATTTAATTGTTTATTTAGTTAATCATATTTGTTTTATATATTTTATTTATTAAAAAAAATAAATATTTTATTCGGAAGGACCGTCTTGTACAGTCGAGAATGATGCATCGTGATAAAAATATTTTCTTTAAGCATATATATATAAAAGAGCTTAAAAATTTAAATTATTTTTTCTTTATAATTGATATTAAGGTATCTAATTGATATTAAATATAATACAATTTTATTGTGTTTACTGTATTATTGAATATAGTACAATTTTATTATGTTTAATGTGTATTTTTTATTAATTTAATTTAAGCTTAAATATGAATATTTTATTATGTTTAATATATAATATAAAATTTATCCCAATTAAAATTCACTAAAAATAGAAGTCACATTGAATAAATTACAAAATAAATTTCTTAATTAATTTTAAATTTTAAATTTTCTGTAACTATCCCGTCATTTATTGTATGTATTTATTTAATTTTTATGAGATTTAAATAAAATAAAATTTAGATTTAGAATAATTATAACAGACATGCTTTTTATTAATTTAATTTAAATATAATACTTTTTATTATGTGGAATGTGTATTTTTATTGAATTAATTTAAATTTTAAATATACTACATTTTTATTATGTTTATTACTTTAACTTAAATTTAATTATAATAGATTTTTATTATGTTTAATGTTTAATATAAAATTTGTTTGGAATAAATGACGAAACTTTTAAAATTCACTAAAAAAGAAGACACATTAAATAAAAATCAAAATATAAAATTCAAATACATAAATTGTCATAAAATAAATACATGAAAATGATCTTTGGATGAATGTGACACAAAAATCTTTGGGTGTATGGACGTCAATAAATAATAAATTTAGATAAAAAAACAAAAAAACAATTATTGGTAACTAAATGATATAATAAACGAATATTAAAAAAATAAAAATAAAGTTATTATGCTAATTTTTTTTAAATAAAATAAAATAAAATTTAAAAATATTATAAAACAAACCCATCGTGTATGGCCGCAAAATCAGTGGCCATGCATCCCTGCACCACCGGTCGCAGGTACAAAAAGCGGTGGTGCAAGGCCTCATAAATGATGTTGCTGAGGCCTTTTCTAGAACCAACGCAACACTAGAATTGTATAAAAAATAAAACCATAGCATTTTTTGACGACTTAACCTCATTCTCTAACAAACGTAGCTCCTCCCCAACTTCTGGAATACAACTTGTGTTTTTTTTAAAAAAAAGTTGAATTTTTTTTTGAAAAACAAGTTTGAATGTTGATGGAAAAAGTTTAATGTTGAAGAACTACTAAACAACTTGTAAAAACATTACAGATTATAGAAAAAAAAACAAATTCAACTTTAGAGTTTGAAAGTATTTTTTACGAATGGGATTAGTAAATTAGGTTGATTTTGAAATTGTGTGACAATAACATACACTTGTTTTATTTTCATTAATGACATTCAAATAAATAAATCTAATTTAGGGATAAATTTTGTATTAAAAAAGTCAAATCTTGGTCAAAGACAGTTTTTTGATCAAGATAAACGCTGGGTGATTTTATCCTGACTCTAAAAACAATAAATAATTGTTATAACTAGGAATTGGAAAAAAAACAATCATGGGTAAAGGATAGGATAAAGATATGTAAACTTAATACAATTAAGACATAATATGTGTTTAGTGGTTTAAAATTTACTAAACATAAATAGTCTTAAAATAATGATAGTTTCAATATCCCAAATAATATGTGTGTCAGACAATTACTCTTCTAAACTTGTATTTTCATATTTATATATCATTTTCTTCAATAGTTTTTATATTACAGTTTTGTTGGACTACTATTGATATCCTTTAAAGATAGCATCACATACAACTCACAAACTGCAAGAATTCACATAACCTCGATTGACCACAACATCATAATCTACAAGAGTCTTCCACTGCAGATCGATTGGGAAGATAATTACAAGATAAAAGTATATAAGTATTTGTAGTTTACTTGTTTATTGATCGTAAGACTAAAGATTGCCGCTCAAACGTTGTTTAGGGTTTTAAACCCTACACTAATTTGTATAACAAAAAAAATTATTCAAAAAGTTTGAGTTTCACAGTTTTGAAGTGCTTTGCTGCTTATCAATCCTTTTAGGATATGATCCCTTTTTAGAAATAGGGAATTATTACCCTTGTTAACAACGATAAAAATCACGATAAAAAAGATTGAAACTCGTATTCATGTATCTGGAAAGTATTTTATATCTTTAAAAACAAAAGTGTAATAAATTACATGATAAATCTTATATTTAATAAATCTAAATAAAATAAAAAACCTATAAAAAATGTATTTAATAGATTGAGACACAATGATGTAAATTAATATTTTTATGCTAAAATATAGTCTGATTTAGTGGTTTTTGTTTGTGTTTATATAAGTAATTTATTTTTTTTAAATGATAAAACGAGTGAGATAATAGACAAATGTATTTGTATAGTATATTTTAAATGATAATTGTTTTGAAAAATTAAATTTTATTTTGGATTCTTTTTATTCAAAAGATAAGAATTTATTTACTAAGTTAATTGTAAGATGTTATTTATTTATTTTTTGAAAATTTTAGTAATTATATATTATTATATTAAATTTTACTATTTAATGTTTGAAAAAATAGAAAGAGCGATCGGAATACACTAATTTTAGAGTAAATGTAATATATATGATTTTTAGACATTAAAAACATTTAACCGTAATTATTAATTTGAGTCTATTTCCTAACCATATAAATATAGAACATTAGAATGTACTTAATATGATTCTTGGATATTTCAAAAATGGATATATATGTATAATAAATATTTGAGTTTTTTAGAGATACTTTAGTTGTATAAAAATGTAAAGCAAATCACTGGTCTTACGTATAACAAAATTGATTACTTCATTTCTTTTTACAGTTGTTGGTTGTCGGGTATATATATATATATATTGGCTATCAATTAGAGTCCATAATGTTAGCCACGACCGTAAATAAACATAATGCTTCAGAGATCTATTGTCGCATTATACCATTTTTATAAATGAAAATAACAAAAAGTAAATTAAAAATATTATATAATAACTTTATAATGTAAAGTATAGCATATTAGTTTTAAATATAAGTATATAAAACAATTGGTTTAAGATCAAGTTCTATTGGTTTTATATGTACGTCTATTGATGACATGGTTGGTATTGCGAGTCATTATCTTACGAATTGGCCTATACAAATTTAAAAAAGACGTGACACAAAATCTTATATAAGAGTTTTTTAATAATAGTAATATAACTCGACTATAGAAAAATATTTGGATTTGGCGCTTTCAGTATATTAGAACGTCTTAGTGGTAAATAACTATTTTTAGGACATATAAAATAATATTTATACCTAGGATGAATTATGTGGTCATTGTTAAATAAGAACATAAACTTTTATAAGTTTTCATATAGTTATATTTAAGCGAGATAAGTTTCCAACAATAAACTGATCCACTGAAAAGGTAATTCACTTACGTATTAGCCTTCCCTAAATTATAGTCTGAGTTTTGTGGTCAGCTAGAAACAAGAGTAAAATGGAGGGTAAGATCTACAAATTTGAAGACCTCATTAGACACATCTGTTACATTTTTTCCAGTCTCGATAATACTAATTTAATGAAGAGAAAGTTCTGGGGAAAAGACAGTGGAGTTGGTTCATCATTGGGTTGTTTAAATCATCTGAAAAGGACTAGTGTTCCTGTCTCACTAAGTTGGGTGTGCCCTAACCTTGGAAGGTTTAAACTTAACACAGACGATGCTTGTAGCGAGTCTGAGGAGTGCTTTAGTGGTGGTCTCCTGAGAGATAGTATTGGTAAGGTCCTCTTTGGGTTTGGTAGGGTTTATGGCAAGGGCAGTCCCATCATTGTAGAGACCATGGCATTGTTTGATGGTCTTCAAATCTGCTTTGATAGAGGCATCAGCATGTTAGACATTGAGACCGACTCTCGTATTCTAGCACACATGATCCTCACGGGAAGACCTCCCTGGTATCTTAAGGAAATGATTGATTGCTGCTATAAACTGATATCTTCAAACATGAAAATTATCCATATTTTCAGAGAACAACATGTAGCAGCCGATTAGATTGCTAATTCAGCCCTTGAATCTAATAGGAATTTCACATTTGAAGAGAGCGTAATTCCTGATAGATTAAGAGCCATAGCATTCCTTGAAGGTCTGGGCCTATGCTATTTAAGAAGAAATCAAAATGATTAAGGATGCATGTCATCGTACCTGTCTATTATCGCCAAGTCTCGAGCGTCTCTCTGCAAAATTTGTGACTTCTTGGAGCTCAGAAGATTGATTGGGCATATGAAGGTTTGTTCCTGGTTCTTGGTTGTTTTCTATGGCTCGTGGGTTGGTTTTAGGTGACTGGATGCAGTGAGGAAGGCGATCGGAAGCTTGATAGAAAGATGAGGATGGAAACTTTAGGGTTTCTAGGAATTGGAGATTTCGTTGTAACAAGTGCATCTGAGCTGAAAAAGTCTTTCAGTGTTTATTTTGTTTGACCCACTATGAAATAAAGGCCCAAAGGTTAAACGAAAAAAAAAGTTTCTAATAATAAGACAAACATTATAAAAATTATAAATATAAGATTTTAAAAGTGGTGTTGGCTTTCATAATAGTTTGATTTTATCCAAACCAAAATATTTTATTATGTGTACAAATATTTTTTTAATGATACTATGAGAGAAAATATTTAATTTAATAGAGGATTGCTAATTTTTTCCTTAAATACAAATTAGAAATGACAATGTCAAATTTCAGAAAATATTTACACTACCACGAACAACACAAAGAAAAGTTTTTGCAATGAATTTAAGTATAAAAGAAAAATTTCTAGCTTGTCACGATATATCTTTTTTATCGCAGTGACATCGTAATGACCAACTGTTGTTGTTTGGCCACTCAATATCTTGTTTTTATGGTGGCTAAAGTAGATTTTGTAAAAATTTAATGGTCAAAGACTTTGTTTGATCATTAGCCGCCTTAATTATAAAATAAGCACTCATTTTTGTAAAACATATTTTTTTGTTTCTAAAAGTTGTGATTTTTTACAAAATAAATTACACGGGTTTTGAAAATTACTTTAATATTATTATATTTTTTTATTAGCATATAGATTATAGTTCTAATATTTATTGTTGCTTATAATAAAATGAATAAGATTTGTTATATTATATATTTTTTGAAATAAAAATAATATGTTAGGTGTAGACTAAAAATGACTGGAACAGTTATGACAAGACTTAAAGGCCAAAATTTGAGTTGAGCAAGACTTTGATGTAAAGACGTTTGCTAAAAGCTAAGGGAAAGAGTTCCAGTGCAACTTCTAATTAAGTAATTGTTGGACCGAAGAAAAAGATTATTACCTGCGGGACTTGGATGTAATGACTTAGCAGCCGAGGCTTATAAATATACTTTTATGTTCATAGTATAAATTAGGTTTTGCTATCATGTGTAGAATAAAAAATGGATGGAATATATCGCTGATTAAAGAAGTTAATTTGAGCATGCTTAGAGGGAGGGGGGCATGTCAGGTGTCAGGGGATGGTGTCACTACATACCAGAATGTACAAGCCAACAGAGATGTCATGGTGATTGCTACTGTTACCTTTTGGCTATTTACATAAACATGTTAACAACTACTAATGTAGTCTTACTGTATGATTTCACCCCTCATTGATTCTATAACTTGTAAAAAAGAAGTACGCATTTGTTGTGGAAAAGGTTTGGTGAGAGTAAAAAAAGAAATAAAAATAATTATCTTAGTTGTGTTTGAGAGAGTTTTCTAATTTTTATTCTATATAAAAGCAACAGATGTTGTGTGTGGATGTAAGTATGTCTACAAATTGAACAAAGTTAAATCTTGTCTTTATGTGTTTAGTTTAAATTTTTATATATTCTCGTTAACTTTAAGTTTAGAAGTTAGAGATTTGAAACTCTTTTATTTTCATGAACCACTTACGTGAAGTAAACCAACTATAGATAAGTCTCGATTTATTACCAAAATCCACACCAACTTACTCAATATCTTAATCAAACCGAAAGACTTGATATTATTATTACCAATGAGTCCCAATTAGTGTGTCATTTTTCCACCAAAGTTTAATCGATGTTTAAAAAAGAGTCAATATTGTTTATTAATCATGGTTTAATACAAAGTTTCATTCCTACATTTTAAAATTTATTGTTTATTTGGTGACATGTTTTATATGCTATATATAAAACTATTTTTAGCAACAAAGTAACCTTTAATATAAATTAGAAGATTAGAGACTTAGGAAAAGCCCACAAATTATTATGTAGCCCGATATTGTTTAAAAAATAGGGCAACGCTAAACAGAGACCCGTTTTGGTTATAATGAGACCCCGTTATAATGAGACCTTCTTCAGCTATAATGAGACCCCAAATTTTACTAAAATACCCTTAATATATAAACCTTTTTCAGCCAACTATCTCTTCTCTCTCTTCTCTCTTCTCTCTTCTCTCTTCTTTCTTCTCTCTTTTCTCTTTTCTCTTTTCTCTTTTCTTTTTTTTCTTTTTTATCAAATCCAAGTTGTAGCTTGCATCTCACCAATCAAAATTAAAAAATTATTTGTCTTCTCCAATTAATTTCTCTCTCTAGAGAACTCATTTCCTAATCAAAATCAACAATAGCACCCCAAGCAGAAAAGAAGCTGACTGAGAAGAAGGTCGTCGAGAAATATCCCTTGGCCGTCGTAACAGCTGAGAAGAAACCAAAGGATATAAAGAAGTTACCAAAAGAAGCTGGCGCCAAAGCTGATAAAAAGAAGAAACGATCCACGAAAAGAAACAATCCAAGAAAAGCGTCGAGACCTACAAGATCTAATTCTTAAAGATCTTGAAGCAGGTTCATCCCGATATCGGTATTTCCAGCAAAGCTATGGGAATCATGAAGAGTTCCATCAACGATATCTTCGAGAAATTGGCTGGTGAGTCTGCGAAGCTTGCGAGGTACAACAAGAAACCGACTATAACTTCAAGGGAAATCCAGACTGCGGTGAGGTTGGTGTTGTCTGGTAAATTGGCTAAACATGTTGTATATGAAGGAACGAAGGTTGTTACAAAGTTTACAAGTTCTTAGGTTATGGAATTTGGGGATTTAGGGTTTCTGGTTGTAAATTTAATTCAAACTTAGAAATCGATGCGTTGTTTTCTTTCTTGTGGTTTTGTTATCTCATTGATGTTTCTGATTTCGCTATTAATCAAAGATCTTGATTTCAAATATTGATTTCTTTAATTTTTTTATAAAACAATTTCAGCTCGCATCTTATCTTGCCATCAAGATGATCAGGTTTCGAACAAGATTGCCGTTACCATCAAGCTGTGAAATATTTTCCCAGTTACGAGTTTATTTCTTAATAGAAAATTATACAGATTACTGGGTCCACAGATTACTTCATTGTAATATAATTCTGTAAAAATAAAAAATTGGCTCTTCGACTAGTATGATTCATTCTTTTTACTCTAATGAAAAGTCAGAAAGTTCCACAAGACGATATTAAAATATAATTAAAAATTAGAGAGAAGTTCTGTAAAAAGAAGAGGAAGAAAATAGTTATATTTTAATGTAATTCATTCTTTGGGTATTAGATTAGTTTTAGAGAGATGTTTGGTCACAGAAGATGAAGAAAATTGTTTAGATTTTTGGTCGAAAACTTGTATTTATATGATGGGTAAAATGGTCATTTTACATAAAGTAAAATAAAAAGTTTGATTTAAGGTCTCATTATAGCCAAATGGGGTCTAGATATAGCCTTGCCCTAAAAAATAACGTAAAGTTTTGGATAGAGTTGAAATATTTGTCTGAAATTGGCGCCCTAACATTTTGGACTAGTTAGAGATTTTACTTCATCTCAGTATTTGCTTTGAGCTTCATGACGACATGCATTTGATTTGGGAATTATAAAACCAATTTATTTGCCACTCACATATAAAATTCATAGCTTGTTATAAAATAGAGATCTTCTTATTTATTGTAACAAGAATCCATTTTCTTTCTCGACTCTAGATGTATTAAGAGCAAAGTATGAATAACTTTCCTTTTTCGAGCTTTTCTATACATTTTTGTTCATTTTGAGAGGATTTTTGTTCTTTCCAGATGAATCTTCATTTTCACCCATAATGTTTTTGCGGTTCGAACCAAACAAAGAGAACCTAATCAAGTAATACTTGTAATTCTTCTCATTGATTGTTTTTGGATGTTTCAAACTTATTTCGTTCAATATTTTAGTTGTTCGCTCCAATAAGTTATTCCCTCATTGTTTTTGTTTCTTCCAGTTTGATTATTTAATCTTTTCCTGTATTTGGATCATTTTTCAGATGTCAAACTTGAAAAAACATCTTCTTACCACCAGAACAAAAGTCAGGTAAAACCTGCTTTGGAAATTTGTTCGTTGAACATATATAGTAAATTGATTGAATATAAGGTAAAACAAGATATGATAAGCTTTAATCGATTTATTCTTGTGATAAATGATTAGATAACATAAAAAAGTGAAATGTAAAGAATAATAACATGGAATGCATATACATGTAAATTTTATTCAAGACGATATCAAACCTTAATAATGAGAATTCAGAACTTGTAAAAAGAACCACCATTTGGTATATGAAACTAATTTGGTCAGGCCTCTAGTCTTAATTACCCTAAGCATAAGATTTATACTAAAGTAATAGCCCTAAGTTGATTTGGAGCTTGATTTTCATTGAAATCAAGTTCCATTTTACATTTTCAAATCCATCTGGAAACCAATCTACTGTTATATTCTGATTTTGAAAATATGTGATATAGTCATATTTGATGTTATGAGATTTCTCCAACAGTTTAATAGAGTATTTAAGAACTACGGAGACGTACTCTTGAACAACATCTCAATAAGGACAAGAGAATCTGATTCTATATTCACATTGCTTAAATATTTTTCCTCACATAGTAAAAGCCCATCTAATAGAGTCATACAATAACTTTTTCATCCTTATTGTTTCTAATTAGCCCACCTTTACTAGCCTCCCATTGAACCATCATGACCTATCCGTATTTAACTTGTATATGTTCACTAAACGAGGATTTCATTTTAGAGATATACATTTTATTTTCTTAGTTAAGTGATTAAAGTAACCCATATCGGCATCAGCATTTGAGTCTCTATTCAGTGAGACCGATTTAACATAATAGCTAAATCTAATTCCACTGGGATATGTTTAATATAGCTTATAATAGAAACATAAGTAAAGCTTTAACCCTCATCCTTATCTTTGTTTCTTTCCCTCCACAAGACCTAACATATGATGAGGGGGGGGGGATAATATAGTTTTAATATGAATATCCATGTCTATGTACTATAACCAATAACGAATTAAGTGAACCAAAGTCATATATCCATATAAGATTGTATTAAACAAACTAGAAACGTAATTCCATACTTCTCCATATATATTACATTGCACAAACAAATGGTTTATAGTTTCAGAATTATTACAAAACTAACATTTGGAAGCTAATGAGAAGTTTCTTCTTTGAAGGATAAAATCCTACGAGATCCATTTGTTTAATAACCTCCAAACTACAAAAGAAAACTTCATTAGAGTGATGTTGTTCCATATTTTCTTAAACATACTAGACTTATTACCTTTATACACGTGTTTTTGGTTTTAAAATCTCCATAATTGAAAACGACCCCCTAATTACATCATTCTCGGTATCCTTAATAGAGATTTTAGAATGTTTTGGATATCAGATGATAAAACAGAGGTTTTTAGTTTATCCATTTTCCAACCCTCACTATTCCTAAAAAAATTGATTTTATCTTCTGAGTACCAATTGTTATTCTCATCACTTGATAAAATAATTAAATGTAAAGGGTCAAACCATATTTATGTAAAAAAATGTATGTCCCTTTTACCAACTTTCTAGTATATATTATTCTGCTAAGTCTCTTATGTACTAGTCGTTTCCATATTTTTGAGTATTAGCTAGAGTATTTGATATAGAGAGGGCGGAGATTCTTGTAATATATATTACATATACCTCGACCAAAGAGTTTTATGCTTTATGAACCTAAACCAAATCTTAGAAGTGAAGGTATCTTGTAATCACGAAGTATCCTTACATTAAGCCCACCTTCTCCATAACGCTTGCATAGTTGAGTCAATCTTGTCTAATTAATGGCTTTATTGGATTCCGTAGATCACCATAGGAATATATTACATAGATTTTTAATTCTATCTACTACAAATTTAGGTAATAAATATCACTAAATCTGATAAACATGAATGTTAATCAATACAAATTATATTAATATTAGTTTACCTCTAAATGATAGATGTTTACTTTCCTAATTCATAATCTTGCGTTTATTTTTTGTTATCGATTCATCATAATTACTGTCCTTATTATAAGAATGTATTGTAATGCCTAAATAAGAAAAATGAAGTTTTCCAATCTTAGATACTGAATGCATTCCTAGCATTGTAGTCATTATGATATATTCTTCTTGTTCTAATGACCGTAGTTTTATCTTTGTTGATTCTTTGTCCTGATTTTGTTTAATACTGTTGTAAGAAATCATTCAAACTGTTTATGTTGGAAGCTGATCCACTTGTGAAGATGATAAAATTATCCCCAAATTCTAAGCAAGAGATCACCAAGGAGCTTCTAGTTTTGAACCTCCTATAACTCTTTGTTTCAAATAGTTTTTTAAGCCCACATATTAAGTATTACTATGCTATAATGAAAAGGCTAGAGGATAAGGATCCCATTGCCTAATAGTTTTTTGTCGCCTTAAAATAACCATGACTTTAACTATAATTGAGAACCAAGCTGATTTTATACTCTTAGCAATTCTGTCTAAGAGTGAACTATCAAATCTAAAAAGTTCTGTAATATTTTGTAAATTTTTTTAAGATAATGTGTCAAAGACTTTGGACATACCACCTTTATCATGAAATTTCAACCCCTACTTTTTTTAGGTCATGAACAAGCTTTTGAGAAAGCAGGATATTGTCAGGATTATTCTACCGTTGAAAAAAACCTCATTTCTCATAAGAGATTATCTTAGGTAGGATAAGGAAAATCTTGTTATTTATAATCTTATAAATGATTCTATTAAAGAGGGTACAAAGACTAATAGTACTTATTCATTCCAGGTTTGAGGGGCAGTTACATTAGGTATAAGACAAATGCTAGTTACATATATACCTTGAAGAACTGCTTTACCTTGGAAAGGGCAACAATAGTAGCACATAGATCTTTATGAATTATGTGCCAACAAGATTGGAATAACATACCATTATACCCATCAATTCCAGCAACACTAGAGGAATTTAATCCTTTGATAATATCCTTAATTTCAGCTTCTCAAGTTACTTTCATCAACATTATGTTATTAGTTTACGAATAATATCATACAACTCATCTGCTTCTTATTGATTTGGTTGAGTTGATAAGAAATATTTGAAGCGTGTCTCAACTGATTTACGTAGGATATTTTAATTTGTGATCCATACATCTCCTTTGAGTATACTTTGGATTTTATTCTCCATTCTTCTTTTCTTTACATAATTCTGATATGTCGTAGTGTTTTTATCTTTATCTTTTAGCCAATTTACATTATTGTTTTACATCAGTAGGCCTCTTCTCTATCGATAAGTTGAATTTAACTTGATTGACCTTTAGCAAGATTGATCTTATCATATATATTGTTTGATACTTCATAAGTTGTTTTCAAGAAATTTAACATCCCCCTCAGCTTGTAAAACAACATCAAATATATTACCAAAGTAACCCTAATTCCAAACTTAAGTTTTTACTTCATCCTCTTGAGATCATTCCAAAAAACATACATAGGCTGTCATTTCATTTCAGCATTCTAGTTTTGTTCTAATATACTTAGAAATTCATGATGCTTAACCCACATATTTAGAATTTAAAATAAGTCTTAACTTTATTTTGAAGCCTTGAGATTGTGATACAAATTGGTGTATGATCAGAACATGTTCTTGCAATGTTCTTAACCTTTATCTCTCCAAAATAATCAGCTCATGCAGTGTTATATAGGACCCTATTTAACCACTTTCACTTTCTATTATTTGTCCATGTATACTTAGAACCTGAATAACCAAATTCTCAAGACGAAAATCTATAATAGTATTATTGAACTTATCAATACTTCTTAAACATAACGAGGAACATGACAGTTGTTCTTGAGAAGTAGTGATTACATTGAATTCTCTCATCAATAACCATTCCTTAAAAATTGTTTGATAAATTTCTTAAGTTATTCCGTAGATCTATACATTGCTCCCTGATTCATTTAGCGTAGACTATGATGACCATGAACTTCTTGTCCATTGATGAATGACTAACCTTAACATGAATAAAATTATCATGGTTCATGACGATATCCACATTAAAATATTCCTTCCATATGAACCAAATTTCATTTTTAATGTTTGTTGTATAGTTTTGAAATCCAATAATTCTGGAAACATTTTCCAGATTATCAACAACAATCAAAGGCTCTTATAAAGCAACAAAATCAATATTTTAAAACATTTTGATTGGTTTGAGTCTTTTTTTTGTAGCTTTGTTTCCAATGCCCCACACATTCAAATTGAGAATTTTAATCGTCATTTAAAGTTACTAGAGGTCGGTCAGATAGGCCCTTTAAACTAAAAATCTATTATATAAATAATTCGTTTACTTGCTTTGACATTAGATTTCTTCAATTTGTTGCTTAATCTTTTTTTAAAGTCATTGCTAATTTCTAGTTTTCTTAGAGTAGGAGAAGATGGAAGACTACCGATGTTTTTCCTATTAGGAAAATGCTGTTGTGAGTCCAAGTTTTCATGGTTACTTGAAGCTCACAAGATTACCTCAATTTTAATCGACTGTATTGCTTCTATTATTTCAGATTCTTTAATCTTTGTGTTATTATTTAAAGATTTGTCTATACTATCTTTTGTTCCTTACAAGCCTTTTCAATTTTATCCTCAAATATAAAGCTTTCTTGATGTGTTAATTTGACAACAAAGTTATGGATTGGTTGATCCTCACTGTTCTTCTGACTAATAGCTTCCTCTTTTTGGGTATATAATGAATCGAAATCATTATATCTTAGTATAATAGATCTCACTTGGTTTAGAAAGCTTGGTATTAGTGAGAACTTGTGTTTGTGTAGTCTTTCAATCTGATTAATGTCTGGTTGAGTAGTCTTATCGATCTATTTATTGTCTGGTTGTGTAGATTTCATAAGCTTTTTACAGAATGTTTCATTGTGTCATAAAAGTATACATACATGATAGTATGGAGGAATTTATCTATATGAAATATCCACCAAACAACCATAATTATCCCCAAAAGCTATCCATATTTTATGGATAAGTTTTCTTGACACATGAACCTCGATCCAGGCTCTGCAACAGTTATGCATAGGCTTATGTTTTTCAGGTACCCAAACTTTTAGTGTCTTGCCTAATAAGGAAGTTAATATCCTTATTATTTTGTCATTGTATAAGAACTCCAATATGTTTGGAAACAAAACTGAGGCATGTGTAGTTAGTGATTTTTTTAAAAAATCTTGTTCTTCAATTTTGAAGTTTTTTATATATCTGTTGACGATACTATTTACATCATTATCACTTTAGTTTACATATATAATTATAGATTAAAATCATACATTAAAAATTAAAAAATTATTTATATTCTTTTGAAAGATTTTAGTTATATTAAATTTATAATTTTAAATACTTTTCAAATAATATTAAAAATATATAGAAGTAAAATATTGAATGTTTAATTAACAAGTGTTTCTGGACACTTTTATATCACATATAAAGTTGGGGCAATGCTATATTGAGACCCTTTATGGCTATAATGAGACCCTGAAATAATTTTTTTTATGTTTATGTGAATTGACCAATTTACCCTTCATATATAAAACCAAATTTCTAACCAAAAATCAATTTTTTCTTATTGTTCCAATAACTTTCTCTCTCTAACTAAACAAAAATTATAAAAAAAAATTGTAAAAAATATTATCGTATTTAATATACCTGGTCAGTCCAAATTATGAGTTTATAATATGATCAATGTTGAAATTGTTGTTTGGTAATATAATTATAGGTATATGTTTAGTTAGATGAGTTTATAATACTTATTGTTGTTTGATATACTAACTAAACAAAACCAATCGTATTTTCAGACTCTTTTTCCGAGTTATGGGACCTTTAAAAATAAAAATAATAAAAAAAAAAGAAAAAAAAAAGTTGGTTACTGTATTTTATATAGAAGAGTATTTAAGGTATAAAGTACCTTAATTTTTTTAGTCTTTATCAGTAATATGTTTGTTAAATGGGTCTTTATTGGTAAGTCTCCTTTTTTATTCTAGTTTAAAATAGTATAAGAAAATATATTATATATTTATTATTCCATATTTATTTTCTAATTTTTTTAATTATAGTTTAAGCTAGTCAAAATATATATATTTCATTTTTATTATATAATATTTATTTTTTAAATCTTTTCATTTTAGTTTAAGAGAGTCAAAATACATATTCACATTGAATTAAAAGACAATTAGACAATTAATGCGTCAGATTTCTACTATGTTATGATTTTATATTTAATCAACCATTAATTGTTTTTAATTAAATGTGAATATATATATTGACTCTCTTAAACTAGAATGAAAAGATTTAAAAAATAAATATTACATAATAAAAATGCAATATATATTTTGATTAGCTTAAATATAATAAAAAAATTTAGAAAATAAATATATAATATATTTTCTTCACTATTTTAAACCAAAACAAAAAAGGAGATTTACCAATAAAGACCCATTTAACAAACATATTAAAGAGAAAAAAATTAAGGTAATTTATACCTTAAATACTCTTCTCTCTGTCTTTGTTTTTTTTATTTTTATTTTTAAGAGAGGTTTCTCAGCTCTTTTAAAAACATTAATACATTGATTTTGTTTTTTTAAGACGAACAAAACTAGTACCATTCATGATATGTTTTGAAAGTTTTTTTTTAAATTATATTTTCAACACATTTCTCAGCTATCAAAACAAAGAGGTTTCTCATCTAGAAAAATAAAGAAGGTTTCTCATCTAGAAAAATAAAGAAAGTTTCACATCTATCAAAATTAAAAAAAGTTTCGCATCTATCAAAATTAAAAAAAGTTTCGCATCTATCAAAATTAAAAAAAGTTTCGCATCTATCAAAATTAAAAAAAGTTTCGCATCTATCCAAATAAAGAAGGTTTCGCATCTATCAAAATAAAGAAGGTTTCGCATCTATCAAAATAAAGAAGGTTTCGCATCAATCAAAATAGGTTCCGCATCAATCAAAATAGGTTCCGCATCTAGCAAAATAAAGAAGGTTCTGCATCTAGCAAAATAAAAAAAGGTTCTACATCTAGCAAAATAAAAAAAGGTTCTGCATCTAGCAAAATAAAGAAGGTTTCGTATCTTCTTCGCGAAACCCTAATTTTTTTAAAACTTTAAAAGTATGTATCTTTTAAACCGTAACTCGAAAAAAAAATCCAAAAATATCATTGGTTTTATGTTTTTAAGACGATCAAACTAGTATCATTCATGATATGTTATGAATTTTATTTTTTTAGAACAAATAATGTTTCGCATCTATCAAGAACGTGTTTTTTGCATCTACCATTCCATAAGGATTACACGTTATCAGTAGGTACAAATCCAAATGTTTCACATCTATCACAAAATATGTTTTATATCTACCAGTGAAGAAACATACAGGTTTCGCATCTCTTTCACTGAAAAACCAAAACCTCTGAAAAACCAGAACCTTGTTACGCGAGTGAAAATCCAAAAAACACAAAATAAAACACTAAGATCAACGAAACACTAATACAATGCTACAATAAACTACATTACCATAATTCAAACTCAAAACTAACAAACAATTCGACTCGAAACACTACGAAAATAGATCTTAAAAAACAACGATTTTGAGCTTAAATTCGAGTTTCAAACACACAAAATATTGAGTATCTTCATATAATCAAGTAAAAACACAAATCAAAATCATATGAAAACAAAGGAAAAACAAAAAATCGAGTACAAAATATTGAAAAAATCGCCTAATACAGAGTTGTTTTATTCACGAAGAGAGACGGAGAGAAAATTAGGAAAATAGTGAAGAATAGATCTAAAAGCCTTTTATATTATAGAGTACGAGTATTTAGGGTATTAGTGAGTCTTTAATAGTAAAATTTCACAAAAATGAGTCTTTATAGGAGATATATGAAAATATGGGTCTTAATTGGATAATACTTTGGGTACTATGTCTTAAATTGTGCTTTACCCAATAAAGGGAAAATTTAAAAAATAAATATTGCACACTAAATATACAATATATGTTTTTGACTATTTTAAAACCGATAAAAAATTTAAAAAATAAATATTACATATATTTATTATGACTATTTTAAACTAGAATAAAAGACTTATAAATAAATATCACATAATAAATAAACAATAAAAAAGATAATCACTTTTAATATATATTCATCATATAATAAAAACACCAAAAATATTTAGTTCTAATGAAAATGCTAAATGATTTTTTTTTTAAAATTTTAGACTCATCCCCTTTATCAGCGTTCGGCCCGGTTCCTATAAAAGGTATATAATAATTATATCAAAATATATTTAATTTTAGTATACTTAATTATATCATACTAACCATTAAATTTCAAAATCGCGAACTTTAGATAAAAAAGACATAGAAATCATTGGCTCCAAAGGAACAATGAGTTCTATAAAGAAGACAATTATATGGAGGGATTAAAGATCCTTTGAAGTTTGAATACTGGGAGATAATGGGTCCTTAAAAATTATATTTTTTTAGATTTTCTTAATCTTTTAGTTACAAATTTTCCAAAGCTCTATTGTATAAAGAAATTATTTTATTTCCTTACTTAAGTTCTCATTAAAATCACATTTAGATTGTGAAGTTAGATTAATGTTATTTGAGGCATAAATTTTATCTTTTTATGTTATTTCCATGTTGGTGAGTTTTCCAACTTTGTTTCTTATAGCTATGTTTGAATCTATTTTATCAGAGTGATCATGTTCTTCAGATTCATTTGAGTTACTTATATTTTATTTATTAAATTACTTTATTTTTTTAGGAATAATCCATTTCTCATTATTAGTTTTTGTAATTATTACTGATTTTAATTTTTGAGTGACCTATTCTTTTTCAGGAGGGTTAGACTGTAATTGAGTTGAGTAATTGTTTGGGGTGAGCTGAATGCAGTTTTCAACTCACCTCTCCAGATTGTTTTGTTGTTTGTTACAATTTGATTCTTTATATCCTATATGATTACAAATATTGCAGTAGCTAGACATGTTTCCATATATGATAGATTGCCATAATCCATCATCTTCCCCAAAAATGTCTAAAATAATTAGAGCTTTGCAGCAATTAAAGCTGGCTCTATTTCTGGGAGGAGCCCAAATTGAATTGCCTTTGCAATTTGAGTAATTGTATCATGAGAATACAAGGACTCAAGAATTTTTGGAAATGTTACCCAAACTGGAGTCTGTGGAGACTCCACTCTAGGGTTAAAATTAGGAGACCACTTTAAGAGTCTAATATAGAATTTTCATACAGTATATACATAGTATATACATTTCTGGTCCATAATTGTTTGATATCTTCTAAAATCCAACTCTATCAAAATGTGTCTATAGTCTCTTACAGTTATACTAAACAAACCTTTAAATTTAAAAGATTGAAGAATTTTTTATGTCATCTATGTTAGGTCTACGAGAGGAAAATTTTCATATAAAAGTATGATTAGAAGAAGATAATAAGAACGACTTATCTGATTTCTCGAAAAGAATGACTTGATGCTCATCTTTTTTTTTTGTGAATGACATTTCTATGCTTGAATGAGTTATCCGTAGGCCTCAGTACTTCAACAAACGATATTGTCCTGATATTCTTTTGTTCTACTTGTTTCTATTGTTGTTAGGGAGAATGCAATTTTCACTCATTGTTGTTTGATTGCTTTTGGGTTTGCATGCTTCTCGATTTCGTTTTGTTAAAGGTAAGAAGAGAGAAATTTTCTTGAAATCTTGCTTCTTTGGGTTTGAAGAAAGAAGAATATATGGATATTCAATAGTATATTGAGGTTGCATATTTGAAAAGCTTACCCTTCTTGAACTCGTGAGGGGATGATTTGCTGTTTTAGTGGCTAATTTTTGAATACCCTTGTCGTAGACTTCCCAAGCAAGATGTTGTTTTTCTGATTCCACCATTGATTGCTTAAATTTAGTCGAGATGGAGAGTTAGTGTTTCTTCGATCATGTTTGGGAATCTGATCGAAGGTTGGAGAGAAAAAGCGTCAAAAGATTCTTTCTCATCTTTTACTAATTTTTCAATACCATTTTTTTTAAAAGTTTGTATCCTTTTATTAGCTATATTTGATGTAAAATATAAGGGTATTTATTATTTTTTACCAATTAATTTTTTTTATAAAAAAAGTAACTATTGTTTTTCTTAATATTTGTAAATAAAACTCAAAACACATGTGAAATCGGGAGGAGTATTTTCGTAACATTATCAATGCTTTATTTGTATAGAAATAAATATCTAAAAATTAAACAATAATAAAACAATGTATGTAGCTCGTTAAAATTCTTTAGCATCTTTAATAGGATAAGGATATATGTTAATGTAAGTTTCAACTTCACTGATATGATGTTATTTATATATACTTTACGTTTAAAGAAATAGAAACCTTGCTTATTACAACTCGCACACTATTCCCAGAACACATTCATTGCTAATCATACCAATCATAACAACCACAACTATCTCTTGCCTTTCCTTCTCATGTAAGCATTCCTTCCACATTATAACCCCAACCCTTAACAAACCTCTCTCTATCTCTATCCCTTAACAAACTGAGTAATGAACTCAGTTTGCATATCAAACTGTGTAAATGATGCCCGCGACCCTCGCGTTCCCATCAGAGCCACTTACGTAAACCTCTACAAGTGGCCGGAATCCGACGCTGAATTCATCCGCTCCTTCAGGCGAGGTGGATGTGGTGCCCCTCGGGTTGTGGACAGTATCTCTTCCAGGCAAATTTATCTCCGAAGCTATACTTTCTCCAAGCAAGAGGAAAAACCTACTAGAAACTTTTTTGGCCGGACTAAAGAAAGTAGAACATATTCTTCATCCGATCAGAAGAAAAAAACGTCAAAAAAACATCCGAATAAAAGCGAGTGTAAGAAAAAGAATGAAAAGAAGCGTTTGGTTATGAGCAAAGTGAAAGACATGTCTTGCTCTGCTTTGTTTAGGTTTTTTCATAGGTTGCTGTCTTGTGCTGCTAGTGTAGATGTTGTGGATCAAACAGATTAATTGGGTTTTCTTGTTTTCTATGAGACTGTTTTCTAAGACTTTGTTGTTGTTATTACTATTTGTTGGGTTTCTATTTATTTATTTATGTTAAGAGCATTTATTTTTAATATGTTCCATAAAATAAAAAGGTTCTGTTTTAGCTACATGCCTGATTTTTTTCTTCGACGGGGAAGTAAACAGAGGTGAAATGAATCTGTGTCCAAATAATTCTAGTAAATTATTTTCCACCGGAATACTAAATACTAACGTGGCGATCAAAGTTCTACATCCCAAATCAGTTAAATGTGAGAATGATAACGGAATATAAGGAAAAACATATCTCAACTAATATGCGGTATTTTCAAAGTGAACCAAAAGCAAAGTCGTGCGAGACTTTGGGTCTAAACAAATGGTATCAGAGCTCCAGGCGCAGACGGAATGCGAACTGGCTGAACCAACAGCCACTATCCAGACCACGCGTGATGTGGTGAACCAGAAACCATGCTCAAGGTGAATGATTTTCTCTATAAGATCACCCGTATAACCTAGTTCAGAGCGCATTGACCCTCTAAGAGGTGTGACTTGATTAGAGTGTATCAAGACGGTGGTACTTGACAGCAGTGGCGCTAAAAAACAAAACAATATGGTCTAATAGGAGGGAGAGCAGATAAACATCCGTTGTAATGCTCTATGGGCCAGGTGCCACATCCCACATCGGTTAAGGCTTTTTTAAAATAGACCAAAAACAAATCGTGTAGACCTTCGGGCCTAAAGCGGACAATATCATACTAGTGTGGAGATCGAAATATGCGGTATCCATTGATAAGGAAATGGAACTTCGAGGACTGAAATATAAAGAATAAAATTTCTTATGACAGATTGTAAAATTAGAGGAGGGAATGAGAACTTTGTATTTTAGTTAGAGACTAACATGTAATTATGCCATTTATGTAATTGTTTCAATTAAGAGCTAAGTTTTTGCGCCTCTATATAAAGGCCAAGACTCATCTAATAAAGGGGTTAACTTTTTGAAATAGATCACTTTTGCAATCTGATTTTCTCTCTCTACATTTTGACTTCTCTCAAATTACTTAGACAATCCAAGTAATCAACTCACTAAATTGGCGACTCCACTAAGGATCAATTATTGGTGCTTAGTTTACTAGTTCAAATTTTCTAAATCTTGAAAAACAATCTTAAAGTTTTACAATGAATCCAGAAAACGACCCGCTAGTTCGGTCAACTATTAAAACATTGAAAAAATATTTACAAAAGACTGAAGATAGACAAGAAGAATCTATCGCGATTCGTCAAACTCAATCCGATATAGAGTTGCGAATGAACCAACTTTTGGACAAAATAACAGATCTGAACGAAAAATATGACCAGAGAGAGCATGAGATCTAATAAGCCAGGCTGAAATCCGAGGTGAGACAAGTGAATGACCAAAATGATGTTGGTGATCAATCTAATTGATCTTGTACTGATCGTCAAATCAGAAGCGAACAAAAAAAAGGCGCGGTTCAAAGCGCCAAAAGAGCGTCATTCTTCTCGAAAGAAAAATAAAGAAAAATAGAGGTATGTCACATCTAGTGATGAAGAAGTTGAAAGTTCTAGATGATTTTAAAAAGATATTGACGCTCTTCGAAAGAAGAGAATGATCAATCTCGCAAATCTAAGAAAGAACATAAAGCTAGAAGAGAAAGTGTACCTCGATGTTTGAGGGAGTCAAACTGGTGTGGAGGAAATATATCAAACCAGTACAATGAGGATGATCAAAATATGTATGCAGTGATGGAAACTGAGGATTAGTATGTTCAAGGTGTTGATTGGAGGAATTCTTCGTTGACAAATGAGATAAGATCTATCATGCTGCTGAAGCGTTTTGATATTTCGAAAGTTGAGAAATTCGATGGGATGCAAGACCCAGACGATCACATCGAACAGTTCAAGAATTATATGATGAATTTCGAGGATGACGATAGGCTAGTGTGTCGGGATTTTTCTTAAACTTTCAAGGGAACAACTTTGAAATGGTATACGAGAATTCTGAGGGGATCCATTTCAAATTTCAGAGACTTTTACACTGCCTTTCGAAGATAGTTTGTGGGGAGTAAAAAGATGATGGAAAATGAAGATACAATAATCAAATGCAAGCAGGTAGTTGGAGAAAAACTGAAAGATTATACAAAGCAGTTTGTCTTAACTGAAGTGAGTCTGAATAATTCTGAAGAACTGGTGGCAATGGTAGCCTTTCGCCAGGGATTGCTACCAGGAGATCTGGTTAATGAAACAACAAAAAGAAAAGCCTTAACTTTTGGAGCTTTAATGACTCAAGTTGAGGACCAAATCAAGGTAGAATAATCAACCAGGGTCTGAGGGGTAACAACTACTAGTAAAAAGAATTATGGGCAAGTGCCAAATAACCAGGGGCAATCTTCAAATTATGCTTAACAAGCACGTCCGAGGAACATCAACCTACCAACTTGAACTAGAGGGTATTCGAACCAATATTTAGAATACCAATTTAATAGGCTGAGGCCCAATCAATAGATAAAGCATGAGTACTATACAGATCTGACTGAGAGTGTGGCCGCAATCTTTGATAAAACTAAAGGGTATGTAAATTTCAGGAAGCCCGCTCCAATCAATAGGCCTAGGGAGGAGCGAAACAATAAGTTTCGCATGTATCACAATGACATCGGGCATGATACCCCAGATTGCATTGCTTTGAAAAAGGAAGTTCATAATTTAATTGAATGGGAAATTACTAACTTATGGGAAAGCATAGAGCAACGCATCGAAAAATCTCATAGCATCGACTTCACAACCAAAAAATCCAAATGCACCGGCTGAAAATTTGATGATTTTGGATTCGAAGGTTGATGATTTTGATGCTGCATCGGAATACTTAGATATGGATCCCGATCGGTTAATTTTGATGGCAGTGGAAGAGCCAGTAAAACAAGGCCACGTTTGAAGCCTGTGCGAGTATTTTGAGTCCATGGCCATTTTGGAGGTGATTCTATGACTGGTAGCATCGATAGTTCAGGCACATAGTAAGTCTGACTACTCAGATAGAGGAAAAAATATCTACTCATCTGTACGGTAAGAAAGACATTCCCTTTATTCTTTTCGATAAAAACGATTTACGGGGTCTTGCAGGGCCACATGAGGATCCAGTGGTCATTGGGGCAGAGATTACTGACGTTGAACTTCGACGCGTGTTGATAGATACTAGGAGTTATGCGAACGTTCTTTTTCATGAAAATTATGACAGAATGCGCAATACTCTTCGGATTTCCTAATCAGAGCGCACTATTATCGAATTTACTGGAGTGACTGCACGAGTAATCGGGGAATTCGAGGGGGAGGCAAGTATGGGATAGGGACATTTTATGAAGAAGTTTCAGGTGCTTTTTATGGTGGTGGACTGTCCAACAAGCTACAATTCTATTTTTGGAAGATCTTGGTTATCAAGGATGTATGGTGTTGTTTAAACACTTCATCAATGTTTTAAGTATGTCATCAGAGACCGTGTTGGGGTCGTCCGAAGTGACCAAAAGGTAGCCAAAGAATGTTACGTCACTGCTGTCCGGATCCGAGGATCTAGAAGTGGTGATATGATGAATGAAGAACAGTCAGAGGGTTAACCTGGGATTCTGAAGAAAATATTGACTATTCGAGGAAAACCCCATGACCATTAACAATAAGTGAAGATATAGAGGAATATGCTTTTCCTGAGGGAAGAGTACTTTGAATAGGAACATTAGTGACTCCATTTCTACGTCAACAACTCTTACAATTTTTATCCCACAATCTGGATGTTTTGCTTGGAAAATATATAACGTGATAGGAGTACCAATTATAGTAATTTGCCACAGCCTAGCCATTAATCCAAAGGTAAAACCCATTATACAAAAATGACGGGAATTTTATTTTAAAAAAGCAGAGGCTATTTTTTCCGAAGTGGATCGCTTATTGAAGGTTGAACATATAAGGGAGTCACAATATCCTTTATGTACGACGAACCCAGTAGTGGTCAAGAAGAAGAATAGGAAGTTGAGAATGTGTGTTGATTTTACAGGCTTAAATCGAGCATATCTTAAAGACCTGTTTCCCGTTCCTCGAATGGACCGGCTGATTGATTCCACTTTGGGAAATAAAATATTGACTTTCATGGATTCTTTTGCAGAATATAATCAAATTCAGATGGATCCAAAGGATCAAGAGAGTACCACCTTCATCATAGACCGAGGTCTACATTGTTACAGGGTTATGTCTTTTGGGTTGAAAAATGCAGGGGATATATACCAGAGATTAATGAATAAGATATTTGCTTCACAGATCGGAAAAAAAATGGAGGTGTATATCGATTATATGGTGGTAAAAAGTTTAACAAACAATGTACACTTTGCCGATTTAGAAGAAACACTTTTGAATTTAAGCACAATAAGGCTAAAGTTGAATCTTGAAAAGTGAACTTTTGGAGTTCGATCAGGGAAACGTTTAGGTTTTGTTATCAGTGAAAAAGGGATAGAAGCTGATCGAGAGCAATTCAAAGCTGCAGTATCCATGAAATCTCCTCGAACTATCAAAAAGGTGAAAATTTTAACAGGAAGTTTGGTAACACTTAACAGTTTCATCTTTAGATTTTCTGACAAATGTTTTTGCTTCTTTCAAGTGTTACGAAGACCGAAGAAGTTTGAATGGATTTTGGATCGTGAAGCAGTGTTTTCAAGTATTAAGGATTTATTGTCATCACCAGAAATATTATCCAAACCTCGAAGTAAAGATCAAATCTTTTTGTATATTTCGGTATCTGTGTTTGCAGTAAGTGCATCATTGATAAGCGAAGGTTCAGGAATTCCGAAGCCGGTGTACTATGTCAGCAATAGTTTGGTGGCAACTGGTAAAAAGGTATTTGAAGCTTAAAAAATTGACATTAGCACTGATGGTGGCTGCTAGAAAAATGCGTCCTTATTTTCAAGCTCATACTATTGAGTTTTGAACTTCATTCCCATTGAAGAATGTTTTACAACGTCCGGATATTTCAGGGAGGATGACTAAGTGATCAATAGAATTGGAAGATTTGGACATCACTTATTCGCCTCAAACGACAATTAAAGCATAAGCTTTAGAAAATATTCTTGTTAAATTTCATTCAAGCAGATCGAATGAAGAAGTTAGCAAGGATGTCTTGCCGAATAATTCGATGTGGATTATTTAAACTGATGGAGGTTCTAGGGATGTAACGCTGAAGTTCAACTGGTTGCTAATTCTCGAGAAACAATGCTTCAATCTATTAAATTTTGTTTTCACGCGTCGAATAATGAAGTTGAGTATAAAGCTGCATTAGTTGGATTGAGTCTTGCATAGATATATGGTGCAACTTCAGTACGATTATAGACAAATTCTCAGTTTGTAGCAAATCAAGTATCTGGAGTTTACGAAGCAAAAAATGACCATTTAATTTTGTATCTTCGAGATCTTTGAAACCTGATTCTCCGGTATGATCATGTTGTTGTAGGGCATATAAACCGAGGGAATAACATGGTTGCTGATTCTTTAGCAACAGTTGCATACAAAGAGAAATATCCTTGGATTTTTTATAGGAGATTCCATTGATTTTAATACATTTAGAGTAGTGTGAGCATATCGAGGAACTATTTTTGACCAGAGAACTGATATCTTGATTTTTTTGGTTAGAGGAGAGCTGCATGAAGATGTGAAATTGGCCAAGAAATCGCGAGGCAAAGCTTTAGGCTATATAGTGTTAGATGGGTTATTTTATATAAGAAAACGTTGAGTAGGCCATTATTGCGATGTTTGAGCAGACAAGAATCAAATAAAGTTTTATCAAAATTGCATGATGGAGAAGGATCAGCGCATTATGGGTTCAGGGTATTGACTAGTCAAGTTCTGTTAGTAGGGTTTTATTGACCCTCAATTATGGACGATGCCAATAATTTGGTTCGAAGCTGTGATACTTGTCAAAGGTTTGCTAACTTTATTCATAAACCAGTAGTTCCACTTATGTCCATTACCGAAGCCGTTCCGTTTGATAGATGAGGAATAGATTTATTGGGACCTTTGTCGATGGCCTCTAGAGGATGACAACTGATAATTGTTGCAGTGGATTATTTTACAAAGTGGGCAAGCAGAACCACTGTCTGGAACAAAAGCTAAGGATGTGATTAACTTCATTGTAAACATTATTTGTTGTCGTTTTGGAGTACCAATTACTACAGACAATGGTCCTCAATTCAATAATGAAGAAATGGATTCGTTCTGTGCTTGGAAAGGGATCAAGTAATGTTTTTCCACACCCTTTTATCCCTAAGCAAATTGACAAGTAGAGGTGACAACCAGATCTATTTTAGAAGGTTTGAAGAAGAATTTGACGAGAACAGTAGGAAAATGTCCTAATTACTTACATGAGGTACGATGAGCTTATCGAACAACCCCTAGATAAGCTACTAAAGAAACTCCTTTTTCTTTGGCATATGGAATGGATTTTGTCAGTCATGTAGAATCTATATTTCCTTCTTTTAGAATAGATAAATATTATGAAAAGTTGAATGAGGAAGCCAAAAGAGCAAGTTTGGATTTGGTTGACGAGAAAAGAGTTCGAGCTCACCTGAATGTAATTCATTATCAAACTCTGATGAGGAACAAATACAATTCTAAGGTGAAAAGAAGAGATTTTAAGGTGGGTGATAAAGTGTTAAGAAAAGTATTCCTCAATTCCAAGGAAAATAGCCTCGGTAAGATTGCCCGAATAAGGAAGGACCTAATATGGTTGTTGAAATGATAGAGCCAGGTTCTTATCGCCTATGTGATAATCAGGGGAGAATGCTTCAACAAGCCTAGAATATACGACATCTAAAATTGTATTGGGAATGACTATGATGTATTTTGAAAATGTTTTCTTTGATTAATTAGCACACTCTTTCCTACCATGTTGGCCCATGAAGGTTTTAATGAGGTACTGTGTACATATTCAAAACTATCAATAAAATACATTTGTTTGGCCAATTGTTGTTTACAAATACTTGTTTAAACTATTTTGGTAACTAGTCAAAGACTGATCATCTTTGAGGTTGACCAAGAGTAGGATATTTCTAAGTGTTGAGTACACTTTTCGAAGAAGCAACCATATTCGAAGTGCTACGTTCATTAAACGCACTATAATATTCAAAGTGCTACATTCATTAAACGCACTATAATATTCAAAGTGCTACGTTCATTAAATGCACTATAATATTCGAAGTGTTACACATTATAATGTTATCTAAAATATCATATTGTATTTTCACTTTGAATAACTAATTTATAACAATCAAATGTAAATATGACTTAAAGAAAATAAAAGATAAATAAAGCCTTTTTGTCATTCAATTTAATTATATGGGAACAGTGTAATTTCTTAGATGCCAAGTGAAAAGGCATCTATTAAAAACAAAATATTATAGTGATTGCATGACAGGCGCAAAAAAATATAGAAGAATCGTTCGTCTTCGAAAATTTCTTCGGAGTCTTCCCTTGAATCTTTCTCTTCAGAGGACAAGTTAGGAACAAGATCAAAAGCCTCACTAGGACGCCATTTGATGGGAACTTTACTCCAAAAACTGGAAAGATTGATCTTAGGATATGTGGCATGAATCTCGCGGAGGAGGGTGATGGTTTTTTTCTCTTCGCTAGTTTTAATTGCTGCTAGCATGTCATGTCTTTTCCACATTCATCCTTAGCAGCAGTGACTCCAAGTCATTTTTCATCATCGAATTGGACTTTGAGAGCAGCCATATCGTTTGTTAATTTTTTCTTCTATGCCTCACTCTTGCCAAAAGAAACTTTAAGATCATCAAAATTTTTCTTCTTTGCAGCTAACTCTTCAGAATGTTTAGTCTTGAGTTGATCTATTTCATTCTGATTTGAAGTGCTGAGATCTTAATTTTCTTTTTGATGCACTTATCTGAGGTGCTTCTTGACACGGAGGATCCCTCTGAGGAATTCAGACCTGGCCATTTGAAATTTATGAAATTGATCTCTTACGAGATTATCAAAGATGTCTCTCATACTTTTCTCAGCTGCAGCAACATTCTTGTAGTGAACAATATATTTAGCCATATGTTTTAACTGACTTCGAGATGATTCGATTTCTTGAGTCAGTTTTTGTGTTGCAACATCGAGATGAGTAAAAGGTTGAAGATCGGCTAAAACGTCTTTGGATGGCTCTACAGGAGGAAAGACCACTGGGCTAGGTCGAGGTATGAGAGCAAAGGAGGTTGTAGGAACAATAAACTCATGAGATGTGACTTTGGAGGTAGCAAGTGCACGTCTTCTACGAAGATTATGTAGATGATCTTGAATTTCCTGAATAATAGGATCCTCGTCTCTAACAACCTCTTATGATTTGTCAAAGTTGATAAGGCTATCAGGATCGAACTGGTCACTGCCTCGATCATTTTCTACAACCACAGTTTCCCTCTAATGATTGGCAGCGTCTTCAACTCTTGTCTCATTTTATTTTTGTTGAATTTTCTAATTCTCTGTAATTGCAACTTCGTCGCCATCGGACATTAATTCTTCGACAAGCTCCACAACGTTCTTGTTCTGTTTCTTTTGGGGAGTCTTTTTAGTGATGCCTTTGTTTTTTGAAGGAACGTTTGTTTTCTTCTTTTTCGAAGAGGGTTCATATTATATTCTTTTTTCAATGGTGGAGAGGTTACTTTCTTTTGTTTTTATCTTTGAACTTTTTGGCTTCGAATATATTGAAGGGCTAGCACTAGATGTGCTAGCTTCCTTTTTATTCATTTTCGACTTCTTCTTCTTCTAGAGAAGATAACTATCCAATGTGTTGCGAATTGGTAAAAATACTTTGCAGTCAGGTTGGACTAATCTTCTGACTGCTTGTTAAGGATTGGGTGGCTCCATCAAATTCTTAGGAGGGAGATCTCCAAAACTGATCGGAAACATGTGGCTGTTGAGAAAGTTGATAGGTTCAAAATCTGTGTGGAAAATATTATTCTATTCTTTTTCAGCCCAGGCAGCGAGCTTGATAAAAGTCTCTTTTACTTTCTCTCGACGAAGTGCATAACACCTCGAAACTTCTTTTCTGATCATGGAATTTGATTAGAAATAAAGATAACATCAGTTGAAAACATCATTTGAAGAAACAAAATAAAAGGACTTACAATTACTCCTTTAGACGAGGTTCAATCTAGATGGGTTGACTTCAGATATTTCTTTGCCATTCTCCCAAGTACCTGAGATGAAGATAAATTTCTGCTTCCAAAATATGTCTGCTTTCAGTAGATCATCGATTATCTTTAAGTCATCCTCCAGGGTAAGATAATAAAATAGAAGCACCGGTCCCTTCGTCAGTTTGGTAAAAAAAATGAAATCCTCGATGCAGATCAGAATTTTAGATAAACAATAAGACATTATCACAAAAAGTAGTGTGAACCATTAATTTGGTGTCACCTGGGTTGGGCGTAGATCCAAAAGTTTGAAGTAGTCAACTATCACGAGGTCTAGTGGAATTCGAAGACCCTAGTTGATGATCTCTGGGTAGACTACTAGTTCTTCTTTTGTACAATCTAAAGACATTTCCCCTTCTTTGGGAAGAAGAAGTGTAATATTGTCTCCCATTCCCCATTGCTTCCTCAGATGAGCTGTTTGGCTCTCCTCGTAATATGTATAAGGCACATTTTTTAGAGCCAGTATGTAATGCGCTTCGAGAGGCCTCAAGTTCTCACATATTGACGCACACAGCTCCTCAGATATCGTGACATGACCTTTCTTTTTTCTTATTTTATGAGCCTTTCTTTTTGAAGTATTGCCTGACTCCTTCGAAGCTTCTTCCTCAGTTTCAGCTTCGTTATTTGATTGGGTAGCTTCAGAATCGATTTCTCCTTTAGATGCTTCATCCATCAGTTGTGAAGGATCACTTAAGGCATTTTGTTGAGATGGTGTTGCTGTCTCAACAATCTTCCTCAGGGGAGGAAAAGTGGTTGATGGATTCGAGGTGACATCATCATCATCACCCATTCCTATGAGAGTCTTGCTTCTTGGAGTTCGAGGAGGGTGAGTTTTTGGAGGATTGGTTGAGGAAATAGTCTATTCGGATTTCTTTGAAAATGATTTTCTCACTTCATAACTAATTCGAGATGATGGTCCAGTAAGGGAGGGTGAGATTCGATGTATCTTTGGTGTTCGAGTTTTTGATGATTGGTTTTATTCTGTAAGAGGAGAAAGTGAAAAAACAGGATTTTTGGAAGGATCGAAGTTACCGTAGTATATTGTCTTTGTAGACAGACCACAATGAGTGTTGCTTATTAATCCAACTACTCTGTATTTATCTGCCGCTTCAGTAATACAAAAGTAGTCGTAAGCTCCAAAGAAGTTGTTACCTGATTTTGAAGATTTGTGTTTTTTGGGAATTATGGCTTTAGATGTTCTAGTCTTTGGATGCTTTCTCATAAACTAGTTGAAAATGGAACGGAAAGTTTGAGTTTTCTAGTGAAGGTAGCCAACAGATTGAAGAAGTCGTTGCAGGTAGCAAATATATTTTGAAATTTTGTAGTTTCTCTCTCAAGGAATTTTGTCTGTTAAACAAACAATGGATCACAACGACATTTATAAGAAGAGAAAAGAAGTATCGAGAAGTGGAAAAGGTGGACAATGATTGGGCAAAATTTGAAGCGGTTACGTAGATAAAGATCTAACACCTGCCACACTATGGGTCTAGTGGCAGACCTACTGCCTAAGGTGTTATTATTTTTTAAAAGATAGACTTGGCATCTAGAGTGCCACCTTATATTTGGTTTCTGCTTCAAATCATGATATAAGGAAGTGATTCTCTGTTAATATAATTCGGTGCATTTGACATAAATTAAGGTGGAATAACATATATTAAACACTTCGAATTATGGATAAGGTGGAACAACATATTTGTTCACCTTTGAATATGTTCGAGGCTGTTTAATTCTCATTCATTTACTTACATAAGAACTAAGAGGGCTACTGATAAGGAAATGGAACTTCAAGAACTGAAATGTAAAGAATAAAACTTCTTATGACATATTGTAAAACTAGAGGAGATAATTAGAACTTTGTATTTTAGTCAGGGACTAACATGTAATTATCCCTTTATGTAACTGTTTCAGTTAAGAGCTAAGTCCTTGCGTCTCTATATAAAGACCAAGACTAATCTAATAAAAGGATTGACTGTTTGAAATAGATCACTTTTGTAATCAGATTTTCTCTCTCTAAAAACTTTTTCTCTCTCTACATTTTGACTTCTCTCAATTTACTTAGACAATACAAGTAATCAACTCACCACCCATATTCCAAAATATTCTAAAAGTATGATTGATATTTATAATATAAATAAGTGTTATATTTTTTAAAGAGAAAATAATGTTTTTCAAAACTAAATTAGTTTTCTACAAAATCATTCAGTATTGATTTACGATTTTAAACAATACATAAAAAACTGAATCATTATCTTTCGGGGCTTTTATTCTTTTTCTTTCTACGATCGTAGTTTTTGGAGCTTTAGGTGATAGATTCAATTAATAGTCTTTGTATGTTTCTCCTTTAAGTAAAATCTTATGCTTTTAGTTTAATGCATATATCATAAACGTGTTAGGTTTTTGAATCCTAATAATATATTAATTAGTATCACAACCAATTTTTAATTCAAATTTTTAATGATTCATACATGACATGTATTAGGCAGTAACTCATCAGTGTAGACATTTCTGTACGACTATATGGGTGTTGGATCTACCGTGACATGTATTAGGAAATAATTTTCGAAACTCTTTGGTGAATCTTGAGTTGTGACTTAGTTACAAATTCGTATGTTAAAATTAAGGGTTAAGACAAGTTGTAAAATACCGGTGACCATTGTGTCGAAAGAGATATGTGTTGAGACCAATCAGGCTGGTTTGAAGTAGGATAGTCCAAAGCGAGTTGATCCGAAGCATCACTATTATTTGAAGCGAGCTGGATCATAGCACCATAGTTGGACCCAAGCAGAATATTCTATTTTATAGGTCTCCTATATTATTTAGGTCTCTCATTTTAGTCTTTCGATATTAATTGGATCTTCTATATTATTTAGGATTTTTTATTTATGAGCTTTCATATATTAGTGGATTATGAGTTATTTCAGTCGTTTATTAATGGGCTTTAATCTGAAGCGTCTAAATAAAAAATAGGATTTTCCATAAACCTATAAATAGAAGACAATATTGTTGTGAAATATGTGATGCGACGATAAGTGTTCGTGAGAATTATATATCCGGAGTGAGTGAAATAACTCTAAGTATTTTGAGAGATAAATGAGGTATGAGATAAACACTGAATCGTATATCGGTTCTTGCATCGGTCGATGGTATTGGATTCCCAACAAGTGGTGCGTTAAGTATGAACTAATAGTAGAAGAATTAGATCATCGTCGATCTATAGGTTGGAGAAATAGATCTCGCATGGAAACTGGAAGCCATAAAAGATGAGTTCCATAAAGCTTAGCCTAGAAATATCTGACGAATCTAATGATTTCAATCTCTAGAGAATTAAGGTTAAAGTTCACCTCATACATAAAGGACTGGTTGTTTCTATCAACAATAAATCTATACAGGTTGATGTCATGGTATTGTCTGAATTTCAAAGCACTCTCATACAGATCCTGAGAGATGAAGTGCTATGAGAGATATCTGAAGAGCCTACGACACTAAGATATGGAATCGGTTGGAGGTGATTACATGAAAATGTCCTTGGACGAAAAATTATATATGAAGAAATAGCCTTGGACAATGTCAATGGATTATTGCACAGAGATCTGAAGGCACCTAGATGATTAAACAAAATCGTACTTGACTTTAATACAGTTGGTGTGAAGGTGAAAGAGGAGGACCAAACAACCACCCTTCTAAATATTTAACAAAAGAATATGAATACTTCACATACACAATTTTGTATATAAATAGTCCTTTATGATGAAGAAAGTCAAAAGCGCCTTGAACTCCAAAGATCTCCAAAAAAATATATTATGAAGGGTGAATCTAAAAGGAACGGACTGAGAGTGAGGGTGCATTTGAGAAAGATATATTCAATTAAGAGGAGAGGAAACTCTTGATCAGAGTCTAAAGATGATGCCAGGTTCAAAGGTAATCTGTTTGATACTTAAGAAGAAAGTATATATCACTCGGAACGGCCCAAAGAAGGAAAATGGTAACAACTATAAAAAACCTAAGTCGAAGATGCTGTAATAATGTCTGATAATGGTGAGTACGCTTATAGGTTAATGATTTCTTATTCTTGTAGGTATAATGATAAATAAACACTGGATTTGGATACATAATTTTATATAACTTCCAATAAGAATTGGTTTGAAGACCTGCAAATGTTTAATGATGAAAAGGGCATCCTCGAGAATGAAAATCCTACAATGTCAAAGGGATTTGAACAATGTGACTCAAGTTGTCCTAAAAAATTGAGACAATTATTAACAAAGTTATTTATGTACGCGAAGTTACATGTAACCTTATTTCTATTAGGATGTTAGATGAGGAAGATTTTACATATAGGAGTGAAGATGTCAGAGTTAAGGTCTTGCAAAAAGCCAATAAAAGTAATGGTGTATCATTTATCACAAGGGTCTGTAATATTAGGGTGTGTGTATAGTATGTCGAAATATTTACAAGGTTGTGACACCATTGGCTGGGGAATTTAAGTGAGAAAGAACTCAAGTAAACTAAGTAAACATGGGTTGTTAGATGGTACTGCAATTCAGAAGTTGAACTTTTGTGAAAGATGTGTATTGGGTAAGAGAAAATGGTGAATTTTCTAGTCGTGCAACCAGACATCCAATGAAGTACTTGATTATGCTTATTCAAACCTTTAGGGTCTAATACATGAACTTTCCATAGCTGGTGTAAGGTAATTTATGTAGTTGATTGATGACTATTCACGGAAATTATAAGTTCTATTTTTGAAGAACAAATATGATGCATTTTTCTTCCTATGTAAAATGGAATACTTTGATAGAAAATTAAACTGGGAAAATTTTGAAGAAGGTTTAAACGGATAATGACTTGAAATGTATGAAAAATAAGTTTAGTAAATATTGTGAAAATCTTGGCATTGTTAGGCACTGAACCGTAAGTGAGCTTCACGAACAAAATGGGCTATTACTAGACACATATTGATTACATGGTCATATTACACTTTGATGTTGTACTCTATGAGAATTCAAGGTTCATTAATGTGGTAGTTAGGAATAAATTATTGTGGAACCATTACGCATAAAATAAGATACGGTGGAACCTCTTTAGCTCATTGTTGACTATCATATGACATGAATAGACATTGAGACATTATATGTGTTGAATAACATTTTATAGTGCACAATTTGAATGAATACATTTCAGTACACATAAATGATTCAAGTGGGATATTATCTCATCATGTGTAAATATAGAGCTTTAAGACCTATTATTATAAGCCCAATTAATTCAAATAATCACCGTTACATATAATAATAGAAAATAATAATAATTATTAAACCATATGAATATATATGAAAATATATATATATATATAATATAGATATTGGTTGGACTAATGTGTATTTTAAAGGAGGAACCATTTGTCCAACATTTTAGTATTGAACTCTATAAGATTAATAAAGGTGAAGCTTAATAAAGGATATGGTCTAATGCAGCGCTAATACATCAGACTATAGAAAATAGTAAAAGCTAGAGGTTAATTAGGTGAAGAGAAATGAGATACAGGGATAATAAATAAGGAGAGTTAATGAGGGACTTAAATATAATTTAAGTGAATTATATTCAGTAAATATAAATAGGCCAAAGTAACCCTAATTCAACATCATAATCACTCGTATCTTTATGCTTTTGGTATTTAGTTCTTTACACTATTTTCACTGACGGTCATCAGGTTTATGTTCACTTCTCCATCTATACCGTTTCTTTTCATCCTTCCGACGTAAACTCGAGTGCACCTAGCTAGCATTTGAAAATATCATCTCCTACACATTTATAATCTAAGTTCATCAAATTAAATCTTTCGGTGTAACTCTTAAAGTGTAGGATTAAAAGATGCATAATGGTAAGTACCACTCTTTTCTTCTTATGTAATTTTACTCACAAGATTAATTAGTTTATTAGGATAATCAAGGTTTTGAACCTTTAACGATTCATGATTTATAATTGATATTAATAATTCTTTTTCAAAGTTAACACTATAACAATTTATTTGGATATTTGTTTATGTGAAACTTAGCCTAGCTGTATTATTGAATATAAATGTTGAATCATTTATGTATATCTAAATCCTAAAACCTGTGAAAGACATCAATGATTTATTTTAAATTTAAAACATTATAAGATATTTTTTTTTTATTTGCTTTTTTTACAAATCACCAGTGCTGGATTTTTGACCAGATTAATGTTTTGGAAAAACACATAAGGAATTCATTCAGAGCCTTTAGAACTAAGTATCTAATCACTCCTTATGGTATAATAATTTTATGTAAAGATATCCTAAATTTTGATATTTCCCTTATGTAAATTTAGAATATCCAAACTAATGTGGTGTAATATCGTGAGAGAGGGTCCATCACTCTCATATTTTAGTTATTACACCTTATGATTCCAATAAGGTTATGTCCTCAAGCAGATACAATACCATGAAATTAAAGTAATAATAGTTTTTTGGTTAAGATAGTCTATGTAATATTATGTTAAAAATTTACAGTTGAATGTATCCACTGTTAAGTCGAGTTACATTCAAAACTGCAGATAAACGAAATAAAATGTACTCTCTCTCTCTCTCTCTCAACTTGTTGGATTATGAATATTAAATAGATACTAAATTGTTTCTTCCATGTACTTGGTCTCTATGATGTATGAGGTGATATCTTACATGTCCAAGGATTGTCTATTTTTCAGGTTTGAAGTTTGAATTATATTCATCCCTCTTTATAAATCTGAGATCTTGAAGGGATAATTTAGATTTGGATATATTTTAAGATGTTCATATTATTAATGAAATGTTTCAGTAAAGCTCTATTCTGTTAAGAAAAGTAAGTGTCGGTTCATCTTCTTAGTTATTCCGCGTCTTTGAGTATTTTTCAAGATTCTGCACTTAAACATACCAAGTTTGGATAGTAGTTAATCTACTAACAAATTATAAGCCATTATTATTCTAAGATAATTCAAGTAATTCCTTGAATGATTATCCCCATGCTTCAACAAACCCTTAAAGGCCTCTAGTCGTATCTTGACGGAATCAGCCTCAATCCTAGACGCACCTTCTATTACAGAGAGAACGTTTCATTTAACTTCAGGGGCATACTTCATAATTATAAAAAACAAGTCCAGTGGATAGTGTGAATTTTATACTTCCTAGTACATTCACATTACAGAGCTCGCTAGTCCAAACATGACCCTACCCAATTCAAACACTTTCAGGTATTCAAACCGTTTTTATTGAATATTATATGAAATTATGCTCGATAATCGAGAACCCATTTATTATCGTACGTGTAAGAATAAATCATTAAGGCAACGTTGTATTCATAGTCATCAAAACCATTTCATCACTTTTGGCTGCGTGTTGCAGATAATTATTTACCTTCTTCCTCTCGAGCTAGCTCTTACTAATAAGGTCCGCTTGCAACAATAAAATTTCACCCTATAACCCAAGACCTTCGTGTTTTAATATCTCCATCCACGCTTTTCCTTTACACTCAGTCTGAGACCTTCAGAGTCATTCTTCAAAACTCTCTTCTTTTGAAGATCCTTTGAGTCCAAAAAAATCGTTACCTCAGCTATCGTGAGGGGCTATTTTCCATAAAGCATGGTGTCAACAAAGTACTCATACAAGTCTTTAGAATAAATCAGATGGTAATATCTTGATTTTCATCTTAAACCTTGAAACCAACTGCATTTAAATAAAGAATGATTAGATTAAAGTTCTCCAAGTGTTTATGTATCTTATTTGAACTATCCTCTTACAACGTATACAACTTATTTTTAAGACTCAATTTATTTTTTAAATGTTATTTTTATATAATTTTATTCCATCTGATTCCAAATCATCATGGCCGAAATTTTTTCAGACAACTCTTGGAGTATCTCATCTCATAAACTTAAGATCAGAGAACTATGAGCCATGGACAACACTTCAACATCAATCTCTTTTATATGTTACTTATCAATATCAACAAAAACTTCAATATGTACAAGGAATGCTATGACCTTAGTTCCACAAAACTTAAATTTATTATCTCAATTGCATTTATCAAGGTTGAGCTTCTTGCAAGTAATTTTTATGTGTCTTTGATTTTCTGGCGAGATCTGAATCTCTACACTCAAGATCTGAAATGATCATCATATTTCTACCTTATTTTTATCACTAATAGTGAATATTATTATAGATGTCCATGCTCAGATCACCAATTGTTAAGGAAAATAGAAGATAAGAATATTCAACAAATTCGGTCGAAGCCGAGAATTAGCTACAGTTGCTCGAGACTATGAAAATGTTTGGTGAACACTTGTCGAGAGTTTGCTGGAAATTACAACTAATGTTTTATGCTTATAATTTTCCTCTAAAGAATAATAGTGAATTATATGACTCAAGAATAAAATTTCAATATGAACTACAATTTCCATCCAGTTGGCCATGTAGAAATGCATCTCATTTGTAGCCGCTCTTTATAAACCCATAAAACTTCTTGCAAAAAGTCAGGCCACTTACTCTTTGAAACTGTGGACCATATCCGTAATTAGAACCGTATGTATCCCGAACCTACTCACAAACTTCTTTAGAAACGCGTATTTATTAATGATTTTGGTTCCATTAATTTTGTAAAGTAATCCACAACCGCGATTAAAATTACCTTTGTTCAATCGCCATTAACAACCGACCAACCAAATATATTCCCCACATATCAAACAAACAAGGAGAGGACTTTGATTCTATCTTTTCTTTTGAAGTATGGCTTATATTAGCATATATTTGGCATTAATCACTATGTTTTAGTAAATACATGACATCCATCAATAAAGTTGTACATTAAAATCTTCTCAACAAAAATCTTCTTACCAATCATTTCTACCCACACTGAGCCCCGATTACACCTTCATGAAAAGCCTTCAAAATTAACAAATTTGTATCTTTATTCAAACATCTTAGAATTTTCCGTGTTTAAATCTTCTATACAATGCACCGTTAAGTAAAACATATTTTATTTCTTTAATCTTTAAGTCCCGCACCTCACCATTGCCTTGAGGAAGTATTTGATCGTTAAAAAATTAAAGTGTGTTCTTGATGCCAATAAAAAAAGTATGAACATACCTCACTTCCAGTTTATCCTTTTGAATTTTAATTGACGAAATTTCCTAAAGTATCATTGTAACGTTTCCTTACAAAAAACCAAATTTTGCAAGAAAATCTGCATTAACATTTTTCAGCCGAGATACTTGTTTCAAAGTTATTATTTCAAAACTTTCGTCCAAATCCTTAATTAGTTTCAATTATTCTTTCATATTGTATTTCTTTATTTTAAACATTACTTGGACTTGGCTTACCACCAGTTCAGTATCCGACACTATACAAACCACTTTTGCCCCACATATACGAGCCAATTTCATTCCAACCAATAATGTTTCGTATTCAAACTTAATAGCTTACTTCTTTTTTTCCTCCACAGACGGAGTAATCAACAGAATTGTTGCTCGACAACCACTCATACTTGAAGCTCTATTGGTTCGTACAATCCAATATGTATTCTTGAATATATCCTCACTGATTTTTTCACTTTCACTATCCATTATATCCTCATGAAGTTTGTTTGAAATCTGGTATTGCATGTACCTTGATTTACATATGTGGTTCAATATTTATATCATATTCACCCAACTCAGTATACCATTTTGTTAGACAACTTAGAATTTTCGGACTTTTTAAAACATTTTTTGAATGAAAAAATAGTCGTTACAATTATCACATGACTTTGAAAGTTTGGGCTTATATATTTTACAACTACTAACACGACGAGAGCCATTCATCTAAGTCAAAATATCTTATTTTAGCATTCACCAAACTTTTACTTACACAATTCATGAACCTTTGAGTTTTATAGTCTTCTCCATCCAAAACTGAGCTCACATAAACAGTTGATACTGACAAACATAAAAACAAACTTCCTATTTCAACATGTGTTGACAAAGTCTCAATAAACGTAAAATAATTTTTAAGGTCTTGAAAAACCTTTTCCACAGTTATTATTTCATTCAATTTTTTTTGCTTCTCTTAATACATATAAAAATACATGACGTTTATTGATGTTTTGAATATGATTCAAGATAATGCAACAAGATGACCTGTTAAATTTATATTTTTTTGATTTATTTTAGTGGGATGATAATCAAAACTGCTTCTAAATGTAATCGGTGGGATTTGATACTCTTCTTAGTAATGACATAACCAAGAAATGTAACATCTCGTACACCAAATAAATATTTAAATTGATTTAACTTTAAACAAAGTTTTCTTAAATTGTCGAATGTTTCAGTCAATGCCATTTTTACGATCATATTTTCAATACAAGATTTTATGATTTTCCCAATTGATTGAAAACAATATGATTGAAAAGCCTTTGATAGGTTGATCCAATATGTTTCAATCCGGGCAAAATTAACTTGTAACAATGTACTATCTGTCATGGAGGCGGTACTTTCTTCATCGTTGGAATACATATTATTTTGGTTATATATTGAGTACGCATATATAAAATATAATATATCCTATAATACCATTGAATCTACTAGCTGATCAAAATGAGGGAGATGAAAAAGATCTTTAAAACATGCTCGATTTAAATCATTGTAATTAATGTTGACCCTTTATTCCCCATTTATTTTCTTAACAAGACCTCAATTTTTCACCCAAGTTGGATACTTTGATTTTCTGACATGACCAACATTCAAAAGTCTATTCACCTATTTGATTATTTCCTCAGACTTGTATTTAGAAAAATATCTTCTTTTTTTTCGGAATCGGTTTTACTCTCTTATTCACAAGCAACTCATGACAAATTATCGACTTGCTTACTCCTATTACATCGCTTATCCTCCATGCAAAAGTATTAGTATTAAATTTCAAATATTCAATTATCCATATAAGAATATTTTACTCAAATACTTCCCAATCAACACTAATTTTCCAACACCAATCTTCTCATTGACTATTCAATCCAAATGTGTAGTTATACTGTTATACCCTACAATAACTGGAAGCTTTACTTCTCATACACAATTAGTTTAATGCCAAAAAAAATTAATCGAATTCCTTATGTATTTTTACATGATTTCACCCATATCATCGTATCATATCCACTTTGAAATAAAAAAATTAGCCAAACTACCCTTCTCATGATTACACAAACAATTTTAATCGTTATTAATAAAGCATCTTCGTAAGGGGTAATCGACCCTCTTTGATACTCATAAATAAAATTCAAATACATAGATAAATATCTATTAATATGGATAAAAGTTTCACCAACAAGATGAGCTTGAAAATCTTTCTTGTATATTATTTCTTGAATTACTAGATGTTCTTACAAAAGTATCACCTCCAAAAATAATACCTATAATTAATTTTCCAGCCTTATGGGTTCTTAGACTACGATTTTTTTTGACTTTCTTTATATTTTCCAATTCCAACTTCCTTATGAAGTCAACCAGCTCACCATTATCCACTAACTTTTGAATGTCATCCTTCAAGTAAAAACAATATGTTGTAGCATGCATATGACCACAATGGTAAGCACAATAAAATCTTCAAGGTCTTCCATTATTTGGAGTTAACATAGATTGTGGAGGTTGCTAATTGAATTTATCCCACGTTTTTGTCAAATATGGTCACAATTGATAAGTTAAGATGAGTTAAATTTATATTCGGATTTTCATAATACAAATACCTACATATGTTTACTATGTTGATGGTCTCCCTCGATCTTTTATTCTCAATGCGTTTTCTATTAGACGAACCGATTCTTTGTTTTGGATATTTAATTAACATAATTTTTTTCTTCTAATTCTATTATAATGAATATCTCAGATCTTTAGAGCAATTTTCTCAGGGTATCAACTGTTACTCAATCAAATCCTCAAGAAAATTGATGTATGTTGGTAGACCTCTTTTAAAGGATATTAAGCCACTCCTTCAACACAGCCATCTACGTTATTCACCTTGCTTCTGATACAAAGCCATAATATAATCTTCATCCTTTTTGATAGCTTTGTTTCGAACGAATTGACTTTTAAAAGAAGTTCACAACTTCTCAAAACGTTTGATGGATACAGACAATAGGTTATTAAACAATGCGAAAAGCTTTCCTTTAAAGGTCGGGGAAAGTTCTCTACCCAAAAGAGTATAATGAGGACTAAAACTAAACATATCATTTTCGAATTATTCTAGATGATGCTCTAAATCTTCAGTTTTATCATACTTGTCGATCTTATGAGGATCGAACTTCATTGGCAGATCACCTTCAGATATTTTTGGGGAAAAGGAGACTGCACAAGACTGTATGAAGCTAGTTTTGGTATTTGAAAAGTTTTTCTGAACTCATTTCTTATTTTTTTTTGCTTTAGAATTTACTTTATTACTATACTTTTTATCATATTCGTTGTCCTTATTTGTTTGTTTAGTTTTAAGAAAAAAGTTATCTTATTTGATTTTTATTTTCTCTATGCTTTATCTTTCCAGATAACAATTGTAAATATTTGGACAAATAAAGAAATTTAATCCATAATTATTCATATTTTAAATTTTGTAACATGTTTGATGTATATTTCTCTTATTTTAACTCGTTATTTTATAATTGTAAAGCATTGATAACAAATAAACTTTCACCTTCGCATGTAGGAGATTTTGTCTTGACGACCCTAATCCAAATATAACTTGTTGGATTCGTGAATTATTTGCTACGTTGACATGTGCAATTCTTACCTTTTCAGGTTAAATATTTACCAGACCAACTTTGGATGGACCAAGCTCATTCATCATTGTTTCATTCAAAATGATAAGAGAAACCACTCCCGGAACAGCTCGTGTTCTTTCATTCCCATGCATCGGTGAAACAACACTTGTTTTGATTTAAAACATTGGAAACTCCTTGGACATGGCTATATATCGATTTCAAAACATTTGTCATTATATATACATATAATATTTTAATGTTGATTTATTTTATCATGAACATCAAAGTTTAAATAATCTAGAGAATTTAATAAACATTTAGAAAAACGTTTACAATTTTGGTATTATGACATAATCATTATGTGCAAAATTGTAATGTTATAATTTTATTTACTGATTAATATATATTTCTAACTTTTATCATCCTTAATAAGATATAGCAAATAAAAATTATTATTTGTCATTTGTGTATTTAGACTCAACAATATTTTTATGAAATCTAAGAATATTTCATCATTTTCAAAAAACAAACAAGAGTGACCAAAGTTGAATAGTATTGGAAATAATTAAGTTTCTTCAACATAAAACTACTTTCAATACAGTTGTAGAAATTCAAATATTATTCGTTAGGGGTAATAATTTTTTTGAACTATTTCCTAAACTCAAACATGTGCTGAACTCTGATGCATAGATAAATATTTCAGATGAAGGGTTTTTCATATGCCTATCCACCGCGTGTTGGTAAGCACTGAAACACAATTGCTAACTAAACGTGTTTTACTTTCATGTAAGTTTTATAATTTTCACAGTTTATTTTGAAATGTTTAAGTTTTTTACAACAGAAAAATGTACTTTATTCGACGAATTCCTATATTTATATGTATATGTATGAGATGTATGATCATATTAATTTTTTCTTCATTTATTGGTTTTTTCATAGGATTATTAACGTTTAAATTTTCATTTTTCTATCAAAATTAAGAAATAAGCTAAATAAAAGTCCATATATTGAGCTGAAAAGTTGTAAGAGGAAAAGTATACAATAACATCCTACACGAGGCCAATCTTATGTGATTGTAGATTTAAATAAATGTATGATATTTTTATGATGTGTTTCTTTATAGTTCATTTCTGATGATATTTAATAGCTAACAATTGAACCTCTATTTTATCATTTTAGTCAAAACATTTCTCCATTTTATTAGAATCAATGTCGTATTTATAATTTATTTCAAAACCTCATCACAAAATGGAAGTGGTAATCATTATTTAATGATCGTAAGACTTAGCCATTTAGACGTTTCCCACCCTTCAAATTCTTATTATTCGTAGAAGAGCTTTCTTCAATAAGAGACATGAGTTCTTTAACCATTAATACTAATTCATAACCATAACATAGAAAATAAAAATTATGTTCTCGTTTTATTTTTACTGCTTAAAGTTATTCGGAGAAGAGATTTCTTCAATAAGAGACATGCCTTCTTTAATCATTAGTACTAAGTCATAACCATAACATAGTAAATAAAATATTATGTTCTCCTATTATTTTTATTGCTTAAAGTTATTCACGTCACGGATGAGAGCTTCATTTGACATTTAGTTATAAACATATACAATGGCAGAATGAAACAAGACACAAACATCATATTTCACATAAGTATCATAATTAATATATAATCTAAATTAATATTTATTAATTTAATTTAACATCAATAAAATATATAATTATAGTTGTACTTGCATGAGTTTGAGAAAACTTAATGTTGGTCTTTGATAAGGAATAAATCTGTCTGGATATAATCTGACTCATTAGAATTTTACTTGAAGATAATAAAGACTAGATAAAAATATAATCAACTAAATATTCATTTATAAGACCATGTACAAAAATATTAATTTAAATTAGTCAAGATTATATTAGTTAAATATATATAACATCTCTTTGTTGAATATACATTATTTACCTTTGTTATACATTATATTTGTAACTCAATAAATAAATAGCAAAACTAAGTAAAAAGGATCGAAGACTAATCTTATCGTTCTTATATTTCGTTTCTTTATAGTCATGAAAAATATTATATCTAGTATATTTGTCTCCATTGAGTCCAAATATGTCTTACTAAATTGGCGTAATCTGTGAGAACCGACTCGTACCCTTGCAATGCAAGAAAAACCAAGAATAAAGAATCAAAAGAAACCGATCGTAAACTTATACGTTGAATCTCAGAATTCGGTAGATTTGGAAACATCCTATGGACAATCATTTGCTTTTATCATTATGGTTGCTACTATGCTCTAGCCGCTCCAACCATTAACATTCTTAAGTTGGTAAAGGACCCGAGGGAGGAACATACAAACCACTTTAAATCTTCAGAGGATATGCTGACCACTCTTGATGCGCACATGAGATCCGAGATCAAACATATTAAGGATAATATCGAGGATAATGAAAATGATACCACCAACTCCACGATAAAGGGCTATTACCTAAACATCACCAACCGGTGCAAGTTCCTCTTCTAGACCAAAGCCGATGCAACATATAAAAATATGATCAAGGATCCTCCCACAAAGAGAGAAACATCTTCGTCACCGTCGTAAGAGGAGAATGAGCAAAACTTATACTTCAAAACACAATAGAGAAAAGAAGGAGAAGCATATTCCTAAATAAAACACAAACTTGAGAAGTCAAATCATCCCACCAACAAGTGTTCAACCTTGAAAAAATAGAAACCAGGCTACATTAGCGGCCCAAGTGGCACAACAATAAAAACATCAAACCCCCACAACACAAACAAAAGGGTAGCCAGACTACGATCAGTTTCTCCATATTATTTTGTGATAAACCAAGGCTACCCTTCAGTACGAGTAACAACATGTACTAATCAAGAAATTAACCTCCTCCACCTTACATGGGTCACCTAAACCCTTATGAGGCTCCTTAAATAACACACCAAAATCCTTATGAGGCTTCTTAACAAGCATCCACAATTTCATAAAAATAATAATAACTTGTACCCTTTGGCTATGCAAATTTCCAGACACCAACGATAATAACACAATTATTCCATCTTCAGGCGATGAATATAAAGCAAAAATATCATACTTCCCGATGAATAAAAGTTTCTTGATAGTGAATATCTTTTAGCCCAAAAGATCTTATATTATAATTTACCTCTGTAGTTTGACGATAGCAAAATGAACAAGAACAATGCAAACTAGGTCCATGAGCACCACATATAATAAGTCAAAAGTGAGATGCTACAATTTAGTGGGGATGAAAAGATATTTTGTACGACATTCTTTGGCTTGGTTCTGTAGCCTCTCCTCATCCGGTTGCACTAATAACTTCAAGATGCTTCCGACGGCCTTCAAAAATATTTTTTTGGGCTGGAGGGTCATCAAGGAAGATAAAGATTACATTATCCATCGCAAAAAGAGGTGGAAGGTGAGTTTGATAGATTACACTTGAAGATTCATGGAAACAAAAAAATGTTGTAAGAATGCCATGATTTGGTTGTAGTGGCAACATATAGGTAATGGATTATGTCGATACTTTTGGGATAACATATCATTAAGAAGAATGCACTTAACTTTAAGGATATTTTGGCTCAGGTTAAAAGGCGTGTCAAGGTGGACGAAACTAGAAGAGCCATGATGAATATAAATACCACTACCCTACATGCATAACCACATTACCATCATTTGGAAAACAACAATGAACCACTGACTGTGGCTCAATTCAGTTGTAAGAAACATAATAAATATCAACCATGAGAAATAATAATGGTTAAGCCTTGGAACGACCAATATATTACAATCAAATCCAAGGTTTAAGATAAAATATTTGAGGAAACCATACAAATAATTACAATAGTAACCAACAACATGGATGCTATAGAAAAAGACCATACACCAAGGCGACTGAAACCTAGGCGACTATTTATGAAAGAACAAATGATGTGATAAAGTATAAATCACTATAGAAAATATATTCTCCAAAAGAATAAAAATATAAAAATAATTTGTACAATTTTCACAATGAGATTGGGCACTACATAAGAGACTGTTGGGTTTTAAAAGATGGAGTCAAGAATATGATAGAGAAAGGAAAAGTTTCGAATATTTTAAGAATAAAACAAAGGACTGAGTTGAGATCTTGTAAGATTGAGAATAACCCTCCATCAAGACATAAATGGGAATTGGTGGTTGTCGGTGATAAGTAAAGACTGTTAGAAATAATGTTATTATCAATAGAGAATAAGAGGAGTACCTCGAATCGGATGCTAAGAAACAAACCATTGATGTAATTTCAAGCAAAACTTTATTCCCACGAATCACCAAAAACTTCAGGAAAATGTACATATACGACATAAAGGTGCAATATTAAGGTCAAACATCACGACACATATACCAGAATCCTTACATAATATTTGGATTCATAAATTATGACTTATCAAAGTCGTAACACCTCCCATATATTTTGTATTGATAATCATAACATTGACAGAAGTATAGGTAAAAAGAGTTACGATAGATAACAAAAGAGCAACCAACATCATATATAAGAGCACTTATTAAAAAAAATGAGAGGTGCCCCGATATTAATTCACATCTAAAGGATTCCAAGTTGGTTCACCGGACCAGATTCTAATGTGTTGGGTGAGTTGACGTTGACGTGGTCCTCGACATATACAATTTCAGGAATAAGGTATGGTGGTTTTTCATGATAGTGGATATAACTTCTTCATACAATGTGATATTGGAAAGGTCATCATTGGATCATATGCATAATCTTATTTTTAAAATAAACCAGTATCTTTGATACCCAAGCAACAAAAATGAGCAGTAATGAGAGGGGAACCAAAAACGTTACAAAGAATATTATGTAACTTCCTTATTATTCAAGAAATAACAATAAAGTTGGTGGCCTGGTCGTCCTAGATGATATAGAGGATCTCAATAAGGACCCTTACCTCATAGAGCTCGAGAAATAAATAGAGTACATTCGGTTGGAACAAAATTAATGTCCAAAAACTTGACCAAGACATACCTATCAACCTCAAGTATAAATTATTCAACTTTTTACAACACAACTTAGATATGTTTGCTTAAAATTTTCAAGATGCAACATGCGTCCTAACAAAATTCATATGTCATAAATTATCCATCAATAATATCTCTCAGTGTATAAAATAAAAGAGAAGATCATTTCGTAGTAAAAGCATAGATATACTCACAACAGTGGGTTATATCAGAGAATCATATTATCTAGTATGGATTGCCAATCCATTTCCAGTCAAGAAAAAAAAGGGAAACTAGAGGATGTGTATGGATTTCATAGACATAAATAAAGAATATATTTAGGATCCTTTCGCCCTTCAATGGATCGATCAACTGGTAGATGAAACTTAGGTAAATAAATTATTATTCTCTATGGGAGCTTATTCTGGATATAACCAGATTCCAATATGTAAATATGACCCAAATCATACTATGTTTATGACCGAGAAGGGATTCTAATGCTATAAATTAATGCTCTTTGGTCTAAAGAAATTTTATGCCACATATTAGAAACTTATAATAAGTATTTTTGCAACACAACTTAGCCAAAACCTACTTGCATATATGATGATATAGTGGTTACTAGGAAGTAAAATGAAGATCACTTTGTTTACTTGTTTACGTGGCCAAGATATTCACCAATCTCAACAGAGTAAACCAAAGCTGAGTCCAGAGAAGTGTACATCCGAGTGAAGGTCCGAAAAATTCCTAGGCCATATGGTTAGTGAAAATGGCATCAAATTAGATCCTACTAAATTCATAAATGCAGATACTAATAAGAAAGTTGGTTGCGTTAAATAAATTCATATCAAGATCTCTATACAAGTTCCAACTGCTATTCCAGATTTTGGAAGGAGTATGAATGTTTATTTGGAATCAAGCTTGTGAGGAAGCTTTCAACAATATAAATCATTTTTAAATTATGTAGAAGTTTTAACAAAGTCGATGCCAAGATAATCAGTGACTTATTAGTCTCAAAATTTATAGTTATTATGGTTCTTATAAGGGAAGAAGGAAAATAAGCTAAAAACATATGGTATGTAAACAATTCTAGACTAGACACTGGAACAATATAACTACATTTAAAAAGCTTGTGTTGGCTTTAATAGTTTTGGCTTGAAACACAAGGCCTTATTTCCATAATCATACAATTATGTTGAGATCATATTTCCCCCTCAAAAGTGTATTGTAAAAGATAGATGTGTCTAGAAGGCTGACTTGATGGTCAGTTGAGTTAGGAGATTACGATATAAAATTTGAGCAACAAACGTGATTAAGGCTCAAGCCTTGGAAGGTTTTTTTAACAGAATGTCAATTAGAAAGACTTACACCTTCAAAATAGCAAACATAATTAACTTGGAAAGTTTGAACAGATGGAGGAAGTAAAATCTAGGTTGTGATGAGCCATAGTATGAGGCTACAATAATGTTAGGAAATAGAAGCACAAACGAAATCTTCCTTCTTGTATCAAATAAGATAGAGATAATGATCCCAAACAAAATATCAAGTCTGAATAAAATAAACGCAAATAACACAGAACACTTTTTACGTGGAAAACCTTCCCAGTGTAGGAAGTAAAAACCACGGGACTGATTTCAGAGTCCAACAAAATATTCACTATCAGAAGACGGGTTACAAAACTATTCTCTAGATAAAACTGGAGTATACACCACACAAATTATGACAATTTCATACACAACCCCAATACACAAGATAGTGAACCGAAATATAAAAACTCACTGAAATATCCCCAAAATGCAGTTATAAGAAGCTGATCAAAAAACACACTTAGATGACTCCAAATCAAAAACCATCTGGACAAACTGTAGAGGACAAATATACGAGCCTTCTCACCAAAATTGAAGCCGATCGGACAACCGAAGACAGTCCGATTGAAAGCACAAAGTTCCGCCTCGAATCACATTTTTCTCTAAAAAACTGCACTATAGAATATGATGCTCATCTCCTAAAGATATTTATACATAAACCAAAATCATATGTGTTATCCAAAATTGGGCTTAGCCCATATGATAATTGGACTCCCACATAGGAAGAGCCCAACAAATCTCCCCCTCACGACTATGTGGGAGGATTCGTCATCCCGACGATCAATCTACAATGTTCAAGCTTTCCCCTAGGCAATGCCTTTGTCATCATGTCAGAAACATTATCATCTGTATGAACTTCATCAACCTCCATTAGTTTAGCATCAAGAATATCTCGAATCCAATGATATCTCACATCAATATGTTTCGACTTTGAGTGAAACGACGAATACTTCACGAGATGAATACTCTGATTATCACATAATAGTACATACCCGTGTTGCTCAAATCCAAGTTCTCTGAAGAACTTCTTCATCCATAGTAACTCTTTACTCGCTTTTGTTACTGCAATAAATTCAGCTTCTTTCGTTGAAAGAGCAACACACTTTTGTAGTCTTGATTTCCATGAAACATCACCACCACAAAAGTTAATCAAATATCTAGAAGTAGACTTGTGAGTAATAACATCTCCAGCCAATTATGAATCAGAATAAGCCAACAACTCAAGTTTCTTCATCCCAAAACCGAGCTCAAATTAGAGGTTCCTCGCAGATACCTCATAATCTATTTCACGGATTCCCAACGCTCTTTACCTGGGTTTGACAAAAATCTGCTCACAACATAAACACTATGAGCTAAGTCAGGATGAGTACATACCATGGCATACATGAGACTTCCAACTGCAGATGCATATAGAATATTAGCAATATCTCTCTTTTCTTCATTAGTTGAAGGACATTGTTTCTTGATTAACTTGAAGTGACCAGAAAGTGGTGAGATAACCACTTTAGCTTTGTCCATATTAAACTTCTGAAGAATTTTCTCAATGCATTTTTCTTATGACAAGAACAACTTCTTCAAATCTCTGTCTCTAGTAATTCGAATGCCGATAATCTGCTTTGTTGGGCCTAAATCTTTCATTGTGAAAGACTTACTTAACTGTTTCTTCAAAGAATCAATCTGCAACGTGTTCTTCCCAACAATAAGCATATCATCCACATAAAGTAAGAGAACAATAAAATTGGCATCGGAAAATTTCTTCACAAATACACAATTTTCAGAAGAAGTCTTCTTGTAGTCCTGCTCCCCCATAAATGACATGAACTTCTTATACCACTGTCTCAGAGCTTGCTTCAAACCATATAGACTCTTTTTCAGTCTGCACACATAATCTTCTTTTCCTTCAACCACAAAACCTTCAGACTGTTTCATAAAAATCTCTTCTTCCAAGTCACCATGCAAGAATGCTGTTTTTACATCCATTTGCTCAATTTCCAAGTCTAGACTCGCTGCAATGCCTAGAACCACACGAATAGAAGACATTTTTACAACTGAAAAAAATATTTCATCAAAATCAATACCTTTTTTCTGACCAAAGCCTTTGACTACCAATCTTGCTTTGTACCGAGGTTGCAAAGAACTATCATCTTGATTCAACCTATACACCCACTTGTTACTCAAGGCTTTTCTCCCTTCAGGTATTTTCACTAACTCAAATGTATGATTCTCATAAAGTGATTGCATCTTTTCATTCATTGCTTCAATCCATTGATTTTTATACACACCACTAATAGCCTCATCATAACACTCAGGCTCACTGCACCGGTTAACAAAATATATTGATCATAAGGATATCTAGTAGAGGGTTGTCTATCTCTAATAGATCTTTGCGTTGGAAATTCAAGTTGTTCAACATCTTCTTCATTCACTTGTTCATCCACGAAATCATTATCATGATCACCAATATAAAATATATGTGAAACTCTTGAAGCAGATGAGTTACCATCTGAATTTTCTATTTACCACTTTGTCAGGAAATAGAAGCACAAACAAAATCTTCCTTCTTGTATCAAATATGATAGAGATAACGATCCCAAACAAAATATCAAGTCTGAATAAAATAAACGCAAATAACACAGAACACTTTTTACGTGGAAAACCTTCACAGTGTAGGAAGTAAAAACCACGAGACTGATTTCGGAGTCCAACCAAATATTCACTATCAGAAGACGGGTTACAAAACTATTCTCTAGATAAAAATAGAGTATACACCACACAAAGTATGACAACTTCATACACAACCCCAATACACAAGATAGTGAACCGAAATCAGAAAACTCACTGAAATATCCCCAAAATGCAGTTATAAGAAGCTGATAAAACAATACACTTAGGTGACTCCAAATCAAAAACCCTCTGGACAGATTGTAGAGGACAAATAGACGAGCCTTCTCACCAAAATTGAAGCCGATCGGACAACTCGCGACAGTCCGATTGAAAGCACAAAGTTCCGGCTCGAAACACATTTTTCTCTCAAAAACTGCACTATAGAATATAATGCTCATCTCCTAAAGACACTATACAAATATATATTTACACATAAACCAAAAGCCTATTTGTTATCCAAATTAGGCTTAGCCCATATGATAATTGGAATCCCACATAGGAAGAGCCCAACAAATAGTGGGACTTATACTAGCAACACATTTTGAAGCTAAGATATTAAAGCTCCTCACAGACTCTCAGTTGGCAATACACTAGGCTTTAGGACAAAACGAAGCTCAACATGAGATTCCTATCTAATATATGAAGGAAATTCAACGTCAAGCAACTTTGTTTGACCAAGTTACTTTTGACCAAATACCAAGAGCATAAAATGCAACCCTTTATGCTTTAAAATATTTGACATGTACCAATTTAACATCAAGAGTAATCATACAAGAAAAACCATCAATCACGCTACCAAACTAGTTCTTGTCAACTATCTTGGCTTCAGGAGTCATGGTCATAGAAGATGATGATTAATAAGAAGAAAAGGAGAGAAAATCTATCAAGATATATTTAATGGAAGGAATACTTTATGAAAATATGATCGAGGCAAGGTGTATAATTTACGTTAGTTAAGTATGTTTGAATATATGATACCATATACATACATGGATTCACTAAACTCTTGTTTTGATGTCTCAGACTTGATGAATAAAAATGGAACTCTATGATAGAAAATAAAGTCCTCATTATGGTAATAAAGTGTTACACTAGAGAATTTTTCTCCAAATATATTTTTGGTCTACAATCATGGAGGATTTAAAGAAAAACGTGCAACATTTTGACACTTTCCAACATTCTTCCAACTCCATGCAAGAACCGAAAACTTCAGAAAATATTATATATTAAGATATTCTTTACGATATATGGGGCCTTGAAATTTTAGGGCCTTTTTCTAAAGATTCAAGAGGAATAAATGTTTTCCTAGCATCGTTGAATTATTTCTCTAAGTGGGTAGAGGAATAAGAACTTGTGAACATCCCAAATAAGCACATTATAAACTTCCTCAAATTAAATATATGTTGTAGATATAAGATACCAAGAGTCATAATAATATATAATGAATGACTTACATGATTCTTCTCAATAAGAGGTATACATCATAAGTTTTCTTCTCATTTTATCCTCATACAAATGGACAAGTGGAGGATACTAACAAAAATATAATGGATGTAATTAAGAAGATATTGGAAGGAGTGACAACGAATTGGTCTGATTTTCTACGAGAGGTTTTCTGGTCTTATATAACCACCCAATGAACAACAACTAAAACACCTTTTCTTTTGGTGTATGGGAAAAAGGAGTCATAGTAGCCGAAATTGCTATGATTTCCTACAAAATATCAACCTATGAATTTTGAAGTAGCTCAGAAGAAAAGAGGGCCAAACTTGATGAATTTAAGGAAAATGAGTAAAATATCATCTATTCGTTGAACACTAGAAAACTTTGATGGAGAACTGATATAACTCCAAATTTTACTTCTTAATCTTTGAAATAAGATATAAATTCCTTAGAAATGTATTCCTAAATAAAATAGAGAAGAGTCTTGACAAGCTAAGACCAAATTTGGGAAGAACTTTATACAATTGAAGAAAATGTCAAGCCGAGAACGTAGAAACTGTTGGATGCACAATGAAATAAACTTCGGTAACCATGGAACATATAACATCTCAAGCTCTACAACTCTTAATGGTAGCGCCGAGATATGAGGTTTAACAGAAGGAGACAAACACAAAGATAAGAAGACGAAAATAGAGAATAGATTATCTCTAACTCTAGGTCAGAGTATAAGAGACTTTAGATAAAACTTAAATTATATTCCAAAACGTCTGACCGCAAAAATAGGGCTTGGGAGCCTTTTATAGATATTCTCGAAACCCTACGCCAAAATTAAAACTTGTTCCTCACGAGATAAAATAAAGTCTATCCCAATTTTATAACGATTGGAGCTGGTTAAGTATTTTAATTAAATCCAATAAAAATAGAAAAATGGAAAACATTCACGAAAACAACAAAAAGAGGGCCTAAACGATAGAATTTTGGGCCCGGACTTCATCACCAAACTTCTCCCTCGGGATGCTTTCGGAAATCTTTGGGCTTCTCGACTCGTTCGATTTGATTGATCGCAATACCTTATTTGATTAAAATAAGGGGCCCACGTGTTTGAACAATTTTATGCCTTTAAAATTGATCAATTCAATTGGTACAATAAAGTATTAGACAATATAATGTTTTTTATAAAAAATAAGAGAATATAAAACAAAATAAAAGAAATAAAAAATAACTAACTAACTAATTTTATTTAGAACTATTTACAAGCAAAGAAAAATGATAAACACAAACTCTTTTAAAATTTACCCTAACCATTGATGACTTTGTTCACATAACACAATCGAGCTTACAAAATAGACCAAGTAAAAAACTAAAGAAATCTAAGGAGTAACAAATTAGATTGGGTTGGAGGAACTTCATCTTCAACCGAAGAAATATAGTTAGTTTGACTAAATGAGAAATTACTCGAGCTACAACAGGAGGGGAAGCAACATCATCCTGAGCAGTTCAAGAGGAAAAAAAACCATAAAAGTTCTGATTGTTTACCTCACGTCGAAAATTTAAAACCTCATAACCTCATTTACCACAATCGTAAGAAATCTCGATTTGGAGAACTATTTTATCCACAAATTTATGGGCTCTATTGTTTAGTAATATAATACCATATACTATCCACATAGAGTTTAATTTATTCTTGATTAAATATGAGAACTAATTTTGCTTCGACATTCAATAATGTTTCATGAGAAACCACAAGTTTTTTTATTTGGATGTTCTTTTTAAGTTCCACACGTTTCGAATATTCAATGTTAAATGTTTGTTCCAACATTTTTTAAAGTTATTTCCTTATGAGTTAGTTCTACAGTTCAACCTTTTTAGATATAGAGATCTTATTAAAGTTAGCATGCTGATCTTGCTCAGTTACCCGAAGCTGATGTTATGCCTTTAATTTCGCATCAACATGGCTAAAGATTCTAATATGACTGTGTCACGAAGAAGTAGCCACATCTTGGACAAAGTTTATCTTAATTTTTTTACAAACCTAGTAAGGTATTTTCAAACTTATCATACAGTTGAGCCACCAGTAATGCCTTAGCCACGATCTCAGACCTAAATAATATTTCGACTTTATATTTTCTCTCAGCTTCCACTATATTTTGAAGCTCGTCTTTAAACTTAACCTTATCTATAAATCTAGCTTGAAGCTTGGTCTTCATTTCTCCTCAACTTCAACGTTTGGTTGAATTGCAACCGTTAACTCTAAAGCATCCTCAAATTATTCTGCAGCCACTCGTACTGGCTGAAGATCACGAATATAGGAAACTGAATTCTCACAAGCTTGGTGAAATATTGTAAATCCATTAAGTAAAGTCTGAAACATAGAATAATAAATTAAAATACTCATAAGTATATAAACATACATGAAATTATTAAGTAATCAATTTAGAAAAAACTTATATTCACTCTAAAATTCATCTGCCTCTTAGCCAACTCTACTACATAAAGGTAGGTTGGTAGCTTCCTTTTGTTGGCTGAAGCAACAAACTAGTTGATTACCTCCAAAACCTGTTCGAAGGAAAAAAAATGAAAGCTCTAGAATAAATAAAGTAATTTACGTGTAACATTAACAACCGTTGGACTACTAAAGGTGTCCACATATATTGCAGAAGTACCGGAAGTTGCTAAAATCATTTCAAGCCATATCTAGTAGTCAAATGTGTCTTCCATTATAAATTTTATTATTATTTAATAATGTTTTCACTAAAAGAAACAAACATAAGTCCACTATTTTTATCATTAGTTGGGTGTATTGGATCCAAAAGACCAAAAGTAGAACCTTCAATATTGATACGGTTCATAACAGTTACCTCAGTTGTATAATTTGCAATCTTATTTTCTAAATGTAGAGTATGGCTTCTGATCACAATCCTTTGTCTTGGAAAAAACTACAACATTATTAGTAGAGGTTTGAACGACGAAAGTCCTAGCTTCCGAAGCATATGGTAACTCCTTAACTTGGACTTCAGATCTACCACTAGTACAAACTTCAAACAATCTATCATATTTCCACCTCACTCTTGCATGCTCATCAACTTTCATTGTAGCCTCAATCAGTTCAAGAATATTTTTCTTACCTGGAGCACGCTGGATGATTACCGTCTTAACATGAGAATTGTTTACCTTTGGAGATTTAGAGGAAGAATCAACATTTTATGATTTCTCACAAAAGGTGCTCGAAAGTCGGTCTTAGTCCTTGCTAGAATTTTATGAACAAATAATGCTCAAGTCATGGATATATTTCTCTACATACCACTATCATTAAAATGTTCATGAACAATGAGGGATTGATAAACACAAAATAATTGTTCGAACTCCTTAAAAAGCTTGACATACTTATTCTTAGCATATGGAAGCCGAATTTTGCATGACCTCTAAAGAACTAGAGATATTATCATAAAACATATCTAACTAAATTCAAACTCATGAACACAAAATAAATCACAACCAATGTACACAAAAAATAAAAGGCTTATTTTGGGAAATCCAAGTGCGAGAGGAAAATTATTTATTATCTTTCCATGCAGTCTCCCAATCACCCGAGATAAAATATTTTTTCCATATTCTGTTACAATCATCAAGAGTTCTAAAGATCTTCGATTCATTATCCATGATAAATATTGCCAAAATTTCCAAAGCTAAAATGCTCAAAAACTCGTTAAGATGTATAATGGACATTATTAAATCCTTCAAGCATTCGACACAAGTTGAATTGGTCAAATACGAGTTTGTGCAACAAGTTATAATAAGTCTCGGCTAAGAAAGAATCGAAGATCCATTCTACAATATACATAAAAAATAAAATTGCATAAGGTGGAGTGTCTAAAGGAGTCTTATCAGCTTTAGAAAATCGACATGAAAATTAGCAAGAATCTTTCATTCTTTTTTATTTCTGTCATAGTATTATATATTTATGTAAAAATATATAATTAGAGAGGCGGGAAGTCTTGGTAGAACTCATTAATTTCTTTACATAAGTGAGTTAGACTCCATATCATCTTCGGTCGAGGTCAATAATGAAAAATTAACCAAAAGGAACGGTCCAAAAAATAAATCACATATAAATATAATACCTATAAGAGAGCAACATCAATAACTTTAGACGCTAGATAATTTCTAGGACGAACACAAAAATACATATTCTCTTCAGATCTGTTGAGAGAAGACTTTGAATATTTGAGCCATCTCCCTCTATTTGAATCTTTGATTTGGAATTTTTTATTTTTACCATTTCATAGAAAAGAAAGAGAAAACAGTAAAAAATCCTAAGATGACATTTAAAGAAATAAATTAGAGCATAAAGACTAAAAATGAATCAGATGAACAAATTAAGAAGACAATAAAACTTTAAAATATAACAATTGAAGAGTACGTAAGTGAATTATTTAAATTAACGATCCAAATCGTATTGCACATAAATGACGAGGATAAATACATTTTATATGACTGAGATGACAGAGTCCATATGGCCAACTGCAACTACAAAAAAAATATACACGTTTAGTCATGCATCACACTATTTCTCTTTATCCAGGTAGGCATGCAATTAAACTACATCAACCATTTACATTTTTAGCTCCCATTCAAAAATGAAACAAGCCTCGGGCAATATTTATAAAAAGAACTATTGCAACATAATATTTATATATTAAAATAATAACTCAGCACAACCAGAACTCAATTCTAAGATTTCTTATTTTAGACTTATTAGTCTTTACTCCATACTTTGGAAAGACCAGAGGGTTGCACTCTTACGATTACGAGAAATCCAAAACAGTTGTTTCCAAGTAAATAAAATAATAATATGAAAGGTACCATTCATTAGTAGAATTTGAAACATTTCACTTTATTTCATTGGAGTGACTCTAATACAATTTTTAGAATAATTTGATTCCATATTCGATGTCATTTTTCATGTCCAACCATTCGAAACTTATATTTTATTTTTCATTTGAATTTCAAAAGGAATTATAATTTTTTTATTTCAAATTCAAATTCACACACATTAAAAATAAAAACAAATTTTTGTTAACTTACAATATCCAATGATTGCATCAATCTATCTATATATATATATATATATATTGTATATCAAAGTTTGTTTATTTTTTCGTAAAAATCTCAAATTTTTAAGTTTTGCTCAAGTTTTTTATTTACTGATTCAATTCATTAAAAAATCTCAAATAAACTTGTTATGCATACAGACTTCTATGATACTATTAACCTACTATTTGTTTTTAGTATTTGATTAATTTTAAGTCGATTAATAATGAATATAGTCAAATACATCATTAAAATAAGATTGATATATTTATATTAGAAATTTTAACAAATACTTCATCAATATAAATCAATAATTTAGTATTTAGCACAAAATATCAATGATGCATTCGAAATGATTCCCTTAAAAGAACTAACTTTACTGTTTTCTCCCAAATTTCATTAATCAAACTAACCATTATAAAAAAGAAATATAATTTCATTCTCACTTTAGAAATCTCATGAGAAATAAAAAAAATAATAATTACAAAATTCACATAAGAACATTTTTATTTTAATATTATAGTTGGATTAGAAAAATAAACACACACAAAAAAAAAAGTTGTAAACCACATTTCGACGTGTAACTAAACGTTGTATCGCTATAAATGTATATGCCATGGGATTTACAAGCTCGTAGTAACATCAAACAAACTATTAATTAATAATAAATAATTACTAAGCAAACCAATACTAGTTCAAGTACATTTAATGGTTTATTCGTCATCAATTAGTGGTATTTATTAAAGGACACACTTATTTATCCCACGAACTCATCATACATCCAATAACCCTAGACACACATCTTATTTCATGGAGAGTAGAACGTCTCACCATGTTCCCACTAACCTCAACAATCTTTCTACGTATGCTCCATACGCGTCATACTACAAAGAGTCCCATGGAGACTAGAACGTTCTCACTCAAATTAGACCTGAACATCATATTTGTTTTACCACAAATATGCGAACCTTTAAATATCATAACTCTTTACAACAAGCACTACTTATACGTCCGTCCATACGTCCGTCCATATGAGATTAACACACAACCCATCCATGAAATGAGCTCTCAAAAATTATATATATATAATAGGGTTACGCATGAAGAATATAATGTACTAGTGAAAAATGACACTTGGGCTAAAGTCTCTAAAATAATAGTTAAAATTTGATTACATGTAAGTGGATGTTTAAAACTAAACAAAAATAAAATGTTTTATGAACATTTTCAAGTCGAATTTTAGTTGCCAAAATAATTCCACACTCATCCTGCATAGACTACTAAAACATGTTTAGTCCCGTTAGGTATAATGTTAAGTCGTGGCTCGTTGATAACGTGACGAAAATAGAAGAAAGAAACAACGATAAAATTCTAATCCTAGGTTAGAGAAATAAGAAGATCTATCGAAATAATTCTCAAAATTCAATTAATCAAAGTCTGACGGTAAGATAGGATACAAGATGCTTTATATATGAAACATCTAAAAATCTAATAAAATATTCTAAAAACAATAATGTAAAAAATAAAAATTAAATAAAATCTGAATGCAATCAGATTTGATTCGCTAATTTGTTTTTTTACAATAAAATATAAAAAACAGTAACATCAGATTTTTGAACCCTAAAAAGTAGAATTTAAAGTCCGAATTTTGTGATAAAGTCACGTTTTTTATAGTTGTTGGGCTCTTCGAGACGCTCAATTTTAGTACAAATTTAGCCTAATTATGGTACCAGAGTGATAAATAAGGCTCATCCGCGTCTGCCCAAAATAGCTACATAGTTGTGGACCATCTGGCCTACATTATCCTCTCCCGGTTGGGAAGAATCCATCGTTAGATTTCCAACTGATTCTTTTACAGTGATCTGCGGTGAGTGTACGTCAAACTATTCTTCATCCTCATTCTTTAATAGCACATTTGGTATCACAATACCTTCACAAAAAATATTATGTATCACTTCATCACCTCCAAAAACTTCTCCATGTTTCATTACAAAGCCTAACCTTGTATCAATTAAAACAATACTTTTTTTTCTATCAATCTCTTCGTAATCTCAACCACAAAGATATCATCTTTCATTTTCCCAAAACAACAACATGCATCAATAGAGTACTGAAACAAGAGTTTGATTTTAGGATAACATAAAATACCTGGAATATACATATGTACAATAAAAGGTATTGCTTCATAATCCTTCTTCAACGGAACCTCTAGAACGATGCAACCCTTCTTTAACAAAACCTCTATTGGCTGCAAATTACCTCCATTCACATCAATTTTATCTTTCATCTATGCCAATTTTTTCTCTTCACTAGTTTTTTTATTTTTTTTCTATTAACGATTGATGAAACACTTAGCTTCATTAATGCTTTTCTCCTACATTAATGCTCTTCTCCTCAACTTCATCATCATAGTTGTCGTAGATTGGTTTGTCAAACACGGGCTCAAACATAGTTTTAGCATCACAGCTAAGATTGGTAGCTGGTGCAGTATGAGCATGAAACTCCTTAACTAGTAGTGGTTTTGGAGATACTACTCTAGATGGCACTGATATAAACTTGCAACCATCTTTCACAAAACTGTATCGTTTCGTTCTACCATCATAAGTAGAATTTCTCTTAAATTGCCATAAACGTCATAAAACTAGATGGAAAACGTCCATCGTAACTACGTCACACCATGCTGTATATTTGTAATTACCAACAGAAAATGAAATTAGACAATGTTTGGAAACTATTACCTCAATGTACTCTATTAGTCCTTAAAGTATGTATGTGTATGAATGAGTTTCAGTATTCAACGGCAGTTACTGAACAACCTCCTCTAAAATCAGATTCTCATAACTATTCGAATCGATTACAAACTTGCAAATTATTCCTCCAATTGTGCAAGTAGACTGGAAGATGTCGTTCTTTATTCTAGTCCTTAAATAAAGAAGTACCCGGAACATGATTCATGTATATGCGTAGCAGAAATTGCTGGGCTCTGATACCAATTGATAGCCGAGCAGAAATTAGAAGAAAGAAACAATGATAAAACCCTAACCCTAGGTTAGAGAAATAAGGAGATCCATATAAATAATTCTCAACATTCAGTTAATCAAAGTCTAACGGTAAATAGGGTACACGATGCTTTATATATGAGACATCCAAAACCATAATAAAATATTAAAAAAAAAATAAAAAAAATAAAAAAAAAAATCTAATAAAATCTCAACTCAATCAAATATGATTCACTAATTAAAATATTTTTTAAAAATAAAATAAAATAAAATAGAATAAAATAACAAAAAGAGTAAAATAGGGTTTTCGAACCCTAAACAGTAGAGTTTGAAGTCCGAATTTTGTGACAGTCATTCTTTTGACAGTTGTTAGGATCGTTGAGACGTTCAATTTGAGTATCAATTGCGCCTAGTTCTGATACCCGAGCGACAAATAAGGCCTACTCGCGTCTGTCCAAAACAACTACATAGTTGTGGGCCATTTGGCCTACATCACTGGTCCTTAAGGGAACTTGATGTATACAATACATTTATTCAAGAAAATATATAAAGGAATGTATACATGTCACAACCACCAAAAATATTTTATAATGATGACCCCATCTTATGTCTACGAACTCAAACAAAATCTTTAACATAAATTGAGAACCTTTCTTCTTGGGTTGATTTTCAAAAATCCAATATGTTGACACGTAACTTTTTATCTTTCATACTAAGGGGCATATGTATCTTCTTATTTATTTTGAATATTTATTTCTCATGAGAGACAATGATATCATAGTTAATCGCTTTATTTTCATTATTTCTCAAGGATTTTTCATCATTGTGGGTGTGAAAGTTATCCTAGACAACCATGACATGTTATCCTCACAAAAGTGATATATCTTCGATCTTCTCGCAAGATGCAAAGATTTTTATCACTCGCGTAACACAAGCCCCACGATCACGCTCACCTCAGGTTCTTCTCGTCATAATCTCATTAAGTATCTCCACGTTGTGGGAGCCTTCAATACTTTCTAATAACAAGACCTGACATTACTTTTGTTGTCAAAATATTGTTTTAATAAAAGCATTGCACTAAACTTGAACATTTTTTTTTGTAAAACGACTGATACACTATCTTGTTGTTATTTTGACGATGAGCTTAAACTTTACAAAAACTCTAATCATAGTTTACATGCATCTCATTCACCTTTATTAGTTTATAACCATTTTTTGATGTTAATTGGATAGGAGGAGATAAAGATATTTTTGCTCCACCAATTCTCATTAAGCCCTGTAACAACAAATACTTGCTAAATCCTCCAATAAAACATAGTATCACTTTTTTAGCTAAATCCTCCATTAAAGCATAGTATCACATTTTTAAAAATACAATAATTATCTCTTGATTGATCTTGATATCTCGTTTTAGAAATACGATATATTTTATTGTGATAATATATACAACTAAACTCTCACTTAAATCCAAATACTCATTCTCGTGATCAAACATGTTGTCCTGTATATATTAAATATAGCACATGTCAAATCAAAATACTGTTATTCACGTAGCTTATGTATCTTTCGAAGACCGACTAACACAAACTTTTATCCTAACACTTACAACCACAATATTCTTCAAACTTAAATACAAATTAAAATTCTTTCATATCCCCATTTATGTAAATGAAAATAATAAGTTATTTATCTTTTATTTATCATCCGTTATTTGTATTAAATAAAATATCTATTATGAAGTTATCGGATCAATATTTAAACATGTAATTACTAATCTTATTATATATATATATATATATATATATATATATATATATATATATATATATATATTGGTTTATTTCAATTTATTATTAAAGTTAAATAATATATTTGATTATACATATTATATAAATAATATTTAATATGTAATAAAATAATAACTTTTTTTCGGTCAAGTGGTTAACATTCCCGAAGTTATGTGTAAATTTATCGGCGTAAACAAAATATAACAAATTTTGGTAATTGATAATTGTTTATAATCTTGTGTTGAGTAATTGGGTGTGTTCTCATTAAACCTAATAATTAGGAAGCATCATGATGAAGTCATGGCCACGAAGAGATAATTATACATGATGATACCTGAATAAGTCACTAAACAAAGTAGTAATTCACTCTCTCTTGCTTATATTACAAGGATGCTTTGTATATATCCATATCCATATTGGACTCATCATCATCCACAACTATAATAATTCTACATTGACTGAAATACTTACTCCAATGAGATTCAAAAGTACGAATCAGAATACAAATTTAACAAAAGATTGTGGATTTTAGAAGACTTGAAACGCATATTCATTATGTTTTAGGAGAAGAAGTATCTTAGGTATATGAAAAAAGTTTATTGTTTGCTAAATGCACACGGCTTTATTTGTGAAACCAATGCTTATTCGGTTGACAAAACACATGCAAGGTCGCGCTATGTAAAGCAACGCGAGGCAGCTTCAATGGATTTACTAGAGGTTTGGAACCCGAGAAGAACCATGAAGACTAGCTATATATTCAGCAGGAGGGTGATCATTGCTAAGTGTTGGCATGGCCAACTTTTGGCATAAATTTGCATAAAATATGGCTACGACCATCCACAGCGAGGGTTGTGGCAACTCTCTTAGCGTTTTCTAGTCTACGACTAGACACGTCTACATGTACGACACACGGAAGCATTTTCGTGCGTCCCATCACATATTAATATTATGGACATGATTTCGTTATAGGAACGGTAAAAACACAGTGGATATCCGTGTTAGCATGGGCAGTACAGATTCACATACCCATCCGGAGAGCATCAATACACTGCGAGTCTTTTTTTGTCACGGTATCACAAAAAATATCCGTGTTTACATATGAAAAACGCGATATTTTTTTCCAATTTATCAGAAACCCAAAATAATATATATTCTAATATTATATATGTCGGTTACGGTCTGATTATAATATAACTAATTAGTATAACTATTTGATAATATTATATTTTTTCGAGCACCAAAAATTCAAAATAAGTTATATTATTGTGTTGTTATAGTTTAGTTATAATATAACTCATTAATGTATTTATAATATATGTGATAAGTGTGGTAATAAATTGATTATAGTCTAATTAAATAGAACACTTATATATTATGTGATAATTGTGGTTATAGTTTCATCGTAATATATTTATAATATATTTGAAAATTGTTACTATATTTTTATTATAATATAACTAAGTGCTATACTTATAGTATATGTGATAAGTGTTGTTATAATTTGATTAGAGAATTAACTATCATTTATAGTATATATGGTGTTGTTGTAGTTTGATTAGTTTATTAATAGCATACTTATAATATTGTATAGTTTGATTATTATATTAGTTACTATTTATAGTATATATGATAAGTGTTGTTATAGTTTGATTGTAGTATACTAATACTTATAGTATATGTCGTTAGGAGTATGAAAAAGTAACTTAAGAACATAAGTGTTATGGGAAAACCCTAAAACAATGAACTCCCAAGGTAGTAATATTATTGATTCGAGAAGGTTATTCAATCTATGCCTTTACAAAACCCTTAGCCCTGTATTTATACTACTCTTGACCATAACTCTCCTATTAATGGGCCGTGACCATTATCAAGTCAATTACCACAAATTCCCTTTAATCATGGTCCTTGGATATTTGACTGTTGACTATCTTTCCTCGATTAGTGGCCTTTAATATAGTTTACAATACTAACTTCATTAACACTTGTCGACGTAACGGTTAATTTCACAACTTGTCGTGCTGAGCATTTTTTGCAGCTCTGCTCGGCGGGTGCTAAGGCTGCCTTGACTGCCCAGGTAAGGTCTGATGCCGACTTATTTCTGGTTGAGCGATGTCGCACACTATGTTCCTTGAGCGTGCTTGCTTCTGATCGTGCTCTGCTCAACTGTAGCTGAGTGTAGACCAGCCCTTCTGTATTTGCTTTGATCGAGTGTGCATACTTCTAGTCGAGTTATGCTCGACGTCGGTTTGAGTGCGCTTGGCTTCGTATCTTTCCTGCTCAGATTAAGCGCTTCATCTTCTTTTCCATTCTTTCTTTTTGTCCCACTCTATATGCTCCTGCTCGGCTTCGTTCTGCTCTGCTCTGTTTTCCTTGGTCCTATTTTGTCTAGTTCTGCTCGGCTTTGACGTGTATCCTTTATATTGGTTGTGGGTACTTACTCCTTTATTAGGGCCCCCCTAGTCCAAATAGTAAATGTGAAACAATTACTGATAAGAATAAAAAATAAACTAGAATATGAAAAAGGATGTGGGTGACGTGTCAATCGCTGATTTGATAGCGCGTGTCGATTTAGTTTGATTTTCTGACAAGTTACTGTAGAAAAGTGTGTTAAACGTTTACGTTCTCGATGAAGGATTCAACGGGTGTCATTATTGTGACGACGGTTGAGTAAGTGAACCGTTTGGGTAACTATTTAGAGGGTTTTTTCAAAAATCTAAGTCTTTATTTCTAGAAAAGATACTTTGTGAGCATTACTTGAAAGAAAATTGGAGATGAGAACCAGGGTTGTCATCGCGTTTTAACCGGTATTTTGATACACTCGTTGGAGAGGGCGCCATATATATTATCGAAGAGCAGAGTACTAAAAAAAGTATGTATTCTCTTGTGGGTCTTCTACTTGTAGTTTGGGTAGATAATGTAAGTAATGGGAAATTAAAATGGTTTAAGGGGCTTGTAGGATCTTGAGAATGCATGATTTGTTATACCAAATACTGGGTTTATTGAGAGTATGGCCACACATCATGTGGTGAAACCCTAATCTTATAACCAGTGTTGGGTAATTGCAGTCGGTTTATTCATGGCGCCAAAGAAACCAATGAAGAATAAAACAGTGGAATCGAAATCGGAGTATGGGGAGATGGCGGTTTTAGAGGAGTATTTCGCCAAAATTACTCCGAAGTATGAGTACCTAACTAATGAATCCATAATGGAGTTTATAAGTAAATATGGGTTTCCCAACGACGTGACCGTTAGGGTGCCTCGAGCGGGGGAACAACCTTATACAGCGGAGGAGGAAGAGACCTGCTTATTTACAACCTTGTTTGATTGGGGACTGCGGCTCCCTTTGCCACCACTGGTTACAGAATTCTTTAGTTTCATTGGTATTTGTCCTACCCAGCTAACATCGAATGAGTGGAGGAAGTTGCTGAGCATTTTTCTTAGTTCGTAGTACTTCAAAATACCTCTCTGCTTGGCCGACGTATTAGCGGGGATGGAGGTGGCCAAACTGACGCAGTCGTCATTTTTCTATGTACAGTTAAATAGAGCAAGACATATAGTGGACCTGCCCAATTCTGATAAGACCTGAAAGCATATATTTATTTATGTGTCTGGTAAGTGGGAGTATGCGAGTGTTACGATGAATCTTCAGTTAGAAAGACGTTAAAAGTCTAAGTGTAAGCCTTTTTATGTGTTTGAGTGTGCAGATTGGTTTATAAACGTAATTGTAATCTATGTCATATTGATGCAGGTGAGGGTAAATACCAGGAGGGTGTAAAGAGGATCGTTCAAAGGGGTCGGTAAATCTTTTGGCAAAATTATCTGCCGCGGTGCACGCTGCTTGGAGAGACGAGCCGACTTAGGTCTTCTCTATGGTGACCTATCTTAAAGCCGACCTGTGGCGCATTCCCGAACTGGTGGTGGCAGAAGACGGGAGAATGATAATGGTTGGTAGCAAAGAAGAGACCACATTGGAGAGGCTCGGAGCACTATTGGAGCAGAGGTGTGAAGAAGGGGATTTCTCTGGGCTTGGTTTAACAGTGCTGCCAGTTCGAAGGACAAGAGAGGTGAGCGGTTCATCATTTACGCTCGAAAGGGCACAGAAAGGGGAAGAGGTGGAGATGCCGAGCAAAGAGGGGCAGTTGGCCATTGGATCCGAAGAGGTGGAATGCAGTGGCAAGAAGGCGAGGTCGCGGGAAGAAGACTCAGAGAAGGTAATCAGTCCTCTAAAAAAGAAGAATAATTGGGTAATTAAGTCTTCCCCCTTTTCACAAAGAAAGTTGGTGCTGGTTGATGATGATGAGGTGGATGGAACCGTTGGAGGTTAGGTGAAGGATGCTGGTTATGTACATGTAGAGGAGAAGGAAAAGTTCTCTCGAAAGGTGCCAAAGGTAGTGGTGATTGATGATAAGGCCCCAGAAGTAGATGATGGGGTGAAGGAAAAGAAGGTGCCCGCTCATGTGGCACAAATGATGCAAAATTTTGTGCATGGCCTTAGGTCAGGGGCATCGTTGGTGAATGTCGTGGTGCCTGAGGCCTTGCAGTCGAAGAGGTCAGGAGAAGTTAGGGATGGGGCTCAGCAACTCCCTCAGCATGTTGAAGCGCTGCTAGAACCGTCAGTGGAGCTGGTGATGCATACGGCTTCTTAGATGATCATTGATCAGGTCCGGCATGCTTCTGACTTGTCGTTCTACGATACGCTGCCAATGAACGAGATTTTGCAGCGTTAGTTAGAATTGGCTTTGGAGGTAAGTGTTGTGGTGTATAAATTGTGATTTATTCAATTGACCGTAATATGTATGTACTGGAAAAATGAGTATTTTAATGATGTGTGTTGTGCAGATGCAATATAATTCGCATGCTCTGGCATATCGGCACCTGTCCTTATTGGAGGTCCGGGCGATGAAGAGGTGGAAACCAGAGCCCATGTTTTTTGGCTCCATGCGAGGGCTGACAACCAAACTGGCCCGATAAAAAAATGCATATAGACTGGCTAAGCAGCGGGCAGAGAAGGCACAAAAAGAGAACGAAGAGCTATTGCGTCAACTGGGCAAAGCATGTGTGGAGGGAGACAGAGGGAGTAAGCAATGCATAGAGACGCTGACGAGCATGAAACTTTTGACGGTGCAGAATAATAAACTGTTGAAGAAGAACGAATCCCTCGTTGTGCATAACTCGTAACAGTTAGTTTAACCGTTGACTATCTTTTCTTGATTCATGTCCTTTAATATAGTCTACAATACTAACTTCATTAACACTTGTCGACGTAACGGTTAATTTCACAACTTGTTGTGCTGAGCATTCTTTGCAGCTCTGCCCGACGGGTGCTAAGGCTACCCAGGCCAAGTCTGATGGCGACTTATTTTTGGTTGAGCGATATCGCACACTATGTTCCTCGAGCGTGCTTGCTTCTGATCGTGCTCTACTCAACTGTAGCTGAGTGCAGACTAGCCCTTATGTATTTTCTTTGACCGAGCATACGTACTTCTAGTCGAGCTCTGCTCGATGTAAGTTTGAGTTCGCTTGGCTTCGTATCTTTCCTGCTCGGATTAAGCGCTTCGTCCCGCTTTTCTAGTCTTTCTTTTCGTCCCACTCTATATGGTCCTGCTTGGCTTCGTTCTGCTCTACTCTACCAGATTTTGTCTTGCTCTGCTCTGTTTTCCTTGGTTCTACTTTGTCTAGTTTCACTCGGCTTCGACGTGTATCCTACATATTGGCTGTGGGTACTTACTCTCTTATCAATAAGTACTGCCAAAGTTTACATGTTGTTTAAAGATGGACCGCCGAAGATATGTGTAGCACAGAGTGTTTAAACTTTTATAGGATGAAGATAGGGCCAATAATTAGGTGCGACGAGGTTTGTTAGAATCCAAAGTCTAGATTTGTCGAAAATGAAAAGAATAATTCTAGTGAACCGAAGTTGTAAACTGATCATATGCGGCCCGAAGGTGCGGGACATGATTATTGAAGGGATTCTAAAGATACTTAGAAGCTTATAGAGGAACCTGAGTCACTAAGAGTTTGAATTAATGTTGAATCTAAGCTTTTGATCATAGAGTCTTTAATCTAGGCGTGCTACACAAGCATATAACACAATACGACACATATGCTCTCTGTCGAATAGATGTCAGGGTAAAATTTGTCCTTATGTACTGGTCTTCATGGACAAATGAAGAAATGTGTTGTCATGCTAATGTGAGCTGGAGAGTATTATGCACATCATTGATCCTCTATAAGTAGTGAGAGTTGGGTATGAATTCTAATACAACTGGTCATTTGCGTGAGTAAAATACTTATGAAATTTGATAGAGTAAGCTACAACCTTTCGACCTAATGAGGTAGAAGATCACTACCTGGAGACATTCTGAGATTAATATTTATTTTGTAAGATGAGAGTGCTTTGTAACAAAGATGAGTGGTTTAGTTTTTAGTATTTGAGTGAGTGTTCTTGTAATCTATTATAAATAAAATATATGTATGTTTCATGTGGATATAGGATTATTGCACTATTTGAACCTTGGTAAATATGTGTGTGCTTGGGTTTAGATTCTTGTTTTTTTCTTGTTTTGTTAATTTGGGAGCTATCTAATCTTTGTCTTCTATTTTTTTGGTTTTAAATTCAGTACTACAACCAAACACATTTCGTTCGAAGTGGTTAAGCTTCATATAACTTTGTCAAAACTTTGGTTGGTTCTTGGATATGATATTTTCGGTTATTTTGAAGTATAGGTTCTCTTGTAGGAGGAGTTTCCCTAACATATTTGATAAGTGCTCTTATAGTTTGATTATTGTATAAGTAAAGTAGTATACTTATAGTATATCTGGAATGTGTTCTGATATATTATGATTAGATGATAAGTGTTATAAGTATTGTTAAAGTATGAGATTTAAAGAGAAAAAAATATGGTTGAGTTAAGTAATTCACAATTTATAATCTTGGGAGGCAGAAATTGTACAAATGTTTTTAGTTTAAACTACCTTATTACAAATTTATTAATATATTTTTATTGAGTATGATATTCTTCTCCAATTTTATCTTTTTATTCAACCAATAATTCTTCAACCTCACCAGTTTGATTAGTAATATTTTCTTTAATATTGCTTAATTCGTGAAATGTGTCCTTTTGATGTTCTTCCATGGTATATTTTGTGTTTTGTATCCTATGTTTTGTCGTAGTGCAATCTTTGATTACAAGACATACTTTAGTTACTTGGCTAGTCAATCTTGATCTTTTTAGTTGTGTATTGCAGCTTGTCCATATTAAATGCAGACTCACTTGCCAATATAGACATAGGTATAAAAATCAACTCATTGGCTAACCTAGAAAGAATATTAAATCATAATTCGTTGGACTTCCACCACACTAAGACATCAAGCGGGTGACCCTCATCATATATACCCGAATCTATTGAAAACATGGGGCCAGTTCATTAATATATCAATTAATTATTGACATTTGTGGGATATTTTGCATAGATTTTCTCAATTAGTTGTAATGAGACCTAAGTTTTCATCCTGTGCTACTACTACCTAAAATCGGGGATGAACTAAATTTATTTTTCTCGTATTTCTCATCATAAAAATTATATACATCATATACAAATATTTTTCAATCTCTTGACAATACATTTTTCTATAAAAAGGATCATGAAGTCTGATACTAGTATAAATGATAAACATATTGATGAAATGCATTCATTTTGAGACCAAGATTTAAAATGAACCAAACAACATAAACGAGTAGGATGGGATGGAAATACGTGGTTATTTTTTTCTTCCATCTTTGGGACCATTTTTATATACACATGTGTATCCATATTTACACTATATACATGACAAAGCATATAGCACATTCAAAGTCTATATGAACGATAAGACTATATTGTGTAGAAAAATCATAATTATAGAAATTAAACATGGCTAAGAACTTTACCAATTTATGGCAATATGACCAATTTTGACCCATGAGAAGTCGGTAAAATTCCACATTCCTAAGCATACACATCTCATAAAAACATGTAACTTACCTCTTATACATATACGTACGTTTAAGAAGATCATAAGTAGAGTTTCATCTAGTTTCGACATCCCAAATTATTATTATTTAATTTCTTTCCAGTAGCCTTAATCATTTTTTATATTCATGTTTTCTAGAATCTAAATTAATTACAAGTAGAACGACATGTTTAATAGGCTCAATAATTTATTTAAATGTCTTATGTAATTCATAATTTACAACCAATTGAAGTATATGACATAAACGTCTAGCATGATTTTTTTCTCAAAATTCAATTTTTATGGAGGTTTAAGTCTCACAATACTTAAAGTGTAAGCAAATGCATTATCAAAATAATGTATCGTGAGCTTATCCTGAACATTAAATTCATGCACACATTGTAAAATACCTTCTGAAATTTTAGCGGCATTGTGTTTGAAAATCAAACGAAAATATATAATTATTCTATGATGCGTACAATTAATATAAATCTAATATAAAGTAATACATTTAATATCAACCTAAAAAAATGTTGTTATATCACCAGTCAAATAAAATTCCCATGGCAAGCATGCGATCATACTACGAATATATTTTGTTCGTTTTTAAAATATTGAAATGCTAATTTTCTCATGGGACTCAATCGTCTTTTGTGTTTGATAAGGGCATAAAATACCAAGTATAATAGAGGATCCAAGTTGTAATACATTAATGTACAGGGACTTAGTTGTAAAGTAAGAAATAGATGACATAAGTATAAATAAAAGTGGTAACATGTAATTAGAATAGATTTAGCATGTGACAGTGGGCCCTACAACTATCACTATATAAGGAAAGATTTTGCCCCCTAAAAGGGGACCTTCTAATAATTAGTACTTTATTTTGACTACTTTCTCTCTCTAGAATCTTGTACTTAATATGTTTGACACCCTTTTTCCCATTCACGTTTCCCGATAAACTACCTCAGATATTTTGACACTTATCATTGGCACCGTCTGTAGGAAAAAGAGATACCCGGAGATCAGGTTCCCCAAAATCTTGACCTTACAAAAAACGTCAGCGAATGAATACCGAGGATAGGAAGGGAAAGACAGAAACAATATTATGATAATGAGATGTCATTCTCGGAGGGTCGGAACTCTGAAGACTTGTTTGGTGATGATGATCAAGGAGATCATGGCCGAAGTAAACGGTCGACCCTAATCATAACTAGGCAACATCTATTAGACAACATTGCAAAGCTAAATGTCGAGAAGGAGCTGGCTCTGGCTGAGAAGAAAGGTCGGCTGGATGGTCGAAGCAAACGATCAAGTGAAGAAATGAAAGAAGCCCAACATAATGTTGATTGGGAGGAAGTAGACTTTTACAAAGGCAGAAATTAAATGCAAAGGTTCGACGGGGCTACACGAAAGAAATATGGATTTCGATCCAAGCTTGAGTACAAATTTTATTCAAGGGAGGATATGTGCGAGTCTTCTTCCCCGGTCAGAGATTTCCGACACTTCAGGAAGGACAAAAGGATATCTCAGAAGGTATAAGTCATTGCGAACTAAGATAGTCGAACCTTAGGGAGGCAGCATCGACAAAGTGACTCCCACATCTGCTGAAAAGATCGGTACGGTTACATTTAACAGAGAGTAGTTGAATTTCCCTCAGTTCCAATTTCTATAAGGGAGCCAGTCTTACGGCTACAGGGTGGGGAGTCAATTTTCTAACCCAATTGATGAAAGGTTGTTCCGGAGTCGTGCAGAAGGCTTATGAGGTGGAACTTTTAACATCAGGCATAATTGGACGTCGTCCTCTTTGTCAGATAAAATTTTGTTAGGAAATCTCCTAAAGCGTTTTGGCATCTCCAAGCTTGAAAATTATGATGGAAAAAAGACCCAGATAATCACTTGGAAGCTTTCAAAAATTTTATGCTAAGTTTTGACAATGACGACAAGTTGGTTTGTCAAGCTTTCTCAATGACGTTTAAATACCGGGCTTCAAAGTGGTATAATCGATTGCCATAAGAATGCATTAAGAATTTCAATATGTTCTGGATGATGTTCAGACAACAGTTTGTCAGAAGCAAGAAGTTTTTAGCAAACGGGGATACAATAATTAATTGCCGACAAAAGGTCGGAGAGAGTTTGGGGGATTATACTCGACGTTTTATAGACGCAAAGACAGATCTCGATTATTGTGACAAAAGTGTGGCCTTAACTGGTTACAGATTAGGCTTGTTACCGGGGCCGATGAAGCAAGTTGTGACGAAGAAGCATGCTTTCACTTTTTCAGCTTTGTTAGCCCATGTCGAAAAGAAGATCCTGATCAAGGAAACCGAAGCGTCAGAATTGGAAACACAGATTCAACAAACAAATCAAGCTTCGGTGGTTACGTATCATAAAAATCCTAAAACAAGTACGATCCCTCAGCCGCAACCGATAAGTACCGTAGCACCAGCAGCACATGGGAAATGATCGGGAAATCAAACTCAAAGGACGCGAAATGGCTACCAAGGAAATAATTATCAACCCATATCGAACAAATGGGTTCGGCCTGATTATTTTGCTGATTTAACTGAGTGTGTTGTGACTATCTTTGATAAGTCGCAGAAGAGCGTGCATTTTATGAAGCCATTTCCGATCGGAACTCCCCGCGAAGGTCGGAACAACCGATTCCGTAGGTACCATGATGATGTAGGTCATGATACCAAGGATTGCACCGCGCTCAAGAATGAAGTACAAACGCAAATTGACAGTGGTAAATTGCTAGAGTATGTGAAGAAACAAGCTCATCAAGGTGAAGCAGCCAAGCAAATTGTAGCGGTGCCAAGATATAAAATTTATTTGGTGATTTCTGAGGTTAATGATTCGTTCGATTTATCCACCGAATATCTGGACCCGGATAAAAACAGGAATATAATCGGAGTGATTGAGGAAGTGGTACCCCCAGCACGAGAAAATGTAAGAGAATTATGCAAATTTTTTGAGTCTCTGACTATCTTCGGGGGCGATTCAATGGCAGGTATTACCAATTCTTCACGAAAGAGGCATATAGTAAATCTAGCTACTCAGTTAGAGGCAAACACTTTTCCTCATTTGTACCAAAATCTGTCTCATATTCTATTATTTGATGACGATGACATGAGATACATTGCTAGCGCTCATGAGGATGTAATCGTGATTGTGGCGGCTATTGCAGGGGAGAAGGTGCGAAGAATTTTTGTGGATACCGGTAGTTCAGCAAACATTATTTTCTTATCGACCTTTTCAGGGTTCAGGAATAAGCTAGTGATTTTAAAATCAGATCGTACAATTATCAGCTTTACAGGAGCATCGACAGAAGTAGTAGGTGAATTTGAGGGAGTGGTTCAGCTCGGAAAAGGGCCTTTCAAAAAAGAAGTGACAGTTTTGTTTATTGTCGTTAATGCACCCACGTCGCACAATGTAATTTTTGGCCGCTCTTTGTTGTAAAAAATGCATGTCGTAACTTCTACAGTTCACCAATTCCTGAAGTATGTAATCAGAAACAACATCGGAGTTGTCAGAAGCAACCAAAATACCGCGAGGGAATGTTACCGGGCAGCTTTAACAGTGAAATCAGATAGGGAAATGGTCGATGTGAGGGATTAGCAGTTAGCGGGGTCGGCCCATGGATCAGAGCCTGCAGACTATCCTAGGGAGACCCCAGTTTTTTTGCTTACGGATGACACTTGTGAGAGCTATGAATTTTCCAAAGGAAAGGTCCTGAAGATTGGGGTAAACTTGTCCCTTTGGTTCCAAAAAATGTTGATCGATTTTCTTAAACAAAAGTTACATTTGTTCGCTTGGTGTTCAGAAGATGTAACAAGAGTCCCCGAGAGCGTCATCTATCACCAGTTTTTCTGTAAATCCAAGTATTTGACCCATAAAACAAAAGCGCCGAGCGTTTTCTCAAGAAAAGAAAGAGGCAATCATTTCAGAGTTCGAAAGATTGACAAGGGTAGGGCACATACGGGAGTCCCGGTACCCGCGATGGACAACAAATCCAGTTCTGGTTAAAAAGAAAAACGGAAAGTGGAGAATGTAAGTAGATTTCACAGACCTCAACCGAGCATGTCCCAAGTAACCGTTCCCAATGCCAAAGATTGATCAGTTGGTAGACTCGACATCAGGTAACAAGATATTATCTTTCATGGATGCCTACGCAGGGTATAATCAGATAAAGTTGGATCCTAAAGATCTGGAAAGCACAACATTTAATACCGGAAGGGGTTTATATTGTTACAAGGTTATGTCATTTGGTCTAAAAATGCGGGGGCTACCTGTCAAAGGCTTTTGAGGAACAAATCGGACGGAATGTAGAGGTCTATATTGATGATAGATTGGTCAAAAGCGGCACCGATGAAAGTCATTTTGCAGATCTAGAAGAAACATTGAGGAACCTTGGAAAAATGAACCTTAAATTGAATCCAGAAAAATGCTCATTTGGAGTTCGATCTGGAAAATTCTTAGGGTTCATGATCAGCGAGAAAGGGATAGAGGCGGATCCAACCCAGTTAAATTCTCTGAATAATATGGCACCTCTGAGGAATGTTAAAGAGGTACAGATTTTGACCGGGCGATTAGCAGCGCTGAACAAATTTATCTTGCGATCTTTGGACAAGTGCGCACAATTTTTTCAAGTTCTAAGGAATGCTAAGAATTTTAGTTGGACTCGTGAATGTACTGAAGCGTTCCGCAACATCAAGAATTATTTGTCATCCACAACGTTGCTGACAAAACCACTACCCCAGGAAATGTTGTTTCTTTATATAGCGATTTCGGAGCATGCGGCGAGTGCAACGTTAGTTCGAGAAGAGGATAGGATCCCTAAACCTGTCTATTATGGGAGTAAAAGTTTGCTGGACGTAGAAAATAGATACTTAAATCTTGAGAAATTAGCGTTGGATTTGGTAAAAGTCGCAGGAAAAATGCGACCGTACTTCCAAGGCCATTTATTACGTTCGAACCTCTTTCCGCCTTAAAAGTGTTTTATAACGACCTAATGTTTCTGGCCGTATGACGAAATGGTCGGTAGAAACGGGGGACATTGATATCGATTTCAAACCGAGAACGGCTATCAAGGGGAAAGCGTTGGCAGACTTCTTAGTGGAATTCCATTCCAGCATACCCGAGAAAGTATCAGTCAAGCTAGAGATTAACACGGATGAATGGATAGTCAGAACGGATGGTGGCTCAAGTATCATCGGATGCGGGGGTGACGTTCAAATTTCTACACCAACAAGGATTGCAATGCATCAAGCGATCCGTTTCGGTTTCAAGGCTTCGAACAACGAAGCTGAGTATGAAGCAACATTAACAGGCCTAAGGCTGGCGCAGATTTACAGGGCAAGAAATGTTCGGCTAATCAGTGATTCACAGCTACTCATAAATCACGCAACCGGACAATCCGAGGCAAAGAAAGAGCAGCTGGTTCAATATTTAGCGGCTTTGAGAATCTTGGCTTCGTCGTTTAAAAAAGTTACTAATGAACATGTCTGAAGGGAAGATAACAACATCGCTGATTCATTAGCAACAACGACGTATTTGGGAGAGTACCCCTAGATTTTAACGCAAAAATATTCGTCCATCTTGAAGAGAAAACACCTGGAGAGTCGACCAGATGTAGCTTGTCAAATTTCAACGGTTTCAAACACTGATTGGAGAAGCAACATTACAAAGTTTTTTACTGAGGAAGTGTTTCCCAATGATAAGAATCGGCAAAAAGTGTTCGGAACAAGGCGCGAGGCTTTGTCTTTTTGGGAAATATTATTTACAAAAAATCTGCAAGCAGACCTTTGTTAAGATGTTTGGGGCGTGGAGAGTCACATATGGTGTTGTCCAAACTGCACGACGGTGAAGGATCGACACACTGCAGCTTCAAGATATTGGTCAAGAGAGTCCTTTTGTCAGGTTTTTATTGGCCTATGTTATCTGCTGATGCGAAAGAATTGGTCAAAAGATGTGATACGTGCCAGAGGTTTTCCAATTCGATCTATACTCCAACAGTCCCTCTAGAGTCTATTTAGGAGGGTTTACCGTTCGATAGGTGAGGGATAGACCTAGTAGGACCGCTTCCACTAGAAACTGGAGGAAGGCAGACTATGGTAGTGGCAGTGGATTATTTTTCAAAATGGGTCAAAGCAGAACCACTGTCTGGCACCAGAACTAAGGATGTGGTGAAATTCATATGGCCGAACATTTGCTATCGATATGGGGTCCCTCATAAGATAACCATGGATAATGGCCCTCAGTTCAACAATAAAGAAATGAGGGAATTTTGTGCCAATCACAATATACAACAGTATTTTTCAGCCCCATTCCATCCTCGAGCAAACGGGCAGGTCGAAGTTACTAACAGAACGATCATCAATGGATTGAAAAGGATATTGGAACCAAAGGTTGGGAAATGACCAAATTTTTTACAAGAGGTATTGTGGGCATACCGAACCACGCCTAGAACAGCTACGCATGAATCACCTTACACTTTGGTATACGAAATGGATGCGGTAATCCCAACAGAAACAATGTTCCCTTCTTTCAGGGCCGCTCATTACGAGGAGAGCATTAACGATGAAAATCGGGCTTTGGCTTTGGATTTGATAGAAGAAAAGCGAGTTAAGGCTCATCTCAGTTCTTTATGCATCGAAAGTATGAAGAAGATATTTCAAGGTTGGGGATAAAGTTTTACAAAATATTTTCCTCCACATAAAAGACAAGCACCTTGGGAAGTTGCCACCAAACTGGGAAAGACCGTACGAAGTGGTAGAAAAAATAAAGTTGGGGAATTATCGTTTGAAAGACAAATTTGGTCTACCTTTGCGCCTACCGTGGAACATCGAGCATCTTAAACTTTATTTAGAATGATTTGTAATTTTCTACCCTTCTCTTGTAAAAGAAACTTTCGTCGGGGGCACACTTTTTCCTACCGTGGTGGTGCGGGGAGGTTTTAACGAGGTGTCTACATAAACCGACCCATTTAGTACAATTTTAGAGCCTAAAAACAAGCATGCAAAATGTCGAACCCCCTAAGAGGGTTTTTTCAACTTTCAAGTTGATCAACAAAATGTCGAACCCATCAAATGGGTTCTTTCAAATTTCAAGTTGATCAACAAAATGTCGAACCCATCAAAGGGGGTTTTTAAACTTTCAAGTAGATCAACAAAATGTCGAACCTATCAAAGGGTTTTTTGAAATTTTGAGTTGATCACCAAAATGTCGAACCCATCAAAGGGGCTTTTCAACTTTCGAGTTGATCAACAAATATTGAACCTCTTATAGGGGCTTTTTCAACTATAAGTTGATCTGCGAATTTAAGATGTAATTAAATACATTAAACATTTAGCATCAGAAATTGATCACTTCTAGTTGCAAAAAAAATGTCTTCAAACAGAAATAATAAGTTCGAACAAAAGACCGTCATAAACAAGCACGATTTACGAAATAAAAATCTAACGACAAAACAAGTTAGAGATGAAGTAAAGCGAGCTAAGGCTCATCTTAGTTCTTTACATTATCAGACCCTGATGAGGAGTAGGTATGCATCGAAAGTATGAAGAAGAGATTTCAAGGTTGGGGAAAACGTTTTACGAAATTTTTTCCTCCACATAAAAGACAAGCACCTTGGGAAGTTGGCACCAAACTGGGAAGGACCGTACGAAGTGGTAGAAAGAATAAAGTCGGGGACTTATCATTTGAAAGACAAATTTGGTCGACCTTTGCGCCTACCGTGGAAGATCGAGCATCTTAAACTGTATTTCGAATGAGTTGTAATTTTCTACCCTTCTCTTGTAAAAGAAACTTTCGTCGGGGGCACACTTTTTCCTACCGTGTGGCGATGGGAGGTTTTAACGAGGTGTCTACATAAACCGACCCATTTAGTATAATTTTAGAGCCTAAAAACAAGCGTGCAAAATGTCGAACCCACTAAGAGGGTTTTTTCAAGTTGATCAACAAAATGTTGAACCCATCAAATGGGTTTTTTCAAATTTCAAGTTGATTAACAAAATGTCGAACCCATCAAAGGGGGGTTTTTAAACTTTCAAGTAGATCAAAAAAATGTTGAACCTATCAAAGAGTTTTTTGAACTTTCGAGTTGATCAACAAAATGTCGAACCCATCAAAGGGGCTTTTCAACTTTTGAGTTGATCAACAAATGTTGAACCTCTTATAGGGGTTTTTTCAACCATAAGTTGATCTACGAATTTAAGATGTAATTAAATACATTAAACATTTAGCATCAGAAATTGATCACTTCTAGTTGCAAAAAAGATGTCTTCAAACAGAAATAATAAGTTCGAACAAAAGACCGCCATAAACAAGCACAGTTTACGAAATAAAAATCTAACGACAAAACAAGTTAGAGATAAAGTAAAGCAAAACAAAAAAGTCTGACCTGCAAATATCAGGCATCGGGGAGTTCGTCGGAAGGGTCGGAATCTTCAATAGCATGGTCGGAACAATCGACGTATTCAAGACGGTCTTCTTTAGGAACGTCTAGCCACATCGACCCAAGTAAAATCTGAGGCCACAAAGCATGGAAGTTCAGGACATAGCCGGCCCTTGCATCGGCAACTTGTTCCATAATCTCTTTGCATTTAACACCAAAAAGCTGATTTTCTTCTTTGCTATGGTCGAGAGCCATTTGGAGCCCCTGCAATTCCCTGACCATTTTTGTGGACCGCCAACGAAAAAATTTATTATGAAATTTTTGAGCAGCCAACTCCTCGATGATTTTGGCGCGTTTTTCCTCGGTTTGAGAAAGAGTTTTCTCCCACTGTTTTTCCTTCACACCAAAATGTTTAACCTTAGCTTCGGCAGAAGCGGAAAGGAAAAAATTACTCACGAAGCTCAGATTGTTGAGCTAAAGGCCTTTTGGATAGAGGAAACTTGGAACTGTAAGAAAATGGAAAAATAATATAACAGTTTTGTAGATCTTTTATACAAAGACGTGGGCAAACATACAACAACTGTTAAGAAGGCCAAAAAAGATTTAACAACTTTCTATGAGTAGGCTACTAAGGAGCAAGATGATGTGGTCGATGCGTATACCACTGATTTCTTAATATCTTTAGATACACGAGATGTTGAAACCAAATCCTACCTGGAAACTTAATGTTCATAGAGCGTTTGCAAACCTTAATTTTGGATATTTTTGGGATCTGATGCCCTAAGGAAATCAGCCTGCTGGCTTTTCATTTGGAGATGAGTTAGAAACTGCATTAAATTTGGAGGGAATTAATAAAGCCTTTGAAAGTGAAGAAAATGATTACAAATGTGGGAGCTCCAAGGAGGACCAACAAGCAGAGAGTCTTAAGGACAAAGCAAATACTGGTTAGGCTGAGGAGAATAAGTTTTGAGGCCTTCCAATTTTATTTCTTTCACAAGTTTTTGTATAGTATATTTTTTATAAGTTCTTGGTATGACCAAGGCCTTTTGTAATAGTATTCAGATCTTTTTTGTAAGTTGTTTTCATAGCCAAAGAATTTTGTTTTGTATTGGGAATCTATGAATGAATTCCTTCTTTTTTATTCCTCGTCTTCAAAATAAATTTATTACTCATCGTATAAAGTAATCAAAGTCTTCTTAGTTAAAGGTACTCAACCCTTTAAATATACACCAAACCAAACTTTAGAACATACCATCATTCCTTTGAATCTGAGAAACTTGACTAACTAATTTTGGAACCTTTTAATTGTGACCAACTAATGTTGGGACCTTTACATTTGACCAACTAATATTAAACCTTTTAATTATGACCAACTTATGTTGGAACTTTTACACTTGACCAACTAATGTTGGAACCTTTTAATTGTGACCAAGTAATATTGGAACCTTTACACTTGGCTAAATAATGTTGGAACCTTTTAAGTTTTGAATAGAAAATATCTGAATCACTTAATCAATAAGATCAAAATATAGAAATAAAAATGATTTATAAAATTTAAATGGTCTGGATGCCTCATTAAAACCTCGTCACGCCACCAGGGTAGTAAATAGTATGTATTCGTATATTTAAATTATAACTTATAAAAGGTACATGAGTTTTTTTTACAATTTTTCAAGATAAAGTCCTAAGTGCTCAATATTACATGGGTGAGGAATAGGGTTATCTTCTTGATCTAACAGACAATAATTTCTAGGCCTAACCCTTTCAATAACTGAATAAGGACCTTCCCAATTAGTGCTAACTTCTCTAGTCTTTTATCTTTACTGCGTATGATTGTTTTTTTCAAAACTTTGTCCCCAACTTTTTGACTTCTCTCATTCAGATCATGGATATGTAGCGACTTCTCATCAAGGTATCATAATGAAAATATCTTAAATGTATCCTTGTTTTTTTCCTCAATTAAATCTAAATCAGTTGTTCGACCCGTATCATTACCCTCTTCGAACTAATTTACAACTAAAAAAGATGGGAAGGTAAAGTCAATTGGTGTTACAGTAACCATTCCATAAACCAATACAAAACAAGATTCTTGAGTTTATGTTTGAGATGTGGTCCGGTAAGCCAATAATTTATCTTGTAAATAATTTTTTCATTTACTGGCTCCCCCTCCAAATTATTTCTCAAGCCATCGAGGATGGTTCAGTTTGTTACTTCTACTTTTCTATTAGCCTGATGATGCAAAAGTTATGAAAACAAATATTGGATTCCCTTAAAGGAACAAAAAACTTCCATGTTCTTGTTTTCAAATTGAGGGCCATTGTCTGTTGTAATAGTTCTTTGGATTCCAAACCTGCATTACATACTAGATACGATGAACTTAATAACGAGTTCTGATGTAGTTCCATATAGAGGCCTTACTTCCACTCATATATAAAATTAATGAACAAGTACTTTAATGGTCTGATGTCCTATAGATTCCATATGAAACAGTTCTACCAGATCCTGCCCCCATGTGTCGTAGGGCACAACCTCATATATATTGGCTCAAGTTGTATAGCTGGTACATGTATTGTATTTGCGAATCATTATCAATGATCACATTGTTGGACTATTTCTTGGGCATATACCGTAACAGAAGGCCAATATTACCCATCTAACAAAACCTTTCTTGTTAATGTTTTATAGCCAAAATGGGTAGATCTCTCCTCGTCATGTAATTTAAATAAAATTATTTGTGATTCATTAAATCCTAGACATCGTAGTAATGATCCTCTTAAAGACCTGTTATAAAGTATATCTCCAAGGACCGTGCAACCATGTGTTTTGAACCTTAGTATTCTAGCCAATGCTTTATCAACTGGAAGATTCCCTTTACTTATGAATTATATAATCTCATACCTCCAATATCTTTTTACGCTTGCCAAAATCTAAAATGTGTCTTAGGTTCCTAACTTGTGATTGGAACTCGTCATTATTGAAGAGTGTTCTTGTACCAGTATCTATGGGTATCTTTTGGTATATACAAAGTGGTTAAGGTATCAACCGATAGATTTCTGGACCGACGAACATGTTCGTACTCGACGTGTTTAAAGAAAGTTGACATCTCTTTCAATTCCTTTAGGTATATTACTAAGTGATATTTTCTTGCTTCAGATTAACCCAAGGCATGATTAATAAGAAGCTGAAAATCACTTATCAGTCAAACTTGTTTAACACTACAGATTTGTGCAAGCCTGAACCCTGCTAAGACCTTCTCGTACTCTACCTCATTATTTGATGCTTTAAAACCAAAACATATTGCTTGATGCATTGAATATTCGGAGAAGAATACCAAGTGAACCACTGCTCCACAACCTGAAACACTTGAGCCTCCATCAGTTTAAATTGTCCATTAATTTGAACATTTATTAGTATCTAGACCATGCTTTGGTCGCTCAAAATGATACTCAACTAGAAAGTCTGCCAAATTTTTTGCCTTAATTATTGCTCGAGGAGCAAATTTGATATTATAATCTCCCAATTCGACTGATCATCTAGTCATCCGACCTGATACATCTAGTTTTTATAACACATTCTTAAGTAAAAAAAAGTCCAAATAATAATAGAATGAGCTTGAAAATATGGCCTCATTTTTCATGCTACAATAACTAAGACCAAAGCTAAAATTTATAGCTTTAAGTATCATTTTCAGCATCTAATAAGATTTTACTTATATAATAAACTAAACGCGAGTAACTTTTAACTTCTCTGACCAAAATCGTACTCACTGCATAATCATATACTGTTACGTAGATAAATGGATTTTCTCTCAAAGCTGGTTGGTTAAAATCTCAGAAGAGGTTAAGTGTTATTTTATTTTAACAAAGTTTTCATCACACTTCAGAGTCCAACTGAACTTATTCACGTTTCTGAGTACTTGAGAAAATACTGCACAGTTATCCAAAAACCTTGATATAAATCTGTTTAAAACTTCTGACCTTCCAGTTAGAACTTGTACCTCTTCTATGGACCTGGGATGATTTATGGTGATTGAAGCGTCTATATAACCCAAAACAATTCTAGACCGAATACCAAATGTACGAATTTCTGGATTTAATTTTAAGTTTATGGCTTTCAGATTATATTAAATAAATGGTAACGACTCAAACCTGGTTTATTATATTGCCAAAGAAATTTATTAAAAATAGACGACCCTTATTTATTATTTTAAACATCCGAACAACATGCAAGGATAACTAATTTTTACTTTCTAAGAGTCATTTGTGAATATATTGAAAGAGCATGACTTGATTACCTTCATAATATAATGACCATGTGTCTTATTTTACACAACATATGGAGGATAAATGTGAATACCACTATGATAAATTATCGAATGATGAATACACTAACCATAATCAATCACGAGCACATGCATCGATTTATCTATGACCTTCATTTGATCATGATCTAAAAACAGACAATATAAATTCAATAGAAGATTATATGATGCGTTATCACGCAATTTATTCTTCAATGATTAATCATCAACTACGTAATGATATTATTCAACATTGTTTTGGTATAAAATAACATTAAATTAATAAAAAAAAGTTCTTACAACTACAATAGAATAACAAGGAAAAAAGAAGTGTCTAAGTAGAGAAAGATGACATAAAATAACTTGTCCCATAACAATGGATATCATGGATACTAAGGAAAACAAAATAACATTAGTGTGGATAAAAACATGCCTAAAACAGGTGACAAAACACGAACATGACCAACAAGAGAAGAGAAATTTGTATAGATAAAAAAAAACTAGAAACACAATAAATTTGTAAAAATTTTAAAAATTAAAAATTACCCTTGTCGGTTAATTATGGTGCTAAGAAACTTGAATTAAAGGTCAAATAAAATACAGTATGAGACTGTAGAGACGATAGTGGGAAGGGAGCCGAAGATTCTTGAATTTCGTTCCCATTAGATATGGTAGATTACCGCACATCGCACAATAATATGAACGCCAATAATGATGGTTTTGAGATGTAGACCAAAATGACGCCTCCCTGAGCTAAAAATACCAATTAAGAGAATTTAGCGGGAAACCAATTGTAGAGCTACTAAAGATCCAAAGACTCTTAGTAAAGCTATAACCATATAGAATATGATTGATAGTCTTAGAGTCAGAAATACATAAGGCACAACCTGGTGGGATAATTAAACCTCATCTCAGAAGTTTGTCTCGAGTTGATTATATGCCATAATTAACAATCCAAATAATAAAATAATGATGATAAATATTTTACTTATTCCATACTAACCCCGCTCACTCGTCAGAGGGGTTGACTAACGTATGGCATTGTAGGTGTATTTGATAGTGAAGTTTGGATTTCCTATTTTTGTGGTCCAAAAGTTCACATTAAAGAAGTTGATGTTATAAAGAGGGTGAGATTGTTGACCTCCTGTAAGTTGAGTTGATTTATTGTGTGCACCATTCTGATATTAGATGACCAGCTTCATCCACCATTTGAAATGATATCTAAAAACTTAAGGTTGTAGCCGAGCCTGGAATAATTGATAATGCTTTTCCCATAATGATTTACCAGAGAAGTGAAGTGAGCCAAAGATCATACTAGAATAACATATCAACTATGTTTCCAATCGATATCATGTACAAATTACTTGCTAGAGACCCTAAGACGTAAAGTTTTCATCCAAGTCCAATAGAGGAGGAACCTAGATGACGAAAGGAATCGACAAAGATACTAAGACAAATATTTGAGGACGCTGGAGAGAAGGATGAAAATTGATGACCAATAGATTTAACCCGCAAACTGTTAGATTTGATAAGTTGAAGCCAACCGCATAGAAGAGGTGCATAATAGTACAAGAGTCAATTCGCAAGGTAATTTTATAAAGAAGATAACGAAAATAAGTATGGGTAAATCCAACTGTGAGTAGAGGGCTTCCAAATATTTCGCAAGGGGTGAAGCTAGAGAGAGAAATAAAAACTAGGTTTTTAGAAAACAAGCCCACTAGAAAGAAATAGAGGTTAATCTTCGTGGAAACCAGAGATAGTCAAGAGATAGTTACAGAGAGTTAGGTTGACCCCCCATAGAAGAAGATATGATTTTTTCGGGACTTATTTTTAGCCCCAAAAGTGAGAAGAAATCTTTCAAACCATCTTTAATTAGTTGAAAGAAATTACAATATCAATGACATAAAATCATGAGATCATCAGTGAAATAGTGATTTATAATTTTAATTTTATGTTATTTTCGATGATATTGGAATTTTACTATCATTAATTTTTCTTTGAAAATGCATGTAAGGACTTTCATAACAAGAACGAAAATAAAATGAAGAGTAGATTCCCTTTCCAGAGCCTCTTCCTATTGACGAAATTACCATATGGGTCTCCATTAATGTTAATGTTATAAGAAGGGGAGGCAATACGTTGAATGCTCCAATTGATAATTTTCTTAGGAAACTTCATTGCAACAAGAATTTCCAGAATAAGATGCGAACATACATTATCAAAGGCTTTTATAAAGTCGATTTTGAAAGCAACTCGTTTACCTTTACAGTTCGTATAGTAACCCTAAAGGATTTCTTGAAAGAGAAGAATGTTATAAGAAATGTTCCTCCTAATAATGAAACCCGATTTAGATTTATCAATGAGATAAGGGAAAAAATATGTAATTCTAAAGATGAAATCTTAGAGATGATCTTATAGACCATGTTACAAAGATCAATAGGCCTAAATTCAGCAGCCATATAAGATGAATCACCTTTTGGGATAAAGAAAATTATGGTAGAATTCCAGCTAAATTTTAAGATCCTAGAGTTGAAGAATTAAAGAAGCGCATTACAAATGTCATTGCTTACAATATTCTAAGAACCCTTGAAAAAATTAGAATTAAAACAATGAGGACCAGAGGATTTGTTACTATCAATGATCAAATAACTTTTTAAATTTTATCACATGTTATCGTACGTGTCTTGGAAATCTTATCAACTCCATTGACTCTAGTTGAGAGAATAGCTAAGACCCGATCCAAACAAGGGTACCGAATGGGTTGCCAGGTATCGAATAGGTCCTTAAAATATCTCACAAAGATATTAGGAACACTAAAATGAGACGTTCACTCTATGGTTTTTAATGATTGAGATAATCTTGTTATGATCGAGTTGGGTTTTAATGTTGTTGCGAAAATTTTTGGTGTTTTTGTCACCCAGTCTTAGCATAAATTTATGTTGATTTTTGTTTGGAAAAGGATTATTCTACTCTGTGAAAGAAGACGTAAGAGGAGGAGGCCTCAATTTCCTTAGAGATGAGTTCAGGGTTAAGAGGGTCTTGAGCAAGACAAGATTGGGCTAGAAAGAGATTTGTTTAGGTAGTGGAAACCCAAGAGCAAATGTTACTATATTCCTTGCGATTAAGACAACCGAGCTCTAGCTGAAGACATAAAATGTGTTAGGAGACCAACCTCATACCTTGAGAATTGGTGAGTGGTTCCAATTATTGTGACTATGAATTTGAAAATTGGGTGGGATTGCCACATATTTAATAATTTGAACAATTTTTTCCTACGTGTGCAGGGGGTAACCAGATTGAACGTAACAGTGGTATGATCAAAAGATCTGAGATACTCGTAATAAGAAAAAGGCATGGAACCACTCACCAATTCTCAATATATGGCAACCCCACCCAATTTTCAATCTGGGTACCCCTTGCATCAATTGCTGATGACTAATTCATCAATTGCTGATGACTAATTGTCGGAAGAGTAAGCAAAATACAGTCATAAATTATAAAAGATTATTTTTATGTTTCAAATCTATTTTTTTATAAATATTATTAAGTCTTTTATTGTGACTAACATTTATTTGTAGCATTTAATTTTTTATGTACTATTCTTTAAAAAACATATTTCAATTTTGTTGTTTTCCTTTTTGTTTAAATATATTGATTGTTTTAACATATCGAATATGCAAGTGGCTATATAATTTGGTCGTTATAGTTATAGTTATAGTTAGACTTTGAACAATATATCATCCCTCGACTATCGCGTTCGGTGACAGATAGTTCCTCGACTTTCAAATGTCCGTTGACAATCCCTAGACTATCGCGTTTGGATAAAGTTAGTCCACCAGATCCTCTGATCCATGAGAGGCTGCCATCTGTCACCATAGTCCCCAGATTTTGTATCACCGTCAGTCCTTTGAGTTTAGTTATCTGTAATATTCTACATTTTGGGTTCGACCTAAACTCAAGGGACCAGTGGTGATACAAAAATCTGGTGTCTATGGTGACAGGTGGCAACCTCTCATGGATGAGAGGATCTGGTGGACTAACTTTATCCAAACGCGATAGTACAGGGACTGTCAACGGACATTTGGAAGTTAATGACTATCTGCCACCAAACGCGATAGTCGATAGACGTTCAATGTCGTTATAGTTATATATATATATATATATATATATATATATATATATATATATATATATATATATATATATAGTTTTTTTTAGATCTCGATTACTATAAAAGACAATGTATTAAAAGACACAAAATTTGAAATATATCAAAATGACCATTTATTTAATTAACGATATTAATGTTTTTAGTTTATTTTTCTAAGTATTCCTCTAACAAAATATGATTAAGTGTTTTAAAAAAATATACTTGTTTTGAAAATATATTTAAGTGTTCATTATAATTATGATAGTAGAAAAATATTAAAGTATAAATAATATGTTATTATTTTTTCAATTAATAAATATTGAAAATTTTAAGAAATTGAAACAATAATGGGCTGCCTAGAGGCAGCCGACCGTTGACTCTGTTTGGTAACTGGAAATTCGGCCTTTCCTATTTTGGTTGGAGGCGCCTCACGGGGACTCTGGCCTTCCCGTAAAGGCTGGCCTCATATGAAATGGAAAAAGACGTAGATGAAAGTTTCAACTATGATGTATTTAAAACTGCATTATTGATTTCAAAGAAATACTAAAATAATTGCAATAATTTTGAATAAATTACACAAGATTTGTAGCAAAAGTCCACGATTAATGACTAGCCGATTACAATTGAAGATTAATAAATATATAAAATTAATATAAGTGGGTTATTACTCCTTCGGTTTCATAATATAAATCTTTCTAGAAAAAAGTTTTTGTTCATATTCTACTTTCCACCAATAAAATAGTTAATCGTCTGCACAAGTTATCAACTCCACCAATCCAATTTATTTTTTTCTATTCTTTCAAAGTCATTATTACTTTTCTTAATATCTGTGAAAAAACCTTAAATGTGTATTATGAAACGGAGGGAGTAATATACAATAATCGTCAAAACATCAAATTTATATTACTCATAATAATTAAAAATGCCATAAAAATATATAACAATAATAATTTTTTTAATTCTCTTTAAAGACAATAGTCCTCTAGTAATCTTTTTTAGTCTTATTTTTTCAATTCTTCCTTTCGAAAAAACATTTTTTTAGTTAATCTTTTGTTGTCTTCGTTTTATTCTTCTCCATTGTATTTGCACAACATGCATGAAGTTTATCAAAAATTAAGCAAGTATTTACTTTTTTCTTTCCTTTAGGCGGTGTTTGGTTTTCTGGGTCATGGTGGTTCCGCTATGTGCCTCTTTTAGGGTTCGCCTCATCAATAAAAATCTTTCATTTACCATTTATTTTTCGTTACGTCCATAGTGTGTTTTGTTTCAGATATGGCTTTTGATGCTTATGTCTCTGGTTTCGTAAGAGAAAAGTATCAATAAATATTCACTCAACTATCTTATTACCACCTAATACTCAAAGGTAGAATACTACCAATAGGTATCTGGATACAAAAAATGGACAAAAAATACCGTCACTAGTATAAATAAGGTGTTTTAGGTTGCTCCCAAGGGGGTAGCCGAGTTGGTTGAGTAAGTCATGCTTGTGACCAAAGGTCATGAGTTCGAGTCCCTCTACATACGCGTTCTCGGCTAAGCTTGTCACCTTGTGTGGTTTACCTTCTAGCGTTGGTTTGCAGGCTATTGCGTTAGACTGAGGGTTTACCATGTGCACACTCATTGCACTATGAGTAGCGGCTGCGGGTTCCCTCCGAAAAAAGGTGTTTTAGGTTGAAAAACTTTTTCTCCCTTTTGAACCAAAACGTTTCATTAACATTCCCCATCAAACACAGGAAACCAATTTATATCAGTAAACCCACGAAACACCCAAATACACAGTAACCTCCAGTTACCTCCAGAAACCGACAAACCAATCTTTCTGGCTATCTCCTCCAACGATTTCTCAATCCGAAGAAGCAATAAAGATGTCGCCGACCATTTTTCATCGTGAATGAATACATATTTGAAGCTTCGTTTACCGTTCAAACCTCCAGAAAAACCTATAGGTACTAAAATCAAAACAATAAACAAATTACATTGTATTATGTTGCTTCGCCATCACATAACTTCTGCATTTGTAGGTTTATACTGTATTTATAGTGTATTTTGGTGGTTCATTACAGCTATGTTCTTAGTTAAACTCACACTGCTGTTATATATATATCTTTTATCACTGGTAGCTTATGCTTTTGGTGGACATCGGGGTACTTTATAGGGTTCTTAGGTGCATATATTCTTACATTTTAATTTTTTGTGTTGTTTCTAGGTTGTAGCGTAGTGTCTTGTTTCTAGGTTTAGTTGCTGTGACTCAATTTTTTATTTCTTATCAACATGCATGTGAAATAACACTAAACTCGTATTTTATTCCTCTGAAAATACACTAATCTTGCATCTTCTTTAGCTGTTGTACGAAGAACTCGCATGGTTGTATTGGGCTAGAGTATTGTGTATTAGTTCAAAGAACTTGCACATTTGTGTTTGTGTATTATGTTTTCCTCTAAACTCGCATGTTTAATTTTCAAATAATTAGTGTGGTTAATTTTTAAAGAAGTAGCTTGGTTGATTTTCCAACGCATTGTTAATTTTTTAAACAAGTAGCATGGTTGACGTTTTAAAGAAGTAGCTTGTTTATTTCCTCTTTCATCATCCTGTGTCGATTCATATTTTTGTAGGTCATATGTCTCTGAAAGCATGCGTCTGCAGATCGAGATTAGTCAGGATCCTAAATCTGATGAAAAAATATATCATTACATTTGAACACATCGAAGCTGCAAAAGACATACCACTCTATGAAATTTTGAAAGCCTCCTTCGACCTTCACAACCAGAAGTTCTTGATGAAAAAGAAGTATAAGTTGATTTAGGATATTGTAAAGACGTAGTCGGTCAAGGAGGACGCTTTTCCGAATTGGGTCAAAACTGGTCAAGCTAACGACCAACAATATAAAGGCTATTTTTGGGCTTAAACACGATATAGAGGAAACATATTTAACAAAGCAGGAGGATTCTTAACTCGATTCGAAGAAGGTGCCGAAATGGATTCCAAGATCATGCAAACATACTTCATGTCTGGAAGTTCAACAAAAGTTGGCCCGACAAATATAACTTTTGTATCAAATATTGTGATAAAGGTACCTCTATATCTAAGGTATGTTATAAGTATGATATTCAATTTCACTAATCTAGCATGGTGTGTGGTGTTTCTAGTAAGGTATAGTCAAAGCCATCAAAGAAGGTGGGAAACATGTTGCGAAGAATGTTGATCGTCTATTGATCTTGTTTCTTTACTCTATTTTGTTCTACTTAGTTTCAAGAGATATACTGGGTTGGACAACGGTATATCATGTCGAAGAGATGGACAAAATAAATAACTATGATTGGTCTGGAGAAATATTGAAGAATCTTATTGGGTAAATTAGAACTTGTGTTGCTGCCGGAAAACCCGATAGATTTATCGATTGTGTTGCACTTATATTCGTAAGAATGTTGCCACGTAATTAAATATAAGTTTAAAAAAGATTTCATGATGCTAATAAATTTAATGATGAATCCCTTCATCATGGAGCACACAGCCATTGCGTAAGCACTCGTCAGCCGGACATGCTCCCAAGATGCTACAAATGATAGGGATTAGAGTCCAAACTATCAACCATGAAGATGATTCAAAAGCTTCACATGCTAGAAGATTATGAGGTATCAAATATATTTCTCAAACGTTCTTAATTTATTGTAAAGACCTAGTATAGTAGGGGACTTAAAGAAACACGCATAGTTTTAGTATAACGGACCAAGCATAGTTTTAGTATAATATAACTTCCATAGTTTTAGTATAATAGAACACACTTAGTTTTAGTGTAATAAAACTCGCATGGTTTTTGTATAATAGAAGATGCCTACTTATAGCATCATAGAACTCACATATTTTTAATGTAAAAGAACTTGCATAATTTAGTATAATAGAACTCACATGGTCGGGAAACTAAAAAATCGCACGATTTGTAAAAAACCAATAAGATTCATAGTGACGAATATTTTACTAGGTTATTCTTCATTGGATATGTTTTGGAGGTTGATTTAACATTGACAGAGGATAAAATAGAAGCATTTGGATGCGGGGAACCAAATTGGAACCCATATGATGTACTAGTTGTACTGGATGAAAATCCTAGGGAAATGACTAAAACTGTAGCCCAAAAAACAAGCAAAAAGCCACCACATCCAAGGAAATCACCAACCAACTAACTTAGAAAAAACCATCCCTCAAGTATTCTCTCAATACCAAGACGGACATCCCCACCTGAAACTGGGGGTTAGAAGATGAATTCGATTTCACCATTAATGATTTTTTCATCCAACACATGTGACTCCACCAAAGTCGAAGAAAATTGGAACGACCTCAAAAAGTGATGCAACGACATCTAAAGCTAGGACCATCATCCGAACAAATAATACTATTAATAAGAGTTACTTGATAATACTATTGTCTTACGTTAGAGAGTGGAACAAAAAAGAAAGAGGAACAAGTAAGTACATGTTGATAAGAGTTACTTGATAAGAGACGTATGCAGCGCTTGCTTGACAAAAAGGAGAAACAAGTAAGTACATGTTTCTCATATTCTCTAGTTTGTTATATATGTTTTCTTTTCATCCTCACGCGTCTCATACTAATATGTCTAGTATTGTTGCGACTAATTGAACAACTACATAAAGAGTTAGTTGAGTGATGTACAAGATTTGAACAACAAGAAAAAACAATTTCTGCTAAAAAATAAGAGCTTAAAAACACTTTCTTTACCTTCTTGTTCTCTAGAAAGCCATGACACAACAAATCCAATAGTTGAACAAGTAGCTGAAGATGTACTAGAATAGGTAGCTGAACAGGTAGCTTGTACAACTGAATCACCTCTTAAAGAGACAAAAACTACACTGTTGGTAGAAATTGAACCAAAGACATAAAATACACACCAGTTGTACCATTTGAATATGAAGGAGATGCTACAACAGTGGACCCCCTGAATAGGTAGTGGGTACAAATTAATCTCCTACAACAATGGTACCACCTGAAAAGGAGGTAAACGTTACAGCAATGGAACAACCTAAAGAGGTTGTGGGTATAAATCATTCTCCTCTAAAGAAGACAGATACTACACCACTGGTACCACAAATGTAGGAGGCAGAAACTACAGGATTGGTAGCATATGAACATGAAATGGTAACAAAAGAATCTACTTTAAAATTCAGAAGGTCATGAAGATATATAATTGTATACTGTCTGTTTTCAAAGTCATATTTTCTAGGGTTTGGATATGTTGTTTTGTTATAATTTGATATGTTGTTTTGTTATACTTGGATCTTTGATGCATGAATTAACTCGCATAGTTAATATTTCAAAGAAGTCTCATGGTTAATGTTTCAAATAAGTCTTATGGTTTAAATTTTAAAAAATTCGCATAGTTTGTATATTAAATAACTCGTGTGGTTTATATATCAAATAACTCGTATGGTCTTAAACTCAAATAACTCGCATGTTTAAATACTTTGACAATTGCATATTTAATATACAAGAACTAGCATGGTCTAATATCAAAGTAAACGTATGTTTAAAAATCAAAGTAATCGCATGTTTAAAATATTAAAGCAATCGCATTGTTGTGTTTCATGCTGTAGTACATAAGAATTTGCATGCTTATCATATAATGAATTTTATGTTCATCGTGCAAGGTATCGCATGGCCAACACGGTAGACCCAAAATGCAACAATCAAATAAAGCAGATCAAGTGAACCAACCAGAAGCCCAACACCATCAACCCCAAGAAGAAGAAGCCCAACACAACCACCAACAAAATGAGGATGCCCAACAACATCAACCTAGACACCAAAAACACCATCAAGTAGAAAAACAACAACCAGCCTTCACAAAGAGTGAACAAATCACCCAAACCAAAGCAGCACCAACACTCCCACAACAAGCTGAAAAGGAAACCCAACCTTAACAAGAATCACAACAATACACAAAGGAAGAACTACTCACCTAGCCAGAAGTAGCAATATAGTCCCACAACCAGTTGAAGAGGAAGTTGAACACCAAGAACCAAGCTTCACAAAGTCATAACCACCCACCCAAGGTAAGTGGTAGTATTACTAGTACTAGAGCCAGTAGAAAATCATGTAGGGCAAGCATTACCGTCATCTTATACCCATAACAAACTAGTATGTTTAGAACTACCATTACTTGATGATTTATTCATACAATATACGCAATGGTTTTTTTATGAAGTTGATAAGGTTGAGGTAAATGTTGTCATTCAAGAGAGTTTGGATTCTATCTCAAAGGGTACGCTTGCTAGTTATTTAGGAGATGCTGATCCTGACAAAGCTGTATAGAAGACAACATCATTGGTAGTCATTATGGATCTTGTAAGTGGGTCTTTTGTAGATTAAAATTATTAAATATCAAATATATATATATATATATATATATATAGTCAAGTTGTTTAACCTCTCGCATGGTTGTAATATGACATCTAGTTTTCTATGTTCCAAACCAAGAAAGAATCAGTGGAAGAGGGCGATGCATAGCCTAATTGGGATTTAATCGGTCAAACATAAGAGGAAAACGGAGACATTAATTTCCCTTATTGGGAAAAAATATAACAATAACAAAGATAATTAAGATCAATGAATACCACAAAGTCCTTAAGGTACAAAGGGCAGAATAATAAGAAAATCCATAAGTATGGTATTTACTGTTATCACAATTCTTCTACAACTGAGCGTGAGTGCAAATGACATGATGGCACTCCTTAACGAATGTGACCTCGACTACAAGGAAAAATGTATAAGTATTGAATTGTAAAGGTAAAATCGCATGTTAGTTGGGTTAGACTAGTCTAGAATGATTGCTTATACCAAGAACTCGCATGGTTTTTACTTCACTAATCTCGCATGATTAGTATCATGTTGTACTTGATAGGGTTAGATAATTTTGGAAGTGCCATTTTGCCTCATCCGAAGGGGTAATTCAGACATCATTTACAGTGGACTTTTTACGAATAGTAAACCTAAGTGGACCATGACTCAGCTGTATGGTAACCTGTTTTTGGTTTTGGACTTTAAAGCCTGACCCGAATCCAAAATACAACCCACACAACCCTTGGGTCATAAAACAAGTATAAATACCCAAACCAAACTCATTTAATAAGTTGGACATTTTTTCTAAATAAAATTAATTGTTACCTCCCACCTCTTTTATCTCTCTACATTATAGTCTTGAAATTAATATCCTATTAAACAAAATTCTTTACCCAAAAAGACCCTTTGATAAGAAATAGTTCTCACTAAATTGGCGACGACAGTGAGAGACGGCGACGCCTGAATTCTAGATTCAAAACCAGTTAATAAAGCAGTTCGGATGGATTCTAATGTATAATACGTTCCACCTACAGTGGTTGAAGGTGTGAGAGATAATAATGAGCACACTACTATGTCTCATGTCAATCACCATGGTGATGAAAAACTGTACATGTAGGATAAACATGATCAACTAAGGGCTCATATTGAGGCTCTAAGGGCTCAGAACCAAGCTAAAAAAGGAATAAAAGAAAAGTCCGGTGCATTCGTACTCCAATCCTATTGATAATCCTGGTGAAAATGAGCAGTCCATAAAGACTCATGTCATCTCTAAGAAAACACATCAGTCTAAATGAGTGGTGAGCATGACATCAAAGTCTTCAAATAGTTCATCCAATGATTTAGACCTTGAAGAATCGTTCTCATCCAGCAGTGATGAAGGTCGTCTAAAGAAGAAATTAAGACTGTCCAAGAAACATTCAAGAAAAAGGAATAGACGGGGCATAATCAAAAAGTAACAATGATTATAAAAGGTCAGTCGACCACCACATTGACCATTTGATGATCGATCCATTTGCTTTTCAACCCGAACCAAGTATTTTTGTTACTCCCAATGAAGATATCGTATATCGCTGTAGCCAAAATTAGAGATAATCGACCTTATCTTTGAAAATCCTCTCTGGACATTTTTCCAAGCGATTTGACAGTTCCAAAATGGAGAAGTATGATGGAAGCAAAGATCTGGACAATCATCTCTAGTAATTTAAAATTTTGATAATGAATTTTGATAATGATGAAAAGATGTTATGCCGAGCCTTCTCACAAACCTTTAAAGGAAGTGCCATTAAGTGGTACAACAATCTTCCCCATGGGTCTATAAAGAATTTTGACATATTCTGGGTAGCATTCCAGTGGAAATTCATAGGTTGCAAGAAGCTTAAAGGGAATGGTGATACGATTATCCATTGTTCCCAAGAGCTTAACGAAATTGAAGGAATATATTAGTAGGCTTGTGAACACGAATCATGGACTAGTTGATTGTTTTGAACAAGTAGAAATTACCTCTTTAAGACAAGGCTTGAATCAGGGTAATTTGGTCGATTCAGTAACCCGGAAAAAAATGATGACTTTCAAAGGCTGCAAGTATTACGTTCAACAAACCGGTTAATCATCATGAAACCGGTATTGAAATCAACTGATGTATAAAGTCTCCATTTACATACAGTTAAAATAGTATTTTCACAATAAGCAGTGATCTTACTTATTGTATTATGCATATATTTGAATGAAAAACCATGCTTTAAGGCATATCGGTATAAAAACAACCTTAGAGCTGCAGCACGTTCATAAAACAATTGACCAACACTGTGATTGCATCAGCCTAACCAGTGCTAGCAAGTTGTTTTTTTATGATCCAAAAACCCTAAAATATTACTACTCTCCCACTAGTTAGTTGATTATTCGAGGTTCTCTTAAACTTATTCTAGGTTGTTTACGCTTTTTAACATCAACCTTATCCATGAGTAGTTATTCTATAAAAAAACTAACAATTTTTAAATGCTCCACATCAAGATATGCATCAAAACCCAAAAAATCCTTCTCAATATTAATCAAACAATTCATGATATCACTATATGAGTAGGTAATAATGTACTTACCTCTGACCAACTTGTTCCATCTACTTTCAACGTAACTACTTTGAAAGTTTTCAAACTCAATAAAAGGAACAATTATAATTGGTAACCATGTTTGAAAATACAAAATTGTGACTTAGACATATCATACCATACATTGAACAGTAAAGAAACAGTTACGAGGAAGGTCTGTTATATAACAAGTTACATGTTTAACAAAATAAAACTTGCATAGTCTAATACAAAAGAACTCGCATGGCTGAGTTTACAAACAAATAGTATGGCTATTATTAAACACAACTTGCATTATATGTTAAAAAATAAATCGTATGGTTGTCAACACAACTCTCATATTAGTAGATAATGCAATACACAAGAATCACATTGTTTGTTACAAAATGAATCGCACAGGAAAATGTGAATGAATCACATGGTCATCATAACTATTTTCTCCCTAAACTTGCAGGTTCATATACAGATAAATATCATGAAGAAATTCAATAAACTTGCATCTTACTTCGATGAACTCGCATCGTCAACTACACATGTTTGGCAAATCTAAAATAGATTTTATATATTCTTTCACACCCTAAACTGATATCATAACTAAAGCAAATACATAAAATAAATTTATAACTTATTACACAAGAAAAATCATGAAATAATATTAATATACATTATGTTTCTATAAAAAGAACCAAAACATAACCGGAAAAAGAGAAATCTCGTAAGACACACCTCACCTAAATGCTAAAACAACTAATAAAAGATAAAACTCGTATAAAACATCATTTGGTTCTGGTTGGCATCCCCACTCGCTGTTAATGTTGATCTATTCCAGTTCCTTGTATGTCGGGTCAGATTTCGTTAGGGTGGGCCAATAGGTTTCCTCACTATTGGGATTCAGTTTTTTAGTTCTCAACTATTTCATCATAGTTGATTACCACTTTGGAGGTTATTTTTTGCGATGCATGTATGTTGTCCCTCTTTCTCTTTCGTTAGGGTGGGCCAATCGTTGAAAATGTTATGGTTGGTCTTATCTTCTTCTTATCGTGAAGTTTTCCCTCCATCTCATGGAGGTCATTTTGTCGCCAATCATGTTTATGATGCATGTTAGTATTCTCCGTTCTCTTTTATGTGGTTTATAGGTACCGTGGTTTTCATTTCTGGTGAAAACACACGCTTCCGCCTCAATTTTTGGTTTTTTTTGTTGGGATTTTAGGCCCATCATATCCTTATGTCCAGGTTTTTTTGCTTCATGTGTGACTCCTTCTTAGATTACTTGGCAGCGGTTAAGGGATCTTTTGAGAATGTCTTGTATTATGATATGTATTTTTTCTTTTTGTATGTTCTGTACACATGAACTTTTTTGTTATTTATATTACTCGGGTTTACCCACGACGAAGGTGTATTTTATATAAACTTTGTTATCACGGGAATCTCCCGTATTTTATGTAAATAATACATCTAAATTGATTGCAAAAATAGAAAAATAAAAATTGGAGGTACAAAAATATGTGAATTTGGGTTGCGAAAATAAAAAGAAACTAGTTGCAGGAATAGAAGTTTGAAAAAAATTAAATGTTGTTTAGTTGTTAAATTACGTGTAATTTAATTAGGAAAAAATAAATGTTATTTACTTACAAAAGTACGTGTAATTTGGTTGAAAAAAGTTTGAAAAAATAAACTATTGTTTAATTACGAAATAATATGCAATTTGATTAGGAAATCGGTTTGAAGATAAATAATTCTTGATACGTTACAAAATTATATCTAATTTGGTTGCTGAACCACAATTATTATTTAGTTTCAAAATTAAAAATAATTTGATTGCGGGTATTGAAAATAAATTCTTCAAATAGGACATATGGAGTTGGTTTTGTTTGTATTTAAATTGGATTTATTTTAAGTTGAAATTTAAAAAATATAAAGTTTTAAAAATTAAAACTAATAAGTGAAAATTTTTATTTTTATTTTCCGGTTGAAACTTATACACATGCGTCATATATTATATCGTTCGGGAGCATTGTAAGAAGATTCTATACCAGATATGACTTTTGGTAAATTTTAATTTTTATGTATTTAATGGTAATTTGATTTTATATTTATGATAATTCATATATATATATATATACACCATGTTGCTTTATTATTAAAAATCCAAATATATTTCTTGTCTACTAAAAATGTCATCATATGCAGTTTAATAATATAGTGAAAGATTTCTGTACATAAAGCACATGAACTATAATAAAGTTATTATCTACTAACAATAATGTCATCGTACGCCGTTCAATAATATAGTAATAAATTGCTATAAATAAAAACGTATTTGAATGTAACTTGGAAAAAGTATTGATGCTGAAACTTTTTAGTTTGTTTGTTGGAAGTTGAAATTAGTCGGAAAATAAATAAATATGATCACGCTAGAAAAAATCTACATGTTGAGATATCTATCATCTTATTTTTTTATTTATTAAAATTATATTTGAATTTTTCAATTTATTCTTTTCATCCTAACTAATTACAATCATGCCATTTATTTTCTAAAATTCTCTATAATCTTAAAATCTTCGAAAATTACTTTAAACTCTAACTATTTACTACCCTAAAACAAACATTCCACAGCACAAAACTACAAAATCGATTCAGTTTTTAAAATCATGATTTTGGCGTGATTTTAGGCTCTGTTTTTATAGATGAGTGTTGTAGAGTTGTTTGTTAGACGCGAATCCATCAATTGTGTTGTTTGGATAATCTAGGGTTTGACTGTGTATAGGTGTTGGTCGCACGCGATCGGGCTACCAGATTTGTTTTGGTCGCAGGTTCGCGTTCGCATGCGATCATAATGGGTATCCAATGACAAAGCTCAACTTATAATTTTAATTAATTTTATTTTTTAAATCTAATTAGAGAATAAATACAAAGAAAAAACTAGAAAAAAATAATTATATGTAATTATCTTAAAAAGAGAAGAAAATAAATTTAAAGACTAAAAAAGTTAAAATTATTTGATATAAATAACCAATAATTTTTTTTTGACTCTAATAAATATCCAATAATTTTGAAATATAATATTTTATATATATATTTTAACTTATTGATTTTTAAAATTAATTAAAATTTCAAAATTAAGTTTTATATTATATTTGTGGTTTACTTTTATGTATGTATTAGATATTTTAATATTTTATTAATATTATCGTAAAATTAGATAAAATTTCAAAGTTAAATAATGCATTATAATTAACATTAAAATATGGTAATAGATTTTACATTATATTATGTAATATTATATTTTAAAATTTCAAAAGTTTTACTATTAATATTTTATGTTACCAATTATTATGAGAAGTTATTTTTTTAATATTTTTGTATAAATTTTTCTTCGATTTTGAAAGTTAATAAAAAATTTCAAAATTAACTTTCAAATATCGAATTTTTTTGTTACCAATATTTAATTTTGAATTTTTAATTAATTTTAACACTTAATAAGTTAATAAATATATTCGAAGAATTATTATATTTCAAAATTATTGGGTATTTATTAAAATAAAAAAATATATTTGTTATTTATTATTAATATTCACTTTTACATTTTTTAATATTTAAACTCATTTTCTTCTCTTTTAACATAATTAAATAGATTATTTGGTTTATTTTTTTCTTTGTATATATTGTCTAATTATATTTTAAAAAAATTAACTAAAATAATAAGTTGGGCTTTGTTGTTCGCATGCCACAGGTACCGACTCGTGCGACCAAAACAAATCTGGTAGCACGATCGCGTGCGACGAACATCTGCACACAGCCAAACCCTAGATCTATCTAAATACGACCATCTAAATAAGTTCATCGAAAGTCAAAGCGTAGTTTTTGAAAAATATGAAGTCACAACTGATGAGCCCGGATTTTATCACCAATCACTATTGGGACCGGACAGGGGCAATTCGGACAATATCCACCCACTGAACCATCCAAACTGAACTAATGTTTAAAAAACTTAACCACTTTATGACTAAGCTAATTACCTACCTGCTTAATAACTAATGGATCTTTAAATGGGTTTTTGAACTCGACCCGAATTCATAAATCATGACTCGAAAGCTCATATGGCCCAAGATTAAGGGTATGAATACCCAACTACTTTCATTTAATGAGGGTAAGAAACATTAAATACAACCAGGCAGCTCAAATCTCTTACTACAATCTACTAAACATTAAATACCTTTGAAACACCACAAAACTCTAGACAAAATTACCCTCAAACGAAAATAAACCACACCAAATTGGCGACCAGAGTGGGAGGAGAAGGTGCCTGAATCAAGCATTCAAAACCATCAAGAAAATTCAGTTCGGATGAATCCGGACGTGCAAGAAGTGCCACCAGCTTTGGCAGAAGTGGTGGGGGAAAATGATGGGCAGATGAATCCGGACGTGCAAGGAGCGAGATAGGTTCAAAGTCGATATAGAGGCTCTGAAGGCTGCCAAGAGGGCAGAGATGGGCATAAAAGAAAAATCTAAGGCATCGGTAGCTCATCATACTGATAACCCAAGAGATCATGAGCCATCAAAAACTCATGTAAGTACCAAGAACCAAATGAATCTTGGTGGACACCGGAAGTTCTGCCAATATTCTCTTTTTAAATTCCTATAAAAAGATGAAAAATCCGGCAGTAATTCAACGTTCGAACGGATCAATTGTGGGTATCACAGGAAGCTCAGCATATGTGATCGGGGAGTTCGAGGAGGAGGTTGTATTGGGAAAAGGCCCTTTTAAAAAGATGGTTAGAATACTATTTATCGTGGTGGATTGTCCCACTTGTTATAATGTTATTCTAGGGAGATCTTGGCTCTTGAGGATGCATGTTGTGGCCTCAACAGTCCACCAATGTTTCAAGTATGTTGTGCAAGGGAAAGTAGGAGTTGTTCGGAGCAGTCAAAATATAGCAAGAGAATGTTATACAACAACACTGGCTCCTCGGACATTTGGGGCAGTTTGGGTTAATGAGGAATAGCAGTTTGAGGGGCCCTCTGGGGGAGAGGGTGAAATTGATGACCCCAGAGAGACCCATGGGGTTTTAATACCAATTGAAGAAGTTGAAACTCACTCTCTGGCTGAAGGAAAAAATGTTAAGATATGATCCAAGATGACATCAGAGTTAAAGGGTAAAGTGTTAGAATTCTTGAAAGATCATCAGCATGTCTTTGCTTGGTACAATGTTGATGTTACCGGAGTGCCAGCAAATATAATATCACACTAATTATCTATCCGAAGAGACATAGCACCCGTTGTACAAAAGAGGAGGGCATTTTCTAAGGAGAAGGCCGATATTATAGTTTAAGAGGTTGACCGACTTACTAAAATGGGGTACATAAAGGAATCTCAATACCCTTTATGGACAACCAACCCGGTATTGGTAAAAAAGAAAAATGGTAAATGGTGAATGTGCACCGATTTCACAGATCTCAACAGAGCTTGTCCAAAGGATTTATATCTGGTTCCCCGAATTGATTAGTTGGTGGATTCCACATCAGGGAACAAACTATTGTCTTTTATGGATGCTTTCTCTGGGTATAATCAGATTCAAGTGGATATGAAGGGTCAAGAACATACTAAATTTGTTACTGATAGGGGCCTCCATTGTTACAAGGTAATGACGTTTGGGTTAAAAAATGTGGGGGCTACTTATCAGAGGTTGGTAAACAAGGCTTTTACTGATCAGATTGGAAGAAACATGGAAGTTTACATCGATGATATGATGGTAAAAAGTGTGGACGAAGAGCTACATTTGGCAAATCTCCAAGAAACTTTTGCTAACTTAGTAAAAGTAAATTTAAAATTGAACCCAGAGAAGTGTGTCTTTGGGGTACAGTCTGGGAAATTTTTGGGGTATGTGATAAGTGAGAAAGGGATACAGCCTGATCCAGAAAAAGTAGTAGCAAGAAAAATAAAGTACAAGGCACGTAGTTTTATCATCCTAAGGGATGCTCTTTATAAAAATATCCTATAGTAAACCCCTCTTACGATGTCTGAGAGTCGAGGAGTCCCAAATAGTGCTCTCCAAATTACATGATGGTGAGGGATCAACTCACTGTGGGTTTAGGGCTCTAACTAGGAGAGTTTTGTTAGCTGGGTACTATTGGCCCTCAATAATGCAAGATGCCAAGGAGTTGGTTAAAAAGTGTGATCCATGCCAAAGATATGGTAATGAAATTCATACCCTAGCTGTCCCATTGGAGTCAATTTCTGAGCCAATACCTTTTGCTCGATGGGGGCTGGATTTGGTGGGACCTCTACCTATGGCGTCCGAGGGGTGCAGAACTATAATTGTTGCCATTGATTACTTTTCGAAGTGGATCAAAGCAGCCCTATTGGCAGGAACTACCTCAAAAGCTGTTGTCAAATTCCTTTTATCTAACATTTGTTGCAGATTTGGAGTTCCACAAAAGATAACTACAGACAATGGGCCACAATTCGACAACAAGGAAATGAAGACTTTATGTGCCTCTAGAGGCATTCAACACTGCTTCTCTTCTCCTTTCCACCCACAGGAAAACGGTCAAGTTGAAGTGGCTAACAAAACAATTATGTCCGGTCTAAAAAAGAACTTAGAATGGGCTGCTGGAAAATGGCCAAGTTATATACAAGAAGTCTTGTGGGCTTACCAGACCACCCCCGGGGCTGCAATACAAGAATCTCCCTTTTCTTTAGTATATGGGATGGATACTATAGCTCCCATAGAGGCTACTCTTCCTTCCTTTCGAGTTCATAATTTATTCAAAAACGCTAACGAAGTGGCAGTAAGAGGTCAGCTTGACTTGGTGGAGGAAAGAAGAGTTAAGGCTCACCTCAGGGCAACACACTATCAAGGCCTGATGAGGAGCAGGTTTGCTTCCAAAGTTAAAAGAAGGGATTTTCAGCCAGGGGATAAAGTATTGAGGAAAGTCTTCCTACAATCTAAAGAGAAGCAGTTCGGTAAGCTAGCTCCATCTTGGGAAGGACCCTATGTGGTCAGTGAAAAGCTTAAGCATGGGACATACCGACTTCAAAATAAGGATGGAAGGGTTTTGAATCACCCCTGGAATATTGAACATCTCCGGTTGTATTTGGAATGAAAACTATGTAAATATTTACTTGTTTAAAAGTTCATGTAAATATTTGGGGGCATACTCTTTCCTACCCTGGTGGCGCGGGGAGGTTTTAATGAGGGCCGGGGCTTTTTAATAAAATTCGATGCCTTCTTAAAAGATTCGGGGTGTGTCTCGATAATGTTTTCTTTGAAATTTTTTACAATGGCAGACCGAATTAAATTGGTAGAGTGATGACTACTTAAACATTTGTCATCGGAGAATTTAAACACTCCCACTTTAAAAAACTTGTAAAATAACTAAGGGTTTTTTAAACATTATCCACCAAAGTTGAAAAACTATGAAACAATGCAAGAGTTGTGTAAAATAAAACTACCCATTAAAATATACGAAATGCCTTGGCCATTCAAGGACTTTGAATTTTCAAAACAGAAAGGTTTATCCGGACAAGGGCCAGACATGGTTACAAAAAATTCCTTGGCCATCCAAGGACTTTGGTTCAATCACAAAAAAAGGAAAGATAATTAGTACTTCAAGACTGAGCTTTCTTAGATGGCCCAGCCCCACTTGATTTCTTCTTCTTGGGGTCATCATCCTCCTCACCCGGACTCTCCCCAGTCTTTTCTTCTTCGTCGGTTGTCTCATCCCAACCACTGGAATAGTTATGCTTATCACCATCAGCCATGGTATGGTGTGGAAGGTCTTTATATTCTACGAATCACCATAAATCTCCCAGTGTCCTCTTCGAAAATTTTTCATGGAAGAGCAGGACCATATCTGACTTGACTTCGGCATATCTTTCCTCTTGAGAATCTATCACCTCATTGGTGTAAGCATCAATCTTAGCCTGGATGGTCTCCTCCTGGTCCCTCAACAAGTCAGTTTTTTATTGTTCAAACTTAGACACAATATTTTCAAGAGAAATCTTGTCATTACTTAAGGTCTGAATGATGCTATCTTTGGCCTTCACCTCCTCTTTTGAAGAAAAGAGGTCTCTTTCTAGATCGGATTCCTTCAGCTGGAATTCTTTGACAACTCCCTCTGAAGTGGCCAACTTATTGACCAAGTCCTCCTGACGTTTCTTCAACTCTTCATTCTCTTTCTTCAATGCCTCAGCAATTTGGTTGGCACCAAGAAGGTCACTAGATAGTTTCTCTTTGTCAGAATTGAGAGCGTTGATAATGGCTAACTGATTGCGCACTTGCTTCTCCAAGGTAAGCACTGGCTAGATATTGCTCAACAGGGAATGGGTGATAGTGTCTCTCTCATTTGAAACAGAAAATGACCTAACATTAAAAGTGACAATGTTCGAAGAGCTTGGGGGAGGTAGGGCCCAGCAAAATCATATTTGTTGAGGTTTTCGAAGTAAAGACCGATCCCATCAAGCCCACTAATGTCGACAACCATCAATGTTGATATCCCCTCCTGCACCTCCTCCAGTCTGAAAGTCACTGGGGATCTCTTCTGCTTGAGTGGGTTCAGTTGGATCAACTTGAGGTAGTGGCTCCGCAGCCCGGAGAGAAATCTCATCCCCCTTGGAAGTTTTCTTTTTCTTGGCATCCCAGTCCCCACATTCTGCCCCCCATTTTCTGTCCTTTTTAGGGCCTTTTGAGGTTTTGGAGACCCAGCTACTTCCTTGGTACTTTCGTGTTCCACCACTTGCAGTAAGGCAATGTCAATCTGCCCTTGATCTTGTCCCTCTGGGTTTGTTGGGACAGCTTCCTCCACTTCGGTAGGGTTATCCTTAACCGCATCTTGCTTGGCCTTAGCTTTTTTTCCTTTCATCTTGCTTGGGGCTTTAGCTCTGCCTGGCAAGTCCACTTTCCCATCCTTTCCGTCTGTCTTCTGGAGAATCACTCCCGGAGGGGGTGGAGTAGTTAGCTCCTCCCAGAATTAGTCCCTCCGGTCAGTTGTATTCCAAAGATAAGACCTTGTTAAATTGCCTCCGGTAAAACAGTGGTGGAAACGGTTTCCCCATTTCTCAGCAGCCCAAACATTCAGCTTGGCACAAGTAGTCTGCCCAGCGTCCAAGTAGTCGTTAAAATCCTTGGGCAACACTACCAAAAAGCAAAAGAAGAGGAATTGGATAAAAAAAATCATTATAAGTAAAGACAGAAGTATGTAGTAAAATTATTACCGTCGCTTTGCCATCTGCTGGTAAGCATGCTTGGGTTATCACCAGCTTTAATTTTCTTTCCATTCTCCCAGGCACCGCTAATGAGCAGAAATTGAGTCTTCCAGCTTTTCTCTGACTCAAGTAGATCATCCACCTTTGCAATTATCGCTCATGTTAAAGTGATAGAAGGGATGACGTGGTTTCTGCAGAGGCTTGCTACAGCAGCAAATTACTCCATCGGAAGAGGGATTCCGGAGAGCCTGGAAGCCATGATGCATGCCATAAGGGTGAACCAGGCGTTAGGGCTTAGTTGACTTGGGCAAAGCTTTATCAGATGAAAATATCTGACTATTTCAGGGTCCAAGGGGAGCCTAAGTCCCCATTTGAACAACTCAATGTAGAAGACTATCTCATTGAGTTTGCAGTCCATGGGCGTCTCTGGATCAATTGGAATTCTTACTTTGACATTTTCCGGAATCCTCCACTTCGTCCTCATCCGGCCAAGTTCAGCTGTGTGAATAAAAGCGTAGTTTATCTTCTGCATGGCTAACAGGTATTTGACACTAACTTTGTGGACACAAGGCCCCACTTTTCCCACAAGGCACTCCGGCAGCTCCGGATGCTTTAAACACACTTTTTCTTTGCCCTTGCTCTTTTTGGTGATGACAGTCTCACTTATTTTCCCGTAGACGTCAGTCTCAAAAGGGGCTTCTTCGATGTTGTCCTCCATTACATCCTCCATTACTATGGAGGGATTGTCAGCTGCTTCTGGGAGAAAAGAGCTAGTGGTTGGCTCAGTAGGCCCTCCGAATTGTTGAGCATCATTTCCCCTTTGTAGTCTAGAGTCCGACTGGGGCTCGGGTCCAGAGGTCACTTTACGAAGGCTTGAGCTGGTAGCCTCTGGACCGGACAAGTTGTCCTTGGAAATCTTAATAGGTGCATCTGATCCAATGTTTTTATTTTTAGCCCCAGACTTGGAAGGTGTAGTTTTTTTAGCTTGCCTCTTACCAAACGACCTCTTCCTCGGTCTACTAGCTTTTCTGGAGAAGCATCAGCATCTGACCCCATGGCGATGAATGGAGAAGGTCTCTTGAAGCTTGTAACTGCCTGCTCTGGTTCAACGACGGGCTCTGATTCCTGAACTGATGAGCCTGAAACGATTGATGAAAGGTTGGATTGGAATAACCTCCTAGGTTTAGCGCTCTTAGCTGAAGAAGAACCCCGGTCAGGCTCAGAACTTGGTGTTTCTGATTGGTTTATTGTGGAAACAGGGAGGCCTGCAGCAATGCGCCTGTCTCGTTCAACCTTTTAAGTTTTTTCTATCTCTGACAAGTTGAGCCACCCACCTTTTACTAAGGTGTTTCTTGTCGTGAACATAAACTCACAAGAAGGGGTTTTTTAGAAAAGAAATCTTTGAAGTTTAGCATAATAGAGATGATGAAGATAATAAACAGTGAAAAGTGAACTAATTTATAGTAAAAGAATAAAAGATACTTCGATACCTAGGATAATATGAAAGGATAAAGGTAATGATTAAAGACGGCGCTGATGTCACCCACATGAATTGAAGGGGTTGCTTTTTAAAGAAACTGGGAGCGCCATTCTAGGAGAAAAACGGTCGGTGTGGCAAATCAAAAAAGGACACGTGTCCCACGATCTCTAGCAAAACCGTTTGGCTTCTAAAATAGTTTTTATCAGTACGGGTAAAGTCATTACACGACTATTGCGAGAATCTGTCCGGACATAGTCACAAGTGCATTTGAACTATTTTTTAGGTCTTGTCAAAGGCCTTCGAACATAACCTAAAAAGGGGGCTATTGATGAGTCCGGATTTTATCACCACTCACTATTGGGACCGGACAGGGGAAATTCGGATAATATCCACCCACTAAACCATCCGAACTGAACTAATGTATTAAAAACTTAACCACTTTATGACTAAGCTAATTACCTACCTTCTTAATAACTAATGGATCATTAAATGAGTTTTTGAACTCGATCCGAATTCATAAATCATGACCCGAAAGCCCATATGGCCCAAGATTAAGGGTATGAATACCCAACCACTTTCATTTAATGAGGGTAAGAAACATTAAATACAACCAGACAGCTCAAATCTCTCACTACAATCTACTAAACATTAAATACCTTTGAAACACCACAAAACTCTAGACAAAATTACCCTCAAACGAAAATAAACCACACCAGCTTTGGCAGAAGTGGTGGGGGAAAATGATGATTATACTATCGAGGAGCGAGATAGGTTAAGATTCAAAATAGAGGCTCTGAGGGTAATCTTGTCTAGAGTTTTGTGGTGTTTCAAAGATATTTAATATTTAGTAGATTGTAGTGAGAGATTTGAGCTGCCTGGTTGTATTTAATGTTTCTTACCCTCATTAAATGAAAGTTGTTGGGTATTTATACCCTTAATCTTGGGCCATATGAGCTTTCGGGTCATGATTTATGAATTCGGGTCGAGTTTAAAAACTCATTTAAAGATCCATTAGTTATTAAGCAGGTAGGTAATTAGCTTAGTCATAAAGTGGTTAAGTTTTTAATACATTAGTTCAGTTCGGATGGTTCAGTGGGTGGATATTGTCCGAATTTCCCCTGTCCGGTCCCAATAATGAGTGGTGATAAAATCCGGACTCATCAGTTGTGACTTCATATTTTTCAAAAACTACGCTTTGACTTTCGATGAAATTTTCGGGCTTGAGAGGTTTTGTGAGAGATTGAGAGAAAAAGAGGGGAAAATAGTGAAAAATTTATAAAATACTTTTATACCTAGGTTTTTCAAGAATGGGCAAATTTGTCCAAAATCTGGTGAGAGTTCTATCAAACGGGTGTAGAATCCAACGTAAGATCCATAAAAATGTGTAATTTTTCTAGCCTGACTCAATTAATATAGTACATATAATAAAATTTAAAGGTATCAGAATAAATATAATGATTATTCTATTAATGGTAGGTATATTTTTATTTATAGAATTTAACGTTATAATAACTATTTTTAAGATATAGAGATTTTATTATATTATTTTTTTACTATTTAGATTTTGTAATTTAGCATATTTTTTATTAAATCTTTTGGATTTTAAATACATGAATTGCTCTTGGACCAATATGGACCGACCAAATTATTTACATCCTTATTAGTAGCATTTTTAGTTCTTGTGCGGATAACAAAAAAAGATTAGCTTTCATTTGTTCGAAGTATCTAACATTGGTTGAAGCATTTGTTGGTCTTGGCCAAAACATATTTGATTTGTTGAACATACCTTGGTATTGACTTGAGCTAGCCCTTAATTCTACCACCTACTGAATTTTTGTCTTCATATCTTTATTATTATTATTTTGTGTTTGACTCTCTGTTTTATGTTGTAGCGTGAAAATTTATTACATTCTATCTTGTTTTTAGGTTATAAGTTGCTCTTGAAGCTAAGGAAGAGAGTGAGAAGCTCATGAAGGCTAAACTTGAATTTGCTTAGCAGAAGGAAATGTTGTTAAACCTTGAATTGTGGTTCCAAATTAAGGAACTAAAGAGCAACGTTTTTGCATGATGAGAGAGTAAATATCAGTAAATAATTTTTATTGATATTATAAAATCTAAATATTAAGAATAAAAAGATAGAAATGTTTTAAAGACAGAAATGTTTTAAAGATAAAAAATTAAAGAGAGAAATATTTTTGCTAATAAGGAGATAAGTTCTATTTTTCTTGAGTTCACCTATATATATATAGTGATCTTAAATGTTACTAGTATAAAAGACTATTATATCCTAATGTGTAGGTATATTAGATCTTAATACAAACTAAACACTTTTAGATATATAATCACATAAATTTCACCATTTTCTTATCACTATGTCGATATTATGACCTCATCAGAAGCTTCTTGATCTTTCGAGATTCATCTCATATTTTTAGCGTAAATCCAATAATGATTGTCTTATCCCATATTCAACATCCATCTTTCTTATCTTTTGTTCTTAAATTCATTTATATGATTGAATTCATATCTTTTTATTATATTTTTTCTTATATTATCTTCTTGTATACCGTTTTAAGAGTTTTTTGTCAAAAAATACATTTTTCTTCCTTTTTTCTCTTGATTTTACTCGTCTTAATATCATTTTCATGTATTTCATCACCATTAATTATATTTTTAAAAGTATTAATATTTATATCTTAATAATATTTATCTCAACTTATTATAATCTTTCTTTTTATCACATACTGATGTAGCCCAGAAAGTCCAAACACAAACCTTTTTTTTAGATTTTTCTGTGCGTCTCTGAGTCTCTGAGTCTCTTTTAATCTCTAACCTAGGGTTAGGGTTTCATATCTACTGTTTTCTTCTTCCAATCTTCTGCCACGCCATCAGTTTGGTATCAGAGCTTCGGTTCCTGCTACGGGGCAAGCATGTTTTTGTATCTTGATTTCATCTAATTCAAGGTCTAAAAAAGAGAACAACATCTTTGGTCATGCAGATCTCGAAGATCGTTAGTATACGGGGACACACCATGTGTTTCGATAGACGATCATATTGACCAGTTATAGAAGGAGTTTAAATTGGCTACCAATCGTCGGATCAAGGTAAAACTTGCTTATCGAGATGTTGTCTCAAACTATGAAGAAGTTTTCAAACCCATTTTTTAATCAACTAGACATGGGGATGTTATCTTCACGCTATGAAAACGTTTTCGAAACCAATATTTTCATCAACTGGATGGCTTCAATGTGACTTCGAATAAGGAACACTCGTGAATTCGAGGATGAATTCTTATCAACCAGAGGAGGATGATGTAGCCCAGAAATTCCAAACACAAACCTTTTTTATTTTATTCGAATATCTTATATTGTTCAAATCAAATCAAATTATAGTAAGATTTTATTTTATTTAATTTTAGAATATTTATTTTATTTTCTTGTATTCTAATTTAGGGTTTTGAGAAGCTCTTATAGAAAGCCTCATATGCCTTAAGTTATTTTAACTTTTTGGAATAATATATTTTTATCTCTGAAAATTTCAATTTTTGTTACCCTTAGATTAGGGTTTCATCATGTTACCCTTGAATTAGGGTTTCATCTATCGTTTCTTCTTCTTCTATTTCCGCCGTGCCATTAGTTTGAATGATTGTCGTTCCAGAAACAAGTCTTGTTTTTTACTCGGATATCAAAATTTTACGATAGTGTTACTTAAATCGAAGATCTTGACGAGCCCAACAAGTATCAAAAGAGTGACTTTATCACAAAGTTCGGACTTAAAATTCGATTGTTTAAAAGACCAAAAACTATTTTTTGTATATTTTATTATTATTATTATTAATATTTTAAGACATTTATGTAATTTATATATTTAAGGATTAGAGTTTTGAATATTTACTATTTAAAACATCATATACCCTAAGTTTTGGGTTACTTTTTGTTGAATTGATATATTTTTTTCTGAACTTGAGTTTTTTGTGTGCCATAGAGTTAGGGTTTCATCCATTTTGTCTTCAATTGATATTCTCCTTATATTATCTTGATATCGGAGCATCAAATTCCTGCTACGTGGGAATTATGTCGCCGCGAAGAGGATGATGGAAGAATACCGCCTCAATCACTGAGATTTACAATCGAGAAGATCTGGATCGTGTAGGCTTGATAAGGCATTCCAACACTAGACAATTTCAGACGGTTAATGAGAAGTTTAGTACGCTGGGAGATCCAATTAAGCAAATACAAGAAGCGATGCAGATGATGAGCACTGGATTCCGTGCTCCATGGTTGAGTAACCTATCGTCGGGTATAAAAAAGACTACGATATGGGTCAAAATCCTTTTGCTCTAAGGAGAGAGAGGGCAGAGCCTATGTTCCTCCACAACATCATCGCGAACAGGCCTTCAAATAATTTTCAGATCATGATTACTAGCAGAATACAAACAACCACTGGGACTCAGGATTCAGTCTTGAGATTCCATGATTTCATGGGGATCTCAACCGGACGAGTTTCTAGATTGTATCGCATCGGTGGAAGAAGTTTTAGACTTCAACAACTTTTCGGATGACATGAGAGTCAAGTTAGTCGCAAGCAAGTTTCGTGGTCGGGCTGCATCATGGTGGCAGCAGATGAAACAGACTAGTTTGAGACAAAGTAAATCAAAAGTACCAGCTTGGGTTAAGTTTATGAAATATCTTAGGGTTGCATTTTTACCCTTTAATTTTAAGGCGAAAACCCCTATCATCAATTCTAAACCTAGCCCTAATTATAAATCCGCAGAACTGATAAAGAATGACGTATTTGACAAGAAAAGGTATGATGATTATTATTTCAGGTCAAATATTTCTACAAAACCGGTGTACCAGAAGAAGGAACAACTAATTAAAATTTCTCCTTATTCTGATAAGGTAAATTGTTATGATCCATTCACTCCGGTTTCTAATGTTGAAAAAGGTAAAATTTTGGTTGATGGTTTTTATAAATCCGGTTCTAAAAAGAAAAATTTAGGGTTCAAAATTGAAGTGAATCATTCGGTTAAGAATAAAGATGAGTTGTCTGGTAAGATAATGAGAAAACATTGTGTTTAAAAAAAATAGATTTTCAATTAGAACCTGGTGGAGTTTCAGATAATGTCGAACTTATTAATGCAATCGTTAGTAAAAATCTTAGTCTCGAAGTTCATGATAAAAAAAATATGGTTGTAGAGACTTTGAATGATAAAGAAGCTGAATAAATCTCTGATTTTTCGAAGCCTGTAGTTCTTTTCAACGAAAACGAAAAAGAGAAACAGGAAGAAAAAATGTCAAAGTTATAAAAAGAAAGTTAATAATTGTTGATCATGCAAGATCAAACATAATTGAAGGGCTTGTAAACTATTTCAGTAAAAAATTGTTTGGGAGTTAGGGAAACAGTTCCATGCTTTGCAGGTTATTGTTGGATTTCGAAACATGAAGCAGTTCATAATTCACATAGGCATACCAGATATTAGAATCGTTGAGAAATCATCTACTTGTTCTTGGTGGTGTGACTGATTTAACACAATTAGGGCTGTCAGCGGTTCTCCAGAACCGAGAACCGGACCGGGACCAAACCGATAAACCGAACCGATAAAACCGATAAACTGATATGACCGATATGGAATCGAACCGATAAACCGATAGAACCGATACGGAATCCAACCCCTAAAACCGATAAACCGGTAGAACCAATAGGAAATCGGACCAATAAAACCGTTAGAACCAATTATTTATTATTATTTATTCTTTTATAAATTATAGTACCAAAATTAATAGTTAATTACCAATGTTTTAATAAAATCAAAGATTAACTTATAAACTTTAGTTTTTATATCATTTACTTCAATAAAAAAAAATTAAAAATCAAATTTTAATTAGATTTTTTTTGTTTTTAGGTGGACCAAACTGGACCAAAACCGAACCGGACCGAACCGAAATGGACCAAAATGGGACCGGACCGAACTCGAACCGAACCAGAACTGGAACCGAACCAGAACTGGAACCGAACCGAATCAGACCGAATCAGACCGGACTGGACCAAACCAAACTGAAAGCTTAGCGGTTTGGTCTGGTTTCAAAAATTAGAACCGAAAGCTTAGCGGTCCAGTTCGGTCTGAACCGATAAGCTTAGCGGTCCGGTCCGGTTCTTTCAAAACCTGGACCGATAACAGCCCTAAACACAATTAAACAGGTTTTTTCGTGACAATAGTTTATATTACGATTGTATTTACAAAGTGTTGATCTTGATAATGATGAGAATTCGAGAGCGAATTCTTCTTATATGGGGGAGAATTATGTCGTTCCAGAAACAGGTCATGTTTTCACTCGGATATCAGAATTTTACGATATTTGTACTTAAGTTCGGACTTAAAATTCAATTGTTTAGAAGCCCCAAAATAATTTTTCCTATATATTATTATTATTTTTAATATTTTAAGACATTTATGTAATTTATATATTTAGGAATTAGGGTTTTGGATATTTTTTATTTAAAGCATCATATACCCTAAGTTTTGGGTTAGTTTTTGTTGAATTGATATAATTTTTCTAGAACTTGCGAGTTCTGTGTACTCTAAAGTTAGGGTTTTATCTAATTTGTCTTCAATTGATATCTTCCCTATATCACATATCATCCCATATTATATGTCGTCATATTAATACTACCTTGTATATAAAAGGAATATCACCTAGTGGGGATATACCCTTATTAGGGTTCCCCTTAATCATTGTAAGAAATTATATTCATTGTAAGGACTAACTCATTAAATCCTTCTTTCTTCATGGATCGGATTTGTAATTGAGTTAATTAGGTTTCATTGTCCTCTTCATGCAATACATGCATAAAGTGTTAATAAGACTGTGATAATAGCTTAATCTTATATGTGAAAGATAATATGATTTTAATTTAACTAATTAGTGGGAGTTCGTCGATATGTTGATTTAATGTATCTAGTTCATCAAGTTGAATGTTTTCCCGGTCATCAAAAAAACTTCTTCCTATTCGTTAATTAAATATTTTCGTGATCATCAAGTTAAACTTCTTTTGGTTGTCAAGTGAAATATCCTATCGTCTTTGGTATGTCATCTTTGACCTGTCATTTTTTATTCATCAAGTTGTTTTTATCATACACATCATATTGTATAGTTTTACTCATTGTTTTGTTGAATCATCTTGTAAAATAATCTCTTCTAAGAAAATAGTCATAAAAGAAATAATATACCATAATTACCGCATATTCTGAAAGATTATGAAAGAAAAAGGTATAGAACACACTTTATAAGCAAATTGTTGGCAGTTTGATGTATTTAACTACAATAAGAACATATATAATATATTCTTTGAGTTTGATAAGTAGATATATGGAGAATCCAACTGAGATGTATTTGTTAACTGCCAAGAGAATCCTTCATTTGCAAAGAACTAGAGATTTTAGGTTGTTGTACAAGAAGGTTAAAAATTAGAATTTTTTGGATTTACTGATAGTAATTATCCAGGAGATCAAGATGATAGAATGAGCACTCCAGGCTATGTTTTTATCTTAGACACTGGGCTATTTCATGGTCTTCTAAGAAGAAGAAAAAAATTTGTCACTTTATCAACTACATAAGCTGAATTGATTGCTACAACAACTTGTGCTTGTCAAGCTCTGTCATTGAGAATAATTCTTGAAGAGCTTTAATTCAAGCAAGTGAAAGCTACTATAATTTTTTTGTGATAGCAGCTCAACAATCAAACTCTCTAAGAATCTTGTGCTATATGGAAAAAGTAAGCATATTGATGTGAAATATTATTTTTTAGAAGATCTTAGTAATGATGGAACAATCAAACTGGTTTATTGTCAAGCCTCTCAAGTTGGCTACACTTATGAAGTTGTGTGGTTTACTTAGAGTTTGTTCACGTACTTCCCTACAATAGTTTATTTTGTAGAGGGTTACTTCTTTCTTTTAAACTGATAGCTTCAGATTTCACTTTAATGAAAATGTTAAAGTTTAAACATTTTATTTTATATTTATTTTCATTCAAAGGTATTTAATGGGTTATACCAAGTCCTTATGTGCATTAACTTTCATTGAAAAATCTTTATTGAATTAAACTAAAACTTTAAGAATTATGTGTAAAGCCTATTAAAAACCGTCTCTTTTATCAATTCATTAACACAAACAATTTTCTCTTTCTCAATTGTCTCTCTCTCTCTCTCTCAAAATTATTCTTGAACTAGCATGTTTTTTTATTTTTACGAGACTAGTGGAGATATTAGTAATTATGATCTTTGATTGTAGCATTACGTACTAAAAATCTAAAATCAGGCGGTTGTCCTTAAGTATCTTTGGTCTATTATCAGTAACAACAATCATTCGATCTAGTGTGATTGGATTAAGATTTAAAAAATCAAAAATAATAATTTTTGGAATCTTTCTATTGGGTCCTCCCCTTCTTGGATGACTGTTGCGGTTAAAAAAGACATGAATGATGCTAACCGCTATTAAGGATCTGATCCAGATCACAATATAATTCAAAGAGTAAGGAGTCGCATCCTCCACAGATCTGTAAATCAACAAAAAAATCAATACCTATTTTTTGGATTTTACAAGGGATAAGACCATGTATTCGGCCAGAATGCAAGCACGAGGTGGTTGAGGTAAAGTGCTGGAACCGCTAGACCCACAGAATGACTTGATAGACATGCACACAAAAACAACTGTTTCACCAGATATAAGCGTTGACTTACTGAGAATGTCATAGGAGTAACATTAGTAGCCAATGGGTACAACAAATCGGAATTTTTATTGTTGGCGAGGAAAGTCTTCAAGACAGAAAACCCCGCTAAACATCTCAAATCAGAAGAAGCAGAAGACCACCTGAGATTTTTTGGAACAAGGAAAACTTGCCGACAAGATGCAAAAGCCTTCGTGGCAGGCGACGCCATATACATACAACAAAATCTGGTCGCAATGAGCAATCGGAACAGAGCCATCGTCATTTGTAACCGTGAAAGTCGACGATAATCCGTCCGTCATAGGCTAATTGGTGGCCACCAGTGAAGCGTCAGTCCCAGTGAACGAAAGAGGAGACGTCGCCGAGAAAAAACGAGACTCGATGCCATTACAAACGAAATCTCTATCATCATTTGTCATGAAAACAATCGGAGATAAATATTTTTGTCCGGTTAGGTTCACACAAAAGCATGGCAGAAAAACGAAGGCCGCTGCTATCAAAAGTTTGGATGACTCTAGGGTTTCTAGAGAGAAAAGTGAGTTTCTCTCTAGAAACCCCAAGGTAACATAAGTTATTAGCTGTGGATTTCTTAGGAGTTTCTCTTCCAATCAGTTCGATGGTCGATATTGCGTAGTTTTTCGATTCTAGATTACTTCTATTGTTTCTACCATTTCTACTTTGATTATTCCAGTAGTATGGTTTATCGACTTTTCGCTTACCCAATGTATCTTTTTAAAATATGTCCTAAATACTTATATAAACACTTTTATTTTATTTAATATTTTTTTACATTAAAAAAAATATTACTTGATTTATGTGAGTTTTTTTTTCAATATAAAAAACATATTTATTTCAATAATTTGGGTGTTTTCTGTACACGTATCCAACCCAAAAACCGGTGTAACTAGACAGGGTACTTTTATTAGTATAAACTACATATTATTACTGATTCACACGAGAAGCGTGAAAGATATCTAGTGGGAGCTACCATGATTTATACGCCAGCTTCTTTTAATTAACTAACCGTATCAATTAATCTGACGATATTATATATATTGTTTGCAATATAAAAATAGTTATAAATTAAATAAAACTATCTTCTTATTTAAAAAAAATTAAAAAGTGAGTAGGCATATGAATTTGAAATAAACAATGTGATCGTTGACATTAATTTAATTATAACAAAATGTGTTATTAAAGCTCTGGTGTTAAATTATTCTTTAATAAAATGCAATGCCACTAAACTAAGTTTTTATAAGGAAGCACTGACGACCGTGTCTCCACGATTCATGTGAAATAGAAAAGAGGGCCTACATGAAATATTCCACACTTACGTGGGAGAATATACTTTGGGTTGATTATTATTATTTCAACGAAATACTAAAATAATTGTAATAATGTTGGAATATTCTAACAGAGCTTGTAGGTGGAGCAATCAGAGCAAAATGTCTACCATTCCCGATTAGCTAATAGTGATTAGAGATGCCGATGGTTGAATGGAGGCTAAGAAAACGTGGTTAGTGGTCAGCCTTTTTCCAACTTGTATGATTTGGTTGGGTTAATTTTTTTTTAAATTTGAAATATAAAATTTGAGTAGTCATTGGCGATATGTTGCGAAACTGGTATTAGGATTTTTTGTGCTAAATAATGGTCATACATATATATATATATATATATATATATATATATGTTTATAAATATTGCATACATGTTTATTGGCGCGTACCAATTATCCAAGTGGTGATATGTGTCACTTAAGGATATAATTTTTTGTTACAAATACGATCACTCAGGAAAGGTTAGATTAGGTACTTGAAGATTTTTGTACGTAAGATGAAAATAAAAGACCAATAAACTTGATCCACAAAGTGAACAAAAAGTATTGAGAATTGTTTGATCGTCTTTCTCCAAGTAAGAGGCAAAACATAATCAACTTGAATTCGGGACAACTATTCGATATCTTAGTGAAAGACTGGATTTGTTATCTCATGTTTGCTATTCTTGAAAAATACCAATTGAAATTGAAGCGGATGGTTTCTTCAACAACAAAGAGCTAAGCCAACTATTCAATCAAATGATATTGAGCATGTTTCCCATCTCTTATGGAGAAACAAGTTGTCTATTTCTTTGCAAAATTATGCTCAATTTTATATGTGGCAACTCCGCCAAGATCTCTTCGTTAGTTAAGGTAAGAAACGACACAAATCAGAATTTTTAAAAGAACATATGAAGAGAGAATTGTATTTGGTTAGCCAATGTGTGGTTGGTAAACAATGATCAACTTTTTAGCAAGACACAAAATGTATCGTCAAATATTTAATATGATTATGCATGATCTACTTTCGTTCAAGTAACGGATTCTAGCAAATTGAGAGGATATTCTGATCAATCCAGAGACCATTTCGATTCCATTAGTAATGGGGATTCAAAAATATCACACATTGATCGATCAAAGAGAGATTCAACAACCAAAAGAAATATCGATTCTTGTGGATCCTTCCTTTATTCAAACGGAACGAAGAGAGATAGAATCATACTGATTCCCTAAATGCTTTTTTGGATATTCCTCAATGCCCCTGCTCTTCATGGAATGTGAGAAGTGGATGATTAATCCTCTGCTTTTGGAAGAAAGCAAAGAATTTATTGGGAATCCTACAAGACTCATTCGTTATTCTTTCTCTGACAGATGGTCAGAACTTCACTTGGTTTCCAATCCTACTGACAGGTCCACTAGGGATCAAAAATTGTTAAAGAAAGAACAAGATGTTTCTTTTCTCCCTTCCAAGTGATCAGAAAATAAAGAAATAGTTAATATATTTAAAATAATTACATATTAACAAAATACCGTCTCAATTCATCCCATTTCATCATATATGAGATGTGATATGGTTCTAAAGGATGAACTGGATATGGACACTTCCAATAATATTTCATTCTTGAACAAAAATCCATTTTTTATTTATTTCATCTATTCCATGACCAGAATATGGGTGATACATGTTACACCAGGGTTTTGAATCATAAGTGAGATTTCAAGCAATGACAAATCTATTCACTTTATCCATAACAGATCCGGATCTAGTGTATCATAAGAGATTTTCCTTTTCTATTAATTCCTATGAGTCGGATCAAAGACAATTCTTAAATGAGGTATTCAACTCTAAGAATGAATCGAAAAAGAAATCTTTATTGGTTCCTCCTCATATTTTTTATGAAGAAAATGAATCTTTCATCAAAAAATCAGAAGAAAAAAAAGGTTTGGATCTTCTACGGGAATGATTTGCAAGAACCAAAAAAATGGTATTTTCTAGAAACAACAAAATAGAGGTAGTAAATCAATATAGGTTGATCCAAAATCCGATTCGAATGCAATATAGAACCTATTGGTAAAAAATACATTGAATCGTTTTTTTTATGAATAAACATGATCACAACTTCATTGTAGAATTCAAAAAGATCACATAGGAAATGATCGTCTAATTCATACAACTATAATAAAATATATAATCAACTAACATTTATCTAATCTAAAAAAATTAGAATAAAAGGTTTGATCCTCATATTTTTCTTTCTCAACCCGAGAGATCCATAAATTGGGATCTTAATGCATATATAAATAAATTGTCCAATAATTTTCAGGAGCATTTGGAATATTTTGTTTCTGAGCATAAGAGCCATTTTCAAGTAGTGTACGATCGATCAATATTCGATTCATTTGTATGAGTTTATTGACGTAATAAAAAGTCCTAAGTCACTTCGATTTTTTTTCCCAGGTTACTTCTCTTTTTGTCTAACTCACTTTTTTTTTCTTTGTGAGTTTCTAGAATCTCCTCATTCATAGATCTAAGATCCATATCTATGAATTGAAAGCAATGAGTTGTTAGAAGCAATAGGTCTTAAAATCGTTCATTTGAAAAATTTGAAACTTTTTTTATTGGATGATCATAATAATTCTCAAAAATCAAAATTCTTGATCAATGGAGGAACAATTTCACTATTTTTGTTCAATACGATACAAAAGTAGATGATTCTCATTCCATACTGGAAAGAATCATTAAAAATCCGTTGATAACTAAGATTACTATTTCTCAATATTATCTCACGATCAAGACAATTGACTGAATCTTGTGAGTCCATTTCATAGAAGTTCTTTGATATCTTCCTTTTATAAAGAAAATCGACTTCGATTTTTAAAAAATCCACATTACTTCTGCTTCCATTGTAACAAAATATTTCCTTTTTATGTGCAAAATGCTCTTATCAATAATTCTGATTTTACGTATTGAGAATTATTCAATATCTTGTTCATTCATAACAAAATATTTTCTTTGTGCGGTGGTAAAAAAACATGCTTTTTTGGAGAGAGAGAGAGAGACATTATTTTACCTTCACCAATCAAGTCACCGGTATCTAACATATTAATATCTAACGATTTTCTACAAAATGGTGAATTAAGGTACAACTTGTACAAATCTTTCCATTTTGCAATTTGATCTGATCTATTAGTTCGTCGAGGTATTTACTTGATCGCGGATATTTCTGGAACATCTTTAACAGAAGGACAAATAGTACATTTTGAAAAAAAAACTTATTAACATTTGGTTAGTTAGAATGTTTTAACTCATTTTGATTAAAAAAATCCAAATCGATTATAATAAGTTATAATTCTATATCGCTTAGGAGTAAATATAGTAACGATATATATACACACACAATACTAAATATATCATCGAGCTCAATAACGTAGGATTGTAACTCACTAAAATCGATTTAGATTTTTAATTAAAATAGGTTAGGTTATTAGGGGGACCAAATTGATTTTTTAAGTTAATATAAGCCCGGTTATTGAGTATGTCGGGTATTAAGTGGATTGGGTTGGATAGTGGGTCAAAACTAAATAATATTAAATATTTATTTTTTAATTAGTTATCGCGACCACTTCAACATCCTACATGGAAGCTAACGTGAATGATCAAAAAGTATAATTGGGTAGTATGAGCTGGTAATGTTACAAAGGACTAGTTTGTAGCATTTTTAGAAATATTGGATACCGGTTATTACAAAAGTCAACATGGGAGACTAAAGTGAAACAAGTTATAAACAAAGGGGACTAAGCATATCTCTTTAGCCGTTGAATGGATATAGGTATGGGTAAATTCCTAAACCATTCTGTTTTTCTTAATTTGATATATTAATTAAATAAAAATTGTATTTTTTATAAAATTATTAGAATTTCTCCAATGAAATGATACAAACCAAAAATCAAAATACAACAAGGATGAATATGAAAAAAAAAATATATAACAAAATGGTCCAAATATTATGTTCGGAGCAAATAGAAAAACCAGATGGTTATATGTACTTTTAGTTTTAAAACTGTACTTTATCAAACATTGAGTGGTTAAATGTATATTAGTTTTGACTAGTACGTCTACTTCTATCTCATACACCAAAGCAAATAATATATGGGTTGTTTCGATTCTTGGGGTGGTTCAATAAGACTACAAAGCTTATGATGAGAAATCATACCAATTTTATATTGCTCATTCCAACATCTTCTTGATTGCATCTATTATTGTTTTGTTGGTAACCTCTATTTGACCATTTTATTCTTGTTGAACAAAACCATATTCATTTATTGTGGCATTGAGTTTCATTATTTATTGTGATGACTCTTGGTATCACATATCTCTTGGGTTATACTTCTACCAACTTGGACAAATAGTCAACTGTTACTCGCGAATATGTTATAATAAAGCCAAGTGGACTACCAAGTGAGAGTCTACGAGGACTTGTAATCTCTTGGCTCTACACATGTTTGCTAGATGAAGTCTTTTTATTATAGTCTCATATTCTACCTCATAGTTAGAAAAAGAGAAACTGAATTTGATAGAGTGAATCAAAATTATGTGTATTTGAAATGTTAACTGGAATTATGTGCCATAACATAAATTTTTACTTCATCTATATATTCTAAATCTCCAAGTTGATTGTTCTTGCAAATCTAAAAGTGTAGGTCTTTCAAATTGAAACTTTGTTAGAAAATCTACCAAGGCTTATAATCATATAAACGCTTAATCTCAAACCTCAAACATGCAGTAAGAGTGGTTAGTAGGCTTTCTGAATTGGTTGACTTGTCCTTCTCAATTCAATCACTATTTGTTAGACATCCAGAGCGACTTTAACAGTTGCAACGACAATAGCGTATGTATAAGCGGTAGTTCATTGTTTTTTATTTTATTTTTGTTTTTAGTTTGAAAAACATTTGATAATAGAAATTGGTTCCAATATATGGGATCAATTTGGTGAACAAATCTCAGTTCAGTTTATCCATATAAATCTAAGATTATTATTATTATTTTTAGTTATAAAAGAATAAAATGTAAAACAATAAAATCAATAATCAATTGGTGATATCCACATTTTTTTTGAAGTAACTAAAATCACGATATCTTAAATATAAAAAGATGGATATTATCTCATTAAATAGAGGATAAAACATATGATTTATCTTTAAAAAGTTAAGTCCTTAAAAATTTATATCTTTTATTTTTATTTTTTTTATTAATTTTTATTTTATGGTACAATATATCATGACTATATATTTATTATATTAAATCGATAGTCGCTTGATAGTGATATCGTAACCCAAAAATACCCTCACTTATTAATTATACTTGTCATTTAAAAATAATGCTAACAAATTAGAAAACTCTAACCTTTAAAACAATTTATTAATTTTAAACTTAGAAATAATTTATACATTCATAATAACGAAAAAATTGCAAACAATAAAAGAATTGAATCAACGTAATACAATTTAAAAGTTCTATGAATATTGATGAATATATTATATATTAGATAATATTAAAATATCTAGTTTTGGTGGGATGGATTCTTCAGATTAAATATTTTTAAGAAAATTATTGAAACTGATAATTCAATTTGAATTTTAATAAAAAATATATTTTAACATTTATTATCCATCTCATAAAAAATAAAATATTATAATTTACCTATTCAATTCGGATTGAATATTTATAGACACGAAAAAAACCTAACATTAGTAAAGTTATAAATCTTGGCTGGTCACTCGTGATTGACATTTGTTGTATTTTTCTAATTAAGGTTTTTCGTTTCTAAAACGGGTCATATTTGTTTAAGAATGTTGTATATATGGTCATTGTCTTGTAGCAATTAACTATACAGTAATACGTGACAACCAAAGTTGTAATTTTTTTTTGTTACAAATATGTTTATTGGACATTTCAGACCCAAAATACCCATTTTGATGATAAATGGAACGTAAATCAACATTAGCGCGACTTCAAATACGGTGATTAGACATTTTAAACCAAAAAAACAAATTAGTTTTAAGGGTATTCTAGGTCTGAAATGTCTAATGATTGTATTTGTAACAAAAAAAATTATAACTTTAGGTTCTACATATCTCTGTATGGTTAATTGCGACGCATTAGTGACTATATATATAACATTCTTAAACATAGGTGACAAGTTTTAGGCACAAAAAAACCTTGATAACAGTTTTGCAATAGGTGTTAAACACCAACGTACAGTTAAAATTTTAGCTCATTAATAAATAAATAAAAAATAACCTATCTGATTGAACTGAAAAATCGTTTTAAAAAAATTTCTTTGGCGTTTTAAAATAAATATCATTTTCAAATTTTAATACAATTTTTTCACATAATTGTTCCTCACGAGATGGAATTTTTTTTACATATTATTGTTTCTAATTTATATTTTTATTTCCATAAGCCTTGCCTTTATTGATATAATTAGAACTACAGGGATTAATTGAAAATACACCATCGCTTTTTTAGAAGAGATGAATCATCTCAAAGAAAAAACCATAAATAAAAATAAATAAATTAGAAAAAGAAAATTTCGAAATTACTTGGCTGAACAACAACAATTGAGATAGGCAGCTAGCTTAAATCCAGATCTGTCATTAAAGGGATACTCAATTTTGATCCAAAAAGTATAAATTATTGGCGGAATCTAAGTGCCCAAACTCTCTAAAAAATGTGATGAACCTAAGATGATTCGGTAAATGAATTTAGTTATTTATTATAAAATTATAATTAACCTTTTGTAGTATCCGTACAATAACTTAAATAACCATTAAAAATTGATTTTGAATTAGAGGGAATAATATATATCGCGTGGTTCTACAATTATTCTACATACATAATAAATAATAAAGGAGGAATCCGAGTAAAAGCCGTGTCTAACTAACCTTGTCATCATATGCATATGCATATGCAGTTCAATAATGTTGTAATAAATTGATATACACAAAGTCAAGTCAAGTACTTGAATGTATCATCACTCAAGAAGAGAGTATATAAAACGAGACACAAAAACTCAAAGTTAAAAGCAACCTTGTAACACTAAGAGAGAGCTAGCGAGAAAAAATGAATGAAAATAACAATAACACGAGTGAGAGAGAGATCGGAGAAGAAGATGTAGAAGCTGAAATACCGAAGATGAAGGGTAGAACGGTGTCATGGGGTATGCTGAGGCGTGTTGATTCGCTTAACATGGAAGCTGGAAACCTCTCATTCACTCAGACCCACCATGCTTCTCAGGTAATAACACAACCGTTGTAGTGTCTAGTGCGTAGTGTGTGCGACCCAAAACTTGTCTTAAATATGTTATTTATATGTGCAGATAAGCTGGAAAAGAACTTTGAGCTTGGCTTTCCAAAGTATGGGAATAGTGTACGGAGACATAGGCACATCACCTTTATACGTCTACTCCAGTACTTTCACTCAAGGAATTCGCAACAAAGATGATATCATCGGGGTCCTCTCCCTTATCATCTACACCCTTGCCCTCGTTCCTCTCCTCAAATATGTTTTCATCGTCCTTTCCGCCAACGACAATGGCGATGGTACTATTTCTATCATTTCTCTCCTTCTTCGCATTCACATCATATATGCAACATTTTTAAACATATTTCGTCAAAACACGATCTTAGTCGATGTAAGTTGTGAAATTTTAGTCGTATAAAACCCGTGATTTCACTAAATAATTTCGACTTTTCTTTAACAAATCCCATAAACACGATCTTCATATATACTATTTCACTATTATGATCATAGAATTTAACTTGAAATAAAAATTAAATTCAAATAAAACCATTTTATTTTTCACATACTTCTCGGACAAATCCATGTTGACGCAAATCCAATGCGACAAAGAGAATAAATACCACGATTATTTAAGTTTCCTAGGTTGACTGTTTTATTTTATGGGTGGCTTAGCCTGCATTTATTAATATTTTAAGTAGATAAAGCTTGTAAATATTTAGGACCGATCTAGCCCGGATGTGCTTTATTAATTCATATGTTTAAGATCGATCTAGCCCGGCAATAGCACGCCATAAACAGACAGAGTTCTAGATAAATTTGGTATTTTTGTCTGTATTTATAACGTAATCAAAGAATAGTATTTTGTTTATATTAGGCGACAATGATAAAGTCTCATCTATATCTATCTATAGGTATACAAATAATTTTGTGGACCTGGGGTGAAAATATTTGATCATCATAAAATAAATCCTTGATTTATTGTGTCTAATGAAAAAAGCTTCTAATACAAGAAAACTTCTAGATCAAGTAACGTTGGTTTGTTCCATCTCGACTTTGAATCTTGTGAGCGTAGTAGCGCTAAAACGTTGTAGGGAGAGTTTTGCCGGCCTTGTAGTCTTACCTCGTTTGAATTTTGTTCAGTACTCAAGCTAAGCTCGGAGACGAAATTGCTAGACTAAAAAAATTTAAAAGACCTGCTTAGATTTTCTCTATATAGATATTTAGTGTGTTTGAGACATTATATGTTTGATGATATCCAGGTGGAACATTTGCATTGTATTCGTTGATATGCCGATATGCTAAGGTGGGTCTAATGCCAAATCAACAACCGGAGGATAAGGAACTCTCTAACTACAGACTTGAAATTCCATCAAAACATACGGAAAGAGCAAACAATGTTAAGCAGAAGCTCGAGACAAGTAGAACAGCTAAGATTGTGCTTTTTCTTGTAACCATCATGGGAACTTCCATGGTTATTGGAGATGGTGTTCTTACTCCTTCGATTTCAGGTTTAACTCCTTTTTTCGTAAACAAAAAGACCATTTAGAGCATTGTTTTTATAAGCTATAAACACGAAAATAAATTCTTCTTTGCAGTTCTTTCGGCGGTGAGTGGCATTCGTTCCCTAGGCCAAGGTAATGTTAGATATTCTCAGTCGTTAACAATTTTAATAGGACAATTGCTTACACTTCTAAGAGTGCTATCACTTGCTTACCAAGTTAGCCATAACATGACGACCGAGTTTATTTATTCGTATATTCCTGCAGGTCCTGTCGTGGGTGTTTCTGTTGCTATTTTAATCATTCTGTTTTCTGTCCAACGATTCGGCACCGACAAAGTTGGCTTTTCCTTTGCCCCAATCGTTTTTCTGTGGTTTGCGTTCCTTGCTGGAATTGGTCTGTATAACTTAGTCACACATGATATCACTGTTTTGCGCGCGTTTAATCCTCTCTACATCTATGAGTATTTCAAGAGAAATGGTAGAGATGGCTGGGTTTCGCTGGGTGGTATCTTTTTATGTATAACAGGTTAGTTAGCATTGGACAAATCTAGATATTTATAAACAAATAACATGCCTTAATCCGTTGGACGAGATATAGCGATCCCTAGTTTGTTTTGCTTGTTAACTTTATATAACTACTGAGCTGATGTGTATACAGGGACCGAGGCCATGTTTGCTGATCTAGGCCATTTCAATGTCCGAGCAATTCAGGTCAGTTTCATTCGACAAGTTCAATTGTAATCACAATATAATAGTTTAAGCTGGCAATATATAATTTTGTATTAACTTCTCTTGCAATATTGCAGCTTAGTTTCTCTTGTGTTACGTTTCCGGCACTTTTAACTGCGTACATTGGACAAGCTGCATACCTCACAAAATTCCCGGAACATGTAGCTAATACTTTCTATGATTCTGTACCAGGTTAGTAGCGTCAAGTATTTCGCTTTTATGCCTTGAATATCTGATTTATGTAATCATTTTCCTATATTCCAACGTTGATTGGCAGATGCGTTATACTGGCCAACATTTGTGGTGGCAGTAGCAGCATCAATAATAGCTAGTCAGGCCATGATATCCGGAGCATTTGCAATCATCTCACAGTCTCTAGCTCTAGGTTGTTTCCCAAGAGTCAAAGTTGTTCACACTTCAGCCAAGTATGAAGGTCAAGTTTACATACCTGAAGTCAATTACATCCTTATGATTGCTTGTGTTTTAGTCACTGCTTCATTTAAAACTACCGCGAAAATAGGCAACGCCTACGGGATTGCTGTCGTATCCGTCATGGTTATAACGACGTGCATGGTTAGTCTCATAATGCTTATTGTATGGAAAATAAGCATTTGGTGGATCACTCTATTCCTCGTGGTGTTTGGCGTCATAGAAGTTATATTCTTATCCTCGGTCTTTTACAAGTTCACGCAAGGCGGTTATCTTCCTATTCTGTTCGCTCTAGTGTTGATGTCCATCATGGGAATATGGCACTACGTACACATTAAAAAATACGAATCCGATTTAAAGAACAAAGTTTCAAGCGAGTACATTCGAGAACTTAGCGATGACCCCAATATACAGCGTATTCCTGGGATAGGACTATTGTACTCCGAGCTAGTACAAGGAATTCCCCCGATGTTTGCGCATTTCATTGCTAATGTTCCGTCAATCCATTCTGTGCTGATTTTTGTTTCAATCAAGCCAATCCCGATTAGTAAAGTACTACTAGAAGAGCGTTTTCTGTTTCGACAAGTTGAGCCGAAAGATTATAGGATTTTCCGCTGTGTAGTCAGATATGGTTACAAAGAGGTGATTGAGGATACAAAGGAGTTTGAGAGACAGCTAATACAAAGCTTGAAGGGATTCATTCAGCAAGAAAATTTAATTGTTCAACAAGGAAATGAAAATGAAGTCGAACGAGAAGGTAAATAGCAAACTTTATTTAACGTTTAACGTTTTCTTGTGTGACAAGTTATTTAATTTATTTTGTACCTTCTTGATAATAGACGAGGCAGTGCCGACGTTGGATGGAGCACGACTTTCTTCGGCTTCGGTTCAATCGACAAATGCAAGGAAATCATTGAGTTCGTCGAACGGGATTGTGTCCGGGCACATACGCATCACGGGAGCCGAAGAGGAAACACAATTCGTTGATAGAGCAAAGGACAAAGGAGTGTTTTACTTGATGGGAGAGACCGAAGTGGTTGCAGAACGAAAATCATCGGTGTTTAAAAAGTTTATTGTGAACCATGCGTACCAGTTCCTGAAGAAAAACTCGAGGGAAGGTGCTAAAGTGTTGGCTATTCCAAGAACAAGACTTCTCAAAGTTGGAATGACATATGGGATATGAAAAAGAAAAAGTATTTCTGAAATCGTTTGAGGGTCATATAGATATGAATATGTATTTTGTATTTGTGAAATGAGTTTCTTTGTTGATTTATGACTATGAATACGTGTGTACACTACTTTTACTTCTAAATAAATAACATATGAATATTTAAAATTTGTAATTTATAGTTTTTGTTTCGACCACCTCTTTCAATCAATTCACTTTTCGAATCACGTTTTTTTCTAAAAAAATATTAATTAAAATATTAATTAATATGATGATTAAAATTTATTAAAAACAACACTGATATTATAGTTAATTTACTGAACAAGTTAAAGATATCCAAAGTAAAAAAAAACTGAGAAGTCAAATATCCGGACAAAAAATACGGTCAGTCGTATCTCTTTATAAGGAAATCTAAAATTTAATTCCATATTATTATATTGTTATTTAACAAGTATTATCTACTAGAAATATTCCAAAAAAATTTGATGCGATTTGACTTGGTAGTATGGTATATGTTCCTCGGTTCATCTTTTAAATGACAAAGCACTATTAAAAAATAATGAAATATAGAAATAACATGAAAGATGCGCAATCGAGAAACACAAAAAAGTCTATAGTTGAATAGTGTTGTGGTATAGGAATAATATTTACAAGCGGTAGATGGACAACTCTTGTAAATGTATTTTATGTTCTTAAAATTAACTAAAATTTAGTTTTTGTGATCTTTTGGCTGTAGTCAGAATTTGATTTGTACTACATAAAAGATCAATAGAATTGTTAAAAGTGGATTTATAATTTAGAGAAAAGTACCTGAAAATACCCATTCAACTATCTTATTATCCGGCGGTACCCGCTTTTAACATAGTGTTACTTAATACCCAGACTAATAAATTGGACAAAAATACCCTTCCACTATATATACCCATTTTTCAATTCCATCCCACTTTTTCGACTCTCCTATCACCTTAAACAAACGCAAAATTATAATTTTAGAAACCACCAGAAAACAAACCGTTCGACTTCGTGATACTCTCTCTCTCAAACCCAGAAACCCTACAGCTTCTCACCTTCGTCACTATCGCACCGGTCAGCCTCTTTTACTCAGACAGACTACACACCTTCAATCTCGTTCGACAAAGTTGTCGTGAAGTCGTCTCTGAAACGATCAAATCTCGTTCTCCGGCCGGTGAAATTTAACAGGTATGCATTATGGTGGAAAGCGTACTTCTTTTTGCGTTTTTTTCAAATCTGAACCACTGTTTTCTCTTAATTCACGATAGGCATTTCTTTTGGTACTAGAATGAAGTATCTACTGACGATAGTTGCTCAGTTTATGGGTTTATAGTCGAAGCCAAGGTAGAATTTTAGTTGCATGTAACACTGATACTCTACTGAGAAATATTATGTATGTTAGATCTGCATTAGGTAGTTCATTGTTGATTTTGGTGTTTGTTGCATAATTCCCAGATCCCTGCAACGTGCATGTAAAAAGTGTAACAGTTCGCATCCTGGTAACCTACTATTCAAGCAATTCGCAGCTCAGTTAATGTTTATACACAATTCGCATATAGTTCGCAGCTTGAGTTATCGAATTCGCATCATGTCAGAACTTATTTCGCAGCTTGTCTGTTAAGCCAGTATTTATATGTATGCGATTCGCAGCTTGTGATGCGAATTATTTGTGACATTCCAACTGATTTGTGTTTGTGCAGGAAGAATGACAACAAAACCCAGCTACTACAGATCAGGGTTGGTGAGCCTTCTAAAGCTACTAAAAGACATGCGTATTACAAGGGCCCACATTGAAGCTGCAAGAAACACACCCTTCTACACGCTTCTGAAAACAGCGTTCGAAATCCGTAATGAGGAAGAGCTGCCTGGGAAAAAATTCTACTCAATCATTCAGTATATCCTCGAGAAATTCTCTCTAGAACGAGACGCCTTTAGGATTGGCAACAAGTATGTAAAGCTAACTACAAACGATATCAAGATCATATTCGGGCTGAGGCATGGCACCGAGAAAATGGAGTTAACAAAAACCGGCGCTTTTCACAACAAGTATGAAGCCGGCCAGGAGGACGAATCAAGGATGATGAAGAAATACTTCATGTCAAAAACTGGCAGGAAAGCATCAGCTAGTAATACCAAAACATTAACAAATGCCATCATAAAGGTACGTCTAAAATGGACTTCATCTTTATAAAGCAAGATTCTGTACATTTCTAACATAGAATGTTGTCATTGGTTTTACAGGAGGGTATAGAGAAGGCCATAAACGAAGGAGGGGAACATGAATTGGAAGACGTGGCGAGGCTGTTGATACTGTTTTTGTGCTCCACGCTATTCTACTCCGTATCTGGAGATATCTTGGGCTGGAGCACGGTTTATTACGTTGAAGACCTCAACAGAATAAACAATTACGACTGGGCTGGATCGATTCTGTTCAAGCTTCGACAGTCTATCAGGAGTTGCTTAGCAGTAGAAAGAGCCGATAAAGTCGTCGGCTGCGTCGCCCTTGTAGTTGTAAGATTGATCTATTCAATATAACAATTAGTTATGTACATAGCATCGTGTTGATAAAACTTGTCCCCATGCAGCCCTTCATCATGGAGCACACAACAATCGGCCACGAGGTAGCGAAGCCAACCTCGATACCAAGGTTCTTCAAATGGTTGGGGTTAGAGTGCCACGCATCAACCATGGGGTATCTTATTAAAACACCCTTGCTGGATGCTGACCAGGTATAAGCTTAATATATGTATTGAACTTGGGGTGCATACAGTTCGCAGCATATGATGCGAACTGCTTATAAAAATATCTCAAACATTTCGCAGCCTGATATGAATTTTACTTCGCAGCTTCATGTTCAGTACAGTTCGCATCATATGTTTAATACTTAGTTCGCATCATATGTTTAATACTTAGTTCGCATCATATGTTTAAATACTTAGTTCGCATCATATGGTTTACACTTAGTTCCCATGATATGCTTTACATATAGTTCGCATCATACTGTCCCATAATAATTTCGCAGCTTAACATGCGAAATGTGATTTAAAAGCACACAGTTCGCATCATATGATGCGAACTGCTTATAAAAAACAATTTGTTTGTCTACACCCTCATACTTTCGAAACAATTAATTTACTTACATGTGCATCTGTTGGTAGGTTTTAGAAGGTCCATTACAGCTTACCGAGGCTGAAATTGAAGCTTTCGGAGAAAGAGAAGATGATGAACATGGTGAAGATGCAGAAGTAACGGTACCTCCTTCACCGGAAGAAAGACCTAGGAAGAGGACGAAAAGCACATCATCAAAACCAAAAAAAAAAGGAGACCAGCATCACAGAATGTAACAAATAAGGTGATGTCTCCCACACTCGAACACCCAACACCACCCGAGCCATCGATTCCACCACCAAGACTCCCAAAGAAAACAATTCCACCACAACCCAAAGGCAAATCCAGGCAAGAGCCCTCCGACACCGACACAACCAGTATGAGTGAAACGATCGGTGATTATTTATTCAAACGACACAACCCTAATCCCGATATTGCTGCTCAATCAAAGCGTTTGAAGACGTACGCCGACAAGAACAAGTACGAGCGAAAAATAGAAAAACAGGCCAGAGAAGTAAGTATGACTTGAACCTTAATCACTACAATCAGCACTTAATATGTTTATAAAAAGTTTGCTATCATTTTTGCAGCTGAAAGAATTGAAACGCAAGATAGCGGAACTTGAAGCACAACAACTCCACAATGCTATCTCTCTGCCAATCTGCCGTACTGAAAGCCCAATAAAGCAGGTACCAGCAGCACTTCCAGAGGGACAAAAATCCACTGATCAGCAAGCATCTGTGTCTAATGCTGATCAGCACACATTTCTTCCTGGAGTACTGCCGGAAGAAAGGGACGATGATGCCCACAATTCACCCATCATGGAGACACATACACAGGAGGTAGATAATGTAAGTAGATGATATGATGTTATCAAACAAATATCAGGTTGAGCTGCGAATTATGTAATAAAGTGGTTGGTTATTACTGGTTGGTCATTCCAAACGTTTCGCAGGTTGAGCTGCGAATTATGTAATAAACTGGTTGGTTTTTACACAATTCGCATGCTGAGCTGCGAATTGTTAGGAGTGAATAACATAGATATCAGGTCAGGATGCGAAATGTGATTACACAATGATTAACTTATGCTTAACCCTTCCACCATTTTCTTTTTTTTTTATTTTTGTATGAAATAGGAGACCGAAAGACAACAACAACACCAGCAGAAACAGCAAGCCCAACAACAACAACAGCAACAACAACAACAACACAAACAGTAACAACACGAACAGCAACAACGACAACACGAACACGAACAGCAACAACAGCAACACCAACAACAACAGCAGCAACAAGAAGAAGAACACCGCCAGCAAAAGCAACAAGAAAAAGAACAACAACAACACCCCCAACAACAGGAACAACACGAAGACCGGCAACAACACCCCCAGCAACAAGAACAACACCAGCAGCCACACGAAGACCGGCAACAAGAACAACAAGACCCCCAGCAACACCAGCAGCCACAGGTTCAACACGAAGACCGGCAACAAGGACAAGAAGAACAACAACAGCAGCAACAGATAACCTTGGCGAAGAGAGAAAGGCTAACTCAAGAGGTAGCACCTCAAGAGTCAGAACCTGTCCATCCCGGTGAGAAGACAGAATTACTCAGCCAGGAAGGACCATCCTTAGAAGACAAAACCACTTCTTCGGTGGAACCTCAAAGACCAACGGTGCTGTCAGCAAAGTCAGAATTGCTAAGCCAACGTCAAACTGTAGGCCCGGTAACAAATCAACTGCCAGCTCCAGAGTCCCACGATAACACAGTAGGTTTACCAGATGCTTTTGTTGATGGTATTAGTACTCAAGTTTCACAGACATTTTTAAATGAAATTGATAATGTATATTACGATTCTATAATACAACAGTCTCTGGAGAACATGTCGGAGGATGACATTAATGATTTCTACCGACACGATCCAGCCTCTATGCCGAACAAGTCAACGGCAGTGGTTGTCGCTGACCGTGCGGTAAGACCTACTTACAATGATTTCGCATCATAACATGTGACTTGTGGCAAATGCTGATTGGAGTATTACAAACAAATATCAGGGTATGATGCGAACTGTTCAGTGGAACCTCAAATAGTTCGCACCCTACCCTGATATATAATAATAAATTTATTTAACTGCTACCTTACATTTCGCAGCCTAAGCTGCGAACTGTTTGGACTCGTTGCACTTATAATCACTGACGCCCTCTACTTTTGATCTTCGTTTCATACTAAGCTCGAGACAGTTAATGAGATAGAGGAGCCAACTTTTGCACTACTGACACAAACGCAGCCACAAGTGGCAGAGGAAGAAGAGTTCGTAATAACAATGCGGGAACCGCCAGTAGTAGAATACAGCGACTGGCCAAAGAAAACCAAAGTAACTGCGTGTATCGATCTGGCACAATACCACAAAATACAGTTGGTTAAAGCCTACGAGAGCGACACCCCTGATCCAGTGGTATGGCAGTTACCGGAGTCCAAATTTACGTACGGAATCAGGGTGCAAGCGAGTGATCTCATGGCACTACCTTTAGAACAGGAGCTGGACGTAAAGGTATCCAATTGTCAACCAACTTTATTTTCAATGTTTCAAATATGTATTCTATATTTAACATAAATCTACAACTCCTTTGTTAGCTTATCGATGCTTGGATTCGAAAGATGCTTGAAGATGCAGACTACAAAGTTCCATGCACTAAAGCTAAAGGAGAGCATCACGACACCATACTGATTTCGGGCATGACTGCGGTAAGTTTAGCTCAAGTAAATAGACCAAAGTTCATAGAAATGTTATCACTTTAATATACTCTTGCTTGGATGCAGCATCAAATGAAAGCAGGGTGGCAAGTGGAAAATCTGGTGGACATGGCTTTTAGGAAGGGGCGCAAAAATGCCAACATCATCATGGTTCCAGTGTGCACCGAGTCGAAGGACAATACAAACCACTGGACGTTGCTCGTCATCGACGTTGACGCCTGCACAATTTCAAACTACAACTCGTTTCTGCCTAAGCTTCATGCCATAGACAACACCGCAAGAACACCTGCACTACTGGTAAATATTCCAAACTATACACTTACATTCTAAGTATGCATGCTGCGAAATGAGATCTGATATGCTGCGAATTGTGAGTAATCAAGATGTTTTTCGCAGCCTGTCCATAACTTAATTCGCAGCCTATCTATGTTGGATACAATTTGCAGCTTTTTCATAACTCAATTCGCATCCTATCAAGGCTGTCATACAATTCGCAACCTAAGATGCGAATTATGTATGATTTATTGTCATATAATTCGCAGCCTGAGGATGCGAATTGTATGTCACCAACTGTTTTTGTTTTTGTGCATATTCCTAACACTAATTATTATACACAGATCAAATATTTGTTGGATAGAGGATTCCTACCCAAATATAGTACAGGGTGGAAGGTGAAAGTGGAAAGAGGCTTCCCACAACAAAAAAAAAGGCACCGTGGACTGTGGTGTCTTCGTCTGCAAATATACAAGCGATATTATTAAGCATGGATCAGTCCAGAAAAAATACGATACAGATATGGTGACTGCCTTAAGAGCAGAAATGTTCTATTACTTTTTAAATGACATAGACATCGTAACATATGGCTGATTCGTGTATTGGTTGTAAATACGTTAGTTGCTTGTAAACACATGTTTGTTGTGAATTTTCTTTTTGTTGTGCATACATAAACAAATTGTGATATATAATGAATCTTCATTATCTTTTAGTTCGCATCATAACCTGATATATAATGATTGATTATTATCCTAGTATGTATGAACAGTTCGCAGCAAAACCTATATGAATACTTCGCAGCCTAAATTATATGAATACTTCGCAGCCTAAATTATATCTTAGTTCGCAGCCTAACCTGATAGATGGTTATCAATACACACACAAATCGCATCCTGGTATACCAGCTTTATAACCTGTTCGCAGCCTGAGAAATAAATAAAATATTAAATAATATCAAGAATACGAACCGGCTATGGCGTATGCCTTCGTAAACGTTTTCTGCATTGAGCACGCAAAAAACAATCTAATCATGTCCAGAACCCATTAATTGCTGATTGGACATGGAGGCTATGTAATGATCACCTCCTTTCCCTATAAATAACACTACAAAACCAGAGGCTATTTTGAAAAACAAACTCTACATTTTAAACCAGAGCTATTTTTTAACAAACTCATTTCCCTCGTCTCTTAGAATTCAAAAAGTCATGTCTTTTTCCACCACCACAACCACCACCTCATACTCAAACTCTGGTTCACTCGGTTCTCTGGGTGACTCCTGGTCATCCTTAACCGTTAACCTGAGTGATGAGTTGATCATGCCAGCAGCACCACCAAACAGCCCAGTATCTGTTTTTGGGTTAGACATATATGATGACTACTACTCAGCTGACTCTCAAACATTGGAAGTTGTTCCACAGCTTGCTGCTGAACCTCAGCCAGAACAGGTTCCAATGCTTCATGATGCACCTCAGCCAGAGGTTAAAAACAACAAAAGGAAGAGGGAAGACGAAGCTGGTCCATCGAGGACAAAAATTTTAAGCATGATGGACGTTGATGTTGAAGTTGAGGATAAAGAAGAGAAAGAGAAAGAGAAAGTCGAAGACAAAGAGAAGAAAGACAAAGATGATCAGCACAAAAAGGATAAAGAGGAAACAGTTGGTGATGAATCATCTACCAACTGCTAGAGTTGGTTTTTGTTTTTTGTTTTTTTGAAATGCAACTAACCAGCACCAGAAGCTTGTAGTGATATGTGTAAACAGTTGTTAGTTTCTGGATATATTTTGTAATCCTCCTTTTTGTAATCCAACTTGTAATCCTCCATTTTGTAATCCAAATATATTTTGTACATCATTCGCAGCCACCTGCTATATTACTCATTTTCAACCTTACTGAATATCCTGGTATTTTATTAAATAACAATTCGCAGCTTATCACATGACAAATATCAGGACTCCTAACTGAACTCAATTCGCATCACAATTCTGGTCCTAATTCGCAGCCTATCATGCGAAACGTAAGATATGTCAAATGTTTGATCTGATTTACCAATGATTCGCATCCTGTTAGCTGTTTGTAATCCAACTTGTAATCCTCCTTTTTGTAAGGGAAATATATTTTGTACATCATTCGCATGTTAACCTGCTATATTACTCATTTTCAACCTTACTGAATATCCTGGTATATTATTAAATAACAATTCGCAGCTTATCACATGACAAATATCAGGACTCCTAACTGAACTCAATTCGCATCACAATTATGGTCCTAATTCGCAGCCTATCATGCGAAACGTAAGATATGCCAAATGTTTGATCTGATTTACCAATGATTCGCATCATGTTAGCTGTTTGTAATCCAACTTGTAATCCTCCTTTTTGTAAGGGAAATATATTTTGTACATCATTCGCATGTTAACCTGCTATATTACTCATTTTCAACCTTACTGAATATCCTGGTATTTTTATTAAATAACAATTCGCAGCTTATCACATGACAAATATCAGGACACCTTAACTGAACTCCATTCACATCACAAATCTAGCCCTACTTCGCAGCCTATCATGTGAAACGTAAGATATGATAAATGTTTGATCTGATTTTACCGATGATTCGCATCCTGTTAAAATTTCACATAATTGTACATAATTCGCATGTGATTCGAATGTACAAATGTCTACTTTGCTGTACAGAACAATAACTATGCACAAAAAATAAATGTCCTTAAACTGGAACATCACAAGTCCTCCGGTTATGGCCTGATTTCGAACATCGGCCACACCTTAACTTCTTGGTTGAGATTTCTCCTCTCGAAGGGATTCGCTTTTTCTTAGGCCTTCCGGAGCGTCTCTTAACGTTCGGAGGCAGAACTTCAACAAAAGAAGGATCGTTAGCGCTGGACCCTTCGCCGAAATCAGTTAGAGCTGGTATGCTGAAAGAGTAACTTTCCCTGTAATTCTTAACCGTAAAGAAGGGTTCTATTACAGTCAATGGATCTTGGTCAGTGTATTGTAATGCCGCTAGAGCATGAGCACATGGAAAACACTCTTGTTGCCATGATCCGCATGAACATTTGAAATCCAACAGATTAACAACAGCCACAGGAGTCGAAAAGACTTCGAACATGGCGGAAGAGGACTTACGTACTACCCAACTTCGGCACATGTCAACATTCTGCTTTAGCTTCTTCTCGTACTCGGGAACCAAATTATTACTCCAGCTGAGACCTTCTTCGTATCTCCGTGAAACCTGAGTCATAAGCAAGACTCTAATCCAATCAATAAACTCAACAATTGGTAAGCCGCAATATTTTTTGATCTGATTGTTAAACGATTCAGTTGCGGTAGAAGCCATAGAGCCGTATCGCTTCCCTTTTACGTAAGCCTGCGCATACTTTTCAGGGGGTAAATTTGCAAGAAAATCACTCATTCTCTCACCACCTTCACATAAAAAACCTGTTAGTATCTCTTTAAAAAGCTCTTGACTGGGAGCATAAGCAAGACGGTGGAAGAAACTCAACATCTTTTTTTTATACTCCCTGTTAGTATGATCCAGTTTGACTCTCAAATTCTGCATGAGATGGAAATAACAGTACGCATGATAGCAGTTTGGATACAATACAGAAACAGCATTAACAATACCAGAATGACGGTCTGAAATAAATGTGATCTGGCGATCCAGCAAATGTGGTTTCAAACACCCCAAAAACCACATCCAATTGTCCCAATCTTCAATGCTAACTACAGCAATAGCAACAGGGAATAGTCCTAGAAAAAGGCAGATCAATTAAACACTACAACAGTATGCAAACGTTTAAAAATTTTAAACAATTCGCATGGTGTCTTGTAACATTTCGCAGCTTGTCATGCGAAATGTGTGTGACATTTTAATTGATCATGCAAACAGTTCGCATCGTGTTATGTGAATTCGCAGCTTGTAGAAACTTTAAATAATACCTAACTCAAGCTGCGATGTAAGTACAGTTTATTCAGCATAATACCTAATTCGCAGCCTCAGCTGCGAAATGTGAGGATCACAACCCTGCTTAATTCGCATCACCTGCTGCGAATTACATCAGCATTTTCACACAAAAACATCATTCATTAATTAGATAAATGTAACTAACCGTTGTTTCCGTCCTTTGCTACAGCAGTGAGCAATGTACCCTTGTACTTGCCATATAAGTGGGTTCCATCGACAAACAACATTGGACGGCATGAATGAAAACCACTAAGGGACGAACCGAATGCTACAAAACAGCGCTTGAATCGGTTTCCAGCTGACAACTCCAACTGGCAGTCTGAAGTAATATCCCGGCTCTTCAAGCGTTTGAAGTATCCGCTTAGTAAACTAAAAGAGCTTGAACTATCTCCAAAAACTCCCCTCCTAGCCTTCTCTAAAGCATTCCATGACAAACGATAAGAGATATCAAGACCGTAATCTTGTTTGACAGTCGATTGTATGGTTTTGGCTGTCAACGAATGGCAGGTCCGGAGAGAATCCTGAATTTCCTCTACAATCAAATCTGATGTCAAATGCCTGTGCCGCTTATGCTTATGCTTCTGGGAGAAAACAGGACTGCAAGTATGGTTCGGGAAATACTTCTTTATCGTCATAAGGCCGGTGCTTGAGTCAATAGATGCATAAACCCTCCATTTGCACCCGCTTGTGAGCTTATTTTCACAATAAGCAGTGATCTTATTTGTTATGTTGTGCATGTATTTGAAAGAAAAACCATGCTCTAACGCAAACTTGCACAAGGATAACCTCAGACCGGCAGCACCTTCTTCAAAAGCTTGACCCACCCCTGTAATAGTATCAGCCCAACCAGCAGTAGCAAGTTGTTTTTTCCTCTGATCAGAATTAACTAAACCGTTACTACTCTCCCCGCTAACTATTTGATCAAAAGATGGTTCTACCAAAACCAAGCTACGCTCTTTACGCTTACCACCAGAATCCTTACCACCAGAGCTCTTATCAACAGAACTTTTATTACCAGAACCCTTATCGAAGACGTGTTGTTCTATGAGAAAACTAACCCGTTTTATACACTCCAAATCAAGATATAACACCAACCCAACAAAATCACTCTGGTTATTAAAGAAACAATTATTGTGATCCCCGCAGGAGTAAGTAATTAGGTACTCACCTGTGGCAAGCTCCTCCCACGTGTTCTCTACATAAGCTTGGATACTTTCGAAGCTTTCAAACTCCGTGAAAGGCACAATTGCAGTTTGGTGACCATATTTAAAAATACAAACTCGTGATTTAGACATCTCTTAACCTGGACAATACAAGTTATTTGTTATTAGTCTCAAAAACTAGGTGCAAAATATTTACTACTGCACCAAACAATTCGCATCCTAAGGTGCGAATTGTGTGTACCTACAACCATCTATTCGCATCCTGTCCTGATATTTGTAGGTAACAAAGTCCTAATATTTGTCATTAGTCACAAAACTGTGCAGATTATTTACTGCACCATCAAACAATTCGCATCATAACATGCGAAATGTGTATACCTACAACTATCTATTCGCATCATGTCCTGGTATTTGTAGGTACCAAAGTCCTGATATTTGTCATTAGTCACAAAACTGTGCAGATTATTTACTGCACCATCAAACAATTCGCATCATAACATGCGAAATGTGTACATACATCGAGTAATTCGCAGCCTGTAACACCGGTCCTGATATCTGTTTCGAAATACAATTCTCTAACTGACCTAAAAACTCGTAATCTACACATTACCCACAAACTAAAGCACTACCAAATTAGAATATAACATCAGAAAACAAAGACGTAACTATATAGCGAACAATATTAACGAAACAGATCACTATAACCAAAAAAAACAGAGAAAAGCTCGAAATCAGTCAATGGCATCTAAAAACAGTAGACTAGAACCTATTCCAACAGAGAAAACGAATAAAAAACTTCGAAATCGGTAGGTAATTACCTAAAAAGCTCGCAACACGATTACTTGTAAGCTACAAGATTCCAAAAAGTCGTGATGAACTCCTGTACGTATAAAACAGAGGTTAGACAGGTCTAACACAACAACTTACATAAAGAAACAAACCTTTAGCAGCTTCCGATCACCGGAAAATGTGATTTAAACCCAGCTCGTGGTGGTTAGTAGGGTTAGGTGGTTAGAGCGGCTAACAAATTCAAATCTTCAAAAAGCAAGAAAAAATAGAAAGAAAACAGAAAATAACGTTTATATAGTGGGTTAAGGGTAGTTAGGGTATTAAAATAAAGTTAGGTTGTTAGTGACAATAAGGTAGTTGAGATGGGTATTAAGTAACAATTGATCAAACCTTGGGTGGTAAGTGACAATTGAATAGTTGAGTGGGTACTTTAAGTGCAATTTCCTTATAATTTATTATACAAGTTCGTATATAAATGTGAATTATGTATACAAGTAAATATGATTAAAAAGTCATAAAAGTGTATAAATATTTACAAAAAAAAGACATAGTATACACTCATATATGTGAATTAAATAAGATTTAATGTATGAAGGTAGAATATATTTATAGCTTCAATATATGACTATTCTATATGTACTTTTGTCTATCTGCATAAGGATGAAATATTTCACATGTTTAAGATATTCAAAGCGGAAATTGATAAAGTAGACATTAAGATTAAAATCTTATATAGTAATAATGGTGGGAAATACTTTTTAAGTGGAATCAAGATTTAACTCATTTAAATGTTATAATTAGTTAATATATGATTAGAATCGCTTTACGAATTATTTGCTCGTATTTTTGTGTTGATTTTGTGCTAAATTTAGGTTTCTTTAAGGATTTAGAGGGTTTTATTGCGAAGAACAATCTCTGTAATTTGCGACTGTTCTTGAGCACTGGTGGTACAAATACTCTTTACCGCCAATGTTATTGGTATCAAACAGTAAATGTCAAAATCTATGTTTTTTCATGTTCTTGAACACTAATGGTACAAATACTCTTTACCGCCAGTGTTATTGGTATGATACAGTAAGTGTCAAGATCTGTGTTTTTTCATGTTCTTTGGCACTGGTGGTATAGATAAGTCGTGCTACCGGTATGGTTAAGTGGCACTACGGTACCAAACGTATTTGTTTGGCACCGTAAATGCAACTAAATCATACTGGTAGTACGACTTGTCTATACCACTAGTACTCTTTAATTTCTTGTTTGTGAAACTAACTAATTTCTTGTTTAAATTAAAGACAACATAGTAGTAGGCCGTATAAAAGCTTGAAAATTATAAAGTAGGCTCAGAAAAAATAAAAAAATGATGATCTAAATGTGTGCATACCTAAGAAAAGAAGAAACCTGTATCGGTTCCCCTACAACTGAGGCAAGTGACCTTGTTCATACCAAGATACCGAGCGGTCTTTGCGGAGTGGTTCACCTAGTCATTGTGAAGTGTCATTGTATGTTAATACACGTCATACTCAAACACTGAGTACTACTCCCGATCTCGAGACTCTGTTATTGGCATAAAATGGTCTCATACTATTTTTGGAGTACAAGTTTCACGAGGCGTATACCGATTAAATCAGGAATGTAAGTTTAATAATATATTTCCAAAAAAAATAATTTAGTCTATATCGATTAATAGATTATAACAAAAAATATTATTGATTTTGTTTCCATTTTTACAGTTTCAGACGACTATTAATGTCTATAAGGGACCTTAGCAACCAGGAGGCAAGTAAGATTATATTTGATTAGACTTCATACGATCCACTCATTGGGCACTTGAATAAGTTATTTTAAACTCCTACGTAAATGAAGTTTTCCTTGAACGTTAACACCTTCAGCAAGATGACTATCAATCTAAACAATATGTTCGTTATTACTGGCATCCCAGTGTTGGGGAGAATAATCGAACATGATCATAGTAAGACATTCATTGAATAGTATGCATATTAATATATTATACTTAGTTACTGAGGTTTTTAGTTGTTGATGTAGGAGTTGGAGTTCCAGAAAAGAGTGAGGTTTGGGCTTAAATGGATTTGGGGAAGGTTTTCTTCAAAGTTGTATTTGGATGAAAATAAGAATTGTACTTGTGATGTGGTCGTATATGTTGCACGCGCGTACCTAATGTAATCTTTTGGATGCACCATTTTCACTGATACCAACCAAAAGTCTGTAAATGGAGACTTCCTCGCCTCTTTGGATCACATGGATAGACTATGTGATCTAGATCGGGGGAGGTGCACGTTGGTATTGCTATATAGGGGTATAGGAGAAGTGTCGAAATCCTCGATAAACTTTTAATAGCTTCATCAGTTTATTAAACTATTGGATCTACATCATTTTTCTCCTTTCACCCACTAGTCAATAGCCGATATAAGATATCATTTATAAAGCTTGTTAGTTGGTTGCCGAAGAAGCTTATTGACACGAATGTTCGACCGAAAACCTAGTACCACAACATTCTAAGTAAGGATGTAAGTACTCTTGAATTTTTCTTTTAATATTATCAAACCTGATGTGTATATTGGTTTGTTACATGTATTTTGTGGGTAATATTCCAGCCATATGCGAATTTGAGGGAGAGAATTCCAAAACAAGAGTTTGAGCTCTATCGTGATCTCGTTTGAATTATGCTTACGATAGAAATATATATATATATATATATATATATATATAGATATATATATATATATATATATATATATATATATATATATATATATATATATATCGGATTGAGTGATGTGACAACTTTGTTAGATCTAAGAGTAGTCATTGACGTCTCATGAACCTAAAGCGGTTATTAAGAAAAAGATCACGCCTGATATATTATTCAGAGATATATTACTAATAATGGTGTAATCTAGGGCTGTCAAAAAATCCGAAAAATCTGATATCCCACCGAAATATTCGATATCGAATCCCAAGAAAACGGATAATATCTGTATTCGAAAGAAAACGGATAATATTCATATCCGAATTCGTATCCGAAAATAGCGGATATGGATATAGTCATATTTGTATCCGAAATATTTGATATCCGAAATTATATATATATATATATATATATATATATATATATATATATATATATATATATATATATATATATATATATATATATATTTAAGCATATTTTTTAGCTGTCCCACATTGTAAAAAAACAAAACAAATTACTAACAAAGTTGGTCATAAATATGGAGTAGTGATGGCAATGGGTCGTCCGCGGGCCGGGTTCGGGCCGGCCCGCTTGAGCCCGCTTTTTTGACACTTGAGCCCGAACCCGGCCCGACCCGCTTCCGGGCTCATATTTTCAAACCCGAGCCCGTCCGCTAATGTCCGCCGGTCAACCCGGCCCGACCCGCGGACATTAATTTAAATATTTTTTAAATATTTTTTAATTTATTTTAAATATATTAATTTATTTTTTAAAAATATTATTTTTATTATATATAGAAATATTATTTTTATATATTTTTTATGATTTTCGGGCCGGAACGGGCCGGACAAATTTGAAACCCGAACCCGGCCCGGCCCGGTTGCGGGTTACATTTTCTGAACCCGAACTCGACCCGTTCTAAGTTCGGGCCGGACAAAACTCGGTCGGGTCGGGCCGGACACCACCCGAATTGCCACCCCTATATGGAGGGTTGCTTCTTTAAAAATTGCATCTTATCCCACATCTAAAGTTGGAAAAAGAGTTGTTACCAAGGTGTTTATAAAACACATGGTGACTTTACTTAACAAGTATTTTTTTTTAGTCTTATGACTCTTATCCCACGTCTAAAATATGGAAAATAATTGCTACCGGACTTTCTATAAAAGACATTGTGGCTTTTTAAAATAAGTATATTTTTCTTAGCTTTATCCCACATCTAATATGGGAATATCGATTTCTACTAAGGTGCTTATAGAAGTAGTCTAACCAATAATGTAATTAGTTAGAAAATTTAATGGAAATTCAGATATTCTGACTCGGATATTATCCGTATCTGGATAATATCCTTCGGATACAGATTTAGATATTATTATTTTTAAAATTTTTGATTCGAATTTGGATTCGGATAGTGACTTCGGATTTTGGATTCGGATATAGGAAAATTCATATCCGAAATATCCGTTTGACAGCCCTAGTGTAATCATTTACTTGTTCTTGACCGTATGACACGTCCCTTGGTCGTAAACTACAAGACAATAAAAATTTAATACGATAATTATGTGAAGAGACATGGGTGGGCATCATAGCTCTTAGTGTTCTTAATATGTGCGAGGCAGTAAATATGATTCATAAAATCTATCATGTGTGACCTTTTTGGCTTCTTGTTTTTTAGGTATTTTGATACTTGTTTGTTTTCATATGCGTGAGCGTTGTTTTTGTTTTTTTCTACGTACCGTCTGTGGATAGTATTAGATGTTATTTTTCTAAGATATTATGTTGTTTTTTATTGATGTTGTTGAGATGTTATATTCGATGATGTTAGTTTTGTTGTTATGTCATTTTTTGAAAAATTACTTCATTATGCCGACAGTATATACATTGTATACCACCGGTAGAATATATGCGACATCGATATAGGAATTCCATATCGAGGGTGTAGTTACTTACCGACGGTATAATAATTATGTACCACCAATATATTGAAACAAAATTGTAAGTTTTGTGGGTTGTTATCTTTTATATATATATATATACCCGCAATATAAATATTGTTTTCGCTGTTATAATAGACATATCACCGGTATGGAAATGTTATACCAGCAGTAAAGTATATTATCGGCGATATAAAAATTCTATACCATCGGTGTTGTGAAACAAAATTATAGATTTTGATAGGGTTTTTTTTATACCGACGCTATAGACATTGTATATCGTTGGTATAATAGACGCATTATCGGTATGAAAAATTCATACTTGCAGTGTATTATCTTACAACAATATAAAGATTATGTGTTTTTGATGTTGTGAAGCAAAATTTTTTGTTTTGGTGGATTGTTTTTTAATGTCTATACCGACGATATAGACTTTGTATACCTTTGGTACAATTAATGCACCACTAGTATGAAAATTATATACTTATGTTGTAATTTCGTAGTGGCAGTATAATAATTCTATATCATCGGCGTTGTAAAGCGAAATTGCTTGTTTTGTGGGTTTTTTATGTTTATACCGATGGTATAAATGTTGAATACCTCTGGTACAACGGATGCAATGTTGTTATGGAAATTCCATACCGGTGTGTAGTTTTCTACCGATGGTATAACAATTCTATATTGACGGTATATTTAATCAAAAGATCTTAAAAATATCCCACCAAATAAAACTCTCGTCTCTGAACTTCTCATCAATAAAAAGATCTCGTCAACTAAACTTCCCACCAATTTCGTAATTCATTTATCCGTAAAAAACTACTCAATTTTACCATATTAACTCATTAATTTATTTATAAAAAACTACTCTATTCTATCATATTAATTCATTTACCAAAATAGTATAAGTAATCAAACTCAAACTCTTTTTTTTACGATATGAAATAACCTTTAATGTGAAGAGAAAGAGGTCAGATGAAACTACAAATGAATTTTGCAATAAAGTGTTGTGTATAATGATGTACATGTACGGGTAGATGTACGTCTATGAAGCAAAACCATGTCTAACTCCTCACAATCGTGAAAAAATCTCTAACATGTACACTTATTTGAAATTACAACCAATGTTTCGAGTGTTTGATCTCTCGTATAGACTTAGGCAAGAGGCATTCAACTCGTTCAATTTCAATATTATTGATTTGCGTTACAAACGATATGCGTAGCAAATTGTTAATAAAATGATGCTACAAGAATTGCGAAAGAATTATCTTTTACAACAACGAATGATATGACTTTAGTTAATATTAAGGGTTATTTCCATTATAATACCAAAATAATTTCCTAATCCAATTTTAGTCCATCTTAAAATGCCTATTTCCTTTTATGGCCTAAAAAAAGTCTTTTGAGTCATTTTAATACCAAATATTTCAAAAATACCTACTTTATCTTTACTCCTTTACTAAAACTTCTAACAAAATATAAGATTTTTTTTGTAAAGTTCGTATCTTTTGATTTATAATTCTAAAAATTAAACTGAAAGCACCGTTGTGTTTATATTTACGAGACGAATCAAACAAGTGGTCTATATGATATGTTTCGAACAAAAAATTAAAACTGCTAAAAACCAAAAAAGATAACAATGTTAAAAAATTTAAAATGCTAATTAGCAGTTTTAAGTTTTCTAATATAGTTAATTAGCAGTTTTAACTGTTTTATATAGTTCAATTAGGTTTTAAGAGTTTTAAAACTGCTAAACAAAGCTTTTTTAACAGTTTTAAAAAAGTTCTCAAAATATATCATTTGCACCACTTGTTTAATTCGTCTCGAGAAAAGAAACACAACCCTGGTTTCAGAAATTTTTTTTGAGTTATATTTTAAAAAATACAGATTTTCCAAGAAAAAGAAAAAGAAAACCACTTTTTGTTTAGAAGATAGAGTAGAATATTACAAACCAAGAGTATTAGAGTATTTTGTCTACTGCTTGGTACCAAATATTGATAGGGATCTTATTTGGTATTAAATATTAATTTTGAACAAATATTACTATTTAAAATGGCAGGAAATCAAATAGGCAAACATCCTTATTTACTATTACATGCATATTGTAAGAAAAAAAGAGTATCTCTCCTTTGTGTGCTTGAGAAAGGCACTCCTATAGAAAGAAAGCTCTGCCTTCTCTCTAGACGCTTTTGCTCAAAGCATTCTCTCTCTATTCTCATCTCTTTCTCTTTCCGATTTCCAATCGAAAGCCACTGTTTCCTTTTTGATTTACTTATTCTTCAAGATTTTAATATTAAATTACACCCTCCACTACTGTATCGGAAGCTATCTTTGGCGATTCACACATTGGAAAGCAAACGGTCCCACCGTCGTTCAACAGTGGATATCTTCTTTTACGATTTGCACTTTGGAGTTCTGTTAAAGAAGTCGACGCCTCCTCTGTGTTTATCATTCTAAAAGATTTAAATCTCCATCCCTGTCACTATTTTAATTAATTTGGGTGTTTTATATATTGGTGAACCTGTAGATTTATTCTCTGTGTTTTGTTACTTTTGCAAGATTACTTTTGCAGATTTATCAATTTCTATTCCGGAATGATTATTATCTGATTTTCTGTTTAAATGGAAGATTCAACCGAAGATAATAGTCAGGGGGTTCTAGTCCGTAAGAAGACGGAAAACGCGCAAAGACGAATTGATACAACCGTAAAAAGTGTAGTTCGGTCTCTAATTTCTTCAATGGAGGATTTGGCCAAGGTGAATGTTCAGGAAATTGCGGCCGGAGAGAAGAAACCGATAAACAAGCGGAAATGGAATACGTCAAAAGTTTCTGGTAATAATCTGATTTGCGCTCTTGTTTCTCCAAAGGATATAATTCCTTTTGATCCATTGGTGACTCGAGAAATGCTCTTTGGCGTTGATACTTGCGATGACGAACGGGAACTAAGCGATGAACAAGAGGAAACCGATAAAGATCGAGACATCATTGTTGTTCGCGAAACCGATAAACTGCTATTAACGGCCTCCGATGAACAGATTGCAGCTTCTGCAGGAGTCAAATTTTCATCTCCGGCGACTACCATTCATGATGCTTCATTGTTAAAGCAAGGAGAAAAATCAGTTTGCGGAAAATCGGGGCATAGAAAGAAGCAAAAGAAGAAACCAATATCTCCGCCGTATCTGTCTCTGGAACCGTTCTTAGCAAAAGAATGTATTCCGGCGATTCCACCACCGCAAGAGGTAGCCAAAACTGCAAACAATACTTTTTCCGGTGATCGGAATTTTGCTATCGGCGTTCATGGAAAGTCACCGACGCATTCAAGAGGGGTGCGTAACAGTCGAGATCATTCATCCAAAGCCATGACTGCATTCAAGTCTACCGTTACTAATGGAAAGGAGAATAATGCCGACACAGATCTAAATGTACACGGAAATGAGATTAATTCTCATATTCAAAATTTCAAATTCAAATCTCCTGCCATTAATGACAGAGAGATAAATGTATGCGGAAATGGAAATGAGATTAATGATTTAGAAGAAAATTTGAATGAGAAGAATAACCGTTCAAGGGACTTCAATACACTTAAAGACAGAAAGAATAGTAACCTCCATACAATTAAAGCAAAGAATAGTAACGTGAAGAGGATTGATGCATTTAATGCAAATGAGGGTAACGTGCACCATAATACTGTATATAAATCAACAGAAGGCAACGTGACTCAGAGTAAATCATTTAAATTCAAAGAAACGAATTTGAACTTACATGCACCAGATACTGTGCACGAATTTACTTCGCAAAGGTTTTTTAATTTAAATGGAGAAGACAGTACTTCCAGGGATCTGAATGCAATCGAAGTAAATAAAACCCTCCCTGCAATTAACGAAGGTAATGTGATTTCTTTTACTTCCGAATTTACTTCACAGAGATTTTTGAATTTGAAGGGAAAAGGTATTAAATTCGGGGACTCAACTGCAATTGAAGACGGGCATGAGAATTTGAATTGGAACGGCGAACATGGATTTAATTTAGAAAATTTGAATGGAAAAGACTTCAATTCCGGGGACTCAACTGCAATTAAAAACGGGATTTTCAATTTGAATTCGAACAGGGTGCAAGGAATTAATTCAACAGATTTGAATATTCGAAATAAAGGTATTGGCCTCTCAATTCACAAGGAAGGTAATAATATGCATACAACAAATCCATTTCCTTATTTTCAAACTAATAATATATGGAACCGACAATCATCATACAAGAGTGGTCAGAATACGTCCTCAACGCGCACAACACAAACTCCATCTAAAACGTTCTCCAGCCTATTTCAAGGCTCCCGTTTAGAATCGAAAGGGTTGAAGTTACGATTCATTGCTCCTCCTATTAATGATGAAGACATCACTCTCGACCATATGGACGAAATCCCAATTGTTGAGACTTGGGGACACTACCTCATAGGCTGTTTCACTGGACGATTCCCTGGTAAGCTTGCACTTGAATCAATAACGAAATCTTGGGGTGTTGGATGCAGGGTTTTGCCTTATGGCAAAGGGTGGACCGTCTTCAAGTTCTCTAATGAACAAGATTTGCTAAAAGTCCTTCAAGGTGGCCCGTATACCATCTATGGAAAGACACTCTTATTAAAGCAGATTGAGAGAGGCACAATACTCACAGACGATCTCTTCACCAAGATCCCAACTTGGGTTGTGCTCCGTGACATCCCCTTGGGTTTCTGGAGTGAATCTGGCCTTAGCAAGATCGCCTCCAAGGTTGGTAAGCCCTTATATACTGACCAATTTACTTGTGACAAGTCCAGGATGGCATACGCACGTGTTTTGATTGAGATTGATGTGAGTAAAGAACCAATTACAAAGTTTGGTGTCAATTTGCCTTGCGGGAAGCGCTATGAACAAATGGTGGAGTACGAGAACTACCCTTTATTTTGCCATATATGTCAATGCTTTGGGCACAACCACCTGTGTTGTCCACCTAGACCAAATACCAGCACACAAAAAAGGGATGCAATGAAAGGGCAAAGAATGCCACAAAATGGTGAACAACCACAAACAAATGAGCACCGGGAGCATCGAAAAGCCCATGCAAATGCTACCCCACAGAAAAAACCGTCAGTTAGCACACAGCCGAAGCAAACTGCCCAACAAGCAAAACCATCCCATAAAACTAGCACCAAAGACAAACAGATGGCAGCTGATAACAAACCTCAAGACAAGGGAGGTAACAAGTCCGATACAAGTGGAACCATGATTGACACCCCCAAGGAACATGATGATAAATTTGAGGCACCATCAACCTTGAGCAATCCCCTGGCAGATACTCGAGGTCGGGATCCAACATTTGAACATCAAACAAATGACGATTTCACACATTTACCGAACAGCCCTGCCAAGCATTCTGATCAGACTTGGCAAAAGGTGCAAAGCAAAAAGACAAAGAAAAACGCGAGGCGCGGAGTGCCCATAAACTCCTCGGTTGATAAATGAAGCTCCTTAGTTGGAACATCAGGGGCTTATGTGGGCGTGCAGATCGAGGCGCTTCTCTCTCCACGGTTTGTAAACTCGTAAGAAAAAATTCTTTGCCCCTGTTTTGCCTATTAGAAACGAAATTCTCGCAAGAACGTTTAGCCAACTTTATGTCTACTTGTTTCTTAAAATGGAATCATGTTTCTAATCTTGATGTTATTCCTAGAGGACGCATCATTGTTGTTTGGGATGCTAGTAGGGTAGCTTGTACAGTGATTGAAATTGGAAGACAACACATCCACTTTCAAGTCCATTGCAACGTCACCCAAGAAACTTTTTATGTTTCCTTCGTTTACCCTTTGTATATAGTACCGCAAAGGAGAGTTCTTTGGGAGCACCTAACCACCATCGGGGCCAACATTCGTTTACCTTGGATGATTATGGGAGATTATAACACGTATTGTGCTCCAGGAGACCGAATTAGGGCTGCTCATCTTCAAAATAGTGAGTTAATTGATTTAAATAATTTTCGAATATCTCATGGTCTTGTCGATGCACCTTCCACAGGTCCTTTCTTCACTTGGACAAATAGTACTGTTTGGGCTAAGCTTGACCGAGTCCTTATAAATCATGGGTGGAGTGACAGGAATCTCATATGTAGAGCATCGTTCCTTCCGATGGAACCCGTATCCGACCATAGCCCAGTTATTGCATCGGTTATTCGAGACTTTCAGCATGGTTGTCGGCCATTCAGATTCTTCAACATGTGGCTTAAACATCCCAGGTTTGCTAGTATCGTACAAAGTTCATGGGGGCAGTTTATTGATGGTACGAAACAATATATACTTGCGCAGAAGTTGAAAGCCCTAAAACGTCCATTAAGAGAATTGAATAAAGCTGAGTACGGGGGTATTCTCGAGCGTACGGCTACTGCAAATTCAGAATTTAAAGAGGCTTTATCCTCTCTTATGGATGATCCTGACAACACTTCTTTAAAAGAGGAGGTTCACAGATTACGGGCTCGTGCGAACTTCCTCCTTGATGCCGAAAAGAGTTTTCTCCAACAGCGTATGCGGACTACCCACCTAGTTGATGGAGATAGAGGTACAAAATACTTCCACAGCTTAATAAACCGAGACAATGCAAGAAAGAACATACCATACATCGTCCGAGATGACGGCTCCCGCACCACATCCCCAATAGAAGTCGCCTCCCTCCTTGTAGATTTCTACACACACCTCTTTGGCACATCCCGGCCAAACACCCCCATTGACCCGACAGTCATGAGTCACGGACCACTAGTCGAAGATCGGTTTTATGAGAAGCTACTTAAACCTGTGGAAGGTGATGAAATCCGGAATGCACTCTTTAATATCGGGAATGACAAGGCCCCGGGACCGGACGGCTACACCTCGGCTTTCTTCAAAAAGAATTGGGATATTGTGGGCACAGATTTGATTGATTGTGTTTGTGAATTTTTTGACACTGGTAGTCTACTTCGCGCAACAAACCACACCATCCTCTCCCTCATACCGAAGAAAGACAACGATCCTAAAGTGGGTGACTTTAGGCCAATTGGTCTCACAAATGTTACTTATAAAGTGATTACCAAAATTTTGGCTAACCGAATGGCACCCTTACTTCCAACTCTCATTGACAAAGGACAAGGTGCTTTCGTAAGTGGTCGAAATCTTGTTGATAACGTTTTCTTTGCCCAAGAGTTGGTTAGAGGTTCGAACCGTGCAAGAATTTCTCCACGATGTATGCTCATGGTAGATATTCTTAAAGCTTTTGACACAGTCTCATGGGACTTCCTATCGACAATACTCCATGGTATCGGCTTTCCTCCTAAGTTTGTGGGTTGGATTCTTGCTTGCGTTACTACAGCATCTTTTTCGGTTTCCATCAATGGCGAGCTTCATGGTTTCTTTCGTGGGCAACGAGGCTTAAGGCAAGGTGATCCCATGTCCCCTACTTTATTCATCATTTGTCTTGAATATCTATCCCGATTGTTAAAGAAGAGATCGAGTGAACCGGGCTTTAAATTCTACCTGAAATGTGCCCGCACGCACACCACCCATCTTGCTTTTGCCGACGATTTGATGCTTTTCTCACGAGGGGACGAGACATCGGTTAACATCCTTATGGATTGTTTGGGACATTTGGAGGATGTATCGGGCCTCTCATTGAACCCTACTAAATCCACAATATATCTAGCCGGAGTTAATGAGATTGTCTATGATCGGATTATGGAGAGAGTCGGATTTGAAGTTGGCACATACCCTGTTCGTTACCTGGGGATACCTCTCGCTCCAATGACGGTTTCAGTTACTAATTTTCTCCTTTAACTGCAGCTATCTCGAGTTACATTGAGAAATGGGAGCACATGAAACTTTCTTACGCGGGAAAACTTCAACTGATCACATCCGTGCTTCAAGGAGTAGAATGTTTTTGGTTCCGCGCTTTTCCTTTGCATTCGGCGGTCCTTAATACCATCCGCTCGCTCTGCCTCAAGTTCTTCTGGGGGGTAGACCAGCTCGGATTGCATGGGACAAAATTTGTAAACCGAAGGAAGAAGGAGGTCTTGGACTTAAAGATATAGGAGTTTGGAATCGTGCTCTTCTTACCCGTTCGATATGGTTATTTCATTCGGGTTCCGAGTCTTTATGGGTGAAATGGGTGCACGAGTATTATCTTCGAGGACAAACTATCTGGGACTACCAAAGACGAGATAGAGACAGTCATCTCATTCGAAAGCTTCTTGATATTAGAGATTCTTTGATTCAGATATTTGGGGGCCGAGACCATGCGATTCGGGGTCTTGAAAGTTGTGTTTTGGATGGAAAGTTAATCACAAGCCGTGTCTATGAAGCCATGAGGACAAAGGGTGAACCGTGCCCGATGCTATCGAAAATATGGAAGAGATACATCCCACCGAAATACACTTTCACCGTCTGGCTTGCATTCAACCGTCGTCTGGCCACAAAAGACACACTTCACTACATGGATTTGCCTAACATCAGTTGCCCCTTTTGTAGGCATTCTGATGAATGGAGTGCACATATTTTCTTTTCTTGCAGGTTCAGTGGAGAAATATGGGGTCGTATCAGAGCATGGTTGGGGATTACTCGCGCAATGACCACGCTTGACAGTGCACATAAATGGATTAGGAAGGAGCACCGGGGCACATCTTACCGATCCCGCGCCATCAACCTTGCATTCCAAGCTACTGTTTTTGAGATTTGGCGTGCTCGAAACCGCCTTGTATTTGATGAAAAGATCGTGACTCAAGACACCATTTTCACTCGAATCACCCTTACGACTTTGAAGACTTTATTCCGCTTATATCCGCATTATCGACTTGCATGTTAGATTGCATGTTAGATTTCTTTTGGCTTATTGATGTACTCAGTTTTCCTGATTTTATTTGTAAAGTCCATTAGTGACCTGTACTCTACAGAGAGATCTTTGAACTCTCTGAACGATTGTAACCTTGTACATCATATATACAAATCCACATTTACCTATAAAAAAAAAAGAAAGGCACTCCTATATACGAGTCTCCTTTGTGAGCTTGTGAAAGGCACTCTGGACCTATATATGAGTCGTGTTGTTACATTTCATCTGTAGCTATATGTTTGTTTAGTTTTGTATTTTATGTTATGTATATTTTATTTATGTTAACTGTTATTTTCATGATTTATTTGCCTTTATGTATTGATGTTAAATGTATCTATCTTAATGCAATATTTAGAACTTGTCTCAAATATTCGTGTTCGTGATCTCACCGTGCGATGTCATGCAAGAGATGTATAAGCCGTTTGAACATACTTGATACATATATTTTATGAGATTGAGTTGGACCTCGTTGACAACGTACATTTGTTGACTTGAACAAATGATAAATGATAGCAAATGATGATAGATATCACTCTTAGAATCAGGATAAAAGGATAGTTCTAACTCATCCCCCAACTCAATTCCCCTCGACATGTCATGACTGAAGGAGTCAGATGAACTACAAAACAACTACATCTGCATATGGGCTCAAACAGTATATGTCCTCTAGAGAAGAGTTCAAGAGAACCCTTCTTTTCATGTAGGTTATTGACTATGTCATATGTGTACATTTGGACTTGGTAAACATGGAGTAACAAAATGGCTTACTGGTTAATTTGACGATTTCATGATCATATAATGAAACGTGCAGAACAAGTCAGACTTGGCAATTTGAGCTAAATATAACAATCAGGGGGCAATTTGACTATAGTGGTAGTTGGTGATTTGAGAAACAACCATTCTTATATACCTATCAACAGAAGTTGATGACACAAAAACTAATCTCAAAGTTGCTTTTCTGTACCTACCTCAAGAACCAGTTTCAAAAAACGAAAAAAGACTAATCCTATAAATCGAAAATAGCACACTAAATGTAAAAACAATCCTACAATCACAATGTATACATGAGCCTGTTTACAAAAAAAGAAAAAGACCAATCCTATAAATGGAAAATAGCACACCTAATGTAACAACAATCCTACAATGCATACAACGGAATACTATATAACCAGGGATGATTCGTCTGTCGCTACAAAATTGATGTTATTGACATATAAGTCCGAATGCGGATTTGGTGTGCTACTGAACATGTAAAACTTCATTTAATCAAAAAATACACAGCCATTTTTTTAAAGGTCTAGTAACAGTAGAGCATTACAGTAAAACCAAAGATAACAGGAGCCAGGAAGCTTCTCGGCAACCTGAAGCAGAGCACAAGCGACAACAAAATCGAATCTATTTGCAAGTAACATAAGAAAAATGTGTCACCTTTAGCTATCGGTATTGATTCTCTTAGTCATTAAAGTTCGAACTCTTCGTCCCTAAGAGCCAATTCCGCAGTTTCCTCGTCTTCTTCGTCAAGAACGAAATACTCGTTCTTCTCAACAGGCCTAAACATGTAAAACATCACCACATAAAAGGCAAGACTTGCAGTCTCCCCGGCTAATTCACCCACCCACTGATACTTATAAGCTGCGATAGTCTTCAGTGCGAAAACAACAATTCTAGTGAAGTACAAGTAACCTATAACTACAATGTAGAACTGTCTAAACAGGGTTAGCTTAGCTAAGTTTCTAGCAGCTTTACCATCAGTTTTGGATGTTTCTCTCAATGATCGGATGGACCAAACTATAGGGAAGATAATAGCGCAACAGCAAATAATATCAACCAACAAAAACACCTGATTCCATGTCACCCAGTCTTTGATAAAGGGACCGGTTTCTCCAATTACGACCGATGCCAAATTAGCCAAAACCTGAAGGGGAACCACGATCATCAATACTTTCTTCTCCTTCTCTTGCAAGAAGGGCTTCAAAAACGACCAACCGGTCCCGATCAAAACGATAACAGTGAAGAGCAAAATGACACGGAAGAATTGGAAAATGTAGAACAGAATATCCCATCCATGAGGAGTACCGGTGACCTTGACGTAGTGTTTGTCCTCGGCGGCACAGATCAAGTTTAACGCCTTCATCACAAGAAGCCCCGCCATAAGCATATGGATCTGGTGGACGACCCGTTTGTTGGTCCAGCAGGCGTAACCCCAAATCCCTAGGAACCCTATGTAACAAGCAGCAAAAAGTGAGTACAAACTCGGTAACTGAGTCAAACCGGCCGACAAATAATCCTTGGATCCGTTGGGGTCGAGGTTATAAACCTCGGTTTTCACGTTCATGGAGATACGAGTCTCTGGTTCGCAGTCAGCAAAGAAGAGAGAGTACTCGTTAGGCGAAGTTATCGGATATGATCGATTGAAGCTCGATTTCGGAGGAGGAGAGAGCTCGCGGAAAGTGAAGAGATGAATTACGTAGTGGGAATCGAGAACGCAGAACCTAGGGTTTTGCTGGATCTCAAGGAGGACTTGGAGGAGAGATTCCTCTGATAAGAGGAAAAATCCGAGACGTGACGGCTCAGAATTCGCCCCGGAGACAGTGGATGTGACAGAGACGGAGGATACGGCGATGGAGACATGGCCAGTGTGTGTGAATCCAAATTTCTCGAAGAGGATTAATGGACGGGAGTCTTCGGAGATCGTTAAGGATTTGATCTCCGCCAAGGAGAAGGAGAAGAGAGAGAAAAGGAACAGGAACCGGAGGAGGAATGGCGTTTTCGTCATTGTTTAGCGGTGGCGGTGGTTGATCGACGAAGGAGGTGTGGTTTTGGAGGTCAGATTTGAAGATTTCAAAGTGGTCAATGAGATCTGGTTAGTAGTGCAGAACATCAAACGCTGTCGTGCTATAAATCATGGAAACTACTCCGTCAAACGAGTAAGTGTTTGGCTAAATGTTTTGTAGGATTTCAACGAGTCGCTAAATCTCAACTTGTCTTTTTAGAATTTCAACGTCTTATGTTTTAATTTTAATTTGTTGAAATTCATTTTATATTGTTTATCAATTATCATTCATATATTTATTTCAAATGTGTTGAAATTTTTAATCCGATTTATTACCCTATTTAAAATTTTAAAATCTGATTCTAGTATGTTTTAGTATTTGGAACAAGCAGCACTTTGGAAATGTCTTTAGTAAGGTTAAAGTTCTGGAGAATGATGTTTTAAGAGCTGAAGCATTGCATCAGAAGCAGAATTCCAGTACTACTAAAGAGGAGCTGAATAAAGCTAATGCTAAGCTTTTGAATGCTTACAATATGGAAGAGGAGTACTGGTCTCAAAGGTGTAATGTTGATTGGCTTAAGGATGGTTCTAATAACACTAAATTGTTTCATAATTATGTTGCTAAGAAAAGAAAGAGCAATGCTATCAATGGAGTCAAAGTGAATAACACGTGGATTTTCGATAAGGATAACATTGGTGCTTCTGCTGTTGATTTTTTCACTCAGGCCCTTGCTTCAAGTCCCTACAAAGACAGGCAGGAGGAGTTAGACAGTATGAATCATAAAATGTTTAAAGTTATTCCCAAGATTATTACTCAAGATGAGAACAAAAGTCTGTTAAAGCTGCCTGATGAGGATGAGGTTCATAAAGCTATCAACAGCCTTAAAGCTTCTAGTGTGGCAGGTTTGGATGGTTTCAATCTTGTTTTTTATAAAAATTGTTGGAGCATCATTAAGCATGATCTTATGTCTGTTATTCATCATTTTATTAGAGGTTTCAATATCCCTAAAGGTATTTTGGTAACTGGCATTTGCCTGATTCCAAAATCCACTAATCATGTTAGCTGGTCTGACTACATGCCTATAAGCTTGTGCTCTCTAATGAATCGTATCATGGCTAGGATTGTTAACAGTAGATTGGTTGTTCTACTTCCTAGGATTATCTCTAAGTCTCAGGGTGGTTTTGTCCATAGTAATTCTATTCAATCTAATATCCTTACTGCTAAGGAGCTGTTGTATGATCTCAATAGAAATGTTAAAGACAAGAATGTAATTGTTCATTTAGACATGTGCAAGGCATTTGACAAACTGAGTCACTCTTTTATCATTAAGGTTTTGAGTTGTTTTGGCTTCTCTAAACGCTTTACTGACCTTGTTTATAGAATGATATCTAATATTCATGTTTCCATTTTAATCAACGGTGCTTCCTATGGCTACTTCAAAACTGTCAAGGGGCTAAGGCAGGGTGATCCCCTTTCGCCTAGTCTCTTTATAATTGCTGAGGAGGTCTTATTAAGAGGTATTTCTATGCTTTTTCATGAGAATAAGTATATGAAGTATAAGTGTAGGAACAGTTTGTGTATCAGCAATCTTGCTTTTGCTGATGACATTCTGTTATTCACTAATTGTAAGGATGCTACTTTAGCATCACTTAGCTCTTTTTTGCAGGATTATCAGACAATCTCTGGCCAAGTTATTAATAAGAGTAAGACTAAAGTTATTACTACTATTGGAACTACTGAAGCTAAGATCAACTCTATCTCTAATGCTACTGGCTTTAATAATGCTAGCTTGCCTGCTGATTACTTAGGCATTACTATTAGCACTCATAATAAGTCCTCTATCTATACTAAGCTGCTTACTAAGATTAACAACCGTATTGCTGAGTGGGAATCTAAACATCTTTCTTTTGCTGGGAGGTTAACATTGATTAACTCTGTTATAATGAATATTGTTCTTTATTGGATGCATGTCAATGTTATTCCTGGCAATGTAATTTGTAAAATTGAGAAAGCTTTTAACAGCTTTCTGTGGGGCTCTACTAGAATAGAGAATAGGATCCATTGGTGCTCTTGGAGAAGTGTTTGCACATTTGGTGAATGAGGTTTAAACATAAGAAGCTTGGCTGATGTTCAACTTGCAACTTCCTGCAAACTTTGGATGTAGCTAAGGGATAATAAGCTCTTGTGGGTCAATCTTCTTCATAACATTTACTGTAAGTCTAAACACCCTCTTCAGATTACTAATAACTTGAAAGGATCTATGGTTTGGAATAGGTTGCAGAGGATTAAATCTACTGCTGAGCAGTTTGTCTGCTGGTCTCTTGGTGATGGTAGTGTTGACTTCTGGTTGGACAGGTGGTTTAACTCAGACCCTCTGCTTACTTTTGATGACTCTATTGATAACATGTGGTATTATCCTGAAAAGGCCAATAAGTACTGGTTTAATCACCAGTGGAATCTCTCTAGTGTTGAGAATTTAATTTGTAAAAATGATTTTGATAAAATCAGCAATTGCTTCATTGATAGTAATAATAGTGATAGGATTGTTTGGAGTTTGTCTACTACTGGTGGTTTTAGTCTTAAGCACACTTGGGATTTCATCAGAGTTAAGCATAGAGAATCTAGTCTTTTTAAAAAAAATGGAATGACTTAACTCCTAAGAAACATGCTTTTATTCACTGGAAAATAATCAAAAAATTTATTTCTACTGATTCAAGTCTTAGAAATAGGCATATGATTATAGTCTCAAAGTGTTCTTTCTGCAATAACTATGAATCTAATGATCACTTGTTTATTGCTTGTGATATTGTGTGGAAGGTTTGGATGCATTTTGCTCATCTATTTGATATCAGAATTTATAGATACATGACTCCTATTCATATGACTCGTACTTGGTATAGTTTCTATAATAAAGCCAATCACATTAGACATGTTATTCCTTCTGCCATCTTTAGCCTTATTTGGAAATATAGAAACCAGGCAAAGTTTAAGAATGTTCGTGTTACATCTTCCTTCATTATTAAAGCTGTTTATCAAATCATTTCTTACATGAATGCTGCTGGTAGTTTTAAGTTGAAGCACTGGTCTAATGATTGTAATAAAGCTGTCTGTTTTGGGCTCTCTAGCTTAGCAAGCAAGCCTAAGTTAGCTACCAGATCTATTGTTCACAAGTGGACTGCTCCTAGTCCTGGCAGACAGAAGGTAAACACTGATTCTTCTGTTTTATATAATGGTGAAACCAGTGCAGGTGTGATCATTAGGAATCATGAGGGTAATATTGTTTATGATGCTGGTGAGGTTTATGGTAAGCTTTCTCCTATAGCGGCTGAAGGTAGAGCTCTAATGGATGGCTTACTAATTTGTCACTCTAAAGGGCTTAGTATCATAGATATCGAAACTGATTCTTCTTTGCTTACTGATTATATCAAGAATGTTAATCATGTCACAATTCCTTGGTCACATGTTCCCTTTATCAATTGTTGTAGATTGCTAATCACTTCTTCTATGACTATCAATCATGTTTATAGAGATAGCAATCGAGCTGCTGATTGGCTAGCTCGGTGGACGATTAAGTGCAAAATGAAGATTGCTTTCGACTTCTCTACTGCCCCTAATGATCTTAAGTCTATTCTTGTCTTAGAAAGCTTAGGTATACCTTATGTTAATAGCTCCTCAGTTATGTTCTAATTGTGTTTCAAGCTGCTTTCAGCATAGGTTCTTGGGGCTGTCTGTTTCAAGATTGCTTAGGTATACCTGGGGCTGTCTGTTTCAAGATTGCTTAGGTTCTTGGGGCTGTCTGTTTCAGCATAGTTATGTTCTAATTGTGTTTCAAGATGCTTTCAACATAGGTTCTTGGGGCTCTCTGTTTCAAGATTGCTTTGGTTTTTGGGGTTGTCTGTTTCAGCATAGGTACTTGGGGCTGTCTGTTTCAGCATAGGTTCTTGGGGCTGTCTGTTTCAGCATAGATTCTTGGGGCTGTCTGTTTATAGAGATAGCTATCGAGCTGCTGATTGGCTTGCTCGGTGGACGATTAAGTGCAAAATGAAGATGCTGTCAGTTATGTTCTAATTGTGTTTTAAGTTGATGCACTGGTCTATTGATTAAGTGCAAAATGAAGATTGCTTTCGTCTTCTCTACTGCCCCTAATGATCTTAAGTCTATTCTTGTCTTAGAAAGCTTAGGTATACCTTATGTTAATAGCTCCTCAGTTATGTTCTAATTGTGTTTCAAGATGCTTTCAGCATAGATTCTTGGGGCTGCCTGTTTCAAGATTGCTTAGGTATTCCTGGGGCTGTCTGTTTCAAGATTGCTTAGGTTCTTGGGGTTGTCTGTTTCAGCATAGTTATGTTCTAATTGTGTTTCAAGATGCTTTCAGCATAGGTTCTTGGGGCTGTCTGTTTCAAGATTGCTTAGGTTCTTGGGGCTGTCTGTTTCAGCATAGGTTCTTGGGGCTGTCTGTTTATAGAGATAGCAATCGAGCTGCTGATTGACTAGCTCGGTGGATGATTAAGTGCAAAATGAAGATGCTGTCAGTTATGTTCTAATTGTGTTTTAAGTTGTTGCACTGGTCTATTGATTAAGTGCAAAATGAAGATTGCTTTCGTCTTCTCTACTGCCCCTAATGATCTTAAGTCTATTCTTGTCTTAGAAAGCTTAGGTATACCTTATGTTAATAGCTCCTCGGTTATGTTCTAATTGTGTTTCAAGATGTTTTCAGCATAGGTTATTGGGGCTATCTGTTTCGTTGAATGATGTTGAGGCTGTCTGTTTATTGGATGGTGATTGAAGATGCTGCGTTGCTTTTTCTTGCCTTGGGTTGTGTATTCAAAGCTGGTTGAGTGATTGGGGCTGTTTGTTCGTTGGCTGGAGCTGATGGTTGCTGATGGTTGGCAATTGATAGGAGCCGGCTGATTGCTATATTTCAATGGAGTTGTTTCTTGATTCTGGCTGCTTAAAATTGAGTTCGTGGTTTCAAAGCTTGTGTGCTAGGCTTTAGGCTAGTGTGCTAGGCTTTAGGCTTTTAGTGCCTTTAAAGCTTGTGTGCTAGGCTTTAGGCTGTTATTTAGTCTTTAGGTAAACCCTTTGTTTATAGGGTTTGGTTTGGGCAGAATTTGGCGCCAACTCTGTTTGTATTCAAATTTTGTTTATTAATATCAAGTATAAGTTTTGGTAAAAAAAAAATAGATATTTGCTATTTTATGTTTGATATAATTATTATTTTTAATTTGGTTTATATATTTTTAGATGTTTTAGTTACAAAATGGATTAAATAATTTAAATTTATATATATATATATTATTTTTATTTTTATTGATTTCTATTTAGCGGTGGTATTGTTGATGATAAATGTAATTCTACATTTAGGCGGTCTATTTGAAAAAAAATAGGATTGAAATATAGGATCGCCCATCCAACCTATTAAATCTTAATAGGATTCTAGCAGAACCAATGACATACATGATTGTAGCACTTTAAATGTGGGAGTTGTTGGACTTCTAGTTAATTTTGTTTTTTTATGTATTTTTTAAATTTACTATTATTAACATATTAATAAATATGTTTTTCTATAATGAATTAAACTTTAAACTTTATATTTTCATATTTTATATTTAGTTATATAATTGGGATATTGTTTTTATCATTTAAATCTATATTTTGAATATGGTATAGATTTAAATAATTTTGATATTTTAAAGATAGTGTAAGTTTAAATATTTTTTAGATTTTTTTTTAATATTAAATAAAATCTTACAAAAGGTTTTGAATGAAAAAAAGTGACAGGAAACACCTAAGTTAGGATTTGAAAGTGTAGGTTCATAGTGATTTTGTTGGATAAACATTGAACTTAAACACGTGTTAATATCAGTTATTATGTTAGTTATTTAGATAAGATCAAACCATTTGCTTGTATCTTCTATATAACAAACACAACCGTGTACAATGATCTTTGAGATGACAGTTACATCATTTCCATACTTGCTGTTATGTATCTGTTGTTTTATCTTAGGGACTTTATCCCTACATCTGGTATCAGAGCCCGTGTTTACAAAGTGTCAAGATGAAGATAATCTTGCGGTCGCTAGAGTAGAGAACGAAAAAGATCAAGGCATCATGGTAGCCATTTCTCAAGCTGAAGCAAACGGCAAAGGAGGCTTGGGACGCACTCAGGGAGATGCAAGATTGTGAAGATCATGAAGAAAAGAAAGCAAAAATGTAACATATGTAATTGTACACCTATGGAAAGAATACGTACAAACCACCACCTGACGAAGAAGACATCAATAAGTTCAATGTTTAGGGCGAGAATGTTAGATAAACATTGAACTTGAACACACCGTCTATTGATGAATGAAATGAAGTTAACATTTCCGCACTTTTTGTTTATCTCAATAGGTTTATTAGTCTGTCTGTAAAGGTTTTATGCATCTGCTGTTTATTTTAGGGACCTTATCCCTACATTTGGTATCAGAGCCCGTGTTTACAAAGTGTCAAGATGAAGATAATATTGCGGTCGCTAGAGTAGAGAACGAAAAAGATCAAGGCACCATAGTAGCCACTTCTCAAGCCGAAGCAGACGACAAATGAGGCTTGGGGCGCACTTAAGGAGATGCAAGGTTGGTGAGGATAGCGTCAAGAAGGCACGCGTAGAGGTATTAAACGGAAACTGAATAAGAGGAAGAGCAAATAAGATCTTCAGGAACTCTTCGGATAAAGAGGAAGATCAGGCAGACGAAGAAGAAGACAGCAGTCAAGTTCTATGTTAAGGGGGAGAATGTTTGATTAAGATTGAACTTAAACACGTGTTAATATAAGTTATTATGTTAGTTATTTAGATAAGATCAAAGCGTTTGTTTGTATCTTATATATAAGAAACAGAACTGTGTACATTGATCTTTGAAATGACAGTTACATCATTTCCATACTTGTTGTTCTGTAGCTGCTGTTTATCTTAGGGACTTTATCCCTACAAATTTTGGAGTGTTTTAAGATGTATGTTTATTTACATTTTTTGTTTTAAGTTGAATTTTCTGTTTTCTTAATGGAAATATTTTAAATACTTCAATTTTTGAAAAGTAGTGTTGAGATCGATTGAGATATAGTCTAATTTAACGAGTCATTGTAATTTCATATGTTGTCAAATCTGAGTTTATTACATTTTAATAATAAAATATAAACAGTAATAGAACTTATGTTTATGAGTTATTAAGGTAAAGTATCACCTTAATATTAGAACCATTTTTTTAATAAATATTCCAAAAAATATTTACAAATATATAATAAAAAATATTTATTTATTTATTAAAAAAATATTATAAAAAATACTATTAGAAAATAATACTACTCATAGTGCATAGGGTAAACCATCAGTCTAACGCGATAGCCTGCAAAACAATGCCAGAAGGTAAACCACACAAGGTGACAGGCTCAGCCGGGAAAGCGTATGTAGAGGAACTCGAACTCATGACCTTTGGTCACGAACATGTCTTACTTAACCAACTCGGCTACCCTTTGGGGGCAATACCAAAAATTTGTATACCTTTTTTAAGTTTTAAATTTTAAATTTTTGTACCATAATAATTATATATTGAAAAACAAAATTAAAAAATTAGCACAAAATATTTATAAAACAAATTGTGAAAATCAGTGCAGATTATTCACATAAATTAGTTCAAATATTTCAAAAATGACATTTGAGAACATTAGTACACGTTGCTTGTAAGTTTTAACCTACACAAATTACTTGCGGGAAGTAGTATATATTATTTGTAAAATTGACATTTGTGAAAAAAATTGTGAAAACTAATACAAAAATATTTTAAAAATTAGTTGAGAAATACTTATGACAATTAACTGGAAATAAAATATTATGAAAACATATTACTCATAAATCTTGTTTGGTTCATCTTAAATAAAATAAAAGCATTTATGATTTTCATATACTTTTTCGAGATACAGTTATATAAATATAAAGTTCTATTATGTAAAATAATAACTTAGTCTTTGAAGCTCGTAATATTTGTGTCACGTAGTTTTTTTGATGAGAATGATATTTTTTAAAAATATTATGTTGGGAGTATCTATTAAAATTTTAAATTTTAAATTGTTGACAAAAAGGTATTAAATAATTGAAATAACTCTTTAATTTTCTTAGGACATACTCCAAAGAGAACATCAAAGCTTTTAAAGAAATAAACCGAAATAAATATTTGGTATATGCCTGAATTTTAAAACTAAGATTCAAAAATATAAAAAAAAATATGGTCTAGATGGAATAGTCTAAATGTCTCAAGTAATCGGGAGAATACGAATATACTCCAAATGCTACAAAAACCATAGTAGTCAATGAACATCTGCAGTCACAACATGAGGAGAGAGGTAACTGGAATACAACAAAACAACAATACTAAGTTAGAGTTCCGGTAGAAATTTTACATCGGCCAAGTAACCTTTGTATAGAAGAACCAAAACCAAAGATCATAAAATATATTGTACGATACCGTAGAGACAAGGGCAGGAGCGGAACCAAATATTCTTACATTTCGCTTCCGCCAGACGTGGTATATTATTGCGCTAAAGCATAAATACCAGAGGTGGTGATTATGAGAGGAAGACCAATTAGACGTCTCTTTAATCCAGAAAATCCAATTATTGGTATTTAAAGTGAACCCGATCTTGGAACTAGTAGAGACCCAGATGCTCTGAGTGAAGCTACAATCATAAATAATATGATTGATGGATTTAGAGCCAACTTTACACAAGACACACTTTAAAGGGGATTTTAATCCCCAACTTATTAGTTTATCTCGGGTAAAGAATTTACTATGGATCGCAAGTCATATAATAAAAGAATGATAAAATATATTGTACTTATGTCATACTAATCTTTCCCACGAGATACAAGCGGTTGACCTACGAACGATATTGTAATTATCTTTTATTATGAACTATGTGTTTCCATTTCTGGAAGTCCAATAGTGGATGTTGTTAAAGTTGATATTTGAAAAAGGGATAGAGAGAATGGGATTGTTAATCTCCCGAAGGTTGTTGTGATTTCTGGCACTAACAAATCTTATTTGGGATGGTCAGTTCTATAGATCATCATGAATTATGTCGGATACCTTGAGGTTGTTGTCAAGTCTTGAGTCATGGATAATAGATGATTTAGAATGGGTTACCATGAAGGTAGGGACAAGCCATGGGTTGTACCAAACTCATCATTATTAATCGCTACCGCGTACATTTTGTTAGCCACATACCTAAGAGGTAAACGTTTCCTCCAAATACATAAGGAGATGAGCCAAGATTAAAAGCCCAAAACTTATTATTTATTTATTTTTTGACATAAATAGAGTCACACTATATTGAGTTATTCATTTTCGACATAAATATTGATTCCAAAATTTTAGGTTTAGAATCCTAAGACGCCTTCCAATGTGGGTAATGTGACATTGGCGCAAGCCACATTTTCCTCTGTAACCTTCATCTTATGACCTGACGAAAGGAAGAAACAAAGCGATTGGAGAAGCTTTTTGAGAACCATTAACAAAAAGAAAGATTAAGGACTAGTGTACCTGACCATAAAAAATAACATAATTGATGATCTAGAACTTACTAACATAAGAAATATGTTAATAGGTTCGTGAGTATATACAAGAAGTAATATTCTCATACATAGGTGATAGTCATTATAGGATACATAGATTGTGAGGAGGTGGACTCCTAGATATTTTACAAGAATAGAGCCAATTTTGTCTCCTAAAATATTGATAAGAACATTTTGAAGGTTAAGGTTAACCTTAGAGAGTAAAATATTACTTTTAGCATAACTGATTTGGAGACTTGAGAGTGAGAAGAATTTTTCCAGATCATCTTTGATTAGATTGATGAATTTTGGGTCACCATGACATAAAATTATTAAGTCATCAGTAAAACAGAGGTTGACTACTTTGAGTTTTTTAACACTTTTGGTGGAATTTCAAGTTCATTCTCATTGTTTTTCTCCTTAATAATATTGGATAAGACTTGCATTATGAGGATGAAAAGCAAAGGAGATAGGGGATCACCTTGCTTAAGACGTTTTCTACCTTGGACATTTCCATTATGATCACCATTAATTTTAACATTATACAAAGGAGTGGAAATGCATTGGATGATACAAAAGATCATTTTATCCGAGAAGTTTATGATGATAAAGATGTCAATGAAAATGTATCGACTAACATTATCAAAGGCTTTCATAAGGTTAACTTTTAGGGTGACCCTCTCGCCTTTATTGTTAGTATGATAGTCCTTGAGGAGTTTTTGAGAGATAATGATGTTGCCTGAAATGCTTCTTCCAGATACGAAAGCGAGTTAAGATTTATCAATCAGATAAAAGAAATAGTCTCTAATTATTTTTAGTCGGAATCTTAGAAATAATCAAGTATGTTATATTGCAGTAGGCAATTTGCATCAAATCTACGGTGCAAGTAAAGATGTCTCTTTTAGAAATAAGGACGATAGAATTAGAAATTCAATAAGGTTCCAAACACCCAGAATTGAAGAAGCGGATGATGTCATCTGTATCATACAATATTGCATGAATGCTTGAAGGAGCTCGAGATACTAAATGGTAATTAGTGTTTTAGCTAGATATTTAAATGATAACTCACATTTTTATTATGAAAACGATTATAAGAAAACTTCTAGATAATAATATTAGAAAAATATTTATCATATATTTTTGTAACAAAATAAAAAAATTAAGTTATTGTTAAAATTTTAATATAAAAAAGCAAAAACAAAAAATATTCAAAACAAATATTAAAAAAATATATACGAGTGAGTTAATATATTAAACGAAACAAAACAGGACATATTAATATTTTTATGATAATGTTAAATATTTTAAGTTTATTGGTGAGTTTGTCGTTAGTTTTTTTTAATCTATCTCAGGTTTAAAGCATGTAACAAAGACTTATTAAACCCTCGAGGGGTACACAATACAAATCTAAGAGTAGCTCATCCACATTAATCTATCATAAGAAGCTTTTTTAATCCTTCTCGTGGATCCACATACGAAGTCAGATCCACCATTAAAGTTGTCGCTCATTTGACCTTCCACTTAGCACAATAATTAGCTTCTCTATAAACATGGTTGAATTTGAAGTTCATATTATTAGTGAAAATCTCTCTACATGCCATAAGTGCATCATCCCACGATCCTCATTTTCGTCACCATTTTTCACTAGCGAATGTAACTCTAGCGAGTTTGTCTCTACAATAAGCACCTCATACTTAGGATTCACCACCATATTTAGCCCAAATTTCCACGCATAAAGTTTCACCCGAAAAATCGAACTTACTAAGCTTGAGCACGAGAATCCACCTAAAAATGGTTTATTCACATCTCAGAACACTCCTCTGCACCTGTTGTCAAATGATCCAACCACAAACACCCATACATGTTGAGCTTAAATTTTGCACTTCGCTTCGTCCATTTTACCAGTGTACTTCCTGACGAAACTATAAGTCATCCGTCAACTTCTTTACCCCAAGCTCCAATATAATCTTTGGTAGTGCTCCAAATCATACACAAAATTTCTGCTATATAATTTTGCCTTGTATTGGGTTCGAAAATCATGATATTGTCATACTATAGTCAATCAAAGAGTTGATTTTTTAGGCTCTTGGATTTAACGGCACTTTAATAATTCGATGCATCATCTAAAATCTCTTACATATGCCCGTTTATTTTGTGGTGTGCAAATAGATTTGCTCGATGCCCACTTTGAAGTTTCGACGCTCTTACAGTATGTAGTACAAATTGTTTCATACTCTCAAAGTTCTTTTTTAAATCCTCAAGGCCAGTCCATGATTTCCAAAAATATGTATATCTCTCACAACTTTGGAACAAATAAATAGTCTCCTTCGGGGTCTTACCACATCAACTGCAAAGAATTGACACTACGAAACCCCTTGTTTCACCAAATTAGTCGTCGTAGAAAGCCTATTACTTATGACACGCCATAATAGTACTCGTACATTATACAAATACTTGAGCTTCCAAAACTTTTCTTATTTGAATATTGCCTCGTTACTTGGCGGGATCAACAAATTATAAGTTAATTTTACCAAAATACTCATGATGGCTCTAGTTTCTATTTGTACTGTTTTCTATCATAATACTGAACTTTACTCACCATATTAATCAATATGTATTATCTTTCTAAGATGTTTTTACACATCTTCGAATCCGATGACTTAACTGCACGGTCCATCAACCGTTTTTTTAAAATACTTTTGTTTGATAACCCTCACCCATGACTTATTGTCATTTTGTATGATCCTTCGCCCTAGTTTAGCGAATATATATTTACTGAAATTCCTTGTACCTCTAAATCATATCTTTATTTTTTCCGATTTACACATCTTGTCTTATGATATCTAATATATCTTCTTATCCACCTCAGATGAAATCCACATGAAATATCTAATATTCGTAGCGATTTTAGTGCACACATGCACCGAATGCTTCATTGTTTGCATAATATAAGTCAGCATCGCGCTCAAAATCGATTACACCAGAATTATCCGACCTGCTAGAGAGAGATTACGCGTTTTCCAATTCGGTAATTTTTCCCTCATCTTCGTAGTAATCTACCAATAAAAACCTCTTGGGAGGCGACTTGAAGAAATTTGCATACCCACATAAGTCCCTAACGATCCACTAAGATAAAAATCACTCATATACGTCAAATCATTTTTGCAATTCATTGTACATTCCAAGAAAATACTACTATCAATTTTATCATCGCTTATTAATTGGTCGTATTCATTGAAAAAAATGTAATACTCTTTTATGCAACTAACTCATTAAATTAAATTTAAATTCTTACATAAATATATATATTTTTGCAAATCGATTATTGATTTTATGTTGTAAAATTATTTTGTACAAACTTGTACAAACTGAAATTTTATTTTTTCCAGAGTTATTTGTAAACTAAATAGTTTATTTAATTTAACATGTATGGTTTAGAAAATAGAATCTAAGTGACTTCATATCTAAAATGTTATCACATAGAGTAATAAAATAAGTACTTAAAAATATAGATGATGCACTTCTAGTATAAACGTTATTGAAAAATATGCAAGTTTGGGACACACATTAGATATATTTTTTCAAAAAAATTTATTTCGATCACTCTCTTTTTTATCTTAATTTTTTTGGGATAAACGAGCTTTGTGAGTCAAGATACAAGCAAGTAGAATTTGAACTAAAGTTTGAAAAGATTGATAGAAGATATATATTTTATCTTTTCAGGAGATTTAGAAAATATATGTATTATATATGTATAACAAATCTCTTGAACATTCAACCTATTTATATGGATCATTAAACTCATAGAAGATCAAGAGTTTTCACAAAAATCTTAAAAAGAATAGCAAAAATCTTAGAAAGAATCACGTTTTTTGTTTGGATATATAGTTTTTCAAAAAAATATATTTATTCCAAAAGACACATGTTAAAGTTTGTCGCAACCATCCAAATACTTGTCGTGACCACGAATTAGCCTTTTATTATAATTTGAAATTTCAAAAATTAGTCACGAAAACTCTATTTTGATCGCGACTAACTATCAATAATTTTTTTTTTAATTTTTCGTGTGGTCGTGGCGAAATGACTTTCTCGCGCCAAACTTTTCCCTAGTCGTGGTGAAGTGCAAAATTTTTTAGAAGGTTGACGTTGACTATGGTTATGGTGGTAAATTCTTTTCAGTGTGTTATTTCATTTATGATCGTAACAAAATCACATAATCTACGATATAGATTTTTGTTCGTCCAAATTCATAATGAGTAGTTTTATCTTTCGCTACAATGATTTTGTTTACACCATATTTTTTTTAAATTCTTTAATTTATTTTTCAATTTTTATTGATTCAAATAATTGTCCTAGTCAATTTTGATGATTTAAACTTTTTCTCGTGTGAATTTTGATCATTATGGTTAATAAACAATTTAAAAATATAAAATTATTATAGGTCAAGATGGTAAACGGAAGTAAGTCGGAGAGAGAGAGCCATCCATGACCAATTCTTCGTTGACGAAAAAAAAGTTATACGCTTGTTTAAGAGGGGGGGAATGCGTAAATGCATGTTTCTTTTACATGTTCCAAATGAGTACGATAACATGAATGTTACGTTGAATAATGAATATAATATAAAACATCCTAGTGTGGTGGTGATTGATGATGTTAATTACGTTTAATACTGAATATAATATAAAACATCCTAGTCTGGTGGTGATTGATGATGTTTATTAACGAACGAAATTCTTTCGTGACTGTCGCATCTTAATACAACGACATTGTCAATTGTGATGCAACGTCTTTACCAAAATATGTTCATGCAGTGATTTTATACTTCAAGCAAAGTTTCTATTGAATTTATAAGATTAAAAAAAATCAACATGATATTTTTCAAAACCAGAAATATAAGCGGTTCTTATTTTATGAATTCTTGAGAAGATTTTGCCTGCTTCGTAGTCAAAGCAAAGTTTCTATCGAATTTATATTTTCAAAGCCTAACCATATATATTGTTCTTATTTTATGAATTTTTTAGATGATTTTCCTTCCTCGTCTTTTATTATTATCCGTCTTATATCATTTATATTACAATTTTTTTTTTGCATTTAGATAGTTGTATTAGAACATAAACATTATATAAATTAATTCGCGATTTTTTTGGAGTACATCCAAAAGCAAAGTTGTGAAAGTTTTTTGGCGATCCAAAACGAACAATATTATTTACATTGGTATAATTCATAATTCTTGTTATTATCACAATTCTTATTCTTACACACACAAAAATTACAATTTTTACAAAAATAAAAAACAAAAACAAATGACCATAGCTGACGATTCTTACACTTTCGAATCAGAAATTCAAACCACTACCTTAAATGGTTTCAACACTGATAGCATCGTTCGAAGTTTCACTTCCGAACAAATACAACAATTAGCACAAGCAATCTGTACACTGAATCACAATAATTCTGGTAATGTTGATACATATGCGTCAGCTGCAGGTTGATTCCATCAACTATTGTATCTGTTAATTCTAGTAGTACAAGTCCTTGGATTTTGGATACCGGGCCACAAATCATATTGTCTCTCATATATCACTCTTAATTGATCTCAAACCTTCCTCTATTACTAATATTAATTTACCAAATAGTGCATCACCACAAATCACTCGCACTGGCACAATTAGTTTTAATTTAAAATTAACCCTTACAAATGCCTTGTGTGTATTTTGCAGGACTTGGTTTCGAGGAAGATGATTGGCTCGGTATACAACGTGGTGGTTTATACTATATTCATCTATCAATAAATAAATCGACTATCTGTATGGTTTCTTAGTCATCTGACCTATGGCACTTACGCCTAGGTCATCCATATTTGTCTCGTTTTAAGTTACTTTCACATTTACTTCTAAGTATTCACAAAGTTCCTTAATATACTGGTTCAAGTTATTTCCTTACAATTTTTGACGATTTTACTCGATGCACATGAACATTTCTTATGCACCATAAATCAGAAACACAATCTTTATGAACTAATTTTGCTCAACTCGTCAAAACCCAATTTCAAACATATGTTCAAACAATAAGAGTGGATAATAGTACTGAATTTCTTTAACTTCGTATTTTTTTCAAAATAAAGGCATTGAACTTTAAAATTCTTCTGTTTACACCCCACAACAAAATGGAGTTGTCAAACGAAAACATCGACATATTTTAAATATTGTTCGTCCTTTCATGTTTCAGTCAAATGTAACACTTGAATTTTGGGGGGTTATATTTTAACAACCGTTTATTTAATCAATCGTATTCATACTCATTTACTATCAAATAAATCCCCATTCGAGGTCTTATATACTTGTCTCCCTCACTCATGCTGGTTGTGCATGTTATGTAACTAATATTCATCCCAAACATAACTTTAACTCTCATGCATCAATTTGTGTTTTCTTGGGTATTCACATGGAAAAAAGGCTATAAAGTTCTTGATTTACATACATATAATTTTTTCATAAGCCGTGATGTCCACTTTGAGGAAAATATATTTCCCTTCCATCTCGCCTCCAAATTTCCTTGTCCAAACCAACCATCATTGTCATCTTACAATCAAGCACCTAACTCATCAGTTCCAGTTCTCAATCGTGCATCCTATGACTCAGAACCTAAACCATTATCTCTTTCATCTCCATCCAATCCCAAAAATTTCACACCTTCAACCTTTAAATCTCCTACATCCCCAGAATCAACTATAAATTCATCACCCTCACTCATCACTCCGTCATCACCTTCTGCTTCACCAACACTTTATGCTCCACCAATAATTTCTACTACCTCACCTCATTCTCCTACCGTTCCTAATTATATCTCGGTTCGTTGTTACACCTACAAAATTTAACCTTCTATATAGCACCAAGACTACCACATATCTACCGGGATCAATCAATCTTCAACGCAATCGAGTTCTCATCAATCTACAAGGTATCACATCTCCTATCATATTTCGATTTTATGTCTTTCCACTAACTATCGTGATTTCCTAGCTTTGTTAACATCACAAACAGAGTTTTCACTTCTGAACATGCTAATCATGATCCACTCTGGTGCCAAGCCATGTCCACTGAACTTCAGGTTCTAGAACATAACAACACTTTACAAATGGTTCCCTTTTCTCTAGGGCACAAACCTATTGGATGTCGCTGGATTTATAAGATCAAATACAACTCTGATGAAACCATTGAGCGATATAAAGCCTGTTTTTTGCTAAAGGATACACCCAAGTTGAAGGTATTGACTATCAAGAGAATTTTTCTCCAACTGATAAACTCACCACACTTCAATGTTTGTTGACTGCTGAAACCTCTAGAAATTGGTATACTCATCAACTTGATGTACACAATACCTTTCTTCATGGAAATCTAGATGAAGAGGTATACATGTCTCTACCTCCTGGTCTCCGCTGACAGGGGGAGAATTTGGTATGTCGGCTTCGGAAGTCTATTTACGGTTTAAAACAAGCATCTCGAAATTGGTTCTCCATGTTTTCAGTTACTCTTTAAACTACATGTTACATACAATCAAAAGCAGATTACTCACTTTTTTACTAAATCTCAAGGTAACATGTTCATTGTTATTCTCATCTATGTTGATGATATCCCATTGATTGTGAATGACTTTTATAAAAATCAAATTTTTAAATAATCATCTACTATAATATTTTCACATTAAAGATCTTGTCAATTTCAAGAATTATAGGCATTGAATTTTGTCGATTTAAGAAAGAAATCTTTATGTTTCAAAGAAAATATGCATTATATATTTTTTAACCACAAGATTTTCAAGAATAAAACTCGAAAAATTTCCAATGGAGTAGAAATTGAAATTAACCGATGAAGACGATGAGCTACTTCATGATTCGACTAGATATCGCAGACTGGTTGGCAGGTTAATATATTTGACAGTAACAAGGCCTGATATTGTGTATTTGGTGCATACATTTAGCCAATTTATGGGATCACCTAGGAAGCCACACTGGAAAGCAGCGTTAAAAGTCCTCCATCACATCAAGAAATCACCAGGTTATGGTCGTTTCTTTCCATCGGAAAACAATCTGAAACTTAGTGTCTTTTGTGATTCAGATTGGGGTGGATGGTGTATGTCAAGATGTTTCGTTTCTGGATATTGTATTTTTCTTGGATCATCACTCATATCATGAAAATCAAAGAAACAAATTAATGTTTCCCGATCATCTGCAGAAGCAGAGTATAGAGCAATGGTAAATTCTTGTTGGAATTAACCTGCTTGAGATACATACTTACAGATTTGAAGGTCGAGCTGGACAAACCGACATCATTGTTTTGTGATAATCAAGCAGATTTACATATTTCTGCTAATCCAGTTTTTATCATATAATTTTAGAAAAAATTCAGGCCAAGATAATTCGCTCATGCTATATCTCTACAAAGATGCAATTGGCAAACATATTTACTAAAGCACTCAGGAAAGATCAATTTTATTTTTTGTGTAGCAAGTTGAGAGTCCTTGATTTACACCATCTAACTTGAGGGGGATTATTAAATTATATTTATATTTATTGTAAAATAAATGTAGACATTATGATAAATTGATGGTTACATTAGTTACAACCATATATTTAGGCGTAAAGATATTGGTCTGACTGTATTGATTATAGTACTGGTCTGACTGTATTGATTATAATCAGAATTAGCTATAGTTATAGTCCATGTATTTATAACTGCTTACAAAAGCACTTTGTGAACCATCCAAAAAGAGAATGAGATTGAAGTTTATTAAGATTGTTTACATTTAATTCTCAAAGAAAATACACATCTTTATTTTTATTAAGTTGGTTTAATATCTTGGATATATTGATTAAATATAATAAAGAAGAAAAATTTAAATGATTAAATCTAATTTAGAATCTAAAATGCAAACTAGGAAGAAAGATAGAATTTTTAACAATATATTGCTCAGAAATGTAAGGTTTGTGTTTTGACTACCGTTATCGGTCCAAAGTGGATATTATAATCCCTTAATTATGCTGACTATTTGGTCAGCTTTCCGATACATCTGGTTTTTGTAAAATATTTTTTGAAGAGAAATAAAGTTCTAACTATTATCGTATGAGTTTGAAAGCACGACCTCAATTTTCTGGCTGCAACTACAATGCAAAAACATTTTTTTAGAGATTTACTAATATAGTATATCCCTTTAGATTTTTTTCCTTCCTTCATGATTAGTACTGCACTGACAACGTAGTCCGAGAATGCAAGGTACAGATACAAAAATTCTCATGTCTGAGGCTTTATTAATACTTTTGTATAAGCCAAGAACTTCTTTATGTTGTTAAACACTTCGTCACATGCTGGAGTCCATTCAACAATTGAAAGAGAGGTTGACATTTTTTTGAATATCTTGGCAATAACCTGTTAAGTATTGCTAGTTTTCCAGTCATAATTTGTAATTATTTTATGTTCGTTGGTGAATATATTATTGATAAGTAAGCCAACTGTTTAGGATCTTCTTAGAGTTTATCTCGCTCATCATATATTCCAAGAATTTTTCGGATTTTACGTCGAGTGTACATTTGTCTGGGTTTGCTTGAGATTAACTCTTTTGAGATTTCCGAAATTCTCGATCAAGTATGTTAGACGATTCTCCTCACAGAGTTTTGTGACAAGCATGCCCACTATGTAGACTTGTATGTTTCAGCCAAATTGATTTGTGAAGATCTTGTTAACTAGATGGTGATAGGTTGCTTCAAAACTCTTCAATCCAAAGGCCTTATTTTGTACCAACGGAACCCTTTTTCAGTGATGAAGGTTGTATGTTCTTGTTATTTTTCACACATTTATATTTGGTTATACTCGAATAAAGGATAGAACTTTATTTCAAAATATCGCATCTATCAACTGATCAATCATTAGCATAGAAAAATGGTCTTTCAAGTATGCCTTGTTGAGGTATGTGAAGTCCACGCACATCATTCATATGTCTTTCTTTTTATTGACCAAGAAAAAATTGGTTGAACACAATGGGTAATAAAACTCTCGTATATATCCTACAATATTTAGTTTATCTAGCTCTTCGATAATGACGTTTATTTTTTGTTGGGAGTATGATCTTATCTTTTGTATGATATGCAATTTATGGCAAATGACTTCTATCGGGACTCTAGTCGCATTATACATACTCTATGGAAATATATTCAGTTTATTTTATAAAAAAAACTAATTACTTTTTACTTAAGACCGATTGGAATATCTCGGCCGATCTTCAGGGTCTTACTTTCTTTTATTTGTACATCACATATACATTCCCTCAATTTTACTAAGCATGGGCCTTCTCTTGAGTCATCCATTTTTTCTAGAGTGGTCATTTCTTTTTCTGATTACTATAATTTAAGTGCTAAGAATATTGCATAACATTTCCTAGAAGTCTTCTAATTTCCTCTTATGATTGTTACATTTCCATTAATTTGGTACAATAGGAATTAGTGGATCGTAGAGAATATGACATGAAAATGTTCCAACCAATATCGTCCCAATATAACATTGTACGAAAGGTGCATCTACCACCATGAAAAAATAATGAACCTTCTTCTTGTACTATTGTTTCCAGAGGACAACATCTAAGTTTAGTTCCCCTAGTCCAGGTGCATTTTCTTTTAGGTAAAGCCAATCAATATTATTTTAGTTGGCTCAATAGTGATACTCCTCTCATTTTGTCATAAGTACATTTGTATAGTATGTTTCTAAAGCTCGTGGTATTTATCATCACCCTCTTGACTTCTACTTCGGTTAGAGTCACTATAATTAGTACATGATCATTGTATGGAGATTCCACAGCTCTTAGGTCATAAATTTTAAATGTTAGTATGTGATATGAATTCTGGTACAAGTGTGGGGATGTCTCCTCTTGATATTTCACCTCTATTTTATTCTCATATATTGTTCTAGACTTGTTGAAGACTAAAAAATATGGGTATGCTCTTGTAATTACACATATTGACTATATGTTGGGATCTGGGTCCAGATATTTTTATTACTCCATAATTATAATGGTGTTATTCTTCAAGTGTTCTTTCGTTTTTGCTTACGTTAGAGCTCATTTAGGTGTTTCATTTGTACCTCTTGATTTATTTTACCTTTATTTGAACAAACTCTATGAGTTTACCTTCATCCATTTAGCTTTGGACTTGATCTTGTAAATACCAATAGTCTCTTATAAGGTGGTGGATGTCATTGTAGAGCTTGTAGTACTTGTTTTTATTTATGTGCTCTTGATTGATATACGATTTCCTCGGCCTTTGATATTGGATAGCATTTTTTGTTTTCTCATACATTACTCCCAAACTATCGATCAGTTGTGTGAACGACCCTTTTGTGTCCTTATATTACCCCATACATGGAGTAATTAAATGACTATGATACCAATTATCAAATCTATTTTTGTGATTCACAAGGTTCATGAACCCTTGATCATGCCCAAACCATCTTACTAGTACATGAATAAATAAATATAAATAAAAACTATGCGACTTACATATTTACATCTTCAAGTCTTTGTAATTGATGTTGTGTAGAATAAAAGATTATTTATGATTGATCAAGATGGTGGTCATGATATTCTCACAGCTTTCTAGCTTGCACGCCAGACCATTCTTGAAAGAAAGAGAACAAATAGCCTTAATAGAAGTGTTGGAGAATAAAAACCATAGAGAAAACAAATGAGAGAAAAAAAATTGAATTGCAGAAGCGACGGACTTCTTTGGTATGTTTAGCATAGTCTGAATTATGGTTAGACTATTCTTTTATAAAGATAGTAAATTGAAATTCAGTAATTGTAACGATAGTCAATAGACTAAGCTAGATTGGCCAAATAGCAGTACTATATCTTGTTTGGACTGCGAGGCAGTGTCCATAGAGGTTACCATAACCTCACATCAGCATATACGGTGAAATGTCAGTCACAAATGCCATGATTGAGATAAACTATTATACAAAGGAGAATCGGTCTAGTGTCTTGGTCGGCCTAAGTATATTTCCTAATTATTTTACCTTAGACTTTAAATAAGTTTTGGCTCTTTGTTTGATGTGGTCTTTGAAGTTTCTTAGAATCGCAAAAATATAAACTTGACCGTTGTTAGACAACCCAAATGATATTTTCTAAACAATAACATTAGCATTCTTAGGTCGGATGAAACCATGAGGTCTCTTTTATATACACTTTTTGTGGAGTCCTGAAGTAGCGGTTACATTTATGTGGTTGAAGCATATGTATCTCAAAATGAGTGATTTTTATGGTAGGACAACTATCATAATTATCGACTTGAAGGTTGCTCACTCTTGGATGAATCGACAACGACTAAGTTGTGTTGTAGGGTCAATATTGATTGTAACGTAATCTAAATTTTAAACTCTACAAAGTGAAATTGTTTTAAGATATTAGCATAGTGGTGATGGGGCTTATCGATATCAAACGTTTAGTTTACCGAAGTAAAACTGCGGTCAAACATATTATTATGAATATTGGTACCGTATATTCCATCTCCGTATATAAGTAACGAACAATCGATCTCCACATTAGTATGATATTGTCCACTTTGGGCTTAAATGCCCGCATGTATTTGCTTTTTGTCCACTTCCAAAAAGCCTCATACTAGTTGAGTAATGTTCTTACTTATATACCGACGTATGATGTGGGACTTTGGTCACACCCAAACAATCTATCTCTCAAACAATCTATCTCTCGAAGAAAGTATATATGAGCCATAAAGCTTCACAGTGGATTTATCTTCTCATTGAAGACCATTTCAAACTATATTGTATAGATTAGATCATTCACCTTAAGCACGGTTGATGGCTCATCATGATCGATATCTAAGAATTTTACCCACATCACGCTCTATATGGGCTTGGGTCTTTGACACCGTTTGGAGGGAATATGAGTATCGAATATTCCGCCTTATATAAGTAATGAACAACCAATCTTCACATTAGTGTGATATTGGGTCTGAAGGCCCGTACAATTATATTTTCGGTCCCCTTCCAAAATACCTCAAACTAGTTATGATATGTTCTTACTTATATAACATTGATCATTTTCATGTTTAACTAATATGGGATGTGAGACTTTGGTTTCACCCTAACAAATAATTTGTTATAAATCATTATGAAATATATCACAAGTGGCTCAAATAAAGAACAAAATAGAGAATATGAAAGAAAAGAACACAAAATTTTAACATGGTTTGGAAAATGTTTACGTCCACAGGCACCACCAGAGAAAATAGTTTCCATATGATAAAAATGGTTACATATTTTCATGTCATTTTGTGTAGTCATAGTGATCTATTTATATAGAATAAATATACTTACTAGATAATGGGCCTAATAGGATCATATACACAAGACCATAAACTATAAAGGAGGTTATAATTTAACACAAATGTATATTGTCAATGACATAGAACTATACCAGCTGACACAGTATACATTGTCAACAATCAACATTATTCGACTTATCCTCAACAAATATACTTCTTGAGGAGAATATCTTTTCTTCACTATCAACAAATAAACTTCTCATATTATGACTCACCAAATGCCTCTATTGCATTCACTTGATGATGCAAACACCAATCCAGTTTAGGCACTCTCAAAACTTTCGAATTAATACTGCATTGGTCATTATATCTGTTGGATTGTCATGTGTAGACAATTTCTTCATATCAACAATTCTCTTTGATATTATATCACGATTAAAATGATACCTGACATTTATGTGCTTTGTACGTTTGTGATACTTCTGGTTCCATATAAGGTTTATGGTGCTCTGAGTGTCACAAAACACTTTTGTAGTTTTCATATCCAATCCCAAATTTGCCACCAAACCTTACAACCATACTGTCGTCTTAATTTCTTATGTTACCGCCATGTACTTTGCTTCTATTGTCGATAAAGCTACAATAGCTTGTAACTGTGCTTTCCAATTGGTCGCACCCCCAGCTAAAGTAAACACATATCCTGTGATCAATTTTTCAAATTTAAAATTTCCATAAATTTTCATAATAGCTTTATCATATAAATTAAAATTTAACCATAGCGAAGCTACGTCTTTTGGACCCACTAATCATAATATATTCTAACAAGCGTGTATTTCATACTCTCCGACTTGCTCGATAATATATTATGACTATATTGGTTGACTGATCAATCCAATAACAGTAAAATATCCACTGTTTAAACTTGTACCCGACGTACCAATCCCACGGCATCACTCCAAAAGGCGTACCCTCTCCTTTTTTTCACTCGCTCGTACTTAAATCGCTCGTACTTAAAGAACAAATAAATAATAAAGAAAAAATTGGTAGAAAAAGAAATACGATGACTCTGAAAATGCGCCATTATTTCTAAACTAGGATAAAAAAAATGACAGGCATGTCCGCACCCTATTTAAGGACACGTTACGCAGGTTCTCAGATGCAACAGGGTATAATATAAAACCACCGAAAGCAACAGGGTATAATATAAAACCACCGAAAGCCTCATCCATGTAAGGATACCAATCACTCCAAAGTATATCATCTCTCACCTCTCGGACTAATTCGAATGGAATTCATAACAAAGGGGAGGTGTTTAAAAAAGTTACCATTTATTACTGACTAAAAACGATTACAAATAATTTTGAATAGTCCCTTCTAGGACTTTTAGTTTTTTTCTACTCAAACTCGTACACCTCCATTCTACGAACTTGTATCCCCTTTATAATTTTGGGTCCTTAGGTACGATGGGCATGAAACAATTTTATTGGTTCAGCCTTTTTTTTATCATGTCACTCTCTAATGTGTGTTTGTCTGTTTGAGGTGTTAGTACATGTTATTTAGCCGGTACAGGTGGTGTTCTTACATTGATCAGGTTTTTATTTTAGTCATGTCTTGTTATACCCTAGTCTTGCGAATGAGATCCAAATCTCATTCTCATTTTTTAACAAAAAAAATTATTCTATTTTTCTAATATTAGTATATATATATATATGTTTGAGGTATTAGGCTCATCCTTTTTAGTTCATTTGTTTTATTATTGGATAACAATATATAATCTTCGTAATCTGTATGCATTTTAAATAAATAGAAAACTCTAGTCGCTTCTTAGCGGTTTCTTGTTTTCTTTTCGTATTTTGTTTGTTTTTGTTTTATATGGTATCATAACAAGTTTGATCCTTTGAGTAATATGATTGATTTTTTCGTCAGATATTCTGTTTTAACTTGATTTGATCTGTTTATATTTAATCGGAATCTTTTTTAGAATAATCAGGTCACAAAATCATCATGAGAGATAAAGTTTTTTGTTTTCGGATATGTTGTATGTAGCCATAATCAAAAGGTCTGATCAAAAGACGAACGATGTCGGTTTTCGGTAAATTTTGGACAACATGTTCGGAACATCTATGTTTTTAATCTGACCAGTTTGTTTATGATTTTGGTGTCACGGCTTACTAGAAATCACCGTTGGAACAATGCAGTGTTTTTATTGGTAAGCAAAGTTTGATTTTACGCAAGAATTAATATTTAGATTTGTTTTTTATTTGAGTTTGGATTTAGATTTGTATTTGAATTTGATTTTAGTATGTCTTCGTCTTCCACTTTATGTACTGATTCATCATTGTAGATTTTGGATTTTGGTGCGTCTCATCATACGTTACTTCAAATGTCAAACTTTGTTCTGTTGTCTCATGTTTCACCCATAGATGTTTTGTCTGTTAGTTCTACAACAATGTCAATAGAGGGTATTGGCTCTATTTGTACCCATCGTATATTGATATTTGATGTTTATTATGTTCCCATATTGCTTCGAATCTTATTTAGGTTAGCCAATTTTGTAAATATGGTCTTATTTTCTGAATCTGTTTGTGGTATACAAAATCAACATACTCAGAGAGTGATTGGGATATGTTGTAAAATAAGAGAACTCTATGTTTTAGAAGAACTCGAAGTAACTAATATAGATGTTTATGGTGTTGCTAGTGGAAAACATACTTCACTAATATTGCTGCCTCCGTGTTGATTTTTTTTTATTTGAGTATTTTTTTCATATGAGTTTTATCTTTAACATTCTCGTCTAGGACATGTATTTGCATCATGTTTGAAGTTTTAAGTCTCTATAGGTGCTTTAGGTCAGTTAAACACTTGTAATATCTCAGATTGTAGTGGTTGTAAACTGCCAAGCTTTTATGCTATAACCTAGTATCAAAGTGTTACTTCTCTATTGTTCATTTTAATATTATTCATTATGATGTATGGGGTCTATCTCCTGTCTTCTCATAGGGTGGATCGTCATATTATGTATCTTTTATTGATATTTATACTCGATACACATGGATTTATCTTATGAAACGAATGTTAGATTTTCTTGAAATTTATAGAGAATTTAAAGAACTAGTTAAGACCCAACATGCTTCCGGTGTGACTTAGGGGGTGAATATACCTCCAATGATTTTAAGAATTTACTTACATCTGATAGTACTTTACATCAATCATCTTGTATTGACAACCCTCAATAAAATGATGTTGCAGAAAGAACACATCATCAGTTTGTTGAGACTGCTCGTTCTTTATTTTTATTAGCTGAAGTTCATACTATTTTTTAGGTAAAAGCAATTTTGACTATTGTTTATACGATCTCATAATGTTCAGTTGTTTTACTTTCAGAAGTTATACGGAAAACTTCATGATTATTCATCCTTACGAGTGTTTGGATGTAAATGTTTTATCCTTCATCCTCATGTTCAAAGCAACCAATTGTATCCTAAAACAGCTATATGTGTTTTTCTAGGTTATTGTGTTACACACAAAGGTTATCGTTGTTATGATCCCACAAGTCAAAAGCTATATGTATCTCGTCATGTCACATTTCTTGAGCATATCTTGTTTTATTCGAATCTGACAACAAAATTACATGATGTAACACAGACACCTTCAGGCTATTGATCATTTTGAAACTGATAACGATACATCTTTTTACATTGATGTACCAGCTTATGAGACATCTACAATAGTTTATACTACTAATACTCCATTAATGCCTGACTTAGCTTCATCAATGTCTGAGCCAACTTTTATCCCTGGTAGAACAATATATTCTCCACCTCTCAGGAGATCCCCTCGTACAAGTAAGTCTACCAAAATACAAAAAAAATTCTTATTCTTCTTACTCAGCTATTCTTTCTTCTTTCATATCAAACATACATGATTTATATGAACCTCATTCATTTAACGAAGTTGTTTGTGATCATCGTTGGTAAAATGTTATAGTCAAAGAGCTTACTGCTCTTTATCATAATCATACTTGGAATATAGTTGAACCTCCACCCACTAAGCATATAATCGGCTCTCTTTGGGTTTTTTCAAATTAAGAAAAAGTCTGATGGGTTCGTTGAAAGATATAATACTTGTCTTGTAGCAAGATGGTATTCACATAAGTATGGTATGTATTATGAGGAACCTTTGCCCCAGTGGAAAAAATGACGACAGTTCATACTCTTATTGCAGTTTCATATGTTTGCAATGGAAGATCTTTCAACTAGATGTAAAAAATACGTCTCTGAATGGTGATCTTCATAAGGAGATTTACATGAATCATCCCTCGGGTGTTGCTCACCTACCAATTGAAGTCTTCTGTCTTAGGAAATTTTTATATGGTCTAAAAAAAGCTCATTGTTCTTGGTGTGAGAAATTATAAACGGTGATTACTTCACTTGGTTTTCGTGCTAGTAATCAGGATTCGACCTTATTTATCAGATGTACGAGTACATGAAAAATTAGTGTATCCCTATATGTAGATAATATGATCATTACAGGCAATGATATTGATGGCATTGAGGCACTAAAACATGATTTAGCTCAACGGTTTGCGATGAAGGACTTGGGACTATTACGTTATTTTTTAAGTATCAAGGTGGCTCACTCTACAAAAGGTTATATCCTCTCTCATACAAAATATATATCTGATTTATTCGGGCGAGCGGGAATATCGGATAACATGATGGTAGATACCCCTTTTGAAACTAATACTTGATATTCTCCGATTAATGGTGTTTCTTTGTTAGACCTGACTCTATCGTACTATCATAGAGAGCTTGGTCTATTTTACAGTTACTCGACCAGAAATAGCTTATGTTGTTCATGTGGTTAGTCAGTTTGTTACTGCTCCTACTTCTGTCCATTGAAGAGTTGTTCTTCGAATATTGAGATATCTTCATGACAATCGGTTCCATAGCATTTTGTTTCCTTTGACCTCTTCACTTAAAATCCGTGCCTATAGTGATGTTGATTCGGATAATGATCCTCATGACCGTAAATCTACTACTGGTTTCTGTATTATCCTTGAAGATTCATCAATCTCGTGAAAACGAAAGAAACAAGATGTTGTCTCTAGATCGTCTACTGAAGCTGAGTACTATGATATGTCATTGGCCATATGTGAGATTGCTTGGTTTCAATGACTTCTTGTAGATTAGGGGTTAACATTAGTAAACCCACTTCCTTACATCGTGATAACAAAAGCGCCATGTCTATACCAAAGAAATCTGTTTTTCATGAGAGAACGAAATACATTGAAATACATCATCTTCACATTGGTATCATCTCGCTTCCATATGTTCCATCATCTTTGGAAGTTGCTGATATATTAGCGAATGATTAGTCAACAACGCAGTTTAGTTTTCTTTGTGACAAATTCTCAATTTTTATAACGGTAACTTTGTGAGTTTGAGAGATGGTGTTAGAGATAGTAGGCTCAAGCCCGTTAGCTCATATGTTTTATCAATGAATAAAAACTTATATTCTATGTAATTTGTACGCTTTCTAAATATATAAAAATCCTAACCGATTTTTAGGGCCTTCTTCTTTTTTTTCCTTATTAACCTTTTATATATATATAATCTAACTTAATCTAAATAGTCAATGAAAGATTCTATCAACATGTTTAGAACAATCGTGATGTTATTTTTTCATTTTCTTGAATAGTTTTCTTATCGCGAACCAATTAATGCTCATTAACTTTTCAGTGTGTATGGATCCTCCAATTTTTTAAATTTGATATTTGAACCCTATTTAAAATGAACTGAGTCTAACCCTGATATGTGAAATAGAGAACTTATAAGAAGAATTCATTCTTTTTTAATTATTTTGGGTTTATGGTTTGATCTTCTAACTGGCGACAATCTTATATTTTTTCTTATTTATATTATGAAGGAATGAATATGACTATTTGCTTAATTAGATTAGAGCTGGGGCTTAATAGAAAAATATGATTTGTTTTTAGGGTGAAGTTATTTCCTCCATAAAATTTATTATTTCCTCCATCATTCGTAAAAAACTTCATCTTGTTATTTCCTCTATAAAGGAAAACCCTAATTTATCCTTGTTTTAATTTTACACCAAAAACCCAAATTTCTACACTAACACTTTCACATGTTCTTTTCTAATCCTAAAAAACCCTAGCCACCAAACAATTTTGAAGCAGTTTCTGGAGTTCCAAAGATAAAAATCTATCGTTAATCTTGTTTTTATTTTAAATATATGGGTTGACATATCGAATAAAATCTCTTTTTAAATCTATGGTTTTTTTTGCATAATGAGTTATGGGAACTCTATATGCAGAAGAAAAAAAAACTTGTTGATATTTTAATCGAGTTCCTGTATATCGAGTTACTAGTTTAATCGTTTTTTTAATATCAATTTCTGGTTTAATTGTTTCTTTCCTGTATATTGAGTTCAAAATATAGATTTTTTATGGTTTGATTAGTGTGCGTTGATTGGGTTCTTTTATAAATATTATATGTCATTCTGAGTGGTTGTCTTACATGTTTTCTTTTTAAAAAACATGTAATTTTGTGACTAATCTTAAAAATAATTGAGTTTTTATATTTTTAGGGTTTAATTTTAGAAGTTAAATCATATATGTTGGCTCTAATTTATCTCAATGATGTGTTTGTTGTAATAAGGGTTTAATAGTGGACAGTGGCATCAAATTATAAATTCGAAAGTAAATAAAGGACAAGAAAGTAATAACAAATGTGCAGTGTTTTATTAAAAATTTAAAATGGAGGAAATAATAAATCTTATGGAGGAAATAGCTCTGCCCTTGTTTTTATGTATTCTTTTATGCAAGAGAATATAGGGAATCTGTTTTATTTAAGAATTAGGTCTTACACATTGCACATTTATATTAAAATATTTTATTTATTATATATAATATAAATATGTTAAGGGAATTGTTAAAAACGACCAAAACTATTCCGCGAAGTCTTTCTTTTTCTATTTTTAATATTGGCAAAATTGCCACTAGATAAAAAATCCAAAAAAAACCTTGAAACTCTATTTAATTACAACCCACGTCATTGAAGACTTCTAACTACTCCATGAAGTTGCAAACAAAATTTCAAACACCCACCATAATCATCTTCTCCAAACTACCAAAAACCTTAAAACTCAACAATCCATATACCCATTTTTTTTTCAAAAACCTCATAACCTTCAAAACATAATCGGAAAAGAGTCGGAACCACTTTTCATGCAGAACAGCATGGACGCCGAGGAGGTAAATTTCTTTTCCCCTTTTATTTTCGCGAAAAATAGATTTTTTTTTAAAACCCATTTTTTGTGTCCGTCCCCACTCATTGGTTTGGGTGTTGTGCCCGACGCCAATGTAGTGGCGTAGGACACCATCACCATGCCACATGATGGCGTAATGACCCTTTCGTTTGCCACACGTGTGGCGTCCAGTTGGTTGATTACGCCATCCAATGTCGTGGTGGTGGTGTCCAGCGCAATACTGATGGCGAAACCCCTTAGCCTAATCTAGAATGTCGGTTCAATTGGTTTAACTACTTTTTACATATTGCAGGAGGTAACTCAATGCGAAATTTCACTTGTTTCAGACTACGCTCACCATTTCACCACTCACGACGAGTATAGCTTAAACTCGATGACCGCGTGGGTAAAAAGTAAGGGAAAGTCGTTAGGTTTTTCGATTAACATAGCGTCTAAGGAGATTGGGAAAAGAATGAGAACACCGAGAGTAGAAGGTACTTGGGAGCACAAAAAGAATTTATCTCGTCTCTCATCAACACTCCCCTAAAACCTGATCCAATGTGTTGCTCTGCCAGTTTACCCAACATCCTCATCGAATGCATATACCATCGTATGTGAGTCATATACTGCGGCAGCTCTATCCTATCTCCCAATAGTGGGCTGGCGCTCGGTGTAAGTGGAACGAGTAACAGGGCGGAGCATGACGAAATGATCCTGTATCCACGTGTCCAGTAAACCGATACAGCCAGCCATAGTCCTCGTATCGTGAAGGGAGGCCTCACCCAGATGGTGGTACAAGTAAGCAAACACAACATCATCCCATGAGTAACGATCGACGCCCTCTTCAGTCAGATCGCGCAACAGAAACAAATACTTAAATTAACGTACATGTTACTATTGTCGGGGAATAGAACGGTGCCCAACATATGTTATATGTAGGCGCGCGCAGCCGCATGTACTATCAGATCAGTGAGATCAGGGTTGTCATCACAGAACTCTGGCCCACTAAACCTACTCTGGAGCCATTTAAACCCCAAACTGACGCCCTTGCATTTCTCAGCCTCCATCACGAAGGATAAATCATCCACCATAAGCAGTTCAGTGCCCTCGTGCATGGCCATAGTCTTGCCAGATATAACGGGAAACACAACAAGCTCGCCCTGAAATAGGAGTCCCAAAATGGTGTGGACGTCGTCGAGGGTGATCGTCATCTCTCCAAACGAGAAATAGAAACTATTAGTCTTCATATGGCATCGCTCCAAAAAACCTCTTTTATGTTGGAGTGTGTGTACATGTAATAGAACGGCTCGATGAGTCTACCGAAAAGAGTGTCATCGACTACGGTGCCCACCATACTTTGTGTGGCCAAACTCCAACCTCTATAGCTGGGATAATGGGCGTATAGCCGCATCTCGCGCTCGTGAAAACATTAGTTAAATTTATTAGTATATATTAAAATGAAACCAAAGTAAAATGTCATAGTAGGGTGCTTCTCCATCGGTATCGCTGAAACGGGCTGGCAGCTTCACGTAGCCTCGTCCGCTTCTTTATTCTCTTCGTCTGTGACCCATCCACGGACCTGGAAGTGTTACCAGAATCCATAATCTGAAATAAAAAATGTACAAAATGTCAAGGTTGGTTTGAAATACCAATTATCATTCACGAAGCATTTTTAGAGAAATAATAAAAAACAAGAATAAACCGGTCCCAGGTTATTTCGGTGACCGAAGCGGCCTACGCCTCTCAAACGGCGTGGGTATATGGGTATACGCCGCAATAATGGTGTAGACCCATACACCCACACCATTTGAGTGGCGTAGGAACGGTTCTCCACGCCATAACGTGTGGCGTAGTCTAGGACGCCCACGCCTTTGTCATGGCGTGAGACCTTGTGCCAACACCACTAAATGGCGTACGCTTAAGGTCTCACTCCATGGCAAAGGCATGGGCATCCCAGCCTACGCCAACACATGGCTTATGGTGTGTGTTTGACACCCCTATGTGATGAAGAACACAAATCGCCATGGAAGCCCCTGCAATCATATGTACGAGCAAAATCTCACCGAGTACCGACCACCAAACAGACTAAACCATAACCTAAGCTTAACTAACACAAAAACAATCACAAAAAAACCCACTTACAATTATTATTATTTTTAATCCGCTTTCGATGGGTCTTCCGATGGGTGTGGCGGGTCTTCTGGCGGGTGTGGCGGGTCTTCCGGTGTTCGGCCGGTTTCGTGGTTTTGTTCGTGCTTTTTGGTGGTTGTGGGATGTTTTGGGGGAGAGAGAGATAGGTAGGAAATGGGGGTTTTGGGTAGATTTAAATTTGAGGTTAAGGTTTAATTTAATTTTAAATTATAATTTAGTTTCAATTTATATTTATTTTGTTTATAGTATTAATTTAGATTGTAATTGAGTTTTAGTTTAATTTGAATTAAGTTTTAGTTTAGTTTTCATTAATATATTTGATTTTTTAGAGAGAATGTAGTTTTTAGAGAAAAGGGAGAGAAACTGACTTTTTTTAAGAAAGTATGGTAACTTCACGGAGTAAATTTGACTACTTATACAATTTTGAAAGGGTAAAATCGTTAACATATTTAACTTTGCGGAGTAGTTTAAAAAAAAGGTGACTTCGCGGAGTAGTTTCGGCCATTTTTTAGCAATTATAATTTTCTAATTGTAGTCAACTTTTATGTTAAGTTGATATGGTCATGGACTATAACCCTTGACTATTTGTTTTCATACACATTTGTTCTTAAACTTATTGTTTAGTCTTAAACTCTCATTATTCGAATTCAATTATTCACATAATCTGAATATGAATCAATATCCACATAATTACCATCATAAAAGATTTTTATCTATTGGTGTTAAAGTGGCGACCAAAGTCCCACATCCCACATCGGTTAAACATGGGAAGGATTAGTGGTATATAAGTAAGAACATATCTCAACTAGCATGAGGCATTTTGGTAGTGGACCAAATGCAAAGCCGTGAGGGCCTTCGGGTGCCAAAGCGGACAATATCCTACTAGTGTTGAGATCGTTGTATTCTTACTTATATACGGAGATGGAATATGCGGACCGGACCCCCATATTCTCAACACGTGGTATCAGAGCGTCAGGCCCAGACGGAACGCGATGGTGGTAATATTCTCGGAGTTCGAACATGATGAACCAGTAGCCATGCTCAAGATGAATGATCTAGTTTATAAATCCTAGTTCGGAGCGTCTATGACTCATCAAGCGGTGGTACTTAATTGGAGTGGATAGTGGAGCTAAGGAACAGACGCAGGATGGTCGAGTGAGTAGATAGATCCGCTGTAAAAGCTCTATTGCTCAGGTGGAGCAACTTCTGATTAGAGTGAGTAGATGAAAGTCAATTGAGAGGAGGCTAAGGTGGTACTTTGTTCGAGAGGAGGATTTGTTAGGATGGCGACCAAAGTCCCACATCCCACATCGGTTAAACATGGGAAGGATCAGTAGTATATAAGTAAGAACATATCTCAACTAGCATGAGGCCTTTTGGTAGTGGACCAAATGCAAAGCCGTGAGAGCCTTCGGGTGCCAAAGCGGATAATATAATACTAGTGTTAAGATCGGTTGTGTTCTTACTTATATTCGGAGGTAGAATATGCGGACTGGACCCCCATATTCCCAACATGTGGTATCAGAGCGTCAGGCTCAGACGGAACGCGATGATGGTGAAATTCTCGGAGGTCGAACATGAAGAAGTTAGACGCCATGCTCAATGTGATCTATTCTAGAGATCCTAGTTCGGAGTGCTCGTGGCTCATCAAGCGGTGGTACTTGATTGGAGCGGGGAGTGGCGCTAAGGAACAAGGCAGAGTGGTCTAATAGGAGGTGAGCAGTAACATCCGTAGTGCCTCTATGGTGAGGTAGTCTTCCAACCTGATTAGAGTGGGCGGATGAAAGTCAATTGAGAGGAGGCTAAGGTGGTACTTTGTTCGAGAGGAAGATTTGTTAAGGTGGCAACCAAAGTCCCACATCCCACATCGGTTAAACATGGGAAGGATCAGTGGTATATAATGCAAAGCCGTGAGGGCCTTCGGGCGCTGAAGCGGACAATATCATACTAGTGTTGAGATCGGTTGTGTTCTTACTTATATACGGAGGTGGAATATGCGGACCAGACCCCCATATTCTCAACACGTGGTATCAGAGCGTCAGGCCTAGACGAAACACGATGGTGGTAATATTCTCGGAGTTCGAACATGATGAACCACTAGCCATGCTCAAGGTGAATGATCTACTCTATACATCCTAGTTCGGAGCGTCCATGAATCATCAAGCGGTGGTACTTGATTGAAGTGGATAGTGAAGTTAAGGAACAGGCGCAGGATGGTCGAGTGAGTAGATAGATCTGTTGTAAAAGCTCTATTGCTCAGGTGGAGCAACTTCTGATTAGAGTGAGTAGATGAAAGTCAATTGAGAGGAGGCTAAGGTGGTACTTTGTTCGAGAGGAGGATTTTTTAGGGTGGCGACCAAAGTCCCACATCCCATATCAGTTAAACATGAGAAGGAATAATGGTATGTAAGTAAGAGCATATCTCAACTAGCATGAGGCCTTTTGGTAGTGGACCAAATGCATAGCCGTGAGGGCCTTCGGGTGCCAAAGCGGACAATATCATACTAGTGTTGAGATCGTTTGTGTCCGTACTTATATACGGAGGTGGAATATGCGGACTGGACCCCCATATTCGCAACAAATAGTTTGATACTTATTTATGTAATTACCTATTAATCAGACTATAACTGATAGTGATGAATGCATCATTACGCATATGACCAATTTTCCTCGAGGAGTTTGACACTTTACAACAAAAGTAGTTGACAAATTCAGGTTGTCAAAAGGGTAAAGAAAAGACAAGAGAAAAGTAAAGGAAGGTCTCGTGTTTGTTAGTTGTCTTATTCCAAATTGATTAAATAGTAAAATGTCCGGCGCTATATATGCGAAGACAATCATTTTCATAGCACCATATTAATTACGGAGATTGTAACTTACTAAACTGAATTAATTTTTGATTAAAATGGGTTATTTAGTGGGTCGGATCGGGTCATTGAGTGGTTGGGTTATTAGTTTGGCCAACTCGGATTATTGTGTGGCTGTTAATAAATATTGATTTTTAATTATTTACCATCCACGTCAACGTCCATGTAAAATACTGACTTGAATAGTCAAAGGGAAAAATGGGACTACAATATGGACTGGTGTAAAAAAGGACATGTTTATTGCAATTTTTGAAACATGAGGGACCTGTTTATTACAAAGATAAAGGATGAGGACTAACGTGAGACAACTGACAAACATGGAGGATCTGCCATATTTTTTACCCTCTTAAAAACTATGAACATGTCTAGGGATTATGATTTATCATGAATAATATATAGATACTCGTGCGGGGAGAAGTGATTCAATGATATAAAATAAAAAAAATTTATTCAACAAGTTGTTCGGAGTGGTCGCCAAATATCAGTATCTATGAATTCCAACACTTATTTAATTATATGTGCACCTAATAGTTTTGAATTTTGTATATTTTCCCTTGATACATATAATACAAACACATAAGTTTAAATCATCAAGGGAAATAAACTTATTTATTATTACCTTAAAGATATATCAAAAAATTTAGAATTTTCAACCTTACAATTTAGTTTATAATATATATTTATTGTTACTTCATTTTTAGGCTCAATAATATTAATTAAATAAAACTTATAAGTCACTATTGAATATTAGTTGTCGATCAGATTATCATGTAAAAAAGTTCATTTATGTATTCTCAAAATGACATGAATATCTAAAGGTATTTAAAACAACATGAAAATGAAATTCCTTCTTTTAGAAAATAAATATAAAACATATTTCAAATACAAGAAATGTTCATTAGAAAAAACAACCAAAAAACATAATGATAGAAACTAAACGCGAACTATATTCTACTATATAAATGAACATTTCACGCTCAGTGAGGCTTTGGCTTCCTAGCATATTCTTCATAAGATAAAAGTATAACTAGTCGCATCTACATCAACCCACCATGTATTTGTTACAATTTAAACTAATTTTAATTTTGATAAAACCCAATTTTTTAGATAACGTTTAGCTTTCACATAAGTGTGGTGTTATTCACACTTCTTTTGAGATGGTTTTTCTTTTGTAAAAGAAACATCCTCAAGATGTTCTTATTTAAGTTTTTCTCTTCCTGAGTAGCATGATAAATTCGTTCACTAACTGACCACTTCTCACGGTGGCACTTATAAGAATTATTAAAGTTCTTAAACTATTGAGGAAGATCGTGACCTTTATCACAACTTCCTCGAAGATTTCAATCTTAAGTACCTTAAAATTTGTGGAGATCATTGACATCTCGAGAATATGTTACCTTATTTTTATTTGTTCATGAAAGTTCATGGTGAACAGGTGCAACAATAAGCTTGACTCTTTATAACTTTTAAGTGCTTGTTTTTTAGAGAGAGAGATAATCTTTATATAGAGAGAAAATTTTGCTCGTTATTTATCTTCGATTATCCAAAAAATCCCACCAAACGTTTCCAAGGTGTCTGACCGAGAAACAATCCTCATAACCGTTGGAGGCCTAGAAGGAAATCTATAAGAATTTGAGCTTGTTTTTTGGTCTGAGGCCATGGACCGTAGTATATGGTTTCACTGATAGTCAGTTGCCTCCGACCAAGAAATAATCAGAGGCGGCCAAAACTTTAAACACCAGAGACGCCACTACTTCTCCTAGAACTCAGCCTCACGATCAAGTTTGTCCGTCGCACAAAAATGGTGACCTTTGCACTTTTAGAATAGTATCCCCCATATATTATTTTATTCCAATGTGTGACCAACATAACAAGGTGGAGAAATCGAAGGACGAAGCTTTGAAGAGGAAAAGGTCTCCTCGGCCGAAAGAAAAAAGATACGTGAAGGTCAAAACTGTTACGGAGTCTAATGCTCCCAAGAACACCTATTTAGCTACTCTGTAGTGAAGTTCGGACATCTCTCATGTAAGAAAGGACAAGGCATGTAATTATGCCAATAGAAACGCGGCCCCTTGAGCCAGTTAGATAGCGGGGGAAAATACATTTGGTCGATGAACTCGAAGAAACTGAAGACCAAACGTTGCCCGTATTAATCGAAATAAAACCATTGCTCAACTCGAGGTGTAAGCCTCCTAAGAGAATAAGGATATTGGAGCTCCCGCGAAGGATAAGAAAACTTCAAAATCTAAAAATAAAAAGTAAGATGTCGAGCTTCCCTCGGAGATTGCAGCAGTTTTTAGGAACAACTTCTACAATGTTGAGAATAAGCACCTCATTGCCCTATATAAAGAAAACTATCGATATTATCACACATCTGATGAGGATAAACTACGGGAGTGGTGGGTCATCCGAGGTTTGGTTATAATTCGGTTCCCCGATATCTTCTCATAGATACTCAATTGGGGGTTTCGATTCCCTCTAAACCCTGCCCTGGTCAGGTTTTTAATTGGTGAACTTGTGTCTCAGCTAAGCTGGTTTAAAATTATGGTTTACGTTGATGGCCTGCATCATGGCATTAATAATCTCTGGGTTTGGCTTCTCCATCGAAAAAAATTGTTGGTTTGACCATTGTATTGAAGAACACATACGTTCTCTTTTATTCACTCATTTTATGGAATAAGTTCAAGGTGGTTAAAGACTTGTCAGAGGCGGAAAATAATTGAAGCAAATATATTTTATGTTTTGGAAATTTGGGAGATAGAATTTGAAGCGTCGGCTAAGAGTCCTCATTGGCTCTCCCTGAAGTGGACGATCAAAGGTATATCATTTATCTCGAACAGATTTTTCCATGTTTATACTTCGTCTGTGTATATATTTTTTTACAAGTCTTTCTTTTGTGTTGGACAGAACGAGGATGATAAGTTCTTTCAAAGAGCATCGAGAGCATATCGAGGAGATCTTTGCTCGGTGGAACGAGTGGTCTAGAACTGCCTGGTCCAACAAGTTCCACGAATGCTTCATCCCGGCCAATCTGGCAAAGAGCCACCTTTGGAGGTTTGACCTTTAAAAATATTATTTGTTTGACGAACTCATGGTGTCCTCCTCAAAGCTTAAACTGTTAAAGAGGTTGGAGACATCTGATGTACGTGTCTTCATGCCGCTGAGTTCTAGGGTTTTGAGCCATCAAGGTCCCAAGAAGGGTGGCAGTAGTCCGGAGAAGAAAAAAGACAACGAGGTTGAAGTCATGGTTGAGGTTTCCTATGTGGAGGATAATATTGTTGTTGAGGGCGATAGCTCCAAGAAGCCTTCAAAAATAAACTCCTTTAAAAATAAATGTAAACGCTTAGTCGTCGATGAGGGCGAGATACTAAACGGTATGAGAAAACCAAACATTCTTTATATGGGTTGTCCATCATCTAGGATTAAAGAAAGAACATGTTGAGGCCGACAAGAAGGTCACTCTTAACGCCTATGCTGCGGAATATACTAGCAAACTAGAGGCTCGGGATGCTAAGGTAAAATATGTTATGGTGTTGGACTTGCATGATCATTTATTTTATTTGAAGTTGGGCAGCTACTGCGAGCTTGTGTCGGAGAAGTATTACCCCGTAACCATTTTGCTGGAGGATAGTGGAGATTCGTCTGAATAATCTGAGTGTTCGGGGAGCTGCTCATCTGAATCTTCGGAAGAAGGATCCGAAGATACTTCTGAAATATAAAAAATACTTGTGTAATTTTTATAGTTTTCTTTTTTGTGGTGTGCATGACACTTGTAATATTTGTGCATTTTGTGGAAACTTCATGCATAGTGGGAAAGTTTTGTACTTCAAACGATATCAATAGAAGTTTATTTTCTCATAAGCTTTTTTTTTAAATTTATATGTGACGAGTCTCTGAATAGTCCTTGAAGCGATCATTCGGATCATGAAAGATAATTGAATGTTGACCAACTTTCATTGGAAAACCCCTCAGATTCAAGAAAAAGAAACTTTCACTCGAAAACCCTTCGGGTTCAATAAAAACGAATAAGTGAGTGTTGACCAACTTTCGTTGGAAGACCTCTTGGGTCTAATAAAAAAAGTGAGTGTTGACCAACTTACGTTGAAATACTTCTCGGGTCCAATAAAAAAGAAGAAATGAATGTTGACCAACTTTTTTTAGATGATCCCTCGAGTCCAATAATAAATAATAAGTGAATTGGTAACAAACATTGACCTAGAACCTTATAAAAAATTTAAGATGGAAAAATATATTTATATTCACAAATCGGTTATGCGTGCGCCTCGCTAAAACAAACCTGCACAACCATGATGGAAAAGAGTATGTCACCGCTACTTACACAAGTTAGAATATATATATAATTTTTAAATTTATTCCATATATAATCTAAGGTGCTTAATATTCCACGGGTACTAAAGCGCTCTTCATTCTTTATCTTCCAACGGATATATTCCTGGTTTTACCTTTTCAGTTACTGTGTATGGGCCTTCCAAATTAGGTTCCAATTTACCAAGCTGTTTGTCTTTGGTGTATAATAATATTTTATTGAGGACCCTCTCCATTATTAGATTCTAGTCGTCTAACCCTGGACGTGTATTTGCTTCTCATTAGCGTTTCATACTACAGAGAATTTAACTGTGCCTGCCTTTTTTCCTCAATCATATCTAGTTTAACACGTCTTCCCTAATCGTTACACCCTTCGAAATAGTTTTTAACTCGATACGAGGGAAATGTGGCCGCTGATGGTGCCACAAAATCTATCTCGTAGACTAATACGTAGGGTGAATTTTGCATTGTTGTCCGGGGGATGGTTAAGTAGGCCCATAGTACCTCTTGTAAATAGTCCGACCATTTACTAACCTTGCCTCTAAAGTTTTTCTTCAGCCCATCAAGGATTGTTCGGTTAGTTACTTTGACTTGACCATTTTCTAGTGGGTGAAAAGCTGTTGAGAAACAAATTCATATGACTCGGGATGAACAAAAGGCTATCATATCTTTATTGTTGAACTGTGGGCCATTATCCACCGTTAACCTCATAGGGACAAGCGACAACATATGTTTGATTAAATGAACTTGATCACATATTTTTATTTTGTCACCTGCAACGACTCGATTTTACCCACTCTTAACAATAGTCTACTACGACTATTATTGTTTGTCGCCCTCCGGAAGCAATCGACAATGGCCCAACCAAATCAATAATCTATAGGTCAAAAAGCAGTGTCTCAGATTCAGACTCAAGAGGCACGGCAAGCATATGAATCATGTTAGAAAACCGTTGGCAAGTGTCACACATTATAACCAATTATTTGACATCAGCAGTAATCATGGGCTAATAATACCCCGCTAGTAAAAATCTTCGCGTGAGGGTTTTATACCTACAATGCGTCGATCCTTCTTCGTCGTGTAGTTTAGACAATATCATATGCGATTCATTTTCCCCGAGGCATCATAGCAAGGGTCGGCTCAATGATTTCTTGTACAAGATATCTCCGAGTATCGTATAACCGTGTGCTTTGAATCATACATTTTCAGTCATTCCCTTGTAAATGAGCAAGACATTGTTGCTATAAAATACCTGATATCATATTTCCAATCCCTTTCACCACTTGTTAAGATCTATAAATCCTCATCCTAACTCGTATTTTTCTTGGTGTTTTTCACTATCGAGGGACTTTCCGGTGTGAGTATCCATGGGGACCCTTAAAAATACGCCATAGTCCCTAAAGACGCAGCCACAATTTTTTTGTTGCGGACGTGTTCGTATTTCATGCTTTCAAAAACGGTTGTCAACCCTTTCAAAGATTTCAAATATTTTACTAAGTGTCCAGTTCTACCTTTGGAGTCTCTGGAGGCATGATTTATGAGGATCTTTGAATCTCTTATCATCTGAACCCTTTTTCGCTCTGCAAACATGAGCTAGTCTTAATCATGGTAGATCAGCCTTGTACTCCGCTTCATTATTTGATGGTTAAAAACCAAAGCGTATAGCCTGGTACCTTGATATCCCAACCAGGGAGATTAAGTTGACCCTCACCCCACATCCCGAAGCGCTTGAACCTCTATATGTTCGAGTAGTCCACTCAGCCTCTGCTTATTCCTAGTCTATTTTCATATCAGGTGTATTTGGAGTAAAATTTGACAAAAATATCTGCCAAGGCCTGAGATTTGATTGTTGTTGGAGGCTCAAGATCAATTTCAAAATCACCCAATTCCATGGACCATTTAGTCATTCGACCCGACAAATCAGGCCTCTATAATACATTCTTCAGGGAAAAAGATGTTCAGACTACAATCTAATGTGTCTGGAAATAAGGTCTCATCTTTCGAATCGTGGTTACTAAAGAAAGGGAAATATATTCCAACTTCATATATCCCTTCTCCGCATCTAAAAGGATTTTTATTGACATAGTACACTGGCTGAGAGCACAATCTCTCAGATTAACGTGGCTACGTATATGAACAATCTCTCCTCCAAATCGGGCTTCGTCAAGATCTTATGGGAAGAAAAATACTCGTTGATTCTTGTGAAGGCTTTGGTACACTCTGGGGTCCAATTAAAACAGTTGGTATGTCTTAGTACTTGGAAAAATATGGCGCATTTGTCCGAAGACCTAGATATGAATCTATTTAAATACATCAATCTCCTGGTTAATATATGGACCTCTTTGATGGGCCGAGAAGGATCTATAGTGCTTAATTCATTCAATTGCACCGGCTCAACCTTTATCCTTTTTTTGTTGTCTATAGCTCAAAACTTTACCGGATTGGATTCTGAACGTGCACTTTTCCGGATTCAACTTCAAGTTTATTGCTTTTAAGTTACCGAATATTTTCTTCAAGTCTTTGAAATGGTCTTCATCTCAAACACGTTTTTACCAACATTTCATCAATATACTCCTTAACATTACGTACGATTTGAGCCTCGAAAACTTTATTCACCAGTCGTCGCTAAGTTGCCTCAGTATTTTTCAGTCCAAATTGCATGACTTTGTAGCAATACAAGCCCTTTCCAGTAATAAATGACGTATATTCTTAGTATTTGGGATCCATCTTGATATGGTTATAAATGCATAGACGTTCATAAATGAAAATAACCTATTTCCCCGTATGGAGTCTACCAACTGATCGATTCGGGGAATCGGGAAGGGTTCTTCACAAAAGCTCTATTTAAGTTCGTAAAATCCACATGCATTCTCCATTCACCATTTCTATTCTTTATCAAGACCAGATTGTACATCTACAACGGGTGATGAGATTCTCGTATATGGAACACTTTCGACAGACGATCCACCTCGACCATAATCGCCTCAGATTTCTCTTGAGAAAAATATCTTATTTTTCTGGATAATTGGATATGCGTTGCTTTCGATGGCCAATCTATGGAAGATAATCTCACGAGTACCTTTGTAATATCTTCAGTGCACCACGCAAACATGAGTAACTTTGTTCATATATAATGAATTAACTTCTTCCTCACATCCGGAGAGATCATTGTACCAATCTTCAAACTCTTCCTGTTAGGAAATATGTAATCCTCCAAATTTTCATTAGGGACCAAAAACACGGTGGTCTCCCTCGGATCATCAATAGGATTGGACTCCGAAGTGGACCCCACTAGCTGATATGCTTTTTTTGGTTCAACCTTTTTTAATCTGCTTTGGGGCAAAGTTGTTCGATAGTAGTCCCTCGCTATTTTCTGGATACTCCGAACCGTTCCCAAGTTATTTCCTACCACGTAATGCAGGCATTAATGAACTATCAAAGCAACCACGTGCATTATTGATAACCAACATCTTCTAAATATTGCATTGTACGACGTGGGCGCGTCCACCATGATAAAAAACTATCACTTGTTTTTTAAATAGACAACAACCCAACTTCACAGTCCCTTCAAATTTCTTAACCATCTAGGGAGTTACCCTGATAAAACCTAAAATCACCCAATCGGATCCGAGAATAGTAAGAATATTTTCCATCTCCTCGTAGGGCATCATGAACAAAATATTACCAAAATTACATGTGTCTATCAGAACCCTTCGAATTTCCTCTGGCGATGCCCACTACGATTACCACTGCATCCTCGCACGGTCCGCCACCTTTCTTAAATCATCACCATCGAAGCAGAGCAATGTGAATGGGTTTTTGTACAAATAAGGTGAATCACTTGTTTCAAACTATGTTGCAAGGCTCAAGATGTGTATTTTTTTGGGAAATGCTCGTAGTTCTTGAAATAGTATCACCTTAAAATATGATTAGGGATTCGAAAATATTGCAGAGTTCACTAACTTTTACTTTAACTGTGGACTTTTCCACCGTGGACTCTTCCACCGTCATAACGACTCTCTCATTCAGCTCGGGGTCCAAGTATTATGAAGAAACATCAAACAATCAATTGGCTCTGAAATTACTAGAATGTTTTCTTGCTTTGAGGCTATAATAACCTTCTTCACCATTGGATCCCGTTGAGAGTGCTTCTTGACGAACATGGTCGATTTCCCGTGCTCAATTAACACTTAGATTTCATTTTTAAATGCTATACAATCTTTTGTCTCGTATCCTACATCGTCATGGTACTTGCAATAGATATTGCTTTTACCTTTACTTGGGATTTTTATCCGACGAGGTTTTCAAAATTGTATATGATTTCAGGCCTTATCAAAAATGGTAGCCACATACTTGGTCAATTTAGCGAAATGAGTAGGTTAGACCCACTTGTTAGACACTTATCTGGCAGCTTGCTATGTACTTACCACCTACTGGTTCATCTTTGGCCTCAGGGGTAGTTGGTTCGGTACCTTGAGTCAGACATTGGTTGGTGGGTGATAAGTTTGTAGGGGTTAAAGAACTTAGTAGGTACTTGTTGGTAAATTATTACCGGATAATGTTGGTTTTGCTCTTGCTGAGCGATAGAAAATTCTAACGCTTGTGTCTTTTCGACTAAAATCCGATTTTTAACAGAAAAGATAATGTTTCAAACGTCATAGCCTACTTTTTAGTAACATTATCTTTTAGGATACCGGGCACAAGTCTCATCCTGATTGTTGCCAATGACACCTTACCCTTACAACCCTCCAGTTTGGTTTTGTTCTTAATGAATCACCTGGTATACTCCATTAAGCTTTGCCCAATTTATTTCCTCCTATAAATGATTGTGTCCCCTTTTGCACGGAACTTCTTACTTCCCACAAAATATTTTCGGAAAATTCTCCAAAACATATCGAAGTTATTTATACAACCATGCAAAAATGGTTGTACCACTTGGAAGCTCTATCCTTAAATGTTTAGGAGAACACCTTGCACAACAGCTTTTCATCATCGTCAAATTTTATCATGAAGCTTTTATAATGTTCTATGTGGTTGTCAAGATCTTGAGTCCTATCAAACTTTTCCAATCTTGAAATATGTAACCGCTTCGGCATATGTCAGGACATGATCTCAGCAGACAAAGAAGACGATCTCCAATTATGCATGGTTTTGTACAAACTACTCTCAGGGCCTTTGTTCGCAACCATGTACAAATGCTCCTCGAATAGGTTTGCGAATTGATTTCTTTTCGGTATTCAAAACTCTGATTTTCCAATAGGAACTGGACGTAGGGTTTTGATTTCTCTCTTTTACTGACGGTTACCGCCCTATCTCTGTCCTCGGACCCAGGTTTCATTTTGTAGGGATCACTCATCTTCTTCGCACTCCTGGCTCAGTGAGATGCTCGATGTTTTTCCGTTCAACTTTTCGATTCCTTTTTCAGTGTATATTTTCCACGTCAATAATCTCTATCTGTGGAAGAAAATTCATCCAATTTATATACAGAATAATCATTAGACTCTGTGGAATCGTACTGACGCCTTAATTTTATCTCTATTTTTTTAAGAATAAATGCTTCAACATCTGTCTTTATTGTGCTTATTGCTAGCCCGATGACAAACCTCGACCTTGTTCTCCTCTGATGATCATTCTCTTCGGACTTCGGATCTGAGCCTCTTAGCATCCATTGTTGCGTCTTTCTCCGAGTTTAACTTAGCAATATCTTCCAATAACTCTTTTCTTAGTGTCACCAAATCAAATCGTTCAAGCTGCTCCTCGGCGAACTGATCATTGTAATGTTGTTCTTTAAAAAAAATCTTTGAATCGGTGATCCTTAGACGTAGCTTTGGTCACCAAACCCTCTACCCTAACATCGACGTCCTCTTGCATCTCCATATTCATCTCTATCAAACAACTTGAAAACGAAATAATGATTTTGAAGAAATGGTTTTGAATACCAACCGTTTCCTACAGACGACCCCAATGATAGTTCCAAATATATCCGAGGAATGATTACAGGTGAAAGGTATTTCCGGGAGTGTTATCATAGAGAGAGACACACAGGGAAGCTAGGGAGATAAACTGATAAAAGTAGGAATAAAGTAATAAATGTTCATCCATCCCTATAAAGGGAACGTCTCTTTATATAATAGTGATGGTGGGCCTAAAGGCCACAACAATGATCCATTTATGGCTATTTACCTCAATTGTTTCACTAATCTTAGCCGTAATTACAACTTATTACATCAAATACAATAAATGTTGCACATTTGTTGGACCTATTTTACTAGACTTATATGAAGCCAAATTAGCTCTACGTTCTACCTATCCAATCCATAGTTCGGATAATTTTCACCCTTATCAGATCTTATTTCAATAGACATAATTAGGTATATCCCTCATTAAGGTTGGTTTCCCTTTTTGTCAAATATTCAATGATAAATTCATAATTGACAGTCTCGTGCTCATGATCAATCATGCCAAACATTAACCTTTCTTGGGGTATGTAATGCACACAATGTCATAAATCATGAACTTGTCAAAAACCCTAAATAGTTCAATTCACCAACAAGATCATTTAAGTGATATATTGTCTCCATGACCTATTTATTGAAGTTAAGATGATATTAATAACATATATACCACAAAATTATAATTACAACTTATTACATCAAATACCATCAATGTTGCACATTTGTTGGACCTATTTTACTAGACTTATATGAAGCCAAATTAGCTCTACGTTCTACCTATCCAATCCATAGTTCGGATAATTTTCACCCTTATCAGATCTTATTTCAATAGACATAATTAGGTATATCCCTCATTAAGGTTGGTTTCCTTTTTTGTCAAATATTCAATGATAAATTCATAATTGACAGTCTCGTGCTCATGATCAATCATGCCAAACATTAACTTTTCTTGGGGTATGTAATGCACACAATGTCATAAATCATGAACTTGTCAAAAACCCTAAATAGTTCAATTCACCAACAAGATCACTTAAGTGATATATTGTCTCCATGACCTATTTATTGAAGTTAAGATGATATGAATAACATATATACCACAAAATTATAATTACAACTTATTACATCAAATACCATCAATGTTGCACATTTGTTGGACCTATTTTACTAGACTTATATGAAGCCAAATTAGCTCTACGTTCTACCCATCCAATCCATAGTTCGGATAATTTTCACCCTTATCAGATCTTATTTCAATAGATATAATTAGGTATATCCCTCATTAAGGTTGGTTTCCCTTTTTGTCAAATATTCAATGATAAATTCATAATTGACAGTCTCGTGCTCATGATCAATCATGCCAAAAATTAACCTTTCTTGGGGTATGTAATGCACACAATGTCATAAATCATGAACTTGTCAAAAACCCTAAATAGTTAAATTCACCAACAAGATCACTTAAGTGATATATTGTCTCCATGACCTATTTATTGAAGTTAAGATGATATTAATAACATATATACCATAAAATTATAATTACAACTTATTACATCAAATACCATCAATGTTGCACATTTGTTGGACCTATTTTACTAGACTTATATGAAGCCAAATTAGCTCTACGTTCTACCCATCCATTCCATAGTTCGGATAATTTTCACCCTTATCAGATCTTATTTCAATAGACATAATTAGGTATATCCCTCATTAAGGTTGGTTTCCCTTTTTGTCAAATATTCAATGATAAATTCATAATTGACAGTCTCGTGCTCATGATCAATCATGCCAAACATTAACCTTTTTTGGGGTATGTAATGCACACAATGTCATAAATCATGAACTTGTCAAAAACCCTAAATAGTTCAATTCACCAACAAGATCACTTAAGTGATATATTGTCTCCATGACCTATTTATTGAAGTTAAGATGATATTAATAACATATATACCACAAAATTATAATTAGTATTCCAAGTTAACACGTGGCTCAAGTTAGTAGAACTATGCATATTGTGGAAGGTCACAATAAGGTGCTTATCATGCAACAACCACGATGCTGATGTAGTAATCACATCTGAGTGTTGTGGCACTTCATGTTGCACAAGGCTGACATTAGGTGATTATCCCTGCAACGGCTATGACATTTTTTTTCATAGCCACATAAAGTATTATGGAGTTTTGTGTCGTAGAAGGCTCTCTCGATGTGTTTATCGGTGCGATAACCATAGTGATATGATCCCAAAATCGCTGATAAACCCTAAATTGGCTTAAACCCATATCAATTAAAAAAAAAATTACTTAACATGCATTATGTTTTAATCCTTCAAATAATGTGAGAGATTAAACTTTAGATACATACACTTCTACCAAAAAATGATCAATTACTCCCATGTGTGGATTCTTATAGAAAACAAAAATTGCTGTTAAACAACAAAGAGAGAAGTAGCCACAAGAGGCGGCTAGGATTTTGTGTTTATTAGAAAATGTTCCATTTTGTATTGAACTGTTTTTTTATATTAATAAACCTAAGTAAGGCTCTCAATATATAAAGAACTTAGAGGCCTATACAAGAAAACTTAATACACTGAATATTCTAACAATATCCAAACATAACAAACATTTTTAATACTATGTAGCGTGAATGTGTTACATGCTAGCGCACTAAAAACATGTTATTGCGTGAATATTAAAACACTCCCCCTCAAGTTGTGTAGTGGGATCACCAATACCCAACTTGGATAAAACTGATTCGAATGTTCTTGCAGGAACCGCTTTTGTTAGGATATCTGCCAGTTGGTCTTCGGATCTAACAAACGGAAGTTCGACTATCCCATCTTTAATCTTTTTTTTATGAAGTGCCTATCTATTTCAACGTGCTTTGTTCTATCGTGCTGTACCAGGTTCTCTGAAATCTTAATCGCAACTTTATTATCGCACATTAACTGAGTTGGACACTTCAGAGGGGATCCGATTTCTTTCATTATCTTCTTTAACCAAAGTATCTCGGTAATCCCTTTAACGATTCCTCTAAATTATGATTCAACACTTGACAGTGATACTACTTTCTGTTTCTTACTCCTCCAAGTCACCAAGTTACCTCCAAGAAGAGTAAAGTAGCCAGCAGTTGATTGCTTGCTGTTAGGATTCCCTCCCAAATCAGCATTTGTGAATACTTCAACATCAAGGTGTCCATTTTTCTTAAAAATTATGCCTCTTCCTGGTGTGCCTTTGAGATATCAAATAATCCTCATTACTGCCTCCATATGGTGATCCTGAGGATGATGCATGAACTGGCTAACTACTCCCACCGCGTATGCAATGTCGGGTCGAGTGTGAGCCAGGTAAATCAATTTCCCCATCAACCTTTGGTACCTTTCTTTACTAGCTAGTATGGCCCCTTCAATTATCTTTAGTTTGTGATTCACAACCATAAGAGTGTTATTTGGTTTGCAATCCACCATGCAAACTTCAGCTAATAAATCCAATATATATTTCCATTGGGAGATATAAATCCCTCCTTTTGACCTAAGAACCTCGATTCCTAGGAAATACTTCAATCCCCCAAGGTCTTTAATTTCGAACTCCTTGAAGAGGTTTTTCCTAAGAGAGCTAATTTCTTCTTCGTCATTCTCTGTTAAAATCATATCGTCAACATATATTATAAGACAAGTGACTAATTCTCCTCTCCTTTTGTAAAACAAGGTATGATCCCCATTACTCTGTTTGTAGCTATACTACTTCATTGCCATTGTAAATCTCCCAAACCAAGCACGAGGAGACTGTTTGAGCCCATATATTGCCTTTTTCAGTTTACATACCTTATTTTCTTGAAAACCATAAGAGAACCCTGGTGGGGGTTCCATGTATACCTCTTCTTCCAAGTCTCCATGTAAGAAAGCATTCTTTACATCAAATTGATGAAGAGGCCAATCTTTATTCGGGGCTATTGAAATTAAAACTCTGATAGTGTCAATCTTTGCAACCGGAGAGAACGTTTCAGAGTAGTCTATACCATATGTTTGTGTATATCCTTTGGCAACCAATCATGCCTTATGTCGCTCAATGGTGCCATCAAATTTATATTTTATATTAAACACTCATCTACACCCGACTGCTTTCTTCCCTTGTGGTAACACACAATTCTCCCATGTACCATTCCTTTTTAGAGCTTCCATTTCGGTATTCATTGCCTCATGTCATTCAGTCATATTCTTAGCTTCTTGAGCTGTTTTAGGGATTTGTTTAGAGAGAATAGTAGCTAAAAACGCCTTTGCAATCTTCGTCATTCATTTCCTGTCCGTTTTTACCGGATATATAGAAGCACGAGGAATATGTTCCGGTGAATACTAGTCATGAGGAACCCCTCTATTTTTTTTGGGAAGAACCAAAGTTTGAGTTTCAACAAATGAACTTCCCGAAATGCCATGGTCAGTAGCATTTTGTGAATTATGACATTGTAAATTGTTTACCTCTTGATGGACATTTTCTTCGGCTGATTCGCTAGTATTGTCCATGGCATTTATTTCTTGTTGGACATTGTCTTCGGGAGAATCATTGGTGGTAAGAAGTGCTGCGTGAGTCTCCTTTATCTTGGAAGAGGCATGTTCGGCGGCGCCATCTACCGACTCTATCAGCACATCCTCAAAGTAACTTTCATATAACAACCAGTCGAGTGATTCACTTAATTTCTCCCCCTGAGCACGAGATTGGTGGTCAAAAAAATAATCGGATTCTAAGAAGTCACAGTCCATGGTGACATGGATTGGATGAGTAACCGGATTGTAACACTGATAAACCATTTGATGGACATCGTACCCAACGAATACACACTTTTCAGCACACGGATTAAGTTTCTTTCGAATAGTTTTAGGGATATGAATAAACACCGAACAACCAAAGACACGAGGTGGTAAGGTCATAACAGATGGAATTGTAACTTGGGTGGAAAGCACTTGTAATGGAGTTTTATTTCCTAGACATCGGGTTGGTAGACGATTTGCAAGATACGTGGCTGTAGGAAGAGCTTCTGGTCAAATAGAATTAGGAACTCTAGATTTAATCATAATAACACGAGTTTTTTCAAGTAAAGTACGATTTTTTTTTGTTCTGAAGTACCGTTTTGTTGAGGTGTGTTTGGACAAGTGGTTTGATGGATAAGACCATTTGTTTTGAAAAAATTATGCATTGTTTGGTTGACAAAATCTGTTCCATTATCAGAATGGAGAATCTGTCTTTTTTTCAAATTGAGTCAAAATCATTTTGTAAAAACAAACAAATATTTCTGGTACTTCCGATTTATGTTTCATGAAGTATATCCAAGTCATTCTTGAGAAATCATCCACAAATAAAACAAAGTATATGATTTGATTTTTAGTGGAATTTGGTGCTGGACCCCAAACATCAGAATGGATTAGCGAAAAAGAATAATCAACTCTAGTATTACTTTGATTAAATGAGACCCTGCGATTTTTTGCAAGAATGCAGGTTTCACATTTCTCATGAATCGAATTATTCAAAAAAAGACCAGGAAACAAACTTTTAAGATAGCTAAAAGAAGGATGACCAAGTCGCTGGTGCCATAACCAAAGTTGCCTTTCGGTTGTTCCGTGAGCAAGCATGGCATGTCCCTTATGAACTACCTCATTAACATAATATAGACCTCCTTGTTTAGTACCACGCCCAATGATCTCCTTCGTACGAATGTCCTGTAAAATGCAAAAAAATGGATACATAAGAACCACACAGTTGAGTTGTTTTGTCACTTGACTAACAAATAATAACTTTAAGGATAGTGAAGGAATGTAGAGGCAGTTTTTAATTTCCATTTTTTCCGAAAAAATAATTGAACCTCCCCCTTTGACTTCATAAATTTCTCCACTAGCAGTCTCACTATGGGAATTCTTTGGAGATGACATGTCACCAAAGTCTTTAGGATCATAAGACATGGTGTCCGTAGCCCCGCAATCAAAGATCCAATTCATTGATTTCTCAAACCCTTTACCTCCAAGTTTTTCATAGGAGTTCGCCGCCATTCCTCCAAAACCAGTGCCACTTCCTTGCTCATTCTTAGTCAGATCTTCACCGCCACTTGTAGACAAAGGCCATTTGACATTAGATCTAAAACGCTGGTTATTTTTCTCCTTATGACCGTCCTCCCACCATTCTGGATAGCCAACCAACTGGAAACATATCTCTTTAGTGTGTTTCTTCATCCCACAATGAATGCAATACAACTTGGATTTATCTTCTTTCTTTTTGGATCGGAATTTAAACCTCTGTGCAGAATCTTTAGCAACCAAACTGATTCCAATTTCAATCGAGTCACTATCAGAAGAACTTGATTTTAGTATATTAAGCCTGGCCACTTTCCTTCGTATTGTAGCATATGCTGTTTCCACGGAAGGAAAATGATCATTTTTCAAGATATCTCTCTTGACTAGTTCCAGCTTGTCATTAATCTCCATTAGCAATTGATAAAGTCTTTGTTCTTAAGTTTTCTTATTGTAGATCTGAATGTCTTCTGGGTCTTTCATAGGGTTCGGGTCTCGCCTATCTATAGACATCCAGATGTTCTGCAGTTTGTTCCACAAGTCTTTTAGTGTATCAGACCCTTGCCTTAATGAATTAACCCTCTTATGAAGGTCAAACACCTGTAACGAATCTGTGCCAGAACCGTATGTGGTGGCTAACCCATCCCAGAGGGCTTTTGCAGTGGGATATTGCGAGACATTATTCACCGAGCTGGATTCAAGATTCTGGATAATCCATGTGAAAACACATTGATCATCTTGTTCCCACCTTGTATATGTGTTGTCAGTTTTGGATGGAGGTGTCGGCTCCCCTGTAATGTGAGAACCTCTCCCCCTTCTCCCAATTGCTTTCTTCATCAGGTTTTCCCATAGGGCATAGTTGTCACCACCGATTTTAATCCTTAGGGATAAATTCTCGGAGTTAGTTGTTTGTTGTTGTGTTCCGAGACCATTTCTCAAAATGATAGCAATCTGCATTGTTAATTCATCAGAGATTTGACTGACCACGACTTCATTGCCAGCCATCTTTGTTGAGGATGTTCAAAATTCCCGGAATCACACGTGCTCTGATACCATGTTAAACAACAAAGAGAGAAGTAGCCGCAGGAAGCGGCGAGGGTTTTTGTATTTATTAGAAAATGTTCCTTTTGTATTGAACTATTTTTTATATATTAATAAACCCAAGTAAGGCTCTCAATATATAGAGAACTTAGAGGCCTATACAAGGAAACTTAATACACTGAATATTCTAACAATATCCAAACATAACAAACATTTTTAATAGTATGCAGCGTGAATGTGTTACATGCTAGCGCACTAAAAACATGTTATTGCGTGAATATTCTAACAATTAGATATTTTACATATTTTATTGAAGAAAATATAATCTATTTTTTATGTTTTTATGGGTGATTCTGATACCACTTGTTTGGTTTGATCTGTTTGAACCCTGCTCAAGCAAACTCTTAAAGAATTTGAGTCTTTCTTTTGTTATTGTTCTTCTTTATGTTTATCGTTCTAGTCTTCCAACTAACACCAACCTTTGATTTCCATTTAGTTGTAATAAATATGATTATCTGCTTAATTGGATGGGAGTATGGTTTGATATGAAAGTTATGACTTTCTTTTATGTGTTTATATTCTAGAAGGTGAAAGAAAAAAATGGAACAGTTTTGTTTAAGAATTGGGTATGGGTCAAGGCTATATCTAAACCCTATTTGGCTATAATGAGACCTTAAATCAAACTTTTTATTTTATTTTATTGGAAATTACCATTTTGCCCATCATATAAAACCAAATTTTAAACCAAAAATCTAAACAATTTTCTTGTTTTCTAGAGACGAAACTTCTCTGTAAAAATAATCTAATTACATTAAATTATATATTTTAAAACTAATCTGTACGGTCTCTACGCCTTCTCTAGAGTCTACTTCTGCGTGGTAATTAAATTATATATTTTCTGGAGATGTAAAGCCCGTAGAATTTTCTTTATTTCTGGACGGTCAGGATACGACCCGAACTGAATATGCTGTCTTCTTGTTAAACCAGGATTTGGAGTAACTCCTGAATTTCATCGTGTTGAGAGTTTAGGACCGCGACATGTATTAGGAAATCTCAAGGAGGTTATGAGGACCATCCAGTCGGTCGATTAATTAGATTCATGAATTGTATTTTTAATAAACAACAATGTGTTCTGATGTAATTTATATGGCAATAGCATTGTATTTTATTCCATTTATTTTTCTACTTTTTAATTAATTAATATTGATTTGTTGAACTTTCCGATTTTTCAATAGTGTAAAAAGAATGAATCATACTAGTCGAAGAGAAAAAAAGAAAAGAATTTATTTTTTATATATTAAGAGTGTTTTAATAAAATTTAGGGTCTCATTGTAACCGAAAAAAGTTTCATTATAATGGAGTTTCATTATAGCTAAAACGAGTCTCGGTTTAGCATTGCCCTTGAGTCTTATCGATCGCACACTTATATTAATATATTTTTTTGTTTTTTTTATTTATATTATGTATATCTTACGATTACAATTTACATTTATGTTAAGTAATTGTGGCCATCCTTGACTATTTTGTTTTTTCACAAATTAGTCCATAATTTAGTCTTTTTTTTCTTTTAAAAACAAAACATTAAATTAAAATAATAAGGTTCTTACAAATAAATACATAGAGCATTCGTATTTAGTTTTAATATGTTAATATTCGAATTTAATATTTTACAAAATCTATATTCGACTAGATATTTGCATAATTGTTTTTGAAGAATTTTTTTATCTAATAGTCTAATATTTATTTATATAATTTGGTTTGGTTTATTTTGGATTGAGGATAGTTTTGTAAAGTGTTCTGTGAAGTTTGAATTATTAAGTGTTTGGTGTAAAGAGTAGTAAGATAATAGAGCAGGCTGCTTGTATTAAATGTTGATCACCCACATTAATGAGAGTGGTTGGGATATTTATACTCTTAATTAATGACCCATGGGCTTACAGATCAAGTTATGAAACCGGGTCAAGTTTAAGGACTCATTAGTCTTTTAAGTAGAATTGCAAATAACTTAGTCAAAAAAGGTTTTACTTTTGTCTTGTCCGGATTATTTAGTGGCGTGTCATTGTCCAAATTACCCCTATCCGGATTATGCAGTGGGTTGTGTATGAAGATTCCGAACTCATTAGTAGCCCCTTTTTTAGGCCTTGCCAAATATCGTTGGTAGGGATAAAAAATTCACTAAGCCAGTAACGACTTTGTCCGATCTGCCCGTGCGGTCCGTACTAGGAAGTTTACTTTCAACATTAACTCAGTTCGAAGTTTGTCACAACTGGTTTCTCTTTCCATAATTCTAAGAGTTTTCTTCTTGGATCATGGGACACGTGTCAATATCTGGTTCGACCTACCAGTCGTTATTTTTCCTAGCCGGCGCACCCACTAAGTCTAGAAAGTTACCTAGGCATTTGATCCTTCAAACGTTTGCGCAACCTTTAATCATTGCAAAACCCTCTTCAACTTCTCCTAGGTAATTGTAACTCTTTTTACTGTTATATAAATTCTCTTTCACTATTTCATTGTCTTCCACACTTAAGGATTTTTAGAGAGATTTTCATTCTTACCTTCAACTTGTTCTTGAGAGGTTTTATGTTCACAGCCAGAAACGCACTAGTTAAAGGCGGCTGGTTAAATTTATCAGACTTCAAAAGAGCGAAAAAGGTAGAAAAAGAGAATCGCATTGTTGGTGGCCTCTCAGTTTCTCCAAGTGAGAAATCCAGTGAACCGACTCAGGAAGTCGATCAAGGGTCTTCCTCATCTAAAAACCCTAGGCCCAGACAGCTATTCAAACCAAGCCTTTCACCCCATCCATTAGGTTCTTCTGTTCAAGAGTCCCGTGCTTAAAGAAAAATATGTTTCAAGTATCACAAAATCATCTCCCTTTATTGTTATGGGTTCTGATTCTGAAAAGTCTTCGGAGAAGATAACCCCTCGCCGGACAACCCGCCAAACTAAAACCCAATCTACACCTTCACTGACAAAACCCTCCGGATCGGAGGTATCCAAAGCAGACCCAAAGGCCAAGCCCTTTAGATCCCAACTTCAATCAGATACCAGGCCTGTAGAGGCAACAAACGCTCAACCATCCGGATAGCCCCTTGTGCAAGAATCCGACCCGCTCTCTTCTAAATCAGCTGATAAACCTTCCATAGTGATGGAAGAGGTAATGGAAGATAGTATGGAGGAGGCCCCCTTTGAGACCGAGGCCTCAGGTCAAACAGGAAATGCTGCTTCTGACAAAAAGGGCAAAAATAAGGTGAAAGTCTGCATGACTCATTGGGACTCACTTCCAGAGTGCTTAGAGGGCAAGGTAGGCCCATGCTTCAAACACGTTAGTGTCAGGTACCTGTTGGCTCTACATAACATAAACTACATCTACACCCACACTACTGAGTCAGTAATGATGTGGTTTATTTTTGTTTGAGGGTAAGTTTGTAATTTTGATCTAGTGTTTTGTAGAATTTTGAGAGTATTTAATGTTTGGGTAGAATGTAGAGGGAGAATTGAGCTGCCTGGTTGTATTTAATTTTCATTACCCCCATTTAATGTTGGTGGTTGGGTATTTATACCCTTATATTTGGGCCATATGGGCTTTCGGGTCGTGTTTAATGGATTCGGGTCGAGTTTAAAGACCCATTAATCCTAAGTAAGTAAATAAGTAGCTTAGTCAAAAAGTGATTATGTTTTAAGTACTTTAGTTCTGTTCGGATAGTTCAGTGGATGATAGATGTCCGAACTGCCCCTGTCCGGTGAAATGGACATTGTCCGAACTACCCCTGTCCGGTTCCTATAAGGTGTAGTGACAGAATCCGGACTCATCAATAGCCCCTTTTTTAGGTGGTGTTCAAAAACCTTTGGAAAGACCTAAAAAACAGTCTGTTGCTGGTGACAGTTACATCCGGACAGGTCCTTCGAACTGTGTTATAGCTTTATCCGAACTGAAAACGTTCTTGAAAACTAAACGGTTTCTTGCTAGAATTCGTGGGACACGTGTCTCTCGCTGGTTCGTCACATCAGCCGTTTTTTCACCTAGAATGGCGCTCCCACCTTCTTCAAAAAGTAACCTCTTCATTTAATGAAGATGACATCAGCACCGTCTTTAATCATTGCAACCCTTTCGAATTCTCCTAGGTATCAAAGCATTTTTTATACATTTACTATAAATTAGTCACTCCTTTACTGTTTTACCATCCTCTTCAATCTTACTTTGCTTACACTTCAAAGTTCTCTCTCAAAAACAAAAACCTTCTTTCGGTGTGAGTTTATGTTCACGGCTAGGAACGCTTTAATCAAAGGTGGGTGGCTTAATTTATCGGAGTTAGAAAAGGCCCAAAAGGTTGAACGAGAAAGGCGCATTGCTGTCGGCCTCCCTGTCTCTCCTGCTGACAAACTAGTAACACCAAGCACAGAGCCTGATCAGGGCTCTTCTTCAACTAGAAGCGTTAAACCCAAGAAGTTGTTCCAATCCAGACTCTCACCAATTGTTTGAGGCTCGTCTGTTCAGGAATCAGAGCCCACTGTCGAACCAGGGCAAGTTGTCACTAGTTTTAAGAAGCCTTCTCCTTTCATAGCCATGGGATCAGATGCTGATGCCTCTCCAGAGAAATTAGTCGATCGGAGAAGAGGTCGCCTGGTAAAAGGGCATGCTTCAAAAGGTACACCTTCTAAATCAGGGGCCAAAGACAGCAACACGGGGTCAGAGGCACCCATAAAAGTTCATAAGGACAAGCTGTCCGGACCGGAGGCATCTAGCTCAAGCCTCCGAAAAGAAACCACAACATCTGAGCCCCAACTGGAGGTCAGAGTTCAAGAAAACATTGAAGCCCAACAGTCCGGAGGTCAGACAGAGCCAACTTCTAACTCCCCTTACCCACAAACAGCTGAAAATCCCTCCCTCGTTATGGAAGAAGTAATGGAGGATTCTGTTGAAGAGGCTCCCTTTGAGTCTGAAGTCTTCGGGCAGACGAGTGAGGCCATTGCTTCCAAGAAGGACAAAGGCAAAGAGAAACTATGCTTAAGGCATCCCGACTTACGGGAGGTCCTTGTAGGAAAAGTGGGACCTTGTTTCCACAAGGTAAATGTTAAGTATTTGATAGCTTTGCAAAAAATTAATTATGCCTTCATCCACACAGCTGAATTGGGTTGGATGCGAACAAAGTGGGGGATTCCGGAGAATGTAAAAATAAGGATCCCAATAGACCATGAAACACTAATGGACTGCAAGCTTAGTGAAATAGTTATTTTCACTCAACTTTTTAACTAGGGATTAAGGTTTCCCTTAGATCCGGAGATAGTCAAATACTTCTACCTCATCAAGCTTTGCCCAAGTCAATTGAGCCCTAATGTCTCATGGCCTGTATCATGGCCTCCAGGCTCTCCGGAATTCCTCTTCCAATGGAAGAGTTCGCAGCTGTGGCCAGCCTCTACAGAAACCACCATATTCCCTTCTATCACTTCAACATGGGTGATAACTATAAAGCAGTGGATGACCTGCTCGAGTCGGAGAGAAATTGGAGGAGTCACTTCTTGTTTGTGAGTGGTGCTTGGGAGAAGGGGAGGAAGATTAAAGCCGGAGTCAACCCGAGTCTCCTCACAAGCAGATGGCGAAGCGATAGTAAGAATCCCACCTTACATTCTTATTTTTATTCTTATCAAACTTGTTTAACTGACTTGTCTTGTCTCTTTTCTCTTTTTTTTTTGTTTTTTTTACAATGCTGCCTAAAGATTTCAACGACCACTTGAAGGCCGGGCAGATCACCTGTACCAAGATAAACGCTTGGGCTGCTGAAAAGTGGGAAAATCGCTTCCACAACTCTTTTACCGGAGGCAATCTTGCAAGGTCCCATCTGTGGAACACCACTGACCGGAGGGACTTATCCTGGGAGGAACTTACCACTCCACCCCCTCCGGAAGTAGTCCTCAAGATAACACACGTACCGGACGGGGCATTGTATCTGCCTGGCCGTGCCAAGGCCTCAAGTAAGATGAAAGGCAAGGGCAAGAAGAGTGCGGTTGAAGCTAATCCCACCGAAGCGGAGGAAATTGCCCCAACAAGCCAAGAGAGACCAGTTCCAAGTCAGATTGATGCTACTCTACTAGAGGTAGTGGAGCACGAGAGTACTAGGGAAGAGGCAGGATCTCCAAAACCTCCAAGGGTTCCTAATAGAGACAGGAAACGGGGGGTAGAGAGCAAGGATAGGAAGGCAAAGAAGAAAAATACCTCAATGGGTGATGAGATTTCTCTCCGGCCCTCAGAGCCCCTTCCTCCTGTTGCCCCTGATGATGAAAAATATCAAGAACGGAAAGATAATTGAAAAATATATAAAAAAGGAAAAGTTAGAAAGATCCACAAGAAAATACCCTCACTGAAACCCTAGCAAAAATGATCTCCCCCCCTCTTTAAGAAAAGATCAGTTAGCTTATATAGCAATTGTTGTGGGCTTTTTGGCCTATTGAGCCATTGGACTTAAACAATTGGTCCATTAAAGGCTAATTTATCCCACAAACTTATTAAGTAAAAACATATTTACTTCTTATTACAAAGTATATATTGGTTAAATATTCCAAAAATCTGGCTTGCGAATCGAATAAATTATTCCCTCATTAGTAGCCCCCCTAGTCCTTGGGAAAAATTCTAAGGAAGGACTAGTTTTGTCACTACTTCAGATTTTACTTGTTCCTTATTTGTAGCCCCCTAATCGTTGCGAAGAATTCTGAGAGATGAGTAATTTTGGCGCTACTTCAAATGTTACTTGTGAAAACATAAAATGTCTTGGCCAACAGATGTAGACCAACAGATGTTAGAAGATCCATCAGATCCAAAATAATAAAATTTTGAGTGTTGACCAACTAATGTTGGAAGATCCTTCGGGTTAACGAATCTCATATGTTGACCAACTAATAGTTGGAAAGATGTAGACCAACAAATATATGAAATGTAGACCAACAAATGTTAGAAGATCCATCAGATCCAAAATAATAAAGTTTGAGTGTTGACCAACTAATGTTGGAAAATCCTTCGGATCCAAAATAACAAATCTCATATGTTGACCAACTAATAGTTGGAAGATCATTTTGATCTAAAATAATGAACTTCGAATGTTGACCAATTAAAATTGGAAGATCCATTAGATCCAAAATAATAATGAATATTAATTGTTGACCAACTACTGTTGGAAGATCCCTCGGATCCAAAATAATAATGAATTTCAAGTGTTGACCAACTAGTGTTGGAAGATCCCTCGGATCCAAAATAATAATGAATTTCAAGTGTTGACCAATTAAAATTGGAAGATCCCTTAGATCCAAAATAATAATGAATTTCAAATGTTGACCAATTAAAATTGGAAGATCCCTTAGATCCAAAATAATAATGAATTTCAAATATTGACCAACTACTGTTGGAAGATCCTTTAGATCCAAAATAATAATGAATTTCAACATATAAAAAAACTGTATTTGTGGCAGTCAATACCAGATTGGATGCAAGACATGTGTGAATCTTTAGTAACAGACTATAAGAGATAGCATAGCAACAAAAAGTTATGCAACAAGATCAGAAAAGGCATGTAACTACCACCAAACACAAATAAGTTCCAACAATTGGGCATTCGGTCTAGTGGTATGATTCTCGCTTTGGGTGCGAGAGGTCCTAAGTAGTATTCTTTATGTAGAAGGATAAGACAATCATTTCCTTTATTCAACTCATGATATTAAATACATACCTATTTTCTGACCGTGCTACTTTAAATGGTATTCTTTATGTAAGAATAATGGTCAAACACAACAAAAGGGCACTAACATAAGTTGATCACATGCAGGCAAGTATGCTGATATTGAAAAGTCATTTATTTCAAGAAATTGTACTGGGTAAACAAAATAAGGGAAGCTGAGCAAATTTACCTGACTTGATGTGTTTGGCCAGTGTGAGCTTCCGCTATCTACTTAAAGCATTCTAAATTGCTGGCCTACAAAATAAAGGAAGCTGAGCAAATTTACCTGACTTGATGTGTTTGGCCAGTGTGAGCTTCCGCTATCTACTTAAAGCATTCTAAATTGTTGGCCTCAAGGTTCATATGCTACCATCAAAACACTGTAAGCTATGTAAGAGGAGTGATACTTAAATAGCAAACATAAAGTAAACCTTCCACGACTGACTTGAAACCATATGTCAATGAGTTTAAATCGCAAATGACAGATACAGAAAGTGAACAATTACGCTTTGCACCACCACTATACATCCTACCAATGACACCCTTGCGGGGATTCCGTTCATCTGCAATGTCAATAATAGAATAAAAACAAAAAAACATAACATCTTAATTTGCGGCAAACAATCTTTAAAATAAGATATAACCAGCATAAGTCACCAATTATAGAGTTTTATACCAAAAAACAATTATAGAGCTAAATTAGTGAAAATGCTAAACAGTAAAAGAATCATAACCAATAACAATGAGTTTTAATAGTTTCGAATTCGATCATGGTCGGGATAGAAAAGCACTCAAACTTGAATGATATTTATCTTACCAAGTATATCAATATGTGTGCTTGAGACATACCCTATAGTAGTACATACATCGTAACCTCCAATGTTTTCTGCTACAAGGGCACTACAAGTCATCCCACAGCGAGATGGCCCCCACAATCCAAGCAATTAACACATCTAGGTGGATCGTGATTGAAAATCATTCCATCGCAAAGCTGATAATCCAACCTGAAACCAAAGTACTGTCTCGTTCACTGCCACCGTATAAAACCCATCTTCGCTGAGAACACCGTGAGGGAACTTGGGGAGTGGAGAAGCCAAGCTAAAGTTGAGCAGGCTATTACAGGAGGTGAAATTGAGTTCGCAGATTGAATTAACCCGGTGCAAAATCGTCAATGCGACTATCAAGACCCATTTCACCAATAAATTGCCTTGACTTTGCATTTCCTCGGCGAAACTGCAAGTTTTTTTTCCGACTTATCATGCATTAAGACTAACACCTTATTCTTTATCAAACCGATGTTGTACAATACCAACATAACTTGATTGAATCAATCTGAAAGAGTTACTAGCCCAATCTTACAGCCTTTACACTGAGCATTGATAAAAAAAAAGGCTTACATTAATGAACAACAAAATAATCACACAGGAGAGAGATACATCAAAATAGATAGTGTAGAAAAGTAATGGGATAGAAACTGATCCCCAGGGAAGACGATTATGGGTAAAAGATTATTCTTTACACCAATAAAATTAAACTTTTACTAAATCATCACATAAGAAACTGTAACTCAGGCTGAACTTCAGTTGAAAATTGCGGCCAAGAATATGTAAAGGATGACACTTAAGGGTTTAGGGAAATATGAACCAATGCAATTCTTTATCTAGCTAAAACAACTAAATGCTCGATGTTAATTACTTCAGTACACAAATAGGTATTAAAATCAAACACATACACAGTTTTAAGTCGAAATTCACCACAGATATCACCTTAGTCAAGCTAATCAGTATAGCTTTAAGTCAATCAATACGACCAGAATCGACAGAAACTAATGAACTATTCGAATCAACCAGAGAAACACCTGAGCTAGATGCAGTGGTCGAACAACTGATAGAGCAAACAAAAACAATATTCTGCACTCGATACAATCTTATAAAGAGGACACACACTGATCTTATTAAGATCAAACGAAACACAAATAATCGCATGAATATGTAACCCTAATCAAATGAAAAAAGAAAGACTTTCACGAACGAAATCAAAGAGGTAGTTGGTGAATTCATTTGATGAAAGTACCAGTAGAAGAGCGAAGATAACAACCATAGTCAATGCAGCGGATCTTCGACGAATATGGTCCATTACAGTCTTCTTCTCATCACTGTAAACTCGAAAATCGAACTCTTCGACGGGAATCAGAGTGTCACACTTAGAACTCAAGGGAGGTTTTGCTCATTCCATATAGGTTAGCGACTTCAGAACAACTCCTTTCCCTGATCTTCCACGTTCAACGGTGCGGAATTTAATCAACCATCAAGGTAAAACCTTTTCTACCGTCTGTCACCATGTAGCACGCGTAATCGAAATCCATAGCCGCTCGATTCGGTATGAACCTGTCCAAGTTCTCTTTCGAAGGCCTCCTGGTGAGAAAGAGTTGGTCTTGAAGTGGATTTATAGATTTGGGAATCATGTGTGAAGGACCTGGATCCATATCTGTAAAATACAAAGAAAACACAAACACAAACATACAAATAGTAATACGAAATTCTATGAAGATATTAACAAAACAATAGATCCTGCAAAATTGTTAGATGAATCAAGAAATATGATAAACAAAAAGAGAATAGCGAGCAGTGGTGTGTCTAAAATTGTTCAGAGAGAATAGCAAGAATGATCGTCGTTAAAGCTTGGGTTCGAAAGGGAGAGGTTGTGGTGGTTGGCGATGACCATGACGAGGAGGCCGATGGAGCTTGGGCTCTCTCGAAGACGAGTTTGAGTACATAGCAGCGAGTCAGAGGATAATCCTTTAGGATTCGATTGATAAAAACGATGCTCGTAACGGTTTTGGATATGTTATCCGGGTACTGGTTATCTTCCCACAGACGGCGTCATTTGATGATGAAAAAATATCAAGAACGGAAAGATAATTGAAAAATATATAAAAAAGGAAAAGTTAGAAAGATCCACAAGAAAATACCCTCACTGAAACCCTAGCAAAAATGATCTCCCCCCCTCTTTAAGAAAAGATCAGTTAGCTTATATAGCAATTGTTGTGGGCTTTTTGGCCTATTGAGCCATTGGACTTAAACAATTGGTCCATTAAAGGCTAATATATCCCACAAACTTACTAAGTAAAAACATATTTACTTCTTATTAAAAGTATATATTGGTTAAATATTCCAAAAATCTGGCTTGCGAATCGAATAAATTATTCCCTCATCAGCCCCTACTGATCCAACAAGAGCAGAAGAGATCCCTGGCGATTTTCGAACTGATGAGTTTGGAGCAGGAAACATCAGTATTGACGGTGTTGACATGACTGGGCTTGAGGGGCTTGGTGATTATATTGAAATCCTCCCCAAAGATGATTTTGCTAGGCCCTACCTCCCTCCAAGCACTTCGAATACTGTCATCTTCAATGGTAAGTCTTTCACTGTTTCAAGTGAAAGGGATGTTATAACTCACTCTATATTGAGTAATGTTCAGCCAGTGCTTGTTCTGGAGAAACAAGTGCGAGGTCAGTCAGCGATCATTACGGCCCTTAATTCTGACAAGGAGAGATTGTCCGGAGACCTCCTCATTGCCAACCAAAATGCTGATGTTCTGAAGAGAGAAATGAGGAGTTAAAGAAGAATCAGGAGGGTTGGGCTACAAAAGTAGCTACCTTAGAAGATACTATCAATGAGCTCCGGTCAAAGCAGTCTGAGTTGGAGAAAGATCTCTCATCTTCGAAAGAGGAGGTGAAGGCTAAGGACGTGGTCATTCATACTTTGACCAATGACAAGATTTCGCTCGAGGATTTGGTGTCTCAGGCTGCACAGGAAAAAGCTGATCTGCTAAGGGAGCAAGAGGCAAAAATTCAAGCCAAAATTGATGCTTACGCCAACAATGTGATAGATACTCAGGAAGAGATGTACGCCAAAGTGAAGTCGGACATGGTCTTGCTCTTTCACGAAAAGTTCCCGAAGAGGAATCTGGGAGATTTGTGGACTTATGTAGAGTACGAGGACCTTACCTTCCATACTATGGTTGATGGAGACTTGCATGATTATTCTAGTGCTGACTCATCCGATGAGGAAGAGAACACCCGGGAGAGTCCAAACGAGGAGAACACTGACCTCAAGAAGAAGAAAACGAGTGAGGCTGAGCCATCTTCAAAGGCTCAGTCTTAGAGTAATTATCTTTTCATTTTTGTTTTGATTGAACCAAAGTCCTTGGATGTCCAAGGAATTTTCGTAACTGTGTCCGGTCTTCGACCGGATAAATCTGTTTGTTTTGACAATTTTAAAGTCCTTGGATGGCCAAGGGACTTCGGTTGTTTTAATAGGTATCTTTATTTTGCACAACTCTTGCATTCTTTCATAGGTTTTTTCAATTTTGGTGGCTAATGTTTAAACAGCCCTTAGATATTTCATAAACATTCTAAAGTGAGAGTGTTTAAATTCTCCGATGACAAATGTTTAAGTAGTCATCACTCCTTTAATCCAATCCGACCGGTGTTTAAATAAAAATTTGACAAGAAACAAAGTAAAAATCACTCTGAATTTTTAAGAAGACATCAAATTTTATAAAACAGCCCGGACACCTTATTAAAACCTCCCCGCGCCACCAGGGTAGGAAAGAGTATGCCCCCAAATATTTACATGAACTTTTAAACAAGTAAATATTTACACAGTTCCTACTCCAAGTACATCCGGAGATACTCAATGTTCCAAGGGTGATTCAAAATCCTTCCATCTTTGTCTTGAAGCCGGTACGTTCCAGGCTTAAGTTTTTCAATGACCAGATATGGTCCTTCCCAAGTTGGAGCCAATTTACCGACCTGTCTCTCTTTAGTGTGTAGGAAAACTTTTCTCAACACCTTATCTCCCGGTTGAAAATCCCTTCTCTTGATTTTAGAAGCAAACCTGCTTCTCATCAAACCTTGATAGTGCACAACTCTAAGATGAGCCTTAACTCTTCTTTCCTCTATCAAGTCAAGTTGACCTCTGATAGCCCCTTCGTTAGCGTGTTCGGAGAAATTATGAACTCGAAATGAAAGGAGAGTTGCTTCTATGGGAGCTATGGCATCCATTCCATAGACCAAAGCAAAAGGTGATTCTTGTGTTGCAGCCCCAGGTGTAGTCCGGTAGGCCCACAAAACTTCTTGCAAATAATTAGGCCATTTTCCAGCAGCCCCTTCTAAATTTTTCTTCAAACCGGACAGTATAGTCCTGTTAGCCACCTCAACTTAACCATTTGCTTGTGGGTGGAAAGGTGAAGAGAAGCAATGTTGTATACCTCTAGAGGCACAGAAACTCTCCATTTCCTTGTTGTCGAACTGTGGCCCATTGTTTGTTGTTATCTTCTGTGGAATTCCAAATCTGCAACAGATATTGGATAAAATGAATTTTATAACAACTTTTGATGTTGTTCCTGCCAACAGAGCTGCTTCGACCCAGTTCGAAAAATAATCAATAGCAACAATTATTGTCATGCGTCCTCCGGATGCCATAGGTAGAGGTCCCACCAAATCCAACCCCCATCGAGCAAAAGGTATAGGCTCAGAAATTGACTCTAAAGGGATGGCTGGGATATGAATCTCATTGCTATATCTCTTGCATGGGTCACACCTCCTCACCAACTCCTTAGCATCTTGCATTATAGAGGGCCAATAATAACTAGCCAACAAAACTCTCCTTGTTAGAGCCCTGAATCCACATTGAGCTGATCCCTCGCCATTATGTAATTCAGAGAGCACTACTTGAGACTCATCGACCCCCAAACATCGTAAGAGGGGCTTACCGTAAGACTTCTTATAAAGAACATCTCTTAGTATGATAAAACCATGAGCCTTGGACTTTACTTTTCTTGCTATTGACTTATCCGGAGGCAAGATGCCATCTGAGAGATATTGAAGGAGAGGAAACCTACAATCTTGTGGCTGTTTCATCTGTATATCAAAGCTTTCTTCCTCCTCACCCATACTGAGTTGATTGGAAGGGCACTCCAGCACATGGATCCAAGGGTAGGAATCAGTATAGGCTATGGTTGCCAATGAGTCTGCTAGTTCATTTTCTGTTCGAGGTATATGCTCATAAACAATGCTCTTGAACTTAAGTGCCACATCTTTGAGAAGAAGTAAGTATTTTATTAGCTGCTCCTTTTTGGCTTCAGATTGACCTTGCGCATGATGAATAAGAAGATGAGAATCACTCATCAACTTGACCCTTTTGGCTCCACAAATAAGAGCTAACTTTAAACCAGCTATAGCAGCTTCATATTCGGACTCATTATTAGAAGCCCTAAAAGCAAAACATATAGCTTGGTACATTTTGTCACCATACGAAGAGGTCAAGCATACCCCTGCACCACATCCCATAGTACTTGATCCACCATCAGTCCGGACGACCCATGCCTTTTTATCTTTCACATCAGTTGTTTGCTCTGTATCCCTATCTGAATGGAATTCAACTAAGAAATCAGCCACATCTTGGGCTTTGATTGCTGTCTGAGGAGCAAAATCAATATCGAAGTCCCCCTGTTCCACTGACCACTTAGTCATTCTACTCGAAATATCTGCCTTTTGAAGAACGTTTTTCAGGGGATAGGATGTCCGGACAACAATAGGATGAGCCTGAAAATAAGGCCTCATCTTCCTTGCAGCAATTACCATGGCTAATGCTAACTTTTCAAGCTTCAGATAACGCTTTTCTGCATCTATCAAGCTCTTGCTGATGTAATATACCGGACGGGGATAATTATCTACCTCCCTCACTAATACGGCACTTATGGCACAACTAGAAACTGCCAAGTATATGAAGAGTATCTCTCCATCAACAGGTTTAAACAGAGTTTTGGGGGAGGACAGATGTTTTTTAATTTCATTAAAGGTCTCATCACATTGTGAAGTCCAGTCGAACCCTTTTGCCCCTTTCAAAGTTTGAAAGAACGGGGCACACCTGTCCTAAGATCTTGAAATGAATCGATTTAACGTAGCCAACCTCCCAGTCAATCTTTGTACTTCTTTAATATTTCGAGGAGGTTCCATTTGGAATAAAGCATTAAGCTGGTTCGGATCAAGCTGTATCCCTTGCTCACTTATTATATACCCCAGGAATTTCCCGGACTGTACTCCGAACACACACTTTTCTGGATTTAGTTTCAAATTCACTTTTACAAAGTTAGCAAAAGTTTCTTGGAGATCTGTCAAGTGTAGCTCTTCGTCCACACTTTTTACCATTATGTCATTGATGTATACTTCCATATTTCTTCCAATTTGATCAGCAAAGGCTTTGTTTACTAACCTCTGATAAGTAGCCCCAACATTATTTAACCCAAATGGCATCACCTTGTAACAATGAAGGCCCCTATCAGTAACAAACGTAGTATGCTCCTGATCCTTTGGATCCACTTGAATCTTGTTGTACCCGGAGAAGGCATCCATGAAAGATAGTAGATTATTCCCAGATGTGGAATCTACCAACTGATCAATCCGGGGAACCGGGTATAAATCTTTTGGGCAAGCTCTGTTGAGATCTGTGAAATCGATACACATGCGCCACTTGCCATTTTTCTTTTTCACCAAGACCGGATTGGTTATCCATAAAGGATATTGAGACTCCTTTATGTGCCCCATTTTGGTAAGTCTGCCGACTTTTTGAACTATGACATCGGCATTTTCCTTGGAAAAAGCTCTCATCTTTTGTACCACATGTGTTATGTCTCTTCGGATGGACAGTTGGTGTGATATAATAGTTGCTGGTACTCCGGTAACATCAGCATTGCACCAAGCAAAAACATGTTGATGGTCTTTTAAAAACTTCAACATTTTACCCTTCAGTTCGGATGTCATTTTGGACCCTATCTTAACATTTTTTCCCTCTTCCAAAGAATGTGTCTCGACTTTTTCAACCGGTATTAAAACTTCATGGGTCTCTCTGGGGTCATCAATTTCACCCTCACCCCCAGAAATCCACTTAAACTACTATTCTTCATTGATTCGAACTGCCCCCAATGTCCGAGGAGCCAGTGCTGTTGCATAACACTCTCTTGCTATCTTTTGGCTGCGCCGAACAACTCCCACTTGTCCTTGCACAACGTATTTCAAACATTGGTGGAATGTTGAGGCCACTGCATGCATCCTAGAGAGCCAAGACCTCCCTAAAATAGCATTATAACAAGTGGGACAATCCACTACGATAAACAGTATTCTAACCATCTTCTTAAAAGGGCCCTTGCCCAACAAAACTTCCTCTTTTAAATCCCCGATTACATCTGCTGAGCTTCCAGTGAAACCTACAATTGACCTGTTCGAACGCTGAATTACCGCATGATTTTTCATCTTTTTGTAAGAAGTTAAAAAGAGGATATTGGTCGAACTCCCAGTATCCACCAAAATTCGTCTTATGTCATTGCCCCCAATGGATGCTCCTATGACAACAGCATCTTCATGAGGACCTGATATATCCCTTAAGTCATCCTCATCGAAAACAATGAAAGGAAATGGAATCTGCGATTGATAGGAAGTCATGCCACCCTCCAGTTGGGTAGCTAAAGTATGAACATGCCTCTTCCTTGAAGAAGCTGTGGGTGCTGTCATGGTATCCCCTCCGAAAATTGTGAGTGACTCAAAAAAGTTAATAAGCCCGGACACTGTTTTACAATGTTCCTCAATGGCACCCACTCTTTTTCGAGTTGGATCGGGGTCCAAGTACTCTGACTCTACATCGAACCTCTCGATTATCACCATAGCTCTTTCCGGAGCGGATGTGCCTGTATTGTTTGGTCCGGCCCGATGAGCATTATCAGGTCTATTTCCTCCTCTTCTTTTAACATATGCTCCCAACTTTCCTCTTTCAATTAAATTCTGGACTTCTTGCTTTAAAGCAATACAATCCTCAGTGGTATGGCCAATATCATTATGATACTGACAGAAGCAATTGTTACGATTCTCCCTAGGAGATTGTAGCGCAGCCGGCCTTCTATAGTGTACTTCTTCCTTTGTTTTGTCATAAATGGTGGCTACACTTTCTTTTAACTCAGCAAACCACTCCGGTTGAACCCAAGGCCCTCTCTTATTTATAGATTGCTGACTCTAGGCAGGTGCAGCTGGCTGAGACTGAGCCTTAGCTCTGTTATGACCCTGCCCGGCCTCCCTTGGCTTGTTCCTGGACTGATTTTGGTTGGGGTTTGGTGCAGCCGGGGCAGATCTCACCTGCCTGTGGACCCTAGTTTTCTTTGTTTGATCCACGTTAATTTGCTTTCCAACCTGATTCAGTAAACCTCCCCATGTCATGGCCTTTTTTCTGGTCACTAAATCAGCCAAATTTCCAGGGTTTAAGCCCTGCCTTAGAGAAGCTATTGCTACCTGTTCGAAGCAACCAGCCAACCCATTTTTGGTGTTTACAAAACGACTTATATATTATTTCAGAGATTCATTCGGCTCTTGGGCACAATGGATAATTGTGTCCCCATTTCCCTTCACCTCCTTACTTCCAACAAACTGCCTCCGGAAGGCCACCCGAAATGTATCGAAATTTCTGATGCACCCCTGTGGTAGGCTGTTATACCACTTCAGGGCACTCCCAGTAAAAGACTGGGAGAATGCTCTACAAAGCAACTTATCGTCATCATCGAAATTCATCATGAAATTTTTAAATTGTTCCAAGTGATTGTCCGGGTCTTTACTGTCATCATATTTTTCCATTTTCGTACTATCAAACCTCTTGGGGAGGTTCCCGGACATGATCTTGGATGACAATGGAGATTGTCTCCAATTCCGGCACGACTGAAAATGGTATCCTCGTTAGGAGTTGCAAAGATACCTGGTTCATCATGGAAGGCAAAAGGATCCACCAGCATCCGGTCAATGTGTCTCCGGCTATAAGATGACCATTTGCCTATATGCCTCTTTAACTTTCCATGCCTATCCCTTTTTCTTGAATACTTCTTAACCAACTTTTGTTTCTTTTTAGACCGGCCCTCATCACTGCTAGATGACAATGACTCTTCAACTCCATCTTCACTTGAGGAGCTACTGGAAGATTCTGAGTCTGAATCAGAGCTCTCCACCGGTTTAGACCGGTGAGACTTTTTAGAGCTAGCATGAGTCTTCTTCGTACTTACATGGGTTTTTAAAGGCTCATGCTCTCTAGGTTGTCAGTATGATGAGCAACTGATGCCTTTGACTTTTATTTTATGCCCATCTTTTCCCTCTCTGCCCTCAGGGCTTCTATCTCGCCCTTTAATCTATCACGCTCCTCGATGGTATATTTATCATTTTCTCCCACCACTTCAAGCAAAGCTGGTGGTACTTCCGGTGCGTCCGGATTCATTCGGACTAGTTTTTCTGATGGTTTGAATGCTAAATTCAGGCACCGTCGTCCTCCCACTGTGGTCGCCAATTTGATGCGGTTTATTTTTGTTTGAGGGTAAGTTTGTAATTTTGATCTAGTGTTTTGTGGAATTTTGAGAGTATTTAATGTTTGGGTAGAATGTAGAGGGAGAATTGAGCTGCCTGGTTGTATTTAATTTTCATTACCCCCATTTAATGTTGGTGGTTGGGTATTTATACCCTTATATTAGGGCCTTATGGGCTTTCGGGTCGTGTTTAATGGATTCAGGTCGAGTTTAAAGACTCATTAATCCTAAGTAAGTAAATAAGCAACTTAGTCAAAAAGTGATTATGTTTTAAGTACTTTAATTCTGTTCGGATAGTTCAGTGGATGATAGATGTCTGAACTGCCCCTGTCCGGTGAAATGGATATTGTCCGAACTACCCCTGTCCGATTCCCATAAGGTATGGTGACAGAATCCGGACTCATCAAGTAAAGGTAAGAATACCCATTACTCTGGAGACTCCCATGGAATGCAAGCTCAACGAGGTGGTAATATTCACCGAAGTACTAAACGGGGGACTCCGGTTCCCATTGGACCTAGAAATCGTCAGGTACTTTCACTTAGTTAAACTCTGCCCTAGCCAGCTAAGCCCCAATGCCTGGTACTCTCTCCTTGCTTGCATCATGGCATTAAGGTTGTAAAAAATCCCACTTCCAATGGAGCAATTTGCTGTTGTTGCAAGCTTGTGCAAGAATCACCAGATTTCGTTCTACCATCACAATATGGGGAACAACTTCAAAGTTGTGGATGACTTGTTAGAGTTCGAAAAGAACTAGAGGATACAATTTCTGTTTGTCAGTGAGACATGGGAGAACGACAGGAAGATCAAGGCCAATACGATTCTTAGTATGCTGACTAGCAGGTGGAAAAGTAGTGGTGAGTTTCTTCCATATCTTTGTTTCTCATGCTTTTCATTTTTGAATTATAAGTGTTCCCATTCTGATTGATTTGTTTCTCATTTTTCAATTCTGCCAAAGGAGTTCACCAGAAACTTAGAGGAGGGGCAAAAAACTTGTGCAAAACTCAATGCATGGGTTGTAGAGCATTGGGCGAATGCCTTCCACAACTGCTTCACATCGGGCAATCTTTTGAAGTCCCATCTGTGGAACACCACAGGCCGGAGAGATTTCACATGGGAAGAACTAACTACCCTTCCTTCTCCTGGGGTAATTCTCAAAAGGATAGAGGCTAAGGATGGTAAATTGTTCTTACCTTCCAGAGCAAAAGCTTATAGCAAGATGAAGAACAAGAAGAAAAAATCTGCAACAAAGTTGGTTCAAACCACCACAGAGGGGATTGGTTCGGGGAACCAAGGTTGAATTGATGCTGCCCTGCTCAAAGTAGTAGAGGATAAAACAGTAAGGGAGGTTGGAGAGTCGTAGAACCCACCAAAGCCTCCTAAGAAGGACAGATAAATGAGGGCCAGCAGTGATGAGAAAGCTGCTAAGAAAAATAAGGTTACCATGGGAGAAGAAATAATTCTTCGTCCTTCGGAAACTCAACCTCCACCAGCCACTGTTGATCCCACCTTAGAAGAGAAAATCCCAACAGGTCTGCAGTCCGGAGAGGTTGCTGGGGGGGGAGGAATGAAGAAGTAGACATTTGTGCCCTTGAAGACATTGATTTATACTTCAATGATTTTGAGAAGGATGATTTTGCAGGTCCCTACCGCCCCTCCAGCTCTGCCAATATGGTGACCTTCAATGGTAAGTCTTTCTCCGTCTCCGGAGAGCATAATGTTCTGAGCCATTCCCTCATCGGTCACATCCAGCCAATACTCGACTTGGAAAGACATATGAAAAGTCAGACCACCATTATCAACTCCCTCACCTCTGACAAGGAATCTCTATCAAACAACCTTCTTAATGCCAATCAAAGTATAGAGAAACTGAAGTAGGAGATAGAGGCATTGAAGAAGGACAAAAATTATTCATCAACCAAGTTGGCCACCTCGGAAGCTGCCAGAACTGAGCTACAAACTAAGTACTCTGGCTTGGAAAAGGACCTTACAATGTTAAAGGAGGAAATGAAGACAGGGATGGTTTCATTCAAACTCTATCCAATGAGAAGACTAAGTTAGAGGGTACCATGTCGGAGATGACCAAAGAGAAAGAGGATTTGATGAAGTAGCAAGAGCAAGCTATTCAGGCAGGTATTGACAAGTATACCAATGAAGTGATAGACTCCTAAGAGAAAAGAGATGATCAAGTCAAGTCTGACATGGTGCTGCTCTTCCATGAGACTTTTCCGAAGAGGACCCTTGGTCCCTTATGGAAATATGTGGAATATGAAGACATCCCATTTCACACTATGGTCGATGGCAACAAGCACAATTATGCCAGTGGAATAGATTCCACTACCGAACTCAAAAGTCCTAACAAGGTGGTGGTGATGAAGGAACATCCGATGAGAACAAGCCCTAAGGTCTTATATTATTTTTTATCTTTTAAACAATTAAAGTCCTTGGACGGCCAAGGCATATTTTGTAATTTTATTCAGTTAGAGTGCGAATAAGCCTTTTAAACACCTAAAGTCCTTGGATGGCCAAGGCATGTTTTGTTTTTCTTTTCGGTTCAAATCCGAATAGGTTTAATTTATCAAACCTTCTTTTATTTAATACTTTCTTTCCTTTAATTTTTTCATGGCTAATGTTTAAGTAGCCCTTAACATTTTAGAAGTATTATAGTGAGAGTGTTTAATATCTCTGATGACATGTGCTTAATAGTTATCAATTAACCAGGTTTGTCTGGTCTACTAAAGATCCAAAGTGTTGAACAAGTGATTTGTACTTGAATTGAATTATAGTAAAACCACTCTGAATGTTTCAAGAAGGCATCACATATTATTAAATAAAAAACTGGACACCTCACTAAAACCTCTCCGCGCCACCAAGGTAGGAAAGAGTATGGCCCCTAATATTTACATTGACATCTAACAAGTAAATATTTACACAAAAATTTTATTACTAATATAACCTGAGATGTTCAATATTCCATGGGTGCTTTTGAACTCTTCCTTCTTTGTCCTGATGCCTATATGTCCCAGGCTTAAGTTTTTCAGAAACCTCATATGGGCCTTCCCAGTTCGGAGCCAACTTACCGAACTGCTTCTCCTTGGTGTGTAAGAAAACTTTTCTTAACACCCTATCTCCCGGTTGATAATCTCTTCTCTTGACCTTGGAAGCAAATATGCTCCTCATCAAGCGCTGGTAGTGAGCTGTTATTAAGTGAGCTTTAACCCTTCTTTCTTCTATTAAGTTCAAATGATTCCTAATTGTTATCTCATTATCTTGTTCTGAATAGTTATGGACCGTGTATTATGGTAGGGTAGCTTCTATGGGGGTGATGACATCCATTTCGTACACCAAAGCAAAAGGAGACTCGTGTGTAGCAGCCCGATGAGTAGTTTGGTATGCCCACAATACTTCTTGCAGATAGCTTGGCCACTTCCCTGCAGCTCCTTCTAGATTTTTTTTAATCTGGACAAAATAGTCCTGTTGGAAACTTCAACCTGGCCATTTTCTTGTGGATGGAAAGGAGAATAAAAACAATGTTGAATGCCTCTAGACGCATAAAAACTCTTCATATTCTTGTTATAAAACTGTGGCGCATTATCTGTGGTAATCTTTTGAGGAATCCCAAATCTGCAACATATATTGGATAGGATAAATTTAATGACAGCTTTCGAAGTGGTTCCTGCCAAAGGAGTTGCCTCTATCCATTTTGAGAAGTAATCAATAGCAACTATAATAGTTCTGCACCCTCCGGACGCCATTGGCAAAGGCCCAACTAAATCCAATCCCCAACGAGCAAAAGGTATTAGCTCAGAAATAGACTTCATAGGTACTGCTGGCACATGAATTTCATTGCCATACCTTTGACATGGATCACACTTCTTTACCATTTCTTTAGCATCTGCCATTACGGATGGCCAATAGTACCCAACCAAAAATACTCTCTGGGTTAGTGCCCTGTACCCACAATGTGTTGATCCTTATCCATCGTGTAATTCGGATAAAACGACTTGAGATTCTTCAACCCCAAACAACGCAGGAGAGGTCTACTGAAAGATTTTTTATATAGAACTCCCCTTATGATAAAAAAACCACGAGCCATGTGCTTAACATTTCTTGTCATAACTTTATCCGGAGGCAAAACTCCATCAGAAATGTATTGAAGAAGAGAAAAACTCCAATATTTAGGTTGAATCACTTGTATGCTCAAGCTTTCCTCCTCTTCCTTGTTTTGACTTGATTATATGGATGGGAATTCGTGTATATGTATCCAAGGGTAAGACTCAGAATATGCTATGGTTGCCAATAATCTGCCAGGGTATTCTCTGACCTAGGAATATGTTCCTAAAAAATACTTTTAAAGTTGGATGCCACCTCTTTCAAGATGAGTAAGTATTTGATCACTTGCTCATTCTTAGCCTCATACTGACCTTGAGCGTGATGGATAAGAAGCTGAGAGTCATTCATCAACTGAACTCTCTTAGCCCCACATAGGAAAGCCAATTTAAGACCAGCTATAACTGCTTCATATTCGGACTCATTGTTAGAGGCCCTGAATTCAAATCATATAGCCTGGTACATTTTATCACCATACAAAGAGGTTAGGCAAATTCCAGCTTCACAAACCATTGTGCTTGAACCACCATCAGTTCGGACCATCCACTCTTTCTTGGTTTTTTCTTCTGAAGTTTGTTTAGAGTTTGTGGGGCAAAATCAATCTCATAATCTCCCAACTCTACTGACCACTTGGTCATCCTGCTTGATATGTCTGCCTTCTGAAGAACATTTTTTAATAGAAAAGATGTCTGGACAATGATGGAATGAGAATGGAAATACTGCATCATCTTTCTTGCCGCAATTACCAAGTGTAGTGCCAACTTCTCAAGCTTTAAGTACCTTTTCTCAATATCTATTAAACTTTTGCTGATACAGTACACTTTAAGGAGGGTAATTGTCCACTTCTCTTACCAATACTTCACCTATAGCACATTCTGACACAACCAAGTATACATCAAGTGTTTCTCCTTGAATGGGCTTAAAAAGAGCCTTTGGTGAGGATAAGTGTTTCTTTATTTCAACAAAAGGTTGGCTACACTATGATGACCAATTAAAATATTTAGCATTCTTCAAGGTTTAAAGAAACGGAGCACACTTGTCTGAAGACCTTGAAATAAAACGATTCAAGGTTGCCAATCTTCCGATGAGTCTCTGGATTTATTTAACATTCCGAGGAGGATCCATTTCTAATAGGGCATTAAACTAATCCAGGTCGGGCTGTATCCCTTTCTCACTTATCACATAACCTAAAAAAATTCTGGATCGAACCCTAAAGACACATTATTCTGGATTCAATTTCAAATTCACAGTTGTCGGATTAGCAAACGTTTCTTGAAGGTCAATTATATGTAAATCCTCCTCTAAGATTTTAACCATCATGTCATCTATGTACACTTCCATATTTTTGCCAATTTGACTAGTGAATGCTTTGTTTACCAACCTCTGATAAGTAGCCCCAGCATTTTTAACCTAAAAGGAATCACCTTGTAGCAATGGAGACCTCTGTCTGTTATAAAGGTAGTATGATCTTGGTCTTTCAGATCCACTTGTATCTGGTTGTACCCAAAGAAAGCATCCATGAAGGACAGCAACTTGTTTCCAGACGTTGATTCCACCAACTGATCTATCTGGGGGAGTGGATAAAGATCTTTCGGGCAAGCTCTGTTGAGGTCAGTAAAATCAATACACATACACCACTTCCCATTATTTTTCTTGACCAACACTGGATTGGCAGTCCATAAAGGATACTGAGACTCCTTTATATGTCCCATCTTGGTAAGACGATCAACCTCTTGGACTATCACATCAGCTTTTTCCTTAAAAAAAGCTCTCCTTTTCTGTACAACAGGAGCAATAGCACTCCGGATCGAGAACTTGTGTGAGATAATGATTGCGGGCACTCCAATTACATCACCATTGCACCAAGCAAAGACATGTTGATTGTTTAATAAAAAGGACAATAACTTCTGTTTCAATTTTGGTGCCATCTTGGAACCAATCTTGATACTTCTACCCTCTGTAAGGGAGTGAGTTTCAATCTCTTCAGCTGGTATTAAAACACTATGAGCCACTATGGGCTCATCAATCTCACCCTCTCCCTCAGAAGGCTCCAGTAACTGCTAATCTTCATTAATCCGAACTGGTCCCAAAGTTTTAGAAGCAAGTGAATCGCATAACACTCCCTTGCTATCTTCTAACTACTTCGGACAACACCTACTTTCCCTTGAACTGCATACTTCAAACACTGGTGGACTGTCAAGGCCACAACATGCATTCTAGAGAGCTAGGACCTCCCAAAGATTGTATTGTAGCATGTGGGGAAATTTACCACAACAAACAACACCCTCACCGACTTTTTAAAGGGCCTATTTCCCAACAGCACCTCTTCCTCAAACTCCCACATTACATCCGCATAGCTCCCTGTGAAGCCCATAATGGTTCTATTTGAGTGTTGAATAACGGCCGAATTCTTCATCTACTTGTAGGAGCTTAGGAAGAGGATGTTTGTCGAACTGCCTGTGTCTATCAACATCCGGCGAATATTATTGCCCCCAATAGATGCTCCTATCACCACCGCATCTTCATGAGTCCCAAGAATATTTCTCAAATCATCCTCATCAAAAACTATGAATGGAAAAGGGGTTTGACACTGATGAGAAGACATTCCCCCTTCCAACTGAGTAGCCAGACTATGTACATGCCTCTTTCTTGATGAAGGAGTGGGTGTTGTCACAATATCCCCTCCGAAAATGGTAAGTGACTCAAAGAAACTAATGAGTCCGGACACCATCTTGGTTTGTTCTGTTATGACCCCCACCTTATTCCGGGTTGGATCAGGATCCAGGTACTCCAAATCAACACTAAATCTTTCAAGGATCACCATTTCCCCTTCTTGAGCAGATGTTCCCACATTGTTTGTAGGGCCTGTCCGAGGAGCATTGTCAGACCTGTTTCCACTTCTTCTTTTGACATAAGCTCCCAACTTTCCTCTTTCAATAAGATTCTGCACTTCTTGTTCAGGGCTATGCAGTCTTGAGTATTATGGCCAATATCATTATTATATTGGCAAAAACAAGTATTTTGACTCTCTTAAGGAGACTGCAGTGTTGTTGGTTTCCAGAAATGGACTTTCTCCTTAGTCTTGTAATATATTGTGGCCACATTCTCTTTCAGCTCTACAAACCACTCCGGTTGAACCCAAGGTCCTCTTTTACTTCTTGACTGTTGGCTCTGAGACTGGTTCTGGTTGGTCTAAGTTTGTTTAGCCCTGTTGGACCCTTGTCCGGTTTCTTTAGCCTTATATCTAGACCGGTTCTGAGCTGTTGTGGTGGACCTCACTTGACGGCGCACCCTGGTTTTCTTGGTTTCATCCACATCAATTTATTTTCCCACCTGATTCAATAAACCACCCTAAATCATGGCTTTCTTCCTGGTCACCGAATCAGCCAGGTTCCCATGGTTCAGCCATTGTCTCAGAGAAGCAATTGCCACCTGTTCGAAGCAATTTGCTAATCCGTTGTTTTTATTTACGAACCGACTTATGTAGTACTTTAAGGACTTGTTTGGTTCTTAGGCACAATGGATAATGGTATCTCCATTGCCCTTCACCTCCTAACTTCCCACAAATTGCCTTCGGAAGGCAACCCAGAATGTATCAAAGTTTCTGATACACCCATGGGGTAAACTCTTGTACCAATTAAGAGCACTTACGGTAAATGTTTAGGAGAAGACTCTACACAAAATTTTGTCAGCATCATCAAAATTCATCATGAAGTTCTTGAACTGCTCCAGATGGTTGTCCGGATCCTTCAATCCATCATACTTCTTCATTTTGGAGCTTTTAAACCTTTTAGGTAGGTTTCCGGACAGTATTTTGGCAGACAAAGGTGACTGTCTCCAATTATTATTACGACTAAAGACTGTGTCTTCATTAGGCGTTGCGAAAATACCTAGTTTGGTCTGAAAAGCAAAAGAGTAGATCAGCAACTGATAAACATGCATGTGGCTGTGAGATGACCCTTTGCCCATATGCCTTTTAATCCTTCCATGCATATCCCTCTTTCTTCAATATTTTTTAATTGGTTTCATTTTTTTTTCTGGATCTCCCTTCATCACTGCTTGATGACAAAGACTCCTCAAGCTCAGCCTCGTTCGAAGAGCTGTTGGAGGACTCAGAATATGAACTTTCAACCGGCTTAGACCGATGAGTCTTCTTAGAACTAACATGGGTCTTTTTTTAACTCAGATGAGTCTTTGCTGATGGATCATTCTCCATAGGGTTGTCAGTATGCTGAATAGTTGATGCCACTAATGTCTCCCTTATACCATTTTCTGCTTGTTTTATGGCCCTTAACGCCTCTATTTCCGCTCTCAACTTGTCTCGCTCTTCAATGGTGTATTCCTTGTTTTCCCCAACTGTTTCCACCATAGGTGATGGAGTTCCTTGCTCATTCGGATCCATCCGAACTGGTCTTTTCTAGTCGTTTTGAATGCAAGATTCAGGAAGCTTCGTGCTCCCACTGTGGTCGCCAATTTGGTTTGGTTTATTTTGGGCTGGTAGTAGTTTAGTAACGTGTTCTGTGAAGTTTGAAGTATTTAAGTGTTTGGTGTAAAGAGTAGTAAGATAATAGAGCAGCCTGCTTGTATTAAATGTTGATCACCCACATTAATGAGAGTAGTTGGGGTATTTATACTTTTAATTAATGACCCATGGGCTTACGGTTCAAGTTATGAAATCGGGTCAAGTTTAAGGACTCATTAGTCTTTTAAGTAGATTAGCAAATAGCTTAGTCAAAAAGTGTTTTACTTTTGTCCTGTCCGGATTATTTAGTGGCGTGTCATTGTCCGAATTACCCGTGTCCGGATTATGCAGTGGATTGTGTCTGAAGATTCCAAACTCATCATAATTATTTATTAATTAGCCTATTATTAATGTAGACGAGACGGCCCACAAGTATGTAGCTGTTTTGGACAGACTATAAATTAAGATATTTATTTTATTTTCTAACTTTGTTTTGGTTTTTCGAGTGATTCTCTATTTCAGGAATTTTTAAGCTTACTTTGGAAGTTAGTTATTTTTGAATTAATAAAAAATTAAGATTTTGTGTCTAAGAGAACTGTGTGTTCTTAAAACCCTAGATAAGGGTTTCGCTTAGCAATGGTTGTCGATGAAGCTAATGCTTTCACTTTTAGTTTTGTTAAATATCTGAGGGGATATTGAGTCTAAGATTTTTGCGAAAGCCTGATTCTAGAAAGAGAAACATGAGAATTCTAGAGGGGGAAGCTCTCAAAAGTATTAATAACGTAACAATTGTTCACATTTCCCCATAAAGGAAATATTACTTTATATTATATTAGTGATGGGTCTAAAGGCCACATGGTTGGTACATTTATGGCTATTCCATCCTATTATTATACTAAGTAACATATGTTTGTTATTTATTACACAAAATACCCTAACTTTTACACATTTATTGGGTTCACATTACAAATTAAATATCGGCTCTATATATAATTGGTTAGACAAATGGCTCGGACATCTCGGACGCTGCCTCAGAATCATCCGAGCTGTTCTGAGCTCTACAACCTGAAGTAAAATAGGATTGGCCAGGAGGATCGACTTTGGAATTTATTCAGAAGTCGATTTATCTTGCAAGCGTTCTTGTGGTTTGAAATGGATCCGTTCAGACGATATCATCTTTGGAAGACTTTAACAGAAGAATTATTAGTTTGGTGCTCGTGCATCATCTATGACTCAAACTATGTCATAGGTCTGTAATGATAAAATCTGAAAGATTTATTAGGCAAAAACCTTTCAACTTCCCTTTGCACGTGTCAATTGAAAAGTATGAGAGGAGCTATTAAATATTTACACTTCCAAGTGATCATATGGTTTACAACAATATCTCTATAAATAAGCTTTCTTCTTCTCACAATCTTCACTTGCTATTATTTTTCAAAAGAGAAAGATACCCAATTTTTTACCGTCGTAAAAAATAACTTCTCGGTTAGACAATCACTGCAAAGTTTTTTTCTAGTGCTCTTGCTAAGAAACTTTTTTTATTTTCCTCGGATAGTAATTTTTCATGACAAATAAGTTTATAGCACTTGATTGGTTTTTTATAGTTGAATGGGCTGAACAAAAAAGAGCAACTGAGATTATGGGCGAGGAGCCTGTGACTTTATTAATTTATCAAACCATCCACTACGAACCTTGGCCACTTACAAATAAACAAACCAAAATTGTTAACCCTTTGAATCTTACAATCAGAAAACCCTTTTTATCTTCTGAGGACCACGGGTTGGTGGTCTTACCAGAAATATTAAACTAGGGGCTTTGGTTCTACTTGGACCATGTCATTGTAAGTTTCTTCGAACGGGTGGATCTATCTACCAGCCAAGCCAGTGTGAACCTCCTCTTATTTTTTTACAGTGGTATGTTGTAGGACTTTCATGGCTCCAAGTCATCGAGTCCTGAAGAGAAATACTGAAGATCGAGATAATAAAAAATCTGATAAGGATACCTAAAAAAACACTAACCGTCGTTATCTTCGCTAACTCAATAATTGATGATGTTGTTACTGAGGTTGGTGGTTCGAAAAAATCACACGAGAAGTAATCTTCAAAAAACAAAGATAAGGGAAGGGAAAAGAAAATTGGCCTCAAGTAGACCTTGAAGCTGGAGAGAGTAATTCGTCTTCATCATAGTGGATAGTGATTAGCAAATTGGATATCTTGTCTAGCCCTATAAATGAAAAAACATTATATTGTCCCCCCAGAAGAAGAGGAAAAAGCACTCTAAGTTGATCAAATGCAAGATGAGCAATTCTCTAAAGACAGTGAACTGGACCCTCGTTAGGGAAGTTAACAAACATCCCCCAACCATTTCGACCAACCCTTTGATATTTTTGAAGACGGTGTGCTTACCATACGACTTAACGGACTTGTTACTCTTATTTCACAACTCGAGATGGATGTACCTTGGTGGCTGGCCAGAAGAATTTTTATAAAATAAGGCCCGTAGATTAGGGGGTGAGCTCGGTAGGTTGAACGATGAGATTACTAAACTTGAAAAGATGGAAGCGAAGTAGTTAAATTTGGGTGAGAATTTATATAGACAGATAGAACCGAGTATGAGCCCTTTCACAAAGAATGAACCAATTTTATGAAGACCTTCCTAGAAAAAGATAAATTCATTTACATCCTCAAAGAAGGATTCGAGAAAGCGAAAATGGCTCGTGCGTTGGCTATCCAAAATTTGAAAGAAGTAAAGAAACAGGCTAAAGCGAAAAAGAAAGTTATAGTCTCTACTTATTCTGTTGGGTATACTAGTAAGATGGATACCCGAGACGCCAGGGTGAAGTCTGCTCTAATTTTTTATATACATTAACGTTTCTTAGACTTAATATTAGAAAGCTACTGGAATCTTATTCCTGAAAAATATTACCCATCGAGTGTCTCTCTCGAAGATAGCAACGAGTCAAATAGTAGAATTTTATCTAGGGAATATGAGGACGCTCTAAGTTGAGATTCAAACAAAAGAAGTTCCTACTAATGATTCCTCCAAAGAAGGTTCTGACGAAGCTCCTAAAAATGAAATATCCGACTTTATCTACTTGTAATGGTTTTCTTTGTTTTTAATGTAATTTTTTGTATTTCAACTCTTTTAGACTAGTCCATGTATGTCCATGGCATTTTATTATTCATATATTTCTCAACCGTAACTCTTTGTTCACTTGCTTTGTTATATATTTGTTTTTAATTTAACCATTGTGTCTTTGGGTTTTCCCTAGTTGGCGATGATAAACCTCCAATTAGTTTCTAGAGTGATCCTTCAGATCCAAAATATAAGAATTACGAAATGTTTACCAACTTTAATTGGAAGATCTCTTTGATCCAAAATATAAAAAATTATCTAAGATTGACCAACTTTCGTTGGAAGAACCCCCGGATCCAAAATATAAAAATTACATAATGTTGACCAACTTTCGTTGGAAGACCCATTGGATCCAAAATATAAAAATTACATAATGTTGACCAACTTCCATCAGAGGACCCCTTAGATCCACAATATAAATAGTTTTCTTATAAAAAAAATATAATAAGGAAAAATGATTAGTATTTACGAGCCGACTATATAGCCACATCGTTAAAAAAATTATGCGCCACCAGGGTAGGAAAGAGTATGCCAACGATCATTACATAAATTGAAATAAAAACTAAATAGTTTATTTATACTTACTCTAAATATAATTTTAAATGCTCTATATTCCATCGGTGTCTACGTGGTTTCACATCTTGGTCATCCAACTGATACGTTTCAGGCTTTAATTTTTCAGTTATTGTATACGGGCCTTCTCAATTCAGTCCCAAAATTTTGAGTCATTTTTTATAGTGTGCAAGAAAACTTTCCTTAAAACCTTATCTCTCATCTTAAACTATGTTCATCGGACCATGGATGCGCATCACTTTCTCATGAACGTTTGATAATGTATAGAGTTTAAATTTGCTCACGTTCTTTTTTCCTTAATTAAATCTAGTTCAGCTCGTCTCCCTTTATTATTATTTTATTCGGAGTAATTCTCAACATGATAGGAAGGTAAAGCTGCTTTGGATGGCATTACCGCATCCATCCCATAGAAAAATACGAAGGGTAACTCTTAGGTTGCGGTTTGAGGAGTGGTTTGACAGCCCCATAACACTCTTTGAAGATAGTTTGGCCACTTTCCCGCCGCACCCTCAGGGATACTTTTTTCGTAATTGCTACTTGCTCATTGGCTTGTGGGTGAAAAGGTACTGAAAACACCGTTGTATGCCTTAGGAATAGCAAAAAGATTTCATATCCTTGTTATCGAATTTTCAATCTCATCAGAATACCAAAACGATTGCATATTTTAGACAAGATAAATTTGATCACATCATTGGCCTGTATCAAAGACAATGGTTTCGCTTGTACCCATTTTGAGAAATAATCCACTACAACTATAATAGTTTGTTTCCCACCGGATATCATTGGTAATGGCCCAACCAAATCTATACATCATCGGTCAAAAGGTAGCACTTAGGAAATAGATTCAAGTGGTATTACGTGCATATGTATGGTATTAAAGAATCCAGAATGTGTCATATTTTCTGACTAAGTCTTTAGCATCGGTCATAAATTAAGGCCAACAATATTCACCTAGTAAACATATTTTTGTTAAAGTTTTATACCTGCAATCCATTGATCATTCCCCGTCATGCAACTCGAATAGTGTCATTTGTGATTCATTCTCTTCACGGCAACACGACAAAGGCCTACTCAAACATTTATTGTATTCTTGAGGATTATGAACCCGTGTGATTTAAACTGTAACTTCTTTGCCAACACCTTATCAACTGGTAGAATATCATTAACCAAAAATTCTTTAATGTCATGGTTTCAATATTTATCTTTACTTGTTTAAATTTGAAAAGCTTCGTCTGAATTCAGGATCTACTAACTATTTTTTTGTTATCGAATGGCTCTTTTTCTTAAGGATCCAATGCTAGCCTTCAAAATATATTGTGATTGCTAAAGAATCAACGACATATTTTCAGCCTTGTGAACATGCTCGCACTTGACACTTTCAAACAATGTTGCGAACCCTCTCAAAGCCTTTAAGTAATTCACCAGATTGATTTTTTTTATAGCTTAGGACTGCCTCAAAGCATGATTCATTAAGCATTGTGAGTCACTTACCAAGCGAACTTTTTTAGCACTGCAAATTTTTGCAAGTTATAACCCCACCAAAACGGCCTCGTACTTTTTATCTTTGGTTGATGCGTTAAATCCAAAACGAATTGTATGATACATTCGTTCTCTCATCGGAGCTATTTACTGAACCCTTTCCCCACAACCCAAAGTGTTTGACTCCTCATCAGTCTGAATAATCCACTCTGCTTTTAACCCTTCCTAATCTGATTTCATATATGGGCGTTCAGAATGAAACTCAACCAAAGACTCACCCTTTTTTTAAGAAAAAAACTTATTGAATAAGGAGAATATTTACAACAAATTGAAGAACTCGGTTGAGATTCCTAATAATAACAATTAAGTAAGAATTATCCTCCATTAAAAAGATACGCTTGAGTACTTAATATATTCCTGGATGTAGCAAAGTCTTGAATAACCATGAAGCTTAGAAGAGAAGTAATATTTAAAACAACACTTGGTGACAACTCTAATAACTTCTTTGCCATGAGATGTGGTTGGATGTGAAGATTAGCTCCAACAGCTCATATAGCTCCAACATCTTAAGGTTGAGATCAGCAAGAGTGAGATGCCTTTGACAGCTTCTTTGCAATAGAATGATAAGATTCAATCATCTCAAAAAAGTTGAGAAGGTATTAAAATTACCACTAATTGATCACAGTTGATATTATTCATTAATGTTCAAGTTACATAATCCACATGGCCAGCCAGTCTGCAGTCTGGTTTTGGGTTTCAGAGATGTACCTAATTGTCATGCTAGACTTGATAAGGTTTCTACAATAGTTGATAATAGAGCTAAGATAGCAAGGTGATTTCTCATTGGGTAACATGCTAATTTATAATTCAAAATCGGATTCTACATTCCTATACTTTTAAAGGTTAAAAATAATCAAGCTATCGAGCAAAGCCATAGTTTCACAATTAAGGGGATCAATTTACCATATATTTTGTCATAAGTGTTAACAACATCCCCATTGGTATCTCTAAAAATACCAGCACCATTGGAATCACCATTCAAGAGCAATTTCAGTTTAACTTAATTATGTTCTCATTATAAGCCATCCATTTAAATGTATCAATTTATTTGAAATTTCATCAGAGAAAAATATGCATAGCTTGTTAGCTATATTCATATCATCAGCCAAAAATTTATTTTTAAAATATTTAGTATTACTAATATAATAAATAGTACGATGAATATTATCCATTATATTCTTGGAAGTGGTGTGGATATCATCAAATTTGGTCTTATTTATATAATACTAATGTGAATCATTTTTTGGAGACCCATGCCAGCATCTGACTAGAAGCTGCTAAGTTATATATCTACAAATTGAGATGCCAAATAAAGTAGAAAAATAGTTTCAGATTTCCCAATATATAGAACGATTAACAAATAAATGGTTAATTATTTCTATATCTTGACATAATATAGATTTAGAGGCTAAACTAAAAAGATTATTCATAATACTGGTATCAACAAAGATCCAACCTTTGAGTTTTTTCCAAATTAAGAATAAGTACTTGGTGGGAGTTATGTTGTTCCAAGTTTTAGCAAAGAGGATTGATTTTGTTCATTTTTTTTCTAATGTGATTCCATATAGATTTTGTATTGAAATCACTAGATTTTCCCAAATACCAAATAATCTTATCATCTCTATCCAAGTGAATTTCAAGATTTTGGATTTTTTTTAATATCAGAGGTAGTAACATTAGCTTTTAATTTGTCAATATTCAATGTGTTATTGGACCAGAAGGTGTTCACCTTATTAGAGACATACCAATCATTCATTTCAGTACAAGACAGTTGGATAAGTGGGTTTCTAATCCACTTATCAAACCAACAATCAATATTTCCATTGCCTACTATCCATATTATATGGGGCTCAACGATATTTTTTATATTAATTAATCTTCTCCAAGTAATTGAACCTTTAACTGTTGAGCTAAGTTGAGGAGGGTGTCTGTTTTTATAGTATATGGATTTCATGTAATTGGCCCTAATGTTTTCTTTTTCCTGAATTTTAACCAAAGCTTACAAGCAAAAGTGTCTCGTAAGTCAGTGATTTTTCTCACATTCAAACCATCACCATTAAAGGGCTTACACAAGTTATCCAATTAGACCAATGGATAACTTTGGAATTCTCTATAGATTCTTACATGAATCTGTTAAAGAGATTACCAATTATGATAATGATATTTTTTGGAAGAGAGAAACATTGGATCTAGTAATTAGGTAGGACCATTAGTATTGATTGAATCGGTACTAATCTTCCCCCAAAAGAAAAGCTTACAGAGTCTCACTCATGAATTTTCAGTCTAATTTTATTGACAAGATCATCATATTTGTTGATCTTATTATAAGTGTCAATTTAAATACCAAGGTTCTTGATTGGAAGGGGCTTGTGTTTGAAATCAGTCAATTTTTCGAGAGATTTAATTCTTTGAGGACTGAGTTTGTGAGAAGTAACAAGACTAGATTTCTATTTGTTGATATTTTTGCTAGATATATCTTGATATAGCTTTTGAAATTTGTTTTGCTTATTGATGTTATTTCTAGCCCCATTGACAAAAATGACTAAGTCATCAGCAAAGGCCAAACAATTAATATTCATTTGACTTCTGGTTTTAAAGATCATTTTATGGTGAATATTGAACATTTTATCAATACCCCTAATAAGATACTCATCAGCTATTATAAAGAGGTTGTGGGATAGGGGATCCCCCTGCCTGATGTCATTCAAACCTTTAAAGTAACCATGAAACTTTCCAATGATCAAGATGGAGAAGTAAACAGAATTTATACTTCTATTAATGATATTCATAAAACTGTTATGAAAGCCAAATTCTTTCATAACATCTAAGATGAATTTGTGACAAAGCTTATAAAAAACGTTGGCCATATCAATTTTTAAAAGCAATGTTACCACCCTAGACTTTTTGTTTATGTCATAGATGATCTCTTGAGATAAAATAATCTGTTCTAGAATGCTTCTACGATGAAATAACCCCTTTCTTCATGGGAAATTATATTAGGAAGGATATAAGATAATCTGTCATTAATAAGTTTGATGATAATCCTATTGAAAATAGTGCAAAGACTTATAGATCTGAAGTCTTTTCACTGCATAGGATTATCAAATTTAGCAATATGGCAGGTGGTTGTAGCAAATATACTATTAGGGCCATTGTTATCTTTAAAGTAATCAATAGTAGTTGAACATATATCATTTTTAATGATATTTCAATAAGATTGATAAAAAGTAATAGTGAATCCATCTAGACTAGAACACTGATAGCTATTACATTTTTAATAGCTTTATAGATTTCATCTACAACTAGAGTATTCATCAATTAAATATTATCATAGTTAGTGATTAACTTGGGAATGATATCCATAGGATCTGTTTAAGGATGTATATGATTTTTATCAACTAGAAGGTTTTGAGAGTAATTTATACCCAATGTATACATCCTATTCTGATATTCAATCCATTGGCCCTCATGCTTAATACCATTAATTCAACTTTTCTTTTATCTCTTCTTTACAAACTTATGGAAAAAAGAAGTTCTTTTATCACCCTCATTAAGCTAACTTATACAAATTTTCTGCTCCCAATAAGCTTCTTCTATTGCAAAGAGAAGAAGTTCATTGGCTTTAGCATTAGACAAATTGTTCTTATCCTCATCATTTTGAGAGTTTTGTGATTTATTCTCATAAAATTAAACTTGTTCTTCAGCTCTGGAAACAACATTAAAGATGTTTCTAAAGACCTCATGATTCCAAGTCTTAAGTTTTGTCTTAAGTCTTTTTAATTTAAGCCAGAAAACAGTTACGGGAGGGCCAAGAACGTGGCTGTTCCATGAAGTTTTAATTGTTTGATAGACCACATGTTAAGAAATCTAAAGGATGATTTAGATTTTAAATTATTGTTGGAAAGAGATATAACTATATGAGCATGGTCAGAACATGTATTGGTTAAGTGTTTAACATATATTATGTCAAAGTAGTTTTTCATTTGATAAGGACTTTATCATGCCTTTTCCAGTTTTTATTGTTGGTCTAAGTAAAAATATAGCCAATGAAGTTCACCTCTTATAAATAAAAGTTCAAGATGGTGTTATTAAAGTCATCAAAACTTTGTAAACACAGTTTTGAACAAGATAATTTCTCAGTAACATTGTTTATACAATTAAAGTCACCCATAAAAATCCACTCAAGTGGATTATTGGATAACTCCCTAAAAGTTTCCCACAAGGGAAGCCTATTAATTCTAGTGCACTTAGCATAGACAATAGAGACATTTAAAGATTTGTCTATGTTCAATTGAGAGATTTTAAGGTGGATGATTTGTTCTTTGTCACATAACACATCCACCTTAAATGGGTTCTTCCACAAAATCAAGATCTTATTGTTTGTGTTTCAAATACTATGTTGAAAACCTAGAGTTTTCAAAATAGATTCAATCTTGAGTTTTAAGAACTTCACTACTATAAATATTAATAGTAATCTTATCGATTTCAGGACTAGCCTTAGTTTGAATAATGATGTTTCCTTAACTATTATTAATTTCAGTTTAGGATTCTACATTTTAGCAACTTTTGAAGGTAACTTATTATTATTGCTCAGGTCTTGCCTTATTGCTTAGTCAGACTTGTGCTCTTGGGGAATAGTAGATTTTTTAATGTTTTTGTTACATTACAAGTTATTGTGGCCAAGGTGGAAGTAGTCTAGACAATATAATGGGGTATCCACATATATAATGTCTATCCAAATTTCATCATGTTCACCAAAGTAAACCCATATATTCTTGCTGAGAGGTTTGGATACATCCAATTCTATCCAGACCTGACAACAGTTATATATGGTCATGTTCTTGTTAGGGATCCATATGTCTAATGGATGACCTAAGGCTTTTGCTATGTTTATGATTGCATTTTTATTATATAAAAAGATAGGGATTTTCGGAAAAATGAACCACACACGGGTCACTCGAAAATCCTTCTTTCTATTAAAATTAGGTTCTCATTTATTAGTCTCATAGAATGATGGCTCAACTACCATACATTTCGGCTCTAAAGTATTTTTAATTCTTCTACTTTTGTGATTTCTATGAAGATATGTCATATACGAAGAATTGTTAGATTATATATACCAGTTATTTTAAGTTTATAAAAATGGCTTAAATAGTTTTTAAATCAGTTCTTCATTATGAAAACTTACCAACTAATGTATATTTAGAAAAATTAATTAGTATAAACTTATATTTTGTAGTAAATCTTACTGTTTTGAAGTCACTTTTGCTAGAGTAGTGTACTTCCTCATGAAGAATCTCTTGCTGTATGAAAAATGGTCTCACTGCTTCGCTATAAGTCTTTTTTATATAAATCAGCGACTGAGAATTCAAAATGGAAGAGATGGGAATTGAAATTCATCTTCCTCTAATGAAGATGTTTTACTATGATCGTTACTCTGAGATGGTTTCCTATGCACATAATCTGGTTATCTTCATTTTGTACAATGGTCTTCATTACCCATCTTAAGATAGATACTAATTCAATAACTTGATTCTTCAATGTCCATTAAAGAAGCTTTTCTATTCTTCTTCCTATCGAGAAACCCCCAATTAAAAGGACCCTAATTTCCAGGGTTATTTCAAAAAGGAAATTTCAATTTCCGAACCTTATAACGAATCGAGCAGACCTTAATCTCTTAATATTCTCCTCTATCTTTGGCTTACAAAATCTTGAAGGATCCCTAAAACTAATCCTTCTTGATTTAGTTGAATATACTAAATACCTAATTTATAGTCTCTGAAACCTTTAAAAATAGTAAAGAAAGACTTTTAGTAGGTATCTTTTAAGGGTTTGAATCTTGGCTTCTGAACAATAATTCTATGATTCTTGAATCTAATTACCCAATTTTATGTAAACCCTAATTCCTAAATATCTTGAAAGAAACTTAAAAATGATAGACTGTGATAAATCAAGATGAACAAGGAGTTCAATCAAGATGAATTTGTGGCTTCAATTTCTCTCTTGCGTTTTCAGAGATAAAAAAACTTAGTCGTATGGGAAAATAGAATAAAAAAGCGATGAGTCAATTTTTGAAGATTGTGATCCTTTTTATCTCATTTTTTTCTACATTTTGATTCTTTTAAATTAAATTCAGCCAAAACCGTGCCTTTAATTGTCATTTAAGGCTCAAAATCAATATCATAATCCCCCGGTTCTATGTTCCATTTTGGCATTCGCCCCGACACGTCGGGTTTTTGCAATATATTTTTTAGAGGAAATGAAGTTTAGACTACAATTGAGTTTGCTTGAAAATAAGGTCTTATTTTCTAAGTTATTTTACAAGAGCGGGAGAGAGCTTTTCCAATTTCAAGTATCTTTTTTCAGCTTCTAATAAACTTTTTCTTACATAGTATACAGGCCAATGACAATTATCAAGTTCTCTTATAAATATCACACTCATGGTATAATCCAATATCGTTATGTAAATGAATAATATTTCTTTATATTTTGATTTGTAAAGATCTCTTAAGAGGATAAGTACTCATTTATTCGAATAAAATCTTAACTATATTTTGTAGTCCAATTAAAACAATTCGCTTGCCTCAATACTAAAAAAAGAGAGCACATTTGTTCGAAGATCTTGATACGATTGGTTTAGCTTCGATCCCTTTCTCACTAACTATATAACCTAAAAACTTCATATATCGTACCCCGAATGTACACTTCTCTGGATATAAATTTTAGTTTATAGTATTCAAGTTACAAAAATCTCTTCCAAATCGGAGAAAAAGTCCTCGTCTTTGGTGCTCTTCCCAATATATCATTGATATTCACTTCAACATTTCGTCTGATCTAATTCTTAAATTCCTTGTTCACCAACCATTGATAAGTGGCTCTAGTATTATTTAAAGCAAAATGTATTACTTTATAGCAGTGCAGACCCCTACATGTTATGAACAAAGTACTTGTTTATCCATCGGCTCCACATGTATTTGGTTATAACCTTTGTGGGAATATCTGAACGATAAAATATTATTTCCCAAAGTAAATTCTATAATGTGGTCTATTCTCAAAATTGGAAAAAGGGTCTTTTGGACATGCTCTGTTTAAATCGGTAAAGTCAACACACATTCTCTATTTCTCGTTCTTTTTTTTCACGAAGACTGGTTTGGTACTCCATAAAAGATATTAGGGTTATCTAATGTGGACCACCTTTTTGAGGTGATAATGTGTATCCTTGATAACCAATATCTACCAAATATCATGTTATACGTCGTTAGTGCATCCACCACTATGAACAAAATTGTTAACTTTTTCAAAAACGGTTTGCGGCCTAGCCCTACCACTCATTCGAACTCTCTGAGCCCCTTAGCGGTAACCCCCGTAAAGCCCAAAATTGTTCACTCCGATTGGAGAATATTTGGAGGGTTTCTCATCTGCTCATAAGTGGTCATGTATAATATTTTGGCAGAACTACGAGTGTCAATCAAAATTCTTCGAATTTCACTCCCCATAATGGAAGCTGATATAACCATTGCGTCTTTGGACGGACCAACCACCTCCTTAATGTCATCATCATCAAAACACAACAAAGGTGATTTATTTATGTATAGATGAGTCAAAGGGCCTGCTTCTAGTTGGGTTGTCAAACTCAATATGTGCCTATTCCGAGAAAAGTTGGTAATCCTTAAAACAATATCTCTGCAAAAGAGATAGTTAGAAATATAAAAGATTTACACAACTCACCAACCTTCCCCATGAACTTTGGTTCCTCGACCATCTGAACAATCCTCTGGTCAGGGTCTGTATCCAAATATTCCAAAGGCACATCAGACAAATCAACTATTTTAATGATCATTAGCGTATTTTCCTGTTACGGGGCCACCACAACTACCTTATTTCCTGCCTAATTTTTTGTTGGATTTTGGTGAGCTTCAATATTCCTCTTAACAAAACTTATCAATTTCCCATTTTCTAGAAAATTTTGAATTTTCTTTTTCAAAGATATGTAGTCCTTCGTATCGTGACCAAAATATTTATGGTGCTTGCAATATTTGTTAATCCTTTTATCTTTCTGAGTCTGAATTTGAAAGAGATTTTTGAACTGCACGTGATTTCGAGCCTTATCGAATTTTTTTGTTACCCACTCTGTAAATTCAGCATAATAAGTATGTCGGACCCACGTCTTGGACATGGGCCTTGTTGGCTACTTGACGTTAACAAGTTGTTGTTTCGTCTTCGGTCTCAATGGTGCTTGACTCATGGTCAAAATGTGGTTGGAGGATGAAATATTTTGATTGGTTGTGGCTGATAATCTGGAGCGGGTGACTGTTGATATACAACCATTGGTAATTGCAAATTATGTTGTCCTTGTTGGGGCATAGAGATAAGCTCCGTTGCTTGGGTCTCTTCCACGATTATCAACTTCTCAACATGTGCTAATAAAGCGCCAAACATTAAGGGCTGATTCTTAGCGGCGTTGTCTCTTAAAGTTTTGAGGAGAAGCCATTATTTATACTCAGCGCAAGAGACTAACTCCTCACAACCATCCAGACCGGTTTTTGTTTGAACAAATGCCTTGTATACTCCCTCAGACTCTCTCTGACCTTTTGTAGGTAGTTAATGATTGTATCTCCATTCCCTCTGAACATTTTTATTCCCACATATTAGTGTTTAAATAAAGTCCAGAACACGACACAGTATCTTGTTATCATCCTCAAATGTAGTTAATGATTGTATCTTCATTCCCTCAGAACTTTTTTATTCCCATAAATTATTGTTTAAATTAAGTTCACAACATGTCAAAGTTTTTTATAGATCCCTCCGGTAATCGGTTATACGACTTTAATGCGTCATTTTAAAAGTCTGAAAGAAAGCACGATACAACATCTTGTCGTCATCCTTAAAATTTATCATAAAGTTTTAAACTGCCAATGTGGTTATTAGGGTCTTGGCTCCCATCGAACTTTTCCAGCTTTGATATATCAAAACATGTTGGCATGCGCCCTATCATAATTTCCACAAACAAAATAGATGCTCTTCAATTATGTTCTTGCTTGTAAAGATTACCCCCCGGACCTTCATTAATCACTGTACCCTTATCTGAAAGATTTACAAATTTATTACTTACTCTGTAATCAAAATTCTGGTTATCCGAGAAAAACTGAATGTGGTTCGTCGCTTGCAATTGTTCCATTTTTCCTACAGTCTCTGTCCTTTGCTTCTAATATGATGTTTGTTTATCTGAATTATCTTGTGTCTTCCTCAAATTACTCACCAGTCAGGACGACCAATGATAATCGGATTGAGCTTCATTCCTAAGTGCTTCTTCTGTGATGACGTTCTCTTTCCAGAGAAGAAGATTTGTCTGAGTTGTAAAGTGAATAGTTACTCGACTTTGAAGACTCATAGCGACACCTTATATTCTTCTCTTTCTTCAAATTATAACGACTTCAGTATCTCTCATCCCTTTGTTTATCCTTTAGCCGATGACCGAACTCAGTATCAATATCCTCAGAAGAGTGCTCTCTTTTATCCTCTTATTGGACCTTTCTAGCTATCATTATAACATCATTTTCAGTAATAAACTTTACAATGTCCTCCAACACCTCTTTTTGTTGTTCCACCAAAACAGACTACGCGAGTTTCTCTTCAACAAATTTTTTATCGTATTGCTGGTCTTCAAACTATTGTTATTCGGGCACAGCTTCGATCATTAAACTCTTATTTCTGAGTTCAGGCTTTTCTTGCATTTTGGTATTTATCTCTTCTAAAGAATTCTCCAACGCGCTAGACCTTCTTGTATTGTTTTACAAATTGAATTTGGGTACTATATTACCTTCCATTGTGGTCTTCAAGAATAGTTCAGAAATATCATAGAGGATATTAAGTCTAAGGTATTTGCGGAAGTCTGATTCTAGAAAGAGAAACACACAAATTCTAGAAAGAGAAATTGTCAAAAGTATTAATAAAATAATAATTGTCCACATTTACCCATAAAGGAAATATTGTTATATATAGTAATGATGACGGACCCAAATACCACATGGTGGGTCTATTTATGGTTATTTCATCCCATTATTCTACTAAGTAACACATGTTTGTTCTTTATTGCACAATATACCCTCAATGTTACACATTTATTGGGCTTACATTATAAAGTAAATATCAGGTCTATAGATAACCGATTAGATAAACAGGTCGAACATATCCTACCCTTATTATCACGGACCTTGATACTTTTGGTGTGTTTAAATATAGTCTGCCACTTCTGCATGCACTATTCATAATTATATTTAATGGTCTTGTTGGTGAGTTTCATTTTATTAGTGGGCAATTATATGCTTCAACTTTTCAGATTGTTAATATGAATGGAAATGGTGAAAGGTTGATTGGATTTTGGACAAGTAGAGAAGGACTTGTAAATAGTTTAGAGTCAACAAATTATGACACTTACTACACGAGGACTGGTCATCTTAGAGCTATTATATGGCCTAAGGAGGTGACCTCTATTCTTAAAGGTTGGGAGATTCCTACAAATGCGAAGACATTGCGTATTGTTGTCTTAAAAATGACTATATTTACTAAGTTTATCCAACTAATTATGAATTCAAGGACTAACAAGACTAAATCATCTTCTATAGACGCATTTGATACAGTCATACCAGTAATCCTACATTCTATTACGGATGAGTACATGTCATTTAAGAAAACTAGCGCGAGAACTGTTGATGACATTGAAATTGGGAAATTGAGAGAGAATTTTTATCAACCGAAAGAGGATGATGTAGACAAGACGGCCCACAATTATGTAGTTGTTTTGGACAAACGCAAATAAGACTTATTTCTCACTCGGGTATCATATTAGAACTTTTAGATACTCAAATCGAACATCTTGACGAGCCCAACGACTATCGAAAACATCACAAGCATGTCACAAAGTTTGGACCCTAAACCCCACTATTTAAGGTCCTAAATTGCTGCTTTATTGTTTTATTGAATTTTTAAGCTTTTTGCACGTTTATATTTAATAGCTAAACTGTTAAAAAACAAAGAGAGAAGTAGCCGCAGGAAGCGGCTAGGGTTTTGTGTTTATTAGAAAATGTTCCTTTTTGTTTTATTGATGCATTAGAGATGTTAACTCAATAGTAAGGCTCTCAATATATAGAGAACTTAGAGGCCTATACAAGGAAACTTAATACACTGAATATTCTAACACTCCCCCTCAAGTTGTGTAGTGGGATCACCAATACCCAACTTGGATAAAACTGATTCGAATATTCTTGCATCAACCGCTTTTGTCAGGATGTCTGCCAGTTGGTCTTCAGATCTAACAAACGGAAGTTCGACTGTCCCATCTTCAATCTTTTCTTTTATGAAGTACCTATCTATTTCAACGTGCTTTGTTCTATTGTGCTGTACCGGGTTCTCTGAAATATTTATCGCAGTTTTATTATCGCACATTAACTGAGTTGGACACTTCAGAGGGGATCCGATTTCTTTCATTATCTTCTTTAACCAAAGTATCTCGGTAATTCCCTTAACGATTCCTCTAAATTCTGATTCAGCACTTGACAGTGATACTACTTTCTGTTTCTTACTCCTCCAAGTCACCAAGTTACCTCCAAGAAGAGTAAAATAGCAAAGCAGTTGATCGTTTGTCGTTAGGATTCCCTCCCCAATCAACATCTGTGAATACTTCAACATCAAGGTGTCCATTTTTCTTAAAAATTATGCCTCTTCCTGGTGTGCCTTTGAGATATCGAATAATCCTCATTACTGCCTCCATATGGTGTTCTTGAGGATGATGCATGAACTGGCTAACTACTCCCACCGCGTATGCAATGTCGGGTCGAGTGTGAGCCAGGTAAATCAATTTCCCCACCAACCTTTGGTACCTTTCTTTACTCGCTGGTCTGGCCCCTTCAATTATTTTTAGTTTGTGATTCACAACCATAGGAGTGTCATTTGGTTTGCAATACACCATGCCAACTTCAGCTAATAAATCCAATATATATATTTTCGTTGGGAGATATAAATCCCTCATCTTGACCTAAGAACCTCGATTCCAAGGAAATACTTCAATCCCCTAAGGTCTTTCATTTCGAACTCCTTAAAGAGATTTTTTCTAAGAGAGCTAATTTCTTCTTCGTCATTCCCCGTTATAATCATATTGTCGACATATATTATAAGACAAGTGACTAATTCTCCTCTCTTTTTGTAAAGCAAGGTATGATCCCCATTACTCTGTTTGTAGCAATCCTGCTTCATTGCCATTGTAAATCTCCCAAACCAAGCACGAGGAGACTGTTTGAGCCTATATAATGTTTTTTCAGTTTAAATACCTCATTTTCTTGAAAACCACCAGAGAACCTTTGTGGGGGTTCTATATATACCTCTTCTTACAAGTCTCCATGTAAGAAAGCATTCTTTACTTTCTCCCCCTGAGCACGAGATTGGTGGTCAAAAAAATAATCGGATTCTAAGAAGTCACAATCCACGGTGACATGGATTCGACGAGTAACCGGATTGTAACACCGATATACCATTTGATGAACACCGTACCCAACGAATACACACTTTTTAGCACACGGATTAAGTTTTTTTCGACTAGTTTTAGGGATATGAACAAACACCGAACAACCAAAGACACGAGGTGGTAAGGTCATAACAGATGGAATTGTAACTTGGGTGGCAAGCACTTGTAATGGAGTTTTATTTCCTATACATCGGGTTGGTAGACGATTTGCAAGATACGTAGCTGTAGCAAGAACTTATGGCCAAAGAGAATGAGGAACTCTAGATTCAATCATAATAGCACGAGTTTTTTCAAGTAAAGTACGATTTTTTCGTTCTGAAGTACCGTTTTGTTGAGGTGTGTTAGGACAAGTGGTTTGATGGATAAGACCATTTGTTTTGAAAAAAAGTAAGCATTGTTTGGTTGACAAACTCTGTTCCATTATTAGAACGGAGTATCTGTATTTGTTTTCAAATTGAGTCAAAATCATTTTGTAAAAACAAACAAATATTTCTCATACTTCCGATTTATGTTCATGAAGTATATCCAAGTCATTCTTGAGAAATCATCCGCAAATAAAACAAAGTATCTCATTTGATTGTTAGTGGAATTTGGTGTTGGACCCCAAACATCAGAATGGATTAGCGAAAAAGCATAATCAACTGTAGTATTACTTTGATTAAATGAGACCCTACGATTTTTTGCAAGAATGCAGGTTTCACATTTCTCATGAATGAAATTATTCAAAAAAAGACTATGAAACAAACTTTTAAGATAGCTAAAAGAAGGATGACCAAGTCGTCGATGCTATAACCAAAGTTTCCTTTCGGTTGTTCCGTGAGCAAGCATGGCCTGCCCCTTATGAACTACCTCATCAACATAATAGGGACCTCCTTATTCAGTACAACGCCCAATGATCTCCTTCGTACGAATATCCTGTAAAATGCAAAAAAAAAGGATACATAAGAACCACACAGTTGACTTGTTTTATCACTTGACTAACAGATAATAACTTTAAGGATAGTGAAGGAATGTAGAGGCAGTTTTTAATTTCTATTTTTTCCGAAAAAATAATTGAACCTCCCCCTTTGACTTCACAAATTTCTCCACTAGCAGTAAAATAATTGAACCTCCCCCTTTGACTTCACAAATTTCTCCACTAGCAGTCTCAATATGGGACTTCTTTGAAGATGACATGTCACCAAAGTCTTTAGGATCATAAGACATGGTGTCCGTAGCCCTGCAATCAAAGATCCAATTCATTGATTTCTCAAACCCTTTACCTCCAAGTTTTTCATAGGAGTTCGTCGTCATTCCTCCAAACCAGTGCCACTTTCTTGCTCATTTTTAGTCGGATCTTCACCGCCACTTGTAGACGAAGCCCGTTTGACATTAGATCTGAAACGCTGATTATTTTTCTCCTTATGACCGTCCTGCCACCATTCTAGATAGCCAACCAGCTGGAAACATGTCTCTTTAGTGTGTTTCTTCATTCCACAATGAGTGCAATACAACGTGGATTTATCTTCTTTCTTTTTGGATCGGAATTTAAACCTCTGTGCAGAATCTTTAGCAGCCAAACCCATTCTAATTTCAATCGAGTCACTATCAGAAGAACTTGATTTTATTATATTAAGCCTAGCCACTTCCTTTCGTATTGTAGCATATGCTGTTTCAACGGAAGGAAGATTATCCTTTTTCAGGATATCTCTCTTGACTGGTTCCAGCTTGTCATTAATCGTCATTAGCAATTGATAGAGTTTTTGTTCTTGAGTCTTCTTATTGTAGATCTGAATGTCTTCTGGGTCTTTCATAGGGTTCGGATCTCGCCTATCTATAGACATCCAGATGTTCTGCAGTTTGTTCCACAAGTCTTCTAGTGTATCGGACCCTTGTCTAATGAATTAGCCCTCTTATGAAGGTCAAACACCTGTAACGAATCTGTGCCAGAACCGTATGTGGTGGCTAACCCATCCCAGAGGGCTTTTGCAGTGGGATATTGCGAGACATTATTCACCAAGCTGGATTCAAGATTTCGGATAATCCATGTGAAAACACATTGATCATCTTGTTCCCACCTTGTATATGTTTTGTCTGTTTTGGATGAAGGTGTCGGCTCCCCTGTAATGTGAGAACCTCTCCCCCTTCCCTCAATTGCTTTCTTCATCAGGTTTGCCCATAGGGCATAGTTGTCACCACCGAGTTTAATCCCTAGGGATAAATTCTCGGGGTTAGTTGTTTGTTGTTGTGTTCCGAGACCATTTCTCAGAATGGCAGCAATCTGCATTGTTAATTCATCAGGGATTTGACTGACCACGACTTCATTGTCATCCATCTTTGTTGAGGATGTTCATAATCCCCAGAATCGCACGTGCTCTAATACCATGTTAAAAAACAAAGAGAGAAGTAGCCGCATGAAGCGGCTATGGTTTTGTGCTTGTTAGAAAATGTTCTTTTTTGTTTTATTGATGCATTAAAGATGTTAACTCAACAGTAAGGCTCTCAACATATAGAAAACTTAGAGACCTATACAAGGAAACTTGATACACTGAATATTCTAACATAAACAAATCTACTTATGTTCAAATTTTATTAAACTATAATTTAGAGTATATATTTTGTTTTCTAATTTTATTTAAGGTTTTTCATTAATTTATATTTAAGGCACGTTTAATTTTATTTTGAAAGTTAATCTTTTTTAAACAATAAGAATTCAAACTTCGCTTATAATAGAATTTTATGTTTTTAGATCAAGATTTCGCGTCTTCTTTTACTAATTTTTTATATTTCACTGTATCAATTGTTTATAAACAATGTTTTATTATTTCATATAAAAAATTGAAGTACCATCCACCAAATGGTATAACTAATATTATAGTCTAATATATTATTTTGTTTCCAATAAAAAAACTAATATATTATAGTCATGGAAAATATCGACCAGTGTAAAAATATTAGTTGATTTACAAATTAAAATAATTAAAATTTTATTAATGACTGTCCAAAAGTTATAAAAAAAAATTGGGTGAAATATAAATTCGTTAGTAATGGCGTGAATACACATGTTGACTTTTTTAATTTTGAAAGTGTAGTGAAAATTGTTAAATGGAGAAATAATATAAATGACTATTTTCATCTGTCAAAATAATCAATCTCACAAAATATATATATTATAACTAGAAAATATAATCAAGATCCTATTGAAAAAATAGGTTTTTTAGTTTTATTTTGTAAAAAATAACAAATAAATGTTAAAGCTGCTCCAATAGATGAAATGTGGAATCGAAATCTAAAATCACAGGCAAAATATAACATTAAATGAAATAATAATTAAAAATAAAATTATTTTATTTTTAAAAATAACTTCTATATAAATAAGATATATATGTTAATTAAGATATTTTGATCTTATTTAAGTTTGAATTAATATTATTAACAAATCAACTTTTAAAAAATTAATGATATTTATGAATGATTATATTTGAGAATTCATGGTTAACGTATTTTGTCTAAAGAAATCTATTTGTATTATTTTGTATCCAAATGATCATTTTTGTATTTGTAATTGTTTTTGTTAGCTTTTTTTTTTCATGTATGGTTATCGCTTGTGATTACAGATACAAAAAAAACAAACAAAAGCAACAATTTCGATACAAATATAACATCATTGATTTTTTTTATACACGTGACCAATTTTGGTGACCAATCATGGTTTGTAGTATATTTTTGACTTAGTATTGATTACTCTAAATGCTAGTAATGGATTTTTTGGTCTTATGGAGTGTATATTACGAATGAGCAATTTACACTTTTATAAGTGGTGTGGATTACTTCTAATTAAAAGGTAGTTTGAGAAAGAGTTTTGGGTATTAATGTTTAGTATAGAATGTAGAGAGATAAATGAGGTGTGTGCTAGAAGTAAATCTTGATTACCTTCATTAATGAAAATGGTTGGGGTATTTATACTCATTTAATTATCCATAGGCCTTCCGGATCGGGTTGTGGGCTTGGGTCAAGTTTTAAAACACATTAGCCCAAGAGATGAAATGACTAGCAACTAGCTGAGTAATGGTCCACTAAATTATATTGTTCGTTGGGGCATAGTATTGGATATATCTGAACTGCCCTCCGAATATATACAATGGTATGTGTCAATGAAATCTGACCTCATTAGTAGCCCCTTTTGGTTCTTGCAATGAATCTTTGGAAGAGCTAATTCGAACAAATAAAGCTCAGTATGTATTCAAGGTGAACGTCCGATCTGCCCTTCGTATCCGAACTGAGTCTTGATCAGATTTGAAGAGATGAACTTTACAGTTAAGAATTCCAAAAGTCAGTTTCTTGAAGTGGGACACATGTCAAGTTTTGGTTTGACCTCTCATCTGTTTTTTCTCCTAGAATCATGTACCTAATTGGCTAAAAAGTAAATCAGAGTGTAACCCCCATACTTCATAGCCCCTAATCATTACTTTGATTGATTTGTCTTCCACTAGGTAAACTCATACATCTTTGTCTCTATATAATCGGTTTCATTGTTGTATTGTATGTGAGAACACAAAAAAATTCTAGAGAGAGAAAGCTTGATAATTCTCTTCAATTGTGCCTGGATAAATTTATGTTCACAGCCAGAAACGCATTGGTGAAAGGAGGATGGCTAAATTTATCTGATTTGGAAAGAGCAAGAAGAGACGCAAGAGTTGCAGCGGGACTCCCTGCCTCTCCCTGTGTTGAAATCAGTCGATAAAAAACAAGCATAAACCAGAGCTTATCATCATCAAACACATCAAAGGTTAGAAAAACACTTTTTTTCCCAACCCTATCTCCCTTACAATCAGGGTCTTCAGTTCAAGAGTCCCAAGACCCTCTGCTTAAGAGAAGGCAGTTTCCAGTGTTAAGAAACCCTTCATGTGCATGGGTTCGGATGCTGAGAAATCCACTCCTTGCAGGGAAACTCGTCTGTCTAAAGCCAAAAGTACTCCATCTTCTTCGAAACCTACTAGTTCAGAGACAGTAAAGCTCCTAACAGATACCAAATCGTTCGAACATCAGTCGAGCGTCATGGGGGAGACCATGGAGAATAGTATGGAAGACACTCCATTCGAGACATCCGGACAGACAGCGGATAATAAAGCAGATCGGAAAACCAAAATGAAGTGGGCTTATCCAATCCTGATGCACTTCTGAAGTGTCCCGAAGGGAAAGTTAGACCAAACTTCCAAAAGGTTAGCGTGAAGTATCTGATAGCTCTTCAAAACATTGCTTATGTATACACTCATACTGTTGAGTTGGGTCGGATCCGAACAAAGTGGGGCATCCCTGAATCTGTCAAAGTGAGAATTCTAGTCACTCCGGAGATCCCCATTGACTTTAAATCCCACGAGTTGGTGGTATATATTGAGCGGCTCAATTGGGGCCTTCGGTTTCCTCTGGACCCAAAAATCGTCAGGTATTTCCACTTAGTCAAGTTATATCCAAGACAACTGAGCCCAAATGCAAGGTATACATTGCTGGCTGGTATAATGGCATCTAGGTTGTCAAAAATTCCTCTACCCATAGAGCAATTTACTATCGTGGCTGGTCTATGCAGAAATCATCATATTCCTTTTTACCACTACAACATGGGAAATGATTTCAAGGTGGTAAACAATATGTTGGAGTCCGAGAAGCCATGGAGGACTCAATTCCTTTTTATTAGTGGGGTGTGAGAGAATTTCAAAAAGATAAACTCCATCACAAACCCCAGCCAGCTAACCAGCCGCTGTAAGAGTTCAAGTAATATATGATCGTATTTTTATTGATTTCTTAAATGTTATGTCAATATTTCGAACTGATTATTGTGTTTTGTTGTAGTATTGGTAAAACAGTTTCTGGAGCACCTGGAAGCAGGCCAAGCTACATGTACCAAGTTAAATGAATAAGCATCAAAGAGATAGGGAAACGGTTTCCATAATTGCTTTAATTCTGGAAACTTCGTAAGGTCTCACCTTTGGAATACTACGGGGAGTAGAGATCTTACTTGGGAGCAGTTGACCACTCCTCCTCCAGCAGATGTTATTTTGAAGAGAACTGAGGCTAAAGACGACAAACTTCACTTGCCTTCCCGGAACAAAGCCCCTAGCTACCTGGACAAGATGAAGAAGAAGAAGAAGAAGACCAAAATTGACAAATCTCAACAAGTCGTTGAAAGGGTGAGTTCAGAAAACCAAGGAGGAATCAACGCCGTTTTGCTGGAGGTAGTTGAAGTTACAGTCAAGGAAGCTGGGGGATTGGATCATCCGCCATAGATTACAAGTAAAAATCATAAGAGGCGCAAACAGAGTACTGGCGAAAGAGCTGCAAAGAAAAAGAAAAGTAGCTTAGGGTCAGAGATAATTCTGCGTCCTTCTGAGCATCCTCCTCCTATTCCTACTGGTCCTCCTCCACAAGAATAAATCCCACCAATCCTTCATTCTCAAACATTCCTCCCGGCCGAACAGGTAGTTGCCGAAAGATATGTCAATTTGGATGCATTTCAGAACATGTATTTCAGTGATCTGGACAAGGATGACTTCGCGGATCTTTATCCTCATACTAATGTGGCCAATGTTGTAACCCATAACGGTGATACATATGTGAGTTCAAGCGAACAACTTACTTTAAGTCATGTCCTTTTGGGTTATATTTGTCCGATACTTGACCTGGAAAGGAAAGTGAGGGAACAAACAACGACCATAATCTCCCTAACACCAGAAAACCAGGGTTTGAAGAATAGTCTCTCCACTGCTCAGCAAAGTATAGAATCCTTAAAGAAGGAAAAATAGGACTTAGCTGCCGAACTGCGCAAGTCGAAATATACTCAACAAAACCTCCAAAACAATTATTTCGGATTGGAAACTTCTTCTTCCACCAAAATCAAATCTTTGAATGAGCAACTAGAGGTTAGTGCCAATATTGTCAAAAATTTATCCGAAGAAAAAGCTAACTCGAAAAAGTTTCTCAAGGAGAAGACAGATGAAAAATCTTCTTTAATAAGCAATTAAGCCCAAGAGATAGCTGCAGTAATAGAGAAGTATGCTACTCAAATAGTGGATTCTTTAGAGAAAAAAGACGATGGGGTTAAGTCATACATGGTTTTGCTATTCCATGAGGCTTTCCTGAAAAGGACTTTTGGTGTTTTGTGGAAATATGTATCGTACGAGGATATCCCTTTCCATACCATGGTAGCTGGTGACAAGCATGGTTACTTAAGTGGAGAAGATTATCATGAAGAAATTGGTGAGAGCTCAAGTGTTGAGCTCAAGAGTCCCAAGAAAGGCGATGGTGATAAAGGAACTGAAGGGAACAAACCCTAAGGTTATGATGTTATGTTATGTGTGTTTTTTAAAAAACTAAAGTCTTTGGATGGCCAAGATATTTTGTTGTGTGTCTTTTTTTTAATCCCTGTCTTAAAAACCAAAGCCTTTGAATGACCAAGGCATTTTGTGAATTATGGATCAGACATATTCCAATCAAGTTTTATTACTGCATCTTCCTTTTGTACGAACTCCATTTCCTTTTTATAGTTAATGCCCTAAGTAATTTTTGATTTGTTAAATAAGCGTTTAATAAGCATTGAATGACTCCAATCACAAATTTTTAATAATTGTGATTTAACAAATTCGATCAACTCAAAGATACTTCATTTGAGAGCCAAGGTATTTAATGAGTATTTAATTTATCCGATCGCCTTATGCCATGGTCAAGAATTCTGAACCAGACTTTTGAAGAACTCGGACACCTTATTAAAACCTCCTCGTGCCACCAGGGTAGGAAAGAGTATGCCCCATAATATTTTACATTGAAGTATTAAAAATGTAAATATTTACATAAAAGTTTCATTCTAAATATAACCTGAGATGTTCAATGTTCCATGGGTGCTTCAATACTCTACTTTCTTTGTCTTGAAGTTTGTATGTCCCTGGCTTGACTTTTTCACATACCAAATAGGGACCTTCCCAGTTTGGAGCTAACTTTCCATACTGTTTCTCTTTAGTGTATAAGAAAACTTTCCTCAAGACTTTTTCTCCCAATCAATTTTTTTTTAAATTTGGACGCAAATCTACTTCTCATTAAACCCTGATAGTGCGATGTTCTTAAATGTGATTTGACTCTTCTTTCTTCAATCAAATCCAACTAATTCCTAACTGCCAGATCATTTGCATGTTCGGAATAGTTATGGATTCTGAAATATTTTAAATTAGCTTCTATGGGTGTAATCGCATCCATGCCATAAACCAGAGCAAAAAGGGATTCTTGTGCAGCAATTCGGGGAGTAGTTCGGTAAGCTTAAAGTTCTTCCTGCAAATAACTTGGCCACTTCCCTGAAACTCCTTCTAAATTCTTATTTAAGCCGGGAAATATTGTTCAGTTAGCAACTTCAACTTGTCCATTAGCTTGAGGGTGGAATGGAGAGAAAAAAACAGTGTTGAATTCCTCTGCAAGTGCAGGACATCTCCATATCCTTATTATCAAATTGTGGCCCATTATTTGTAGTCATCTTCCAAAGGACTCCAAATATGCAACATATATTGGATAGAATAAACTTTATAACCGCCTTAGAAGAGGTTCCAACTAAAGGCGTTGCTTCTATCCATTTAGAAAAATAGTCAATTCCCACTATTATCGTTCGATATCCACCGGATGCCATGGGAAGAGGCCCAACCAAATCCAGCCCCATCTATCAAAAGGTATTGGTTCGGATATGGACTCCATAGGAACTGATGGCATATGGATTTCATTTCCATATCTCTGGAAATGATCACACCTCTTGACCATATCTTTGGCATTTGGACATTATCGTTGGCCAATAGTACTTTGTTAATAAGACTCTTCGGGTTAAGGCCTTATAGCCACAATATGCAGAGCCTTCTCTATCGTGCAGTTCTGATAAATTTTGTTGGGTTTCTTCAAATCCTAAGCAACGCAAGAGGGGCCTGCTAAAGGATTTCTTATAGAGAACTTCTTTTAACACTAGGAAACCACGAGCTTTATATTTAATTTTCTTAGCCAGGGATTTATCCGGAGGTAAACTCCCATTAGAAATAAACTGAAATACATCATACCTCCAGTCTTTGGGTTGAATGACGAATATACTCATACTATCTTCATTCTCTTTCCTCTTTTCTTGGCCTGAATCTATCGGCGGACACTCTAGCATCAGGATCCATGGGTAGGACTCATAATTGGCTATGGTTGTTAAAGAGTCTGCCACAGTATTCTCTGATCTAGGGATATGTTCATACTGGATACTTTTGAAATTTGCAGTAAATTCTCTCAATATGAGAAAATATTGTATCAATTGTTCCTTCTTTGCCTCAGATTTCCCCTGCGCATGGTGAACAAGTAGTTGGTAGTCACTCATTAATCGGACTCTTTTCGCCCCACGTATAAGGGCTAGCTTGAGACCAGCTATAGTTGTTTCATATTCAGATTCATTGTTGGAGTCCCTGAAACCAAAACATATAGCCTGGTACATAGTATCACCATAGGAAGAAGTTAAAAAATTCCAGCCCTACACCCCATAGTACTAGACCCACCATCAGTTCGGACTACCCATTCTTTTTTAGATTGGTTTTCTTGCATTTGCCCGGGGGTCCTATCAGTATGAGACTGTACCAGGAAATCAGCCACTGATTGAGCCTTGACTGTCGTTCGGGGGGCAAAGTCAATATCAGAATCACCATGCTCAACTGACCACTTGGTCATTCTACTTGATATATCATCCTTTTGGAGAACATTCTTCATAGGAAAAGGTGTTGGGACAACTAATCTTGGAAGTAGAGTCTCATTTTTCTTGATGTGATTACCAATGCCAAAGCCAACTTTTCAAACTTCAAATATCTTCTTTCAGCATCCAGTAGACTTTTTCTAATATAATAAACTGGACGGGGTAATTATCCACTTTTCTTACTAGCACAACACTTACTGCGTACTCAGGCACAGCTAAGTATATATAAAGTTTCTCCCCTTGAACAGATTTAAAGAGATTCTTGGGTGAAAACAAATGCTTCTTGATTTCAAGAAATGCTTGATCACACTGAGGGGACCAGTTAAAGTCGTTGGCATTCCTTAATACCTAAAAAATGGAGTACACTTGTCTATTGATCTTGAAATAAACCCGTTCAACGCAGCCAACCGCCCGGTTAACCTTTGGACTTTTTTAGTGCTTCGAGGATTGTCCATAGCCAATAGAGCATTGAGTTGATCCACATCAGGTTGAATCTATTTTTCATTTATAACATAACCCAAGAACTTTCCAGATCGGACCCCAAAAACACATTTCTCAGGGTTTAATTTTAAATTGACAATCTTTAAGTTAGAAAACGTCTCTTGAAGATCGGATATATGCGCATCTTCTTCAAGGATCTTCACCATCATGTCATCTATCTAAACTTCCATATATATGTTAATCTGACTAGCAAAAGCTTTATTCACTAACCTTTGATAGGTAGCCCCATCATTTTTTAATCCAGATGGAATCATTTTATAACAATGAAGACCTCTATCTGTAATAAAAGTTGTGTGATCATGATCCTCTGGATCTACTTGTATCTGGTTGTACCCTGAAAATGCATCCATGAAAGACAACAGCTTGTTCCCAGAGGTAGAATCCACTAGTTGATCTATCCGAGGAACATGATAAGGATCTTTGGGACATGCCCTATTATGATCAGCGAAGTTAATACACATGCGCCATTTTCCAGTCTAAAACTTGACTAAAACAGGATTAGATGTCCATAATGGGTACTGAGATTCTTTGATATGGCCCATATTGGTCAAGCGATCAACTTCTTGAACAATTACATCTACATTTTCTTTAGAGAATGACCTTCTTCTTTGTACAACTAGTCCAACATCAACTCGTACTAACAGCTTATGACAAATCACATCAGCAGGCACTCCGGTGACATCATCATTGCACCATGCAAATATATGTAGATTATCTGATAAAAAAGATAATAGCCTTTGTTTCAACCTTGGTGTCAACTTGGTACCAATTTTAACATATTTTTCCCTTAACTAGGGAATAAATTTCAACTTCCTCTATAGGTATTATGACACAATTTCATCCTCTTCGGTGGAAGGCTCCAATAGTTGCTAATCTTTGTTAACCTGAACTGCCTCCAAAGATTTTGAGGCAAGGGATGTTGCATAGCATTCCCTAGCTATCTTCTGGATCCTTCGGACGACACCCACTTGTCCTTGCACAACATATTTTAAGCATTGATGGACAAAAGAAGCCACAACATGCATCCTAGAGAGCCAAGATCTCCCAAATATTGCATTATAAGATGTTGGGCAATCCACTCCAATGAATAACACCCTTACCATTTACTTGAATGGCCCTTTACCTAACAATACTTCTTCTTCGAATTCTCCAATCACATCTGTCGAACTCCCTGTGAAGTCCACAATATTCTGTTTGAACGTTGAATAACCGAGGGGTTTCTCATCTGTTTGTATGAACTTAAAAATAATATATTCGTCGAACTGCTTGTGTCAATCAGGATCCGACGTATCTCATTTCCTCTTACAAATTCCCCTATCACCACGACGTCTTTATGAGTCCATGCAATATCTCTTAGGTCATCCTCATCAAAAAATATGATATGGGCTGTACTTTGGTACAAATGTGTGGAAATTATTTCATCAAACTGGGTAGTCAAACTATTGATGTGTCTCTTCCTTGAAGAACTGGAAGGTGCAGTCACAATGTCTCCCCCGAATATTATTAAAGACTCAACATATTTAACCAGATTGGAAGTAGCGGTCTTGTCTGTTATCATCCCTACCCGATTTTAAGTTGGATCAGGATCTAATTACTCAGAATCCACATCAAATCTTTCAATAATCACCATAGTGTCCTCCTGTATAGACATTCCAGGAAGAACCGAAGGCGTAGTTATCTGGGCCACAGAATCAGCCAAGTTATCCGGATTCAATCCATGCCTAAGAGAGGCCATTGCCACTTGTTCAAAGTAATCTGCTAACCCATTATTTATATTTACAAACCTGTTGATGTATTCTTTCAAAGACTTATTTGGCTCTTTGACACAATGGATGATCGCATTTCCATTACCTTTAAGCTCCTTACTTATAACGAATTACCTCTAAAAAGCAGCCCAGAACATGTCAAAAAAAATTATAGAACCATGAGGAAGACTATTATACCATTTAAGGGCACTCCCATTGAAGGTTTGAGAGAAAGCCTTACACGACAATCGGTCCTCATCGTCAAAGTTCATCATAAAGTTCTTGAATTATTCTATATGGTTTTATGGATCTTTACTCCCATCGTAGTGTTCCATCTTGGAACTGTCAAACCTTTTACGAAGGTACTCGAAGAGTATTTTTATGGATAACGGTGATTGTCTCCAGTTTTGGCTACGACTAAACACGATACCTTCGTTCGGATTAGAAACAAATACCTGGTTTGGATTGGAAAGCAAAGGGATCAATCAGCAAACGGTCAATATGTTGATCAGCTGAACCCTTCATTTTCCATGATACTTCTTGAGCCTGTCATGCCTATCCTCTTTCTTGAATTCTTTTTGGTGAGCCTTATTTTCTTTTTTGACCATCCTTCATCACTGTAGGATGAAACTGACTCTTTAAGCTCTGCATCATTAGAGGAGCTGCTGGAGGATTCCGAAATCGAACTCTACACACGCTTAGATCGATACATTTTCTTAGAACTGAGATGAGTCTTTAGAGACTGCTGATTCTCACCAGAATTATCAGTATGGTGAAGTGTCGACGAACCGTATTTTTCTTTAACTTCTTTCTTTGCTTGTTTAACTACCTTCAAAGCCTCAGTTTCAGCCCTTAATTGATCTCACTCCTCAATAGTGTACTCATTATTCTCTTTTGCTTCTTCCACCTCTGGAGGTGGTGTATTCTGTGCATTTGGATCCATTTGAACTAGTTGTTATTACTGGTGTTGAATTTGTGATTTAGGCACCGTCGTCTCCCACTGTGGTCACCAATTTGGTGTAGATTATATTTTATTAAAGGGAAGTTTGGGAAAGAGTTTGGGGTATTTAATTTTTAATACCGAATATAGAGAGAAAAGTGAGGTATGTGCTAGTAGTAAATCTTGATTACCTTTATTAATGAAAGTGGTTGGGATATTTATACTCATTTAATGATCGATGGGCCTTCCGGGTCGGATCATGGGCTTTGGTAAAGTTTAAAAACCCATTAGCCCAAGAGATGAAAGGACTAGCAACTAGTTAAGTCATGCTCCATTAAGTTATATTGTTCGGTGGGGCATGGTATTGGATATGTATAAACTGCCCTCATGATATATACAATGGTTTGTGTCAATGAAACACAACCTCATCAATAAGTAGTCTTCTTAGTTCTTACAAAATTATCGATGATTGACTAACATCTTGAATTCTTTATCAGGGACATTTGTTGAAACTTGATTATGCTATATTCTTTGAAATCGCACATTTTTGCTTTATGTGCATATGTATGTATGTATGTATGTATGTATGTATGTATGTATGTATGTATGTATGTATGTATGTATGTATGTATGTATGCATGTATGTATGTATGTATGTATGTATGTATGTATGTATGTATGTATGTATGTATGTATGTATGTATGTATGTATGTATGTATGTATGTATGTATGTATGTATGTATGTATGTATGTATCCTTTTCTAGTTTTGTCTACAACACAAAAGAAGAGTCATCTCTTCTATATACCTACGGTTCCTCACGCTGAGGTTGACAATTGTAGTAGTGAAATACTAGATTATGTTGATAACTTGCAGTTGGGCTACCAAGTTGTACGGCACGAAAGAGAAAGATGACCGAGAAAGAAAACAATTCTAATTGAGTGGAGGGAGAAAACTGAGGTCAAATTTTATAATTTAATCGTACCTTACAGGTTTTATAGGAAAGCAAGAGTCTAAAATATGTTTTACAACTCTAGATAATGGTAGAGGTGTTTTAAAGATTATGATTGGATTAGATATGAATCACTAGGTGATTGTGTATCAGTTCATTTCAAGGTATGTTAAGAGTTTTTGTTAAAAAAAAATATGTATGTAAAATTATATGTATATATGTAAAATTGTATGTATGTGGTGGGATGTGAAATATAATGTATGATATGCAATGAGATTATTATCATTTACGTTTAGTTTTTAATTTTAACAAAATCAACTTTTACCAGTAAAACTAAAAAACCTTTTGTTTCCTTTGCAATCGTAAATTATATAATACTTTTATATAAATTATATAATATGTTTATAATTTTATGGTATATTTTTAACAAATACTCCTATCAATTTATTTTCATAAATTCATAAAGGTATTATATACTAAATATTAATATATCCCTATCAAATTAGTATTGCTAGTTATTTCAAAATATAATGAAATAATTGGGATGATAAAAAAGGAGTTTAATAATAATAATAAATCACAATTGTGATATTGTTGTTTTACGAATAAGTTGAATTCTTATTATTATTTATAGGTTTAATTAATTATGTGACTACTATTATTATCAATGTTACTATTATAAAAATAGGTCTATTATCATTAATATTTCTTATCTCAATTAATGTTGATGGTGTTGGGTGTTATCCTAATTCAAACCACAATTATGATAATCTCTGCATTGTAAAAAGATGTTTCAAAATCAAAATAAAATTTATGGTTTAACAACATAAATGTTGCATTGTCTCGGTAGCTATTTATTCTGAATTGTAAGACCAAATCATAATCCAATGAGTAAAATTGAAGGCTTAAATATCTAGAATATGTTAATCAAAATTCAGCAAAAACTGATGTGTATATGTATGTGTGTATATATATGTGTGTATATGTGTGTATATATATGTATGTATGTATGTATGTATGTATGTATGTATGTATGTATGTATGTATGTATGTATGTATGTATGTATGTATGTATGTATGTATGTATGTATGTATGTATGTATGTATGTATGCATGTATGTGTGTATGTATGTATGTATGTATGTATGTATGTATGTATGTATGTATGTATGTATGTATGTATGTATGTATGTATGTATGTATGTATGTATGTATGTATGTATATATGTATGTATGTATGTATGTATGTATGTATGTATGTATGTATGTATGTATATGTGTGTATATGTGTGTATGTATGTGTGTGTTAAAGATATAGGGCCCAAGCATGTTAAGTCATGTGTTTTATCTATAAATAAGATTCTATACACTCATAATAGATACACTTTCTTAATAATACAAAAATCTTGGCTGCTTCTAAGCGGCTTTTTCTTCTTCTCTCTTTTGTTCATTATTTAACATTGTTTCAGAGTCTTGGATAATTTGATCAGAAAAATGTAGTGATCATCTTGTTTCGTGGATCTACCAAGTATTCAATTTTGTATTAGTATTAGATTTCGGTTTGGAATTGTATTTATTCGGAAATCTTGGATCTGTTCGAAAATTTTAGATTATGTATTAGTATTGATCTTGACAGGGTAGGTTAAAATTTGACAGAGAGTTGTATTATTTTTTTGATTTTGGAGGAAATATTCTACTGAGTTATCTGAATTATTATTTGATAAAGGTATAATCTACTGAGTTATTTGAGATATATTATTGTTAGATTTTGGTTTTGTTTTGGATTTGCTTTTGTGTGGTTTCCAATTTGTTCTCTCGTTTTTTGATTGGATTTGTGTTGGAAATTTTGATCAGCTTTTTTCAGAATATATACAGTTTCGGTTTTCAGATCTCATGTGTATAACCCCAATCATCACGTTCGGTCAAAAGGCAAACAATGTCCGTTTTTGCTTAATTTTGAGGGTCATTGGGACATCTAATACTTCAATCTGACTGGTTGGATTATGATTCGGTGCTACGGTTCGTAAGAAATTTCTACTGGAACAGTGCAGCAGTTTGTTGGTAAAACCGTGAATTCAATCTGATTTTGATTTTGATTTTGATTTTGATTTTGATTTTGATTTTGATTTTTATTTTGGTTGGAAATTAGAAATTGGAAATTGGATTTAGTTTGGAATTTGAACTTGATATTTGGACTTGGTTTTTTATTTCGATTTGATTGAGCATTCGATTTAATTTTGCTGGACCACTGAGATTTTGAATTTGGACTTGGTATCTCTTAATGGCTTGATTTTGTTCGATTAATGATTGTGGATCTTATTGCGAATATGATAGGAAAACATGATTTTCTACAGTATACGTGTAAAAAACTGAATAAGAAGAACTTTATTATGTATACATCTGCATACCATTCAGGCATGTCCTCGTCTTCCACCTCATGTGTTGATTCATCATTATGGATTTTAGATTCGGGTGCGTCTCGTCATATATCACCTCACATATCAAACTTTGTTTCGTTGTCTCATGTTTCACCCATATTTGTTTTGTCTGCTAGTGCTACACCAATTTTAGTAGAGGGTATTGGCTCTATTTGTACCCCTCATATATCGCTATCTGATGTTTACTACGTTCCCACCCTTGTTTTGAATCTTGTTTCGGTTAGCCAATTGTGTAAATCTCGTTATTGGGTCTTTTTTTAGGTTATGTCTGTGCTACACAAAATTAACAGACACATGGAGTGATTAGGACATGCTGTAAAATAGGGGAACTCCATGTTTTAGAGAAATTCGAAGTAACAGATATGGATGTCTATGGTGTTGATAATGGAAATTTTTTTGACTAATATTACTGCCTCTGGTGTTGATTTGTCTTCATTTCGTTTGAATCCTTAATCGTCTAAGTTTTATCATTGGTATTCTCGTATTTTACATGTATCTGGATCGCATTTAATTTTTTTAGTCTCTATAGGTGCTTTAGGTCAACTAAACACTTGTAATATCTCGGATTGTAGCGGTTGTAAACTTGCAAAAAAATTGGCGTTACCGTTTAATGAAAGTGTCACTTATTCTATTGTTCTGTTTGATATTATTCATTCTGATGTCTAGGATCCATGTCCTGTCTCCACAAAAAGTGGTTTTACTTTGTTTCTTTCACCGATGAATATACTCGATATACTTGGGTTTACCTTATGAAACGGAGATCAGATTTCCTTGGAATTTATAGAGAATTTTGGGCACTTGTTAAGACTCAACATTTTGTTGTAATAAAATATTTCATGTGTGACTTAGGGGTGAATATACATCCAATAATTTTACTCAGTTACTTGTATCCGATGGTACCATAAATCAGTCTTATTGCACTCATCCTTCAGCATAATAGTGTTGCAGAAAGAAAGCATCGTCACTTTATTGAGATTGCTTATTCTTTATTATTTTTTGAGAAGAAGCAATTCATATTATTGTATATGTGATTAATCAAATTCCCGCTGCTCATAATGTTGGGATATCTCCCTTTTAAAAGTTATACAGACAACTTCCATAGTATTCTTCCTTACGAGTGTTTGGCTGGACATGTTTTGTCCTCCGTCCTCATGTAGAACGCAACAAATTGGGCCTTAAATCCGTAATATGTGTTTTCTTGGGTTATAATGATAGAAAGAAAAATTATCGTTGTTGGAGTGAATTAAAGTAGTAACGAGTGAATTCAGAACAGAGAGTTTGCAATGGAAAAATCAAGTAGTGAAAAGTACTTCTGAATATTTCATAGGTCAAAATAACCTTTTCAGCCTCTTTAAATAGGCAGGGCGAGTTAGTTAAAGAAACGGTTACACATTGTCATATTTGCAATCTAACCCCTATATTTCTCCTAAAGTCTAATTTTATCCCATATTTACAAGAATTATTACTCTAATCCCTAACATTTACATATTAGTCCCTAAGGAATATCCTTCCTTATCAGTAGCCCCCCTAGTTCTTATATAGATATTTATAAGAACTATTAGATCATCGAATCCTTCCTCGAATTAACTTAATTTTATCATTCCTCGGATTCTTCATTCCTCGGATTCTTCCTCGTATCAAAACCAATTTTATCACTTTATGACTTTGTTGTGACTAAACTCAATGGTTTATGATTTCTCTTTGACTTTAACTCAGCTTCGAATCTGACTTCTCGTAGCATAGCTTTATTTCTTCTTCGAATATTACCAGTTCAAACATGGTTTAATAGCACTTCGAAATTTCTGATCCCTACCTAGGGGATTGATTAGACCCCTGACAGTAGACCTATGACATCACATATTTCCCTTTTCGTTTCATATTCTGGCCAATGAAAACAACTTGCTTTTTCTACCCTTTCACATTCTCGACGTCCCTCTTCATTCTATAAATACCCAGCTACTCACTCCTTAAACACTTTTTAGTGAAACCGTCTCTTGAACCATCTTCAACCTGTTCATCAGATCTTCAACCTGTTCATCTTCTTTTGTTTATCTTCAACCTTCTCATCTTTTCTTGTCTCACCAAGCAACCTCTCATTCCAAAAACCATTGTATGAGAAGATACCCTAGATACAATAGATTTAAACCCAGAAGACCAGTAAGATCAAAGAAAAATATTTTTCCTGGTCCTGGTTCCAGTAACCAAGTATTTGGGGCCTACGATTATCTTTGTATTTCTCGAAGAGCCAAAGAATACAAAGCTGCTGGGTTGATCTATAACGGTCCTCACTCTTCCTGCACCACTTTTAAATATGGCAACTTTAATCCAAACCTTGCCACTTCGTCTTCACCTCTAGCTTCTAACCCAGAAAGTAGCTCAACGACCTCTTCTTTCCAAAATCCAACCAAACCTTCAATACTAAGACCTCATCGGAAACCTAGAATAGTTACTTTAGACAAACCACCCACTTATAACAAATCACAACTCAAATCACCTGTCCTTCAATTCGAAGAGGCAAAAAGCCCTCAAACCAAAACACTTCCTCCTCAATTCGAGGCTATTAGAGCTAAACGTTCCAAAAAATCATCTTTCTTAGTAATGGGTGAAGAAACAAAAACCTCTTCCACTCCTCAACACTCTCCTCCTCCCCCACAAGAAGTGGATGATACTACACCAGAGTGTAGTCAGCCAATTCCTGTGACTCAACAAGAAACCCAAATTCGAAGTCACTCCGAGGAAGGTCACAAAAAGGATGATTCAGAAGCTACTGAATCCGATGCCGAGGAGGAATCCGAGGCTGAAGGCGTAGCTCCTCCAAAGAAGCCCCGAGGGAAAAGAGGTCTCATTACATTGCCTGAGAACGTTGCCTCATTAGTTCAGGAAAATCTCAAGCCTCTTTCTGCTTGGTACATTCTTGCCCTGAAGAATGTACCCTACAGCTACTACCTCGAATCGGAGAAGGAGCACCTCAGAAAGCTATGGGGGTTAACTGATAATATGACACTTCGGCTACCAATGGAAGGAGAGACACCCTTGAACTGCCAAAAAGATGAGCTGGTTGTGTACCCTGAGCTCTTTAACTGGGGACTTCGGTTTCCCCTGGATCCGATGATCGTAAAATTCTTCGAAATCCACAGACTGTGCCCAACCCAGGTTACTCCGAACTTGCTCTTCACTTTATTTTCAGCAATCATGGTATCAAGACTTGGAGGTATTCCCCTCGAAATCGAGGACTTCATCTCAGTAACCAAAGTGTCAAATGGCCCAGTTTTGCCTTTTTATTACTTAACTCTTGAAGATGACTTAAAAATTATCGACGACCTCCTCGAAGCCGATAAGTTCTGGAAACAAAGGTTCGTCTTTCTGTCAGGTGCCTGGGAAAATGGCAAAGAGATTTCCGATGCCAATCCTTCCAAACTCACCCTTACCTGGAGAGACAGTAGTAAGTGATACCTTCCTTTGCTTATTTAGTTGTTTTTGATTCAAACTACTTATATAACTATTTTTCTCTCTTTAGAAATTCCGAGGCGGTTTAAGGGTCGTCGAAAAGAAGCCAAGCTTATCTTCCAAAAGATGGCAGAGTGGGCTGAAAAGGCTTGGGGAAATGGCTTCCATTCAGCATTTGATCCTATTAACTTTGTTAATAGCCATCTTTGGCGAATATCACTAGGGGCTGACTTCCCTGAAGATCCGATGACGCCACCAGATCCTCTTCTAGTAGTTCAGAGGATTCTTGCACCAGATGGAAAGTGCTATCTCCCACTTCGGAATCGGAGTGACAGCCATCTTCCTTTGAAGAAGAAAGGAAAGAAGAAAAACACCACCAGCAAAACTAAACCTCCCCCTACTTCGAAGAGTGTAAGGAAGAGAAAAACGTCTGCACCTTCGCTTCCCACCATATCCGAAGAAGACCAGCCCATCCTGAAAAAGACAAAGAAAAAACAAACTTCTCCAAAAAAGAAAGATAATAAGTCTAACAAGCCCAATGAAAAGAATGAGGCTGATCTCTTAGAGGATGTGCTAGCTTCCGAGGCACGAGGTAAAACTTTTGTCGAGGTGAATCCTGAGGGAGGTATAATCCTTGGAGACAAACAAATAGATGACTATCTAAACCTCGATGACTTCAACTCAAGTGGAGATTTTGTACTTCCTGGTTCTCAACATGCCAACGTTGCTCCTCCAATTTCTACCGATGCTGCTACAACTTCCACATCGAATCCTTTTGCTCCCATTCATCAGCCAGAGAAATCTGATGAGGTAATTTCAATTCTTCAACCTTTCCCCAATCTAATTTCTGCAGTCACCAAATTATACGAAGAGGTGAGCAAATCTCAAACCCAACTGGAGCGTCTTGCCCAAGAGCTAGCTAGGAGTAGAAAAGAAACAGAGTCTGAAAGGACTTCTAAAAATGAAGCACTCCAAAAATTTGAAGCTGAGAAAGAACAGCTTCTTAAAAAGCACAAAGAGGAAGTCGAAGCTCTTAAAACTACTCATCTGGAAGCTCTTAAAAGTCTAAAGGCCGAACATTCTACTGCTATTTCCGATGCGACGGAGCTTATCAAAGAGACTAAAGAGAAATTGGAAAAAAGCCAGACTGAAATTACTACACTTCGAGCAGGATTCGAAGAGGAAAAGGAAGCTGCAGTTAAAGAGGCGAAAAACAAAGTTAGCTCTGTGATGCTTGAAGGCATGAAGAAAACTCAAATTGATACATCCATTCAGATCCTTCGAGAAGTTCATGCTGCTTGTCCAAGGCTAGACTTATCAAACCTTTGGAAACGAGTTCCAGAAGAACAACGCCCAAAAGAAGCTTTCGAAGCTCCACCAAGCTCCTCCTCCGAAGAGGCGTCATCGGAAGATGAAGAACAAGAAAATGATGCTTGATAGACCAAGTAGTTTGCTTTTGTTTTTTGTGTATGTGACTAAGTACTTCAGTTCTTTTTTGTAAACTTCGTATGTTATCCCACGAACAAACTACTTATCTTTTTTTATCTTAAATTTTCTGGTACACTTGTTTGAGCTGATTATTATTAATCATGGAAGCACTCATAAGTCGTGGCACTTCGAAAATTAGATGCACTCATAAGACGTGGCACCTCGAAAAATAGATGCACTCATAAGACGTGGCACCTCGAAAAATAGATGCACTCATAAGACGTGGCACCTCGAAAAATAGATGCACTCATAAGACGTGGCACCTCGAAAAATAGATGCACTCATAAGACGTGGCACCTCGAAAAATTTGGTTGTTTCTTCAAAGCTTTCGCTTCGGAAAATTATTCTTGGTCAACTTCCAAAGATGATCAATCTTTGCCAAATTACCAAAATAATAAATCACACATCATAACAAACAACCAATGGCCAAAAGAAATTTTATTAAAAAATTCAATATCAATCAGACACCTCGTTAAAACCTTTCTGGGCCAACAGATAAGGAAAGAGTATGTCTGTTTTACAAAAATTCGAAGTTCAGTTTTACTCACAGTACAATTTCAAGTGCTCTATGTTCCAAGGGTGCTTGAGCATCCTCCCTTCTCGATCTGATAACCTGTAGGAACCTGGTTTGACTCTCATTGTAACTTTGTAAGGACCTTCCCAATTCGGGGCCAATTTTCCGAGGTGTTTATCCTTGGTGTGAAGAAACACTTTTCGCAATACTAGATCGCCAATTTTGAATTCCCTTCTCTTAACTTTGGCATCGTACCTGCTTCTCATTAACGTTTGATAATGGATCACATTTAAATGTGCCTTGACCCTTTTTTCTTCCAACAAATCAAGTTCCACTCTTCTGGCCTCATCGTTATCTGCATCGGAATATCGTAATAGTCTGTAAGAAGGTAGTGTAGATTCAGCAGGGCACACAGCATCCATCCCATATACTAGAGAAAAAGGAGTCTCTTTTGTAGCCTCTCTAGGGGTTGTCCTATATGCCCATAATACTTCTTGAAGAAAATTTGGCCACTTCCCTGCTGCTCCAGCCAAATTTTTCTTTAAACCATCCAAGATAGATCTATTTGTTACTTCCACTTGTCCATTTGCCTGAGGATGAAAAGGAGTGGAAAAACATTGCTGTATCCCTTTCGAAGAGCAAAAAGAGTCCATTTCCTTGTTATTAAATTGAGGACCATTATCAGTTGTTATTTTTCGAGGTACTCCAAAACGGTAGCAAATATTGCTTTGAATAAACTTGATTACATCCTTAGCTTTTGTCCCAGCTAAGGGTTCTGCTTCTGCCCACTTCGAAAAATAATCAACCGCAACAATAATCATTTGTCTTCCACCAGAAGCCATAGGTAATGGTCCCACCAAATCAATGCCCCACCTATCAAAAGGAACCGCCTCTGAAATTGTCATTAGTGGTACTGCTGGTTTGTGTATTAAATTTGCATACCTTTGGCAAGTGTCACAACTTCGAACTAATGACTTGGCATCTTGTAAAATGGTAGGCCAATAATATCCTGCCAACAATACCCTACGCGTTAAAGCTCTAAACCCACAATGAGCTGACCCATCTCCATCATGCAGTTCGGACAAAACATTCTGAGATTCATCCTTGCCTAAACATCGTAGTAAAGGTTTCGAAGCAGACCTTTTGTACAGCACCCCATCCAGTACCACATAGCCAAGGGATTTGTACTTTATTTTCTTGAGCAAGTGTTTATCCATAGGTAATATTCCATTTGAAATAAAGTTTAACAAGTTAAACCTCCAATCTCCTCGAGCGCACGTCGGATTATTTACAACCTCATCGACCACTTCACATTGCTCAGAATTTGATATAATCGAAGGCGATGGTTGTGTTACAATCCATGGGTATTCTTCTGAGTAAGCCATTGTTGCCAAAGAATCAGCCATAGTGTTGTTTCCTCTTCGAATATGCTCCACTTCGACATTTTCAAATTGCGCCATCATCCCCCGAAGTTCTTGTAGGTACAAAACCAAACGCTCCTTTTTAGCTTCTGATACCCCTTTAACGTGGTTAACTACCAACTGTGAATCTGTTTCCAAGCGTACAAACATTGCTCCACAAATCTTCGCCAACCTTAATCCTGCTAGCACAGCCTCATATTCAGCTTCGTTATTTGAAGCATGAAAGCCAAATTTTATAGCTTGAAACATAAATTCCCCCGTTGGTGCCACCAATTCCACTCCTGCACTTGACCCTTTACTACTGGATCCCCCATCAGTTCGAATTGTCCACGTCGGATTCTCATTCACCTTTTCTGTATCTTTCTCCTCGGGTCTGCTCGAGTGAAACTCCACCAAAAAATCTGCTAAAGCTTGAGCTTTGATAGCTGTCCGAGGAGAAAATAACACATCGAAATCTCCCAATTCCACAGACCACTTTGTCATCCTTCCTGAAATGTCTGGTTTTTGTAAAACATTCTTTAATGGATATGAAGTTCGAACTACAATCGTATGTGCCTGGAAGTAAGGGCGCATCTTTCTTGCTGCCACTACTATACACAGTGCCAATTTTTCGAGCTTCAAATAACGTTTCTCAGCATCAACCAAACTTTTGCTGACATAGTAAACAGGCTTCGAAATTTTAGTATCCTCGCTGATCAAAACTGCACTTACCGCATAATCTGATACTGCTATATACAAAAACAACTGTTCACCCTTTCGAGGCTTCGATAATATTTCAGGAGAGGATAAGAGATTTTTGATCTTCAGAAAGGCTTCTTCACAATCCGAAGTCCACTCAAAATTATTAGGCCTTCGCAGCACCTGGAAAAAAGGCAAGCACTTATCTGAAAAACGAGAAATGAATCTGTTCAGGGCTGCTAACCTGCCTGTTAACACTTGCACTTCTTTGATATTCCGAGGTGAAGACATCGATATCAAAGCCTTCAACTGTTCTGGGTCCACCTCAATTCCTCTTTCACTAATCATATACCCCAAAAATTTGCCAGATCGGACTCCAAATGTGCATTTTTCTGGATTCAACTTCAATTGAATGGCTCTAAGATTCAAAAACGTTTCTTCCAAATCATCAATATGTTCATCATCACCTTTGCTTTTAACAAGCATGTCATCGATGTATACTTCAATATTTCTCCCAATCTGTGAAGCAAACGCCTTATTCATCAGCCTCTGATATGTTGATCCAGCATTTTTCAACCCAAAAGGCATTACTTTATAGCAATGCAAACCTCTATCAGTAATAAAAGTCGTGCTTTCTTCATCATCTGGATTCATTTGAATTTGATTATACCCCGAAAATGCATCCATGAAAGTCAGAATTTTATTTCCCGAAGTGGAATCCACTAACTGATCTATCTGAGGCACCGGAAAAGGATCTTTTGGACAGGCTCTATTCAAATCTGTGAAGTCCACACACATTCGCCATTTTCCATTCTTCTTTTTTACTACCACCGGATTAGCCGTCCACCTCGGATAATTGGCCTCCCTAATATGTCCCATCTTGTATAACCGATCCACCTCGGCAACTATGGCCTCAGATTTCTCCAATGAGAAGGCTCTTCTTTTTTGGATAATTGGTTTGACCTTCGGATCAACCGCTAGGCTATGACATATAATGTTACTTGGGACCCCTACTACGTCTTCAGACCTCCATGCAAATACATCCAAATTTTCAGACAAAAAAGTCAACAATTTTTCTCGCATCGACAAAGATAATAGGGTGCCAATTCGAAGTGCCCTTCCATTATCGAATATGTATTCTTCAATTTCTTCATTAACCACTACAGAACTCGGGGTTGACCTTGGATCATCAATTCCCTCGTCTGTTTCACCACAAGACAACCCCCCAAACTGCTAACTTTCCATGAGATCATCAGAACCTTTACCACGTAACCTAAATGCAGCAGCATAACATTCTCTTGCCACCTTTTGGTCACTTCGGACTACACCAACTCTGTCCTCGACCACATACTTCAGACACTGATGAACTGTAGAAACTACAGCATACATTTTGGCCAACCATGATCTCCCAAGAATAGCGTTGTAACTTGATGGACAGTCCACCACCACAAAAAGTACCTGCACTTTCTTCTTGAAAGGCCCTTTCCCCAAAGAAATTTCACCTTCGAATTCACCTATCACAATTGCTGATGCGCCAGTAAACCCAATGATAGTCCTCTCAGACTTTTCTATTCGAGGTGGAGCTGTCAACCTATCATATGTTGATTTAAAAAGCACATTGGCAGAGCTTCCTGTATCGATTAATACTCGTCGAATTTCCACACCACAAACCTCTGCTCCAATGACCACCGCATCCTCATGTGGCCCTGTAATGCCCCTCAAATCATCTCCATCGAATATTATAAAGGGTACATCCTTTCTGCTGCCTAGATGTGCCGATGCACCTCCCTCAATTTGTCGTGTTAAATTTACTATATGCCTCTTCCTCGAATTATTGGTGTTGTTGGTCATCGAATCCCCTCCAAATATGGTTAATGATTCGAAAAAGGCACACAGATCTCGAACACGTCCCTGACGCATCGGCTCATCTATCGACATTAACAAAAGTCGACTGGGGTCTGGTTCGACATATTCCGAGGCTACATCGAAACCATCCGCCTCACCTGCGACATCTAAAATCATTAACGCAGTTTCCTGCTTAGAATTGGGATTACCTCCTTTGGGAGCTGTTGCCTTGGCATTCTTCCTGACATACTCCAACAGCTTTCCATTTTCGATCAGAACTTGCATCTCCTTCTTCAGAGCAATGCAATCATTTGTATCATGGCCGATGTCCTCATGATACCTACAAAATTTATTATTGCGCTCCTCTCTCGGCCTGTTGATAGCTGGTGGCTTTCTAAAATTGATTGTTCCTCTTGTTTTTTCATATATTGAGGCCACACTCTCAGTTAAATCTGCATAGTAATCCGGCCTCACCCACACATTCGACCTGGACCTATACTGCTGCTGATTGTTAGAATTATGTTGATTATATCCCCCCTGATACGAATTTGAAGTTCCTCGGTTAGAAACATTTTGGTTGTTCTTCGGACGCGAGGGATTGTTGTTTGAGACGTTAGATTGTCCACTTCCTTTTTGAACAATACCAGCACCTCCTCGAACCCTTGTTGATTCTTCGACCTTAATCTGGTCCTCCACCTGAGCCATAAGAGCTCCAAATGTTAACGCTCTGCGCCTTGTAGTCTCATCGGCTAAATCCCCAGGCAACAGCCCCTGCCTGAACGCTGCCATAGCTACACTTTCCTCACAATCATCCAACTCAGCCTTTGTTGACACAAACCTCTTGGTATAATCCTTCAGCTTCTCTCCTACAGCCTGCTTACACTGTATTATCGTGTCTCCATTGGCTCTCATCTCCTTGCTTCCCACAAATTGTCTGCGAAAAGCAGTGTAAAAACTTCTGAAATTTGCAATCGATTCCTTAGGAATCTTATTAAACCATTTTAGCGCAGTTCCCTTAAACGTTTGAGAAAAGGCTCTACACACCAATCTATCATCATCTTCAAAATTAGTCATGTAGTTCTTAAATTGTTCGATGTGGTCATCGGGATCTTGAGTCCCATCAAACTTTTCAACTTTAGAAATATCAAAACGCCTCGGTAATGGCACTGATCTGATCTCCTTCACCAATGGTGAGTCCCTCCAATCAACCCCCTGGACATACTGGTCCTCATTTCTCATTCCCACAGTTGCATACAAGCTGGACTCACCTTCATACCTCCGAGGCGAACACCTTCGAGGCGAGTATTTCCGAGGTGAATATACTCGCCTTTCTTTCTTTTTCCTTCCTTCCCTGTACATTTTAGATGGCCGGAGCTCACGCTCTGCCCCTCCTGAACGGCCTCGAGAACGCTCATACCTCGGTGTTTCATCAGATTCAGAATCTTCAAAATCCTCCTCATCACTAAAATTTTCATACAGTCGCCTTTGCAACTTTTCCTTCCTCTTCTTTATCCCGCTATACTCTTTTTTTTGTTCAGAATGTGCCCTACGCTGCTCATAATGATCATCAGCTTCGTCCATCGACTGATCAGGCTGATCATTACGATCGCTACCTGCTATCTTAGATCTAAGTCTAGCACCGTCATTATTATCTCCCTTCTTTTTTACCAATTCGTCAAGCTCAGCCACCTTCCTAATCATTTCATTCATTTTTCCCTCAAAGTCAAAATGAACAGGTTGAATTGGAACAAATTTACCTGCCTCTTGCAGATCAGATTTCAGCGTTTCCATCGCCTTGCGAACGGATGGATTGTCACCTTCCTCCGGATTCATCTCCAAATAGCAAAAAATCAAACGAAATATGAAAATTCGAAAGAAAAACCTTTAAAAACGAGAACTCGAACGTCGATTTTTGATCTGTTGATCAAGGTATCCTCGACCCCCTCTTTCTAGCGCCAATTTGGAGTGAATTAAAGTAGTAACGAGTGAATTCAGAACAGAGAGTTTGCAATGGAAAAATCAAGTAGTGAAAAGTACTTCTGAATATTTCATAGGTCAAAATAACCTTTTCAGCCTCTTTAAATAGGCAGGGCGAGTTAGTTAAAGAAACGGTTACACATTGTCATATTTGCAATCTAACCCCTATATTTCTCCTAAAGTCTAATTTTATCCCATATTTACAAGAATTATTACTCTAATCCCTAACATTTACATATTAGTCCCTAAGGAATATCCTTCCTTATCAGTTGTTTTGATCCAACTAGTCATAAACTTTATGTCCCTTGACATGTTACATTTCTTAAGCATGTCCCGTTTTATTTGATTCCAACGAAATCACATGATATGATAAGTACTGACTTCAAAATATTGATCATTTTGAAAATAATAGCGACATACCCATTGATATTGACGTGCCAGCTCATGAGACATCGACTACAGTTGATACTACTTCTGCTCCAATAAGGCCTCATTCAGCTTCTTATTTTAGTGAACCACCAGCTCCACCCCTCAGAAGATCTACTAGTACAAGTAAGCCTACCAAACTACCAGATTTTGCGTATTCTTATTACTCAGCTCATTTTGCCTCTTTTTTAGCAAACATACATGATTTATATGAACCTCGGTCGTTTAAAGAAGCTGTTTCCGATCCTCGTTAGGAAAATGCAATAATCGAAGAACTTACCTCTCATTATCAGACTCATACATGGGATATATTTAAACCTTCATCCGGTAAGTATATAATCGGCTCTCGATGGGTTTTTAAAATTAAAATAAAGTCTGATTGGTGTGTAAAAAGATATAATAATCTTCTTGTAGCAAAAGGGTATTCACAGAATTAAGGTATGGATTATGATGAGACATTTCCCCAATAGCAAAAATGACGACAACTCGTACTCTTATTGTGGTTGCTTACGTTCGCTAGTGGAAGATCTTCCAACTAGATGTCAAAAATGAATTTTTGAATGGTGATCTTCATGAGGATGTTTACATGACTCTTCCTCCATATGTTGCTCACCAACCAGGTGAAGTTTTTCGACTTATAAAAGCTTTGTATGGTCTCAAACAAGCTCCTCGTGCTTGGTTTGAAAAAATCTCTACGGTTATTACTTCACTTGGTTTTCGTGCTAGTAATCATTATTCAGCCTTGTTTATCAGATCTATGAGTGCCAAAAGGATTATTTTATCTATATATGTAGATGCTATAATCATTACATATGATGACATTGATTGTATTGAGGCACTAAAAGGTGATTTGGCTCAGCGTTTGCGAATAAGGATTTGGGACTATTACGATATTTATTAAGTATTGAGGTGGCTCACTCTCCAAAACGTTATATTATCTCTCAGACAAAATATATATTTGATTTATTCGATCGAGCGTGACTTTCTGATAACATGACGTTATATATGTGTGTATGTATGTGTGTGTGTGTATGTCTGTACGCATGTGTGTATGTGTGTATGTCTGTGCGTATGTGTGTGTGTGTATATGTGCATGTGTGTTGTGTATATGTGTGTGTGTGTGTGTGTATGTGTGTGTATGTGTATGTGTATGTGTGTGTGTGTCTGTGTGTGTATGTGTGTGTGTGCATGTACTCCTACATATTCCGTTAATGATTATTATTTCCTAATCAAACCCCTAGCCCGATAAACTCCAATCTCTGTGAATAAGTTTGATAAATTTTTACTACTATTTCACTAATTCAGTATTTATCTGTTGATTTTGTAGCAAATGATAACCAATTGAGAAACTCACCTAAGGTCCCCATTCTGAGAGAAGAAGATAAATTTAAGGAGTAGAAACAACAGATACTACTCTTGATGGGGCCCAATAACATTGAACAATGGGTTATAGAGGACCAACAACATGCTCTTACAAAAAAGAGCACTCTTAATGAGGGGATATGCTTATGTTCTAACCGCTTCATTAGGTATGTCTTACAAATGGGAGTCACGTAAGCATTCTTAAGTTCCCAAACCGCTAACATATTATTGGGAAATGATTTTTCCCATTTTTGGAACATTTTTGTTCAGTCCCCTTATATTAAAGTTAAGAACTTAATTGGCAATATATTTACTATGAATTACAGAGGTCATGGAAAAATTAGAAAGTATATGATTGAATGGCTCTTATCCATAAGAAATTAAGCCCTAGATGTTGAGCCTCCTCAGACTATCGTAATGACATATATTTTTATGTCCCTTCTTATCAAATTCAGAATCATCGAGATGACCTATAATTGTGTTGAGAATAAGTAAGATATGACCACTCTAATTTCAAATCTCACAAATGAGGAAGAAAACAATGTAGAGCAAGGGACTCTAAAGGCCAAAATGGTTGAGGTCGACAGTAGTACACCTCAAAATAATAGGAAGCACTCACCCAATGGAGTTTCATAAGTTAAACCTTCAGCATCCGGCAAGGACGGGAAAGACTCCAAGAATAAAAAGTGACAGGGAAACAAATTTCCATGTTTCCTAGAAGATAGATTTCCCCCAGTTTAAGGCTTGTTTGGCAAAAAACTATACACTATTTTTTGTTGTAACTTCATAAATTAATCAAGTTTTAGTATCAAAGAATATGTGGTGGGTTGATACAGTCACAAAAACTCACGTATGTATTTGTTTCCAGAGCTCAAGCTAAAGCAGGCCTCTGTGTGATGAGGAAATTTAGATTATGTTGCGGATGGTGTGACTTATCTAGTTGAGCCAAATGTCACTTTAATCTTTTGTTTAAGTTCATCATGTGTCTTGTTTTTAGAGGGCCATTTATATGTTCCCTCTTTTAGGAGGAATTTACTTACTTTTTTATTGTTGGACATATGTGGTTATTCTTGTTTTTTTTAGTAATGGAAGACATCATATCTTTTATGATAATATTTTATTTGGCTATGATGTATAACTTGTAGAGTTTAAATAATATTTATGTTACCGAATTAAAATAAATATAACACATATAATAATTTCTAAAAAATCGTTTCCTATATGGCACATGCATCTATGTCACATCTTTAAAAAGAAAATAAACAAGCTTGGTATTGAGTATCTATTAAATCCCTTTGATTACACTGATTTAAACAAATTTGTAGAATGTGTCAAATGGAAACATGTCAACCAGATAAGGTTTGAAGCCTCTCGTGCTAAAAACATATTGGATTTAATTCATACATAAATTTGCAGTCAATTCTATACAACATCTTAGAATGGACAAAGATATTTTTTTTATAGACGACTTTCCACGATATGGCTACATATACTTTTTTCCTGAAAAATATGAGGCCATTGACATGCTCAATGTATCTAAGCAGAAAACCGGGTTTAACCACGATGAATAATGTATCCAAGCATAAAATTCACACATTGATAGGTATGGTTATAAGCATGATTGCTCACACTATTCTACCATATTCACTATAGGGGAAGCTCTTAAGTGTTCAACATATATCCTAAATAGGGTACCTACTTTAGTGGTAACTAAAACATCGCATGAACTACTCATACGGTAGAAGTCAAACTTTAATCATTTTCATGTGTGCGAATGTCCAACATAAGAGAATCCTTACATGCGTAATGAACAAAAGATATAGTCCAAACCAGTTAGTTTAAACTTCATATGATACATATACCATTCCATGGATTATAAATTTTACGATCCCATTAAGCGATCTATCTTTAATACGGGAACTGTAATATTTTTTGAAGATGCAATATTTATGGGGAATGATGCATAAAACAATACCATTAGGAAGAACTAGAACTCTTGAAAGAATATTTCATGTACAATAAAAAAAGACAAAGAGAAAAACAAAACTGAAATTTTGGAAAGCGACACAAATGTTTAGCGTACTAGTTAAAATGTCTACTTTTATATTAAGTAAAAAAAATCACTTAATTGTATAGAAGTCTATTAACATTTTTTTCCTATTTAGTTAACCGCATCTTTTTTCTTTTCTCTGGATCAATATCATATTTTCTAACCTCGCAATACTTTTTCGTGGATCCAATGCTACTGGAAACTATAATCTTTATTGGGATTGAAAAACTCTCTATTTAGGTACTATTTATCACAACCGGTATCCACGCATTATTTATAATAGCATTGATAAGGTTATTAAATCTTTAGATCCTTTTTGGGCTGATAGTAATTACATAAATCAATCATTTGTTATCAAGTGTAAATTACAGTATAAGATCGAGGGAAAACGAGGATTCAATTTATAAGTGGAAGAGGAATGGAGGACTAAGGATGTAAAAGGATAAATAATGTAATTAGAGGGACCAATAATTTAAAATAATGGCCCACCACAGTTACTATATAAGGAAAGATATATCTTTTGTGGAAGGTTACCGATTATAATAATACTTTCTCTCACTAATTTCTCTATCTATGTTTCTATTTTTCTCTCTCTCAATTTGTTAGCAAATCGAATTGAGTCCCAAACATTTTTGGAACCATCATTGGCATCGTCTGGGGGAAATAGCAAGTGATACTTTGAGGTATTATTTTCACTAAAATCATGATCCAGCGAGAGATGAATCTCGAAACGGCTGAAGAGAGGGTAGTAGGTAAGGATCCAGACATGATCATTTCAAGTTTTGAGGACCAGCATTCTGAGGAAAAGGTATCCCGATCACGACCATTTCGGTCGGGCCCGAAGCAAATGTTCAAATCTCATCATGACTAGGAAGCAGTTGTTGGTTGACATAGCAAACCTCAATGCTGAGAAGGAAGCGGCTTTGGCCGAAAGAAATAGTATGGGAGGAAATTTCAGAGAGCGATCGCTTGATGAAGTTATAGAGGATTCCTCCGACGAATAGCGCAACATGAGGGATGTCCGAAGGGATAAGAACCGGTTGCTAAATAGAGTAATGAGGCGGAGAGAAAAGCCAAGCGTCGCTCCAAACATGATTACAGTGACTCCACTGATTTTGCTTCAGATGAATCATTATCTCCAGAGCGATAGTTTTGATGTCGAATGAAGGATAAAAACATACTAAAAAGACAGAAGCCCGACGTCATAAGTCTCGCATTTCTAGGGGGTCAAAACGCAACAAAAATAGTATCGAGAAGAGAACTCAAAACTCTGTTGAAAAGGAAAGGGTAATCACAGTTGGCAAAAGAGAGCCGGTTGTTGTACCACATGTGCAACTCCCATCGGGAAGTAAAACTTATGGGTACGGGATCGGTAGTCAGTTCGCCAATCCAAATGAGGATGGATTGTACGCACTTTATATGGAAGGTCTTGGGAGTGGTACTTATGGTTTTGGGCATAATTGGAGGTATTCCCCACTATCTTATGAAATCATGTCAGGTCACCTCCTGGAGCGATTCGATATATCAGAGTTGGATAAATATGACGGGAAAAAAGACTCGGATTATAATTTAGAGGTATTCAAGAATTTCATGTTAAGTTTTGATAATGACGACCAGTTGCTCTAACGAGCCTTTTCAATGATTTTTAAGGACCGAGGTTCAAAATGGTACAACCTATTGCCCCAAGGTTGTATAAAGAATTTCAATATGTTCTGGGTAATGTTCAGACAACAATTCATCGGAAGTAAAAATTTCAGAGCTAATGGAAACACAATTGTAAACTGCCGTCAAAAGGTAAGAGAGAGCTTGAGAGACTATACCCGATGCTTTGTAGATACCAAAACCGACCTTGATCACTGTAAAGAAAGTGTGGCTTTAATAGGTTATAGGTTGGGGTTACTTCATGGTCCTATGAAGCAAGCCTTAACTCAGAAGCAGACGTTCATTTTTTCCGTCCTACTAGCCCAAGTCGAAAAGAAAACCCCGATCGAAGAGACAGAGGCGTCTGAAATAGCAGCACAAGTACAGCAAAGTGTGCAAGTTGCAGTCGTAACATACCAGCAGAATTTGTTGAAGTTTAGCTCTGCCCTGAAGCCCCAACCAATAAGTACTCGGACACCGGGGACGCACTCCTTCCCTGTTAAGGCATCGGGGTCTCAGCTACAACGAGCTAAACCCAACAACCAGATAATCAACCGACCTATTTCAAATAGATCTCACCTGCACATTTTGTTGTTATTACCGAATGTGTATCGACTATTTTTGAAAAAACAAAAAAGAATGTGCATTTTTGCAAGCCTTTTCTGATCCAAATCCCCCGAGAAAACCGCAATAACCTGTATTGCACAGATCATGAAGACGTAGGGCACGACACAAAGGATTTCATCGCCCTGAAAAAGGAAATAAACATGTTGATAGAATACGGAAAGTTAACTAAATATGTAGAGAAGCAAGTGTAGCAAAACACAACTTTTAAGAAAATTGTAGCGGTACCAAAACCAGAGACAACGTTGGCCATTTTAGAGGTTACCGACTTATTTGACATATCAACAGAGTATTTGGATCCTAATAAGGATCTGAACTTAATTGGTGTGATAGAGGAGAAGCTATGGAAGGCCAAAAGAAGTTTAGCAGTTTATGTGGATTTTTTGAATCTATAACTATTTTTGGAGGGGATTCTATGGCATGGATTACCATCACTTCCCGGATAGACACGATGTAAGTTTAACTACCCAGCTAGAGGCTAGGACGTCACCTTATCTGTACAACAGCTCGTCCCTCATACTCTGTTTTGACGATGATATGAGGGACATTGGAGGACCGTATGAGGACGCGGTAGTTATTGTAGTTGCCATTGCGGGAGAGGAAGTACGGAGAATTCTGGTTGACACTGGGATTTCTGCTAACATAATTTTCTAGACCACCTATGCCAAGTTTAAAAAACCACCGGTCATTGTAAAATCGGATAGAACCATCGTGGGGTTCACAGGTTCGACACACAAGGTAGTCGGAAAATTTGAAAGGTTGGTGCAATTAGGCCAAGGAACATAAAAAATGAGGTAACAGTACTTTTCATGGTCGTGAATGTGTTGATCTCTCATAGCGCAATTTTTGGTAGGTCCTAGCTATCGAAGATGCATGCGGTAACATCAACAGTTAGTGTAGTTAGAAGTAGTCAGAAGGCAGCAAATGAGTGTTACTTGTTTTAGCAACCAAGGAAGACAAAAAAAATGGGACAAGCAAAGGATTACCAATTAGCGGGGCGGACTTCGGGGTTAGAGCCTGAAGATGACCCTAGAAAGGCCCGCGATTTGTTATCAACAGATGAAAATTATGAAAGTCATGAGTTTACCAAAGGAAGAGTTCTGAATATTGGAACGAATTTGTCACCGATTCACTGGCAACTGCGGGATACACCGACGGTTACCTATGGATCCTGACGCAAGAAATCACGTCACTCGTTAAAAGAGTAGAGTTTGAAAACCGACCTGAAATAGCTTGTCAGGTTTCAACAATGAACATTTGGAAATTTTTAGCAGAGCACGTCCTGCCTTAGGATAAAATTTTGCAAGAAAATTACAGAAAAAGGCTTGGGGATATGTGATGTTGGGTGATGTGCTTTATAAAAAATCTTTTAGCAGGCCCTTGTTAAGATGTCAGGGGACCACTGCATCACATATGATTTTGTCCCAACTACATGATGGAGAAGGAGCGGCTCACTGCGGTTTCAAAGCATTAATCAGAAAATTCTTGCTGTCAGGATTCTACTGGCCAACGATAGTCGCTGACACTAGACATGGTGAAAACATGTGATACTTGTCAGAGATTCGCAAACATAATTCACACCCCGGCTACCCCATTAGAATCTATTTCAGAAGGGCTCCCGTTTGACAGATGGAGGATCAATTTGGTGGGACCACTTCCTGCGACATCTAGGGGAAGGCAAATGATAGTGGTCGTCGTAGATTATTTTTCTAAGTGGGTCGAGGTCGAACCATTATCGGGAACAAAGGCTAAAGATGTGATCAAATTTGTTTGGTCTAATATCTGTTGTCAGTATGGGATCCCGCAACGACTAACTATGAATAATGCTCCTCAGTTTGACAGCAATGAAATGAGAAATTTTTGTTTATCTCATGACATCCAGCAATGTTTTCGGCGCCTTTCCCCTCAAAAGCTAACGAGCAGGTCGAGGTTACAAACAGGACAATAGTTGACGACCTCAAGAAGAATTTGGAAGGGAAGGCCGTAAAATGGTCATACTACCTCCAGGAAGTTTTATGGGCATACCGAACGACGCCCCAGACGGCAACCCAAGAATTGCCCTACGACATTGTTTACGGTATGGATGCGGTAACCCCTGCGGAAACAATTTTTCCATCCTTCAGGGTCGGGAACTATAGTGAAGACAACAACTGCAAGGATCGGCTTCTAGCCCTTGATTTAGTTGAAGAAAGACGAAGTCGAGCACACTTAAATTTGTTACACTACCAAACGTTGATGTGAAGTCGGTATGCTTCGAAGGTTCGACGAAGCGAATGTAAGGTCGGTGACTTGATCTTGAGAAAAGAATTCCTACACACTAAAGACAAGGCCCTAAAGAAGTTAACTCCTAATTGGGAAGGACCTTACCAAGTGATAGAATTGATAAAGCCATGCACATATAGACTAAAAGATAAACACAACCGACCTTTGCGACTCCCATGGAACATCAAACATCTCAAATTGTAGTTAGACTAATTTTTTACTTTCTACCAGCTGATTACTTATCGTTTTGTAAACACTTTTGATTAGGGACACATTATTTCCTACCCTAATGGCGCGGGGAGGCTTTAACGAGATGTCTATGGCAACCGGTCTATTTAATATTTTCTTTAGCCTTTATTAAAATGTGTGTAGGGCGGTCCTGAATAGTAAACTTTTTTTTTCAACTACGGTTGATCTACAAAAAATTAAAATTCAAACCTAGAGAGTATATCAACTGACGAGTTATTATACACTGTTCTTAGGTTCGAAATTATAAAATTTTCAACTATGGTTGATCGACGCAATCTAGAAAAGACCGAACCTTAAAGGTTTTTCAGTTACAACTGATCTACATTATTTAGCCCGAACCTTAAAGGTTTTTCAGTTACAGCTGATCTACATTACTAAGCTCGAAACTTAAAGGTTTTCTAGTTACAACTGATCTACATTAATTAGATCGAACCTTAACGGTTTTTCAGTTAAAACTAATCTACATTACTTAGCCCGAACATTAACAGTTTTTTAGTTACAACTGATCTACATTGTTCGGTTATTATAAACCTAAAGGGTTGCATGACGTTGTTTCTACAATTAAGATATTTTTTGATAAATTTTGTCATCAGCGTCGTGAGATGATTACTTGTATCTAGAAATACAATAAACATTGGGGATTTCACTAAAATTTACAAGTCTTAAAGAACAAGTAGAAGATACAACTAAAGTACGCCCGTGGGATGCAGCATTCACAAAATATACTCAAAACAACAACACGTTAAAATAAATCAAACTACATTATCACCGGGGTCACCGTCAGATGGTCCTGCATCGTTGGGCTCATCATCTTCACACACAAATCCAGCAGGGAGATCTTCCTACGGAACATCAAGCCATATCGAGCCCAATGGCAACTAGGAATTGGTTATGCAAGTCCAAGACATAAGCAGCTTTCCCATCGGTCACCTCTTGTTTTATAATCACTTTACAAAAAACGGCAAATCGACTGTTTTCTTCTTTGCTCTTTACCCAAAGTTTGCAACGATCTGTGTTTCTTTTGACAATCAACCGGTGGATGAACTGATTTTTAATTCTTTGCACAGCCAAATCCCGATCCGTACTATCTCGATCATTTTTTATTTTCGTTAAGGAGTTATGTAGAGATTGATTGAGTTGATTGTATTGGCTACGGGTGGTTTGCCATTTTTTTTCTTTATTTTGAAGATTTCTTAGATCAGCTTCGGCAGACGCCGCCCGATATTTGGCCTCATTGGTTTCTTGTTCTAGTTTTTTCTGACGGTCGTTTTATTCTAATAATTTCTTCTCCAAATTAGACAAGCATTTCTTATCCTCTGATAGTTCGCGACTAAGCTGCCATGTTTTTATTTCTTTCATCGCTAGAGGTGCTACCATGTTGCATAAAGAAAGGGCTAGAACAACTAAACTTAGCAAAGGGAAGTCTTTTGCACCCCCTGTCATAGTGAGAATGGGTAGGCATGTGCCACCCGACGAGGTTCCTACAACAACATTTGTATTTTTGGAAAAACTTAGAAAAACGTTTCGAGAAAAAACTCACCAACTTCCTCCTTGCCCAGAATTTTCGATTGCTCTACTACTACATTTCTGTTCTCCACCGAAGTCCGGTCTTCTGCGTGAAGTTGTTCTGCAGGTCCTTTGGCAAGCGCAACCACTTTGGCGCATCCTTCATATTGTTCGAATAAAGTCGGTATGATCGTTTGTTCAACTGCGGGTAGATTAGTTGTCCCCTCTACAACTTCTTGGTTATTATTTCTCTTCACCGCTTTGGACCTTTTGATTACAACATCATCGGTCACGCTTTTCCTTTTTTTCTTCACGCAATTGTCTTTTTATCTTCTTTCATTATTGTGGGATTTTCCGTCCCTAGCCGCCGGATCATAAGGACCACGATACTTTTTGCTTCCACGACAACAACAACTTCATGCTCATTAATCTCAACCTTTTCTTTTGCTTCTTGGTTAGATGGTTATTCGGATTTAGCGCGTTTGTTGGGCACCTAATTACGTTTTGGAAGAAATAGATGGGCGTCAGGAGCATCAGTCTTTAGCACTAAATTAACAAGATCAGGTGGTTCTCGTAGTTGTTCAGAAGTCAGTGGTTGCTCTAAGCACTGCGAGAGATTGTATTAATCAGGTTGGTATTTTTGAAGCAACTGCGGAATGCCCGACCCCAGTTCTTCCGAGCGTATTCTTTGAGTTTCTGAAAAGTTATCCTGGAAGATTTTATATACTCCTTTTGCAGCAGTTGTACTTTCTCCTTTGACACTAAAAGTAACACTTGTGATAAAAAAAAAGGAAAGTACGTAAACTACGAACCTTCATGAACCCATTTACAGGTCAAGTGCCTCGGGTTTTTTGGTGAGTGAGGCTGACCATTTTCCCAGGCTTTACCAATAAAAACAAACTTATGCTTTCACGCCTTGTCGCCTTCTAACAAATCGTTCACGATTTTTATATTATTTGCCAATGAAGAGTAAAAAAAAGGACAGTCTAGGTGATGTAGAAAGGCTGGTTATCGTCACATACGCTTCCATTGGCATTGGAATTTGAGACAGTCTAAAGGCTATTATACGCGACATTAACGTGTACCAAACATTGGGAGTAAGTTGGGACGGGCAGAGCTCAACAATTTCAAAGTATCTTATGATATCGGGATCCAGCGGAAATCTAAGACCCTAGTTGAAAAGGTCGGTAAAAATAAATATCTCCCTCCGCATTGTGGACAATGGTATCTCCCCAGGGGTTGGAAAGCGGAGTGTCACGCCTGGAATTCCGCATGTGGTTTTTAGCTCGGGAATTTCCTTGGGACTGTAGTATAGATACTTGTCGTTAAACAAAGTAATAATATTATCCTATGACAAGTAATTATGGTAGCCGGTTATAACTACATCGATTTCAGGCGGAATGGGTTCCTCATCCACTAAAATGCTGGCATCACCTTCTCCTACGACCATAAATTATTTTCCATCTGGGTGCTCTATCATATTTTCTTCGGCAAGGCTATTCCAGCATTAGAGTAGTCAGAGCGCCAGGAGCAGGCTTTTCCAAACGATCTAGAACACCCTTTCGCTTCGGGAGAATGACTTCTTTTGCAATCGTCTTTGATGTCGGAGCAGTGGGGATACTTTCTTTCTTATCCTCGTTTTTCATAGGATCTTTAGCAGAAGCAACCAACTATTTAGTCACAGGAGCGAAATTAACAAAGATGGAGTTTTTGCCAACGCGTTTGTGGCCAGGGTTAGCTCCTTTGAAGGTCTTTGATGCGACCTCCTCCTTTTTTTGACGTTCAGCGTCGCGTTGAATGACACATCGGGAAGTAGCTGCGGGATTAGGGCCAGTACGAACGCCCACAATGGTTTTAGTTAATCGAACTAGTTCGGGAGAAGAAAAAGTACTAGAGTCCTTCATAACGAGAAATTGGGGTATGGGTTTTTGTAAAGGCGACGCGTCGGTATTCAAGATCGAATGCCTGATAATGATAGCAGCAGGAATCGTTTGGTTAAAGATTTCCCGACAAGAGGGAGCATGGAAAGATTTGGGATTTGTTTTGCTAGAGAAAATAAAGGTCTAGTTACACGCCAATTCGGGAAAGAGCTTGTAACTCGCTTGTTTTCTCTAAAAGAAAAGTAGGGCCGATCAGGGTTGTAAGGCACGGTCATAGTCGTTTCCAGAGGAGTTGATTAAGAATCCCAAATCAAGCCCAATGCTCAGTACTCAACTGCCCTCTAGTGATACTCAAGTAGTCGATTATCCCAAAGACGGGCTTCTTTTTCTGTTTAGGTTTGCGTTTGCATCTTAGGCCAGGTCTTCTCATAAACGATGGTCGTTTCTCTCTCTAGAAAGGCTAAGAAAAATACTTTCTCTCTATAAATCGCTCTGATAGCAGATAATGAAAATGATAGAGGTATTTATAAGAGAGTTGCTCCTTCGACGGGCCCCTTTATAGAGAAAATCAATAGAAAAGAGCCTCGAGAAGTCGAAGAGTCGTTTTGTCAGGTTCACGAGTAGACACGCTCCAAGTAATTGGATGACGCGTGTCTATTTTTTACAGTCTTTGCAGGGCTAGAGGGCTAGGAACATTATTAGGACCGCGGGCAGACGAAGAGTTTGAGGTGCAAACGACGCTTAGATGAAACTGTACACGTGGACAAGCGGAATAATTGATCTATATATAACTGTTATGCCATAAAGAACAGATGGTTTGGGAATATGACCCATCATAGTCAAGCCCAAGTCTTATATAAAGAAAGAGCGAAAAGGGTCATAGGTAGCTGAGCAAGGGGTGGGCATATCGTCATCTCACTGATAAAGAAGTTGGAAATGCCCGATTTGGCCAGTTACGGCTTGGTTGGCAAAGAAAGTGCCCGATCAATTTTCAACAAGTAATGCCAGACGAGAAATTTGTGACGAACTGAACATGGGTAATTTTGGGTTCCTCTCTATTCCCAACCTCGACACAAATACAACCAGAATCGATCAAATCAGGAAACAAATTTGCCCGACCTAAAATTTTGACAGTTTTCACACCCACCGTGTGTGAAGACTGCGGGGATACTGATAAGGTTATTAAATGTTTGAGTCCTTTTTGGGCTGATAATAATTACAAAAATCAACCCTTTGTTATCAGGTGTAAATTACAGTATAAGATCGAGGAAAAAAGAGGACTCAATTTGCAAGTGGAAGATGAATGGAGGACTAAGGATATAAAATGATAAATAGCGTAATTAGAGGGACCAATAATGTAAAATAAAGACCCACCACAGTTACTATATAAAAAAAATCCCTATTTTGGAGAATGGAAGAGATTATACTAATACTTTCTCTCACCAATCTCTAAGTTTTCACTTTTCTCTCTCTCAATTTGTTAACAAATCGAATTAGGTTCCAAACATTTTTGGAACCATCAAACATAAAACTAAATAATAATATTAATAACATCGTGATTATTATTCGTAATATTCCAATGATAACTTTAATGAATTTGCATGGTCGGAAATCCTAAATTACACTTTATGAAAAATTCTAATTAAATTTTTTATATAATTAATTTATTTTATTTTATTTTATTTTTTAAAATTATTATGTTAAAATTTAATGTACAAAATTAGTGTAATCCATCTTCGAAAATCCTAAATTACATTTTATGAAAAAATATAATTAAAGTTTTTATTTAGTTATTTTATTTTATTTTTAACTTATTTCTTTAAATGGTTATATTAAAATTTAATGTATAAAGTTAGCGTAATCCACCTATAAATGTTGAATATTCCTGCAACTCAAGCTACATTGATCATTTTGATTTCTTATTAACATCTAACCAAACAAAAGAGAACTATGATACAAAACTGTAGTATTTAGATCGGTCGCCACTTAGGCCAAAATCAAGTTTGGCCCGGCCAACGGAAGTAACAAAAAGTTAGAAGATTTTTTTTTCTCTAAAATTTGAATTTTATTTAATCAAATTTGTGTTACAACTGAGAGATGAAAAACAGGATTTTAAAAATTCCTACTTTCCTCTGTTAAAAATTCCCAAACAAAGCTTAAACCATAATGATGGAGACTTCGTCTTTTTCTTCCCTTTGAAATCTTCAGACTTCTCAATCTTCCATGAAACCTAATCGACATGTCTGATATATCCAATCCCCATACTTTCAAGCAAAACAATAGCTCTTAATTCATTTGACGTTTTAGATTGATTGAAATCGAAATTCTCTTTCATTTAAATTGTCTTCTTTACCATCCAATCGACAGCTTTGTTTTACTATCTGTAAACATGTTAAATCGACATACTAGATGTTATAAGCTTGCGGCAGTAGCTTATAATGGGGTCTAGGTACCATAGATTTCTTCTAATGTCAATCAGCTCAACCAAAACCATTGAGTCGACTTCAATATCGAGCTGACTGATGCTCAAGTCTCTACACATTGCAAGCCCATCCATCAGAGCTCTTCTCTCAGCTACAATCGCACCACACTTCCCATACATTTTGCCAAAGCCCCCAAAAATGTCACCAGTATGATTCCTGACAATGTCACTACCCCCTGCCTCACCAGAAAGCAGCGAAGACCCATCAGTGTTTAGCTTGAACCGGTTGAGCTTAGGGAAGATCCACTTCAGTGATATTGGCATCAATTTTTTTCGTATATGACATCCCAATTAACTAGCAAATCAGATATCACGTCCCCAGTGCTTCCTTTTGAGTAAGTTTGCATTAGTACTGTTAAACCATTTAGCATTTTGATAATTTGTTCAATTAGAGAAGCGGAAGAGTACTCACCATTTTGCATTTTCTTGCTGTTTCAATTTTTCCATATGGTCTATGTGATAATTGCAGGCAAAATCGTTCTTATACTGCATGACTTAGTTGAGGACCAAAACCAGGATCGAATGAGATGAGTTAAGGGCATATTTCTTGAGATAGTAATACCAAATATGATGTTAAAGTGGCTCCACACAGACCAGACTTTGTTATAGGTAACTAGAACATGTTTTGAAGATTCCTCATTTTCATAGAACTAACACTTTGATGGCAGGTAAATATTTCGTTTCTAAAGATTTGTATCAGCAACAAACCAATTCATAAGAGCTCTCCAGAGGAAGAAAGAGCACTTCCTTGGAGTAACCTGGTTCCAACAGCTCTTGAAAATGTTAGAAACATTACATCTCTTCCTTGTAGCATCCCAAGTGATCTTTGCATTAAATTTTCCATCAGTAGATAGAGCCAGTTAGCTTAGAGTTAAGCTTTGTTTTGAGAATTCTAGATAGAATAGGCAGAGTGACAGCCATTTTTAGTCTTTCCACATCCCACCTTCCATCAATCCAGAAGCTACTAACTTTAGTTTGAGTATACCATTTTCTGTCTTCTTGATCATTGAAAGAGATGAAGGGTTGTTCAGTGCACCATCTGTCAAGCCAGAAGTCGATTTCATCATTACCGGGAACCCAGAAAATATACCTCTCAGCACTGTCCCTAATATCAGTAATTCTTGCCCAGACTCTAAACATTCTTCTAGGGATAGGAGCTGCAAGAGGATGATATTCATTACAGTAGATAGACATTATCAATTTGGCCCAAAGAGATTTGTTAACCCTCAAGTTAAACCATAACTTGTGAGAGTACATGTCATGCGGCTAACCCAAATTTTTAACACCTATCCCACCTTCTTCATAAGGCTTGTTAATCTTGTTCCATTATGTCCAGTTCAGAGATTTAGATTCTGTCTTATTGCCCCAAAGGAATTTGTTGAATAAGACATCTATTATTTTAATAACAGTCTTGGGAAGAACTGACTTTTGAACGTAATATAAGGGGAAGTTGAAAGGACGGACTGTATCAGTACAAGTCTTCCACCGAAAGATAGAGTGCTTCCATCCCACTCAATGATCTTCTCTCTATTTTTTGAAACCAGATTATCAAAATGATTGATCCTTGAGTTGTTGCTAATCATTATGCCTAGATATTTGAAAGGGATAGAGTTATGTCTAATACCAGTAGCTTCTTCAATTTTGTTAACCTTGATGTTGGACATGCTAGAAGCTGTATACAACTTAGACTTCCTCTTGTTGATCAACTGCCCTGATGTAGTTTGATAAGTAGTTAGCAGCTCACTTATCTTAGAGATGGAATTATCAGACCTGTTGCAAAAAATCGTGAGTTCATCTGCGAAGGCTAAACACGATATAACCTGTCCACCTCTGTTTTATATCTGACTGAATTGGTAGAATCATTAAGCTTTCTCAATCCACGAATCAAAACTTCTTCAGCAAGAATAAAGAGACTGGGGGATAGGGATCCCCATGTCTCAGACCCTGATCAGCCTTGAAGAACCCTTTAGTAAATCCATTGATAATGATAGATAAGTGATTGTTTTTAATATTATTACTAACCAACTCAATGAACAAATGACTAAATCTAAAAGCCTTAAGAACTTTCTGAATAAAGTTGTGAGAAAGTCTATCAAATTCTTTCTCCATATCCACCTTCAAGATCAGATTTCCACCTTTTGTTTTGTAGTTTATATCGTAACAAAGCACTTTTGTCATTAATACATTTTAATGTATACTTATGTCCCTCACATAAGCACCTTGTTCCTCATAAATCAGATTACGCAAGATTAAGCTTAGTCTGTTGTTTATGACTTTTGAGTAGATTCTATTAAGGACAGTGGTTAGACTAATTGGACGAAATTCTCTCCATGTTTTAGGTGTATCCACTTTAGGAATAAGGCAAATTACTGAAGCTTGAACACCTGTAGGAATTTGCTCTTCTAAAAATTTCTTTAACTACCTCACATAAGTCATTTGCTATTATTGTCTAGCATTCTTTGTAGAACCTGCCATTAAAACCATCAGGGCTAGCAGCTTTGTTAGAGTGCAGGCTATTAACCACCTTATTGATCTCTTCATTTGAAAGAATAGCAGTAAGCATTATGTTATCACAATCAGAAACTAAGTTAGGAATATTAGCAAAGGCCCTATTTTGATCATTATGTAGAGTTGATTGAGTTAGTAAATTCTTGAAATATGAAACAGCAGAGTCAGAAATATTATCTTGATTCTCCAACCAATTCTCCTTATCCCAAATCATGTGAATATTTTTTATTTTAGCTCTTTTCTTCACCAGATTATGAAACAACTTTGTGCTTTTATCACTATCTTTCAACCAAATAGTATGTGTTTTCTGCTCCCAGTAGCTCTCCTCTCTAGCAAGGAGACTAATGTGATTCTGGTTTGCTTTATCAAGCAGCAACTTGTCTTCAGTACTTCTAGTAGCCTGATACTTTAACTCCCTAATACTGATTTTCTCCTCCACCTGCCTAATCGAGTCAAAAAGATTCCCAAATTCATTATAGTTCCAAGCCTTAAGAACCCAATTTAGTTTTTTTCAACTTATGCCAGAATTAATAGAATGGATTTCCTGGTATATAAACAGACCAACTCTCCTCAACAACCTTAAAGAAATCTTGATGTTGCACCCACATATTCAGGAATTTAAAAGCAGGCTTGAAAGTGTTCAAACTGGTTGATATAGTAATGCATATAGCAGAGTGATCAGAGCACGTCTTTGACAAATGCACAACTCTAGTGTTGTCAAAATACCTAAGCCACTTATTATTGTAAAGAACTCAATCCAACCTCTTCCATTTATTCCCATTTAACCATGTATACTTACTGCAGAGTAGCCCCCGTCTATTAGGTTACAATCAAGAATGACATTGCCAAAGTCATCCATACTTTGCAGACGGGTTTTTTGTAGCAAAGTTGCTCATCAACATTAAGGGTAGTGTTAAAATCCCCAAACACTATCCATTCAATGTCTTCATCATTCACATTCCTCATTGAATTCCACAAGTCTATCCTAAGAATCCTACTGCATTTTGCATACACCACTGACAACCTGAAAACTTTGTTGAGAGAGTTGTGACTAACTTTAGCATAAATAACCTGGTCTTCATTTGATAAAACCTCCACCTTAAAATAATCTCTCCAAAACAACCAAATCTTGTTGTTAACATTACCAAAAAACTTCCTGTAGCCCAGAGTTTTAGCCACCTTCCTGAGCTTCTCACAATTTACTAAAGGTTCTTGCACTGCTAGAAGAGCAGGGTTTTCAGCCCCTTTTAAAGATTTTAGCCTCCTCATGGTAAGCTTATTCCCCAACCCTCTAACATTCCAATTCATGATTTTGATAGTCATTTGATTGGTCTGTTTCTTACAGCCCTTTTTAGCTGTAAAAGCTTTGATGTTGTAGCCATTTTATTGTTCCAGTTTTTAATCTTCTTGATTCTTTTGTTTTGCACTATTTTATCCTCATCATTAACCAAGATTCCTTTTTGATTAGGTGAACAAGGAAGACTGCTTGTGATTTTGGATGAAGAATCAGACTGTTAATCTGTACGTTGTCCATCAACCATAAAGAGCTCTCTTGTTTCTAAAGCTTGCAAAGCTTCAATCATTTCTGTGTTATCCACCAAACTTTTGTCATTCCCATCAATACCTGAAGCCAAACCAACACCAGTTTCCAGACTTTTATGAGACTCATCTTCACTAGGATTATTAACCTGTTGATTAACTGTAAGCAATTGATTGTAGATTTTATTCGCAACTTCCATATTGTTTCCACTATCAACAATTACAGACTTCAGATTAGGCGTAGTTGGGATCTTATTGTTTTAATGTACTGGAACAGGCAACTGCTCTTCAATATTGATATTAACTTGTTCATCAATTTTAAGTGCTATAGCTTTCTTGCAATCTGAAATCCTTTGACCGATGTGCTTACATTCACTACAATAGGTTGGATGACTTCCATATCTGATTTCCAACTTATAATCCTCATCCTTACCAAATCTGACCTTTAACTCTTTGACCATGGTCTTTGAAACATTAACCTCCACCCACATCTTAACACAATTAAAAGTAGCCATGTTGCTTTTAGGAATCCACGTCTTCAAAGGAGTCCCAAAGGACTTTGAAATTTCTAAAATTGTTGCTTCATTATATAAAAATTATGGTAAACTTTTCAAAGTGATCAAAACTGGTGTCAGAGGACTTTCTTCATTTGGATCAAATCTTGGAGACCACTTGAGTAATCTCATCGTTTTTTCTCCAACTTTCGAGACATTTCTGGACCATAACTTCTTTAAATCATCGAGACAGTCGAATTCAATGAATACATGACGGTAATCGTAAACTGTTACGCTGAAGGCTCTGGTGAATTGAAAATTTCCCATAAACTTCTTGATTGTCTCATATCTAGGCTTTCCATAGGTGAACTTACCAATAATGGTATGCTTAGAAATATTTTGAAGCTTGTTTTTACGGTTCTTCTCAAAACAGATTATACTTTCATCAGAGTTTCTGGAAATGACGACATTTCTGTGCAAGATACCAGTTTCGATTGGCTTGAGAATCTCAGCGAAAGACTTGGAGAGTTTTTTTAATTCGATTTGATGCCCAATTCTTTGACCAGGATTCTCAAAAGTCGGGTTAGTAATTACATTAACCCTATTGTTGGTACTCTGTTTCTGTCCTGGGTAAGCAGAGGGAATTCCTTTTCGTACCTTAAATTATTAGTAGGATCAAAGCCGATTGATCGTGGGAAGAAGAAGAGGAAACTATGGATTCTCCTTCTTCCATACCTCCAATCTACGAAATATTAGCAAAAAATTTCAGAGTTGGACACTATGTTCTTGTCCTTGACAGAGAGAAGCCGAGAGGCCATCTGAGATCTCAATATAATTACAAAAAGTTAGAAGATTATAAACAAAACCATACACTAAAATTAGAGAAGGTAAAACGAGATTTTTCCGGTCTGATCTAACTCGAACTTAGTTTGATTTGATCGTATCTTTTCTGATTCGAATATAGAAAAATCATGCACGGATTTTAAAATCTGTAAACGGATCCGGATCGGATTTGAATTTTTGATTTATTTAAATCCGGTCGAAATTTATATATATAATATAAATTAGTATCTAGACAAATCGGATGGACATACAAACATAAACCGGCATGCTCAAATTTAAAAACATTATATCTTAAACGACCGAACCAAATTCGAATTCGAATACTACAAAATCTGAATGGATCAGTCCGAACTCAAACTATCGACGGCCCATTGTCATTTTTAATTAAAACTCAATGACAATCGACACAAATTCTGCATGTTGATGTTTCTGCATTTTGATTAGGTTCGGCACAAATTCTGTATAGTTTGGCAGCACAATCGACAGTTGGAACATAAATGAGCTTGTTTTGTTGGACCTTTTCTTATAAAATTAAATACAAAGTTGGATATGGTCGAACACGTAACATGTGAAGCATAAACATATAACATTACTGAAAAAGGGTGGCATTGACTCCACTTTCCCTTTATCTTAGTTTCTTGTGTTTATCTTCAAATGTATTTCATTAAATTCTTGAGAACTTTCAACAATAATTTATTCATAAAATAAAAAATAAAAAATAAAAAAAAGAATACTTATTACTTGATGGTATATGCGTTGGATATCCCGATTTAATTTTAGGATAATACACCTCGACAATAAATATGGAATAAGGATAGTTTTAAAAAGGGAATATTTATATTTGGGTTTACTAAGATAATACACCTCGACAATAAATATGGAATAAGGATAGTTTAAAAGGGAATATTTATATTTGAGTTTACTAAAAAAAATGACAATATAATTTTAAAAAATAAGTCATTTACTCAATTGTATAAAAAAAATATTTCAGTTATGAGTCAAATGAATCTCGAACACAATCGATTTTTATAACTGATCGAAATATTAAAGACAGTGCTATTCTATTCCAAAAACTTTTTATTGGTTACCAGATTAACGGTAAAGGTTTGAAGGTCGCTCTTAAAATCAACCTGATGAAAGTTTTTGATAACATTCGTTGACATTTTATTTTTGATATTTTGGTGGTTATGAATTTTCATGAGCAGATGATCAGCTGGATTATTCAATGCACCGCCACTCTTTTCTATATTGTCAATATTAACGGTGATCCTTACAAGTATTTCCAAAGAAAAAAGGGTCTCAAACAAGATGATCCCTTATCTCCTGTTTTATTTGTCTTGGTTATGCAAGTTCTCTCCAGTATACTTAAAGAGAAAAGTAGTGATGTGAACTTGAATTTTCACTAGAAGTGTCACAAACTTAAGATTGTCAACCTCTATTTCGCAGACGACTTGATGACTTTTTGTTGTGGTGACATTAATTCCCTCAATATCATTAAGGGTGGTCTTAATGAATTCTATGATCTTTCGAGCTTCAAAGTCAACCCTAAAAAAAGCCACATCTTACTCTTTGGGATTAACCTCTCTCTTCGATCGGACTTGATCAATATATTTGGCTTCAATGTTGGCTCCCTCCCATTTAAATATCTTGGAGTCTCTCTTATCTCATATCGACTTCCCATAACGATTGTCCACCCATTCTTGATAAAATTACTACATGTATTGCCTCATGGACTTCCAAACACCTCTCTTATGCGGGTGGGCTTCAACTCGTTAAGTCTTTGCTTTTTGGAGGGCAGTTTTACTGGTCTTCGGTCTTCATTTTGCCCGTTAAAGCTCTTAAAGAACTCTCACATTCTCTTTGTTGTTTTCTCTGGTCTGGTCATGAGATAAAGGTAATCGGTGCTAAAGTGGCTTGGTCTGCTGTGGCCTTGCCCTTGTTAGAGGGCGACCTTAGGTATCTAAACCTAAAAATTTGGAATCAAGTAGTCGTCCTAAAACATTGTGGTCCATAGTTAGTAAACATGATAAAAACTTATAGTTTTTAAAGATTGTCTATTCACTTTCGTGCATATGGAGGAAAATTTTAAATCATAGGTCACTTGCTAGCAAATTGTATAAGGTGACGATTGGTAACGGGGATAATACCTCTTTCTGGTTTGATCTGTAGTTGCTCTCAACCTCTCTGGTCTACCACTATGGGCTTAGTGTTATTTTGGATTCTCATATAGGGAGTAATCTCAAGGTTTCCGATATCATCACTTAAGGTTTGCTAGTGCTAGAAACCATCGTTCTTTTCAGGAGATCAACCATCTCATCCTCTCTCTCCCTCCTTCCTGCATCATCTGCAATAACGCTAACTACTAGATTGCTAAGAGAGGAATCACCAAGTTCATAATCAAGGATATATACAACGTCATCCATACGCATATCCCTTGTGTTGGGTGGGCAAGGTTAGTTTGGCATAAGTTTAATATTACCCGTCACTCATTCATTATGTGGCTTGCTATCTGAGGAAAACTTACCACCCGTGATAAGCTTCTAAGTTGGGGATTATACACTCCCCCTAATTGTATCTTATACAATTCTGCCTCTGAAACCCTTAATCATATCATTTATGACTGTAGTTACACTCAGAGCATTTGGGGTTACACAAACTCTAAAATTAGTTTTTGTTTAAGTCATAATAATAATTGGGTCTCTTGGATCCATGAAGCATTCAACTTGCCTTCATCCACTTTACGATACCTTTGGCGTGCCTGCTTTGGCGGCATCCTCTATCATGTCTGGTGAGAGAGGAATGCTAAAAATTTATGCTCCTCTCCTACCCTAGCCTCTACAATATCTTATCGCATGCTTTTTGACTTACGATTCAGATTTCATGGTATGAAGGTTTCCTAGCAAACCTAATTCATTTAATCTCTAACTTAATTTTTTTTTTTAGATTTTCATTGACTTCTGTCACTACCGGCCTGCTAGTTTTGCTGACTTTCGATGCTGCTACTTAGTCCTTTTGGTCATATTAGGCCAATCCAATTCGTTTATAATCTAACTTAACTTGGTTTATCTTTCGATTGATAAGACCATCTATCTCTACCGATGTGCTGTCTTCGTTCACTTCGACGCAGCTACTTGTCTCTTTGAGTATTTTGGTTTTAGTACTTCGCTTTGCTCTTTTGTACTTGTTTGGTCAATTTCTAGATCAATTTTTCGATTTTTTCTTTCACGATTCTTAAGCTACTCCTCGGGGTATGTCCCATGTATTTGTAAACAAATATATTTTTATTTAATGCATTTTTTCTACAAAAAAAAAGCTTAAACCATGGATAATATATATAGACCATTAACTATTAATTTTCATTTCGTTTGACCTTAATACATATTTCGTATTTCAACTATTTTTTCATATCTCATTTTGTTTTTAAAAACCAAATTTACTTTTTATTTTACATTTCATTTAACCCTTATTTTACATTTTATTTAATCGTTATTTTTCATTTCACATCTTGAATATCTTTTTTGTATTTTTCATCTAAAAAAATCATATTGGATATTATTTTGCATTTCATTTGTCTTCTTCGTATTTACAAAAGAATCGCATTTAAAACTTATTACACATGTCGACTGTTTTTTTCTAATTATAAACATAAGAAAAAAATCATATATAACCCTTATTTCGCATTTTACATTTTATTTTAACCCTATTTGGCATTTCACATTTCTAAAACAACTCACAGTTAATCTTTATTTTGAATTTTTTATATTATTTAAACCTTATTTTGCATTCCGACAATATATTTTTTGTATCATACCTTTTCTAAAATAATAATGTGTAAACCGTATTTTGTATTTTACATTTCATTTAGCACTATTATGCATTTCAAAAAATCGTATTTAACCTTCATTTCGTACTTCATTTAAACCATATTTCTCATTTCGCATTTGAGTTAACTTTTCTCATTTCACAACTAGAGTAATAAAATAAATAAATACTATGTAGATAATAATTTTGTTTTACCACGCACAGTGTTTTCCAAAATGTTCTTGACATCATAAATCAACAACTTCAAAAAGAGCATATGTAGCGACTTAATCTATTTAGCTACCCTAGTGTAAGAAATGGATCATTAATTAATCCCATAACTACATATGCCCACAACTCCCTCAAATCCAATATTAGAAAAACTCGCATATCTCATGCACCCAATGAAAAATAACCCAAAAAACAAAAAATCCATAATATATATATATATATAGTTATGATTAAAAATAATAATACTTGTTCATGATAGTTGTTACTTCTTCTTATTATATAGGTTCTCTTGATGGTCTTATTTGTGGACATATCCCTTTTACATCGTCCTTACTTTTATACTACTTTCGATAGTTACTTTCTTATTAATTACAAATAATTAATACGCAAAGACTCAATTTAAAATGATTGCTGAGTGTCTTCCTTAATCAATGGTCTTAAATGTTTATGATTGTTGATTGTTTATCCTTGATTAGTGGTCTTCAATGTAGTCTTCCATGTTGAACTCCATAAATGATAGCATGCGATAATAATAGTTTGTTTGAAGACTCTCCGAGCAGCCTTTCAATATTTTACTCGGTCGGTTTTTATGCTTGCCCATTCTTGATCGAGTCGAGCTAGGTCTCATATATTTTGCCTTTAGAGTTTATGACCGCGCATACTACATTTCATATTAGCTTGACGTTGCGCGCAATTGGGCTCGTTCTTGTCCTACTCGGATTAAGCGCTGAGTGCGCTCGGTTTTATAACTACTCTGCTCGGCTTAAACATTTATCTGCTTTTCCTTATTATTCTGAGTGCGTTCGCTGCTCTTATGCATCCAATCTCCTTTGATTTTCCCTTTGTTCTGTTCTATTTTGATGCTTCTCCTTTATATTGGTTGTGGGTATCCACTACCTTATCAGGGTTCCCACATAGTCCAATTAGTAATTATAAAATAATTACTGAGTGGAATAAAAATTAAGAATGATAAATAGAAAGAGAAGAATGGGTGACATGTCACTTCCTGATGTGATAGTGCGTGTTGTATTTCGTCTGATTTTCTGACAGATTAATATGGGAAAGCGTGCGAGACGTTTGAGTTTCTCAATGTGCGACGTGATGGGTGTCATTATTTGGTGACGGTTGAGTGAGAGAGAATCGTCTCTAGAGAGCGAGTTATTTTGAACAAAGTTGAAATTCTTAATCTTTTAAAATCTCTGAAAAAAAAAACTACATTTGGAGAGAAAAAGTTGGAGAGAGAGAGTTCCTGTCGTGATTACTATACTTGTTGTGTGAATCTTATAGTGATTTTATCTGATGTTGGGAGAGACTCGTGTTGGTGTTCATCGTGGGTCGATAACGGAATATTGATACAGGTATGTGTTTTGGCTTTCTTCTTTAATTTAATTAGACAGTCATCTAGGAAGCCTTTCATAGTGGATACCCTTAGAAATTTGGAGGTTCTGGGTATATACTCTGTTGTTTCATAAAATTGTAGGTTTAATGAGATTAAGGTCGCGTAACATAGGTTGAGACCAAATTCTGATAACTACTATTGGGTAATTGTAGTCGGTTAATCATGGCACCCAAGAAAAATATGAAGAAGAAACTCGTTGAAGTTAAATCGTAGTATGAGAAGATTGAGGTCTTAGAGGAGTACTTTGTAAAAATTACCCCGAAATATGGGTATCTGGCCGACGATTCCATTACTGATTTTATGAATAGAAATGGATTTTCTGACGATGTGACTATTAGAGCCCCGACATCGACCAATATCTTTGTCATCATTACACCTCTGACATCCAGGGTTATTGTCAAGGCGTCCTCATGAAGGGTAGCTACTCCTCTCATATCATCATTGTTAAATATCAGGTCGGCTACTGGTTCCCGATAGTGACTGTAGGAGGGTCCACCTACAGATAGCATCTGCTCATCCTCCCTCGACCTCACCCTTGCTTGATGGTCTGCCTCAGTTTGAGAACCCCCTCCAGATCTGGCGAGCATCCATTGTTGCTTTCTTAAGTCATCAGATTTATCTTCTTGTCGGTTAGCTAGCTCATTTTGGCGTGGTTCTTCTCGGCTAGCATGAGAGCCCTCTAGTGTGCTGTCCTCAAACCCTGACTCATGTTTTCGGATGAACTGTATTAATAAACCTTTGTCAACCAACCGTTGTATTTCCTCTTGTAGTTGCCAGCAGTCGTTGGTCGCATGGTCGTGGTTATTATGGTATGCACAGAAATGTCGGGTCGATCGTTTGTAACTCGGCGCAAACATAGTCTGGGGGATTGGTATCTTATCCTATCCCGGGTGCGGTCATAAATGGTGGAGATTGATTCTGTAAGTTGGGTGAATAGCCGCGTAGGATTTTCATAGGCCGCGGGGCGCTGGTTGGTTATGACCCTTGTAGATTCTCTTCTGGATATGTCACTGCTTCTCGAAGATGTCCCTATATACCCGTCGACGCTCCTTGATGATTCCCTGCGAGGTTCCTTCTCGTTTCTTCTACTATCATCCGCAAATGTTTTGGTAGCTGGAGTAGTTTTTCCTAGCAGCAACGGGACCCTGGTAGCGTCATCTACTTTGATGAAATGATCCGCTCGATCCAGAAGGTCACCTATTTTGTTATATAGAAACATGATCAAATCGACATATAACTTACCTTGCCTGTCTAGTCCCCGCTTTAGAGAGGCAAACGCCATATTTTCCGCAAGATCGAGGAGCTTGTTCATGATATGGACAAATATCTAGATATACCATTTGAGAGGCTTACTTTTTTGGTAAAGGTTCATAATGGAGTCAGGATCCTGGCGTAGTTCCTTGTTACCCATGAACCGGTTCCTGAATGCACTCTAAAGTCCTGCGGAATCGCTTATGGTACCCTTAGGGAGGTTTTTGAACCATTCAATTGCATTGCCTTTGAGGGTCATTGAAAGAGCCCTACAACATCGCGTCGTTTCGGTTAAACGCAAGCATCATGTTCCTAAACTGTTCCAAGTGCCTTTCGGGGTCTCCCAATCCGTCATATGCTTCAAGCGAAAATGGTCAAATTTCCTTGGGAGCTGGGCGACAAGGATTTTTTCTACAAAGAGCGATTCCATAAGAACATAGGCAACCATAGTCGGGCGCACATGATCGTACTATTCAATCATTCCTTATTTGTTATTTTTTAGGGAGGCCTTTCCTCTGGCGCTTTTGCCCACTGATTTCTCCCATTCCTTCACCATGCTTGTCCCTTTTGGAGGATCCTTCTCGTATTGCTGCTCGGCTTACCTTGACCATGGACTTAGGAAGACGATAATGCTCGTTCGTTCACAAATTCACCGTCAAAGTGTTAACTACTTCTTGCAGCTTCGCCATGGTCATCTTATTCGCCAGGTATCTGACTTCCTGGTCTCGATCAGCCTTACCTTGAGCCACTTGCATTGTCAGGATCTTCTGCTCAAAACGTCTAATTTTAGTCGCGTCATCCGGGAAGCTAGGTTGAAGAGGGCGATCTGCTAGGTTGGTAACCAATTCTGCGATAGCTGGTGCAACCGGTGGGTCCACCGCAACCAGGGGGTTTCTCTGCAAGGCGTCTTCCAAGTTTCCCTGGTCCGGTATCAATGGGAGAGTTGATCCCACGTTTGGCTCAGTCACTTGATTCGGGTTAGCCATGGTAATACGTCTTTCGCTAGGTTCGATATTGATCCCGAATCTTGTTACTACAATTGGTGTTTGTGAAAAAAACGTTTTTGATTTTTCCTATAGACGGCGCCAAAAATGTTATGGGAAAAACCTAAACACTGATATACAAATATAGTAATATTATTGATTCGAGAAGCTTTGTGAACATAACCCTTTTACATCATCCTTAGTTCTTATTTATACTACTTTTGACAGTTACTTTCTTATTAATTACAGATAATTAATACGCAGAGACTCAATTTAAAATGATCGTTGAGTCTTCCTTAATCAATGGTCTTAAATGTTTATGACTGTTGACTGTTTATCCTTGATCAACGGTCTGCAATGTAGTCTTCCATGTCGACCTCCATAAATGCTAGCATGCGGCAACAATAGTTTGTTTGAAGACTCCCCCAGCAGAACAACTTTCAACAGTTTACTCGGTCGATTTTTTTGCTCGTCCATTCTTGATCGAGTCAAGCTCAGTCTCATATATTTTGCCTTTAGAGTTTCTGATCGCGCATTTTTATTGCGCGTGCTCGGGCTCGTTCTTGTCCTACTCGGATTATGCGCTGAGTGCGCTCGGTTTCATATCTGCTCTGCTCGGTTTAACTGTGTGTCCGCTCTTCCTTATTATTCTGAGTGTGCTCGCTTTTCTTATGCCTCGGCTCTCCTTTGATTTCCCTTTGTTCTTCTCTGTTTTGACGCTTCTCCTTTATATTGGTTGTGGGTATCCACTACCTTATTAATAGACAATAAAACGATTTAAGGTTTTTAATCTTAGGTTTCTATTCAAAAAGAGAGAAAAAAAATATAAGGAATAATGAAGGAACCCATTCAGTGAAAAAATATTATGGTGATATGTTATATAAATTTCTTTAGGATATGGAAACATCGAAATCACTGATGGGTTAATTCATTGATACATAGGTAGTTATAGATAAAATGAAAATGTATACATATCAGTTTGTATTTTCATGTTCCAATTCAATTGTATGCAACAGAAGACTGTACAATATGAGTCATTGATGAAGAACTGGTTATAATTCTTCCAGTAATTTGTAAGTTACTTTGAACTTTGTATATAAAGGATGAAAACAATAGCGCTCGATGAAAATAGTCACTAATATAATGAAGAAATGTTAAAAAAAATAAGAGACATAAATAGATATAGAAAGCAATCACAATTCTTATTGTATTAAGAAATAATCATATAATATTAGAGCTTGTGGATTACTATTTACATTTAGAGATTGATTTTTCCTGAATTACTTAGCACTCTCCGAAATTAATTGAAATTTTGGAATACGAATTAATAACTCTTCTCTTTATTAAATCAATCCTTTAATTTATTCTTAACTATTATGGTTTGATATACTCGCCATTGTAGGATACCATGGCATTTATTGAGCTTTTAAAGCTCAAGAACAAAACGATTGGATTAATGGACCATCCCTCAATATCTAATTAAACCAACTATTATCCATACAATTAAATGTACATATGTGTAAACGTGGGTCAAATTATATTTAACTTAAGTTTGATAATTCACGTCATCTATATTTTTAGATGTATTTTGTAGTTTTTTTATATTTATTTTCCTTTTAAAGGATGAGTATACAACATTGTGAATAGTTAAATCGTCGACAAATAGATTGATTTTTTTCAAACTTGGAGATTTGAACGAAATGTCCCACGCATATAGAAAAATATGTCCACGGATGTTTCGAAAATTAAACCTTATTGTCATCTAGTACCTCAAGTTTCATTGATTAGCTAATACCCATTTTGTATAAGTAACTCTCATTCAATATTCAATACTCAATTCTCTAAATAATACATCAAATACTCATACTTCATCACCAACCACGTAACAATTTCTAATTCTTGAACCATAATTCTCTTTCTAACTTTTTATTTTTGTTTAATTTTTTAGAATGTTCGTATCTTTCAAATCGGAGCTCGAAAAAACATATTTTGAATTCCTTTTGCTAGTAACATACTAAATCAGGCATAAACAAACATGTGAGACCATGCATAACCACGTGCGAAACATAATAAATAATGTCAGATCACACATTGTTTTTTGAATACGAACAAAACTAGATTCATTAATGATTTTTTTTTCCGTCATACCGAACCCTGGTTTAACATCTTTATCATTAAGTAGTACATCTCTCCTATGTTTATTCATAAATCTAGTCTCGCATATTTTTTTTGTGACTGATTTCATATGTTTGGTTATGTTTCGTCTCACATGTTATTTACGAAAAATATTCAATTTTTTTACTAATAAACATAAAAATAATAAGACTATACTTTCAGATTTTTTTCCAAACTAGGATTTAAAAAAAATCTATTTCTTTTAATTTTTATTTTAAAAAATTCGGTTCAAAACAAAAAAATCACTTAAACGATAAGTCCTTATAAAAATATTTACCATAAATGATTATATTTTTACGATGTGGCATTCATATTTATTGTTTAAGATCGAAGGAAAATAAATTAAGACGCAAGGTTTGCTTAATTTTCCCGAAAAACCCATTCTCAACAATAAATAATTACCAGAAACAGGACCAGGATTCACGTGTAATTTTGGCCATAATTATGGTCTAAATAGAGAGACCAGACCAGTATTTTAGAGTTACCTACGAAATAGGAAATACGAAAGGGATTTAATTTAGGAATACCGAATATATACATAAACATCAAATCCAATGTCTCAACTCTTACCAATGAGCCAGAATTTAATTTTTATTTGAAAATTAATTAAAAAGAATACCAAAAGAATTCGATATCGTCAAGAAACCTCGCGAAAGAAACAAAGTGTCAATTTTCTCTCCATTCTCTTTCAGTTCTGGAGATTTGGCTTCTTCATTCATTTTCTGGAAGCAAGACTCGCGCTTTGGGTTTCACAATTTTTCTTTTTCAAATTTGCACTAGCCTTGCTTCAAGTTTTGGTGGGTTTTCTTTGATTTGGAGTTATCGGTCTGTGGACTGTTTGGATGCTCAGAAAACCGTCGGGAAAACTGGCCGGAAGCTATAAAAGGTCTGTTTTTTATGTTTCTTTACGCAGTTTTTGCTGACCCAATTGGAATGTGAAGTACTGTGGATGAGAGCTTTCCGATCTTTATTTGACTTGATTTTCTTTCAAATTTTCTTAGTACCCAAACGGAGATCTAGGGTTTAAGTTATCTCGTAGTATTATCAATTCGTCACTGTTATTAGTCCATCGCGATACGATTTTTCGTTTTGTGATTTGAGCATGCCCATCTGTTTATGTTGATTTTTGAACTGAATGCAGAGAGAGATTGAGGTAATTAAATTTTGGATCAAAAGGTTGAATCTTTAAGAGGAGGGTCTGGTTGAATTTTGTGTAGTTTTTGATCAAATGAATGTGGTGGGAAAAGTTGGGAGCTTGATTACCCAAGGTGTTTACTCTGTTGCCACTCCTTTCCACCCCTTTGGTGGGGCGGTTGATGTCATAGTAGTTCAACAACAGGATGGATCATTTCGTAGCACCCCTTGGTATGTCAGGTTCGGTAAATTTCAGGGTGTTCTTAAAGGGGCCGAAAAAATAGTTCGTATAGCTGTTAATGGTGTCGAAGCTGATTTTCATATGTATTTAGATAATTCTGGTGAAGCATATTTTATTAGGGAGGTTAAATCTGGTGAAGGAAGTGAGAGTCAGAAGAGTGTGAAAGATTCTGATACAAATGTTAATGTCAGTAGGCTTGAACATAGTGTTTCAGATTCAGGGGTTGCACAATTACGAGAGGAACAAGAGTCTTCAGTTGCAGAAAACCGGCTTGAGAGGGCAGAATCTGAGGGTATACGGAGGTTTTATGATTATCAAGAAGAGCGATCCTCTCTAGGGGGTTTATCGGAATATGGATCTAGTCGGTTTGAAAATTTTGATGCTGACAAGTATGGGGATTTACAGGGTGCTATTGGTTCTGAAGTGGTTTTGGTGAGTGTCGATGGTCATATCCTGACAGCTCCTGTATTAGCCTCGGAACAGGATACCGAAAATGTACAATTAAGCACACCTCAGTTTCATCTCGGTCCAGGTGAAGGGCCTGAATTCTGTGAGGATACTGCAGAGTTTACCTCAGACGATAGCACTTGGGCTAGCGATTATATTAGTAAGCTAGATCCATCTGTTGATAATGGGGACACGTATAGCGTTTGCTGTGCCAATGACGACGATAATGCTTCTCCCCGCCCGCTAGAAGTTTGTGAAGGAGAGGGAAAACATCAAAATGTTGAACGAAATTCTCATATTCATAGTGATTCGGAAGATGGATGTGTCAGTATTAAGAGGGATGATGTTTTTAAAAGCTGTCTGGAGCTATCTAATTTAGCCCACCCCGTTGGATATGTTGATTCAGATCAACATTCGCCACAGAAATCTCCTCGAGTTTTAACTGAAGATGATAAAATTGAAGATAATAGTGCTGGGCATAGAAATGACGATGCATCTCCCTCGTGTAAGTCTAACTCGCCTGGAAGCAACGAATCCCAAAATCTACTGGTTGATAGCATATCCGTTCATTCTAACATCGATCCACGATTGGACGATGAACAGTTAACTGCATCAGAACCAATGGAGGGTTTTGGTGAGTCACCGCTGAAACTTGAGTCTGAACTTGAAAGCACCGAACTTGAGACCATAGAATCTCGAAGTCCGCCTCCAGCCGAAAGGATAGTTGGTCATGTAGGTATGAGTAAGAACCCTTAGCATGCTTTCTTTACTATGGTAAACTGTTTGGTTATAGCCAAGTACTTACGTTTTTTCATAAACTTTTACGTTTTCAGGGTTTGAGATCTCTCTTTGCAGGAATGATCTTTATGCCGGTATGGGATTGGCCGCTGCTGCTCAAACCTTTGATGCACACCGCATATTAGGAGAGGAATATATGACTTCTGCAGAATCAATTGTTAAAAATGAAAATCTTGTTGTTAGAATAGGAGAGAATTATTTTCCATGGGAAAAAGCAGCTCCTGTTGTGCTTGGAATGGCTGTGTTTGGTTTAGAATTACCAGCTGAGCTGAAATATGCTATACCCGTGGAACAGGTTGATCAGCTAAAAGCAAAGGAGGACGATGCGGTCGTAACTCCATCTTCCTCCGGACGGAGATGGAGACTGTGGCCAAATCCATTTAGACGGGTCAAAACACTTGAACATACAAATAGTAATGACTCAGGCGACGAGATATTTGTTGATTCTGAATCTGATCTGCAAACATCACCATCGGAACTAACTGCATTGTCAGAAAAACGTGTTGAATCTCCTCGCAGCAAATTCATTAGGACAAACGCACCAACTAGTGAACAGATTGCCTCGTTAAATCTCAAGGATGGTCAGAATGTGGTCACTTTTAGTTTCGAGTCCAGGTTTTATTTGGGAGTGCAACAGGTCGATGCTCATATGTACTTGTGGAAGTGGAATGCACGGATAGTAATTTCAGATGTCGATGGAACGATTACCAAGTATGTTCTCTTGAAAGATGTATGATGACAACTGTCAAATGTTTTGTTTTATAATGTAAGTGTAGCTTACTTATGTTTGTATTTCAGGTCTGATGTTTTAGGTCAGTTTATGCCTTTAGTTGGAAAGGACTGGACACAATCTGGTGTGGCTAAGCTTTTCTCAGCGATTAAGGTGAGATTCAGAATTCTCTTCTTTCTCTCTCTCATCTAAGGAATATAATATGGCTATAGATTCCGATCTCATCTCAATGATTAAACAGAATTGATATGAATATATTTGTTTAACGCAGGAAAATGGATATCAGCTACTGTTTCTGAGTGCACGTGCTATCGTTCAGGCATATCTAACTAGAAGTTACTTGCTCAACTTAAAACAGGTACCAACATGTTTGGTTTGTAGTCTTTCTTAATATATGATTGTCTGAATGAATTATATATAACATGGGTCTCTTGGTCTTTTTTCCTATGGGTGAAACGACCAGTCTGTGCCATATATGATTATATTGTTATGTGAACCAGAATGGATGACTCTTTCCCTTATTGCAGGATGGAAATGCTCTACCGAATGGGCCTGTTGTTATATCACCAGATGGATTATTCCCCTCTTTGTATCGTGAAGGTAAGCTCTGTTTGTTTAAGGCTTTATTTTTGTCGAACTAAATGTTATGAAAAACTATGTCATCCTCAAAAAACATTTTGTTTCCCAATGAAGACATTATGATTTTAAATCATCTTGAGCAGTTCCTTTCTCTTAAAACTGATATTGTGATAGTTGATAAGTTAGATTGTTGCTTCTTATGTGCGCCTAGCTGACTAGATTGCTTATTCTCATGCATAATTCGGCAGTGATAAGAAGAGCGCCCCATGAGTTCAAGATTGCATGCTTGGAGGTAATATCATTGCGTTTTGAAGCACTTGAAATAACCTTACCACGAACCATCAGCACCACTCATTTGGTTTGTTATACTCATCATGCAGGATATTAGGAAACTATTTCCTCCAGAACACAATCCTTTTTATGCAGGCTTTGGAAATAGAGACACTGATGAGCTGAGTTACAGGAAAATCGGGATCCCTAAGGGAAAAATATTTATCATTAACCCTAAGGTAGATTTTTTTCTAGGCGTGTTATCCTCGTCCAAAAAGTATGATTCTAGATCTTTTTTTCAAATAATATTTATGTTTAAATCAACAGGGGGAGGTAGCCATTAGTCATCGCATAGATGTCAAGTCGTACACATCGTTGCACACTCTTGTTAATGACATGTTCCCTCCAACCTCTTTGATAGGCCAGGTATGGGGCATTATGCCTTTCTCTACAAAAATGCGAGTTCATTTATTTTGCAGTTTTCCCATCTTCTTTTTTACATACTTTTCTGTCCGTAGTATATTTCTTTTCAACATCCAAACAAAGCATTGGCTTTTGTTTAGCCATTTTGAAAAGTGGGCATGTTTGGTGGGTCATTCTAAACACTGTACATTTCCAGTAACCCATTAATGGATCTCAGTAATCCATTATTGTAGATTTTATATGCCAATTGACCAAAAGTTTTTCATGGGCTACTGAAAATGTATGTACATCCGAATGTACTCTAGCATGACCCATGTTTGGAACAGCTGATAGAACTATAGAAATAGATTGGATTGGATAAGATTGTGTTAGAATAAAATGGACTATCTTATTAGTCTTATTATCTAATCCCTACCTTCTCTATAGGAATGATATTAACTAGCAAAGTGTTAACACCAAACATCGGTTTAGACCTACAACAAATATCCGAATTTCGGTCATAATCCTATGTACCAAACTGAGTCATTTGATGGTAACTTCTTAAATTTTAACAGGCGCAAGAAGACTTCAATGCATGGAACTTTTGGAAAATGCCGCTCCCGGAAATAGATTTATAATCGACGACAACCAAGGTTGGTCGAATAGATTAGAAGCAGGCTCAACTTTAGACTCGATTCATTTTTATTTCATCGGTCAGGTCGGATTTGTAACCAAACCATCTATTGAAAAAACAAGTTATGTACCAAAAAAACTAGTATACAAAATAAAATTTGGAACGGAACTCCATGGATGTGTATGATGATGTATCACAAATCTGTATCCGAAATAAAATCTTGAGAGTTTTCTGTTTTTATCCTTTGACTGGTTTTAATTTAAAGTTGTATCTGTAGACTGTAGCTTTGTGTATTTACTTTTTGAAGTACAGAGACTATAATGATAAGTTGTGTAGTCAGACACAGAAGTCAGATCTGTGAAGTTGGTGGTACTAATAAGTGTCTATGTCAAGCTGTAAAGAATGGACCATGGTCATAAAAAGAGCCCTGAAAGCCACAAAGTTTTTAGTGAGTCTGTGCCTTTAACCACTTTGGAAAAGAGTCAGATCAGCCTCTCGTGATGCGTTGCATCATTAACCTGATAAAAAAATTGATTTTTATCTGAAAAACAAAAGTAGGATTACAGTAGAAATATTTTACAAAATCAATTTTATGGAAAATCAATTGGTGTATATTTGGGCTTCACCCGAATTTCAGTCTTGCATTTTAATACATCCATTTTTAAATTAATGAATATGATAGGATTTTGAATAATTTTAATTTCACTTTTTTCCTTCTTTTTTCTTTAATCAAAACTTTAGATTTCATGTTAAGTTTCTATAATTACAATTTTATGTTTTTACTCATCCCATCAATGGCAGTGTTTGTGGCCGTCCTCCTTATCTCGTCCTTTTTTTCTCTAACATCTTAGGGTTGAAATATGCTTCTTTATTCTGGCTACTCTTTTTCCGTAGTTGAACGATTTTTTCTTTGACTTCAACTAATTCAATATTTTATTCCGCTTCTATTTTTTATCCATAATCCTATTTTTGACTTTAACTGTTTTAACCATTTTTTTTTTTCACTTTTATTATTTTATCCATAACTCTATTGTGGATGTAGACGCATAATGTTTAAGAGATTTTGACCTAACTTCTTCCTCTCCGATTTTATTATTGTTGTATTTCAATCGAGATTTGATAGGTCTTTTTAAGTTTGATATTGTAAAAATGAATGCATTAACTACTTATGCAAATATTTTGACTACTTGTTTTTGCGGTATTTGGTGGTGGTTGATCATTAAACTATATAGTTAAGTAGCTCATAAAATTTTTGTCCGTCTTGATGGTTCCGGGGTATCTTCGACAGCTATTTGTAAGCAGTTGTGGTCAATTTTTATTTTAGTTATCATGTACTAAAAAAATCGAGCATTAAATATTTTATTGGTCCCGTATTTCATCACATAAAGATTATAAATTTTATTCAAATAAGGTTCAACATCTTGAAAATATTTAGTGCAATCTTAATTAAAAATTCTAACGTTTTTAGAAAAATAGTCAACATATTTATAAAAGTATTTCAATTTTAGATTAGGATTTAAAATGCACCCAATATCATAAGCGTGAGAGATCAAATGAAAATACTTAAGAAATTCGCTTTCCATAATGGGAACCAGTTCTATCCAAACATGTTTTGATCTATTTGTTTTAAATGCATGAAAAATTTGATAACACACTCAAGGACCATATGAATGGTAGGACTACATGGTAATGAAATACACTATTTCTAGCAATATTTCCAATATTGAGACGTGAGGGGATATGAATATTCCTCGCAGTGCATTCTAGGCATATGTGATTCAATAAAATATGTCACCTCTTCCTTCAAAAGTTAAGCATGTACAAGAAGATCATAAATAGAGTTTCATCTAGTTCCGACGTCCATAAGTATTATTTTGAATAACTTTCCATGAGCTTTAATAATATCTTTATATTCATGTCATCTAGGATCCGAGGTAAAGATTTGTATAACAACCCATATAATAGGCTAAATACAATCATCCAATAAAACATTTATTCCATATTTAGCAGCCAATTTGAGTATATGGCATAAACATCTAATATGAAAATGTTATAAAACTCTGGATGACATACAATTATAAGTTTATCAATAGATCCCTTGTAGGCGGATACATTAGCAAAAATATCTATAATTTTGTCCAAAACATTAAACTCAATCATGCATTGTATAAGACCTTCTCAAATTTGAACAATACGACATTTGGTAATTAAACAGAAATATATAATTCTTCTTTGAAGTACTCAATCTTTATCAATCCAATGTAAAGCAATGCACACAATATCTAACTCAAACAATGTTGTTATATCACTAGTTAAACGAACTCTTCATGAGAAAAATACAACCATATTACTAATAATAAATTTTTACTTTAAAAAATATTCTAACGTTAAAGTTCTCATAGAGGTTCTTAGGATGCGATGAGCTTGTGGGTTGACCGCTTTACTAATCAATTTTTATATCTTCATCCATTATAAAAATTAAAAGGAAGTGCACTATTATGGGAACAAATTTCATTGTCTCCTTATTTTATTCATTCTTATTGAAATGAAATACCTCGCCGATATTCAAATTTATAGTTCTTTGTACCATATCCTAACTTAGAATTTTAGATTTATATATAGATCAGTTGTTAAATCAATTAATAAGTAGGTTAGGTCGACATAAGACGTAGTTGCCACCACCGAAGCTTGTGCCAACTTTTTAGTGGTTGCAAATCATGCTATAAATGTTGTTGATAATATTATGGAGTCTATTGAAGCTCATTTACATGTTTCTACTGTTGCATATATAATTTGAACAAAACCATTGTTGTGAATAATGTGATGGCTTATCCAACATGGTTCTTTTTGGGCCAAGGTTGTTCATATAACATCATCTACTTTTTGCCTGACATACATTCTTAAAATAGTGACTTAGTTTGAAACTTTAACCGGTCAAATGAAGTTTCCAACTCATATTTCTACCATATAGTTATCTAAAAGGTAGTTGAGTTTAGGATTTGAGGTAAGATGAAATTTATTTTCTATTTTCTATTTTTATTTTATTTTTCATATTTTGTTATGAGAAGTACTTATATATTATATATTTGTTACATGACCTGTATATGGTATTCGTAATGGATTAACTATACTTCATTAGTCCAATATCCATTTATGAAACTTGTATGTATGATCTTTGGGAATTTCTTGATGGTGCTACTGAATATTTTGAAGAGAGTTTCGAACTAAAAGCTGGTCTTGAAACTAAATTAGGAGACATAAGTAATTGAAAGACGAGCTTGAAAATTTGAATGAGAAGGATAAAATATTAAGACTTACTGCATTATAGTTCAAGAGTTTTTATTTAATAAACGTCAGGTCTATACCCAAGATGTTATTGCTTATCACGCACAAATTATTGAATTGGCTCGTCTAACCGCTGTGGAGGCTCGATCCAGGTCAATCCTAGAATTTTACCATGACACCCTAATTTGAACTTAAATTGATTTTGGTATTTTGTGCCTGAAAGTAAATGGTCAAAGGACTTATAATTTAATTTTAAAAAAATTGACTATCATCTTTTATCGGGCTATAGGAAGGGAGGTGCTTGTATTTTGAACTCCTTGAAGAGATTGCTGAAAAAAAACATAGGGATATTGTAGATGCGATGGATTTTGATATTCGTAAAGATAGTACTATTCAAAATAATAATGCTAAAATTTAATAATGCTCAAGCTTCTGATGGTAGAACTACAATGTTCAAGCTATTGGTGTTGGTAACTCTAGAGTTGCTAATACATAAGTGGCTATTATTTTGGATGAAGTTGGCATTACTCGTGTTGAAGATGTAACTTCTCTAATAATAATGCTCATACTTAACTTATTATTCTTCTATTATTTTTATGTAATGCTAAAAGCATTTTTATGTTTTATGTACTTTTTACTAAAATTCTTATTTTGTTTTGAAGTATTATTTTGTTATAAAATAATTTAATGAGTATTTATGTTTTTGCTAAACACTTTTACGTTCTCTATTTGTTATATTGATTGATCAGTTTCAATAGGTTGATACTTCATTATTGAACATTTAAGTTTATTGCTTGAAGTTTTCTAGAATTTTCCAGACATATTAAGGATGCATGACCCCCGTTAGGGTTTTTCCTTTACTTTTAGTTTGAAGCAGATGGATTGCTTCAGTAGCTAAGGACTACTTTTTTTTATCGTACGAGATTTGTTTTTATTTTATGGACTTTGTGAAGCCTTGAGTTTTCCTGATGGGCTTACCTTTTATTGGCCCGTTGACCTTATTCTGCTTAGAAGTTTACTTATTTTTATGAAAATGAAATCAACCTTGATGTTTGGGCAAGAAGAACAATTTATTAATGTCGAGTGCATTATATTTTACAAGTACTAGTAAGTTAAAAGTTGAAGTCTTAAAAAGTATAGTAAAGTTTCAAGTGCTCCACATTCTAAAGGCGCCAAACTTGGTTTCATTTTTCATATAGTAGTCTATAAGTCCCTGAATATACTTTGACTTCAACCGTAAAGGGATCCTTTCTATTTAGAGCTGATTTCCCTAGGCTTTTGTCTTTTGTGAATAAAAACTCTTTGTAACACCTTGTATCATGGTTCAAAACTCCCAAAACACACTCTATATTCCTTGTTAATGACTTTTAATGTTTAGATCAAAGTTGTGCCTTGAATCTTCTTTCTTCAATTATATCTAGCTCAGAACTTCAAGATTATGGATTACTTGCTTTGTCGTATGCTGCAATTCTATGAGATGTCATACGTAATTCACTTGACAGTACTGCCCATATTCCATATACTATAGAAAATAGTGTTGATTATGTTGCAGTTTTAGGTATAGTTATTTATGAACATATGGTCTATTGTAGGAACTCCAACTAGGTTCCTGCTGCTTCTTTCTATGATTATCATGTTAGTTACTTCAACTTGACCGTTGGCTTGAGGACTAAAATAGGAGTATACTAGTTTATTGTATTATCTTCTAAGTGTGGAACCTTGTAATTTTTTTATTCAGGATTTGGATTCGATTATCCGTAGCAATGACCCTTGAAATTTTAAACTTGTAACACATATTTACTTTTAAGAAATCTTTTACCTCATTTGTGTGATTTTTACTAAGGGTTTCGGTTTCACCCACTTGGATAAGCAACCTACGACAACCAACATATATTTTTATACACTTGAAGCTATTGGTAAATATGTCACAATATCCAAACTTCAGTTATCAAACGAGATTACTTATGTTATTATTTCTAATAGTACCATTGATATTTTAATAAAGTTGGCGACTCATTGGCATGTGTCACAGTTCTTCACTGTTTTGTTCACATCCTCCATTATTGTTTGCCAATAGTAGCGATGTAGTAGGATTATTCAGCAATATGTCCTTCAGCCACAATAAGTACTTCTTTCTTTATCATGTAGATCTTCTGCGACGAAGGCTGCTTCATTTTATGCCTAAACACCAAAGTAGTTTCTTAGTTAGCCTTCTCGTATATAGTGTGTCTGTAGTCCATACGAATCTTGTTTACTTTATATTTATCTTTTTGCTTCTATTTTATCTCCGGGGAGTATGCCTTCAACAAAGTATTTCATGATCGGAGTTCTCTAATATATTTTTTTCTTATTCTTATTTTATTATCATTAATAATGTAGAGTGAATGCCGACATAAACTAGTTGGGTAAGTTCATAGATGGATTTTCTTGAAGGATTACTTATGGGGTTGAAGAATCAAATTCATAAGTTGTTAAGTTTTCAGCTCTCGGGAACCGTTCAAATTCCAGCTGCTCAAACTGAGCAACTTGTCGTCGAAGCTCTTTCAAGGACGAAACAATGTTCTACTTTTTTTTGCTTCAGCTTGTCTCAATGCATGGTTGACAAATAACTAAAATACAGTGATAAGTTGTATTATCTAGCTCCACAAGTATTTTCTAACTGAATTTATGTGATTGTAACTTACACGACTTCATTATTACATGCTTGAAATTCAAACTAGATGGATTAATTCAGGATACTCCTTGTTGAGGATATACGTTAGAATTATGATCCTGAACCTTTATTGTTACTTCTTTCACCATTATTTGCTCTTCAAGTATCTTCATATTGCTTCTTTGAGAGTACTAGTCTATGGGATTGAAATTTCATTAGACAATCTTCCAATTCATAGGCTTTGGTAGCTTTCTAGGCTTAAAGCGGATATCAATATCCCATAATTCTATTAAATGCATGGTCAATCTTCAAGATACATTTGGTTTTCATAGAACATATCTTAAACGGAATGAAATTCTAACTATTATAGTATGTCCTTGAGATATGGTCTTATTTTCATAGCTGAAACTATTAATCTTAAAGTGAGTTTCCTAAATTGTAAATTTCTAGTTTCAGTTGGTAATAGATAATTAGTTACATAGTATACAACTCTAGACTCTCTTCCATCCTTCTTGATCAGCACTGTAGTGACAACATCGTTCGGGATTGTAAAAAATTAATACAATTTTTTTTATGGATAAGGCTTTGGTAACACTTTTGAATAAGCTATAAACGTATTCATGTTATTGAACGCTTCATCACATGATGGAGTCCATTTGAACTATCCTGTTTCTTTTAGCACTTGGAAGAAAGGTTGAAACTTATTCTAGGATCTTAAAAAGAACCTGTAAATGTGGCTAATTTTTTAGTTTGGATTTGAACTTCTTTTGCGCTCTAAGTGGATCTATTGCTGCTAAATTTACAAGTTGTATGCGATCTACTTTGATTCCTTTTTTGTTAACCACATAGGCCAAGAGTATGCTGAATTTTAAACGGAATATGCATTTTCTAGAGTCAACTTGAGTTCTCATTTGAAACTTGAATATGTCAGTGAAATATGCTAGATGGGCGTCTTTGTGAAGGCTTGTCACTAACATTAATCAACGTAGGCTTGTATGTTTTTGTCATTAGACTTTGATAAATTTTTATGAAGCTCTTCAATAAACATGATATTGATTTATAGAAATATAACCTCATTCAGTGGTGAAGATTGTGTCCTTTGGGTCATTTTCATGCATTTTCATTTGATTGTATCTTGCGAATACATCCACAAAAAGGATAACATTTTATTCTCAAATATTGCATCTACTAATTATTCAATCCTTAGTACTGGAAAAAGCTCCTTCAGCCATGATTTATTGAGGTATTTGAAGTCCATATACATCATTTATTTGTTATTCTTCTTCTTAATTAGAACATGATTAACTGTCCATATTAGATAATAAGACTCTCGTATATATCCCACAACAATCTGTCTGTCGATTTCTTTACGATTGCCTTTGTGTTTTATTAGGAGTGTGATCTTATTTTTTATATGATAGGCCAAAAGTTATTATTGATACATAACTGGTGGCAGATAACTTATGTTGGGAATCATGTTACATCATGCGTAGTCCATACAAAAAAATTTAAGTTTTTTTATTTCATCTCATGACAACTGCCTTGTCGTTGATTGGGTACCTTAAGCATTGGTGCACCTTAGATAATACCATTAGTCGGGATTGAAAATTCTTTATATATCCATGATTCATGAGGACGACATCTAAGGTTAGCTTATCTAGTACAGCTGCATTTTATTCGGTGAAGCCTATCATGATTTTTTAAGTTATGGTTAGTATTAGCGCTCCTCTTATATGTTCACAAGTACGCCTGTAACAAATATTTAATGAACTGATAATATCAATTATCACCTTCTTGATTTCTACTACGGTGGACTCGATAGTCATCAATAGCACATTGTTGTGTGAAAATTTTACTTCTCTCAAATTATTGTATGTGAAAGAAAACATTAAATACGTATTTTGGTATAAATGTGGAGGCGGCTATCCTTGATATTGTACCTCTATTTTATCTACATATCTCTTTCTTGATTTTTAGAAAATTCAGAATATGGATTTATTCAGCCCTAATTGAACAACGAGGTTCCAATCGAAGCCTATAAGCGAAGCCTATCTATGAGTGCAATCACACATCGTGGTAATATTTTAATTTAACTTTGATTTCTATGAACTATTAGGTATACTCTTGAGGATTTTTTGGGTCTTTCCTTGCAGTGAGTTATGTAATCTTCATCTACCAAAATTAATTTAAAACCTACAAAATGGTTCATATAAGATATCTGAAGCATCTTATATCTTTTGATACACCATGTTGGAAGGCTATTAAACCAATGTATAACGCTTCGTCGGAGTTCATGAAAAATATCATGCACTTCATCTTGTCATCAACTCTGTACTCTAACATCTCACATTTGAATTGCTAGATATGGTGCTATATTTTTTTTGTCATAATACCTATATATCATGATTGTTAAATATGGGCAGTAATATGCATAGGATTTCGAGGCCAGTAGGGACTCTTCGTCAGGAAAATCTTCCTCGTCCATGTAAACTCTACTCATGAAATGGTATGTTTGTTGATACTCAAGTCTGTTCCATTTCTCGGTTAATGTACTTCCATTAATCTTCGATATAACTAATCGAGAATTTTAAAAATACTAGTTCTGTTGCGGCTGGTACTACCTTTGGAAATTCGGTTAGTTATATCATATAGGGGCTTGTGAGTAGCCCTGATTCAATTTTGCATAAACGGGTGAACCATTCTGGAACCCTGCTTATGCTCTAAAATTGGTATGTGTCATCCACAGTTTAGAATCCAAAAATTGCTACTGGTTAGAGGGAATTCCCGACTTGGCCGTTTGGCCCTCCAAAAAACCGACTATTTCCTAAGAAATATTTGTAACACGTGTCGATATTTTGATGAGATCATGTGTGATATAACAAATATCATGCATACGTTCCAAAAATATGAGGGGTTTATTTATACACTGTCGAAGTGTCATGATATTCAGGTTACGGTGCTCCAGTTTCTATAGCTGGAGGAATTATCAATTGCTTCTTCTGTTTGTCATGACATTGCTAAGGCTTCCTAGACTTTTCCTCAATTTTTTAATATCTTGAAGTTGATATTTACCTTCTACTATTATTCTAACGACGCTTCCTTCACTTCCTGCTCCATCTAAAGGACCATTGGCCTGAATTCTCTATGTCCTCTTTGTTAGTCTCATTGAAATACCACTTTTTTATGTAAGTGATATTTAGCAAAGTGGTCGCTCATAATTCTAAGATTCGCACTATCTCATTCCTCTCTATCCATACGTTGAATGATAGATTTGATAGTGGGGTCTTGAGAACCCAATTTTTTATGCAATAATAAAAATTGTTAGATTCTTCTTCCGTATAGTTATAAGCCAATCACTCAAAATAATAAGGATGAATTGTAGAAGCCGCCGGGCTAGAGGTTGTTCTTCAGGAACCGCCATTTCAAACTCTTCATCAACGTACATATAAAATATTTATTTACATATTAGCTAGTTTTGAGCTTTCTTCTTTGTTTTGATTACTTGGACAAAAATATTTCTTTACCACAAACAGTGTCAATTTATGAAGAAAATTCTGAATAGGTAAATTAAACTTAAACATATTAATAATATGTGAAAAGTTTTAAAAGAAGAATAAATAGTAATGGTCTCTAGTAACTATTATATATTTTTTAAAGAATAAACGGATACTTCATTTATGGTTGTTATGTCTTTATTTATAGAGTTTACAAGTAGAGAATCATATTTGTGATACACTATGAATATATTAGGTTTGATGCACTTGTATTTAAACTATATATATTAGATTTAATTTATTTGAATAATGTTTCTAAACTTGTAGATTCTTATATGAATAATGGATCATAAGTTGATAGGCCATACTATTTATATACTTCTTAATATTTATTTTATTTGGATATAAATAAAATACAAAAAAACAGAACTCTTTCTTAGTCTTACGTATTATTTACTTGTGATATTATCTCCATGTATTCAGAGCATCCAATATGGTGTCACAGTTTGACTGTGTCACTGTAAAATTCTTGGACATGATTGAAGTATTCAATTCATGTCATGAACTGTAGAAATTTGACCATATCCAACTGGTACATGATATGTTTTCAAATAAAGTGTATTACAGTATATAAAACCAAACTCATTATATGTTAACAATAAAGATATAGTTAAAAAAATATAATGATCTATTATTGAACAAGCTTATAAGGCATTGATATCAGTATTACGTTGATACAGAAACATATATAATTTATACCGATGTGTAATTCATTATTGTTGTTATATAACTTTTAAAATGAAAATATATTTTAGATATGAATTGCTTATATACATACAGAGAACTTTATATAAGGTCATTATGATATTATTCATCGGTAAAGAAAAATTATAAGATGAACTTTAAGAAATTAACGTCAGTTTAGCTTTTATATATATTATAGGTTAATTTGTTGTTACTTTGATATTATTTGGAAATCTAAATATATATTGTGAGTTTGATCTTTGGATTTTGTTTTTTAATACTGTTTATATATGTTTGTCTTGATGTTTGTAATCATATATTTATTTATGTGTTTTGTGGTTTGGTTTTTGTTTTATGTTTTAAGCGATTTAATAACCAATTTTGTAGAAATATTTTAATATAAATATATTTGATAGTGTAAACTGTTTGAAATAATTGTTCATTTTTTAATAACGCTCATTTCCACCAATGAAATGCAAAACTTAGACATAACCTTGCACTTCATAAAAGAAATCATAAACCATGATGGTTATCCTGTTGGAAATATGCAGTACCCATATTCCCAACAAATGTATCAGAGATTCAGACCCAAATGGAACGCGATATGGTGGGCGTGATGTGGGTGCAATTCTCAGATGCTGAACATGTTACCAGGAGACATAAGTCATATTCAAGGTGAATGATTTGCTGTATAGATGGAGCATCTAACGGGCTCATCAAGTAGGTGGCTTGATCAAGGAGCAGTGCATTGTCATCTATAGAGGGAGTGTCTGATAGCTCATCAAGAGGTGGCTTGACTAAGGAGCGGTACAGTGTCATCTAATAATGAGCAGATAGATCCTACATAACTCTAGAGGTCAGACATCTTTCTACTTGACTAGAGTGGGCGGATGGAAGTCAATTAAGATGAGGTTATAATGGTACTTTGTTCGAGAGGAGGATTATTAGGTGCGACCAAAGTCTTATATTCCACATCGGTTATACATGGGAAAGAATAACAGTATATAAGTTAAGAATATATCTCCATTAGTGTGAGACTTTTTGGAAGTGGACCAAAATCAAAGCAAAAAATGTTTACCTATTTTGGAGATCGGATTCAGTTGAATTTTGATCTAATATGTTTATTTTATTTTTAAAATATTTGATTTTGTATTATACAAAAGAATATCGTACCCTAATCTTAAATAATATTTTTTTAATCAAACATTTCTACCAAAATTTCCAATTGTGTTTCCATCTAAATAATTTTGTTTATTTTTTTGTCTTTTGACTCTTTTTCTATTGATCTTACATCAATAATGTTGCTGGAATACTATAAAAAAAACTAAAAAATTAAAATGTAATCTTATTCCAAAAAAAACAAAACTTTAAAAATTTATAAGAGTATTTGATTTTTAAAAAAAAGTAAAATGATTTTTATAATATTTGAATATGATTTATTAAAAAATATAAATGTAGTTTTTATCGTTTAATTCATTTTGAATAGTTTCAAATTATTTTTATATTTTTATGAACACAATTTTATTTTGTCAACTTTTTCTAAAATTTTAAATTGATAAATTATATAATTATAATAAAAACAACAACTCTGCTGGTGGAAGAATACCCACAGCGGGTATTAAATTTAAAAACACTTCTAATTAAAATTTAAACAGATTTACTTGACAAAAACATAACAAACATTATGTTTGGCTTTCCTATGAACCAATGTATGAATGAATTGTTATAATCAACTAAGAATATGATTGAAATACTAAACAAAATAAATTAAAATTCCAACTTTAAGAAAATAGATTTTGCTTGGTTGTTTTCTTAACCACATTTATTAGGGGGGAGATTATTTTATGAAAGCTATGAACCTACTAATTGCTTTTACAGAGGTCAACAGCATCGGTAAAATTTGAAATAAACAAATTCAATTATAGTTTGACCAAATCAAATGAAGAACACCAAGTAGATAGATCTAAGATCTTGAGCAGAGCAAATACTTAAATACAAATAAATTGCAAATTCAAGCAATAATAATAGTATATAAATACACCCAGAGTCTAGAGGCTAGAAGTGTAACATATACTTATACAGTAATTTCAGACAAGCTTGTGGGTGTTGCAGAAACTACCAGAGATGTTACATGTTCTATTGTTTATACATTATACGACGCTATATTATTGTATTTTATCAACCTATTTTACTTGTTGTATGAAAGTAAAATTTACTCTTACGAGAAACATATCTTATATAGTTTGAAACTTATACTAACATATCTACAGAAAATGGCCCCTTTTATATTAATAAATTGTTGGTTTTTGTATTAGTAGTTATGGAATTTAAGAATTAAAATAATCTTAAATAACCAGATGAGATATAATAATATAACTATTCAATATAGGATAAAACAAAATATATTTTAAAAATAGCAACTATAAATAAATAAAAAAAAAATTAAAAATAATATTTTATATTTTTTTTAAATTCATAATTTAAATAGTTTTTAGTGGTGTAATAAAACTTTAAATCGAATAAGAATATTGTTCATACATAAATTTCGAAGGATTGCCATTTTGTAGAAGAGGATATACGAAAGTTACAGTTGAATTCAAATAGTATGAACCATAATTCATACAAAATAACGGACCCACATCAATGTAGGCGAGAGAATAACTAAACTGTCAACAAATGTGTTAATAACGACAAATACTGAAGACAAGAAAAACAGAAAAACGTGTGTGTTGGTAGTTCAAAACTCCAAACCAAACGACAACAACTTCCACAGGTGAAAGTGAAAAGAGAAGCAAATCACAAGACGAGGACGAGAGAAGAACAAAAAGTATAAGATCCAAAGAGAGCCGGCGCGAGAAAAAGCCATCAAAAGCAACAAAAAAAAACAGGGAAGAACCTGCAACCAATAAAGAAAGTGAGTAACTGAGCACACTAGTTACATTGGTGAGACCACATTGGATATAAGGAACTAAAACAAAGGTCAAAATACGGTACGAAACCGCATATGGGAGGACGAATAGAGAGAAAACAATTCTCGAGTTCCTTTTCTAAAAAATGTTACAAATAATCGCACCAACGCAGTACGCCAAATATGGAAATAGTTAGAGGAAGGCCAACTTGAAGTCTCTCTATACTAGGATGGACAATCTCCACCATTAATGATGAATCTGAGCTTCGTGTTGGCAGCAGTCCAGGTATCTTGAGTATAAACACGCTCATAAAAGATATGGTTGATAGATTCATCACATGAATTGCACAAGATAAAATTATGAGGGGATTTTATTACCAACCAATGAGCTTGTCCTGGATAAATAACTTACCCAAGATGGCAAAACAAATGATAAAAGAATGAGAGAGGGGGAGGGTATTATATTTATTCCATACTAACCCCGACCACCCAGCTCTGGGGGTAGGTGTATGGATAACATTGTAATTGTATTTAAATGTGATATACATTCCTAATCTCGACGGACCAACAATGCCCATCAACATAGTTGATGATAGAATGTGGGAATGACATAATGAGAAGGTTGATCTCTTAGAAGTTACGATGGTTTCTAGCACATGAAAACCTTAATTACGTCTGTTAGGTCCAAAAACCATCCCGAATGATATCAGAAGCCTTGATATTATTACCCAGTCTTAAATCATAAATTAAATTTTGCCAATAATGGTTTACTAAGGAGATAGAGAGCAACTACGGGTCGTACCAAAAGAAGGTATACTCTCAATTACCTACAACCACCTTGTAAAATTTGCTAGTTAGAGTCCTAAGATTTAATATTTTCTTTCAAATCCATGGAGAATTCTTAATCTTTAAAGACCATAAGTTTTTGTCTTTAACCCTTTAAGAGTTAATCGAGTCATACCAGATTGAGTTATTGATTTACTAAATATTCCACAAATATTTGAGAAAAACCACATGATTCTAAGTTTTTTTGTCTAAAATCTCAAGTCCGTATATAGACAAGGGTAAGTCAATAGTATACCAAGCCAATTTTGCACCCGCAAGCTTCATCTTATGGCTAGACCAGATGAAACACCGAAAAGAGAGAGAGTTCTTTAAGAACTCTATCATGAAGAATGAAGAGAGAAGACCAATAAATATGCCCTGGAAATAACAAATATTTAATGAGATGAATCATACATGTGCAAGAGATGTGTTTAGAAGTACACAAGGTAATACGTGTAGTAATTTTACCCATAAAAGAGCGACACTCGTTGTGGAAAAGATTCTTCGTGAAAAAATAGACTCTTAAGTATTAAACCGGGAGAGAATTAACATTGAACCCACTGATATTGATAGATTAAGGTTAACCCAGAGAATAATATGTTTCTCTTTTGTGCGCTAACTATAGACACAAGAGATAAAAAAATCCTTAAGACAATCCTTAGTGATATTGAGCGAGTTAATGTCACCACGACTAAACATCATCAAATCATATGCAGAACAAAGATTAGAAATCTTAAGCTTGTGAAACTTTTTAGTGAACTTTGAAGTTTGCATCATTACTTTTCTTATTGAGAATACTAAAAAAAACTTTGCATGACCAAGATGAATAAGAAATGGGACAAAATATCACATTGTCTAAGACATTTTCTACCTTTCAAATTATCGTGAGGATCTCTGTTAATGTTAATAGTATAAGATGGGGTGTTAATACATTGAATAGTTTAATTGATTATATGGACCAAGAAATTTATGGCCACCAAGATGTCGAGCACGTTGTCAAAATCTTTCATCATGTCGACTTTAAGAGTGATCCTAGAACCTTGATAATTAGTTTGATAACCCCTTATAAGCTCTTGAGGGAGAAGGATGTTATGTATAATGTTATGACCAACCAACAAAACATACTGATATTTTTCTATCAAATATGGAAAATAATCATTGATCATGTCGACTATGATTTTGGAGATAATCTTATAAATTATATTGCAGCACATAATTAGCCTGGAATATTTGGCAAAAGGGGAGAATCCTTCATTGGGATTAGAAAGATAGTGACGACTTTCTAAGAGAGGTTAAGACGGTCAGTATTAAAGAACATTAAGATCTCATTGCAATTATCTTTACTGATGATGTTCAAGGAGTAACATAACAAATCGTTAAAGCCGTATCCTGGAGATTAACTTAACATAAATAATCGATAATATTCTAGCAATCCCTAAGGGGCAGAGAACCAGAGCTCACAAGATTATAAAAATAGTTGATTAACGTTAGACATCCTATTTGGAAAGTGGTGAAATCCCCGTAACTATAAGAGATTGAGACAATTTTATTTCTCAAAATATGGTTATTGATACTTTTATAGATTCCTCAGCACGATTGAAGAAGATATTGACGGAATAAAAAAAAATCTTTTCAGAAACCAATGACGGATCCAACGGATCATTGGTTAAAAAGTATTGCTCCGAAAAAGATAGTTTTAGATATGAAGCACGACATTGAACAGTACATCGTCCCTCGACTATCGCGTTTGGTGGCAGATAGTCCATTGACTTTCAAATGTCCGTTGACAGTCTCTGGACTATTGCGTTTGGATAAAGTTAGTCTACCAGATCCTTTGATCCGTGAGAGGCTGCCACGTGTCACCATAGCCCCAGAATTTTGTATCACCACTAGTCCCTTGAGTTTAGGTCAAACCCAAAATGTAGAATATTACGGATAACTAAACTCAAGAGACTAGTGGTGATACAAAAATTTGGAGACTATGGTGACCGGTGGCAGCCTCTTCATAGATCAGAGGATCTGGTTGACTAACTTTATCCAAACGCGATAGTCCAGAGACTGTCAACGGACGTTTGAAAATCAAAGGACTATCTCCCACCAAGCGCAATAGTCGATGGACGATGTACTGTTCAAAACCTATTAAGCACCACAAAAATTATATCATCATATTAAACCAAAAAAAGATAGTTCAATGTTGTGACTTATATCACTTTTTACATGTATCGAGTGAAGTATTAGAAAATGAGTTTTTATCCTTTTATGCTACTTAGTTTTGGTCATCATATATTATTGTTATTATTCAACATAAATTATCAATTACTGAAACTAAAAAATATATATTTGTTTTTTCATTTAAAATAAGTGGATTCCTAGTGTATTTTTATACATTTTCTATATATTTTAAGAATATTAAAAACAATATCTATCCGTCAGAAAAAAAGAAATAGATGCGGAAGATAGATTCTTAAAAAGGTTATAAAAAAATATCAAAGATACGAACTACGTACAAAAGATATAATTAACAAATACAATTAACGTTTCCAACAGTAAAAAAATAATAAAATATAACTACGTTCTATAATTTTGGTTATAGACGTTTACATATCAAACGGTTCGATGTTAGCCAAATATCTATATCTCTTCAGACCATCCATTAAATTATTAGTATTGTTTTAAGTCATCATTCCAATGAGATAGCAGTTGGTTTAATCGAAATAGCTTGGTTTGAAATTGAATTCTTGAAACATGTACTCTTACAGAAAAACTGGGAGGTAGGGTACGAATACAATTATTTTCTCGAGTTTTGAAAATTTTAAAGGTTCAAAACAATTGACGTGGCTCAATAGCACATCTTTAAAAAAGATTAAAATTTTATATTTTATATTGAGGTGTTGAAGATGCACCATAGAAAATAATCCAACCCCAAATAGATTACCTGAGACTTTCCTAGATTCATTGCATGCTTCTATCAACATCATAGCTTCATAAACAACAAGAAAGTTCTAAAAAATTTAACTTATTAAGTTCCAACTTTCATTTCCTTTTCAAGTGAAGCAGATTGAAGCAAGCCAGTTACATTGAAGTGTCAAATTGTTTTTGTTGTGTATAGAAGATTCAGTCCTTTGACTAATAAGCTCAATGCATCTCTAAGTTCCAAGTACTTTAGTTGTTTGGTTAGTTTGAACGCTATGCATGGGTTGCTATTGATATGTCATTTTCTTATCTAGAACTCTACTTTATATAATATGGTTATATTATAAAACCCAAAGTTGATAATGCATAAAATAGGAGTTTGAATTCGAAACTTGTAAACGTGAGCAGTATGTGTATAATCAAAGCGAATAAAATATGTGCTCGAAAATGTCGGTTTCCTAGTTGAAATTAGGTGGGGGATGTTATATAATGTTGGTTTTGTACGGTAAATAAATTTTTATTATTTATTTTAGCTAAAAAAAAAACAGCTAACCATACATTTTTATTTTATATTCAAATTTTGGTTATGAACCTAAAACAACAAATCAAATGATAAAAACAAAAATGCTAAAACCAAATCCACACATTCACGGATAACCGATACAAACTATATATATAGTTATAACAATGTCAGAGATACGGTGGGATCTCGGGATGCCCAGCAATCCACAAATTTATCTATATATTTTTAATAAGCTTACAAAATACTAAGATGTATCTTATCCCAAAGGATAAAGCTGAGGTAGGATCCCAGAGGTCTTGAGTTCAAACCTCTAAGAAAATTAATAAAGGAAAATTTAGGAGAAGATTAAAAATATGTCAAGATACACACACAATAAAAAAAAATTAAGATAAAAAGAAATGTGATGCAACATCGTCAAGCCCGATAACCTTGGTGTGTTCATGATTATAGATTGACAAAATAGTGAAGACAATAACCAATACATATTGGATTCATGAATACAAAAAACACTAGTTAACCAAACAAACCAAAAAAAATCATACATGGTTCATAAAAGCCTAAAGATTTCTATTTTCTGTTATTTCATTTTTGGACAATAACCAGGACCTCATAGGGATCAAATCCTGATAAAGCTCTCTCAAACATTAACCCTCAAACATTCATCTTCTGTTACAAAACATTCTAAATTTACAAAGATGAATTAGAGATCTCAAAGTATACCAAGTGTTTGTCCTCTACATCTGAATATCTGAAAGCTTTCAGTTTTCTCTCTCTCTCTCTCTCTCTCTCTCTCTCGAAATTAATGTAGAATTTCGACATAAAAATCATATATATCTTTTACTAATTATAGAGGATCAGTGATGTGCGTATTGTTTTACATGCACATTAGAGACTGATATTCCATTTCTTTAATTAGTCAAACAAATACACAAACGACAACATGTAGTGCTGCCATCTAAACAATCAGGTAGTAGCCCCCATGTACGATCCTGACACATGCTCCAACACACCTAGATCAACATTCATTTTATAAATGGCTAAGACTACACATATATTCGGATCTCTTAGTGACTCAATTTCTTCTATAAATAAATAGGTATCTTCAAAATTCGTCAAAAATATTTGTCTGCACTCTCGACTCAATAAGTGATCAACCTGCACCTTTGGCCTTCGCAATAATAATCTTCTTGCATTTGTCAGAGCTTACCCTTAGGTTCCAGTATACATCTTAGCATCTATTTTTTCCCCAACTTCTACCAACACATAGATTCAATAAGTAATGCTTTATTAAGTCTTCGATTATCTATCTCCAACCTCTTAAAGTCTTCGACAATACATTTATCTTAGTTAATTTTAGCCTATACCTTAAACTTTTCCACTTAGTCTTATAGTAACTCCAAGAATATGTTTCATAGATGTTTAACTACTCTTTAATAACCATTTCACTTGCATCCCAAACTTGTATAACATCCAAAATATTTTCCTCATTTAAAACTTTTACCACCTTCACTTTCTCTCTCACCACCACTTTTGAGATGAATTTCAACTTGATATCTACGTGCTTAGTTCTCTCTTGGAACTTCAGATTCTTAAATAAATAAAGACATGTAGTATTATCAAAGAACATAGTCATATCTCGCTTTATACCAGTTATCTCACTCAACAATCCCTTCAGTCATATGAACTCTTTCATTTATGTTTTAGAAGACATATATTCATCTTCTATAGATAACAAGGCAACAACATTTTTTACAATAATTCCAGCTCATTATTCCTATAACCACAATAAACAGATAACTAGAAGTTTATTTCTTTGTGCTAAGGCAACCAACATAATCAAAGTCAACATACATTCTCAGCATTATATCAGTTGTATCTTTCTGATTATAATACAACCCAAATTTAGCCGTACCCTTCAAGTATCTTATAAGACACCTAAGGGTTTGCCAATGGAGTTTCCCCAGATTTGACATAAATCTGTTCAAAATACTAATAGAATTTGTAAGATTCGGTGTCGTACATATCATTACATATATAATTCTTCCAATGACATTGGCATACGATATCATTGCATACATAAATATTCCTAAATTATTCTTATGTTGGTGCTTGAGTGACACTAAGTTTAGATTACTAACGGGAGTTTCAAATTTTTTTCGATTCAAACATTCGAAACTCCCAACTGACCTTATGTATGTATTCTTGTTGGGATACGAATAAATATTTTTTCAACATGTTCCTCTTGATCTCAATACCACGTCTCATTCTAATCTCTCTCATATCCTTCATCTCAAACTCTCATTTAGATGATTCTTTACTGTTTTAATCCTCAGCTTGTCATTTCCAGCTATTAGGATATTATCCAGATATAATAACAACATAAAATCTGTCTTTTATGTCTCTTTTATCCATTAAAATATATAAAATTGTCATAATAACTTCTTACGTACTTGATAGACCCTATAAAAGAATCAAATATTATACTCTACTACTTCAGAAACCGTATTAGCCCATATAAGGTTCTCTTCAACAACGACACATCTTTTTTCTTTTCTTCTTCAAATTCGACTGACATATGTAGATGGTATATTCCAATTCTTCATGTAGGAAGGCAGTAATGATATCTATTTGATCTAACTTAAGATCAAATCTGGTGTGGTTTATTTTTGTCTGAAGGTAAGTTTGTAATTTCTTTTAGAGTTTTGTGGAAGTTTGTAAGTATTTAATGTTTGAGTAGAGAGTAGAGGGAGAATTAAGCAGCCTGGTTGTATATAATTTTCATTACCCTCATTTAATGTTGATGGTTGGGTATTTATACTCTTACATCTGGGCCTTATGGGCTTTCGGGTCATGTTTAATGGACCCGGGTCAAGTTCAAGGACCCATGAGCTCTTAGTAGGAGAGTAGACAGCTTAGTCAAGAAGTGTTTAGGTTTTAAGTACTTTAGTTCTTGTTCGAACAGTCCAATGGGTGAGGTGTTTGAACTGTCCTGTCCGGTTAGGTAGTTTTTGTCCGAATTGTCCCTGTCCGTAATGGTAACGGAATCCGGACTCATCAAAATCTAACAAAAATTGACTGTGAAATCTTTATTAAGGTTTGTTTCATAAATAGTGAAAAAATCCTATTGAAATAAATACCCTCATTTTGCATGAATCTCTTAACCACTAGTCTAACGTTTTACATGGATAAATCAACTCGATGAATGTATTGATTTATTTTATACATTTATTTACTCCCTATAAGCTTCTAACTCTTTAGTTGTTTAAATAAAACTAGGCGTCCATATTCATTAGAGATCTCAGTTCTTTCCTCGCGACCTTCAACCATATTTTATCACTACTCTAGATAAAATTATGATATCTTTCAAGTTTAAGAACAAATATTTTCATTTCAATTGATAAATTATAACGTATAAAATTAGCAAGATTATAATTTTGTGAAGGTTTTTTGGGTCTGCGTATTCTATCTCTCACCAATTGATAACTATCAATATCATGTTGTTTTCGAGTTTGAGCATCCAAAATCTTTGGAACATCAGACTCTCAATCATCTTCAGACTCATGCAATGGCTGAACTTTCTGTGCATGGGTTGAAGTTGGACTAGTTCAAAAATCATCTTCGGGAGAGGCATATTCGGCTTGATTCTGTTGATTAGACTCATCACCAACTTCACATATCTTCTTGGCAGTACTAGGTTTGGTCTCCATCGTCTTCTTCAATAGCATATCCTCCTCATTGAAAACCACGCATCTACTTATCAAAGTATTTTTCTATCTGAATTCAAAGTACTTTAACATATACATTTTTACTCATTCTAATAACCAATAAACTAAAATTTTAATGCTCTCGACTGAAGCTTGTCTTGCTTTACATGTGCATACGCAACCATCTAAACACTCTCAAATATTCCAACTGAGGTTTCTTTCCAGTTCATGCCTCTTGAGGATAAATAAAATTCAAAACTATTATGGAATCATTTTAATGATACACGTGGCCTTTATGAATTCTTCCTAGAACCTTCAACCTATTCCAACTTTTTGAAGCATACACCTAACCATTTTCAGTAAGGTTCGGTTCATTTTTTAAGAAAACCTATTCTATTTATGATTTTTTCTCACGGTTTGATGTATAATAATACCAGTTTTAGAACATTATCTAGTGGATGCCTCATTCACATATTATAATACATTATGAGTCTGTAACTTCTTCAACATATTCCTGGTCTGATTTTGTATCAACTTTTTCTAGGTCTTAAAAGCATAATATGTTTCATCATTGGTCTTCAAAAGTATAACTCATAATTTTTTGGAATATTCATCAATCAACGACATGAAATACTTTGTACCATTCATAGTAGGTTCTTGTGTCAAACCCAAAGTATATGAATGAACATATTCAAGTATATTATTGGTTGTATGGTCACTAGGCATACATTTGACCTTCTTAATTTTACCTCACACATAACTTTCACAGAATTTCAACTTCTCACTTATACTACCATCCGGCAATCCTTATTTTCGAAGCTCAATAAGGAATTTCTCATTTAGAGGCCCAAGCCTCATATGCCACAACTTGGTTGAATATTTCTCTACATTAGACACACCTCGGATCAGTACAGAGCATCCAAGGACTAACACACCATTAGTTTTATAAGTATTCATAACAACAAGTGAGCCTTGCAAGACCCTAATTATATTTTCTTTAACTTTATTGGTAAACCCTCTCATCTCACATTTCAATAGAAATAAGGTTTTATTTAATTTCGGACATATACTTCATATTTGCTATCACTTTCTCAAGTTTTGTAGATAATTCGAGTCAATCAGATCTCACTTATTTGACAACACATGGTTTATTATTCTTGAAGATAACATTTCCATTATCATATAATATCAGATTTTCAAACCAATGTTTGTTGGAAGACATGTGGAATAAATCTCATAAATATAATATCCATTTATCATTGTATCTTCAAGTATACGTCATTAAAACATTAGTGTACTCATAATCATTTAAAACTACTGCAACATCTCCAACTTTGACCTTCAGATAATTATTGTTTTTCTTCTATATATAGTCAAATTTACCTTAACCTTAACCACATTAAAATCAAAAACAATTTTATTAAAATTATTCTTGTGTCTTTGAATATCCTTTTAACCATCTATTGGTAATGTGCAGATATGTATCTTGAGGATACCGCCTATTGATTGACGTTTTTATATAAATGGCTTCTAACCTATTATGTATTCCAATGTTATAGGCTCTTCAGATACCTCTTGGAGTACTTTATCTCTCAAACTCAAGATTAAAGTACTATTTGCTTTGAATAATACTTCAACATTAACATTTTAAGTATATTTCTCATCAATAACAGCAATCAACCTTTTTATACTAGGATAAGCCGAACCTTAATTCTTTAAAGGTTAAAATCATTATCTCTGTTGAATTTTTCTAGGTTGAACTTCATTATACTCATCTTGGTAACTTTCTTGGTTTACAAGTGAGATCATCGTCTATAATCTAAAGATCTAAAATGGTCTTCGCCTTTCTTATTTTATAACAACCCTGCAAAAAATATTATTCTAGATTATTCAGGCTCACCGCACCATTTGTTACATAATTTTTTAGGAAACCCTATTCATAATAATCAACAATATCAAGTTTCAACAACAATAGAACCTAGGAAAATATTAGCATAGGCCCAACTGCTATTCATTTGAAATATGTTTGTTTAGTATAATAGACCTTGCAATATGAAAAAAGGAGCCACAAAACTATGACTTGTACTCAAAAGTTTAGCTATGAACCTAAAATGACAAAGTAAGTGATAAAAACAAGAATATTATAACCAAGCATACACAAGACATATTTAACATGATTTATATTATGAAAAAATCTTAAATCCACGAGAAACAAACACATATTATATATATGAGGTTATAAGAAGACTCTATCAAACACTAACACTCAACTATTCACCTTTTATTATAGAGAAGTTTTGATTTACAAAATGAATTAAGGATCTCAGAGTTCACCAAATGTTTATCCTTCACCTCTTAATATTCAAAAGCATTCATATTTCTCTCTCTAATAATTTTTAACTTAAAATTATGGCACAATGTTTATAATACATTAGTGCATGATAATACATTTCCATAATGTTGTCATCCATACGGTTAGGTAATGTCACATTTGTACTACCCTGCCACGTGCTCAAGTATGCATTGATCGACAATATTTGATCAATAGCTGAGATTGCACATAAATTTAGATTCTTTAGTGACTCAATTTCTTTTTAAAAACTAGGTATTTTCACATATCTTCGACAACATGTTTATGCACAATCTGCTCATCATGTGATCAAGTTGCACATCCGGTTCCTACACATTTACCCTTAAGTTCCAGCAAACGTCTTTGCATCTAACTTTTGGTCAAACTTATACCAACCCAACGGCCCGTGCTCCTTTAAGTCTTCGGCTATCCATGTCCAGCTTCTTAAAGTCTTTGACAATACATGTCTTAATTATACTTACTAATATTGACATGCGATTATCTAAAATATTTATTACGATTCGGTTCATTTTTAGTTTAGGCACCGTAATTGTTATATGCATTATCTAAAATTATTGAAAAATATAATTTTTTTTATATATTTTGTAATATTTCGGGAACAAGTTTTGATAATTCTGCTAAATAAATATTAATAGATTTTTAAGTTGAGGTTCTCATAACAATATTATTATTTGAAATATTTCGTAGGAATTTAAATTTAAATTTAAATTATACAAACAATTATGATGGTATATGTTCGACTAATTAAATATAATCAACAAGATAAATAAATAAATATAAATCAATGATCATAGTGGAATTAATATGAGATATAGAAAACCTATCAATTTAACAATATGAATATCGAAGTTTAGGGGTCCAATATATCTATAATTTTTAACGGAAACTGCATTTTCTGGACTAAAATAGCATTAAATTTTAGTAATGTCACTAATGGAAAAGATATATATGAAACTTAAAAAATGAAACTATTTACTATTAAACTTATACATAGTTCTTAAGGGGTAGCCGAGTTGGTTAAGTATGGTATGCTTGTGACCAAAGGTCATGAGTTCGAGTCCCTCTATATACGTTTTCTGGGTTGAACGTGTCACCTTGTGTGGTTTACCTTCTGGCATTGGTTTGCAAGCTATCACGTCAGACTGACGGTTTACCTTGTGCGCACTCATTACACTTTTAATAGCGGCTACGGGTTCCCTCCGAAAAAAATTAATACATTTACAAATATATAAATTAGTGGAGACAACCAACATAATATCGTTTTTTTCTTTTAACATTTCTTTTACCTGCTTTATTTGTCTTTGAAAAAAAGTCCTATAACTAAATCGTCCGTCATTCATATAGTTCTATTAGTTTATATAGTGCAAAAACGAAATTCGCAATTATACATGATAAAATATCTACCCCAACATTTAAAATTAAATCCGTAAACATAAAGTCAACCATTCTTTCACCCATTTCATCGTTTTTATTTAATGGCTACTTTGACCAACATTCTAATAACAACTATCAACCGATATTTTCTTTTTTAATATCGCTATATTTTTCATTATTTCAATCAACATACAAAAAATCATACATCTTAACGCTAATAATTTAGTATACTAAAAGTCATTATAGTTATATGATTGGTTTAATCAATGGTTAAGCTTCTATATAAAAAATAAAAGACATTTCTTATCAAAGAGACACAAAGTATATCAATAAAATAGTTGATAACACATCTCATTTATAAACAGATTCATGCATATTGTAAAATAAACCAAAATACATTATACATAGATGGGTCATACGAGTAAGATATATGGGTTTAAAATAAGAAAAACAAAATCTTTTTCTGGATTTACTATTTGGAAGTACTCAAGATATTCAAAATTTAAAATTATAAAATAAGTATAAAGACTGACACCCTCTTTGATAAAAAAAATCATACTACTCTAGTAAGTTGTAAGTTGGCTCCATCTTTGCTTTAAATGATGCTTTCCCTCTCCCCTTTCTAAAGCTCTTCTCCCCATAAGCATCTTTTCTTCAACCCACACAAACCAAATACATAAAATATATAGATTTTGTTAGAGTTAGAGAGAAGAAATAGTATATCAAGATGAACAATGTACTAGTACCACTAGAAGTAGATGAGTACATTGACATTGATATGGATGTGCCTTCATGTTCTTCAACAAATTTCATAACCTACTCCATCAAATCACCACCACACCAAAAGCTCCAAAACCAAACACAAACACAAACACAACAAACACAAGAGTTTGAGTTTCAAATGACATCTTTACCCTCATCAACTTATAATAACCAAATGGATTCATTATCATCATCATCAACAATGTTTCCTTCTCCGGCCGACGAGCTTTTCTACAAAGGAACCCTCCTTCCTCTTCATCTACCTCCTCGTTTCAAAATGCTACAAAAACTCATTCAAGAAAACACCAACACTTCACCAAACCCTACAAAAATCACCATTCTATCATCTCCTCCACGTGAAAATGATTGTCATCAACTCATAAACAGCAAGAACAAGACAAACCCAGATCATGATTGCGAAGTACTAAAAGATATACTCGAAAAAAACTCCAAAAAACCATGGACGAGAAAAATGAAGCAGATAAAAGATTCATCCACCATTATTGGTCAAAAGATCAAAGCTTCTTCACGTTTCTACATCAAATCTTTGTTTAGTAAATCTGCTTGTAACAACTCCTCCTCCTCCTCACCCTCTTGTACTAGGTCGGCATTTGGAAGACAACCCACCAACTACTTCAAAATAGCCAACAAGAAAAACAACCCCAACCACAACCACAACAGCAACAGCAACAAAAACACTATTGGTAGAAATGACGATGAGGGCGTTAACAGTATCATTAGTCATAGGAAGTCTTTCTCTGGGGTGATTCAGAGACATTGTCCAACGAAGTGTTTATCTTCTTCATCGTCTTCTTCGAATTCGTCTTCTTTTGGTTCGGGTGGGTCGTCTTTTGATTTTCAGTGTCTTAAAAGAAGTAGCAGCTGGAGTTCGGAGACCGAGTGTTCGATCAATGGAGCTATTGCTCACTGTAAAATGTCTCAACAGGTAATCACCAAGAACAATGACGGTGAAAATGGGGACTTTTCACTGTCGGATTTGAAATTTGCAGTTTCTGGGCATAAAGATAGACTTGAATTATGCAGAATATGATGGAGTTTAGAATGGTGAGATGGTCATTTTACATTTACAAATCTTTTCAAGCTTTTGATGAGATCTAGACCGTGCAATTTTAGACTATACTTATCTTCTTCTAGATTTCAATAATGAATGTGTTTAATTCATTTTTATTTTGAATAAAAATGATAATTGTATATTTTATTTATTATTTATTATCCTTTATTTAAATCGCACCATGTCTAATGTCATATAAATCACTCTCTTGGGATGCCAATATGACAATGCTAAATGCTACTAATTTCTTACTAAAAATTTGCATAATGTCATATTAAAATATAAATGCTAAACTATGGCTTATAATTATATAGAATAAGCTAACTATTTATCACATGATTGCTACTTAAATAATTGCTCATACTATATATATTTTTTAATTAGTAGGTGTCGTAAATATCTATTCAATTATTCTTTTTAGATAGAAATGTTTTGTCAAATGGACAAATATAGAATTTATGATTTTGTGTTTTGAATTCAAAATCCAAAACTAAGGAAAAGAAATGATGTTAAATATTGATACACATACGTTTCGCGTTAGGATGAAGATTATGGTTTATATTTAGGATTGAGATTACCGTTTAGATAGTCAAAATTATAATTTCACGTGGTTAGGTTTTAAATTTTTGTTTTCTTTGATAACAATATAAAAAAGGTCCTTTAGGCCGAAAATTCGAAAGTCATAATATATTCACAGGGATTTTTAATTCACGCTAAAGGAAAGGCCACAATTTTATTAGCTCCACAACTTCACCGAATTGATCTCTACCACCAAGGATTTGAAAGATTGGAAAAATCAAATAGAGATTTTTGAAAAAAGTTAAGGAGAAAAGCTACCGGATAAAACCAGTGTTTTTATAAACCCCAACAAAGTAGAGGAACATAGCAACTGAATTTCATCCTTTAATCTTCCATAGCAACTGTATTTCATCCTTTAATCTTCCAAAGGTAGCTTTCCATCTTGATTAATCTTCAAAGGAATAACTATTCGTTGCTTCCTACTCCGATATATCTAGTTTCCAGACTTTCCAGTAAGATAATCTCCCTAAGTTTGTTTGAGACTTGGTTTTGTTTGTAGTGTGTGTTCTCACCATTTTCAGCGACTGTTTTGAAATCCAATCAGCTACGACGTTTTGTTCACGAAATATGTGAACAATATTCGTATTCAAAGTAATTAAGGCCATGCAACACCTTACTATAGGCTCTAGATACCAAGGAGTCTTAACATTTCAGTTAATATGCTAGAATCAGTTTCAATATCTAGAGCATTGATGCCTTTGGCCTTAGAGATTAGCAACCCGTCAAGCAGAGCTCTACATTCAGCCACAATAGGAGACTGATTTCCATAAGTTCTGACAAAACCAGCAACCATGTCGCCATTATGGTCCATGATTAGCCCCCCTTCACTAGCTTCACCAGATTAATTGCAAGCTCTGTCTCTATTAAGCTTGTATCTTCTGTTTTTGTTATGATTCCACTTAAGAGATAGAGCAATTTTAGGTTTTCAAGGTGATAAACACATCGCAACTGAAAACAGTATCACTGTCATTACCTCAACGGATTCTTTTGAGCAATTTCCCTTGATCCAGACAAAATAAAATCTTAATGATGTAGTCAATCATTGATTTAGAATTGATAGAGAGATCATTATAAATTTTTTTGTTCCTTGTAGATCATATAACCCATGTAATAGTCACATGTAATATAATTCTGATGTGTATATCCTTGTTGGTTGACCAAAACCATGTCCACAACATGTGAGAGTATGACATATTTCTGCTAATAAGAATCCTGAACATAAAAGAGAAGAAAACCCATGTCTCTCATGCCTGAGAGCATTGAATAAAGACATGATTGGAAGTTTTTGAATCCCCAAAATGGTGACATTCGAATGCCATTTGGAATCTTTTCCTTTGAAGAATGGAATCTATAGGAAGCCAGTTATGCATTATTATCTCAACCAAGAATGAGCATTTCTTAAGGGTTATTGAGTTCCATATTTTTTAAAACATGTTGGACTTGTTATTCTTCTTTATTATAACCTTTCACATATATTTTGTATTCTAATTTCCGGATGGAGAAGGAGCCCATTGGATGAAGTCTTTGTTGTTATTCAAAGTGATCTTTCTTATTCTCTCAATGATTATTGAAGAGAATAAGCCATCCAATTTTTCCATATTCCATTGCACATTATTACAATAGGTTATGACTTCTTTTGCATGGTACCAGGTTTTGTCTATTTTAGAGTCTAGAATTATAAAAGGAGAAGAAGAGCACGAGCGTTCTAGCCAAAATTCCATTATCCCTTCTCTCACCTTCCAGTAGATTAGTTTCTGTGTCTTATCTCTGACTTTTATTAACCTATCCCACCCCTTAGATCGTTTGCAAAGGTTTGGGGTTGTTGAAATATGGTAGTTGTTGTTGTAAATTGATGTGATGGACCTTGCCCAAAGAGAACTTTTTTATCTGAAATTGAGCCATAACATATAGGAAAAAGATTCTTAAATATCCTCCAAGTTCCTGATGTTAAGCCCCCCTTCATCATAGGGTTTGCATAGCTTAGACCAAGATGGACATGAGATAGCTTTGCTGCTTTTCTTTGAACCCCATAAGAACTAATTAAAAATGATCTCAATTCTATGAATAACGGACTTAGGTATGAAGGAATTCTGCATTGCATAGATGAGAATTATGTTAAGTACAGTTTGAACTAGAATAAGCCTTCCTCCAAAATAGAGGAAAATATTGTCTCATTCAGTGATCTTGGATCTAACTTTGCTAACCAAGTTTTCATAGTTTACCAGCTTGTTATTAGTATTGATTGTAACTCCTAAATATTTCATAGGCAATCTGCTATGGTTGAAACCAAATATATGTTCCAGCTTTTTGATTCTTGTGTTAGTCATTTTTGAAGGCACAATAAATTTAGATTTCTTTTTATTTATGGATTGCCTTAATCTCTCCTTATAATATTTCATGAAATTTTTAATCTTACTTGCAGAGGAAGAAAAATCATTACAAAACACAATGAAGTCGTCTGCAAAGGCTAGACAAGGTAAGTGCCAGTTCTCTCTATTCTTGTATTTGGTTGAAAAGTGTTGATTGGTAAGATAGTCCATTCCTTTGATCATATATTCTTTCACAATTATAAGTAGACTAGGAAACAGAGGGTCTCTTTTCCTAAGATCTTTGGTAGATTTAAAATAACCTTTAACTTCCTATTCACTATTATTGAGGAGTATTTATTGTTGATTCTCTTGTTGATTGGTTTCAGGAAATGATTTTTAAATCCAATAGCAGCTAAGGTCCTTAGGATAAACCTGTGATAAAGTTTATCAAATACTTTAGAAATATCCACCTTTATCATAATGATACCTTCGCTGGTCTTCTAATTCAGATCACAACTGAGCTCTTGGGTAATTAGAATATTCTCGTGACTGTTTCTTTGTTGGATAAAGACACCTTGCTCTTCTAAAATTATTTTAGGAAGTATAGAAGCCAATCTCTTGTTGATTACTTTGGAAACAATCCTGCTGAACATATTTGTCAAACTAATAGTCCTGGAGTCCTTCCACATCTTAGGATAGTCTATTTTTTGGATTAAACTGTTAGGGGAATAACAAGTTCTACGAGAGTAATTTTTTTAAGTTTTAAGCCAAGAAAGAGATAAGGCAAAAAAGGATTCTCTTATTCATCGATAGGTTTTTCCTATTTATAATGTTGTGAGTTAGTGGTCGGTTACACTTGTTACACTTAATGCTCCACTAACTCACTAATGTCACTCGTCCTATAATTTCGGACAACTACTTAAAATAATTTGACTTAAGAATCAAAACATGTGTTTATACAATAAATAAAGAAACACTTTGTCTGGATTGCGCTTTAAGCAGAGATGGGGTATTCCTTGAGCATGATCAAACCTGTACTTGCGTGCGGAGCTCGAGCTCACCGAACACTTTATCAACCAATCATCTTCGAGTTTGCACTAAGCCTTGGTTTGTTCATCTCGTCCTTAATCTGTTCAATCAATTCGCTACTCCAAGTATCATCAAACTTGTCCTCAGTTTCTCTTTGAGGTTGTCGGAGGTGCAGAGCTCGTCTTTTTCGTCCTTGTTTCTTTATCGTCTTAACCCTAGCTCGCGGTCTACCTTTCCTGATCGTGCTCGTACTCATTTGTGGAAATATCCTCTTATCAGGCTCCCCCTTAGTTTATAGGTTTAATAATTTTCAAAAAAAGATTATTAAACTTGTAAAATAAAAATCATTATTAAATTGAAACCCATAAGTAGCCGCGTGGTTATTCCAAACACCTTATGGCTTCATCTCTTGACATGTGTCGTTGATGTAACTGCAACGGTTCTGACACCGCCGTTCCTTGGAAAAAATGCATGGCACTTTAGTTTTTGGTACAACTTTCCACTGATTGGTGATATCACAGGCTATTTTGCAAAAGTCTTTATACATTCAAACCTCTTTTGTGTTTACTTACTTGGAGAAAAAATTGAAACATTTTAGTCGTCTTGCTTCGTTCTTGCTGGAGAAGAAGCTATCACATGCAACCAAAACATTCTCTGTCGCATTTTCATTATCAGCCAGGTACAAAATCTCTTAACATGTATAATCATTTTTATTATGCATCTTGCAGAACCCTAGATTTTGAAAAGTAACTTCTGTTAGTAATTTAATCCCCCGAATGCACATATCTTCTCTTCGTCGAATCGATCGCCCTTGCCTGCTATAAAAATGCTGATTTGTATCCTTACCTCATTGTAGTTTCAGTAAAAGTATGACACCAAAAAGGCGACGAAGACGAAAGCAAACAAAACTATGGAGCCCATATATGAGGAAATCAGTGCTTTAGAGGCATACTTCTCGCAGATAGCCCCCAAATACATTTATTTAGATGATAATGGAGTAATCAACCTTAGGAACATATGTGGGATTCTTGATGATGTGATCATACGAGCACCCACTGTAGGCAAGCATCCCTATCAATCCTAAGAGACAGAGACATGTCTCTTTACCATCCTATTCGATTGGGGGTTGAGATTGCCACTTCTCGAATTAATTCGTGACTACTTTAACGCACTCAGCATTTTATCCACTCAACTTTCGACAAACGGGTAGAGGCTATTACTTAGCATAATGTTAAGCTCGCGCCTGCTTAGAACTGATATATGCTTGGCAGACTTGCTATCACCCACTTCAAAGGAATGAAAACATTGTCGAGCTCCCCACCTCCGATAGGAATTGGAAACATTCCTTCGTTTTTGTGTCTGGAAACTGAGAGGATAAAACCCATTCTTTAAACTTTCAATTAGAAAGGAAATGGAAAGTAAAATGTAAGTGTTAATAGGATTTTCTGAAACGCAGAATTTGCTCGAAGCCCTGTTAAGCCACATCTCATGAATCTTGATTTGTGCAGGTGAGTTAGCTAATCAAAGCTGGTGGAAGGAAGGGAGAGCTAAATATTACGTAAACCCTCTGATTAGAGTTGGGAATTTGGCATGCGAGTCCTGGCAGCAAGATCCCAAGCATCTATTTACACGTTATAATTATTTGAAGTCAGGCTTGTGGTCGATTTCGGAGTTGAAGATCACAGCAGACGGTAAAGTTACCATGACAGATGGGCCAGAAGCTACCATTGATCGTATTAGGGTGCTACTGGGGAAGAAATTCTGGGAGAACAACAACGCCGGTGTCTGGCTTGCAATACCTCAGATTACCCGAAAGGATGGTGAAGCAGGGGATTCATCATCCGCTCCTGCCCAACCATGCGAACAAGGGAATGATACTGTGAACAATAAAGGGAAAGAGGTCGAGCAAGCTGAAAAAGAAGCACCTAAGGTGCCAGAAGCTGCTCAAACTAGCAAAGTGCGAGTAGAACGAGAGGAAAAGGAGGAGAAGACTCACTCGGGCTCATTGGCTAAGCCTTAGAATAAGAAACAAAAAATGATTGAAGACGTTGTTCCTGTCAATGTGAGGAAGTTACATCTTAGAGATGATGACTGTGATAGCACGGGATCTACCTTTGGTGAAAAAACTTGTCCTCCAGTTCAACATTCACCGAAACAAAGCGAAGAGCAAAATCCAAATGTTGTGGAGGAGTTGATTGACTTGGTGGGGGATGATGAGGAAGAAAAAGGTTATCCCCTCCCAGAGATTGTTGAATGAATGAAACGCTGGGTGTAAAATTCCAATATGGGAGATGGTATTGTGCCACAAACGTTAAAGACCGCAAAGAAAAGCAAAGGTGAGGACAAATGAGCTAGGCCTAGGCACTAGAGGGTGCCCTTGGAAGTGTTGCTGCCTAAAGAAATTATCATACCACGCCCTTCTTCATTTATGTTCGAGCAGTTCCGCCGGATTCCAGACTTGTCATATTATGACAAGATGTCAATTCATGAGATCTTATAACGACAAGTGGAGCTAGAAATCGAGGTAAATTATCACCTTATAGTTATGTCTAATTAAAGAATAATAATATAATTCTAACTTTCTAGTGGTATGTAGCTTCATCACAACCCCGTCGTGCTGGGCTATTGGAACATGTCTCCCGTTGAGTCAGAAACTATAGAGAAGTGGAGACCAGAATTCATGGTTTTTAGTTCAACCAAAACTAGCGCTGCAGAGGTCATTCACTTGAAGCATGCTTATACCTCGGCCAAAACGACCAAACACGCAGCCATTGATGCAAAGGACAAACTGGAGAAGACAATGGAAACCTTACAAGAAGCTTTGAAATGCAGCGATAAGAGGTGGAAAACCGTGTCTGATAATCATAAGACTGTCTTAAAACAAAACAAAAATCAGCTGAAGAGAAATGATGAGCTGCATGTTCAGAGCTCGAATTTGATGGATATGACTCTGAGTCAATAAAAAAAATGGAGGATCAAGCGGAGTGGATAACAACTCTGACTGCTGATGTTACTAAGATGACTGCCCAACTGGAGGAAGGACGTGCAAAGCTCGAGCGAGAATGATATCAGTGGAAGACGGACGTAGAAGTTGCTGTGACAGAAAGAGAGAGTGAGGTGTTTACTGTTGTTACAGAGATGATAGCTAAAGATAATAGAAAAGTTGTAGTTGAACTGGTGGCCTTGAATCATGGGCTAAACCTAGGATCGTTGGCATCTCTGGTTTAAGGCTCTACACCATATCAAACTGTGACCTTGCCACCTGCGCCGATCGTCGAAGTTGATACTACTACAAGAGCTGATAGTACTCCTTCAGAGCAGGCAAAGCTGCCCCTTTTACCAAGTGCTAAATAACGACATGATTTGTTTTTTCTATATTCTTTTGTTGTATGCTATGCATACTAAGACTTTGTGGTACCTGTAAGTTTTCGAAAACGTTCTGGAACGTATTTGTGACTTACCTTATGCAAATTGATTATTGTCATGAATACTTATGGAGAAAATGTGGATTATGTGTTTACTCTTTGCATGAAGATCCTTACAATCCTAAGCTTAGTAGGGCTCATTGCGTTACTTAGAAAATATTTGCCATAGTTTCTTACTCGCGACAAGGTCATGTAGACCCTATTGCGTAATATTTCTTAGACTAGGTCTTGAACCAGTTCGCGAATATACACAGTACAAAGTATAGGCACAGTATGGCCATTACGTAGGCCGTAGGCATGATCAATTAGCTCATTCGTGTTTATAGACACTTAGTCTGGACTAAGTATGGTTCATTGTGTAGCCAAGAATGGCATAGTTATTTACCCGTTCGCTGATTGTAAGGATGAAACTTGCAACAAACATATAGTGGCGAAAACATTAATTATATTGAAAAAGCAAAATGGTGTTCCAAGATGCCTTATTACAAAACTTCCCCGCGCCATCAGGGAGGAAAAAGAGTGCATCAGTACATTCTAAACATTCTGGAGATACAAATTTAGGTGATTAACATTCCAAGGGTGTTTTAGTGCTTGACCACTTTGATCTGCCAATCTATACGTGCCATGGTGCCCTGTGGAAATAATTGTGTATGAGCTTTCCCAATTTGGTCCCAGCTTGCCTCCTGTTCCACTGCTGGAGCCTTGAAACACCTTATTGAAGACCAAGTCCCTCAACTTAAAAGAGTGTGGCTTTAACCGAGCATTAAAGCGTCCCCTCATCAAACTTCTATAGTGCTCTGCTCGTACCCTTGGTTGTTTTTTCGTTCATCCAAGAGGTCCAAGTAAGTTGACCTGGCTATTAGGTTTGCCTCTTCTTCATAGTGCTCGATTTTGTGGCTTGGTACTATGATCTCTGCTGGAATGACCGCTTCTGCACCGTATACCAGTGCAAATGGTGTATCTCATGTTGTTGAGCACAGGGTGGTTTGATATGCCCATAACACCTGTGCCAACTTATCCGGCAATTGCCCTTGGCACCTTCCAACTTTTTATTAATTCCTTCGAGTAACGTCCTTTTGTTTACCTCGACTTGGCCGTTTGCCTGTGGATAATAAGAGGTGGAGAAGTGCTGGAGAATCCTATACTGTTTGCAGAAGTTGTTAAGTATTAAATTTTGGAATTTTGGGCCGTTATCTGTCATTAAAATCCGCGGGATTCCATATCGGGTTAGAATTTGATTATGGATGAAATCACATACCTCCTGGGCGCATGTTCAGAATAGGGTTTTAGCCTCGAACCATTTGGAAAAATAATCTACTGCAAAAATAAGGAACTGCCTTTTGCCTGTGTCCATTGGCAAATGACCCACCAGATCTATTCCCCACTTATCAAATGGGCATGGAACATGAACATTCTGCATAGGTTCACTGGGACTGTGATGTGTCTTCGCATATCCTTGGCACTTGTGACATTGTAGTACGATATTTTCCGTATCGACTGCTAGCTTGAGCCAATAATACCCAGCTAGGAGGAACCGACAAATTAATATTCTGTGGCCACAATGAGCCCCTGCTTCCCTGAATGTAGATCATTTAATATTGACTTAGCTTCCGTGCGATCAAGACACCAGAGCAAAGGTCGGTTCAAACTCTTCATATACAGGATGTTGTCGAGAACGCAAAAATTGCCTACCTTGATTTGCAGTGCTCGGGCCTCTTTTTTATTTTCCGGCAATTTGTCACAGCTCAAGTATTGCAATTATGGAGCTCTCCAATCGGTGTCGTTTGCAATCGAATTGATTGTCGCTATTGTTGGTATGACTTCTGTCATGGGGAGCTGTTGGAGTAAAACTATGGGATGCTCTCCCAAAGCTGTAGTCTTGGCTAAAACATCGGTTGCTGAGTTATCTTTTTGTGGGATCTGTTCATAGGACACACCAGCGAATTTAGATTTATATTCCTTAAGTATAACAAGGTATTCTTTAATTCCTTCCTGCTTTGCATCATAAGTACCCTGTGTCTAATTAACCACCAACTGAGAATCGGACTTGATCCTAATTCTCTAAGCTCCACATATCAATGCCAGTTCCATGCCACAAAGAGAAACTTCGTACTCTGCTACGTTATTTCTTACCTGGAAATTAAAACGTACTACATGTTTGATCTCCTCACCAGTTGGGGATCATAATACAACTCCTACTTCTCTGCCCGACGTAGAAGATGCACCTTCAACCTCAACGATCCATTGGTCTGACTCGGTCACTCCTTGATTCGTTGTGTCAATTTGTTGATCTCTGGAAAAAGTGAATTAGGAAAGGAAATTGGCGAATGCTTGCCTCTTAATAACTAAGTGCAGCTTAAAACAAATGTCATATTCACCGAGCTCGATGCTCCATTTAATGAGCCTACCGGAAACATCTGGCTTCTGTAATATAGTTCGCAAGGAAATGTTGTCTGCACCGTGATTACATGCCCTTGAAAGTATGGCCTCATTCGCCGAGCTGCAATAACTAAACTTAGAGCAAGTTTTTCGAGGTTCAAGTACCTTGTTTCCGCATCTATTAGTGTCTTGCTCGTGTAATATATCGGGCAATGCACTCCATTCTGATCATGTATGAGAGCCAAGCTCACGACTAATGGTGATAACGCCAGGTAAATAAATATGGGCTCGTGAGGTACAGGTGCAGACAGAATCTCTGTGGAGGTGAGATAGTGTTTGAGCTCGACAAAAGCTTTGTCACACTCTTATGTCCATGAAAATTTCTTAGCGCTGCTAACCTTCCTGTAAGACATTATACTTCATTGACATTCTTTGGAGGTTCCATTTAAAGAATTGAATTTAGTTGGACTGGGTCGGCTTCAATTCCCCGTTGACTTACCACATAACCCAAAAATATTCCCTTCGCAATACCAAAAGAACACTTGTCCGGGTGAGCTTGAATTTAAATTATCGTAATAGATCAAAAACATTCTGTAATATTTCTAAATGTTGTGCCTCCTCGTGAGTTTTAACAATAATGTCGTCAATGTATGCCTCTAAATGGCGCCCTTGATGATCTTGGAAGATATGATTTATCAGCCTTTGGTACGTCGAGCCTGTGTTCTTCAACCCAAAAGGCATGATTGTGTAGCAGTAGAGACCTCTATTTGTTTGAAAAATTGTGTGCTCCTGGTCGGATGGGTGGAGGAAAATCTGGTTATACCCGGAGTATGCATCCATAAATGATAAGTGTTCACAACCCGAGGCCGAATCGACTAACTGATCGTTACGTGGTAATGAGAAAGCATCCTTGGGGCACCCCTCATTGAGTTCGGTAAAATCCACGCACATTCTCCATTGACCACTCTTCTTTTTTACCAAAATAGGGATTGACTATCCAAACCGGAAATCGTCCTTTTCGGATGTGTCCCAAGAGACTTAATTTGGTTACCTCAGCTAATATAGCTACCTGCTTTCTTGCTGGAAAATGATCTACACTTTTGAGGTACTGGCTTGGCGCAAGGGTTGATAGCTAATTCGTGACTTATAATCGAAGGGCTTACCCTTGAAATATCAGCTGATTCCCAAGCAAAAATATCCAAATTGTTTTCTAATAAAGCCATTAAACGTACCTTTAAGTCTTGAAACAACTCCTTCTCTAGTCGAAGCATCCGACTGTCAGCTATGAATCTGTCTACAATTGTAGTATCTATGTTAGTTGAATGTCATTTTCACGTGGTTCGTCCACTGGGTCCGGCGAGGTAAGATCCAGTGTTTCTAGTTTGGGATCCCTCTCGCCATTTAATTTCTATCGGAGAGGTTTGGACAGGTCCGATGCAACCGCATAGCATGTTCGCACCGTTCTCTGGCGACCTCGTATGGTTCCCACCAAGCTACCTACCAGATATTTTATGCATTGTCGGAATGTGCACGATGTCGCCTCCATCCTATGCAGCCATGGTCTTTCGATTATAACATGGTAAGGGCTTGGTGCATCGGAGATTATAAACATCGTCTTTGGTTTCTTCTTCGTGGCTCCATAGCCAACGTTTACCAATAGCTACACCTCCCAAACACATTGTGAAGTTTTTCCTTTATAGCCGACCAATGTACGCTGAATAGTCCGATATGGGGGTTCGTTTTGCATGCGGTGAAAACTGCTTTTGAAAATAATATTGGCCGAGCTCCCATCATCAACCAGCACTCGAGTTACCATCACTCCTCCGATATCTAGGTAGATAGTCAGAGCGTCCTCATGGGGCAGACTGATACCTCTGAGGTCGTCGTCATTAAACGTGAGGTCGGCCACTAGGTCCATATCATTTCCATAGCAATTTGTATATATTTCGTACACGTCGAGCTCCCTCATGATATGGTGAAAAACCATTGTTGCTTGTTAGCTTCCGCTTCTTCTCCATTAGCGGTTTCTCAGTGTTTAGAGAACGGATTTCCTCACAACGCTCCGGATGAGATCGTTTGATATATTTCATCAGCTCCCCATTGTCTATCAAGCGTTGAATTTCTTCTCTTAGTTTCCAGCACTCATATGTGGAATGTCCATGATCACTATGGTATGCGCAAAAATACCGGCTGGATCGTTTGAATCCTGGGACGCTCATCATGCGTGGAGCTTGATATTTTGTCCGCCATTGGGCTCGATCATAAATCACTGAGATAGCTTCAGCAAATGGGGTGAAGCGTCTATTTGGTTGCTCGAACTGCTAAGGTCGCTTACTATAATCCCGTCTAGGTTGCTCCTCAACCCTTTTTCGTTCTGTTCCGCCTTCTTTGGAATCTGATCCACGTCGTTCGGGAGAACCCCCCCCCCCCCCCCCTTCTGACATCATCGACTCTAATAAAAGTATTTTCCCTGGCCAGCAAGTCCCTCATGTTCTCAGTTGGGAACTTGATGAAATCTGCGTATAGTTCGCCCTTTCGATCGAGCCCTCGTTGATGCCACCGCCATGTTTTCAGTTAAATCTGGTAAAGAATTTATAGAATGAATAAATCTCATAACATAACTCTTAAGGGGCTCACCTCGTTGCTAGTAGAGTCCCTTGTTACCGACAAACCTCTCCCTGAACACCTTCCACAACCTGGTAAATTCGTAGATGGATCCTTTGGGCAAGATGCTGAATCAGTCCATTGCATTGCCTTTGAGGGTCATGGATAGTGCCCGGAAAAGCATTGCATCGTCGGGGTTGAATGTCATCATCATGTTTCTGAATAGCTCCAAATGTCTTTATAGGTCTCATATTCCGTCATAGGCTTCCATCTAGAAAGGGCCAAACTTCATTGGGAGCTGGGCTTCGAGAATCTTCTCGGAGAATGGCGACTCCTTGAGTATGCAGGCTGATAGTCTCGGGCAGACCTGGTTGTAGCGGAGATCCTTATTTTCCCGAGCTCGTTGGGTTGACGTCTGCTTTGCCTCTTCCCGCTGTCCTTTGCTATGATTCTTGTGTCCACTCTCCCTCACCCTCATGTTTCTTATCTCTCTTGGATGATCGATCAGTGTTATTAACTTTACTAGCCTCCGGGCCGGACGGTTGATAAACCTTGCTCGTTCCCTTGATTTTAGCGGTGATGGCATGAATAACGTCATTCATTCCTGCCATAATGATGTGCATTGGTTGTTCCCTTGCATCTCGCTCAAATGCTATCTTCAATTGCTCCTCCTGGAGATTCTGGATTCATTGTTCTAGTTAGAGGGCTGCCGAATCGGCTGCTGGGATGGCTTCCACGGTTTCACGAGCCCCTGTTACATCCGTCGGTTGATGTGGTTGCACTATTTTTCGGGGGAAAGTGGTGGGATGGATCGGTGACTCCTCCGTCATGAACACCCTTAGTAGCGCCATGGGGTTACCCCCTTGAGAAGCTACAGGACTGGAATACATGATGTCTTGCCAAGTCGGTTGATTTATCGCTCCTCTCCTGTGCATTGTTGCTTCACTTGTTTGCTGGTTGTCTCTCTCGATTCCTGACCTTGTGACTACCATGGTGGATGATTAAGTTCCCACAGACGGCGCCAAATTTGTTACGGGAATAACAAGTTTTACCATTGTAATGTCTTTAATTTTTAGCCAAGAAAGAGATAAGGCAAAAAAGGATTCTCTTATTCATGGATAGGTTTTTCCTATTTATAATGATGTGAGTTAGTGGGCAGTTACACTTAATGCTCCACTAACTCACTAATGTCACTCTTCCTATAATTTCAGAACAACTACTTAAAACGGTTTGACTTAAGAATCAAAACGTGCGTTTATACAATAAATAAAGAAACATTTTGTCTGGATTGCGCCTTAAGCCGAGCTGGGATATTCCTTAAGCGCGATCAAACATGTACTTGCGTGCGGAGCTCGAGCTCACCTAACACGTGATCAACCAATCATCTTCAAGTTTGCACTAAGACCTGGTGTGTTCATCACGTCCTTAATCTGTTTGATCAATTCGCTGCTCCAAGTATCATCAAACTTGTCCTCAATTTCTCTTTGAGGTCGTCGGAGGTGCAAAACTCGTCTTTTTCGTCCTTGTTTCTTTATCGTCTTAACCTTAGCTCGCAGTATAACTTTTCTGCTCGTGCTCGTACTCATTTGGGAAAATCTCCTCTTATCATTAACAGACTGTTGTTGCATGAATTCAAATGTAAAATTTGTATATCATTGGAAAGAATATACAATTGAAAATCAAAGTTTCACATCACCCAAATCTTATTATTGATGTTTTCAGTAAAACAATTAAACCCCGGTTTATTTGAGATAGAAGCCAGTTTTGTTTCAGAAATAAATAGCTCTTGCAAGGCCATAAAAGAGGCTTTTTCGGATCTTTTGAGTGATCTCAATCTCATGTGAGTCTTCTTATTTCCAAGCCCTCTCACATTCTAATTGAAAATAGAAATTTTCATTTGGATTGAGAGGTGAAAGGTTTAGCAGAACCCTTTCAACTGCATTATTTTTTAAGAAACTAAACCTTTAGCCTTTCAGCTCTTAAGTCTTTTGAATTTTTTCCTTTCCACATTTTAGCTTCTTTTATTTTAGCAATCTGATTTATTCTTAGATAATTTGGCATACTACCTATATTGCATTTCATAGGAGATTTACGAGTTTTTTTAGTAGAGTAAATTTCTCTAATGATTCCAAATAAGGCTTCGCTATCAATCGTTTGTAAGACTTTTATTAAATTTGAATCTTTCACTGTAATTGGCTCAAATCTGGAGTCATTATCTGAAGGAGCTAAATTTGTGTTGTTGTTGGTTTCAACCAAGTTAAGATCAATGCTCTTTTCTTTTCGTTGTTGAGGCCTAGAGCTTTTAACATTTTTACTTTGATCTTTTCCATGAGATGGTATGTAACTGCTGGATAATATATCATTGTCAGGAGTTTTAATAACCATGGACTTTATTTTGAGAGGTAAGATGATTTGGTATGGGTCGTCATTTAGATTAGTTGAATCATTAGTAGAAATATTCAAAATTGGTGGCTTTTCCTAGTTTTCTGGCAATTTCTATACAGTCATTAATATCATGTCTCAGATGAGAACATTTTTTGCAATAGGAAGGGAAATGGTTGTATATTATTTTTTTCCATAACCCATCACCTTCACCAAATCTAATCCAGATCTTAATCTAAGATCTTTTGAGACATCCATTTCTAGCCATAACTTACAGCAGTTATGCCTCGCTCTATTCTTGTCAGGAATCCAAACTGATAAAGGAGAACCAATAGCTTTACCAATAACCTTAATAGTCTCTTTATTGGACATGTACTCAGCAAAATTAGGAATATTTAACCAGACTGGAGAGATATGACACCTAATGTTGGGATTAAAAAAAGGGTCCATTGAAGCAACTTCATAGTTTTAAATCCTACACTTCATACATTCTGTTTCCAAATCTTCTTGATGTATTATTTACAGTTGAATTCAATAAATATGTGTCGGTAATCCTATTGTGCAAGAGTGTAGTTGTCTGGAAATTTGAAACTATCAAAAAAATTGTTTGATACTTTCTGATGCAGGTTTCTTAGTCGAGAACTTTCCTATCAGGGTTTGTTTAGCGTTTCTTTCCAATTTTTATTTGTCTTTATGGTCAAATGTAATAAAAATGTGGTCTCTGTTCTTATTGATTGATACATTTTCTTGATATATCATTCCCTGTTTCATTTTGAATAAGTCGACAAAATATTAACTGATAAAGACGATGAGCTACTTCACGATTTGACTAAATATCAAAGACTGGTTTGCGAGTTATTATATTTGACAGTGACCATGCTTAATATTATGTATTCATTTCATAAATTTAGTCAATTTATGGGAGCATCTAGGAAGCCACACTGGAAGTAGAGTTAAGAGTCCTCCATTACATCACGAAATCACCAGGTCATAGTCTTTTTTTTCACAGAAAACAATCTGACACTTTGTGCCTTTTGTGATTCAGATTGGGGTGGATGTTGTATGTCAAGACGGTATTACAGGAAACATACTAATATTTCACGATCATCTTCAGAAGTAAAGTATAGAGCAATGATGAATACTTTTTTGAAATTAACCTAATTAAGATACATACTTTAAGATCTGAAGGTTGACTTGGATAAACCAACGTCATTGTTTTGTGATAATCAAGCAGTTTTACATATTGCGGCTAATCCATTTTTCACGAACATGCTAAACATATTGAGATTGATTGTCGTATAATTTGAGGAAAAATTAGGATAACTCATATATGTTATATTTCTACTAAGATGCAATTGGCTGACATATTTACTAAAACACTCGTGAAAGATCAATTTGATTGTTTGTATAACAAGTTGAGAGTCCTTGATTTACACTCTCCAACTTGAGAGGGAGTATTAAAGTATCTTTTTATTTATAGTAAAATAACTTTATATGTAAAGGTAGATGAATGGTTGCACTAGATTACAAGTGAAAGTAGTTAGATTGATTGTATTGATAATGTAAATATAAAATAACTATTTTTATTGAAAACATATTCATTTTTTTTATCATTTTATGACACGTTCATATCATTTTTTCTTTTTGGATTAATATTCAACAATATACAATTGAAATTCTTAATACATAACAAAAATATTACGTACTTCAGAATTTTATATAAATAAATTTGTGGTTGGTGCGACAATTGTGATCAATTAATTGTTTCAAAACATATAATTTTTCATTTTACTCTTTAATACTTTTCTTTACATTTGTGTAAACATATGCGTGTTTTTATTTGAAATTATATATAAATTATAAAATATTAATCTTATCTCAAGTTTAAAAATCAAAATTGTAAATGTAAGTTATTATACATTTATATTTAACAACAAAAATTCAGATTTAAAAGATTATGTATAAACATTTTATTTTTAGTGAGGACCGTCAAACACTTTGTTTGCCATAAAGCCTGCTATGATTTCCAAAATCTCTCAACTCGTGAGATTTTTTAAAACTTACAGTAGCATGTATCTGTGTTATACTTTTTGAGAAATTTATTTTTTTCGGTTTTGAAATGTTATTTACATATAATTAATTAAATATTTATATGTTTTTATATATTCACCTTTACAATAAAATAAATGCATATTGTTGTTATAACATACAGTTTAACCAAGAATCTAATTTCTCTTTACATTATAAATAAATAAAAGAATAAATAACATGGATTTGTCTTAGCGATTCCAAATATATATGACAAATTCGTTTGTCATTGTATAATTATCATTTGAATTTAGGGTTGCGACAGAAGTCTTTTGTGATTTATGTTACTAGCGAGAGATACAGACTATGGGTCTTCTATTGATTTGAGAGTTCGTATCAATATGTGCTTGAATGAGTAAAAAAAGAAATCCTTGAAGAAATTCTGAAGAACCAATATTAGAGAAAATTGAAAAAGATTTGTTTTCATTTTTTAAACGACGGAACCGTAAATAGTTAGTTATAAAAAGAACTAGTATGTGATTTATATAAAAAATCTAGTATTTTGATTTTATATATAATTAAATTCATTTAATTTTATTCATAAAAATAATTTATGTTATTTTATCTTATCGTGCAATAAAAATATTACATGTTTTTACCATATAATATATTTGGTTTACTTTACTTATTTATTTTCTTAGTTAATTCTCTAATTCAAATTAATTTACTTAATATTCGTGATGGACTCTCCTCCACAAATTGAGACCATAACCTTTATTAGAATTTAAATTTAACACTTAATTGTTAGATTAAAATATCTTCATTCTAGGTATAATTTAGATCAACCGGTATCCACACTTTATTTATATCATAAGAATTATTATTATTATTATTAATAATATTATTGTTATCATTATTTGATGATCCAATATCCTAATTGATTACTGTAATTGGACTTTATAACCACAAGCCTCAATACCCTAAATTACACATGAGGAGATATTCCATTTTAGGATTTCTTTACAATCTCCCACTTTGATTACTCATGTGTACTAAAATTGTATTAATCTGAATGTACACTTATGGAACGTTGTTTCTTACAAATAATCATTAAACGTCTATCCATGTGAGACAATAACTAACAATCAACCAAAGAGGCACATTGTAACTCATTTTACATAACGCTTTTACAAAAAATCAAATTATTAATTGACACCTTAATGGATCATGACCTCATATAGAGTGTAGCATGAAAGTAAGACACGACCATGTAATAAAATGTGGCTACTATTCCATTGGTCCTACTGAGTTGGGATCGGTAAATCTTAGAGCAAAACTCAAAACTGAAGCATTGTATTGTCAATAGCTCAAGTGTATGCATTGTTAATAACATAATATGAAATACTGAAAACTAATTTAAATTTAAATTTTAACTTAAATAAAAAGTTATACTCTAGTAAAACAACATTCTTACTAAATCTGAATAACCTCTAAACTAAGAAGCCCCACGCGAATATTGTATTCATGAAAGACTCTAGCTCTTGAATTCTTAGTAGAAAGATAAATATTTTAGCTTTACTGTAATTCAAGCTGAAAGTAAAAGAGTTTGTTTTATATACTATAATTTTATTTTCTTGATTATAAATAGATAAATGTATTTACTTTATTGAACGCTATTAAGGGTGATACAAATTTTATCCTCATAAAATATGCAGGTATATATCATATTTTAACACCCACTTATCTTATAAAGTCATTCATTGTATTAATATCCTTAATTTTATAACTTTCTTTATGTCACCATGTAATGTTGGACTTAATATTAGATTACATGTATTATATGGATAATGGTTCATCCACAGACTCACTTAAGTATTCACTTAAATAGATTAAATACCTTATCATAAATTAACCATGAGCATACAACAAGAGTTCAATTTTCAAAATATTTCAACTCATTTGCACCTCCTAAATTTCTAAATAGGTCTTGAGATGTTTGATTAAAAGACTTATCTTAAATCAACTCAAGCAAACTGGAGGTTTGCCGTTTTCATACAATAATGTTGTAGCATGCTATTAATGAGTGTCTTCTGTGATAAACCCAACGAATTATCAAAAGAAATACTAATTATATTTGGTTCCTTAATACATAATACATCTCAACTACAAATTTTCAGAATTAATATAAATTTCTTGATAACATGAAGCACGCACTATAACTTATGGTAATTAATAATGAAAACAACTCTAAATTTGAATTCATTCCCATTGAATTAAAAAAATTCATAATATCAAAACCAAAAGAGAATGCAGCTTTGATATATTATGATATAACTAATGAAGCACTTAAACTTAATATCATAAATGAATGTCTAATTTTTATAGACTATTAACTTTACTAGATCTAAATATGATTATTACAAACCTATTAATCTTTTTGTGGAATTATTGACTTTTGTAACTCACCATTCTTAATTAATACACGCGCACGCATACACGAAGGCACGCGCGTGCCTATGCACGCACGCGCGCGCGCACGCATACACATATACACACACGTGTGTACACACACGTGTGCACACACATACATGCATGCACGCACGAGCGCGCGCGCGCACACACACACACACACATATATATATATATATATATATATATATATATATATATATATATATATATTAAGTTTTATTAATGTTACCATTTAGGAATACTTGATCATAATATTCTTTTAAAAATTCTTAAATTTCTGAAGTTCTCAAAACGTATCTCTTAAAAAATAAATTTGAAAAATCCGAATTATATACTCTTTTAAAAGGTCAATATTTTCATAATGAATGTAACTTTTTTGTGTAAGACTTTCTCAATATCTTAACTGAATTATCTTACATCAATTTTTATAATTGTTACAATAGTCCATATTTAAACATTGAAAATTTGGATGTGATCCTATGGAAACTTAAACTGAATTCTTCATTTACACGATAATATTTCTAATGTTCATATGTAGATATTTATAGTGTTATAGAATATAGACTTGGTGTTTCACCATAATTTTCCTGTAGAACTCTTTGTGATATTACAAAAGATAGACCGGGGTATTGTCTTGATCATAAATAAACATAATGTTCTTATGGAACTTTTTTGTGACATTACAAAACTTAGAATTATATAATTATTATGATCATAAAGAATTTTGATGTTTTTTGTTAAACTTCTTTATGACATAACAAAAGATGGAACCACATTCTCTTATTATTTATAAAGAATCTTAATGGGATTGTAGAACTTTATAACATTAAAAAAAGTTTAACTTTTTTTTGTAAGCTACTTAACTGTACAATGGATGTTAAGGCTGTCATTCATATATAAATACAACTTCTTCATCTTAAGTGGGAATTTTAAAGTTGATTTCTAGAGAGTAATAAAGATATTATTGGAACATAATTATCAAATCCTTATCGTTTGAATCTAAAAAATTATTTATTATTTATTTCCCAATAATAAGGTTGCCAATTAAATATTTCTCCCAAACTAAATATCCTCAAAATAACTGAAGTGTCTCATATTTGAAATTGGGTAGTGGGGTTCTAACATAACTGTTATATAATGGAATTGATTCCAAATATAGATAATTACTATTATATCATAGGTCCTAATGTCATGCATGTAAGGTTTTGCTTGTACTAGATGTTTCTAAATATACAAATTTATATAAACAATAGTTTCGATATGTCAAAGCTTAACATATTCATTATACTAGTTATCTCCCTATGCATTATGCTTATTAAGGAGCTATAACACATCTGAACTGTGTAGACCCAAAAAATGAGTCATAACATTGTTCCATGAACCGTCATACCTCCCTTGAATGGTAACAACCCGAGACATATATGGAAAACTACTTGAACTTTTTAATAGAATCAATTTATATTGAAACATGTGCATAAAATAGCCAAAATATATGAACAAAATCTCATTTCATAGTGATCTTTTAATAGAAAAGTTTTCTTAATAACCAAATTTTTTATCAAAAGAGTTTCATGGTTTTATAAACATTTAATTTTCTCTATTTAGCATGTTCATCCGTGTCCACCATATATGAATAGCCAGGATACTAAGGGGATTCTAAAGAATCTTATCAACTAGAGTGACCCTCTCCTTTTTAAAGATATAACTAGAATGGGGTTTTTTATAAAAATGTATACATTGTCATAGTATTTAAATTTATTTTGCCGAATATTGCATATATTTTTATTTGTATAATATCTTTGCAAATTTTATTAACTAAAATTCTTAACGAAGATGGTAGGGGCCATCGTGTTATATAATTAAGTCAATTTGCAACTTCTTATACTATAATCAACACTATATATAACAATGTTTTACCGTCACAAAAGTGATTAAATGTGTATCTGCATGAAGATAAAAGATCTTTGATAGTTGTAAGACAATAACAAATCACTATTATATGTAAAATTGTTTTACCATCACTTAATTTTGTCTCATGAATAAGGATAACTGATCCTTAATAACTTGATAAATAGAATTATGAACTAGGCTTACTTAAGATTTGAATTTTGTTCAAATTTAATTATCTTATTACTTAATATACATCTACATAGTTTCTAAGTCTTTTTATTGGTCAATTCTAAATTTATATGACTGATTGGAAAACCTGGTAACTTCCTTTAGTGGGATTGTTTCATGTAAGTCATGAAAGAAAATGAGTTTGTGCAAGCATTCAGATGCTCATTCTCCGGGACTAATTTGCAAACCCCACTTGTGTTAGCTTTTTATAGGAAAGTCATGAAAGGAAATAAGATTATATATTCAAATGCTCATGCTCTAGTACTGATTAAAAAAACTGACAAAACAACCTTAGTGGAATTTTGCCATGCAAGTCATGAAACAAAATAAGTTTGGATGGTCATTTTATCTGACTGATTGGCACATACTAGTATCTCATCTTATGATGCCCTATCAGTTGATTCATTAAATTAAATGAGTTTGAGGTCTTACATCTCGAGGAACGGTTATTATGTATGAGTCGTCCCTTTAGGAAGACTGTCACACATATTGTTTTCCTACTGGTGAGCATAGGGTGCATGATATTGTTGTTGCGTTTACACTTACCATACTCATGCATAATTAGTTTTTAATTGTTGAAAGGTTCATTTATTTACCATAATCAGACAGGTTTAGACCTCTAGGGAGGCTTGGCTGATCAAATATGGCATATAGCCTACAATGCCTAACCTTAAATACTCACTCCAAAGGTAATATGTAGCATGATGACGCTCTATGTCTCCACTAATGATTATGACGAGTGAGGTACATATTATAGTTAAGTGTTGTGAATAAAAAATATTGTTATACTGTAGGTAACCAATTCCAAAATATTTAGATAGAATCGAAAATGATATATTTATTCGGTAGTAACACCTTGATATCTATCAACCTATTGTATTAGAATATTCTTCGTACAATTTAATCAGGAATCTGATTTCTCTTTACAATAGAAAAAAAGATAAAGAATGAGTTACAAATTTTCCTTACTGATTCCAAATACATACATTTTGTCATTGTAGAATTAACCTTTGGACTTAGGGTTGCACCGAAAGTCTTTTGCGATTCATGTTAGCAGAGAGAGATACAAAATATGGATATTCTATGGACTTGAGAGTTGATATCATCAACCTATTCTCGAAAGTGTAGAACATAAACCCTTAAAGAACTTGTGAAAAAACAATATTAGAGAAAGAGAAAAATATATATTTTCCTTTTTGTAAACGACGAAATTGTAAAGACATAATTATTAAATGTACTAGAGTTTGATTTATATGGAAGCTACAGTATTACGTTACTTTTTACTTAATGGTATTATTCAATAAAAATAACATATTTCTTTTTACACTTAATATTTTCTAATTTTAGTTATTTATTTTCTCAATTAATTCAATATTTCAAATTGATTCACTTAATTTTTGTGTTGGACTCTTTGTCAATAAAGACTATAACTTTTATTGGATTTTGATCTCAATGCTCAATTGTTGGATTAAAAGACCCCCATTCTATGTACAATTAAAATTCTTAGGTTCATGAATTTGAAGAAATCTTATATGTACAAAACTAAATGGTAAATAGAACAATTATGTGCAACATAACAAACTAAAAGTTGGCGATGTTTATGACGTTATATTGATACAAAGTACTGGCATTAATCCTTCCGATTGTTATAATATAAGTTGAAAGATTATTTTTTGCAATGAAGTTTATAAATACAGACTTACAAAATAAGGTAGGCGACTTTTGCATGAAAGGTCTTTTAGTTATATACATAGAGATATATTTTTTGAAAAAATGATAATGAGACTATTTTACAGTGATTTCAAAATATAGTGATTTTTTTATAATTAATTATAATTAGCAGTTGCTAAAAATGTAAATGAATTTTATGAATTTTTGTTTAACCCTTATTTATTTTGATTCGTTATTCTGCCATTGTAGTACTCAATAATATATTGAATTTTAATAGGATCCGTAAACCTATTATAAATAGGTGAACGGTACATACCCGTACATGATTAATAAAAAATAAAGGACTAAAAACCTAATTATCGTAATATGAACAATAAAATACAACAATAATCGTGTTATTGCCATCAATCTATAACTTGGGCCAATTATGGTGTGTAGCTTAAGAGTAATATGAATTATGATCATACATATCTAATCTTAAATAGTCATACATTTGGAGATCAACTAAAGTACTAGATGTTAATAAATATAAGCAAATATCATTGGATCTTATTACAAAACTTCCATTGAAACTAATGATCCTTTGAATCAACTACACCCATATTGATGGTGTGTTCCTGGATAACCTTGGCAATATTGTCTTTATAAGATGATCCCATATCATGGAGTTTGTGATGATATGCTATATATTTATCTGATCCATATGAACTCTTTCTTTACCATATATGAACTTTATCTCTATGTGTTTCTAGCAAGAAGAGCTCATAGTACTGTTAGAGTATGGCACTGCAGAATAATTATTGCATTACAACTTTATGGGACCTTTTATCCCTTGTACAACATACAAATAATATGTTGCTCAAAGTGTTTTTTAATGTCTTTCAATCCACAAAAAACTAAGCCATAATACTTAAAGATCTCCAGCCTTTCTAACTTCCTATATGTCAATATGTGCTTTTTTTATTTCCTTTAAGTGGTCCATATATTGGTATCTTACATATCCCCAACATATTCATAGAAAATTCAATATATGGCCTAGTACAAACTTGAGCATACATTAAAATCCCAACTGCCGAAGTATAAATGACCGTTTTTATTTCCTTAATCTCAAGTTTTATTTTTGGATATCAACCCATACTTAGTCTGTCTACCATTCTATAAGGGTACTCGTGGGTTTTCAGTTTACTAATCTGTAACATTATAACATACTTCCAATATATTCCTTTTGTGATAATCTAAGAATACAACGGGAACGATTTCGATGATTTTGGAATTCTAACACAAAACTGGTATCACTAAGATCTTTCATATTAAACTTGTCTGATATAATCTCTTTTTAGTTTGTAATAATTCCATATTGTTTAAGTTAAGCAGTATGTCATCAACATACAATACCATAAATATAAAATTAATCATACTAAACTAGTGATACACACAATCTTCAACTGACTTGATCTCAAAGTCAAAAGAGGCTACCACCTTAAGGAATTTGTGGTACCAATGAAAATAGCCTGTTTGAGCTCATAAATATATTTTTAAGCTTGTAAAGTAGATTATTTGAGTTACCTACTATAAAGTGTTCATGTTACACCATATAGACCGTTTCTTTAATGTTACCATTGAGAAAAACTATATTCACATCCAATTTGATGAAGCTCAAGATCAAAGTGTACAACTAATATCATGATTGTCCTATAGGAATATTTCATAGATACTTGGGAGAAAGTTTCTTTAAAGTTAATACCTTCATATTGAGTATAACCTTTCGTAACAAGGCTTACTTTATGTATTTTCACATTACCCAAGTAATTGGGAGAAACCCACTTACAACTAATTGTATTTTTCCCTTGAGATAATGAGATAAGTTCCCATACCATATTGTCTTGTATCGATATATACTATTCTTTCACAGCGCCACTCCACTTCTAAAAGTCAGAGTTTCCCATAGTCTGTTTATAGGATGAGCGATCATCTACAGTTCCAACGCATGACTCATCAATATCTTGAAGATATAATATAAAATCTGAATGTATAACCTTTTTGTTTTCTCTCGTGGACCTTTTTAAGGCTATTATTACTTCTTATTTCACTTCTTAATGAGATAAAGTTTGATCCTCGTGAACAATTTCATTTTGGTCTTCTTGTGAGGGATTACCTTGAGATTCTTCTTGTTATAACTAGACCATATATGTATCCTGGTTAAAACCCTCTAGTGGAACATCAATGTTATTATGAGTATAATCTTGATTTAACGAGAGCGAAATGAATAGAATTAAATTCCAATCTTCTGACACCATAGTATTTTCATAAAAACCTTTATAAATCTCTACATATTTTTCCTTAAAATGAATATTCTTTTATTATTCTTCCCTCAAACTCAACATCCTCTAGAAACTCTATCGTTTTCTTTTCAAATAAACTACCCATAAGAGGATCATAAAACTTAAAACCCCTAGAGTATTCAAAATAACCAATGAAGAAACAACTAACTTTTTTAGCTTTAATTTATTTTCTTGAGGTTTTTAAACCCTTGGCTCAACTGGACACCTCAATATATGTAGATGGTTTAAATTGGGCGCACACCTATTCTAAAGCTCATATGAGGTCTGAACAGTTGAATTAGAGGGTACTCTATTGAGTATATAAGCGGCCCATTTGATGGATTCCCCGAGAGAGATAACGGTAGAATTAAGTTACTTCTCATACTTCTAACCATATCTCTAGTGTATGGTTCCGTCTATCATATACACTATTCATACGATGTGAACACAATATTATATACTAAGGGATTATGCCACACTCATCTAGGTATTTTGTAAGTGACCCTTGATATTTCTCACATGATCTGTCATATCTACCATAATATTCACCACCACAGTTAGATCTAGCATTTTTAATGCTTTTACCAAGTTTTTTTTCAACTTCGCTCCTAAACGCTTTGAACTTGTTAAGTGCTTTAAAATTTAAATCTAGGGGATAGAGGTTTCTGAAACGAGATAAGCCATATGTAAATGATATGAAGTACAGACGCCCGTTCCATGATTCATTTGGAACGGACCATAAATATCGGTATGAATCAATTCTAACCTTCAATCGTACCATATGCCCGTACCCTCTAATACAGTTTATACATGTACCAAAATCAGAGTAATTTAGGGTATCTAATAAACCTCCAGCTACAAGCTTGTCCATCCTAACTTTGGCTATATGACATAACCGTTTATGTCTTATTTTAGAGGAGTTTTCAAATTTATTAATCTTATTTTCTTTAAGTTGTGCATTCATGGAAATTTTGTGATGATTAATAATATTTAATAAATACAAGTTAAGTTTCACTATCAAGCTACCATAAGCAACAATCATAGATTATAAGGTAGAGTTAAACTATTGTTTCCCAAAAGACAAAAATAACCATACATGTCTAAAACTGGGAAATAAATCAAGTTCCTCTTAAATGTAGGAACATAACATCCTCCAAAATAATACATGTTTTGTAGTAAGCTTCAACATTATATCACAAATTTCCAATACTTTAAACGATAGCCTTCGAATTTTTAGTGTATAGTATAAACATACATAAGTTCTTACAGCTGAATCAATCCATAATCTATTCTTTTCCACGTAAATAAGATTAACTTCTGAAACAACCAAAGACATGAGATTGCCTTTAGTTTGCAAGTAAACTCGTGAATATTTCTTGAGATTCTCTTATTTTTGTAGAAAATAACATTGATCAACCGTTAATTTATGAGGCTTTTCCTTCTTAGTCGGACTAATTCTCGGTCTTTTGCCATCAAACTTTCGCTTTACTCTCATATCCTTTTTGGATACTTATGCTCACTTCAATCATCTCCCTTTTAAAATTTTCCTCTTCTTGTGCAGCATGTGCAATCAATTCATTGATTATCCATTTTCTCATATGTAATTGTAAGTGGAGTGGAAAAGCTTAAGATTTTCCGAAAGAGATTGAAAAATGAACCCGAACAACACATTCTTTAAGTAAGTCTACCATGATCTCCATTAACTTTTGTGCAATCATAGACATGTCTAAAATATGCTCTCGAATAGAAATTTTGTCATTGTCATTCTAGGTAGATGATTTCATAAGAAGTACAACCCACTTGATCATCAGAATAAGTAATAGCATTAAAATCACCGGCAATAATCCAAGGAACATCAGTAGAAGCTATAGAGTTCATCTGAGCCCAGAGATCCATCCTAAGCAGACGCTGACTCTTGGAATAAACAGCAGTAAAGTTGAAGTCAAAATCACATCTGGGATAATTAACCACCATGTGCATTAACTGATCATGGTCCTTAACAATATTGATCTCCACATCCTCACACCAAAGAATCTACACTTTATTTGAGCAGTTTGCAGCAAACAATTTGAAGCCAAAAACAGTTTTTACACTCTCAATCTTACCAACATCAGCCATAGGTTCATGAATAGATAAGATCTTAATTTTGTTTTCTTTAACCATAGAAAGGAGCCTTCTCAAGGCAGGCTTATTGTTTACACCTCTAGCGTTCCAACTAGTTATCCTTATCATTGTCTGATAGGGATTTATGTTTTGATTTTTCTCATTTTCTGATCAAAGAATTAACAGTAATTTTTTTGGATTTTCTTCTTTTCATTTCAGACTTTAATTTGCTGCTGATTATGATGCCAAAATCAAGGAGAGGGGATGAGTTTCCTGGCTAAACATCATTACTGCTAATGTTTTCATAATCCGGTGTTATATTGTTTTCTTCAATCTGAAGGTTACTTTGAGCAAAATCCTGATCCAGTTTGTGCAAGGCATCTATAACTTCCATGTTATTTTTAGTAGATTCAGTACTAGTAATCATTTGACCATTTCGATCTTGATTTATAACTTCTTTACAATCTTTAACCTTCAAATCTTGATCATTTCTTGTGATAATAGATTTAAGTTTCCTTCTGTAAACTTTACTAAATTATGAATGTTGCTTGAAACATTTTGAGACGTTCTTATCTCTTGATTCGTATTATATTTAACATTTTGAGACGTTCTTATCTCTTGATTGGTATTATCTTTAACGTTTTCCTTAGGTTCAACCATCTTTTCAACTTCTTTTACTTGATGAACAACCTTTTCAGGTTTTTTACAGTCTTCACCTTTATGACCAATGTGATAACATACGTCACAATACGAAGGAACATTCTTATAGCTTTAGTTGATCCAACATCCATCGTTGGACCCAAAGCCTATCTAAAGTCTATATTTAAGACTTCTGGAAATATCAAGTTTGATTTGACGAAACACGCATCCATGGCAGCCTTGTTACTGTCAGGGGCAATTATTTTGTAAGGAGTTCCGATGGATAATGCTAAGTCTCTTATTATTGAGGCATTGTACATGAACTCGGGGATCGTTTTGAAGCGAACCCACACCAGAGTCTTTGGGTTTTCAAATCGTTTATTGAATTATGGGCTCCATCTCAGAATTCTCATAGTCTTTCCTTCCACATTCCAAACATTCTTGGACCAGATATTGCTAACGTCCTCTTTTAGGTGAAATTCCATAAAATCATGTCTCGAGTCGTGGCTGATTAATGTGTAGGAGCCTTTCAATTTGAAAGACTGAAGAAAGTTTTCCATAGCAGATTTTCTCGGGATTCCTTCGCTGAACTTTCCAACAAGCGTAGTAGTAGATTGTTGAAGAAGAAACTCTTTCGTGTATTTAGTATATTGAATAGTACAATGATATATTGTTTCTTTACAGAATTCTGGCTTGATATCCAATATAAGATCAGACGAAATTTGTCTAACAGCATCAACATAAGATTTGTTGAGACGGGAATGGATTTTATTTTGCTGAAGAGAGGGAAACTCTTCAATGTCCATGGGAGCATTCGTAGAAAAATTTATGGTGTTGTTAGCTTTAGATAGGTTAGCCTTAGACTCGTTATTATAATCCTTTTGATGAATGATCTCCTTACTGTTAACATCGTTAGTGGCCTCTTTTACTTTGTGAAAAATATTGCCAAAGTGTTTAATGTTCCAACCCTTAAGAAACTTTTTTGAGTTTCTTAAGCTTGGCTTTACCTTTACAATGCATATTCTAATTTTGCTTAACTGAACTTAAGAAATCAGAGTCATTAGCCCAAACATTAATAAATTTGAAATTACATTCGTAATAACTGAAACTGCAAAACAATAAAATCCTGCAATAATAATTAACTATATTCTCCCAAAATTCAAAATATTTTAGGCCGGAAAGAGCATAAATTCTAATCCAAAAGTCAATTAATAAAAAAAATCTCCAATGTTTCTTTTTTATTTTAAGAGCTAATCAAACAACTTGGAGAGATCTTGCAATTCAAAATTCGACATCTTAAAATGTTTTCTTCATTAAGCCTAACATGAAGCATAATGTTTTGATAATTACAAATTTAAAAATAAACTGTCATGGGGAAGATCATTCTTAACCTGCAAACAAAAATTATTTTTTAAAGATTTTGAAAAAACATAGTATAACAACAAAAATATATTTGAATTTGAAATCTTGTTAGATCTTCTCATATATATATATATATAAACATATCAAATAAGTATAAAGATTTAAAACACTACGTACTAATCAATAAAGAACTTTTAATAATTTTTTACCTTGCGAAGTTGAAGTCATTTCTTCGTATGTTTGTTCCATACTTTTAGGTAGATCCAATTGTGGAATATCGGAAATAGATGGTTCTTTTTTTCTTTGATATTTTATTTTGTTTCTATACTTTTGAAGATGACTATTTACAACCTCAATAGTAAGAAAAGGAACCTCCTTCATGGCTTCTAAAATTTTCTTTGGAGTAGGTTTAATTCCTGAAATTGAAAATATTTTAATATTATATTCCCATATTTATATAAAAAGACTCTTTAAAATATATAAATATAATATTTAACACTTTTATAATTCTTAAACCCACCTTGTCCTTCGAGTCTTTTATAAGCTTCATCGAACCTAATGAAAAGTTGAGATGTCCATTGAAAACGAGATTTTTTTTCATCAACTTTAACTATTCATGACATTTTTTTATTTAAATCGTTGAAAAATAAAATAAAAGAATAATTAATTTTTCTTTTTGAGTACATAAATTTTACTACAAAGAATTTAGGAAGAAAAAAACGAGAGAGAAAAAGCTTTTTTGGAGAACGGGGACTAAAATAAACGTGAACCTTGTATTTATAGAAGAAGGTACTGTTATATGAGAGAAGAAAATATCATCTAATGTAAGAGAAGAAAATATCATCTAACTAAAATATCATCTAATTAGCCGTTGATGATTAATTAGCCGTTTGTGGAAGCACCCATCTAACCGCTTTTATGAAAAGGAAAATATATTCTTTTCGAATTAAAAGAATTCATTTTCCCTCACTTTCCCGAGAAAATATCAGCCGCCTTTAAAGGAGCAAAAAGTTTAGAAAAGGGAATTACGCCTGTGATCCGTCGACTGAGAAAGAGATGATGTGTATGCACAAAGAGACGATGTGTATGCACTCAAAGAGGCAAGGTAAATCAGACTTTCCATTTAGTCTCATGTGATGTTTAGGGTCTGAAGCCCTGAAATTGTAGAATCACGTTCATTGTTTTTAATATTTTGTTTTTATAAACTAAACAAATTTAATTCCATCTTTTTTTAAGATACAAACATATTTTTTTTCTCAAGATAGTTAGAACATAGTATAACAACAAAAACATATTTGAATTTGAAATCTTATGAGATCTTCTCACACACACGCACACATATATATAAACATATCAAATACGTATAAAAATTTAAAACACTACATACTAATCAATAAATAACTTTTAATATTTTTTTACCTTGAAGTTGAAGTCATTGTTTCGTATGTGTCTTCTATACTTTTAGGCAGATCCAATCGTGGAATATCGGAAATAGATGGTTCTTTTTTTCTTTGATATTTTATTTCGTTTCTATACTTTTAAAGATGACTATTTACAACCTCACTAGTAAAGAAAATGAACCTCCTTCATGGCTTCTAAAATTTTCTTTGGAGTAGGTTTAATTCCTGAAATTCAAAATATTTTAATATTATATTCCAATATTTTATACATATTTATATAAAAAGACTCTTTAAAACACATAAATATAATATTTACAACGTTTATAATTCTTAAACCCACCTTGTCCTTCGACTCTGTTATAAAATTCATCGAACCTAATTGAAAGTTGAGATGTCCATTGAAAACAAGATTTTTTTTCATCAACTTTAACCATTCGTGACATTTTTTTTATTTAAATCGTTGAAAAATAAAATGAAAGAATAATTAATTTTTCTTTTGAGTACAGAAAGTTTACTAGAAAGAGTTTAGGGAACGAAAAAAGGAGAGTGAAAAAGCTTTAGGAGAATAGGGACTAAAATAAACGTGGTGCTTGTATTTATATAAGAGTGGTATTGTTATATAAGAGCCATTTGTGGATGAGAAATAGAAATATAATCCAATTAAATGGGTTGAAAAGGAAATATCATCTAGTTATAGCTTTACACGTGGATTAGGCCGTTGATAAGTAATTTGAATTTTGATTAAAAACACCTATTTATCCGGTTAAATGTCAAGCCATAATTTAGCCATTATTTCAAAAGAAAAAGATATATTCTTTTCGAATTAAAAGAATTCATATTCCATCACTTTCCTGAGAAAATGTCAGCTTAATAAGCCATATCAGAAACAATGAGAATCAATTCAGAGTGTATAATTTGGTTTTAAGGTTTTTCTTAATATTACTATGATAGTTCTAGTACAACTTTGTACATAAACTACCCTAGTTTGTGTATGCTATAAAAAAACAATAATCATATTTTCACCAAATATACCGAATCCAATACAAAACCAAAATAAACAAAACCTTTGACATAAGCCTAAAAAATTCAAAAACTGAGCTACTAAATAATCCAAACTTTTAACATTTTGTTTGTTATAAACTAAACAAATTTAATTTCATCTTTTTGTTTGGATACAAACATATTTTTTATAGTATAACAACAATAACATATTTGAATTTGAAATCTTGTTAGATCTTCTCATATACATACATATATATATATATATATATATATATATATATATATATATATATATAAACATATCAAATAAGTATAAAGATATAAAACACTACGTACTAATCAATAAATAACGTTTAATAATTTTTTACCTTGTGAAGTTGAAGTCATTTCTTCGTATGTTTGTTCCATACTTTTAGGTAGATCAAATTGTGGAATATCGGAAATAGATGGTTCTGTTTTTCTTTGATATTTTATTTTATTTCTATACTTTTAAAGATGACTATTTACGACCTCATTGGTAAGAAAAGGAACCTCCTTCATGGCTTCTAAAATTTTGTTTGGAGTAGGTCTAATTCCTGAAATTCAAAATATTTTAATTTTAGATTCCCATATTTTATACATATTTATATAAAAATACTCTTTAAAATATATAAATATAATATTTAAAACTTTTGTAATTCTTAAACTCACCTTGTCTTTCAAGTTGTTTATAAACTTCGTCGAACCTAATTGAAAGTTGCGATGTCCATTGAAAACGTGATTTTTTTCATCAACTTTAACCATTTGTGACGTTATTTTATTTAAATTGTTGAAAAATCAAATGTAAAAATAATTAACTTTTTTTAATACAAAAATTTTACTGCAAAAACTTTAGGGAACGAAAAACGAGAGTGAAAAAGATTTTGGAGAATGAGGACTAAAGTAAAAGTGGCGCTTGTATTTATATAAGAGGGTATTGTTATATCAGAGCCGTTCGTGGATAAAAAATAAAAATATTATCCAATTAAATCGGTTGAAATATAAATATCATCTAATTATACCTTTACACGTGGATTAGGCCGTTGATAATTAATTTGAATTTTTTTTTAAAAAAACAACCATTTAACCGGTTAAATGTCAGGGCCCCCATTTAGTCCTTTTTTCTAAAAAGAAAAGATATATTCTTTTCCAATTAAAAGAATTCATTTTCCATCACTTTCCCGAGAAAATGTCAGCCGACTGTAAAGGAGCAAAAGATTTAGAAAAGGAAGAGCCAATAAACACAGGAAAAGGAATTACGCCTGCAATCCGTCAACTGGGAAAGAAAGGAGATGCGAAGCGATATAGTGGACTCGTCCACAAAGAGACTCACGCAAAATTGTTTCGTGATAACATCTATTAGAACTTGTGATTTCTTAAGTTGAATTTGCAAAATGGATAAATTTTTTAAGTTTACATCCTACGACGTGAATCAAAGCAGACAATTCAAGTTTATGATTTCTACGTTGTAATCTTTATCCCTTTTGCCGTTTTTGACGATCTTCTGTAATATGCCAATCTAACGCAAATAAAATTAGGCCAACAAAAACATTTTAAGTTTTATTCGTAATAACTGAAATTGCAAAACAATAAAATATCGCAATAATAATTAACTATATTCTCCCACAATTCAAATTCTTTTAGGCATGAAAGAGCATAAATTCTAATCTAAAAGTCAATTAATAAAAAAAAATCTCCAATGTTTCTTTTTATTTTAAGGGCTAATCAAACAACTCGGAGAGATCTTACAATCCAAAATTCGACATCTTAAAATGTTTTCTTTATTAAGCCTAACATGAACCATAATGTTTTGATAATTACAAATTTAAAAATAAACTGCCGTGGGGAAGATCATTCTTAACCTGCAAACATATATTATTTTTATTTAGACCGAGTAGAGCCATAATTTTTTTCTAATAATGAAAATATGATGAAATTTTAAATTTACCGTCCCATTGCATTCGCCTTCCCATCCTTTTTTAGAAGAATTATATAATGTATCGACTGGATAGTAAAAAATATATCGGCATGGACGAAAAACCTTGAGAGAACTAAAATATTCATCGTATTCGTCTTCCCAACGAATATCATTGATCCTTTCGATATCCCAACCAAAATTATTGATCCTTTCTATATGTTCTTTACTAGTCTCTCCTCCTATTATAAGCCATATCAGAAATAATGAGAATCAGTTCAGAGTGTATAATTTGGTTTTAAGGTTTTTCTTAATATTACTACGATGGTTCTAGTACAACTTTGTACATAAACTACCCTAGTTTGTGTATGTTATAAACAAACAATAATCATATTTTCACCAAATATACCGAATCCAATACAAAACGAAAATAAACAAAACCTTTGACATAAGCCTAAAAAATTCAAAAACTGAGCTACTAAATAATCAAAACTTTTAATATTTTGTTTGTTATAAACTAAACAAATTTAATTCCATCCTTTTTTTAGATACAAACATTTTTTTTTCTCGAGACAGTTAGAACATAGTATAACAACAAAAACATATTTGTTAGATCTTCTCATATATATATAAACAAACATATCAAATAATTATAAAGATTTAAAACACTACGTACTAATCAATAAAGAACTTTTAATAATTTTTTACCTTACGAAGTTGAAGTTATTTCTTCGTATGTTTGTTCCATACTTTTAGGTAGATCCAATCGTGGAATATCGGAAATAGATGGTTCTTTTTTTCTTTGGTATTTTATTTTGTTTCTATACTTTTGAAGATGGCTATTTACAACCTCAATAGTAAGAAAAGGAACTTTTTCATGGCTTCTAAAATTTTCTTTGGAGTTGGTTTAATTCCTGAAATTGAATATATTTTAATATTATATTCCCATATTTTATACATATTTATATAAAAGGACTCTTTAAAATATATAAATATAATATTTAAAACTTTTATAATTCTTAAATCCACCTTGTCCTTCGAGTCTTTTATAAACTTCATCGAACCTAATGGAAAGTTGAGATGTCCATTGAAAATGAGATTTTTTTTCATCAACTTTAACTATTGGTGACATTTTTTTTATTTAAATCGTTGAGAAATCAAATAAAAAAATAATTAATTTTTCTTTTTGAGTACAGAGATTTTACTACAAAAAAAATTTAGGAAGCAAAAAAAACGAGAAAGAAAAAGCTTTTTTTCGAGAACGGGACTAAAATAAACGCGACTATAAGAAGGTACTGTTATATGAGAGAAGAAAATATCATCTAATGTAAGTGAAGAAAGTATCATCTAATTAAAATATCATCTAATTTGATGATTAATTAGCGGTTTGTGAAGCACCCATCTAGCCGCTTTTATGAGAAGGAAAATATATTCTTTTCAAATCAAAAGAATTCATTTTCCCCGAGAAAATATCAGCCGGCCTTGAAGGAGCAAAAGGTTTAGAAATGGGAATTACGCCTGCGATCCGTCGACTGAGAAAGGGATGATGTGTATGCATAAAGAGACAATGAGTATGCACTCAAGAGGCAAGGTAGGACTCTTTGCGGTTTCGGCGGTTAGATCTATAAGAATTGGTTTTGTTTGTGCCGTTCATTGTTTTTATCAATGAAATTGTTTTTCTGTTTGCTATTTGAATCAGATGCGTTAAGATTGTTAAACCGCTCACTGCTTCTTTATGGGTTAAGAATTGTTTATTTTTAATCAAACCATTACTTCTCCTTTTGTGTTCTTCCTTGTTTGAGCAGTGCTTGTTCCTTGTTTGGCAGTGCTTTATCAATGGGCTTGTTTTTTTGTTTACACAGTTGAATTTGGAGTTGAGGACCGCGATTAGATTGGCCTGATGGTGCAGTTTCAAGAGAAAGCTTGAAAGCAGTCTGGCAATTGCCTCGTCTGCGGTGATGTTTTATAAAAAGCCTCTACTTTCACTGTACTTCTGTAAACCTATTTGCAACGACTTTCACACTTTTAGGGTCTATTTGGTTCTCTCAATATGTGTATAAAAGAAAAGCATTACAGGGCTAATCTTTTTTGCATGTTTTGTTACTGGGAACATATGAAGGAGAGGGTACTTTAAAAATACTTCTGTATATCCCAAAGAAACTTGGATCACTTCAGGTTGAGGAAAGTTTAAGATTTCTTTATTTACTTCTGCGTTCATATCGTTGCTATATTTTTTGAAACTGAAATATCAGTCTTCTTAATAGCAAAAGCTTGAGCAAGCATATGAAAAGAAGAGAAATTGCGGCAAACGATGATTTAAATGTGCCAATTTTGTCATTAAACAGTTGTGCTCATTACTGTCTAATCAAGAGTTGTGGGTTGTTGTTTCGTGTTTGTCCAACGATGATGGTCCATATAGAGCTGTATCTGTTTCGATCTTTCGGGTTACTTTGGTTATGTCTGTGAAGAAAAGTATAATTTATCTAAGTATAAAAATACACATCGGCTTGATGGAAAAAAATTCCTTATGTTACAGTTTCGTTTTTCTAAAATTCCTTATGTTACAGTTTCGTTTTTCTATATAGTTACAGAATTGTTAATGTTATAGGTCTCGTTTTTTGTCACCAAAACTATAAATTATTACCAAAACTAGATGGCGTGAATATGTTAATATATTGATTCAAGAAAAAGTAGATAGAAGGAAAATAAATGATAGATACTATTGATTTGGTGATATAGAATATCTTAAGACTTTATTTTTGGTGTTTAAAAGTATTAAATAATAAAAATAAGGTTCATACAAGGATCTGGGGCATCCTCTCGATTACTTCTACCAAACGACTAGAAATAGTCTTTTGAGATACAATATGAAATACAATCGAGGCGTAGTAGAAAGTATGTCTCGATCATGACAAGTAAAGTAGTAAAAATTCAGACAGTTAGACTTCTTCAGCAACATCCACGGTTCTTCCTTCCAACCTTGAAGTGTCAGATCGCGAACTGTACTCTGGATACCTGCAAAAACATATAATAATTAGTAATATTAGAAATGCCATCCAGTCTTAATAATTAGTAATATTAGAAATGCCATCCAGTCTTGGTGCCCTGGAATCTAAACCGAAGATCTGATCTTAAGAAGTTTGTTTGGTTTAAAATTGTTCATTTGATATTCGATAATGGATTTAAAAAAAAAATTTATTTCATATTCAATATAAACTTATTGTCTAATATATCAGACGATATTAAAAGAATATAGAAAGAATGAATATTTTTAATTGTAATATAAATAATTTATTTAGGTAGGAATGGCTCACGAAGTAATGAACAAATGTCTAAATCTTACACGTTGGATGACGAAATTCTTTATATATACAAATGATTCAGGTTGAGTTGGTTTGTGAATTTATTAGCACTATCTATAACTCAAACAAAAAAATGAATTACAAGAATACAATTTTTTTTGGAAACAAGCGAATTCATCATTTTCGTCTTTTAGTTAGAACAATATTTGATTTTTCGTCACTGAATAATAGTTTGTTTTCCACTTGTTTTTAACCGACTAATTAAAAGATTCAAATTGATCAAAGATATAATTTAAAGAATCGAACCTTCCATCTTCGATCAGATTCTCAATGCATGATGAAGACCATTAACCAGCTCAAAAGAATCGACAGAATAGCTTTGAATACACAACTCAGATGGAAAAAACCCCAAATTCTAATCCAACTAACCCTAGCAACCATCCTTCTTCCATAGCTTTTCAATCCTCTTTAAATCAGAACTAAAAAGATCTTTAAGAAGCTTAAGCAAGCCCACTCAATCACCCTTAATCAAAGTTTATATAACCCAAACTAAAAATTTCGAGGAATTAAATCGAAAGCAAAGCATTAGGAACACAAAAATAGTTGAAAGTTACATGAAAGCATCCATTTAGCAATCCAATTAGAGGCTTGATTTTGGATGCGAGAGATATGCCTGAGTGACATATTCGGGTGGAGAAGCTTTCTACAGATGGAGATAAGAGAATCGGTGAACCAGTTATCAGAATCCTTAACAATCATATTGATGAGGAGGAAGCCCTTTAATCAGAGCTCTTGCTTTAGCGAGCAAGGGATTCAGCTTTCCAAATCTAACACCCGACCCAGCAATAATATCGCCTTCTTAGTTCCTCAAAATGATTCCACTAGATTCGCCGTTATGGGAACAAGCTTCAACAGTTCTTGAAGAGTTTTGCTAACGGGTGTCCATGACACTCATTAACAAATCGGTAATTACCTATTTTTGCCTACTTATTAGGCTATTTTTTAGAGGGGTACTAATTGTAAATTTACATTTTTTTTAAAGATGTAACTATTAGTTGGTCTAATGTTAATTTAATTTTTGTAATCAATAAATACTAAAGTATAAGGTTTAATTTAATTAATTATCAATATATTATATTGTTAGTTAAACTTAAGTTTTGTAAAATCGAATTTGTAATAAAAATAAAAATATTAATTTTATATTGTTATTTTATTTCAAGTAATTTTAATCTATTTGAAGTTGCTAAGGTTCTGGGAACGCCTCTAAAGATTTGGGTTCCTTCGATGAATAGAGCGAGACAGAATTGCTGTAAGATATGGGTGGAAGTTGATATTTCGAAGCCCCTAATTCAGAAAGTTCAGTTGAAATTTGGAGAAGAAGACTGTTACTCGATTGATTTGGTGTATGATAAAGTTCCTCTTTATTGTACAATATGTAATCACATTGGACATGATAAAGAAAAGTGTAAAAAAATTGTGAGGGTGGAAAATGGTGTTATGGAAGTTGGACAGAATAATGATTGTCTTGAGAGTTCTGGGGTCCCTGATCAACAGTCGTGTTCTCAGTATCCTGGTAATGAGCTTATTGGTAAAAGGGATGAGGTTGTTAAGGATAAAGAAGATAAAGAAGAGACTGTCTCTAGAATTAAAAATCGTTGGTTAAAATCTGTTGTTATTAATCAAGATCATGAGAAAGATGTTCAAAAGGAAGTGGAAGTTAGTAGCTCTGCTCATGAAATGGTTTCTGTGGATGATAAAGGTGAGTCTTTAGAGCATGTGGAGGAGGAAGAAATTATTGAGGCTTTGAAGATGTTGGAGAAAAAGAATACGTTTGAAGTTCTTAGTGAGGAGATACATGACTCACCTAAGCATGAAGGCAGCCTTCCTGTCTCTCCTGTGAGGAAAGATGGAATAATCAAACAGGAGACTAAAAAAATGAAGAAGATTCCCAAGTTATTGTCTACAAAGGGTCATGTGTCTTCTAAAGTCATGAAGTTGAAGAGGAGTCACAAATCTGGTATTGATTAATGACTATTGCTATGCTAAATTGGAATGCAAGAGGTCTTGCAAATAAAGATACTGTGAAGAGATTAAAGTCTATGGTTCATTCTGAAAAAGTTTCGTTTGTGGCTATTCAAGAGCCATTGGTTAATTCTGATAAGTTGAGTTTGTTGGCTAGGAAGTTAAAGCTCAATGGTTTTTTTGGGAATGTGAATAACAAAGTGTGGGTGTTTTGGCATCAGGATTTCAAGGTAAGTGTGGTGTTGGATACTGAGCAGTTGGTTCACTTAAAGGTTGGGCATCCTGTCTTAAATAAAGTGTTTGAGGTGTCTGTAATTTATGCTAAATGTAATAAAGATCAGAGGCTTGTGCTGTGGGATACCATTAGAGGTTTGGAGGTGCAGAATGAGTGGCTTCTTTGTGGTGACTTCAATGTTATCTCCAACATTCAGGAACAACTGTGTTGTTCTACTATTAATCTTCGTGCTATGGATGATTTTAATAGCTGTATTATGGATTGTTCTTTGTTGGATGCTGGTTTTAGTGGCTCTGCTTTCACCTGGTCGAATGGTCAGAAGTGGAGAAGATTGGATCGAGTCCTTTATAATAATGTTTGGTTGGAGTGCTTTGATTATACCTCGGTGTCTCATCTTGCTCGCAATTGCTCTGACCATTGTCCTATGCTTATTAAGATCTCTTCTAAAGTGGAAAGGTCAAAAACTTCTTTTAAATTTCTTAACATGTGGACAACTCATGATGGTTTTCTAAAGATTGTTAAGGATAGTTGGTCTAGTGTGATTGAGGAAGAGGTGAGGAATCCTATTATGCTGTTTTGGTTGAAACAGCAAAGGCTGAAGTCAGTCTTGAGGACTTGGAATAGAAATGTATTTGGAAACTTGTTTGATGCCATTAAGCAAGCTGAGCAGACTATCAGCAATATGGAGACTGCTCTTCAAGATGAATCTTCTGAGGTTAATGTAGATTTGTTAGTTGAGGCTAAGAAACATCACCTTCTGTTACTTGATAGAGAAGAAATTTACTGGAGACAGAAAGCTCATGCTGCATGGTTGAAAGATGCTGATAGAAATACTGCAGCTTATCATGGGTTTGTTAAGAAAAGGCAAAAGAGGAACAGAATTGAAAGAATTAAGGTTGGAGATGGATGGCTTTCTGATAAGGACAGCATTAGTTCATCTACTGTTGAGTATTTTAAAGGTTTGTTAACTACTGAGTTAAATGTTTTGAATGATCAATCTTTGAATGATGTAATTCCTTTACTTGTCAATGATGATGACAATAGATCTCTGATTATGGTGCCTGATGAAGATGAAATTCACAGAGTTGTGAAGGGTTTAAACTCTGAATCTGCAGCTGGGTCGGATGGATACAATGGTGAGTTCTATAATTGTTGCTGGGATATTGTGGGGTCTGATTTGTGTGATGCTGTTAAAGCCTTCTTTCGTGGTTATAGTTTGCCTAAGGGAGTTAAAGCTACAATGATTTGTTTAATTCCTAAACTAGAGAATCCTAACAGGTGGAAAGACTTTAGGCCTATTAGTCTAACCTCTGTTTTCTCTAGGATATTAGGAAGGATTATTAATAATAGGCTCTCTTCAATCTTGCCTAAGTTGATTTCTGATGTGCAAGGGGGTTTTGTGAAAGGTCGCTCTATTCAGCACTCTATCCTTCTTGTACAAGAGATGGCCATGGATATTAATAGGAATAAAAAGGTGGGAAATGTCATTGTTAAAACTGATATGTCAAAGGCGTTTGACAAGCTTAGGCATGATTTCTTGTTTAAGATTCTTAGAATGTTTGGCTTTAGCAATGAGGTTATTACTCTGGTTAACAGTTGCATCAGTAATATCCATTCTTCTATTCTGGTTAATGGGGAGATGGCTGGCTATTTTGCAAACTCTCAAGGCTTAAGACAAGGGGACCCCCTCTCCCCAAGTCTGTTCATATTGGCTGAGGAATATTTGATTCGAAGTGTGACTTTTACTTCAAATAATAGTCAATGTTGTAGATATAAAATAAGAAGCAATATGAATATAGCATGTTCAGCATTTGCTGATGATTTCATGCTGTTTACTAATGGAAGTACTCAAGCTATGGAGGCTTTTAAAGCTGTGTTGGATCATTACCAGTTGGTTTCAGGTCAGGAGATTTAACATGTCTAAGTCTAGACTTATTGTTTCTACCAAAATGAGTGTTCAGAAGGTGGCTGTTATTGAAGCTATCTGGAATTTTAACCATACTCATTTACCATTCAATTATCTGGGCACTGTTATTGCTAATAATACAAGAGTTTCAAACTATGTAAGTATAATTGACAAAGTTAGAAAGAAGATCATGGAATGGGACAAACTCCATTTATCCTTTGCTGGTCGTCTTCAATTGATTCAAGCTGTTTTGACTGCCTTTCCTAACTACTTCCTGCAGCATTCTTCTCTTCCTATGGCTATTGTTCACAGGCTGGAAATTTTATTCACCAAATTCCTGTGGGGGACAAAAGAAGACAAGAATTCAATTAGCTGGGCTCGTTGGGACAGACTATGCAAGCCATATTGTGAAGGTGGCCTGAATCTTAGACAGTTCAAGGACTTGAATCTAGTTTATGCTATGAAATTGTGGTTTGAGTTCAGGATGCAACAGTCTTTATGGGCCAAATTAATGAGGTCTACTTATTGCTTTGACAATGTCCATCCTTTGCTGGCTATTGCTACACAGAAAAGGTCTAAAGTCTGGTCCCGTATTCTGAGTGCTAGAGAGATAACTGAAGAATATATGTTTTGGAAACCTGGTCAGGGCAACATGAATTTCTGGTATGACAAATGGTGTTCTAAAAGGCCTTTTATTGTGATTTCTGGAGATAGAGATAGAAGGTTCTTGATGGATACTAGTAACATTCAGGTGAAAGACTTATGGTTGGGTAACACTTGGGACACGGGAAGACTAAAGACTATGGTCTCCACTACTGAGATTCATAAAATTCTTGAAGTCAAGTTGAATAACACTGATGATATGTTGCTGTGGTCTCTGTCTATGGATGGAATGTTCAATATTAAAGACACCATTAATCACATTAGAGACAAAGGTAATGTCTCCAGTCTTTATAACAAAACATGGAATGTTGTGACACCGATAAAATGTTCATTTCTCTTATGGAGGGTGTTACACAATTGGATATCCACTGATAGTGTGATGCAAAGGAGGGGTTTCATGTTAGCCTCTAAATGTGTATTTTGTGACAATGCTGAGTCTACAAATCATGTGTTCGTGCAATGTCAGTCTGCGTGGGGTGTTTGGCAGTACTTCAGCGACATTTTCAAGGTTCGTATTCAAAATCATATGACTGTTTCACACGTAGTGATGAAGTGGTACTGGGCTGGTAACAAATGCGACATTTTCAGTATTTTGCCTGCTATCATAATGTGGTCTATTTGGGCTGCCAGAAATAAAAGAAAGATGAGCAATGTGATTACCTCATCTGGTTCTATTATCAACCATGTTCTTCTAATCTTGTCAAGCCTTGATTACAGTAAAACATTGAGAAGAAAACACTGGAGAAATTTCAGCAAGCAAGCGTCTGACATTGGCTGTGTTAGTCATTTGAAAGACGTTATCAAACCTCTTTTTCTGAGGTGGAAAAGCCCTAAACATGGTAGATTCAAGTTAAATGTGGATGGTTCGTGTACCTTTAATGGTGAAACTGGTGGTGCTGCTCTTATCCGTCATTCCAATGGCGATATTGTAGCTGGCTGTGGAAGGTTGTATGGGAAGGGTTCTCCTCTGATTGCAGAGTGTAGAGCCCTTCTGGATGGTTTAAAATTGTGTGGAGATCTTGGGCTTAAAAGAGTTGATATTGAGACTGATTCTATGGTTGTGGTTAAGTTGATTCAACATGGTAGCAGCCCATGGTTTTTAGATTTGTTGCTCAACTATTGTAGGAAAGCTATCAAAGGAGAAATGGTGGTTGGTCATATTTTCAGGGAACAGAATTTAGGGGCTGATTGGGTTGCTAAAGAAGTGCTCAAGATTCATGAGGATATGGATTTTACGAAGATTAATGCTCCTGCTAAGTTGAAGGCTATTGTCTATTTGGAGAAGATGAATGTAGGGTATTTGAGGCTCGTTGATTAGTTTCGTTAAGGTTTGTTTGTTGTTTTTAGGGTTTTGTTCTGGTTTTGTGATTGTTGATGATGAAGGCCTCGCGCTTTTCAGATTTAAAATTCTGTATTATTGCCTATTAAGGGCTCGCAGTTTTTCCTTTTATGCAATTGAAGTTTGATTAAAAAAAAGTAATTTTAATCTATTAAATCAGTTTAGAGTGTTATCTTTTTAAAAACTAAAATCAGTAAAGATAATTATCTTTTTTCAGCATTTATTTTTTTATATGGACGGTCATATTTTGTTCCAAACATATTTTTGAACTGTTTAAATTAAAACTGATTCATTAAAAAACTGTTTTTTAATATTTATTCTTAAAATAATATATAAAAATAATTTTGAAAATAATTCAGAAATTGTTTTTTCAATTGTATTTAAAAATTCCAAATAAAATAGACTTCAAAATAATTAAATAATTTTTTATAAAATATATTTTTAAAATATAAAGTGATTGTGGAATTGTTTAAAAATAATAATGGACACTGTAGTTTCTAAATTATTAGTATTATAGAATTTGAAAAACAAAAGCTAGTAACTTTTTCATAAAGAATACATCACTTAAAAATAAATTTTATTATAATAGTTAAGTAATAGTATATTTTATGAATTTTATTATAAATTTTATTATATGTTTTTTATTTTTAAGTATATATATATAATAGTTTTTTTCATATTTTAGAAGGGATTTTATTTTTAAATTTTTAAATAGTGTTTTTTAAAATTTAAGGTAATATCTTTTAAATTACTTATACTATTTATTTTTTTTTTGTTTAAGCGAATAAGGATCTATTACTAAATCGAAAGTTTTACAAGAATAAGTCTCAAATTGAGAACTTATAAGAAATACAATGACCAAAGCCTAATAAACATATAACTAAGGCTATTCCCAAATCAGAGAACTAAACTCTAATTGAAATCCCTAAGTCTTGACATTCGAGGCTTTCTTCGCCAAAACACTCAAGGTAGTGAAATCAACCCAAATCAGACCAAGAAAGAGATCAGACTTAGTCATAGAGAAGAATCGAATCAGCCTTCTTCAAACCGGGATCAATATATCCAATTCCCAGGCTCTCAAGTTTTGTGATTGCCAGTAGTAGAATCTGTGCATTGAATCCTTTGAAGGTGTGATCATGGCCATCCGATATGACCCACTTCGCAATCCAATCGGCCGCTGCGTTTTGATTTCTGGAAATATGGCAAAGGCTCATGATGGGGTAAATTAGGCTTCAACATATAGCTATCATGGGTTCATAGAGAGGGGCAGCAATGTTGGAGGCAAGAATGTAGAATAGTGTCATGCAATCTGACTGTACATCAACATTCTGCCAATGGTTTCTTCTGCATAAAATGAGCCCCTCGATAAGAGCTCTGCATTTAGCTTGGAAGGGGTCCATCTTACCAAAGAGACGACCTGAACCAGTAACGATATCTCCATGTTCGTTTCTGAACAAGAACCTCCGCTGGCCTCTCCACCGTCGATGTTGATTTTGAGTCTTCTCGGATTCGGAGCCAGCCACTTCAGGTAAGCCGGCTTTCTCTTTCTGTTGTTTATAGTGTTATATCCCAAAGCTGAACCTGCATCAATCACCTGTGACCAGAGTTTAGTTTGTAATGTATTACAAGAGTCGATACCCATAATTATTCTGGTTATTCTGTTAATATCACTCTTGAAGTCATCATGAGTGTTATTGAACTTGCAGCAGTTTCTGTTATACCAAATTGTCCAACAAATTCTTGTGGGACAAGTTGGGTAATATGGAACTTGTTGTTAAAGAACCAGAACCAACAGTGAAGGATGTGAGTGAAGGTCATGAAACGTCTAGGGGAATCTTGAACAGACACCCAAAGTAATTCCAAATTGTCCAGACAAAGTTGCAGTTGACAAAGAGATGATTTTTCTCTTCACAACTGCAACATAACTGACACTTGGAGACAACAATAATGTGCTTTTTGGAAAGAATGTTGTCCATTAGGGCAATTTTTTTAATCAGTTTCCAACATAAGAAAGAGAACTTTATTGGAATAAAATGATTCCAATTTTATTTAAAGAACAGCGATTTGTTGTTTTTCATCCTTATACTCTCCCAAGTTAGCTTAGTGTTAAAATTATTATCATTAGAAAGCTTCCACACAATTTTATCTTCCTGATCATGAATGAGTTTGAAACAGTTGACGTGTTTAACTCTTTCTTGAGACAGGAAGTTTAAAAGTGTGTTGTTGTCCCAACCAGTTTCTTTCCAAAAGGTATTAACACTAGTAGAAAGGCACTAATTATCAGAGCCATGGTCACTGATGAGGGGGGGGGGGCATATCATGCCAGCCATCAAACCATAAGTCAATAGAACCCTTGCCAAGAGTCCATTTCACATTTTGGTCAGCCTGGTCTTTAATTGAATGGATCCTTCTCCAAACAATAGAATCAGTAGATTTACATATAGATTTAATAGGGTGGGACTCATGACTGTAAGTTAAATGCATAAGCTCAGCCCAAAGGGAAGTATTTTTCCTGAACAAGAACCAAAGATTTTGAGAGAAAGTGTGTTAAATATCAATCAACCTTTTGATATTAAATCCACCTTCCTCAAAAGGCTTGCAGAGCTGGTTTCAAGAAGTCCAGTGGATGGCTTTTTTGTTAAAATTAGACCTCCAAAGAAATTAATTAAAATAAATCTCAATTTTGTTTATAATGGAAGTGGGGATAAGACTGTTTTGCATCCAATAATAAACAATACGGTGTTAAATATTTTTGATAAGAGACAGTCTGCCCCCAAAGGACAGATGTTTCGTATCCCAATCATTAATTTTGTTATGAATTTTTTCAATTAAAGGTAAGCAATTTTTCCCCTTGTTGTTTGCACCAATTGTGATGCCCATATAGGTAAATGGAGCAGTTTCAACATTGAATCCAGTAGCAATTTTCAGCCTAGCAGTGCAGGCTTGAGAAATTTTAGCAGAGGTAATAATTTTCATCTTGTCCTTGTTTATAACTTGACCATAGGCTAATTGATAGTTGTCCAGCAGGCAACTCAACTTGTCAATGGTGGATGGAGTGTTGTTGGTGAAGATAATTATATCATCAGCAAACGCTAAGCTTGGTAAGATGTAACCTGATTTCAAATGAAACTGCATGTTGTTATTAACTTTAAAAAGATTAGACAGGCCCCTAATGAGTGCTTCCTCAGCAAGAATGAATAGACTTGGAGACAGAGGGTCTCCTTGTCTTAATCCATTCTTCTGAGGAAAGTAACCCACAGTGGTACCATTTATCAGAATAGATATCATTACACGAGAAACCATATTTCCGATGAGGACAATTAGATTAGTAGAGAAACCAAAGCAATTCAATATTTTAAGAACAAAGGCATGAGATTTTCTGTCAAATGCCTTTTACATATCAAGCTGCACCATAATATTCCCTTTAGAAGGCATCCTGTTAATATTGTGAATCATTTCTTTAGTTATAAGAATATTATCGTGTATTAGTCTGTTTTTTTACAAATGCACCTTGACAATTAGAAATGATGTTAGGCAAAATGACAGCTTATTGTTGATTAAGCTAGAAATCAGCCTGTTGAATATTGTGCACAGGCTGATGGGTATGTAACTATTCCAACTAACTGGATTAGGCCTTTTGGGAATGAGGGAAATCCCAGTGGAAAAGACACCATTTGGGATACTACAGCCCTTAAGATATGAATTAAGAGCATTGCAAAGGTCTATATTAATAATCTCCCAGCAAGTTTTAAGAAACAAGTATTAAAACCATCAGTGACTGCTGCACTGTCATTTTTCATGGCTCTGACAATAGTCCACACATCCTCCTTAGTTGTAGGCTTTAGAATAGCACTATTTTCCATATCAGTAATGAGCTTAGGAATATTGTCAAGAACAGAATCATGCATTAAGTCATCACTGCAAGTATAGGGGTCAGTAGATAAAATCTTTTTAAAATAACATTCAGCAGATCTAGCAATCTCATCATAACTTTGAAGGCAGATACCATTCTCCTTAATACCATTTATAAAATTCTTCTTTCTCTTTTTGGAAACATAATTATGGTAAAGCTTTGTGTTACTATCACTTTCATTAAGCCAAGTGTTATAACACATCGTTTCTAGTAACTCTCTTCATTCATAAGGGCCTGAATGAGAATCATTATATACATGCTTTTTATTTAAACCTTAAGTCCATATCATAACCAAGTCAATCAATCATTTGATTCTCAAATTAATCTAGCAAACATGTGGAAAATTATTAAACCTTCATTATGATTTTCTACTATAGAATAAACTAAAAAGACTTACTGTTTTGTCTACTTTATTATCTATAATTGTTCTTTAGATTCTATTGCCCTCGAAGCTAGCTTTAGAGTTCTTCACGACTATGTTCTTATAAAATAGTTTTTAGTCTTTCTCTCACTAAAAGCAACGAATAATCTTTTTAGATTTAGGTTAAGTGAATGTTTGAATCTTAGTGATTCATTTTATAGGCAAATACACTAAAACCATAGTTTTATAAAGCACATAACCTATACGGATTTGTTATCGGGGATTACGTCCACTTAATTGATTTTAATCCGTGAGTAATTAGTTCAGGCATAAGTATTGAGATTTTGACTATTTCCTTAATAGCGCTCAAATTCAACCTCGTTATCACACTTATAAGTCTATGACGTTTTGTTTTCACATATAGGCCAAATACCAAATTAATTATATATAATATAATTAATCCGATTAATTTTACTATTAAAATATCTTAATATAATGACCGAATATATATCTAGTATATCGGTCCATATATATTCCAACAATTATATATTAAAAAAATTAATTAATTTAAAATTATTAATAGAAAATTCATTAGTGTCATATTTTGACATCATTATCAGAAATATCATAGTTTTTTTACTTATGGTATGTTATGCATTTTCAACTAAATTCATAGATCTTCATAATCATATATAAATTCAATAATTAGATACTATTAATCAATGAATAATAGAATAATTGTAATACAAATAGGTTCTAAAATATATTACATTTATATGTAAAAAAGGCGGTAGATAATTTTATATATTGGTTAAAATAAAATAGTATTTACGAATAGAGACCAAATAATTTGTTAACAAAAAATAATATGATTCATAGATTAATATATTTTTCCTCTAATATCGTCATCTCAAATCTTAGGTAAGCTTTCGAAAATATTAAAAAAAATTCTTTTTCAGTTTATGTGCTTACTTAAATTCATCATTCATATCTCTTTTTGTTTATGTGGTTTTAGGTTGAGGATTTTTCTCCAAGGGATTTATATTCCGGATTTTGTTTTGGTTTTCTTCAATAACAATGTTCATGTTTTTTATGTAAAATATTGTTATTTGTTTATTAGAAACTTCATCGTTGTTCTCATTTTTTGTATCAATTTTCTTTCTCATATCTATCTATTAACCTCTGATTCATCGTATGTAAAAAATAATCAATAAATTTATTCAATGGACGAGTTCTAGAGAGCTTGATACAAACACTGAATAAGTTGTCGTGGCTATCTCGGAGGACAGATGCTCTAGATTGACAACGACGATAAAAAGTTAGAAATATAAACCTTTATTTTAAGTAAGATACATGTAATGAGTGTTCATTCTTTAAAATTACAAAATTCTAGTCAAAAGTCTTTGTATATTTGAAGACGAGAAGCCTCATCAATTCTAAAGTATAGCTATAGATTGTTAAATCCATATATGAATCTCGTTAAAAGACACATTTTATATATTGATTATAATTAATGAATCTCATTCTAACTAATTTATGTATACAAATATACTATCCAAAACCCATAGTTGATAACTTCTCATGTATTATGTTGTTTATCTCATTGTTTCAATCGATGCAGAACATGCAAAAATAAAATCTTTATGTTAATTATTTTGTTAAATCTTCAACTAAATTGAATTTGTTAAGGCAATGGCCATCAAGATTTAAGTTGACTTAATTATTTTAGAGGTTTGAGCCACTAAATCTATTTTTTTTTAGGTAGGAGTGCATATGTTTCAAAGACTCTTAACTCAATTTTGTACAATCCAATTTAGATGTAATATACCCTGCAAAAATAAGAAAAAGTTGGTTAAATATTGGATGGTTTTCCTCGTAAATTCGAGGATACTCTAGTGAGAAATATATATATCCTATAGATTTTATTAGCCATTAAATAGCCCAAAAAATAGTTCACGATAAGCGTGTAGAATAATTTATACAATAATGGTTCCGGGTATTTTGTTATGTAATATAAGTTTATGGTGAAAACATAATGTAACTTGGATGGTAAAATGTCTTACCCTTGAGTGTTGATGATAGAACTTGGGAACCAGGGACACGAGTTTGGTCAGGTAGTCATCCACCTAATGACATGGATGAATATGAAAGGTTAAAGAATCTGGTCTAAAATTATAAGTGGACTTTCATGATTATTTTTTTCATAGAATAATTTTAATGTTTTCTACCAGGTTTGTTATTTGTCTTCGTTTAACCTCATATATGAATTTTAATTTAGTTTAACCTGAGTGGATGAGACTTGATGCTATTATGAAGGTGAACCATATCAATTTATATCATTTCTTATTTTCTAGAGCTAATAATATTTACATGTTTGTCATGTTTGGACATGTTGGCAACAATGCTTATGATAAATACCTTTAACTTGCATCCTGAAACTGTTATTTTACATGTGGCTTCAATTTACAAATTTTTAATGAATTTTATAATCTTTAATAGGCAAATTTATGTGATCGTTGGTTTTAGGTGTTGTTGTTGTTGTGATCTCGAAGGTTCTTAAAAAATACTAAAGACTCTATCTAGTCGTGTAGATTGTAGTTACACATATTTATATCTATAAGGAAGCTAGCTTGTCGGGTTACATTACATGATATGCCTGGAAGACATTTCATGAGTTGTTTTTGCTATCATCGTCTTCTTTAAATTGTAATACAGTATGAACTAAATAACCAATCAATTGTAAATAAAAAAGTATATTTTGTCCGCCTTCTCTGTATAATTTTTTATATTTGATATGTTAAAAATATATTTGAGTTTAAATAGTATTAAAGTTTATAAGTTTTCAAGATTTGTTTATAATAATTAGGTTAACATATTTATGAAGATGTTTTATTTTGAATGTTTATATTAAGAATAAAAAAAATTAATGTTAAACTCACAAGAGTAACATGAATAATTCTATGAACTAGAATGATTTAAAATATTTTACATGTGTGATTTGATTGAAACAATTAATGTCAGAGATATATAGAATTATTTCTAATAAACTTAAATAAGAAACAATATTATTTCTGTTGAAATGAATGAATAAAATTAATAATTATATAAAACTAAAATGAATAATGGATTATTCGTGTGTAATTTTATTCATGTTGAATCTCAAATTCAAAAAAAATTGAATAATAAGACCATTTGTGTTATACAACAAGAAATAACAAGATTATTCATGTTATACATTGATAATTAACATGACTATTCTCTTTATACAACAAGAAATAACATGATTATTCATGTTATACATCTACGAAACTATTCATGTTATACAACCATGAATAACAAGACTATCCCTGTTATACCGCCATGAATAACATGATATCGATTTTGTTTCATGTTAATCACAAAACAACATTCGAAAACATACTTTATAGACAAATATTGATAGCACAAGCACTCATAGATACAACGAGACAAACAAAAAGTACGTATGGTAAGAAAAATAATAGGCCAGTTTTCATTTTCTTACTTTAGATGTATAACAAGTTATCTGCAAAAACAGAATGTTCCTTTAATCTCTATTTGATTTGGTCAAGCACACCAATATATGTAACATCATACACTGATGTCATTGTTGTATTACTTACCAACTTTTTTTCCACATAATTCATAGAAGCAATACAATTATAAAATTATTAATTCACTTATTTCATGATCAATGCCAACAAATAAGGTGGTTCTTATCATTTTGGAAAACTGGCCGTCTTAATTTGACAAGACAAAAGAAGATAAAAACTTGATGAATTAAAAGCTTCACACGAACTGTATTAGTATAGTTACAGAATCGGTCTCCGCAACTAGCTCTATGATTTTAAGAACTCTGCATGTATGTTGGATCAAAGATATCATCCATTTCACTTCAAGAGGTATGTATGTTAGATCAAATATATCATCCATATCATTCTCCGCAAATTCCACTTTACACACCCAACATATAAATTAGTCAAATAGGTCTCCAGTCATTGTAATCTTTATGGGTTAAAAACATAATTACTTTAATAGACATTTATGGTAAATTTAATATTTTGGCTGAGTGGAGCAAACCTATCACATTAACAAAACAAACAAAATAAAATAGAACATCCATTACCCTAAAAATGATCTAAGGTTTCTGCTTCTAAAAAATGATTTGTGCCTTTGATTTGTCTAGAATAGTCTGTCTGCGATTAGAGATATACTTTCAATTTTATTAAAGGGTTTATTTTTTGGATGTCGATTTGGGAGATGATTTATTTTGGGATTATAATTTTTGGTATTTGTATAAAAGTTTAAAGAGTAGCGTTTTGATATTTTGATAAAGATTTAGAGAATAAAATTCTATTTTAAATTTTTATAGAAGTTGTTGGTAAATATGAAATGTTTTTTGTAGCACCGAGTAAATTAATATATTTTTGGCAATGTTAAGTAAGTCTCCCCAATAAAATCATAAATAAATCTAAGATATTAACTTTCTATCTCCCACTTCAAAAGTTATAAAAATACGATATAATTAATCATTGATTTTAGAGACTATATGAAAGTCTCTGATACACATTTTTATTTAGGGGACTAACTTTATCAAAAATAGAAAGTTAAATGACTAACTTTATCAAAAATGAATAGTTGAAGGAATATCTATCGCAAGAATTGATAGTCAAGACACGCAATGGGACTAACTTTATCCAAACTGGATAGTCGGGAGACTACCAGCAGACATTTAAAAGTCCATGGACTATTTGTTACCAAAATTGATAGTCGAGGGACGAGTTAGTGTTCAAAACCTAATATGTCATGTATTTCTAATAACAAAAAAAAATATTAAAATAAATATTCTCTCTTAAGAGACGTAAGATTTTCGATATATACAAAATGTGAAATGTGTTGAATGCAATGACAAAAATATATACTCTTCCTTGTATTTTGTCTTTTAAAGAGAAATAATTATATATTTTACATAATTTATTATGTGTTTTTTTACTTTTCTAGAGAAGGCACGATAAATTATAATAATATATTTAAATTTTTCTGCATTTTATTCATTTTTACAAAATTATAATGTAAGATAATTTCGATTATATTTATGAAAATGATTATATATTTTATAAAAATATGGTTTAATATGATTTTTCATCATTTAAACTAGATATGTAGTGCTTTGCATTGGTTAAAGTGGGAGATTCTTGGAATATTTATGGAACGATATGTTAAATATATATCCGATATTTGTCTTAAAGTAGTCAATAATAAAATTAATAAAATTAATCAGATTAATTATATTATATATAATTAATTGGGTATTGGGTGTATAAGTGAAAAAATGTTATAGACTTATTATAAGTGTGGTAGCCAGGGTGAGTTTGGGAACTGTGAATGAGAGAGACCAAATCTCAATACTTTAGCCCGAACTAATAATTGAGGGACTAAATTGATAAAATAAATTTAGTGGGTTGTGGTCCCCGATCACAAAGCGGTATAAAATATGGGCATTATACAACTAAGGTTTTAGTGTATTTTCTTATAAAAGGAAACACTTGGATTCATACATTCCTTTAACTTAAATCGAAAAAGATTAGTCATCATAATTTTTAGTACAAGGAATACTAACCACTGTTTTGCAGGGACATGGTTTTGAAGAACTCTAAAGTAGGATTTAAGAGTAGTAGAATCTGAAAAACATTATAGATAATATCAGGAAGCAAAATTAATAATAATTTTTGGCATGTTTGATATGCTTATTTGATGCGATTCAGCTAATTATATAATTAATACTTTTAAATGATTTTTGTAGTTTAATCCTGTTTTGATCGTGAACATTTACATATTACCTATAAAGCTGTGAAGTTTTACTAGTCAAATTTTAAATAAATAATAATAATAATAATAAGTTTTCTAAAAAAACTAATTATAATTATTTTTAGGGTAAAATACCGATTAAGACTAAAAAAACCAAACTATTTTGCACTTACTACCCTTCTATTCATATAAATCTAACAAAAACCTATTTAGCTTTACTATTTACTATCTAAGATCCAATTATTTTTCATAATAGCATAAATACCTTCTTATTCAAAATCATCACATATGTGTATATTCTCTCTCATTTGTGGTTTTTTAATTTTAATTTTTAAAATTCCTTAACTTTGTAACCATTATTTGAAAAAAAAAATCTGAAACTATCATTAATTTCATTCTTTAAGACGAACATGACTAAATTCATTAATGATTTATTTTTTATTTTTTATGAGAGATGATAAAGGAGACCATAGATAAGACATATAAACGTTTAATTGAGTTTGGTTTTATGTTTAATGTACGTTTATTTATTGCATATTTTTTTAATAAAAATTAGTTGATTTTTGTTTAGATTTTAGTTAAGTTTTCACAAACAAAATGAGATTACTAATGTGTTCTTTAATTTGTCTTGCACCTTAGGGTATATGATGTAGTTGCACAAGCCCATGACTATATGACCATTTTGGACAAACAAAAATGGGCATTATTTGGGGCTCGGTTATCCAAATTAGACGTGCGACCACTCAAATCGAACGCCTAAAAGATCCAATACTTTCCAAAAGCATCATAAGGATGAAGCCTAGTGATGAAGTTCAGACCCAAAAATCCATCGTTTAGGCCATCTTTTTATTGTTTTCGTTAATTTTATGCATTTTTCTATTTTTATTATATTTATTTAACATACTTAACCAACTCCAATTACTTTGAAATTGGGCCGGGCTTTATTGTATTTCGTGAGGAACAATATTTAATTTTGGCGTAAGGTTTCGACTACTTCTATAAGTATCTTAAACTCTAACCTAGGGTTATGGTTTATTTATTCTCTGTTTCGTCTTTTTCTTTCTTGTGTTTTGCAGTCGTCTGTTTTATCTCTTATATCGCTATCAGCATATTGGTATCAGAGCGTTAGAGCTCATACGACTTAGGTTCCGGAGCTATGTCGCCTAAAAGATCCTTGCGCGAGAAATCCACTCTTCTAATCGCATAACTGGTTGATCGAGATGAGTTCGAAAACTAATTTGACCAGGTGGGTGAACATATGAAATCGTTGGGGGGATGTAGATGAAGCAATACAAGGTTGTTGAACAACCAAACCAACATATTTTGAGCTCCTGGTTCGAGCAGCCAACCGTCGGGATCTGAGAGAGAGAGAGAGAGAGAGAGAGAGAGAGAGAGAGAGAGAGAGAGAGAGAGAGAGAGAGAGAGAGAGAGAGACCAACCAAGAATAGAATCCATTTGCTCCTTAGAGGGAACAAGGTAAAAGTCATAATTAACCCCAATACTATCGTGAACAGATCTTTGAGCAGCCGTCAGCGAGAGATTCCGATCATAACGGTAAAAACCGTAGCGATCTGGATTCAGACTTGAGATCCCAAAATTCCAAGGGGGTATCGAACCAGAGGATTTTCTCAATTGGATCATCTTAGTTGAAGAAAGTCTCAATTTCAAGGATGTTCCAGATGCAAAACGGGTGTAGTTAGCCGCAACTAAGTTATGAGGTTAAGCTGTATCTTGGTGGCAGCAGCTAAAACAGACCGGATCAAGGCAAGGTAAGCCAAAAATAATAACCTGAGCTAAGTTTGTGAAGTAGTTAAGGGTTGCATTTTTGCCCTATAATTATATATTTATAATATACCACTAGTTCTAATACCTTAAACATTGGTCAAAGACTGTTGATGAATCCACTAGCGACTTTTTTCAAGCTACAAAACCGAGTGGATATTGTTGATTCAGAAGATCAATTAGTCTCTCGCTACATAGGTGGGATGAGACTACACTTTCAGGACCAACTAAATATCTTACCTTGTGAATGTGTCTGAAGCACATCAACTCGCATTGCATCTGGAGAAAGCCCTTTTGCGAAGGCCTTATGGAGGAGATACTAGCAGGATAATACCAATGACGTTTCTAAAAAATATAATTACGTCTTAGCTCAACAGTACCAACTGGCTCCCCTATTCATGTAGGTGGTAACTCGGAGATACCTAGTCGCAAAAGTACTTCCTCAGAGGTCAGATGCTACCATTATCACGAACTAAGGCATGTTGCTTTGTAGAGTTCGAAATTACAAAAACAGCTACATCAATTGAAAGGCTTGTTCACCAGAGTTGCTGATTTGATCTGGAAGGTGAACGACAGTTTTATAAGAAACTGGAGGATGTTGTTGATAAGGTTCAAACGGACCAGATTACTGGAGAAGATGTTGGACATGCATTATTTCTAAGACATATCTGCTTTACACCTAAGACAATAGGTGAAGGGGATAATTGGCTGCGAAACAATATCTTTCAATCAACTTGTACTATCGGGGGAAAGGTATGTAAATTCTTTATTTATTGAGGAAGATGCAAAAACGTGATTTCTGAAGAAGCTATGCAGAAGCTGGCCCTAAAAATAGAAGATGGTCCCAACCTTACAAACTCGTTTGGTTAAAGAAAGGTAGTGAGGTAACAATCTCTAAAAGATGTCTAGTGTTTTTTTTCTATCGGTAACTATAAGGATAAATCATGGTGTGATGTTATTGCTATGGATGTTTGTCACTTATTGCTAGGCCGACCATGGAAATATGATAAAAATGTCATGTATGATGGTAGGAAGAACCACTATAGTTTCATGTGGAATAACATTTGATTCATATTAACAGCATCCAAAGAGGTAGCTCCAAAACCTGCACTTGTTATATCACATCATTCAAGTATGAAATTTTTAAGCTCGTAAAGAATTTATAGAGCATGCTAGTGATACATGAACTGTTTATCTATTAGTGGTTAAATAATGTAATGATGATCTATTTGCTGAGATTCCTGAGCGTTTTCGCCCACTATTAGTAGAATTTGTTGTTTTATTCCCTGAAAGTTTTCCTACAGGTCTTCTTCCATTAACACACATCCAACACTAGATTTACCTAGTATCGGGTGCTAGTATACCAAACCAACCACACTATCGGATGAGTCCAAATGAGTATTAGGAGCTCCACAAACAGGTGGAAGAATTATTGAGTAAATGCCACATTCGTAAGATCCTCAGTCCTTATGTTGTTCCAGCAATACTAACACTTAAGAACGATGGCTTAATGAGGATGCATGTGGATATCCGGGCTATCAACAAAATTACAGTCAAGTATTGATTGTCTATCCCTCGACTTGATGATTTACTGGATTAGTTGAGTGGTGCTATAGTGTTTACGAAATTGGATTTGAAGAGTGGATATCATCAGATTCGTATTTGCATGGGAGACGAGTGGAAGACAGCCTTTAAAACCAAAGAAATTTATGTGAGCGGATGGATATGCCATTCGGCCTTTCCAATGCTTCTAGCACATTTACGAGGGTTATGAACCAAGTATTTTGTCCCTTCATTGGAATTTTTTTTAGTTGTATACTTTGACAATATTCTAATATATAGTACTACAAAGGAGCTACACCTCCAGCACTTACGGGAAGTATTGGTGTTTTGAGGCAAAATTATTTTTATGGGGGACTCGACAAGTGTTCCTTTATGACATATTCAGTTCTATCCCTTGGTTATGTTGTTTCAAATGATAGTTTGTTAGTGGATAAGTCAAAGGTAACAGCATTGCAAGACTGGCCAACACCTACTTCTATCACAAAAGTTCATTCTTTTTATGAACTCGTTTCATTCTACAGGAGGCTCATCTATAACTTCAGTACTGTCATGCTCATATTAAAAATTGTATAAAGAACAAGACATTTTGCTGGACCCCTGATTCTATAACGTAACTATATTTGTGGTGGTTGACAGGTTTTCAAAGATGGCCCACTTTATTGCCTGTAAGAGAACCACACATGCTGTGAATGTTGCTAATTTATACTTCCGAGAGGTCTACCGTTTACATGGCCTACCCCTGAATATCGTATCCAATCGCGATATACGGTTTTTCGGGCACTTTTGGAGGAGTTTGTGGCGCCTTACACACACAAATGTGAGTTTTAGCAGCGCTATCACCCACAGACAGACGACGAAACCGAGGTCCCTAATCGAACGTTAGGCAATATGTTGCGTACAAAGGTATCTGGAAACTTGAAAACTTGAGATTCTCACCTTTATCACGTTGAGTTCGCCTACAACAGGAACCACAAGCGCATGGTCGAGACCGCCATCGCTGATCTATGGGAGATCCATGAGAACATGCACAAACACCTTGTAGAAACAACTCAAAAGTACAAGGTTGCCGCTGATAAGAAGCACCGACTTGTCAAGTTTTCAGTAAGGGACTTTGTATGGGCAGTTTTGACCAGAGATCGTTATCCTGCACACGAGTACAACAAATTTGCTATAAGGAAGGTGGGTCCGTTTGCAATCATTTAGAAGATTAATTTCAATGCATACAGGTTAAAGCTACCCAGCCATATGAAGACCCATGACGTCTTCAACGTGAAGCACCTTGTGTTGTTTACAAATGCAGCTGAGGATGATGAAGCTGAGAATTCGTGGGCGAATTCTTCTGAAGAAGGAGAGGATGATTTAATTGCACAAGCTCATGGCTATATTGTATTTTTGGACAAACAAAAATGGGCTTTATTTGGGGCTCGGTTATCCGAATCAGGCGTTGTAACCACTCAAATCGAACGCGTTGAGAAGCTCAATGATTTTCAAAAGCATTGGTAATGAAGCTTTGGCCCGAAAATCCATCATTTAGGCCTTTTTTTTTTGTTGTTTCCATTAATTTTCTATATTTTTCTATTTTTATTAGATTTAATTAAAATACTCAACCAACTCTAATTGTTTTGAAATTTTATTGATATTTATTTTATTTTGTGAGGAACAATCTGTAATTTTGGAGTAAGGTTTCGAGCACTTCTATAAAAGTCTCTCAAACTCTATTTTTGTCGTCAGACTTTTTAAATCATATTTGAGTTTTTTCTCTAAGTCTCTTATACTCTAACCTAGGGTTAGAGTTATTTAGGGTTAGGGTTATAAATAAAATAAATTGTGTACCTGTTTAATAGTTTTATATACAAAATATTCTAGAAATAAAATTCATTAAACAATGTTGGTCTTAATAAATAATAAGTTTGTGAGATAGGTCTCAATAATAATTCTAACTCTTATTTTTATAAAATATTATAAATCGTATAAAAGTAATATAATAAATATATATTACTTACTTTTTGAAATAGTATAATTTAATTATTTTTATTCATCTGTTTTGTAATTATAGAATATTGAAGATTTTTTTGTTTTTTTTTAAAATTATAAAATGGATTTGTTGTGGTATGTTTGGGTAAATAGAAACAAATTTTAGACCCATTGTGTAGGTCTCCCTTATAATTAATATGTTGTATTATTTATGATTCCAATATATAATGTATTATTTATAATTAATATGCTGTATTAAAATGCTTCAACAGCTGGTTGAAGGATGAAGATGGAAATTCTAAGCTTTTCTATTCTTATGTGGCTAAGAAAAGAAAGAAGGGTGAAATTAAAAGCATTAAAGACAAAGATACCTGGATTTTGAACCATAATGATATTGGCATCTCTGCTGCTAATTATTTTAAGAAAACCCTTGCCTCATATCCTTACTCCAACAGAAATGAGGAGAATGTAATGCTTCAAGATGAGCTCTTTAAATGCATTCCTTCCCTGGTCAATAATGATGATAATGAGAGCTTACTTAAAGTCACTAGTGAAGAGGAAATATGGAGAATCATTTGCAACATGAAGAGTGATAGTGCCCCGGGCATTGATGGTTTTAATCTATTCTTTTACAAACTGTGTTGGGACACTATCAAAACTGATTTCTGTAATTCTATGAATGCTTTCTTGAATGTCAGCAGCATTCCCACAAGTTTATTTGCCACGGGTATCTGTTTAATTCCTAAAAGCTCTAATCCTACATGGTGGAACAACTACAGACCTATTGGGTTGTGTACGATGATGAATAGAATCATTTTTACTCTTATAAACCAAAGGTTATCTAACATTCTACCTAGAATTGTTTCAAATGTGTAGAACGCTTTCGTAAGGGGGAGACAAATTCACGAAAACATTTTAATAGCTAATGAGCTGTTACATGATATTAACGATAAGCCAAAAACTGGAAACATGATGATACAACTAGATATGTCAAAGACGTTCAATAGAATTTCTTATACTGTTATATAAAAAGTGTTAGTTGCATTTGGGTTTTCTGCTAAATTTATTAGTCTTATTAGCAAAATGATCAGCAAGGTTCATGTTTCTTTATTGATAAATGGTGATACTTATGATTATTTTCAAATGAAAAGGGGTTTAAGGCAAGGAGACCCGCTGTCTCCAAGCCTTTTCATCCTTGAAGAAGGGATGCATTCTCTCTTTAGCAAAAACTGTAGGATGAAATTTGCTACCATAACTGAGTATAATGTCCCTTGCATTGTGTTTGCAGACGACATACTTATCTTCACTAACATCTTGTCTTCCTCAATTGATAGCTTAAGCAGGTTCCTCGAGAAATATTAGAAGCTATCAGGCCAATCTATTAATAAACAAAAGACCAGAATCATTATATCTTCTAAAACTCACCATTAAAGAATGCAGAACTTGAAGCTGCAAACTGGTTTTGAAGTTGACTTTCTTCCTACAAATCACCTAGGAGTCATCTTGTCAAATAACAACAAAGGGAAGATTTTTCAACCTATTCTTAACAAGATTAATGATAAAATAATTGATTGGGATAGTAAGTACCTCTTTTATGGAGGTAGATTATCTTTAATTACTAATACACTTTTTCATATCACCTATCATTGGATGCAAACCTGTATTTTACCAAAGAGTATCATTAAGAAGCTTGAGACCACATTCAATAGATTCCTATGAAGATCTAAGTATAACATTAATGCTATTCACTTGTCTACTTGGTCTGTCCTTTACAAACCTTTTGGAGAGGGTGGGCTGAATATCAGAAGGTTGGAGGATATTCAGCAATCCTTCTCCCAAAAGTTATGGTTGAATTTTCGAAAAAATAGTTGCCTTTGGTCTAAAATTATGCATAATATATACTATAAAACTAGTCATCCTACTATTATTACTAACAGAAACGGTTCATTGGTGTGGAAAAGGTTAATTAGCATCAGAAATTAGGCTGACAACAATATCTCTTGGATCCTGGGCAAGGGAGAGATTGATTTTTGGAGGGATTCATGGCACAACTTGCCATCCATTGTTAGCACCTATAATTTAAACTAGTTTCTGATTGCTAGGGTTCAATATTTTAAGAATCATGATCAGTGGGACTTTAATGTTATGCAGGGTATTTCAGAATCCAGGATTGAGATTATCAAAACTCTTAGAGTGGATCTTGATAAGGACGGCATTCCTCGCTGGAAGCATTCAATGGATGCAAACTTCAACATGAAACTCACTTGGGACACTTTACGATCAAAGCACAATCATTCAAGTCTGTTCAGAAACATCTGGCATCCTAATATCCCCAAGAAGTTTTCTTTCATCACTTGGAAACTTATTAACAATTATATATCTATAGATTCTATAAAGAGAAAAAGGCATGCGAGTTTGGTTTCTAAATGTTTGTTTTGTAACAATATTGAAGACAAATATCACCTTTTCGTTCACTACACTTTTGCTTGGCATCTTTGGAACTTTTTTGGTTGCATTTTTAAAGTTAACATCAGTAGATATATTAAGATGCTGGTTCTGGTTTTCTAAAAATAAATTTTATATAACTCACCTCATTTCCAAAACTATCTGCTGGACAATCTGGAAAGTTAGAAACGGAATGAAATTCAAAGATGAGCAGATGAATGTCAATAAAGCTATTGATTCGATCATTAACATAATAAAAAGCTTAGAAATTTCTAACAAGTTTAACTATAAGCATTGGTCTCAGTCAATTTATGCAGGTGTGACTTTGGGATGCTCTTCAATTCAAAGTCATAAGAGGCCAGTTTATTTTAAGTGGAACGCGCCAATGGGCAATAGACTTAAAATGAATGTTGACGCAGCTTGTGCTAAGAATGTAGATGCAAGCGAAGGAGTGTTGATCAGAAACAGCACAAGTGACATTATCCATGCTGTTGGTGCTCTTTTTGGGAAACTCACTCCCAATCTAGCTGAGTACAAAGCTCCTTTTTCTGGTCTTGTTATCTGTTATAAGCATAAATGGACTGAAGTAGACATAGAGTCTGACTCGCTTATCCTCATTAACCAATTAGCTAATAGAACTAGTTTCGAAAATAATGACATAACTGTAATCTGCAGAAATCTCATTTATTCAAAGATGAGCTTAAAACACATATCCAGAGTCCAAAATCAAGTTATTGATTGGCTTGCTAAATGGACTCTGAAGTGCAAGCAAAAACAAGTCTTCAAGCATAATGATGCGCCTTCAAGCTTTCTGGCCATTGTTCCTCTTGAGAGCCTTGGCGTTGGCTATATTAATGCTAAATAAAATTCAATTGGAAATATTGTTGTTTTTTTTACGGGCAGATTGAAGACTTTGAGCTGTAATCATGGAGAATGTTATATGGATTAAGGAAGATTGACAGAATCAAGGGTTAGACATAGAGAAGAAGGAGTTCTAATCATGACTGGTGTTGTTCGTGGAGGAAGAAGATGACCTAAGTTCGTGAAGTCTGATTTGAGAATTAAAGATTATGTAGCGTGAATTGACTCAAAATTTTAAATTTTGTTTTGGTCTAATTTCACTATTAGTCACCAAATTTTATATATACTTTCAATTTGAGCAATAAAGCTATTCCTTAATAAAAAAAAATAAAAAAAAATAAATGTTAGCAAAGTCTTCTATTGGTGACCGGGTTATTCCCCTCGAGTTTCTAGGGAAGAGGCTAGGAGCCGGCCCAGCATTGCCAGTTAGCTATCATATTTGACGCTAAAAAAATAGCACTAAAGCCCAAAAACCAAAGACCGACCCGGCACCAAGAATGACAATGCTGGTAGATTACCGAATTTGAGCTAAAACCTCCATTTTCGATTTAAAAAACCCTAACAGAGAAACACTTTACCAGATCGAAAATGGCGATGCAACATCTAGGACGGTCGAAAACCGTTGTCAAGAGGTCGAAAAAGTACCTAGAAGAAGCGCTTTACCATCGTCTTTTCAAAGAAGGTAGCTCGGAGCTTAGCGTTCGTCAACAACTCAACCAGTTCTTCAAGAGCTCCAAGCGCGTTTACAAATGGGAAGTCGACGATACTCTCAAGAAGCTTCGCGATCGAAAGCTTTACTATCCTGCACTCAAGGTCTTGAATTCGAATCTTTAATGTTTAACAAATAATTGTTCTCTGATTTCGTGTTTTAGTGATTTAATTGATTTTTTGTTTTGCGAATGCGTAATGTGTTTGTTCATTGCTTAGTTAGTTTAGAAATTGTGAATTTGTAATGTTGATTGGAAAATGAGCTAAAGAAGACGGCCGATTTTATAGAAATAAATATACTAGTGACGATTAGCTAGCGTGAATTCGAAAGGTAATGTCGTTTCTGATTTGTTGAATTTGATTCTCTGAAGTTTTAGTGAACACATACAGAGAAGACTCACCCTATAATCTCAGAAAAGTACAACTCGAATGCTTATGCGTCAAAATAACCAAGAAGTTCATATGTTGCTAGCAATTCAGTCTGCTGGTTTATTTTTCTAGCTACATTAGTTTATTGTCCATAGGATCCGATGATTTTAACTATCTAGAATTTATAAATTGCAGCTATCAGAAACAATGCAAGAACAAGGCATGAACAAAACGGTAAGCGATCAGGCTATCCATTTAGATCTTGTTGCGAAAGCTAAGGGCATTACTGCTGCAGAAAACTACTTTGTTACTCTTCCTGAAACATCGAAGAATCATCTCACTTACGGGGCTCTACTCAACTGTTACTGCAAAGAGCTATTGACCGAAAAGGCTGAAGCTTTGGTTGAAAAAATGAAGGAATTGAACATCCCTTTAAGCTCCATGTCATATAATAGTTTAATGACCCTTTACTCGAAAATCAGCCTGCATGATAAGATTCCTCTGCTTCTTCAAGAAATGAAAGCTGAGAGTATTATGCCAGATTCCTATACATACAATGTGTGGATTAGGGCTTTAGCTGCGGGAAAAGATATTTCTGGTGTCGAACGAGTCATTGAGGAGATGAAAAGAGATGGTCGTGTTGATGCTGATTGGACCACATATAGCAACTTAGCATCTATCTACGTTGATTCGGGTTTGTTTGATAAGGCACAAAGTGCACTTGAGGAATTGGAAAGGAGAAACGGACGAAAAGATCTTTCTGCATATCAGTTTCTTATTACGTTATACGGCCGAATTGGAAAATTACAAGAAGTTTATCGAGTATGGCGTTCTTTAAGGCTTGCATTTAGAAAAACTGCAAATGTAAGTTATCTGAATATGATTCAAGTGTTGGTTAACTTGAAAGATCTACCAGGGGCTGAGAAATTATTCAGAGAATGGGAATCTAGTTGTTTAACTTATGATATCCGTATTGTGAATACCTTGATCAGAGCTTATACCAATGAAGGCTCAGTTGAAAAGGCTCAAGAGCTTACGGAAAAAGCGCGTAGGAAAGGAGCTAAGGCTAATGCAAAAACATGGGAGATTTTTTCCCATTATTATTTGAAAAATGGGGATATCAAACAAACTATCGATTGTTTAGAAAAGGCTATATCGATCGGTAAAGGTGATGGTGGGAAGTGGGTGCCATCGAAGGATATGATTATGACTTTGATGAGTCATTTCGAGCAAGAGAGAGATGTTGATGGTGCTGAAGGATTTGTGACGGTGTTGAAAAAGGCAATGGAAAATGTGAGTCAAGATGTTTATGAATCGTTGATACGTACTTATGCAGCTGCTGGAAGAACAACCCCTGTTATGCGTCGGCTTTTGAAGGCTAGTAATGTGGAGGTTAATGATGCGACAAAAAAGTTACTTGATGAAATTTGCGTCGAGTAAATTTTGTTAACTTCTTGCAGAAAGTAACTTGGAGGGATTTTAATCCATCTTTGTTTGTTTTGATCTTAATAAAACTCAGACGTTTACTTTGTTGTTGATTCAATAACTCCATTCGTATGCACTTGGCAGTGGTTAACTGAGAAGCTCGTTTATTTATTATCCCTTGCAAGCTATTGTGATGTTATGCTACATACTAGAGTTTGTCAGCTTTTAGAACTTCAATGTAATATATAGATATTTTCTTTTTATACACAGGCATTATTTCTTATCTTGTCAAAACAGGGTTCAAATTGTGAATTTTGTGTTGATAATTAGCAGAGCTTCTGGTTTCTGAAGAAAATTTAGTAGAGCTCATAACCCACGACCATCATTTTTATGTTCCACTGAGGATTGGTTGGTGTTGAGAATCGTAAACTCTTATATGTGGATTATGTGTTTGAAGTAGTAATATTGTTACACTTGGAATACTTATTGCTGCTGAACTACATGTGGAGCTTGGTAAGGGACCAGAGTAGAAACAATGGTCGGAGTGTTACGATGGTTCACCATGACCCTCAGACGATAGTCTCATCCACCTTAGTTTGAGATTCGACTTCGGCTAGGTCGAATGCAAGTCTCAAGCTCTGATTCGGTTATTCATTGTAGTGAACTATGTGATCTTCATCACGCCTCACCTGAATGCCGATGAATTGATTCTCGAATAAATTCTATAATGTCTCAAAGGTTCGGATAGACCGTGAAGGAAGTTAATTGGACCCGTGTTAGGGCACTCAAAAATGTCATTAAAAATGCTCGAAAAAAGAGTGTAACATCACCTCTAAAGCTTATAATATCATTAATTAATTGTTTGATTGATTTCGAGGGTATTTTATTGCATTATACTTATCTATTTATATTAGTTGAACTTGGGAGGCGGGTACCCTACAAGGATTTCATGGGAAAAAAGCGACCTGGCGATATTTGAGTTTGGATTATAAGGACACTGAAACTTCATACTACACATGGTAGTTATTAGACCCCTAATATAGCTATGAGTTTTAGTGATAGAGGTTCAGAAAGAACGGGTTCGGACTCTAAGAGGTGAGATGCGATGGATAGAACCTCAAACCTGCCAAATAGATATTAAGAAAACAACTTTTATAGTAAGTTGAGCAAGATAATATGTTTGGAGGTTCGTCGGAATTTCGTTGGAAACTATTGAAACACGAGACATCTATATAAAATACATTAATCCAAAAAAAAGAATTATTTTAATTTTATTTTGGAAGTTCTTTCGGGATATAACAAACCTTTTGATTTAGATTACAAGCAACAAGAAAATCTAAACCAATTGACAGTGTTCGAAATATCAAAGAGATAGTTTTTTAGGCATTTGAGATTTGAGAGATTTAATTTAGATTGTATTTTGTTCTTGAATGATTTAAATAGAAATGATCAAACCTATTCAAAGAGTTATAACCTTCATGAATCTCCAAGTAAGATCGTGTATATTCAAAAAAAAACTTTACAGAGACACGGATTCATCCAAAAGACGTCCGTTCACATCTTGGGAGGCCTTGTCGCGACCATCCCTACTCTGGTCGCAATAAGGCATCAGTCTACCTGATGTAAAGCATGCTGATCAATACTAGGGGCATCCTAGGTACCTTATGTGTCAAATAGGCTTAAATCAGGAAATAGTCCCTCGACTATCACGTTTTCTTTTATTTAGTCCCTCGACTAAAAAATCACCGGTGAGGGTCCCTCGACTATCCCATTTTCTTTATTTAGTCCTTCGACTTTAAAATCAACGGTGAGGGTCCCTGGACTTTTCAAAAATCTATAAATTTAGTCCCTGATTTGGGGTTTTTTTCTTAGATTCAAGGACTAAATTTATAGATTTTTCAAAGTCCAGGGACCCTCACCGGTGATTTTAAAGTCGAAGGACTAAATGAAAGAAAATGGGATAGTCGAGGGACCCTCACGAGTGATTTTTTAGTCGAGGGACTAAATGACAGAAGACGTGATAGTCGAGGGACTAGACAGCAATTTAAGCCTGTCAAACATGTGTAAGGTGTGACACGATTTCCTATGATTAGTTCATCATGATCGCGACAAACCTCACCATCGCCTTATGCCGGCCTAGCTCACTTGTTGGCTTTATTAATTCGATGTTCTAACTCTATTTCCGGTCATCAACATTCAATAAACATTTAAACAACCACTTACTTGATTAAATGACCTCTCTTTTTTATCTCTTTCTTGAGGTAACTCTTGCGTATAGAACAAAATATCTTTTGATTTGAATTTTAACTTAGTGTAAAGACAACAAAGTTAGTCGGAAATCATTGGTAGTCGTAACTTTGAAACAACCTCCCATATGACTTAACCGAAGATCTTACACACGTAACTGTTTCTATCAAACATTTGTCCATATTTACTTAAGTACTATTTTGTCCATGTGCTCTATCAATTTTAAAAATCATAACTTGAAAGGAACTCATTCTCCCATGATAGGTGACACCACCTCTAGATTCTCATATGTATAATTCTTACAGTGTTTTCGTTACCTTTAGAAACACATGTCACACTTAGATCAAATTGTATTAAAAGTTCATTTGAACTTATCTCCCTATGATAACGACCAACATATCTCACATTCCTCATGGATGAAAATCTAATTTATTTATATGTTGAACATTTCACAAATAACTTGCTATTACCCATTGTAAATTGATGTTTCGGTCTCTATAGTAGAATTAGGTTGTCATTATTTGTAAAATAATTATCCCAAAAGTCTTAGTTCCATCCTTAGATATGTAGTTTTACTAATTCTCAAGCTAATGGTTTGGTAAATGGATCTTCTAAGTTCTCAGTAGAATGTATGTATAAGACTGATATAATTCCACTTTGAATTAGTGGTCTAATATACTCATGTCTTAGATTTATATGTCAGGACTTCCCATTATAGATTCGAGTGTATTATCTACATAATGTTGTTTGAGTATCACAATGTATCTGTATTGTGATATTTATCTTCCCTTTTGAAGTGAATGATATCTCGAATAAGAGATCTCTTAACATTAAGCTTCCTTATCGTTGCGGCCAATGCTATGAACTCGGACTATATAGTCGAGTGAGATATATATGTTTGTTTCTTGGATCCTTATGAAACAACACTACGTGTAAATATGAACACCCATCCCATAGTCGATTTGTTATCGGCTAGACTAGTGATCCAATTTGCATTCATATATCCCTCTAGCACCACAAGAAAATTAGAATATTGGAGACACATGTCTTTAGTATTTTTCAAGCACCCCAAGACTCTTCCAATTACATTCTAATATTTTTTACTTTGATTACTTTTAAATTGACTTAATTTACTCACCGCAAAAGATATATCCGCTCTAGTGCATAAAGTCGTACACATTAAGCTTCTTGTAGCAGTAGCCTATTATAGTTGAGTCATCGCTCTTCCTATTTTTTTTGAAGTTTTAAACTAGGATCAAATGGAGATTGTGCTTATTTGAATTTTAAATGTTAGAAGTTATCAATTAAATTCTCGACATAATGGGATTGACTTAAGGCATAACCCTTACTATGTTTTAATACCTTAATTCTTAAAATAGTATCTACTTCGTCAAGATCCTTTATCTTAAAAGTATATTATGAAAACCTCTTCATTTCACTAATCTATTTTATCATTACTTTATATAAAATATCATCTACATATAGACACATAATGACTATTACATCACTACAAACTTTAGTGTATAAACATTTGTTTGTCGTATTATGTCTAAACTATCAGGTACAATAGCATGATCAAACTTTACATGCCACTTCTTAGGTGTTTTTTTAAGACCATATAATGATTTATGAAGCCTATATACCTTAAACCTATTCCACGGAAGTACAAAACCCCCAGTTTTCTCCATATAAACCTCTTCATGAAGTTCTCAATTTAGGAAATGAGTTTTGATATCCATTTGGTAAATTTTTAATTTGTATATCAATGCAACTGCAAGAGCATCCTAATGCGTATTGTCTTAGCTACCAGAGTATAGGTGTCAAAACAATTTTTCCTTTTTTTTCCAAAAACATTTTGGTACCAATCTTTCTTTGAAAAATTGAATAATTCTATTGGTGTGGAATTTCTTTCTAAATATCCACTTACAACCAATTGGTCTTGAAACCGAAGTTAAGTTCACTAACTCCCAAGTATAATGTGATATTATTGAATATATTTTATTATTATGGCCTCTTTTCAAAATGTGGGATCTCGCGATGTTATTGTTTCCTTATATGAATTAGAGCGTGTTCTAAAGAAAACACTATCAAAATCTTCTCAGTGATTTTTTCATAATTTTCTTATACTAAATAAAAAAAAAATCCTATGAGAGTTTATCTCATCAAATCCTAAAATTCTTATTTTTAATTCTGTTTGACTCATGCAAGGTTATCATGGTTGCTCATCAACTGAAGGTGATTTTTATGAAGTTCTCTCCTCGTTAATGGTTTTCATCTTATTATCATCATATAATTTGGATTCAAAGAACTCTGATTCCCTTGATTCAAAATACCATATTAGTTTTTAAATCTAATAACCTATAAGTTTTGTTATTCTCATAACCAATGAACACATATCTTATAGCTTTAGAACGTAATTGTTTTTAGTTCCATGTTTTTGCAAAATGCTAAATGTCCATATGCTTTAAAGTAGAGTATATTTGGCTTTCTCCATTTCCAAAAATCATATGGAGACATTTAGGTTTTCTTAAGAGGAATGTTATTAAAAATATGACATGTAGTTAAAATAGATTCGCCCCATAAATTAATATGTAATTTTGAACTGACTAGCATGGTATAGGCTATCTCGGTTACAATTCTATTTTTGTGCTCGACCAATCCATTATGTTGTAGTGTGTAAGGTGTAGAACATTAATGACTTATCCCATAATCTTATAAAAACTAGGAAATTCTCTCGTAAAATATTTCTCACGTCTATCGCTACACAAGATTTTAATCTTAGTGTCTAATTGATTTTCTACTTTCCCTTTGAAGATCTTTAACATACTGAAGGCCTCATCTTTATGTTTAAGAAAATTTACATTTAGTAAATCTATAATACTAATCAATGAAAGTTTTAAAGTATCTTTTACCCCCACGTGTCGATATACCATTTAACTCACATATGTCATTCTGTATTTAGTTTAACAATTTCGTGTATTTTTCTATGAATTTGTAAGGATTTTTAATCATCTTTGATTCCACACACAACTCACTTTTTTATATGAACCTATATCACATTTATAAGTCTAGTTTTCACATATCTATTTATCGTATTATGTCTTATATGAGCAAGTCTACTATGTCATGATAAACATCATTATGAGAGCAAGAGTTAATAAAATTTTCAAATTTATTAATAATATCTTAATGAGTATATAGTTTCACCATGTTGTTATAATAATATTGTTAAAAAACAAAGAGATAAGTAGCCGCAGGAGGCAGCTAGGGTTTTGTATTTATTAGAAAATGTTCCCTTTTGTATTGAACTATTTTTTTATAATGCAGACCCAAGTAAGGCTCTCAATATATAGAGAACTTAGAGGCATGTAGAAGGAAACTTAATACACTAAATATTCTAACACTACCCCTCAAGTTGTGTAGTGGGATCACCAATACCCAACTTGGATAAAACTGATTTGAATGTTCTTGCAGCAACCGCTTTTGTCAGGATGTCTGCCAGTTGGTCTTCGGATCTAACAAACGGAAGTTCGACTGTCCCATCTTCAATCTTTTCTTTTATGAAGTACCTATCTATTTCAACGTGCTTTGTTCTATCGTGCTGTACCGGGTTCTCTAAAATCTTAATCGCAGTTTTATTATCGCACATTAACTGAGTTGGACACTTCAGGGGGGATCCGATTTCTTTCATTACCTTCTTTAACCAAAGTATCTCGGTAATCCCCTTAACGATTCCTCTAAATTCTGATTCAGCACTTGACAATGAAACTACTTTCTGTTTCTTACTCCTCCAAGTCACCAAGTTACCTCCAAGAAGAGTAAAGTAGCCAGCAGTTGATCGCTTGTCGTTAGGATTCCCTCCCCAATCAGCATCTGTGAATACTTCAACATCAAGGTGTCCATTTTTCTTAAAAATTATGCCTCTTCCTGGTGTGCTTTTGAGATATCGAATAATCCTCATTACTGCCTCTATATGGTGGTCCTGAGGATGATGCATGAACTGGCTAACTACTCGTACCGCGTATGCAATGTCGGGTCGAGTGTGAGCCAGGTAAATCAATTTTCCCACCAACCTTTGGTACATTTCTTTACTCGCTGGTCTTGCCCCTTCAATTATCTTTAGTTTGTGATTCACAACCATAGGAGTGTCATTTGGTTTGCAATCCACCATGCCAACTTCAGCTAATAAATCCAATATATATTTATGTTGGGAGATATAAATCCCTCCTCTTGACCTAAGAACCTCGATTCCTAGGAAATACTTCAATCCCCCAAGGTCTTTCATTTCGAACTCCTTGAAGAGGTTTTTCCTAAGAGAGTTAATTTCTTCTTCGTCATTCCTCGTTATAATCATATCGTCGACATATATTATAAGACAAGTGACTAATTCTCCTCTCTTTTTGTAAAACAAAGTATGATCCCCATAACTCTGTTTGTAGCTATACTGCTTCATTGCCATTTTAAATCTTCCAAACCAAGCACGAGGAGACTGTTTGAGCCTATATAATGCCTTTTTCAGTTTACATACCTCATTTTCTTGAAAACCATCAGAGAACCCTGATGGGGGTTCCATATATACCTCTTCGTCCAAGTCTCCATATAAGAAAGCATTTTTTACATCAAATTGATGAAGAGGCCAATCTTTATTCGCGGCTATTGAAAGTAAAACTCTGACAGTGTCAATTTTTGCAACCGGAGAGAACGTTTCAGAGTAGTCTATACCATATGTTTGTGTATATCCTTTGGCAACCAATCTTGCCTTGTGTCGCTCAATGGTGCCATCAGATTTATATTTTATATTAAACACCTATCTACACCCGACTGCTTTCTTCCCTTGTTGTAGCACACAATTCTCCCATGTACTATTCCTTTTTAGAGCTTCCATTTCGGTATTCATTGCCTCATGCCATTCAGTCATCTTCTTAGCTTCTTGAGCTGTTTTAGGGATTTGTTCAGAAAGAATAGTAGGTGAATATGTACTTGTTCGTTTTTACCGGATATCTAGAAGCACGAGGAACGTGTTCCGGTGAATATCGGTCAGGAGAAACCCCTCTATTTTTTCTTGGGGGAAGAACCAGAGTTTGAGTTTCAACAAATGAATTTCCTGAAATGTCATGGTCAGTAGCATTTTGTGAGTTATGGCATTGTAAATTATTTACTTCTTGATGGATATTTTCTTCGGCTGATTCGCGGTAGTATCCATGGCATTTATTTCTTGTTGGACATTGTCTTCGGGAGAATCATTGGTGGTAAGAACTGCCTCATCAGTCTCCTTTATGTTGGAAGAGGTGTGTTCGGTGGCGCCAACTACCGACTCTGTCGGCACATCCTCAAAGTAACTTTCATATAACAACCAGTCGAGTGATTCACTTACTTTCTCCCCCTGAGCACGAGATTGGTGATCAAAAAAATTAATCGGATTCTAAGAAGTCACAGTCCATGGTGACATGGATTCGACAAGTAACCGGATTGTAACACCGATAGCCCATTTTATGGACACCATACCCAACAAATACACACTTTTCAGCACACGGATTAAGTTTCTTTCGACTTGTTTTAGGGATATGAACAAACACCGAACAACCAAAGACACGAGGTGGTAAGGTCATAACAGATGGAATTGTAACTTGGGTGGCAAACACTTGTAATGGAGTTTTATTTCCTAGACATCGGGTTGGTAGACGATTTGCAAGATACGTGGCTGTAGCAAGAGCTTCTGGCCAAAGATAATGAGGAACTCTAGATTCAATCATAATAGCACGAGTTTTTTCAAGTAAAGTACGATTTTTTCGTTCTGAAGTACCGTTTTGTTGAGGTGTGTTTGGACAAGTGGTTTGATGGATAAAACCATTTGTTTTGAAAAAATTATGCATTGTTTGGTTAACAAACTCTGTTCCATTATCACAACTGAGAATCTGTATTTTTTCTCAAATTGAGTCAAAATCATTTTATAAAAACAAACAAATATTTCTGGTACTTCCGATTTATGTTTCATGAAGTATATCCAAGTCATTCTTGAGAAATCATCCACAAATAAAACAAAGTATCTGATTTGATTGTTAGTGGAATTTGGTGTTGGACCCAAAACATTAGAATGAATTAGTGAAAAAACATAATCAACTCTAGTATTACTTTGATTAAATGAGACCCTGCGATTTTTTGCAAGAATGCAGGTTTCACATTTCTCATGAATGAAATTATTAAAAAAAAACTAGGAAACAAACTTTTAAGATAGCTAAAAGAAGGATGACCAAGTCGTCGGTGCCATAACCAAAGTTGCCTCTCGGTAGTTCCGTGAGCAAGCATGGCATGTCCCTTATGAACTACCTCATCAACATAATAGAGACCTCCTTGTTCAATACCACGCCCAATGAATGTCATGTAAAATGCAAAAAAATGGATACATAAGAACCACACAGTTGAGTTGTTTTGTCACTTGACTAACAGATAATAACTTTAAGGATAGTGAAGGAATGTATATGCAATTTTTAATTTCCATTTTTTCCGAAAAAATAATTGAACCTCCCCCTTTGACTTCACAAATTTCTCCACTAGCAGTCTCAATATGGGACTTCTTTGGAGATGACATGTCACCAAAATCTTTAAGATCATAAGACATGGTGTACGTAGCCCCGCAATCAAAGATCCAATTTATTAATTTCTCAAACCCTTTACCTCCAAGTTTTTCATAGGAGTTCGCCGCCATTCCTCCAAAACCAGTGCCACTTCCTTTATCATTTTTAGTCGGATCTTCACCGCCACTTGTAGTCGAAGCCCGTTTGTTATTAGATCTGAAACGCTAGTTATTTTTCTCCTTATGACCGTCCTCCCACCATTCTGGATAGCCAACTAGTTGGAAACATGTCTATTCAGTGTGTTTATTCATCCCACAATGAGTGCAATACAACTTGGATTTATCTTCTTTCTCTTTGGATCAGAATTTAAACCTCTGTGCATAATCTTTAGTAGCAAAACCCATTCCAATTTCAATCGAGTCACTATCAGAAGAACTTGATTTTAATATATTAAGCCTGGCCACTTCCCTTCGTATTGTAGCATATGTTGTTTCCACGGAAGGAAGAGGATCCTTTTTCAGGATATCTCTCTTGACTGGTTCCAGCTTGTCATTAATCGCCATTAGCAATTGATAGAATCTTTGTTCTTGAGTCTTCTTATTGTAGATCTGAATGTCTTCTGGGTCTTTCATAGGGTTTGGATCTCGCCTATCTATAGACATCCAGATGTTCTGCAGTTTGTTCCACAAGTATTCTAGTGTACCAGACCCTTGCCTTAATGAATTAACCCTCTTATGAAGGTCAAACACATGTAACGAATCTGTAGCAGAAACGTATGTGGTGGCTAACCCATCCTAGAGGGCTTTTGCAGTGGGATATTGAGAGACATTATTCACCAAGCTGGATTCAAGATTCTCGATAGTCCATGTGAAAACACATTGATCATCTTGTTCCCACCTTGTATATGTGTTGTCAGTTTTGGATGGAGGTGTCGGCTCCCCTGTAATGTGAGAACCTCTCCCCCTTCCCCCAATTGCTTTATTCATCATGTTTGTCATATGGCATAGTTGTCACCACCGAGTTTAATCCCTAGGGATAAATTCTCGGGGTTAGTTGTTTGTTGTTGTGTTCCGAGACCATTTCTCAGAATGGCAGGAATCTGCATTGTTAATTCATCAGGGATTTGACCGACCACGACTTCATTGCCAGCCATCACACGTGCTCTGATACCATGTTAAAAAATAAAGAGATAAGTAGCCGCAAGAGGCGGCTAGGGTTTTTTGTTTATTAGAAAATGTTCTCTTTTGTATTGAACTGTTTTTTTATAATGCAAACCCAAGTAAGGATCTCAATATATAGAGAACTTAGAGGCCTATACAAGGAAACTTAATACACTGAATATTCTAACAAATATACATTTTCAACAAAATTTTCACTCTTGGACAAAACAAGGTTATCAAATTCGTGCATGGACCGAATTCCAGCTTTAAACAATAGCTCTACGGAAACTAAACTTGTTTTCATTTTCGGAATGTACAATAAAATAGTAAGATTAAGTTTCTTTCCGCTTGTAAAAACCAACTCTACATTTCCGCATCCCTTAACCTTGGATTATTTGTTTTCCCATTTGCACCTATTTTATGCTACTGCTTGCTCATATTGTTTTGAACAAGGATTTGTCATGGAGACATGGATGCACAAGTATCGTACCATCATCCAAAAATCTTATATTCAATGACATGTACCTTTGTCAAGTTGCAACAATTTTTTTTCCATAAAATTTATGTTGTCATGCTTCCTCTTAAGGTTACATGTATGGGCAAAATATCCCGATTTACTACACATAGAAAAATGTCTCGTTACACTCTTAGAGTTATTCTTGTTCTTTTTGTCCAATGAATTTTTCCCAAATTTATGTTTCTTTGACTTTGGTTTTAGTTTATTTACACTGCTACAAGCTCCGATCTTGGATTATTCTACTGCATCTTTGGCACATGATTCTTCTTCAATCCTCAAGCATTTTTAGAATTGTTCCAAACTATACTCTTGGGGTTTATAAAGTATCTTCTTCTGATAATTTTTTGAAGATGGAGGAAACTTTCCTATGATTTCTACCACTTGAAAAAATTCAAAAAGTGCCACTTTTATGGACACGAGGTTGTTTAAAATTATTTGAAACTCTTGAATTTGGGGTAGAATATATTCACCATCTAAAAACTCAAAATAGAATTATTGAGAAATTAAAAACAAATTCGTACCTTCTTTTTCGTTTGTACTTTTCCTCAAGAGCATTCCAAGTTTTTAATGTTGAAAGTTCACTTGTGTAGAGGTAAAAAAAAGTCGATATGATAAAACATTCAAGATATATCCTAGACATATAAGACTTTTTTTAATGTTTGTACTTTTTAGCCTTTATTTTATCTGTGTCTTTGTCACTTGCTTGAGGAATTTTCTCTAAGTTTGCATCCAGTAAATAATGAACTTTAAGTGTTGTCAACAAGAATTTAATCTTGTCTTGCTATGGAGTAAATTTGGAACCATCAAATCGGTCCAGACGAACAAGGTCTTGATTCATCACCTTGATTGTATTCATTGTTATTTCCGCTGCTATGGTACTAATTCTTTTTATTTTTAGAAAATAGAGATTAGGCATAAATTCTTACAATTAGTTGTTCAAAATAATATGTTCAGAGATTCACCAGAGACACGTATATGAGTACACTTTCCCGAAAAATATTATTTTGATTTTCTCTAATGCTTAGATCTTGTTTTGGAAGTTTTTTCAAGATATTAGATACCTTTGGATTTAGATTGCAAGCAATAAAAAAATCAATATCAATTTATACTATTTGAAATATCAAGAAAAAAGTTTTTTTTATGTATTTGAGATTGGAGTGATATTGATTCAGATTCTGTTTTATTCTTGAATGATTTGTCTATTTATAAAAATAATTTTTTAAAAAAAAGTTATAATCTTTCATAAATCTCTAGATACGATCATATTTATTAAAAATATATTTTCGAAGAAACATATTCGCCTAAAATACGTCCGTTCACATTCTGAGAAACATTTCCGTGACCAGCCCTGCTCTGATCGCGGTAAGGTATCACTATCAATGTTCTTAGAACACAGAATATTAGAATTCTTAAAAAGCGGAGAGATAAATAAAACTTGATGTTATTGATTTGCTTTTATTACAACATGACTTGTTCATATATATATATATATATATATATATATATATATATATATATATATATATATGGATTTAACTAACTCATTATTACTAAGTTATTTTGTTTGATAAGAAAAATAGATTCTTGATTAGTTGAATCTGTTTTTCTTATCAGAACAAAGTATATGAGTAGAAAGATAGTACATGAATTGTAAAATTAAAAATTCCTTGCATGATAATAGCCCATTTTCTAGTATAATCCAACACCCCTCATCCCTCAACATGAATCCTTGAAGAAGTCTAAGAGGTTGATCTTGGACCGTAGAAAATGATTGGTTTGAAGCTTGGTAGATACATTGATCTTTGATGAAAATATCTTATAGTTGAAGCTTGGTGGATACCTGGATTGGTTTGATGAGACCTTGAAAATACTAATTCCTAACTACATGACAGTCAATGTCTAAATGTTGCGTGCGCTCATGAAAAACAGGATTGGATGTTATGTGTATAGCTTCCATATTATCAAAATTTAAAGCAATAGGTACAGAAAACAAATATGTAGATCTCCAATGATATATGAGAGATATTGGACTTCACAGACTGTAGATGCCATTAATTTTTACTCTACTTCCACTAAGATTTTACTTACAATAGCTTATCTTTTTGTTTTCTAAGATACTGGAGAAGTGCCTAAGAAGAGACAATATCATGTTACAGAATTTTGTGTAATGGTGATGGATTCCAAATTAGTGTCGCAGTAGGCATTGATGTCAAAATAAGAATGAGATGCAAAAAACAAATATATGAGAGGGTGACCTTTTGAGATACTTCAAAAGATGGATCAAATAATTTCAGTGAATAATCCGAGATTTATGTACAAATTGGCCAAGTTTCCGTACATCAAAAGTGATATTGGGTCTTGTAAAATTCAAGTATAAAATTCGGCTAATCAATCTTTTATAGTTTCATTCATTTGAAATTAATTCAGAATCAAGGGTAGAAAGATTCAATTTAGTGATCATCAGAGTCTTGGTAGGCTTGCATCCAATAAGACCAACCTCTTTCACCTTGTCAAGAGTATATTTGCGTTGATTTAAGTAGATTTCCTTTTGTTGTTGTAAGATTTCAATCCTAATGAAGAACTTAGCAAGGCCAAAATATTTTAGAGTAAAAATGTAGTCCAGATAAGTATTGGTATTTTCTATTTGTTAAGGACAATCACTGATTAACAAAATATCATCCACGTAAACAAGTAAAAATATTTCAAAGGAATATTGTTTTAGGATACAAAATGCAATTATCCACCATTGATTGGATGAAACCAAAAGCCACTAGTTTTTATGTCAAGTCATGGTTCCATTTTCTCGAGGTTTGTTCCAATCCATTAATGGATTTATTAAGCTTACAGACTATATTGTCCCCTTTTTCAAGTATACCAGGTGGAGGTTTCATGTAAACAACTTCATCCAGGGATCCATGCAAGAACGCATTGTTGAAATCCAGTTGATGAATGGATTATCCTTGGATGCAGCTAAAGGAAACATGATTCTTACAGTGGCGGACTTAGAAACAAGAGAAATGTTTTCATTATAGTCTTTACCTTCAACTTGAGTAAATCTTTTGGCCATAAGCTTGACTTTCAACCCTTTAAACGGTGCCATTAGGATTTATATTAACTTTAAATACCTACCTAGATTTTATGGATTTCTTATCTTTAGGAAGATCAGACAGTTCTCAGGTATTGTTAGATTTCAAAGCCTCTAATTATTTTTCTTTAGCAACAACCCAGCCAGCATGAAGCTTAACTTGTTTATAAGAGTGTGGCTCATGGAAAAAGATAAATTAGCTAATTTTTTTTGTATATTATGCATGAAGAACAAAATCCTTGAGCCAAGAAGGTTTATGTCTAATCCTATTGGTGATTTCAATGGGAACATGCGTGTGAATATCATCATTATGTAAAACAGAAAGATTAACACTTTCATTTAAAATAGAATAATTAGAAATTTCTTCAGTAGGATTATGATCATTACCTAGTATAATTTGATGGTAAAAAGGTCTCGGCTTGATCAATGAGGGTCTCATCATATTGATCGAAAATTGGTGTAGGGACATGATTATTAATAACATTATTTTTGAAAGGGAAAATGTTTTCATGGAAAAGAACATCTTTGGATATAGATAACTGGTGGGTTTTATAAATTATACAATTTATAGCCTTTTTAATTGGATGCATATCCAACAAAAACAACCTTTAAGGCACGGTGAGAAAACTTATCATAGCTCCATGAGATGGTGAAACAAAAACAAAGGCAGCCCAAAACCTTCAAGGTACTTACATCAGGTGGGGCTCATGTTAGTATTTCAATGAGAGAATTTCACCCTAAGATATTGGAAGGCATTTTATTATAAGATGAGTGGCAGTGAGAACATATTCTCCCCAAAAAAATTTAGGAATGTTAAATTATAACGTGAGTGATCTTGATACCTCAAAAAATGCTTATGTTTTGTCTCAACAATCCCATTCTGTTAGGGTCTGTAAGGACAAGTTCTTTGGTGTATAACACCAAGATCATATAGAAAAAAATACATTTTTTGTTAAGAAATTCAGTACCATTATCAGTCCTCAAAGTTTTAAATTTAGCATTGAACTAAGTCTGACTTAGGGCAACAAACTGCTTGAAAATAGAGAAGGTGCCAGCTTTGCTTTTGACTAAAAATGTCCAAGTGCACCTAATGTAATCATCAACTATTGTTAAGAAGTAATTCGTGCCTATAATAGTTGATATACTGTAGGGCCCCATATGTTCAAATGCATCAATTTAAAAGTTTTAAAAGTGATAGAAGTTTTGAAAGGAAAACTGTTTCTATGTTGTTTGGCTAGAGGAAAAAATGCCACAGACTCTATCTTTATCAACAGAATTCATTACATTTAAAACTTTTAGAACTTTATTGGAACAATTTCCACATCTAAGATGCGAAATATTTGGCTTTATTATAAGAGCTACACTAAGAACTCTAGGACGAGAAAACTGAAATTTAGAACAATGAGATTTAATGAAACTTTGATTGAAGGATTATTCGTTGATAATGTAAATCCCCTTATATTGTTTTCAACTCTAAGAACTTGCTCAAAGTGTTGGTCCTGAAGACAGCAATGATCACTTAAAAACTCAAAGTGTTTGTTTTCGGATGTTTTTGGGTAAAAAACACCACTCGTCCCTCGCGTTTCCCGCTTGTAACAAGTTCGTTCTTTTCATTTGGGGCTGTTATAAAGTGGTCCTCCGTGTTTCAAAAAGCGGAATAAAACGGTCCTTATTGGCCTCAATCTAAATTTTCTACCATTAATGCCCTTTGACCAGCCACGTCAGCGATCCACGTGGGACGCTGCTGTGTCAGCAGTAAAAAAAGTTAAAACTAATTTTAGTTTTTCCCGACCCTTTTAACCCTAAATGTATCCATATTAGTATCTCATAAGAGAAAATGCAACAAAAAATCAGTAAACTTCAAAGAAAGATCTTAAGTGGATAACATCAATATACTAAAAACGTTAACCATTCCATTGCAGATCTCTCTATGCACCCTCTAAATCGAGACGAAGAAGATGAAGCTGTGACTTTATCTCTTTTATCCTTCGAAGCTGCTACCATGACTGAAATGTTTTATATACATGACTGAAAAAATCATCTATTTGGTAAACCCCTAAAAAATCATCATCGTAGATGAGGGGAGTTGCGATGTTAACGTCGTTGATAGTGAAATTAGCAGCATCGGTCGGAGAAGAAGTGACGATTAAGGAATCATCATGACTGAGATTAAGGATCTTGACTCTCGTTGAGAAGGATCAAATTCTTTGTTGAGAGAGATACACGGGAGATAAATGGAACTGGAGGAGAGAAAGATAAGGCTGACCTGATTCGATGAAAACAGTGTCCGACAACATAAAGATTGTGAGAGAAACCGACTGCGGGATAATAGTTTGGGAGCCAAATTCGAGTGTTGAGATATAGAGAAAGGCCACAATCGAAGAGTTTTTGTACGAACATTTGGAATGGAAGAAGATGGGAGAGCGGTTGAGAGAGGGAGTAGATAGAGAAAAATGATTAGACATAGGAGAAGCTTAATGGCCTCCATTGATTCGATGAAGCTTTTGGGTTTTCTTCATTGGTTTGTTGTAGAGAGAATATGATAATGCCTTCATTGATTCGATGTATTTTGTTTTTTTTGTTAACCCGTGTTATGGGTAGAATTAGGGTTAAATGGTTGGAGTAAAAGTAAAACACGTTTTAATTATTTTTACTGCTGCCACATCAGCATCTTACGTGGATCACTCATGTGGCTGGTCAAAGGGTATCAATGGTAGAATTTTTGGATTGAGGTCAATAAAGACCGTTTTGTTCCACTTTTTAAAACACCGATGACCACTTTATTACAACTCCAAAGAAAAAAGACGAACTTGCTACAAGTCGGAAACATGAGAGACCTATGATATTTTCTATACGATATTTTTAGTGTTCGAGTTTTCAAATTATAGATAACTTGATTTGTCGGCATATTATATACGATCCGATGTATTCCGTGGTTTACACATTTATCTGTTTGTTATGCGAAGCAACTGTAGTTTTGGAATTGCCTTTCGTATTTTTATATACTAGTGATGACTTTTGACAAATTCAGCGATACTTTAACGATTACGGCAATAAATGGTTACGATATCGATAGAAATGAATAAACTAAATTTGATAACAGTCAGAAAGTCGGCAATTATTAATTCCGATTTATAGTGGTTACCGTTCTTGGTTATGTTTTGATTTTAGATAGAATAAGTTACGACGTTGCTTCGGTCACATTTTCTAAATAAAATACAAGTCTTCGGCATGTTAATTGTTGTTTTTGTTTTTTTTTTGGTTTCTAGATTTGTGTTAGTCGACGATGGCTATGGTGGTTCATAGAATACAACTATACACGTGTTGTTATTCGGCTATTAAATTCAAAACCACTTTTTTTCAACAAAATCTGAAAGATCTCCTTTCGATTATATTATTATTTTTATTAAAAGTAGACAAAAGCAATGTTTTTTTTTTAATCAAGGGCTTTTATTGAATAAAAGAAAACTACAAGCCAAATAAGGCAATTTTACACAAAATTAAACAAAGAAAACGCGCCACCCACTTCATCTTCAACCTTCAGAACCATAAATCAAAGCCTAATCCCTCAGCCTCAAATATCCAATCTTGATACTTTCTAAGAAAACAATCGCTCTCAACTTCACTGGAGCATTGAATTTGTCAAATTCTAAGTTCAATTTCTTATCAAGAGCTTCCTTTGCTAACCAGTCAGCACCCAGATTTTGTTCTCTAAAAATCTGATTCACCACCATATCAGAGCTAAGAAGCTTTCTGCAACAACGTAACAATGGCTCAAGGTACCACGGAGAATTACCAAAAAGAAGTAAGTTAACCAAGATTGCAGAATCAATCTCAATATCGACACTTCTTAACTGTAACCTTTTGCAGATTTTCAGACCTTCAAACAATGCTCTACATTCAGCAGACAAAGGAGAGCCTTTACCAAACAAACAACCAATGCCAATCACCATTTCGCCATTGCTATCACGAACCAAAGCACCACCAGCAGACTCCCCAGACAAGGTACAAGCCCCATCGATATTCATCTTATATCTCCCCTGTTTGGGGTTTTTCCATTTCAAGTGAAGAGCTTTAAACCCAGAATTAACTTGTATAACACAACCCAAAGTTAACGCTTCACGCTTGAATCTACCCCAGTGCTTTCTGTTTAAGACTTTACTTTGATCCAGACTAGATAAAATATACAAAACATGACTGATTATAGAAGTAGAACTAGTTGAAACATTCTGCATTTTCTTCTTGTTTCTGGCTGACCATATACACCAAGTTATAATTGCAGGTAGAATTGTGAAAATGTCACAATCTTTCTGAGCAGACCAATACCACTTCATTACAATATGGGAGATAGTCATAAAGGGTTGAATTCGAACTCTAAGAATGTCACTGAAGTGCTTCCAAACTATCCAAACCTGCTGACACTGAACAAAAGCATGGTGAGTAGTTTCATTACTTTCACAATGAACACATTTCGAAACCAATTGAACATTTCTAGACTGCATGACTTCATCTGTAGGGACCCATTTGTGCAAAACTCTCCAAAGCAAAAACGAACACTTTCTAGGAGAGACGGAATTCCACGTTTTATCATAAAGCTTTGATACACTGCCTTTAGATCTAATGTAATTCAAAGTGTCCTTAGTACTAAAGGAACCATTCTGAGACAAAGACCAGAGCATAACATCTTGTTTATTAGAAAGAGTAACCTCTTTAATCTTTTCAATATCAGTTGAGGTCACCATAGTTCTAATCCTTTCTAAGTCCCACGAACCATTCAACCAGAACTGACTAACTTGAGTATCAACAGAATCCCACAAGTTTCTTCTATCATTGTCAGTGTTAACTTTTATAAATGGCCTATCAGAGCACCATCTATCATACCAGAAGCTTATGTGCCCATGACCAGGCAACCAAAAGATGAAATTCTCAGTTTCATCCCTAACATTCATAATAGATGTCCAACTTTTAGATCTTTTGTAAGGAGAAATTGCAAGAATAGGATGAATATGATTCCTACAGTATATAGATAGCATAAACCTGGCCCAAAGAGATGTTTGCCTTCTGAAAATAAACCAGTTCTTCATTGCATAAACACGCTGCATATCATTCAAGCTGTTAACATTAAGGCCACCTTCTTTAAATGGTTTACACAGATTTCTCCATCTAGTCCAACTAACACTTCTCTTTTCATCATTACTGCCCCACAGGAACTTATTAAAGAGAACTTCTAATCTGTTAATGACACCAATTGGCAAAGCAGTATGCTGGAGATGATAAATTGGAAAAGCCAACAGCACAGACTGGATAAGCATGAGACGACCAACGAAAGATAAATTGAACTTATCCCAATCCAAAATCCTCCTCCTGACCTTAGATACAATAGATTCAAAGTGAGCCACTCTTGTATTGTTTGATATAGTTGTACCTAAATAGTTAAAAGGCAAACATGTATGATTAATCTGCCAAGTTTCTTTAATCAATCTAAGCTTCTGAGTATCTATTTTATTTGAGACAATAATCTTAGACTTTTCATTGTTGATTTCCTGACCAGAGACCAACTGATAATGACCCAAAATGTCTTTAATAGCATTCATAGTAGCAGCATCCACAGAAGTAAAAACCATGAAATCATCAGCATAAGCCAAGCAATTAATGTTCAAATCACTCCTTGTTTTGTACCTGACCATAGAATGATCTTCAGCTTTAAACTTTATAGATCTAATAAGATACTCCTCAGCCAATATAAACAGACTAGGGGAGAGTGGATCCCCTTGTCTCAGGCCTTGAGAGTTAGGAAAGAAACCTGTAATCTCACCATTAACCAGGACAGAAGAGAAAACATCCCTAATACAGTTCTGAATCAGACCAACAGCTGAATTATTAAAACCAAAAGCTTTGAGCACACAAAGAAGGAAACTATGATTCATTTTATCGAAGGCCTTTGTCATGTTTGTCTTTACAATGACATTACCATGACTCTTACCATTAATGTCATTGCACAATTCCTGCACAAGAATAATTGACTCATGTATATTCCTGCCCTTAACAAAGCCTCCTTGCTCATCAGAAATCAACTTAGGAAGCAATGTTTGAAAATATTTATGATTAATTTTTTTGTCGTGTAATTTAAAAAAGTTGGCTGTAATTAATATAGAAGGTAAAAATTGATTGGTTGCTTACTTTTGGTTTTAAATTTAATTGGTAGGTAATAAATAGTTTTTTTTAAGTTTAAAATATTTCTAATAAACAAAGTTTAGTTCGTACACCTACCACTACGTTGTTGACATTTTTAACTTCATTATTATATTATCTCGTTAATTTTCATTTTTTTTATTTGTAGGAATATTTATTAACAATTTATTATATATATTTGTAGATATTAATTTATTGTAAGAATGTTTAAATTCGATTAACATTCAATAATGCTATATGTACGTCATTATAGTTCTATATTAGTAAAATATAAGAATCATTCATGATACATAAATAAGAATATATCTAAATCAACGTGAGAGTTTTTCAAAATGGTTAAAAAATATAGTCGTTCGATTTTTTAAATTTAAAAATGATAATATTAAACTAGTGTGGAGATTAAATTGTTGATATTTATATACGGAGACGAAATATGCGAAATCTATATTCCCAACAATCGATACGGAACATCGATTGTTGCAATTGAAAGGTAATAATGGCGTCTACGTCAACAATATATAAAATCAAAAAAAATAACGGATGATCCAACTTTGCATTGTGGAAGATTAAATTAAAATTTTCTACAACAAAGACTATTGAAGATTTTTGAGAATAAGTTATCGAGAGATATGAAAGAACATGAGAAGCATGATCTTCAAAAAAATCTTTATGTTGGATTTTAATGAGATTAGTGGTGAGAAGACGGTTCCATGCGCATGGAAGATGTTGAAAAATTTTACTTAGAAAAATTAGTTGTGAACCACTTATACTTGAAGAAATGTTTGTATGATTTCAAGTTGAAGAATGTATGTCTATGATATCATGGATATAGAGAATATTGATATCACAATCAACGATGAGGATAACGATTTTTTTGTTTGAGACTGTTACGATCTTCCTATTAAAATTTTGTGGATACCATCATATATGGTAAGGATATGTTTCCTCTATCAAATATCAAAGGGGAGATGATATCAAAGGAGTTGAGATACTTGCAGCCAGAAAATCAAGCGGAAGGGGAAAGTCATATGATTAGAAAAAAGTCTAGCAACAAGGCGAGTTCTTCAAAAAACAAATTGGAGGCGATCCAAGTCAAAAGCCAAGAATTCAAATTATTTTCAATGCGATGAGCATGGTTTCTATACGAGATATTTTTCAAAATTAAAACATAAAAAGAGAAATGAAAAGGAAAATAATACGAACATGGTAAAATGTGTGAATGATTTTAATGATAATGACAGCAATGACAGCAATGATGCATATAGGTGTTGTATGTGAGTTCATATAATGGGAATAAATTTTGCGTACTCGATATTGATACTACATATCACACATTCCAATTCAAGCGATGGTTTGATACTTACAAACCAATACATAAATATTTTATTTAGGAATAATCATTCGTTGCGTGTTGGTGGATCCATAACATCGAGATCAAAATGTTTGATGATATTCTCAGAATCGTGACATGTTGCATGTACTTGGGTTGAAAAGGAACCTGATATCTCATGAGATGTTAGACTCTTGAGGTTACAAGTATTATTCAGACGACAATATAATTAATATGACGAGGGGCTCGATGGTGTGTATAGTTTGTAAAAAAGACTACATTCGTTAAGGAAGTGTTATTATCGGTGATACTATAGTAGCATCATTAAGAAATAACAACCAAGGTTTTGAGGATCATAATCAGTTTTTGCATTAGCTCCTCAATCATATAAAGGAAAAAATATTAGTTGTTTTGCGAGATAAATATTTATTGAAAAGCATAAAGCAAAAGGATTAGGATTTTGTGAACATTGTGTTTTTGGTAAGAAGATTATAGTGAAATTTAGCAAGTCGCGTGTAAGAAAGACTAAAAGTACAATGAATTACATTCACTTAGACCTTTGGGCCCAAAAATAACTTCATCGAATAATAGAGTTAGATACTGTATAAGTTTGGTCAATAATTATTCAAAGATGATATTTATGAAAACCAAAGATGAGACATGTTCAAATTTTATCAAATAAAAGATGATGATCATGAAGCAGACATGAAAAAAATCAAGCATCTCAAAACATATAATTGGTTAAAAAATTTGCAGTCGCAAGTTCAATGGTTTCTGAAATAATGAGTGAATAATTCATTATTGCAGATGTTCTATAAGACCATAACATAATGAAGTCGTATAAAAATGAATATATTTATTTGTGACAAGGCATGAAGCATTCTCTCACATCCGGTTATGAGAAATATATTTTGGCTTAAAGCTATTAATATGGCTTGTTACTTGGTGAATTGGTCTCCATCAATGACTATTAATTATAAGACATTTTTGAGATTTGGTCTGGATCATCGACTGATTATGAATAATTCAGGGTGTTCGGTTATCCTACATATGCTCATGGTAAATAGGTGTATATTTCTAGGATATGCTACTCGAGTGGGATATAGGTTATGATCTACCACTCAAAGGTCTTTAAGTTTTCTCATAAGTGAAGACGTGAATTTTAAGGAGTCTGATTTGCAAGATTGTTACAAGAATATTGGGTAAATTGTCGGATCATGATCGGTTGTGAGTAAACAAGTAGAACTTGAACTAGAGTTGGTTCCTAGTACGTCTAATAGTTCTAATGGTTATGAGGTAGACCTGGTATCTAGGCAAACGTCATCATCAGAAGATAGTGACGATGATGCACCCAAACTAGAATAACAACCTTATAGCATAGCACCGGGCATAGAAATAATAGAGATTGAACCACCAATAAAGTATACAATCCTAGTTATATATGCTCTGTCGGTTACTGAAAAATTAAGATGCATTAACTGAGTTTAGAAATAAATCATTGGATTAGTGCTATATGGGACGAGATTGAATATTTTTTATAATAATAAGACATGGAAGCTTGTTGATTTTCCTAAATGATATAAGGTAGTAGGCTGAAAATAGGTATTTAATAAAAAAAGGTGTCCATGATGTGCCCATATAGAAGTTGTGTGTAACATAAAAAAACTTTCAGATGATTTCTATGTTTACTTGTTATTGTAAATATACTAATTATTGCTGGTAGTCTGTCACACACTGTGAATATAAATAAACAACTTAATACTGAGTTTGAGATGAATGATTTGGTAGGACAAAGAAGATTACATTGGGAAATTACTACATCAATTCAATATATTTGATGCCAACTCAGTTAGCATCTCATGTACCACTCATTCCAAGTTGTTCACAGTAGGATCGACCAATGACGATGTTAAGTTGGAACAAATATCGAAGGCTCTATACTCAAGTGTATGTTTGCATCATCATGTATGTTGTGGTGTGCGCACGTCCTGATATCTCACATGCGGTTAGTGTGGTCAGCAGGTTCATACGATGTCTTGGGAAAAAAATGGGAGACAATAAAATGGATACTTCTGTATCTTAAGAATAATGGAAATATTGGATTGATATTTAACATGACTTATATTTTTGGGTTGTTAAATGATAATGCAAGATTAATGGTTGGTTTTATTGATTCTGATTTTACAGGGGATATGGGTAAACAATATGTTTGATAATATATATGTTTACTCTAGCTGAGAGTGCGATCAGTTAAAAATTACATTTGCAAGCTATTACATTATTGTTTACAACATATGTAGAATATATAGTTGTAATGGAGACATTTAAGGATGCAATATGGTTACAAGGTTTGGTGAAAATTTTAGGCTTTGATCAATATACAACTGAAATATTTTTGTGACAGTCAAAGTGTAATACACCCTATAGGGAACCAAATCTAACACGAGCGTACAAGAAAATATATGTTATGTATCATTTGATTCATGATATAATATCAAAATAAATTATTGATGTGAAGAATGTCTCTAAACACGATAATTCATCAAATATCATAACCAATGCAGTATTAGTTCAAAAGTTTAGGAAGTGCCTAGACTCGATTGGTTTTTGCAATATCAAGTGAATTCCTAAGAGGAATTTGGTGATTGAGATGAAGAGAAGTTTCTTTGTTGATAATGAAGAAATAAGATTCGCCTCAATAGAAATATTTGTTGAAAATTATTCAAATAGTAATGAGGCTCTAGATCTTGAATGATTGCTCATATAAAAGTTCATAATGTACCTTCATGTGTCATTGGTGATTCTTGTTTATATGGAGATATTTATCATGTTTATAATTGTTTCCAGTCGAGCTATTGGATTAGGTCAGTTATCTAAAAATCCATTATATGGTGTTTATTTATTCCACTATAAGTAGACTACTATGATTATAGAAAATAGACACTGAAATTTGTAATCCTCTTTAATCATGATGAAACTTTTTTTTTCTAAGGAAGTTTGTGGACTGTGGGCGTATACATTATTGCTGAATCACGTTAAATCATATATTATTTTCTTTTGATGTTATTTTTTTTATGTATGAGCCTATTGTGATAGATAGTGCAGCTTAATTTCTAACATGAACTATGTTACAATCTGATTAGACATCTGAGGTATTAATGATATATAAGTAATAACATATCTCAATTAGTATGAAGCCTTTTGGAAGTTGACCAAAAGTAAAATCGTACAAGCTGTTAGAACCAAAACGGGCAATATCATACTAAAGTATGATAAGGGGAGAAAATACTGTAACAAATAAGCAAGATTTGATAAATAAAAGAATAGAATTTAATGAAATAAAATATTAAGCATAAAACATGACAAGTATGTAATATCAAGTGGGTCTTATGTAATAACTAATGTGTATGTTTAAAATTAGTAAATGATGAGGTGTAAAGAGTCACAAAATGAGCAGATGTGTAAATTAAAGGTGTACCACTTATACTATATAAAGAACCATCCTTTTTGGCGAAAATGATCCAATCATTAGTCAATTATTACAATATTATTCTTTTTGTATTTTTCTCTTTAATCATTCCATTTCTCTCTGAAACACTTGCATGCGAACATTGTTGTGACATATACCCTCATACGAACATAGTCGTGACTGAAAATTTCACTAAGAAATGTTTGGAACTATCAAAATAGAGATAAAATTATTCATACTTATATACGGAATCAACATACGCGAAATCAATATTTTTGATTAATAAGAAAATGATGTTTAAAAAAAATCAAATATTAAATATTAGCAACATTATAAAAAACTGATTTTCGAAACTAAGGTTGTGTTTGTTCGTGCATATCATAAGAATAAATAAACCATAAAGCATTGTTGAGTTTAAGTTATTGGAAGTTCTCTCATGTACAAAGATTATATCAATTTTAGATTGTTTTATAATTCAATTAAAATAATTTAGGATAATAAATCTCTAGCCATAAATGTTTAGATAAAATTTCGATGATTGGGAATATATTGTTTTAATTGATCAAATATATTAATATAAACGTTTAATAATAAGTATAGTTATTATACACATAGCTTTTAATGTTTGGTTGTAAACTCATTTACGAAGATAACACCAAATATCTGTATATCATATAAATTAAAGTTATATTGTTGTTATAATACTTTCATGTGTAAAATAATTAAAATCATACAAAGTAAATTCAAAATAAAATTTTAACGGGGGACAAGATATTTTACCAAATAAACCTTGATTTTAGTGAATCATCATTTAAGTGATTATATAAATTTTATCAAGCTATAATCTACCGAAGATCGTGTTACAAGAGATGTAGTTATTTATCACCATAAAGAATACAAAAAAATTATATTCATCTCTTACGAGTATAATATATGTTTTAAGTTCTCTGGAGAGGATGACATTTGTCCCGATAAACCCAACAGCCATTATGTTCAATGGTAAAATAAGGAGATTCATCATCATACCATAAGTACTCTTATTGAATATATTTGTTGAGCTTCTAGTATCAGCCAAGACCTTGTTCTCTATAATAGTAGTTATCAAAATTGCATCATCGTGAGGACTTACAACGCTTCGAAAGTCATCATCATCGAATATAATAACGGAGTAAAATGCTCGACTGAAATGGAGAAATTTTCATTTATGTAATTGTGCCTTGATATTGTCATTATATATTTTCCTAGATGAATTGGTTTTCCCCAAAACACAATCTTCCCTAAAAGTACTAAGAATACCAAAAAATAAACTCATCATTTTGGCCTCGGAAGCTACGTACGATGTGGCGATTCAGATTATAGTCACGATACTCACTTGATAAACTAAACATATCATCCTCTTGGTAAACTATTATAATATTCACATATTCTTGTTTAAGAATGGTAATATGAATTCTCGATCCTCCAGCTATGAGGGATCCCGAACAATTCTACGTGTTCCTCTAAACAACATTGTTTTTATTTCTCACAAATTGTAACAACTTTTTACTATCAATCAAACTCTAAATTGTTTCCTCAGGGCTTTGCAGTCTTTGGTCCAATGCTCGTTGTTATTGTGGTACTAGAAAATTTTGTTATTCTTGTACTCTCGAGGCTTGGTTATAAGGAAAGTCTTCCTATACTGCACGTAGTTCTTGGTTTTATAAAAATATAGTTACACTCTCAGTTAGCTTAGTGTAGTTATCACACTTTATCCATTTATAATTTTAATCATCCTGACCCCTTACCGAAGGCCCACCTCGGACCAAATCTACTTAAGTTTACATTTGCGCACTTTGACTTTAAGTTTTTAGTGCTTTTAATTGCTTCGGTACCACCGGGGGATATGATATATGATATACATTTGTTGTTAGTGAAAATGTGGTGCTCGATATACAAGCAAAGCAATAATAAGGATCAAAGTTGGAGGCTAGTAATTCTCACGAGGCTGGTTATTTGGGACTAACCGAAAATGTATGGTCTCTCAAATTTAATTTGTGATTACATATAAGCCAAAAATGTTACGAATGACAAAGCCTTTCTCTTAAGCACATCCTCAGCTAAATTCCATGTGAGGAGTCTTTACCTAAATGACGCGCAAAAAACGTCCTCGTTATAGTACTTAAGGTTGTTCTTTCTATGGATACATTTTTAGGTATAATCCCTCAGACTTTCCCCATTTTCCTATATGTCCCCATGACCCTTATTCTATTTCCTCTCCACAAAAAGATGCTGAATAGAATCCATAGATTTTTGAAGTTGGTAATCGATGCTGGAGCTAGCTGATTAAACCAAGTCAAAACATTACCCATAAAGTTATTGAAAAATCTCGATAAAGAAGCCTATCATAATTTTGAAGCTTAGCATGATATTTCTGAAGTCTTCGATGTGGTGTTCGAGACCACCACTCTCACCGTATTTTTCCATCTTAAAAATGTCAAACCTTCTAGAAAGCTTTCCGACCAAAATATCCAAGGCTAGAGGGGAAATCCTTATTGTATAGCTCTTGCTATAAAAAGAAAGGTTATTTACATCCCCATCTAGAGTTGGATACATGTCCACATGATAATGTGACATTCCTTGATAAATCAGCATATGATAGTCATATCCTAAACCTTATCACGGGACAACTTGCTGAAAGAAATTTGGGTTGAAACCCTAGCGCTGTAACTCAATTTGAAGAATTTGATGAGGATGAAATGTTTTCTACTTAATTATGGGCATGAGAAAACTTGGAGGGAACTGTGTTTGTTGCTGGACCCCGAGCCCAACCTTGTTTCACTTTGTTCATGTGGATACAATGGGGCCAGTTCTTGTTGTTCTACCTTGCTCAAAATCATGGTCTCTATGAGATTTCCTCCTAGAGTGTTTAGGTTATCTAGATCGGGAATGATGCATGCGTCTCGTACGCTCGTCGCCTCTTCGATGATGTGTTCTTCTGGATGTAGATGAGAGTTTCCCACTATCAAAACGTTTCTCATTACTGGAAGTGGGTGAGAGATAACAATATCTTATCAATAATACTGTTGAAATACTGTAACTTATGTCTGGACTATAAGGTCACACAAATTCCATATCATCCGTTTTGGTTGTCTCTTCTCTCGTTTTAAACCATATTTTTTATCGTATAGCTGAATGCTTTCCAACAAACGCATCATTTTCAGCCAGAAGGTCAAGAGGATTTCATGACCCTTCCTAATAATCGCACATCTATGGTGATAGATGTGTCGCATGCACCTTATACAACCATAATGTCCAAGCAATAAAATGTGAGAGTTTATTTCTATAAAATATGCTTTTTGAACTTGGTTTCCGGATATTAGTCGAAATGTCACTTCCACTGTAATCGCCACTGATGAAGTTTGGCTCACTGGAACCGATGTGACAATAACATAAATAGAGAAAATAACTAGATAGAATATTAAATGCTTTTGAAATATAATAATAATTGCTTAACATTTATAATTCGTAGATACAAAAAAAATGTAAGAATATTCGATAAATACAACGAAATTGGATTCATACCAAAATCCAATACTTAACAAATAATAATAATATTATTATTTTTATTTTGTTTTGTTTTTTATATATTTTAAAAAATAAAAATATAATGTGCGACATACATGAACATCAATTTAAAATAACGAATTGTGGCCGAAATCGGCTAAAGACTATTATTTGACTTTGCCCTTATTTTCTTCCTGGAGACCTAAAGACCAATTGGTGAGGGTCAAAACAATTTAAATGATAACTACACAAATGTCAAATCATTATATATATTTAATATATAAAAATAAATGAAAAGGGCTATGTATCTATTAATAACAAATAGTATAATAACAAGTTTTATTCGACCAATACACCTATTAACTATGCATTCTAAATGTTCAAAACAAATAAATATTAAAGCTATGGATGTGCTTAGAGTACGATAAACACATAACAAATATTACCAAAAAATAAAGACAGAGGCAAGCCAATATAAATTTTTAATTTTTTAATATATTGGATGTAAATTAGAAGCCGGTCAATTTCGAAAGTGTATAAATTGAAAAACTACGATATTGATACATTGGCTAATCTGAAAATATGACGACTTATCCTTTGACAAATGACAGAGCAACTTGACAAAACGAAAAGTACTGTACAGCAATAATGTAGAACTGTACATGGGACCAAATTCTAATTTTGAAATTTTCCTTTTATTGGACAGGTTCGTATATACATTCAATTGAGTTGGGTCGAAATTGTTTCGGATCTGAGCAGTTGAAATCGACAAGTACCGGTTTAAACAGAGTAGTTAATGGATCTAATTAGGGCTAGGATATACAAAGACTTTTTATTGTTGGATCAGGACACATTTAATTTCTGTTTAGGAAAAAGGATGAAATTTTTAAAATATTTATTTATTTAAAAATACAAAATTAAACCTTTTTTTTAAACAAATTAATTTATTTTAACTATCATTATTTAAATTTATTATCTACGGAGTTAAATTAACTTAAATTCATACCATCATTTACAAATCATAGATTTAAGTGATGAAATTAATGGATTTAGTTGTAACCTTCATGATTTTCTATCAGAAGAAGAAGAACCTTTGACGGACCGTGTAAAGACACTCATGGAAATACATTGCATTAATTTTTGTAGATCAATGTTACTTTTGCAAGTGTCATGCCGTGTAAATGAACAAAAATGTGCATCCAGAATGCGCGCAATTGGGTTAAATCGCGTGTTTGGTGTGCGCAATTTTGGACCAAATTGCGCACATTGTTCTTGCATAATGGGTGTGCGATTCACCCCGATTGCATGCATGATGGGTGCGTGATTTTACACAAACATATGCACTTACATGCACGAATTATGTTTTGCATGCATTAAGTGAGTGCAAATTTTCATGTAAGTTATCTTTTTGTATGTTGTTGGATTGGAACAATTGTCTTGTATGATGGCCGATTACACACCATCCAAAAGTATTACGATAAAGACGATTTAGAAGCATGGGTGAAATCTGTAACCATCGATATAGGTTTCATCATGATTCGTACCAAAGATGACGACGGTAGTAGAAATGTAAAAACTCAGAGGGTATATTTTCAATGCGATAGGAACGACACTATATACATAAGTCTAAACCGAGAGTTGTAAAAAACAACGATAGTGTTCATCCAAAAACAGTGGTTGTCCCTTCATGTTAAGAGGAAATCCAGTTAAAAGAGAACCCAATTTTAGGAAATTGGTATGTTAAATGGAAAACACAACCACACACCATTTTTCAACTTGAATGATCATTCATTCACATACCATAGACTCAAAGCGAATGAAGGTGAATTATTTTATAGGTTAACGACAATCAGTTATTATCATACAGAGAGATATACGTGGGTTTGAAGATTCATAACCCTCAAAATATATCTAGCATGCGCGTCATTTACAACATTCGTTAATTTAGACCTTGTGGTCGAAAAAGTCAGGCAAATCCAAATGAAATTCTTGTTGGGTAATCTTAAGGAACACAGTTTTTCCATGTGACATCGAACAAATGACACAAATGACAAGATCCTCGAATTGTTTTTCGAGAATCATACAAAATTATTTTATAAATAGTGTGATGAAAATCCTCAAACCCAAAACAAGTCACATATTAGAGCATAAAAAACCAATAATTACGAAGGGTCGTAAAAAAACTAGTCTTGACAAATCGATTAAACGAGACCCATCTCCATTCAAATACGGCTCTAGTCAAGGCAATAACAGTGGCACGCCCGGTATGATAGCTAGCTCGACCACCTAACAAAACCCATTCCTAGTACTGAAAGCTAAAGCTCCTCATAAGAAGAAAAAAAGTATCTCGAACGAATAATAACTGTAAGACCATTGAACTTATTGGTTACGAGAGATGCTTTCCAAATTATTTGCTTAATTATATTATTAGCATCCTAGATGTTGATCCAGACAGTCAGTGCAGTTATCGGGTCATAGCTCTATTCATATATTGATTTTTTAATTTGTGGCAATTGGTGAGCCGAGATTTTATTTCCAAATTGAAAAGTCAATGCAATTTTTGAGTGAGAGTGTTTGATGGTTTAGAAACTATAACTTGCTTAAAAGATTGGACTAGTTGAAAATATACAACGGGGGTAGTAAGTATTGAATGACCTTACCCGATATTGGTCTAGTGATAGGAACTAGATAATAATGCGTGGTATACCATATATATCTCCACATGTCCTACATATATCTATATTTACATGGATCCCTACCTCGATCGTGTCCAAGAAAAGAAGTTGGTCTTGGTTTCGTACATGGTAATCACTTTGTTCATGTAGATAAATTTATACCATTTTGTTATACTACTATATTTTATGATATGTTATGTTACATGTTATTATTAAAACTTTATTTTGAGGGGTAATTTTAGATGGATCGTTGTCGATAATATATTCAGTATGGTACCCGTTTCACATCAAAGACGCAACTACGTGAGAAATTCCTCTCAACCAAACTCAACAAATTGAACAAGATCAAGCTAGTCCAAATATCTACTGCGCATGATGGAACAACACACTTCAGTAATTATCTGAAGACCCGAAATTATGCTACGACATGTGTAACTTTGTTTAAATATAGTTAATACAACATAATTACCATTAATTTATAAATCGTTCATATATTAATATTTGTTGCAAGACTAATTTATGTATCGGCGTTCTTTTGTTTTCTAATTCATATAATAGTTTTGTATGTTTCCAATTAAAATTGTTCATTTCATGCCAAAAAGATAATAGTATTTTTTTAAATCTGGGCAAAGATATACTCGCACTCGGGGTGTACAAGGAAGTGCAGTCCGTCACATCGAGGGCGCGAGTATTTGTTCACTTATACACATGCCGAGTGTGATAAGGTGTAACATTACGCGCACGCCTAGTGAGATGGCATGCACAATTCCGCGTGCTCCTAGTGCAAATAAAGAGATTACAGAGTGCGTAAATCAACCTTAAAAAATAAAAAACTAAAATTTGGCTGAAATCACATAAAAATCGAATAGTACAATAACTTCAAAATGCTGAAATTGAAAAAACAATAACTTAAAACTGACAATACAGAATTAGAAATAACATAGTATTCAAAAGCACAAATAACATATTAATTCAAATCAACAATCATAACTTGACGATAATACAAACCATTGCTTATCTGTCAGGCCAGTTCCATTTCAGTAGCTCAATTTCTTCCTTTTACATTGTGTAGTTCACCTGCTCCTCATACAGAGCTTTGTCTAACTTGGTTATTATTTGGTCATACGCCTAACGCAAACTTTTTTAGGTTATATTTTCAGTTACCAAGAATTTAAAATTTTGAAATAGAGTACGACGCTCATCACCATTAAGGTTGAAAACCAGTGTACCCGTTGTATCGTTAGATACGTTCACCTAGTTTTCATCTCATCCAAATGTCAGGAAATTCTTGGCGGATCGACACGATCCTTATCATAGAGGTAGTACAACCGACTTAACATTTCTTCTCAATACGGTTTGCCACATTCATCGTTGTATGTTTTCTTCACTTCAACAAAGTATTTTTTAAAATATTCATCCTCGAGATTAGTCCATGCATACATATATATTTTAAGAGGGTGTGAGTTTTCAAAGTTTAATTTTTATAAGAATGTAGCATCTAATTATTGAGCTTAACCTAAGAATAATGTGATACAAATAGACCTATCAACATTAGACACGTGTAACTTGTGAATACCGTAATCATCTTAACCAATAGGTTTGGGACACATACTTGATAAGAATAATGCAACCCCCGATATATTTCAAGATCAACCCACGTGACTAGTAAAAACTAAATTTGGAGGTCAAGATCCAAAATAAGCGGGTCCAAACATAGCATTTCCCTAAAGTTTACTTGATAAGTAAATCGAAATAGCCCTATAAATATTTGAGACGTGTAATTTATGGATAATATAATAAACTTAAACAATCTGACTGGGGCACCTATTAGATAGACATCTCAATATCCAACACGTACAAATCAAACTCGTACATACATAACAAAACATAAAAAAACTCATACATAACAAAATGATACGTAACAGAAAAATGGAATCGTAACATAATCAAATAAACATAACAAATGGTACATAATAAAATGGTATGTAATATACACTCATGACTTAAGCCAACGTAAGCATCAAACTGGTATATAAATATCGAGTTGTAACAAAACCAAATAAAACATACCCTCAAATTACTTTTGATACTCGCAGAGTGGATATTAAGCATGAACGATGTCCCATAACTTAAAAGTTGCATCTACCCATATTACCTCACAAAAATATCTAACGCCGCATAAATGGTCATATGACATGAACAACACCTAAAATTTAAAAATTAATGTAAAGTGTAAACTAAAGTCGTATTGAAATATAGAAAAATATATTTTAAAAAAGAAAAAAGACAAAAAAGATTTACATCATGCTCTTTGAAAATAGCTACAGCCTGATGAATATTATCTCGAGTCTCTTCGTTCACACAAAATAGAGGAGGTGCACATTTACATATTTTCAGCTACTGATAGAATATGAACTAATCTTGGTAGCCGCAACTGTGGGAAAATGGTCATCGAACGATGTATTCACGTGTAAACAAATCCTACCAAACATGTAATATGAGTGAGCTAATATCAGCTGACCCTAGTTGTACGTACCCGAGCTGTTATAGTTCTCAATCAACTGTAGATGGTCGAGAGAAATACTATTACCCGTCTTGTTTTCAAGAATGCAACAACCAAACATATGGAGCAATTACCCTCTGGTAGCATGATTAACTATATGATCAGTCATATCATCGCCATAATAATCGTTACTCATATAATGCGTATACAAAAACCTGAGACATATATATTTGTCACTACCACCATGATCCTGATCAAGGTTAGTAGCAAGGTCTTTGGTATTTATACCAAGTAATCAAGAAAATGCAGCAACTCGTTGACCTTTACTATGATAGGTAACGAGATCAAAAGTCTGACCTACGATAGGTAGACCTATAATGGAATAAACATCATCAAGAGTAATAGTCATCTCAGCGAAGGAGAATTGGAAATAATTGGTCTTCGGATGCCACCAAGAATGCCTCTAGTATATGAATGTTGGTAGACTAAAGTGAAAGACAATCAAGAAGCGGACCAAAACATGTCTCAAAGACCATCTAGCCTACAAAACATAAAAACAAATTACTGATGAGGTACACTATCATTAACTGCAAGATAAACAACCAAAATAATAAGGTACAATAAACTATTATTAAAGTCTGCATAAGGTACGATAAACTATTATATATAGTAAAATTAAACACAAACATCGTTATTGAAGCATGCATAAGGTACGATAAACTATTACTCAATTTATTTTACAAACTTACATCATTATTGAAGACGTTATGCGCTTTGTGAGTCTTGTAGTCGCTGAACTAGGAATATAAATCTGAAACGTGAGCGTTCACTCGACCGAATAATTGTTCAGGAGTAATAAGACGCTCAACAATAGGCATAGGTCGTCGACAATGCCTATGTACTCTAGCGCTACGTGAACTTTCAACTGGTGCATTATGCTCATGATAATTGCTCTCATCATCCACCTAATAAGGTGATCATGGACGATGAAGAGGCATCCTAAAATTACAAACATTGGAAAGACTTAAGAAAAATGTTTAACCAAAAATTGTCTTAAACAATTCATAAACACATAAATAAGTCTCAAAATAATATATAAATTCAAAAAATAATTAGTACAATAAAATTTGAAGTGTTTAATTTAAAAATATAAAATTCTCATAATACAGTATTATTTGCACGTTATTAGTTTCCAATTTCTACGAAATCGCACATGTGGGTCGCATAAATTCATACAAATTGCACTACGTTGTTCTTGTGAAATCGCGGGTAAATCGCATGATAAGTAGATGTTTACGCGTCAAATCTATAAATCCTCTAAAACTACTAATTTCTAAAAATAAACATTTAAAACGAAAATCTATACCCAACTTAAACAGCAAAACTAACTAGAAATTAAACAAATAGCTACAAATACATGAACATTTGATTTTTAAAATAAAACTTTTAATCTCTAATAACTCTAAATATATCGAACGAAATTAAAAAGAACCTACATCAATAACCAAGTAATACGTCTGAGGTTTGAATACTCTGAAAAATTATGGTGTTTTGGGATCTTAATTTAACATAAAAACTAATTATATAAAAAATAAAAATTAAATAAAAATTAAATTCAACTCTAACACAGTTAGGTCTGGAATATAGGATAGATAACATCTATTTTTATATTTTATTTAATATAATGTTAATTAAATATATTTATATATTCTGTTTTTAAATATATTTTTGATTTTTGTATATATGTTAATAGATTTTTTATATTTTATTAAATTCTTCAATATTTTTTAGTGGAATTATTTTCAATAATTTTAGTTATTAGTATAATATTTAAACATCATTTTATTTTATGTTGGTTATTTTTTTTTTTAAATTATAATAAATGTTTTACTTTTTATAAGTTTTATATGCGAAAAGAAAATAAATTCTTTTTTGTAGCGCATTATTATTTTACTATTTTGAGAATTTAAGTTGAATTTGATTTTTTTTAGAATTTAGTAAAAAATAGTATTAATTTTATAAATAAAAGATTGAGAAAAAGTTCGTCCTACAATAATATTGAAGTAAACTTTTTTTCAAAATCAAAAATTTGTTTATAAAAAAAATTCTCTTTACTTCCAAACAAAAATAACGCCAACTAAAACCTAACAAGAAAAAGTCTTAAAATAGAAAAAAAAAACCCGACTTATTTATAAAATTGATATTCCAAAATAGTTAACCAATTAAACATAACTCATTAATTACAACCTTTTATAACTCTTCATGTTTTTTAGAAAACAACTTCACAATGTACAAGTGATCGGGTATACTAACACTACCAATATAGAACCTATATACCGCCAATTTCTTTTGCAGTCTTAGTGCATTTTGCATAAAATATAAATAGGTTCACATCATCGATACCGAGGCATTATACAACTAGTGACTTTCGTAATCCTAGTGCATTAGACACCGATAGTACGTTTGACACGGCCAGTGCCTTTCGTACTAATGGGACTTTTGGCACCCCGTGTCTTTCACATTTTGACACCTATTGTATGACCAGATAATGATGTATTATACCGTGACGTCGGTGGATTATACAACGTATACCGTCTGACAAGCTTTATCTTTATCTTTTTTATGCTACCGTTTAAATTTTAATAATTTTTCATTGTTTAAGGTTAATGATACTAGTGGAATGCCAGAGGATTATAATATCGATTATAGTGATTTTTTTGGTATGATAGTCTACTATTCGCAACAATAATTGATTGTTTGGGTTACTGACTGTTGCCGGAAAAAAATAACGACTTCGCAATTGCATTAAGACATCACGAAGATGCAAAAAATATGATATTTTTATACTATTAGTTTAGTACGAGAGATCCGGATCGTATACAAAGTTCGTAAAGCAAAAATATCTTAAAATATATTCAACCAAAATATAAAAAAATATGGATGTGCTTTAAAACCTAAAAATATATGATAACTCACAACGAATCGTCCTTATAGTTTGTATGCATGGTCACAATCATGAAATTGCGAAATTTGATAGAGGTCATTCATACTTGAGACATTTTTCAAAAAAGAAATTAGAATTTGTACTTAGTTCTACCAACATGGGAACCCGTCATCGGGATATTTTGGACGAAGTAAAAAAGTTTGAACACTAACAAAAGATAAATTTAAGTTAGAGATTATAGGGATTGGATAAGCCAGACAACCCTAATTCCAAGAAATCTGATTTGGAGGTCAGAAAACATGTGATACAAAACCGCAGAGGCAAGGGTCGAAGAGGAACCAAAATTTTATCATTTATTTTCCTCCAAATATGGTAGATAATCGCACCAAAACAGGCATGCCATAAGTAGCGTCAAGTAGAGGGATGCCAGTTAGAGGCCTCTTAAAATTATGCTTATCAAAAGGGAACCCAAGCTTTATACTTGCCAAATCTCATATACTTTGGGAAAAACTAAAGTTATAGATGATATGATTGATAGTTTCAACATTGAAATTGCATATGATGTAAGTTGAGAGAGTATCAAATCTCCAACTCAAAAGCTTATCGCGGGTAGTCAATTTGCCTTGGATAGCAAACCAAATAATAAATAATTGATGAGGAATGTTTAATTTATGTCATACTAACCCCGTTCATCTGACACAGAAAATGAGCATATGAATACATTCGAGGTGTCTTTGATCGTGAATTTTGGAGATGTTTTCTTAGCAATCCGGTAGTGGACATCTTTAAGGAGGATGCTAAGAGGAGGACAAAAGTTGATGATGTTGTGGATTTCTTGTAAATGATATTATGCATGTGGTGGGTAACAATAGAAATAAAGATAAATGAAAGATTAAACCATAAGAAGATATTCTGCTTCTTGTCGATCGTTATCTTGAACAAATTAATTGCTGGATGGATAAGAGATAAAAAATTTCCTCAAAGTCCAAGAGGGAAAATAACCAATGTTAATTGTCCAGAAGTTATTATATTTAATTTTCTCGGTTTTAATTTAGTCACACCAGATAGTGATAGAGTTATTACTAATAATAGACCATAAAAGCTTAAGAACGACTACTTGATTCCATATTTTTAGATCAAGAATTCCAAGGTTTTCGTCTTACAGGGGCAATATAACATTAAACCAGACCACCTTAGCCTCCGATATTTTCATCTCGTGGCCCGACCAGAGGACACGACAAAACTATTCGGAGAGTTCTTTGAGAATCCTCAAAGGGAGAATGAACATAGAAGACTAATACATTTGGCCAACAAAAAGAATTAATTTGATGAACTGGAGATGGCCATCGCATGAAAGATGTTTGGAAGTCCAATAGTCAATAATCGTGGTAATATTATGAGTAAAGAGACAACTATCTGTATGTGAGAATCGACCAATGAGAAGGGGAACTCCTATGTATTTAACTAGAAAAGAACCAACCATAAACTCTAACAAGTTGATGAGGTCAAGCTTGAGGGTTGAATTGATCCCAGAGAAGAAAATTTGATTTTTTTTCAGGACTAACTTGGAGGTCGGAGTTAGAGAAAAAGTAATTGAGACCTTATTTGATAAGAAGTAAGGAGATAATATCGTCATGTCAGAAAATCATTAATTCATCTGTAAAATAGAGGTTCGCTATTTTGAGTTTATGACACTTCTAATGAAAGTTGAATTTTCTATCATTATTTTTCTCCTTAAAAATGTAAGATAAAACTTGCACAATGAGACTGAAAGGAAATGAGAGAGGGGATCGTGATGTCTAAGGCCTTTCCTTCCATGTAAATTACCATAAGGATCAATATTGATGTTAATTCTATAAGAGAAAGTGGAGATACAATGGATAATTCAAGTGATCTTCTTCTCCGAGAAGTCCATACAGACAAAAATATCAAGAATGCGGTATCATCGAATGTTCTCAAAAGCTTTCATAAGCTCAATTTTAAAGGCGATTCTTTTTTCCTTTGGAGTTAAAGTGGTGCCCCCTAAAAAGTTCTCGGTAGAGTAAACTATTATCAGAGATGTTTCTATCGGTCACAAATGCCGACTGGAAATTGTCAATCGGGTAGCGGGAATAATTTTTTACTGTTAACTAAACTTTTAGAGATTATTTTGTAAACGAAATTGCATAAATTGGCCTGAAATCAGAGGCATATGTGAGAGATCCATTTTCTGGGATAAGAGAAATAAAGGTAGAATTCTAAAAAGGTTCCATACGATTAGAATTGAAGAATTTGTATATATCGTTACATATATATTATTACCCACGATGTTCCAACAATTCTTAAAGAACCCGGAATTGAACCCATCGGGGCCATGTGATTCATTACTTTGAATACTTAAAAATCACATCTTTAATCTCATTGCATGTTACCAAGCAAGTCATAGAGGTCTTGTCTGAAGAGTTGACCCTGATGAGATAAGGGTAAATACTCTAACCAAACCCGAGTAACCACGAATGTGCCTAGTACTAAGTAGAATTTTAAAGTGACAAACCATGACGTTGGTAACCCCATAAGGATCGGTGATTAACTCACCCTAATTGTTAGAAATTGAGACAAGTTTGTTACGTATGAGTCGCGTTTTGATGTTGTTGTGAAAAAAGTTTAATGTTCATATTCCCGAGATTGAGCCAGTTTTTTTTGGATTTTTGCTTAAGAAAGGAATTTTTGGCTCTACTAAAGATAATGAAACTCGAGAAATCCTCGATTTCTTTAGGAAAAAAGAAAAGAGTTTGTAGGATTTTGGGCAAGAAGGAATTGGGCACTGAATATATCTTTTTGAGCATTAGAAACGCGTGAGATAATGTCGTTATATTATTTACGGTTGAGCTCTCTAAGAGTGAATTGAAGGCGGATAAGTTTTTGGGAGACTAGGTTCATACCCTGCCCTGAGCTTGGAAGGTTCCAGATAGAGGAGACAATATCTTTGAAATTGGGGTGTCATTTCCACATATTGAAAAATTTGATAGAATTTTGTTAAAGCCTACGCTGGGTGCCAAGGTTAAGAGTGACAATGGTATGGTTAGTGGAACGGGGGAATCCGTAGTAAACGGAAGACAAAGAGAAAGACTCTTCTCAATCGTTATTGACTATTTCTTGATCAATCTTAGAGAAGATACAATTAATGTAATTTATGTTAGACGAAGTATAAAAAGAACCAGTGGACCGAAGATCACTCAGCTCACGTTGGTAGCAACAATTATTGAAATCATCAATCAGAAGGTAACCCAAAAAAATCCAGAAGTTATGATATTTCACTATGCAATGGACGACATGAAAAGAAAGAGATAATATGAAATAATGATCACACCAATAATAACCAAATCCTATATAAAAAAAATAGAAATCATAGTTAAGAACATAGTGCCGGAAAATTATCATAGTTTTAATATTATAGTCCACTTTGTGAATGCGTAATTTGATTTGGACGAGAATTATGACAGAAATATTACTGTTTATTATAAAGTGAGTTAAGTTTTTAAATACTTAAAAGAAATTACTCAATAAAATCTAAAAAAGTTAAAAGAAAATGTAATGAGACATGTTGACATTATGCCCGTTAAGGGTTGGTTAAAAAATTAAACGTTTTTATAAAAATTATAGTTTCAGTCTTCCCTCTGCTTCACAGAATCAAGTTATGTATTAACGAAGTAAATTATATATTCGCTAGCATTTAGATTTACACTTCCCATAAATTTTGAGCATAAGACATAAGTATCCAATAAAGCAATTGTTATATGATTCCCATTTTACACCTAAGTTCTATGCACTACACCAGTTGTTGTTACTAACTAAATTGGCAAGTAAAGAATGTATATACTACTACAAACTGTCTAGACTTTCAAATTCTAAATGAAAACATCGCATTACTTGAAGTAGAAGTAGAAGCAGAAGCAGAAGAAGAAGAGAAAAACCCGGTTGAATTTGAACCGTCCGTCGATGTACTAGCTCCAGTATACAAATCAGATAAGTAATTACCAACATCTTCCGGGGTAAATCGGACAAATTTCCCTACACTCCTCAAATCCTTCTCTTTCTCCGTTACCATTAATCTATGCTTATTGTAAAAAATCCGATAAATCGGAATAATCTTCTTCGCAATCGATCCCTTCATCTCGTTTCGGAGCTGTGTATCGGGGATGACACACGAGCTGTTTCTCACGTATGCGCTTTCGAAGCTGGAGTTGAATTTGCTGAACCAATCCTCCGCCTCTTCTGTTGAGTTCGTCACCGTATGCGGCAGCGATTCGTAAACCGATCCCCACGCTAACCGCTCGTAATTGGCCGCGAACTGCCGTAGTTTAGCTTCTTGCTTCATGATCCAATCCTCGCCGAGTAAGTACTTAAGGTTAGACGTACGTACTCCATTGACGATGTGTTGTAGATTGTTGGCTAAGAAGAGGTACGAGAGAGAAACGTTTTTGTAATGTTTCGATTTGTCATCGAGTTTGCAGAGAACAAACAGGATGAGTTTAGCGATGAGGTGAGAGGTCACCGGTACGGGGAAATCGTCGGAAGTTGAGATCTGGAAGTAAGATTTCGGCAACAACGTATTCTCCGGTTGTAGTGGTGAATTGGCTCCGATGTCTTCGAGTACGTTGCTGTAATCAGCGAGGAGAGAGAGGTAATGCGTCGATGAAACCGTTAGTGGATGAAGTCCTCCTCCTGGCACTAGAAGCTTCGAAGAGTTCTTTTGTATACTCGATTGGAAATCAGCGAGAAGAAAACGCACTGACTGGCTGAGTTGAATCAGCGAGTTTAGAGCTGTAGATCTGACGTCAGAGGCTGAAACTGAAGAGAAAATCGACTCGATCTCCTGCCAGTGTTTCGCGATCGCCGTGTACATATCGAGCAGGCGGAATATTTTCTCCGGCGATAAAAATTTCTTGTTCTTGACCACGAGTTGAGGGAATTGCAAAAGAAGTGTAGCTCCTTCTTTGGAGATTTCGTTGAACGTCGAGTCTCTGATAGTGCTAGAGGACACAAATACGTTATCGCAGAGGATTTTCTCGCCCACGAAGAGCGTCGATATTGCCATTTTCATAGCTTCTAACCAATTTTCGATTTTGAATTCAAGCACTTCGGAGTCGAGTTTGTTAAGTTTAGAAGCACTCAGCTTCTCGACGCCAAGCCGGTAAATTCCTTCGTTGATGATAGATTTTCGAATCAGTTTGTATATATCAACGCAATCTTTTGCGTAACCTGACCCTATCATACACTCGGCGATGGATCTCAGATTCATCATCACAACCGACGACACCTCCTCAACTTCAACAATAGAATCACTATCGCTATCATGATCATCATCCGAACTGATCGATCGAGCAGAGATACGTGACGATCGTGTGGATACAGATTCAGGATCTAACTGCGCTCGATTCATCGACAGAATCTGGTAAAACTCTTTTTGCAATCTTTTCATAGCCATCCGCATCAGATTCTGTGCTTTTGCTAGCTTCTGATCTGATTCCGATTCTTGAGAAATCAATAACCCCATAACTTTCTGCAGGTCGTTAACACATTGTACAAACCCCATAGCTTCGAGTTTGCTTTCGTAGAATAAAGAAGTCACTTTAGCATACGTGGAGGAATCCGGATTCCATTTGGTGATGATCTCCTCTGCTCTTTCTATTGTCTGTTCGATACTCAAGTCGGAGAAACTGTGCCGTGGCGTGGTGATAGTTGATAGAGAGGCTCTAGAAGGAGAGTATTCGTCGCGGACCATTGAATAGGACGGCGTTTTTGAAACGCAGCAGAGATTTCTCATATTTTTCATGTCAGTGTTTTTATGGAGCTTTTCGTTGTTTTCCTTTTATCATGGAATTGAACTTGCATGGCTGGTAGACTTATATAGTTATGTGCAAGTGGTTGATACACGACGGAGTCCTTAACATTGGATATAGACTTTTTGACTTTTAGTGTCATATCATCATCTATGACCCGGCCAAAGTATTACGCGTCACATATATAAATTCTTGTCAATATAATATACGAAATAAGTTGAAAACCTGATTTGTCCATGTACATATTACACAATACATTATTAGTTTATTACACATATATAGACTCCTGTCTTAAAGATTTAAAATATTAGACGATATAAGTTGAAAACCTGATTAGTCCATAAACATTCTGATACAATATAAATATAGTATACGATAGAAGTTGAAAATCTGATTAGTCTTGATTCGATTAATTCTTATTCGATTTAGTTTTTCTTTTATTGACAAAGTTGAAATTGCTTAAATAGTCGGAAATAGTTATATCAAATTGAGTTTTGACAAAATTAATATGGTTTTGGATATTTTTTTTAATTAAAATACAAATTAATCTATTTTCTTTTTAATAATTTATTTAATTTACAAATCTGTTATGGAATTTCTAAACTTTTATAATTCAGCAAACAATTACATAAGGATCTATTCATATTTTTTTTAATTCAGATATCCATAAACAAAATAAAATAAAATATGGATTTAGTACCATTTAAGATAAAAAATAATAATACTATTCTCATTTTTTTTTAATGAAGGAGTATATTGAATAGAATGAAAAATCCAAGCCTAATTAGGCAAAATTACAAAAATTTGAACTCTAAACCCGGGAAACCATCGTCTTCCCCAAAAACCAACCCTAAAACACAAATTAACCCTAATCGACAAGCCTCAGATAACCTAAATTGAGACTCTCCAAGAAGGTAATAGCCTTCAACTTCGATGGAGCCTCAATGTCATTGAAATCAAGGTCAGTATGGATCTTCAATGTCTCCTTGGCCACCCAATCAGCTCCATGATTCTGCTCCCGGAAAACGTGCCTCACCACCATCTCTGATTTGATAAGCCTCCTGCAGCAACTTAGCAAAGAATCAAACCAAGGAGACCCACCAAAGGACAATAGACTGACCAGGACTTGAGAATCGATTTCGACGTCTACTCTCTCTAACCCCATACTACTGCAAAGCCTCAAACCATCCAGTAAAGCTCGACACTCTGCTATCAATGGAGTTCCTTTGCCATACAGCCTGCCACGACCTCTATAATGCCACCATTCCAGTCTCTTAATACTATTCTCCACTTAATAAAATAAAAGATAAAAAACAATACTATTATCTACTTCTATTTTTCATGTTTTTCTAAAAAAAATCAATTTCATTCGAATATTTACCATCTAAGATCCAATAATATCTCAAATACTCCTACTTAATCATATATAAACTTTTGTTTATTACTTCATTCTTTTCCCATATTTGTTTCTCTTTCTATTCTATTACGTCATTGAAGAGTACCATAATATTATAAGTGAAGATTCAATTTTGTATTCGATTTCTTGTTTTTCTTTTGTTTTTGTATGATTTTGATTGTGTTTTACTTTTGTTTTTGTATGATTTTGATTGTATTTTTACTTGATTTCGAAGTTTGATATTGGATATCTATTTAGATAAGTCGATTTGTGTGCTTAAGTAACTCGATTTTTTTATTTCGAAATAAGTAACTCGAGATCTATTTCTTTTGTGATTTTTGGTATTCTTTTGATATTACTTTGATTTTGTAGTGGAATTATTGTATTGCAGTAAGGTTTTGGTCAATTTTAGTGTGTTTGTATGTTTCTGCAAATTAGTACGAGTAAGGGTTTCGAGTTCAAACGAAGAAGATTAAGTAAGAAGTTGTGAAACCACTTTTACTTTACATACTGATAGTTGCGAAATGTATTTTTTCTCTTATACTGGTAGATGGAAAACCTGTTTATTGCTAGATGCGAAACGTTGGTGTTCTTTGTACTGATCGATGTTAGATGCCGAAACCATATAATTAGAAACTAGTATAAAATATATATTTTTTAAATCAGAACATATCATGTATGTTACTAGTTTTGTTCGTTTAAAAAAAACAATATTATTATCAGATCTTTTTTCTGAGGTCCGATTTAAAAGATACGAAATTTTAATTTTTAATTTTAGAGTGTACATGTAAAGATAATGGTTACGAAGAAGATGTGAAACCTTCATTTTACTAGATGCAAAACATTTATAAGTTTGTACTGGTAGATGTCAAACTAGACAATTATGATAGATGAGAAACCAGACCAACTATGATAGATGCGAAACCATGCATATGATAGATGTGAAACCATACATATGATAGATGCGAAATCATATAATGAGAAACTAGTGTAAGATATAACAAAAAATCAAAATATATCATGAGTGGTATTAATTTTGTTCGTCTTAAAAAACCAAAACTAATGGTGTTTTTTGATTTTTTTTCTAAGTTACGGTCTAAAAGATACAAACTTTTTAATTTTTAATTTTAGAGTGTAAACAAGAAAACGAAGAAGATGTGAAACCTTTGTTTTTTGCTGAATGTGAAACCTTTCTAAGTTTGTACCCGTAGATGTGAAACCATGAAATTATGATAGATGTGAAACCAGACCAACTATGATTCATGCTAAACCAGACCAACTATGATACATGCTAAACCAGACCAACTATGATACATGCGAAATCATATAATGAGAAACGAGTGTAAAATATAAATTTTAAAAAAATCAAAACATATCATGAGTGGTATTAGTTTTATCGTTTTAAAAAATAAAACTAATAGTATTTGTTTTTTGTTCGTATTACAGTTTAAAAGATATGGACCTTTAAAGTTAAAATTTTAAAAAATAATTAAAAAAAAAGAGAATCTACAGGTGTTTGCTTGGTTTTATATATAATAGTATTTTATGTACAAAATATCTTAATATTTGGGATTTTTATTAGTTTTAGGTTTGTTGGATGCGTCTTAAATAGTAAGTCTACCACCAACCTCAACCTTTTATTTTGTCTAAAATCATGAACTCCAACATCCTATATAATTGAAACTATAAACTGTGTAATAGCTAACACATAAATGTAATTTACTTCGATTTAAACACCTAAAAACTATTTTTGTAAATAATTTTTTTTTGTTAGTTTTGACATATGTTGAAGACGATGTTAATGATCTTAAATAGGCAATCTATCAAAATTAAAATTAAAATAATACATAAAATATAATGTGTACAATTATATCTATTTTTTTTTAAAAAAAAAATGTCATAATTGAAGTAGTAATTGGTATTTTTTTTATACCTTAAAAGAGTTTGGAAAGTTAAAAATTTTAAAAGAAGAAAATATATGAAGAGTTTATCAAATTATTGTTATAATTATTTTTTGTTAGGTGTAACAAAAGTTTTTATTAAATGATTTAAAAATATGAAAAGTATAAAATATGAGGAATTTCGCATCAATACCGAGGGAGGTAACAAAATAAATGAAAATCAATGTTAGATAATATATTTAAAAATTATAAAGTTTATAAAAATATATATATGAAAAAAAATTGTATTATTACTCAACTAGAGGAAATAATTCACTGCAGTTACTGTAATAAAGACACATTGTCTTTCAAAATATTTATGATTGCTTTTTAATTCAATAAGTTAAGTGGATCATAATAAATAATTTAATGTTATATATTATTTAACAAAATATCAGATTTATAATTAATTTTTCTTTGGTCAATATCCAGAAAATGTATTAGTTTTTGAAAAAGCAAATATGTTTTTTAAATCATTATTTTTACAAAAAAAGTTTCAATTGGTTCATAATTTTTAAAATTTTGTTAATGTTTAAAAATATTTTTTTAAATATATATTTTTTATTTATTTGTTATAGTTTTACAAATCCGCACATATATGATTAAAAGAAAAGTATGTGATGTAGCCCAGAAAGTCCAAACAAAAGTCTTATTTATTTTATTTTATTTTATTCAAATATCTTATGTATGTAAATCAAATCTAATTATATTAAGATTTGATTTTATTTGATTTTATTTGATTTTAGAATATTTATTTTATTTACTTGTATTCTAATTTAGGGTTTTGAGAAGCTATTATATAAAGCCTCTTATGCCTTAAGTTATTTTAAGTTTTTGGAATAATAGATTTTTTTATCTCTGAAAATTTCACTCTTTGTTACCCTTAGATTAGGGTTTCATCATGTTACCCTTAAATTAGGGTTTCATCTATCGTTGCTTCTTCTTCTATTTCCGCTGCGTCATCAGTATGGATAAAGAGTTTAGGTTTCGTTGGCGATGTCAAAAATTAAAAATCTATAATTTATGTTTTATGGATGATTTTATGATTTTTTTTACCATGAGGATATCAAATTCTCCCGTGTGCTTTTACAAGTTTTCTCTTTTTTATCTCCAAATTAATCCCATAATAATGTTTTCTTATATATGACGTGTAGTAAGATGACAAAAGTCCTACCATGTTGTCTGTAAAATACATTTGCGTCCCCCTCCCCCTCAGTGCAAGGTATGTGCCTTCTTCTGATTGCCAATCGTTAATGGACCGTATGTTTTCTGAGAAATATGCTTGGATTTATAACCATCTATCCTATAGAGGAAACCACAACTCATTGTTTGTATGTTGTTCGTTGACCAAGTCTATTGTTATTCAATTATGATCCTCCTGCCGAAGGTCTTTAAGAATGTTTTCAATAATCCTAGAAATTTATATGGTTTGGGAGGAGATGAAAGTATCAGGTGTTAAAGTTATTTGGAACAAGGCTATCGTGCTCGTTCAAGTTGGCGATCTTAGAATTATGGACCTAATTATTAGTCCTTAAAAATATGTGATATATTGTTAATGGTCATGATCATTCATTATGGGTAAATTATATCATACATAATAAAATTAAAAATAATAAATTCTAGAAATACATCATCTTTGTATAAGGATGGCAATGGGTCGGATTCGGACCGGGTTCGGGCTGACCCGCTTTGGTTTCGTTCTTTTTTACTCGAACCCAAACCCGGCCCGAACCGCTACGGGTTTAATATTTTCAAACCCGAGTCCGCCCCGTTTATGTCCGCCGGTCAGCCCGACTCGGCCCGCAAATATTGTTTTTACTATTCGGGTTACCAAACCTGTCTCACTGCTCAAATTTGACTTTATTTTTAATTTGAAACAAAAGTTTTAAGACATAAATTTTTAAACCAACGTACCTAAAACACAATAGCAGAAGAGAAAACCATCTAAAGAACTTGAAAAGTTAGAAATTAGGATTTGGAGTATATATATATATAAATATATGGAATTAGTTTATGGAAAAAGAATATAATTAATAAATATATTATTGACTATAAAAGTAAAATAATAATTACTCAAATACGGTATATTATTGGTATACATATAAATGTTAGTCTTCTAGTAATTAGTAAGTATATTTATTTTAGTTATATTTTACAAATTTACAATTATTATTTTTATATTTGCGGGCCGGGACGGGTTGGACAAATTAAAAATCCATACCCGACCCGCCTACGGGTCACAATTCGTATATCCGTACCCGCCCCGTAAATGTTCGGGCTGGACAAAGCCCGGCCGGGTCGGGCCGGTTTGGGCCGGTTCGGACCAACATTGCCACCCCTATCTTTGTACTTTTAAATACATATTTTAAATATTCATTTTATTACTTTTTAATTTTTTAAAACTAATGTAGTTATGTTTGATGAGTTCGGATTATCGAGTCACAGCTCATTGTGTTATCCGGACAAAGGCAATTCGGACATAAACATACCACTAAATTATCCGGACAGGACAAAAGTAAAGAAACACATAAACACCTTTTGACTAAGCTATGTGCTAATCAGCTTAAAAGATTAATAGATCCTTAAACTCGACCTGGTTCCATAACTTGACCTGTAAGCCCATGGGTCATTAATTAAACATATAAATACCCCAACTACTTTAATTAATGGGGGTAATGAACATTTAATACAACCAGACTGCTCAAATCTCTCAATACTTTATACCAAACACTTAATACTCAAAATACTTTGCAACACACTTTACAAAATTACCCCCAACCCAAAATAAACCAAATTATCGACCATAGTAGGAGCACGACGGTGCCTGAATCTTGCATTCAAAACCAGTAGAAAAGACCTGTCTGGATGGATTCGAACGAGCAAATAAATCCACCACCTGTGGTGGAGGTAGTTGGGGAAAACAAAGAATACACTATCGAAGAGCGAGACAAGTTAAGAGCAGAAATAGAGGGGTTGAGGGCCATAAAACAAGCGAAAATAGGTATAAAGGAGAAGTCAAGGGCGTCGACCATCCATCATACTGACAATCCTAAGGAGAATGATCCATCAACAAAAACTCATTTGAGTTCAAAAAAGACCCATGTCAGTTCTAAGAAGACTCACCGGTCCAAACTGGTTTAAAGCTCAGATTCTGAGTCCTTCAGCAGCTATTCGAACAAGGCTAAGCTTGAGGAGTCTTTGTCATCAAGCAATGATGAAGGGAGGTCCAGGAAGAAACAAAAACTAGTTAAAAATATTCAAGAAAGAGAGATAGACATGGAAGACTTAAAAGGCATATGGGCAAAAGGTCATCTCACAGCCACAGTCACAGGCATGTGGATCAGTTGTTGATCGATCCTTTTGCTTTTCAGACTGAACCAGGTATCTTTGCAACACCTGATGAAGACATAGTCTTCACTCGTAATAGGAATTAAAGACAATCGCTATTGTCTGCCAAGATACTGTCCGGAAACCTACCCAAAAAGTTTGACAATTCCAAAATTGAGAACTATGATAGGAGTAAGGATCTGGACAATCATCTGGAGAAGTTTAAGAACTTCATGATGAATTTTGATGATGATGACAAACTTCTGTGTAGAGCCTTCTCCCAATCTTTTATGGGAAGTGCTCTTAAGTGGTACAACAGTTTACCCCAAGGGTGTATCCGAAACTTTGATACATTCTGGGTTGCCTTTTGAAGGCAATTTATGAGAAGTAAGGAGGTGAAGGGCAATGAAGATACTATCATCCATTGTGCCCAAGAGCCAAATGAGTCCTTAAAGGACTACATAAGTCGGTTCGTAAATACCAAGAACGGGTTAACAGATTGTTTCGAATATGTGGCAATTGCTTCTTTGAGACAAGGGTTGAAGCCTGGGAATCTGGCTGATTCGGTGACCAGGAAGAAGGCCATGACTTGGGGTGACCTGTTAAATCAGGTGGGAAAGCAGACTAACGTGGATAAACCAAGAAAACCAAGGTGCACCGTCCGGTGAGGTCCACCCCAGCAGCTCAAAACCAAAAACAGTCCTGGTATAAGGCTAAAAGTGCCGGAAAAGGGTCTAATAGGGCTAAGCAGGCTCAATCCAACCAAAATCAATCTCAAAGTCAGCAGTCGAGGAGTAAAAGAGGTTCTTGGGTTCAACCGGAGTGTTTTTGAGAATTAAAAAAGAATGTGACCATAATTTATGACAAGACCAAGGATGAGGTCTATTTCTGGAAACCAGCAGCACTGTAGTCTCCCAGAGACAGTCGAAATACTTATTTTTGGCAATATCACAATGATATTGGCCATAACACCCAGGACTGCAAGACTCTGAACCAGGAAGTACATAATCTCATTGAAAGAGGTAAGTTTGGGGCTTATGTCAAAAGAAGAGGTGGAAACAGGCCTGATAATGCTCCTCGAACTGGGCCTCAGAACAATGCGGGAACATCTGCTCCGGAGGGGGCAATGATGATCATTGAAAGATTTGATATTGATTCGGAGTACCTGGATCCTAATCCAACCCGAAATAAAATAAGGGTCATAACAGAACAAACTAAGAGGGTGTCCGGACGCATTAGTTTCTTTGAGTCACTCACTATATTTGGAGGGGATACCATGACAGCACCAACTCCTTCATCAAGGAAGAGTTATTTGGAACAAGGCTATCGTGCTCGTTCAAGTGGGCGATCTTAGAATTATGGACCTAATAATCGTCCTTAAAAATATGTGATATATTGTTAATGGTCATGATCATTCATTATGGGTAAATTATATCAAACATAATAAAATTAAAAATAATAAATTCTAGAAATACATCATCTTTGTATAGGGATGGCAATGGGTCGGGTTCGGACCGGGTTCGGGCCGACCCGCTTTGGTTTCGTTCTTTTTTACTCGAACCCAAACCCGGCTCGACCCGCAACGGGTTTAATATTTTCAAACCTGAGCCCGCCCCGTTTATGTCCGCGGGTCAGCCCGACTCGGCCCGCAAACATTGTTTTTACTATTCGGGTTGACCAAACCTGTCTCACTGCTCAAATTTGACTTTATTTTTAATTTGAAACAAAAGTTTAAGACATAAATTTTTAAACCAACGTACCTAAAACACAATAGCAGAAGAGAAAACCATCTAAAGAACTTGAAAAGTTAGAAATTACGATTTGACCTGATGCTTCAGTTTCGAAGGGAGCCTCTTCGATGCTATCTTCCATTACATCTTCCATCACTGTGGAAGGTTTATCACTTGCCTTGGATAATAGAGGACCAGCTTCTGGCACTAAAGGTTGTTCGGATTAATGAGCGTTTGTTGTTTCTAAAGGTTTGGTTTCCGATTGAGGTTGGGATCCGGAGGACTTAGCCCTTGGGGCTGCTTTAGATGCCTCAGCTCCGGAGGGCTTATCTTTTGAGACTGCTTTAGATGCCTCCGATCCGGAGGGATTTGACAGTGAATTAGAATTTTTAGCTTTGGTTAGACGAGTCGTCCGGTGTGGGGTTAACTTCTCCAGGGATTTATCAACATCTGAACCCATAGCTAAAAAAGGGAAGGTTTTCTGACGCTCGAAACCGTATTTTATTTAGCAACAGAAGGTTGAGAATCCTGAACAGAAGAGCCTGAGGGGAGAGGAGAGAGGCTTGGTTTTAATAATTGTCTGAGCTTGGGATTTCTAGAAGAGGATGATCCTTGGTCAGCTTCTTGTGTTGGTTCACATGACTTCTCACTTAGGGAAACTGAGATACCGACAATAATACGATTCTCCCTTTCAACTTTTCTAGTCTTTTCTAGCTCTAACAAGTTTAATCAGCCGTCTTTGATAAGTGTGGTTCTTGCGGTGAACATAAAAGTCTTCAAAGAACAAGGTTGAAGATAAGTGTGAGAATCTCTCTCTAGAAAGTTTTTGAGTGATGAAGACAATAGAATTATGAAAAGGGATTTATATAACAGTAGAAAAAAGTAACTGTTACCTAGGAGGAGTTGAAAAGGTTTGGTAATGATTAAAGACGGCGCAAATGTGTGAAGGATTAAAATGCCTAGGTAACTTTCTAGACTTACTGGGTGTGCCGATCTATAAAGAAAAACGGCTGGTAGATCGAACAAGATTGTGACACGTGTCCCATATTCCAAGAAGAAAACTCTTAGAATTCTGGAAAGAGAAGTCAGTTTGGATAGACTTCGAACTGAGTCAACAATGAGAATAAACCTCCCAGTACGAAGTACACAGGCAGATCGGACAAAGTCACTACTGTCTTAGCAGATTTTTTAGTCCTACCAAAGATATTTGACAAGGGCTAAAAAAAGGGCTACTGATGAGTTCGGATTATCCAGTCACAGCTCACTGTGTTATTCGGACAAGGGCAATTCAGACATAAACGTACCACTAAATTATCCGAACAAGACAAAAGTAAATAAACGCCTAAACACCTTTTAACTAAGCTATGTGCTAATCAACTTAAAAGATTAATGGATCCTTAAACTTGACCCGGTTCCATAACTTGACCCGTAAGCCCATGGGTTCTTAATTAAAGATATAAATACTCCAACTACTTTCATTAATGAGGATAATGAACATTTAATGCAACCAGGCTGCTCAAATCTCTCACTACTTTACACCAAACACTTAATACTCAAAATAATTTGCAATACACTTTACAAAATTACCCCCAGCTCAAAATAAACCAAACCAATATTCAATCAACAATTTTGGGCTTTGATATTTGGTCTTTCCCTTCTTGGCTCGTGATCAAGTGTGGTGTTCATATAATCCGGATATCTAATATAATTTAGTATTAAGGTTTCAAACCTAATTTAATGTTTTTTTGTTGGTCCAACCAGAGTAGGCCTAAACCCTCCCTCCACCCCCATCATGTTTTGTATGTCGAAGATAAAGGCATTCGTTACCATTCTCTCAGTTGTTTCTAAAACGTTGGATAACACTCTTATCTGGACTTCGAATGGTATGAAACAAGTTCGTTAAATACTTACCAGACTTTGAACTCTAAACTCCCTAACGTCGCTTGGGTTAATTTTGTATAGTCCATAAAAAAACAACAAACAAATTGCATGTGTAAGTTTTTACCCATGGGATCCAATTTCGAAGAAATGGTCGACCATTTGGCTTGAAAATTATACCTGAAAATGCTCTTACTTTCGACTAATTTGGTTGAAATTAAGTATTTAAAGTTACACTTAAATTTCAACCCCTTCGAAAGGAAGTAAATGTTTTGGGACGTCTTCTAACATCTAATTTTGGCTCATTATGTCAAAATTAAATGCATTTATATTTCTCTAACATTGACTAATTCTGCCTAGGTCGAAATTCTTAAATATTTTAAAGCATATGATTTCAAATTCATAACTAAAATAAAAATATAAAATGATTTAATATAGTTATTATTCATTAGTTTGGAGTTACAACATAGATGTTTAACGATTGTTTTGGTTGTCAAAGTTTTAATGCGGTCAAAATAAAAAATTGTAGAATATACGATTATAGTAGAATACGTATATAAATTCCCGTCTCATGCATATTATACTAAATCGGAGCTTGAAAAAATGGGTAGCACACAAAGATAGAGAAACGGGGGTACACGACATATACAATTATTTATGACAAAGGACAAATGGTATATCTCAGAGTTTTTTTTGTTTATGAGAAGTCTCATAAATAAAAATAAAACCTAAATAAAGAAAGATAAAATCCAGAGGCAAGAAAAAATCGCATATCATTTTAAACCCATATCTCATCTAACCGGTATTGAATTATTATTTTTAGAAATTTTATGCAAAAAGCACAACAACGAACTCGTGACTTACCTGGGCATAAATTTGAATAAATATGAAGAAGATATCAGAAAGTAATTGTCTATGATTGGTGCCCACCCTTGGAAATCTTAGTCGTTTTCAAAAATATAAAAACTCAGTTACATATCTAACATACAAAATATTTATAATGCAAGGCATAAACATCATACATTTGAGTTATGAGGTAAATCTCAGTTGCAGTAACTGTTGAGAAAAATAATGGGAAACAACTACATCAAATGACATAGGATAAAAACTAATGGGTCTAAAGTTATTACAAATCTATTTTTCACACACATGATATCCATCGCATTATTAATTATATTTTTATATTTTCTGATATGGATTGTACATACAAGATTTCTATGTGTAAAAATTCATTGTTTATAATTGTTGTGGCTACTTAACGAGTTTGATATTTTGCATTGCATTTATTTTTATAGGTGTGGAAAAGTTGGCCAAGTATACTTGGGCATTTGATCGACTTAAGTACATGATATAAAATGAGTGCACATCATTGGATTTTATGGTGACATAGGTAATTGACATTGATGGGTGCAGTCGATAATATATTTATGGAAACAAGACACATACTATGAAAATAAAGCATTATCAGAAATATTGTAGTCAATACAAAGAAATTATTCCCTAAAGGAAAAGTACCGGATGAGTTTCAAGATGCTTAAAATAAGACGGTGTACTCAGAAACTTATTCGGAGCTGAATTCAAATTAACTACCATGAAGTAAATATTTATAGCTTATCTGAAAGCTTCAGAGTATGCTAATATATTTTGGTTTAAACCCTATGGCAAATGTTTTTTTTATATACACAGACTAATTATGTCAAGCACTACTGAACACACAATGTAATTGAATAAATCATTCATCCTTATATATTAACGTTAAAGTAATTGACATGATGTAACCGAACTAGTTATTTTCTTATACCAGTACTGAAGGTATGTATTAATCAATAAAATAATATACCGGGACTAATTAATTGAACTTTGAACCTTTCTCGGAATAAAATTGACATTTTGCTTTATAGTTAACACATGACAATAAATGCATCTTTCAATGAGTGTTGGTAAAATATATATTCTCACACAATGCTTGGGTATCAAAGAGTTGAAGGGTTCATTCTATAAGATATCCACTGATATTATATTAAAATAATACATATTGGCTAGTAAGATAATATCAACAAAGTATCGTATTGATGTGTTGCTAGAATGAAACATGATTTGATGATTATGTGCGAGATAACATCAATTGATAGATAATATAGTGTTATCACATTTTATATGATTGACAATAGTTGCGAACATATAACTTCGGTTATGAAAGAATAGTGCGACGAAGATAAATTTGTAGATAAAGAAAGCTTGAAGATCAGTGGTTTAGTCCATTATTATGATCGGAAGCGGATGTTTTATATCATTAAAATATTCTTAAAATAATTTATCTGAATTTAACTAAACCCGTTCAACCCAAATAACCGGCAAAAACAAAAATATATGCAAAAAATTGATTAAATTTAGTTCGACAAAATGAGAGAAACCTTATTTTGAACATGTAATCGAACAAAATAGTAGCACAACCGTACTATAACCCTCATAACACTTAAAGTACAATAAAAATATTAGACAGTCAAACAAAAATAAAATCTCGCCCAAAAATAGCAAACCCTCGAAGACACCAAAAAGTTTCAAAAAATAAATAGTCAACCTGAAAAGTTGTTGTATCTTAACCATCTACCTATGTATGTGCATCCGTAGAATAATAAGGTAACATATAGAATTATGGATGACAACCATTGTTTTATGATTATAACTCACTTTTATATTAGAACTCAAGAAGCATGACCGAATGTGAGATAATACCTAATGAAAGATAACCCGTAACGAATTATCTTTATACGACCGAATTTATGACATATATATACAAAAGGTTAAAATCTAAACTATTTAGGTTCAATTGATTCTCTCATGTTTCTTGTTTTGATTACGGGATGTCGTTTCCGATAATTTATTTTATGGTGACGATCTTATTTCAATGCATTGTATCTTTATATTTTTTAAAAGGGTGTTCGACTTATTTACTCCTTAAAGACGTTCCACCGTCGTCTTTAAGTGGATGAAACGAGATTTGAATTGGCCACCTGAACAAAAATTATATTATTAATCTACATAAAAATAATTATTAATATTTTATACGTTTAATATAAAAGGTAAATTTTCTAATAATATCTTATTTTATTTAATAAGTTGTCATCCAACCGAGTGGACCGATATTAGTCATTTATCATACATGACGTTCAATAATGCAATCAGTAATTGTTGGATTGATTTATTATCTGAATGTATTACAGATTTTCCCCAAATTTAGGATTTTATACAACAAAATAACATGGCTACAAATCTCACATAATACTGACCAACCTCTATGTTGTTATTTGTAACTTTATTGTGTTGTAATTCAAATTATTTGTATTAACAATATTTATGAATTATTAGTATTTTTTTCAATTACACTATTTTGAATATAAATATTCTCGAACGAACTAATATTTGATCCAAAATTTATTATCAAACTCATAGAAATGGTGCTTTTTTAGTTAAGCAAATGCTTTCAACCCAACCAGATATAATATATGTTCAAAATAGATGAATTTAATCAAGTATGTTAACAAATTATTTTATCTCATGCGATCGACATCAACTACATTAGGAAAGATATATATGATTTTGACCCATCAATAGGAAATTATATATATTTTAAACTTTAACCATCCTAAAAATACATAAGGCTTGCTTCATATTTCGATATCATGGGTTTAAATATGAAATTTTTTAAAGATGCATATGAATTTGACAGTGTATGTGGCAATCAGATGCCAAAATAATTTACCAAATGCAACGTATATCCTCTTAATGTTTATTTTCATAAACTATCTTATGTATTATTTGCAATTTTTTAGTTTTATTGGTGTTTTAGAATTATAAACTTTTGTAATTTTGAACTTTAAAATATATGTACTAATAGACAACATAAAACAAATCTCATATAAATACCCCAAATTTAAAAAATACGTACGAATAGCCAACATACAACACATATCCAAAACAAATCAATAGATTTCACAAATCTATAAATTAATCAAAACTAAAACCATAACCACCACTATCAACATACGCCTCCCGTATCATGATCACGTTCCATAATGCAGTACGAATTTATTCGAGTATCATACTTGGAAATCATCTCGTGTACTTGGGGACTACATTCTTATAGGTTGTATGCAATCTAGTTGAATGATCCATATGTACCGATTCAAATATTAGTTTTTCCTTAACTATAATCGAAGTAAAACATACTAAAGAGTTTTAGGAATTGAACTATCGTAGTCTACTTCCATAATATGCTGGCCAAAACCTAAAAAAACTGTATGATATCTATTTTGTATCCATAAAAATTTGGTATCCCAATCCATCTAACCCGCATTATTCTAATGCGCAAATGCGTTGACCCTTCCTTATCTCCTAGGAACTTTCTTTATAAGATAACACGATATGCATTACATATGGTTAAATCACTAAATCACGCGGTACAGTTATTACAGCTCGATCTTGTCACTCAACGTAATAACATAGTCAAAATATATTATATCGTCAAATGGTTTGATCGTCTGCATTAAATTCATTCATATTCTTCGTACGGTGTTTGGAAACGAATCTAACGCATTGTACAAGTCTGCCAACATTTACATTCTTCATATATGTTGATGAATTCATTTATGTCCTCAAGGGCATACAACCATTTTCCTTTTATTGTAGTCATATTCTTCTTGAAGAAAAAATGTTTCAAAATAAGAAACATAATTATGTAACACATTATAACTATATTATATGTTATTTTCTTGTCAAACTTAATTTTATAACACATTATGACTATGTTATTAGTTTTTCAGATTGAAATAATTAATATCTTTTGGTTAGTTAATTCAATAATAATATTTTAAATGTTTAAATAGTAATGCTATCGTCATCTCTAAGTTCCTGTCAGCCGCAATTTCCTACTAAGTATATAATTCACGTTTCAATAAATAGTTATTCAAGCATTTCAAATGTTTTCATCTACTAAATTATATAACTAATCAAACTTGTAATTGTTAGATATGGAATGGACTCTTCAAGAAGATAACCACTTGTTGCAGGCCATCAAGTATGTAAAATAAAAACGAGGTCGGATGAGACTAACGATGAGTTTTTTTTAATGAAGTTGTGGGTATATTGTATTATATGTACATCATTCATCACATGCCTCCTGGTCTCTATTATCGCTCATGTCAATAAACCCTCATTTTACCGGTAATACTATAATGCTTGTCATATTCTCCAACATGATCGTCATCTTCTCAATATAGAAATGAAAGTTATTTCCTGGATGCGATCTTTCCATAGATGTCCCTTCCAATGACTATTCGGGTTCTAGTGGCGTATCACGTCCAACATGGGGCTAAAGATAATAAAGTTGACTGCTTCCTCGACATCTAATTGGTAGCTCAAGTCCCAAGTCAGTAGCTTGTCGTGCACATTGTAAAATAAAATATGTGTACTTTCATGTGTTTTCTACAAAATAACATATATTATTATACAATATAACATAATATACTTAATACATTAATAAACTTTTTATAAAAATATATATTTACTCTCTCGTGATAAACATGATATGTTGTGTGATTCAAATTACGATTTTAGATTCTCATAACATGATGAAACATTATGTTGATCTATATGACTTTCTCATGTTTATTTGCTTGAACCTCAACCTCCTTCGTTTGCTAATGACTACGATGATGAAGGTTTTTCGGGTAAAAAACACCAGTCATCCTTCACGTTTGCAGCTTGTAACAAATTAGTCCCTGTCCTTTGAGGCCGTAATAAAGGGGTCCTTATCGTTTTATTGGGTAGAATAAAACCATCCTTTTCGAGTCCAGCCCAACATTTGTCCCCATAATACCCTTTGACCAGCCACATCAGCGATCCACATAGGACGCTGATGTGGCAACCCTAAAACTTAATCATCGTAGTCATTACTTCGAGTTTTGCCAGATTCTTCTAATGGAGGAATCTTGATTCCTGTGAACGGAGATGAATGTGTAGTGAATCTGAATGTGGCCTTTTTAGGTCTGTTTTTTAATTCAGGATCCGAATTGTTTTCGAATCGGTTTCTGAAATCGATTTGGAGCTCAAAGGAATGCAAAAAGAAAGTTGAAATCAACGAGGAAGCTGTTAAGAAGCTAATGAGCATGAAAATGTTGTTGAGTCCTCATGCTAAGACTTTATGCATTAGTGAAAAACCAGCATTGCTTGTTCTGGCATTTCGAAGATTTGGATTTGGAGTAAATGAGGGTTTCGATTTGATTTCGGGTTATTAGTTAGGGTTGGGCTGGGTTATTGGGTTAGGATTGGTTGTTGGGCCGGGTTTAAGTTTTAGGGTTGCCACATCAGCGTCCTACGTGGATCGCTGATGTGGCTGGTCAAAGGGTATTATGGGGACAAATGTTGGGCTGAACTCGAAAATGATGGTTTTATTCTACCCAATAAAACGATAAGGACCCCTTTATTACGGCCTCAAAGGACAGGGACTAATTTGTTACAAGCTGCAAACGTGGAGGATGACTGGTGTTTTTTACCCAGGTTTTTCTTATGGAGTTGGCTCTGAAGGTGAGGATGGTAAAAGATCCACCCATCATATTTTTGTCATTTTATGTACATACTCTCTTTGACATTTCCGTAGGTTGATACGTTCAATAATTTCAGGTGGTCTGGGCTAAAGCGCTCACAAAAATGACGCTTCTCAAAATAATTTCTTCAAAATATTATAAGATGTCATTATATTACATTCCATATGAAAGAACACAAAAATACAATACATAAAAAATATTAATAACAAAAGGACACTAATTTAGACCTACGTATCAAAATCAACGTATGTAAAACTACAAATAATTTAGAGACCCGTTAAAATTTTTGTTAGCTACAGCTTAGGTTGAAATCCCAATCCTGCAAAACAGTGAATATCGATGAACTCTAACCCAATTTTTCCCAAAACCGCTCTTAAATCACAAAATTTAAATATCTAACAAAATATTTTAGTTAGAGAAAACAGTAAATGAAACTTTAAACGAATTAAAACTATTAAAAAATTAAAACCTTGACATAAATTTTATGATTTTAATTCAAAATCCTAATAAATACTCGAGAAAATAACAAATATATAACAAACAATTCTTATTTTAGATTTGTAAAAATAATTTGAAATTTAATTTGTATTTTCGAAGTTCAAGGAAAATAAAATTAATAAAAATTAAAACTTTTATTTATAAATACTTTTATGTTTAAAAATAATTTGGTATCTCTTTTACTATTTTAATAATTTTGAAATGATTTTAAAATAGTAAGTTTTCTATCTAAAATGGGTGTTTATACCCTTATTTATTTCTCTCGTCATTTTTATTTTTTTAATAGTACATTAATATCTTATCAAATAGTTAAAGATTTACTATGTTATCAACTTATTTTTTGTTTCATTTTTTTGTGGTAAAAATATATTAAAAAAAAGTTCTTACAACTACATGGAGCATACCCCCGAGGAATGACAATAAGAGTCGAGGAAGACAGTAATCAGAGAAGTTGACCAATACTTGACCAAACAAATACAAGTAAAGAGAAAATATAAAGACCGAACTGATTGACCAATGCTTGGCCAAACGAGTACAACAATGCAAACAAAGATGTTAAGACTAATACGATCAGAAAGACTAAACAATAGCGAAGTAGGAGTGTAAGGGAAACCATCTAAAAAGGGAATATAGTTGCATCAAATAAACGCAAAATAAATTAAAAGGGTTAGATAGACGAGAAAACCTTGGTGCATAGGAATCTGAACCAGAGGTCAGACAACACGTGATAAAAAATCGCAGAAGCGAGTTTGAGAGAGGATAAAAAATTTCTAGCATTTTTCTCACCCTATACGTGATAGACAACTGTACCAAAACGAGGTGAGAGTGCAAGAGAAACCATCCGAAAACTCTAATATTTTATCATTTTTTTAGTTATTTTAAAATTTTATATAAATATTAATAATATAATAATTATATTTTATATATTAAAATAATAATAATTAAATTAAATAACATATTAATATATTAAAATGATATATAAAATACGACAAATGAATTTTTCAAAACTAGGACAGAGTATTTCGTTAAACCAAATTTAGCAGATATTTAGACCGGCTCTAATGTGATCGATATGTATTAATTGAGCCTCCAAGAGGTAGGTGCGTTGGTTGAATAAGGCATGATTGTGACTAAATGTAATGAGTTCGAATCTTTCTACGTACGTTTTTTCGACTGAGTCTGTCACTTTGTGTGGTTTATCTTCTGACGTTAGTTTGAAGGCTATTGCGTCAGACTGAGGGTTTACCCTGTGCGCACTCATTGCACTCTGGATAGCGGTTGTGGGTTCCCTCGAAAATATATATATATATATATATATATATTAATTAATAAAAAACGCTAAGTAATAAATAAGTAATGTGGGTTCCCTAGAGAATATATATATATATATATATATATGGAAAACGCAAGTAATAAATAAGTAATGTAGCTGTTAGGAAATTAAAACTCACGTGACAACAACCCGACATTGATACTTAATGGTGTTTGGAAAAGCAACCAAGAAAACTTCAAAGGGATTTTGAGAACTTTCAAATAAATCATTTTCTTCGTCAATTTCTGTCCAGTTCTTTTTTCCTGTAATTTTAAATATTGTATTTAAATTTTGATTTAGGTGAACTCACAACCAATATTGTATTTAAATTTTGATTAAATAAAATTATTAAAAACACTTTTCAAAATATATTTTAGAAAAATGTCGACGGTTTTGAGATAAAATATCAAATTAGCAAAATCAAAAAAGTTGATCAAAACCACATCCTCGTGTGATTTAAAATTTTTATTGTTATTTATTAAAAAAAATTAAAAGCTTTAGAATTTTATTTGTTTACATTTTATACAAAATCGTAATCCATTAAAAAAAATCTTTAACAAATTATTTATTTATATTTTATGTTACTCCCATTCTTTCGGCAAATCCTTATTGCAGTACTCCAATAGTTAAATAATATTTTTTAGGAGATTCACTTTCGAAAATTGTTAAAACAAATAAAAAATAAAAATACCTAATATATCTTTTAACAAAAGTTTATTTCGACTACAATTTTTTTTATATAATTTGTTTTAGATATAATTGTTTTTAATGATTTACTAAAGATAATAATTTGTTTAAAGATTAGCTTTTTGGAATTTTGAGAAAAAATTAATTTGTAGACTTTTCGCAAATAATTTGTACATGGTCATGACTGGTAGTGGAGAAAAGATCTCTTTTTGGTTTGACACGTGGTTGTTCTCTATTTCTTTGGTCAATTGTTATGGGAAACAACTTCAAGGTTTTCGATATCAATCAGGATGATCACTAAAACTGACCGGCTGATTTAAGGTCTATCAGTGCTAAGAATCATCAAACATTCCTGGAGACTAACCACCTCATCATATCCCTCCCTAACCCTAACTTCCTCCATAACGACGTCCATTACTGGAGTGCTAAGAGAAGAATTACCAATTTCACTATCAAGGATAATTACAACGTCATTCGTGCACCCATCCCTCGTGTCGGTGGGCGGGGTCTGTATGACATAAATTTAACATCTGTCGTCATCCTTTCATCCTTTGGCTTGTTATGCAAAACAAAATTTCCATCCATGATACACTTATGAGTTGTTATTTATGCGGTGAAGAACATGGCTCGCAGGTTATGAGTGTCACCATGGTGATCATTTTCATCACCACGACATTCAAAACATAAAATCTCACTTCTAGGTGGTTTTTTTGTTTTAACAAATTCGCTTGTATAATTCCACATCGTTTCACTTCGTTAAATTTGATAAACATCTTTAAACGTCTTGCTCTAAACCAGAACTCTTATCTTGAATGATGTCAAAGACCACACATTCTTAAAACAATCTAAGTTGTTTATCTTCTAAACAAATCTTTGACATAATTCCTCAATGACTCATCTCATTTTTTGAACGATGTCATAATATAATCCTCATATTGTTTAGTCGCTTTATTTTCGATAATTTGAATCCTGAATGACCCTTATGACTCATAAAAACTATCAACACATCTTGATGGAAGATTATTAAACCATGTTAAAGAATTTCTCTAAACTTCATAGACAACTTTTGGCACAACAAGGTGTCATATGGATTAACATAGTATTGCAAAATTGTTCCAAATAATGTTTGGGATCGTCATAAAAAAGTATCATCTTGATTAAAATAGTATATGTCAATCACCTTATTTATGTCATTTTACCTCATATGAGTCGTTTTACCTTTTATTTGTCTTAGCCGTTTTACCCTTACTTATTTACATCGTTTTGGTTATCCAAGATAATAATTTACCTCTTTCTCATTCAATATGACATTCTACTTTGTTTTTAATCAAGATGATGTTTTATATTCTTCTTCAAGACGATGTTTTCCTTGTCCTTATCTAAGATGATATTATGTCTTATTCAATATAACGTTATATATTATTCTTGACGAAGACGAAACTTTTCTATATCCTTATATAAGACTATGTTTAACGTTTCTTTTGTTTTTCCCCTATTTTCTTTATATTATCTTACTCAAATCATTTTATGTCCCTTAATGCAAATCCTAACCTCTTATAATAGGGGTATAGATGTTTTAAAAGTTTATGCTCATATCAGCGATAACTCGATCTCATTTTGGCATATTTCCCATTAGATAAACATCTTTATGTCTTCCTAGTTCGCTCATCCAATCATAGGTCATTCTGATTATTCAAACTCATCTTCAGATCGATTACAATCATTTTATTTAATCAACATTTCAACAATCTCCCACTTGATTAAATGCACCTTTTATTTCCTGAAGACTTTACATGTAAAATAAAATATATTTTGATTTGAATTTTACCTTAGTTTAAAAATAATAGAGTTAGACCAAATTTTTTAGAAATCGTAACTTTGAACCAACGCCTCATATGCCTAACCAACAATATCACACACACAATTGTCTTACCAATTGTGTCAATAATTTTACTTATCACTATTATGGTTGTATGTTATATATATTTTAAAAAAACATGATTTGAGAGGTACTCATTCTCTCATGAGGGACATAATCACCTTTAGATTCTTAAGGGTACAATTCTTGCACGGTGTTTGTTATATTTTGAAACACATATCAGAGATAGACCAAAGCATATTAACAGTTCTTTGAACTTATCCTTATACCATAACGACCAACATATATCATATATCATAAATGGAACTCAATTTTATATACTTAAACTTTTCACAAATAACTTGTTATCCATAGAAAATTTGATATTTGGGTTAGCTATAATCGAATCGGGTTGTCATCATTTACACAATATTGATTTAACAGTTTTATTATCATTCTTCTAGATGTAGAGTTTATAAGGTATCAAGGTAGTAGTTTAGTAAAGAGACCTGCAAGGTTCTCACTATGATGAATGGACGAGACCAATATGATTCTACACTGAATCAATGTTGTAACATACTCCTATCTTAGACTTATATATTTATGCTTTTCATTGCAGATTCATTGTAGGCTATACCTAGAGTTGCTTGATTATCATTATGTTTTTGGATTGTCATGTTTCTTTTTAAAATGAATGATATATACAATAATAGATTATTCCACGATTTGTCCTCCTTTCATTTTGTGGCCAATACAATAATTTTAGACTCAGTACTTGAATGAGATATACACGTCTGTCTTTTTTAAGAAACATCACATGCTGCAATAGTGAACTCCCATCATTTAGTCGTTTTTTATATGTTAGAATGATGATCCAAGTTGTGTTTGTTATGTGTAAATCTAGATTCTTGAGTTGGAAAGATTAAATCTGATTATAGAGAGAGAAAGTGAAAGTAAAAGTAAGTATTTAACTAACGAAAATATCATCCCCTTTATTAAGAGCCTCAACCTTTATTTATAAGCATATTGACTTGTATAACTAATTCGGTTACACAAAGGGTATAATTGCATTATAGCCCTTCATATTTACAAGCAATTCAAATACTATATATTAACTATACAGTTTATCATACATAACTTTAGCTTATTATATTTAAGCCCTCAATATTCTATATCCTTATTAGTGTTTATGTATCACTAAAGTATCTCAAAAACTTAGAATATTCTGGGTACATGTTTTTTGTCTTCTTTGAGTATCTAAGAACCCTTCCAATGTTTTTCAATGTTCCATATTCAGACTACTAATAAATTTACTTAGCTTAAAATATCAAAATTACCCTACAACGAGATATAAAATTAAGATATATAACATTTTAGTCTTAGACATTAATATATACTAGAATTGATTTAAGATAAAATCATATTAGTTTTTGTTTGACATAATTAATTAATTTAATGAATCAGTTTACCAAACAATCGTCTTGAAATTTGATAAAATTAACATCTAAATTGATTAAGTTCAAACTTTTAAAAATAATATACTTATATTTCATAAGTAATAGTGTAGATATTATATTCTTGGTATAGGTTGGAAAACGATAAAACAAGCATCTAAAGTCCATATTTCAACTAAATCTTGCTTCAATGACACCAAACCAACATATGGGTCATATCAAAACAAACAAATTTGTGGTTGGAATGGCTAATTTGTTTTTTTGTCATTTCATTGGTGGCATAATTAGTTTATTCGTCATCGATTTAGATATATCAGTTACGAAGGTTTCACAAATGTTATCTCTACTATATTTCTTATCATACTTTTTACACGTTTCACATACAATTATAGGATTTTTCATGTTTCATTATCTTAGTTTTTTATGTTCTTTACCTAGGTTTGAAAATGTGAAGAACAAGCATCGAAAGTCAGTAATTCGATTAATCTTGCTACTATAACACCAAACCAACATATGAGTCCTAAAAAACCAAGATATAAAGGTTTGGAATGGACGAACATAATTATTTATTATAATAAAGACTTAGTTAGTATTATTCGTCATAGATGCGGTAAAATCAGTTATGAAGTTTTCAACATCATATATGATATCATCTTTGTTTCGCATCGACTATATTACAAGTTTGTGTATAAAATGTATTCAATGTTTTGCATTTACAATTACTTAGATTTTGCATGTAATAACGTAGATTTCCATATTTATGGTCTCGATTGGAAAATGTTTAGAACAAACATCTAAAGTGAATATTTTCTTAAATTTTGCTACCACAATACCAAATCAACATATGAATCGTAACAAAATAAAAAATCCATGGTTGAAATGGCTTAAAATAATTTACCATTGTATTGACGATATTGTTATTTTTAATTTCCATATATTGAAAAATATTTTTTATATATTTCTCATGTTTGAAAATATAAATATAATATCATGAGCCAAATTGATGGTGCGTTTTGTGGAATTCACTATTTCGTTGATGAATTTCTTGGTTTATTTGTCAATGCGCCAAACTGATGGTGCATTTTGTGGAATTCACTATTTCGTTGATGAATTTTTTGGTTTATTTGTCAATGCGCCAAACTGATGGTACATTTTGTGGAATTCACTATTTTGTTGATGAACTTCTTGGTTTATTTGTCAATGTAACGGTACAATTTTGTTGGGATAACACCACGTCATGGTGATTTCCTAGTCGGGTGCGAAAGTTTTGTTAAATGTAGTGAAAAATATAGTTATGCTTGGTTGATCCAGGTCATTACACAACGTTTCAGAAACGAGAAATAATATAGTTGCGAAGCAATTGTTTACCAACCCTAGCAAAATATTATTCACAACCTTATTAATATTACTTATTGCAACCATGTTATACAATGTATATGCGAATATACCAAACATAATGATCTTCCTTAGTTTTATGAATTTACAAATCTAAAAAAAATTGATAAAAAAACGGAAGTAATAAGACCTTTTGTACGATTATTTCCCATAGCGATTCTATGAGATATGTGATCTGGATAATCGTTTCTTTGGTTTTTTACCATATATTCGATTTTTTATAATGAATGTGAGAAAACTTAAATATAAGTAACAATTTGTTTCTTTGGTAAGTTTTTTATTTGATGTGATAAGTTCCTTATTTAATAAGAATGAGAATTAGAGATGTGTGAGTTTAAAATTGATTGAGTTTTTATATTACATAACTATGCTTTATAAAAATAATAGTAGTAACGGTACATTACATGTTATGCCATGACATTGGTTTTGAGATTTAACACTAAAAAGTTACGTAGATTTTTAAAATCATTATAAAAATATAAATACAAAACTTTTGTTAGGAAGTAATTTTTTTGAATAAATTTATTTTAATTTTAAAAATCATCGTGTCTTTATTTGGTTTATTAATTTAAAAAAAATACAATAAATTTTTTATGTTGTATAAGGTATAATCTAAATCTGAATATATATTTTTTTAGAATATAAACTTTTTTTTAATATATAATTTAAAATATTTATTAGAAGATGTAAATATTTTTTAGTTTGTTATTCACTATAACTTTATTCATTATTTTTTTCCTAATTAAAGATCTCAAGTTGTAGAATCGTTTATTCTTTTTGGGATATGAGTTTTCAATTAATAACAATGGATACATTTCGTATGTAACTACCGTGAATGAATATTTCATTCTTTTACTCTTTATATGTGATTTGCAAATAAGGGTTTAAATTAAGTCTAATTATAATAACATATGTAAGTTCCGTTAGTATGATCAAGAACCATTATCATGACTATTTTTTTAAATACAAATTAGTCCCTAAAATTTATAGTTTATACTTAATTTTTAATATTCGGATGCACACTTCATTAAATCTGAATTTGACATCGTATTTACATAATTACCTTCGCAATGATTTTTCATATATCGACCTAATTTATACTTATTTATATTTGTCTAATTACGTATCAATTTGATCATTTGTCGACCATAGTTTATGGATTAATAAGCATACTGTGTTATATATACTAATAGATAAATCCTAACAATATCCTTGTTGGATTATCATATACTTCCAAAAGATGCATAAAATTAATTTAATTATTATAATTTTGTAGTCAATAAATGAACTAAAAAAACACGTAAAGAACAAAAAACTTATTTAGTGCATTAATATCCGCAAATAGACGCAACATTAATCACAATATCGTCAACAATCAATTACATAAATATATATATATATATATATATATATATATATATATATATATATATTATGGTATATAGCATAAAAATAATATGAAATATAATCGCACGTGTCTATTATTAATTGGTCATAACTTAAGTGCAATCTACTTAATTAACATGAGAAGTCAATAAAACTTAGATGAGCATACTTAGTATATATGTTTTCCTCTAAAACTTTTGGGTACACATCCAAATGAAAATCATACCTGAAAACATATTACCAACTCCCAATCAAATTAATGATCCTCTAAACAAACAACATCAAAATTAATGGTGTGATCCTAAAAAACTATAAGTATCATACTTTACTAAGATGATCTTAACCATGAAGTTTTAACCGACATGCTCTATACTGATTTGATGACTTCATACTCTCTCTATAAGATACAATAACTTATTATTTCTAACATTGGATAATCGAACTCCTACTACTATTTGAATACTTACCTGTAAAATTGTTCTTAAATGCTAACCATAAACAACACATTTATCGAAATATAAACTTAGAAACATATTAATATGAACTTGAATTTGAGAAAATTCATTATTCTTTTAACTTTAATCGACTGAATTTAAGAAAAACCCTCCAACATCGATCATTGTGGTATGAAACCCTGGCTTCATCAATCTACAAAAAAAGATCATTACGATGTGACATATTGGCTTTATGATTTCATTATATCAAATATTTAATGACCAATTCATAATTGAATATCTCTCATTTACAATTAATTATGTTAAACATAAACTTCATTAGGTGTGATAATGCTTGCAATAATATTTATCACAACCTATCAAAATACTTTGTAAATAAATTCAACAACATGGATTATTACGATGTGATATGTTGTCTACATGACCTATTTATCGAAACTAAGATACCTTAATCATGTAATTTTCATAGCATATAAAAACTAAACAACTACAAAAGATACTCAATTTCAGACATAACATGTGGTTCATGTCTGAAGGAAGACCCATCAAGATGGACATATAGTGTCGAGCTATACCAAGGATTTTCTAATAGTACAGATGCGACGTCATCGTGACAATACTGGATGGTTTTGCGACACATTAGACAGTTTGCATAATTGTTGTATGATCGTTTCTTTTTTTCAAGTTATGAGCTTCTAATCTCCAACATCGACGAAATTTTATATTTAAGTGACATAAATGGATATTTTATTTTATTTTCCTTTTTATATAAGATTTATAATTAGGATTTTAAATTAATTTTAATTGTAATTATATCCTTAAGCTGCACCAGTGTGATTTGGAATCATAACTTGTTGGAAATGTATGGATCACCACATGCTTAATTATGTATTTGGCTATTGCATATATATGATCCATTTAATAAGTAATCAGATAAATAAAATAATTAGGCATTTGAGCAATAGATGAAAACTATTCACAGAGGTAATTGTGTAGATATCATGTAAAATTTTAATTTTATGAAGGTTGAACCCGAATGTTGATGCTTAAGACTAAATATAAAATTATTGACTAATTTGTGAATAAAAATCCTTGATCACAAAACAAAACTTAAAGATATAAGTACAATTAGGTTTAAGCTAAAACCATAGTTGCACTTCGTATATAAAGAGGATCCTAAGTGAATAATTCATTCAATTTAGAGATAAATCCTTCGTATTATTGACTAGAAGATTTAAGCGTAGATTCTCATCTTCCATCAAGTTTGAGAGATCATATGATACAGTGATAAAACAAAGAAACACAAGAAGAACTAAGATACCAGAGATAATAAAGAAGATGTTTTCTCGATCTTGTGAGTTTTGTTTTTGTGTAATTTGAAATTAATTGATTCCAATGGGGAATACTTATTTAGTAATATTCAAATAAGGGGTTTGATTTGTTCAAACCTCTACCATAACCATGACTAATTACTTCTTTACAAATTAATATTTAATTTTTTTTAGTTTAGAGATAACTATGAAATATTCATATTCACTATTTTACTAAATCAGATTTTGATATGATATTTACACAATTACCTATATAAAGTTTATAGTTTAGATTTAAATGTCAATATTCATGTTTATTGTTTCACTAAATAAGAATTTGATATGATATTTACACAATTACCTTCATAACGAGATTGTATCTATATATTTGAATTCTTAATTATTCATATTTGTTTGAGTACTTATTAATTAGACACGTTTATTGAAATAAGTAATACATCAATAAACATGTGACTATCTTTCTTAATAGAAAAATTTCAACAAAAATTATTATATATTTTAAAATATTTCTGAATAAATAAAAATAATTGTGATAATATAAATATAATATTTATTTGAAAATACAATAGGATGTAAAAAAATAGATAATTTCTGCTTAAGTTTGTTTTATAAAAACAAATAATTTATGTCAAAATATAGATATTTAAAAAACTTCATACTAGTTAAGATATATTTTAACTTAGATATCATTGATACTTCCTAAATTTAGCTGAAGTGGGATGTGAAACTTTGATCGCATCCTAATAATGCATAGGGTGTCTTAAAGTTTTTTTTTTTTTTATAAAAGTAGATAATTTCTTAGTGAGCCTTGTGTAACGGGCTTAGCTATACTATTCATGAAGCGTTTCTACCGAGCAAGCTTAGCGACACAAGTCAGCATTTTCCATATAGCACACATGCAGTACAACGGTTGGATATAAAAGATGAAGTATTAGTACCTACATATGAAGACTTCAATTAGTATCGGCTGCTCGTAGGAACATATCATGATCCGCATGAAGAGATGGATGCTAGCTTGTCCATTTAGATATGTGAACCACGACACCTGATTCTATTTGAGACATGGTCCTCAAAAAATAGACATCCTATTTGACGGAGCCAAAAAAGTTCAAAAAATACTTCCGTAATAAAAATAAAAATATCTAAATTTTAGATAAGTTTTAGAAAAATAATATTAAAATTTACACCATCTAAATAATAAAAAAACCTAGTGCATCCCAAAAACACTAAATGGATAGGAGAACTAGTAGTCTATTCGGTAGGTGAGTGTGTAGGAACATTTATTATTTAAGTTCAAAGTATGCTTTCACAAAAATGCAGTATGATACTACAAGTTTATGATTAAACTGATTAGATTGTTTGTCATGTGAATGATGAAAGCTATAGATCTAAAAAGTCCATAGTCCTATTCACGCCTCCGATAACCGAAAGAAAATTCATATGAATTTTGACGATGAAATTGACAGGAACAAGAAAATAACGAGTTTTCTTGTACGGTTCATTTCAGACATCATGAGCGATTTAAACAAGTTTTATATATATTATATTATAGCTAGACACCAAAACACATAAACCCAAAATAATATAATTTCATTTTCTTATAATTAAATTCGTTGAAAATTGTATGAACTATCGATATCTATTACCGTATTAGAATAAAAGTTGTATTTTCGAGTTAGGAATTTCAAAACAAATTTGATTTTTTGGACCATTAGGCAGATTGTATTTTAGTTTAGACCTGTTTGTCAATTATTTAGCGGCTGTAGATTCTGGACCGCTCTCTGTCTATCCATATCGATTTGTATCTTTTGTCACGTCCTAATATTTGACATTTATATATTTATTTTTTACTACGAAGCTTTTCGAATAGTTGCAGGGACATTTGTAGGATATAAAACTGGTTTTGTTAAAATTCTGTTTATATTTTATTCGTAACATGTTATACATGTCGTTCTAGATTTTTTTCTTTTATATTTGAGTTTTAGTACATAAGTATAAGTATGAAATTTGATATTTTTGTTTTACGGATTAAATTTATTTGTTTTTTTTTTCATAAAAAATAAGAAGTAATTAAAAATATTTTTTTTTATATATATGCATAACTTTAAAACGACATGTATTATGAGACGAAAGAAATATTATATTAATATTATTTCTAAAAACTGTTCGTATAAAGTTTGTCGAAGATAATATCAATTAAAAAAAAGTTACTATATAAACAAACCTATTACGGATAAAGACTCAAAATATTTGACTAACTTTCTTCTAAAATTATCCATAATATAAATACATTTTAAAACAAAAATTGACTCTCTCTCTCCATCGATAACCACTATCGCCTACGTACTGCCTTCGACTGTCCGTTTCTGACTACCAACTATCATAAATCAAGAAATCAAAGTGGTTGAAGCTCTGTTCAGTTTTCGATCAAAGCTTCAAAGTACTTCTAAACAAAATCTACGCTAAAAACAGTAAGAAATTCTAGTTTCGCTAAACTTTTTCTTCAAAAATACAGTTTGATTTTACTATTTTTCACAAAACTAAAGTTTTATTGTAAGGTTTTTTCTATTTTTTTCAGTTAGTGTAGTCATCATCTTCATTTATATCAGTTTTGGGGGTTAGTTATTCGCTTTTCAGTATATACTTCATTTATCATCAATCAACATATTTTGCTTACTCGTCATGCTATTGTTTCTCATACTGCTTACGCATTCATCATTTTCTACAGCACTGCATAATTACTACAAAGCAGAGTCCAGAATTTCTCATCTATCAAAACTGTTATGCTATTTTTTCTCATCATATATATTGGTCTGGTTTAGCATATATTGTTTAGCATCTATCATAGTTGGTCATGTTTAGCATCTAACACTTAGCATCTAGCATAGTTAGCCTGATTTTACCTTATGAAATTCCTAAATTTTGATACATTTGCGTAGGTTACGTATCTATCACTTTGCCCCGGTTACATATTTGCATAGCTTCCGCGTCTATCATTTTTTCTCTAGTTACACATCTGTATAGGTTTTGCATCTATCATTTTATCCTAATTTCATATTTGCATAAGTTTCATGTCTGTCACTTTTGTCATGGTTTGACATTTTCTTAGGTTTCGCATCTATTAATTTTATCATGGTTTCACATTTGCATAGGTTTTCATATATCACTTATCATACTTCCACTGATTTTTCATAATATACAGTTCCTCGCGTCTGTCATGGTTGACCTATTTTTCATATTTTATTGCTTTTACAAGAAAATTGTCTCTAAAAACTTGTTTATTCGGGTCAATCCTCTTTGAAGTGATAAAACGTATGAAATAGGCAAAAGTAAACCGGAACACCTAGAATAAAAAAAATACCCTTATATTCCATCTTGAAGGCAACATACAATCTAAGAAAAAATAAAACGCCTTAAGAAAAGAATCGGGATTTGATTGTAGTGATAATAAAAAAAGTATGATGATGAAAATAAAGCTTCAAATTTGGGAAAACCATTTTACGCATTACAACCAATGATGTCAACATAATATTTGGTTTAAAACATGGAATCCATCATATGCCACTATGATAGAACGTATGAAATAGGCAAAAGTAAACCGGAACACCTAGAATAAAAAAAATACCCTTATATTCCATCTTGAAGGCAACATACAATCTGAGAAAAAATAAAACGCCTTAAGAAAAGAATTGGGATTTGATTGTAGTGATAATAAAAAAAGTATGATGATGAAAATAAAGCTTCAAATTTGGGAAAACCATTTTACGCATTACAACCAATGATGTCAACATAATATTTGGTTTAAAACATGGAATCCATCATATGCCACTACAAGCCAAAAACTTTAAACCAATATATCCAGAAATAGAAGAAAAAGTAGAAGTAAAATCGAGGATTATCAAGACATATTATTCTGATGACACATCAAGAAAACTTAATAAAAAATGAGCAAGACCAATAAAAAATAAAATGGTAAAGGTATGAATTTCTAACTTTTCTTACATTATTGCACTGGTTTCAAATTCATATAGGCTTCGCGACTATCACTTTTGATATGGTTTCACATTTGCATAGGTTTCACATCTATCATTTCCCTAGTTTCACATTTGCATAGGTTTCACGTCTATCACTTTTTTCCTGGTTTCACATTTGTATAAGTTTCGCGTTTATCACTTTTGGAAATTGGTTACACTTTTGCATTGGTTACACATTGGTTACACATTTCCTGGTTTCTCTTTATCCGGAGATGTACTAGCCTCTAAAGTGGTCTATTATATTGAAGACCTGGATAAAACAAACAACTACGATTTGGCTGAAGCAATCCAAATCAAGTTGATGAATTCAATAAACTTTTGTCATAAAAATAAACCTGAAAACATTATTGGTTGTGTTACTCTATCACTAATTAGTATTTTTTTTTCTATTTTAAAGTATGATAAAAAAAGTATATAAAGTATTTTTAAAATATACTTACACATTGAAGACAACTATATGTCAAAAATAACATATTAAAGACAAGATACCGAGATGTTTCAAATTTGTTGGGTATTGAAGGCAAAACAAAATTAAATTTGATTAACGCCATAATGGAGGTCACAGATGAAGATGTATACTTACACGGTTTCACATTTTACATAAATATATGTCTTTACTTTAACATTTTAAAAAAATTGTACGTTATGGAATAAGAGTTGAACCTAACAAAATAAGAAAAAAAGTAATTTCGAAAAGAGTTCCAAATACCTAAAGAAGATTCAGAAGACAAAAAATGTTCATGCACAGAACAACGAATAGAATATTCCATTGGAGAAAGAACAAAATAATAATGTTCCCAAGTAGGATTATGATGTTCCACAAGATGTTACACAGCAGGAAAAACATGATAATGTTCCACAAGATGTTACAGAGGATGTTCAAGATGATTTTTATTCTGAACAAGTTAATAAAAACGATGATGACGGTAGTGTGAATTGGGATATGAACCAAGCTTCTGATGAAGATAATTCTAGTGAACCCGAAAGAATATTAAATCAATACATTGTTAAACGACATCCAAAAGTTACAAGGACTAAAAAGACTGCAAAACAAAGAAGAAAACCACTAAAGAAAGTTGCACATCATACTTTACAGATAGAAACTCGCCCTTTCAAAAAACAGAAATCGGTACAAACATGATATGCTCCTATTTTAATAAAGGATAATTCAGTATCGTAGATTCTTAAAAATCTAAGGAGACCTGGAAAAAGTCTTCAGACAAAGATGTTGACAAAATATATCATATTGTAATAGAAAACAGAAGCCTGAAGAGATTCATGTACCAAAATATTTTAAAAAAATATCTCATTTATCATAGCTTTGGATCAATCATGATTCATTTTGTTGTGCATTTATTATATTTATGAAGGTTGTGCATCTATAATCTTTTTGAAGGTTGCACATCTATCACATTTTTTGAAGGTTGCGCATCTATCATATTTATGAAGGTTGTACATCTATCATATTTGTGACGTTGCGTATCTATTATCTTTATGAACGTTTCGCATCTATCATCTTTATCTACGTTTCACATCTATCATATTTTTTAATGTTTTTCATCTATCATCCATCATCTTATAAAAGGTTTTGCATCTATCATTTTTATGTATGTTTCATATCTATCATATTTATTAAGGTTACACATCTATCATTCATCATATTTATAAAAGGTGTCGCATCTTTGATATGGTTTTTTTATTTTGCAGACTATTAATAAAACATCCCCAGCCCTAGAATCAACATAGCATGTCTCTATCCAGAGCATTGACTTATCAACAGTGGTTAGAATAGAGAAAAATAAATTTGAACATATAAAATTTGAACTTTAAGTTGAAGAACTACGAAGAAAACTCACTAAAAAAGACAAGCACATTTCAGAAATGATTAAAAGATAAATGAATATGATGCAGAGATGAATACATGGATAAAGCTACAAAGGCACTTCAACTGCCTATGTTGAGGACAAACACACCAGATGAAGTTAAAAAACATCTAGAAAAAAATCAAACACTTGTGAAGGGAAAATGCGATTACATGATAAAGTCCAACAATCACCAAATAAAAAAACATGTATTGCAATTACAAGACATAATGATAAAAAAAAATTGGTGTACAACAATCTGCTTCTAATATAAGTAAGTCTCTCGCCCATAAGGACCCGACTACAGTTGTTGATGTTTGTTTAGAAAACCTTGTTGTTGGTGTCGAAGACGTAGACACTAAACTTAATATTATCACGGAAGAACATGATCCACCTCAACTAGAAGAGAACCACGATGTTGGTGTGGAACAACAGGATCATAAAGTTCAGATTATGATGGTTTAACATGTATCATATTTCTCCTGGCTTACTATGATATCGTTTCTCATATGTAATAGTTGTCCGAGTTTAACATCTATCATACTTATCATGGTTTAGCATAATATATTGTTTCGAATCTATCATAGTTGCGGTGGTTTTCATCTATCATAGTTGCACTAGTTTCTTACCTATCATAGTTATACTGATTTCTCATATATCATGGTTGCATTGGTTTAACATCTATCATAATTTCCCTAGTTTAGCATAATATATTGTTTCTCATCTATCATAGTTGCACTCGTTTCTCATCTATCATAGTTGCACCTGTTTCTCATCTATCATAATTGCACTAGTTTTTCATCTATCATAGTTTCACTGGTTTCTCATCTATCATAGTTTCATTGGTTTAGCATATAACATACTAGTCTTGGTTTAGCATAATATATCGTTTCTCATCTATCATAGTTTCATTGGTTTCATCTATCACAGTTGCATTCGTTTCTCATCTATCATAGTTGCACTCGTTTCTCATCTATCATAGTTACACTGGCTTTTCACTAATTATAGTTGCATTGGTTTCTCATATATCATAGTTTCATTGGTTTCGTATAATACATCGTTTCTCAACTATCATAGTTCTAATGGTTTCGCATCTATTACATTTTACATAGTTTCACAGGTTTCGCATCTTACACAGTGCCCCTAGTTTTTTCTGGTAATTCACTATAATATGCTAGTTTTTTCATTTTTCGGATAGAGTTGGATAGAAGGCCTTCAATTGTACTATTATTTGGATTATACTCAATATCAAATCCCTAATGAACTTCTTGACATGGAAATTACCATAAAATAATGACCATGTACAAACAAAGTAACAAAAGCAATTGAAATAGAGCAATACTACAAATTAGAAAAGATTCAAACATGAGAAAACAAAAGAAACACGCAACGTATCAACAACTAATACCAAAGAAACTAAATCATCATCACTACCTAAGATAACGTTTTCTACGTCACCATAACAATATCTTAATCTGAATTTACCCAAACCAATGCATCATATTTACTTAAAAGAAAAATTACAATATCTTCAAAATTATCAAACATACCAAGATCACATATTGCAAGTTCGCTATTTAGTTTAAAAATACACAATCAACTTCTAGATATCGTGTACCTGCATTCAACATAAAAATACACAGGTTTTGCATCTATCATTACTGTAAATAATATGATTCACATCTATATGTATTAAAAGTACACACGTTTCGCATCTATTAGAAAATATTAGGTTGCGCAACTATCGTTACAGAAAAATGCATAGGTTTCGCATCTACCGGTATGTAAATTAACAAGGTTTTGCATCTGCCAAACTTCATCTTTTTCGTTTACGTAACAAATTTTCCAGGAACATAAAAAATACTAAAAACGATCAAAACCTTACTACAATACAACATTTCAATTACAAAATCAAAGAAATAACATATGAAATACCAAAAATCACGAAAAACATAGACAAAAAACCTAATAACAAATGTGCAGAAAAATCGAGTTACATAAATAAAATTCAATCGAAATGAAACAAAAACACACACAAAAAAAAATCATATGAAAACAAAAGACAAACAAAGAATCGAATGGAAGTTGAATCGTCGCCTGTTATTGTTATGCTATTGTAGATCGATCATAAGACTAGAAAAAGAAAGATACGAGAAAAAAATTTAATTAAAAAAATATAAAACATTTTACATAATTAACTAAGGAGATAAAGGGTTTTAGTGAATATAAAAGTTTAATGATTTTTTTTAAATATATAAAATAAGGATAGTAAATGGATAGTACTTTTACTTTTGAATTTTAGATGATACCATATTCAAATATATATTATTTTTGTTAAAATAAATTATTTTATATATCATTTCTTTCGAAATCTATTTCTAAAATATCGGATAAAAGAGCTATTTGATATACTCCGATTATGAGTTTTATCTTTGAAAGCTGATCCAGGTGTTTAATCCCAATGATGGTCGTCTTCTCCAAGATTTGAATGCAGAGCCGTCTCCGGTGTCTTTTCTGATTACTGTTTTCCGATTTCATCTATTCCATTATCCTCTTCTTTTCTTCTTCTTCTTCTCCCTTCTATCGATCTGTTTATCTCTATCATAGAGATAATAAATAATGTTCTCTTCGAAGAGGAATTCCCTGCTTTGACTCAAATTCAAATACAGAGTTCCGGTGATGAACAAACAGGGAAGAAACAGTTTGTTGACTTGTTTACAAAGGAAAGTTCAAGAATTCATGATGTTGAATTCAAACTTGAAACCGTAACTTCAAAATCAGACCATGTTTTGATTCATTTTCATCAAGAAATCAAATAAAAACTGGTGTTGAAATCTAAAACTAATCTAATCAGCAAATTTTCTTTAGGCTCACCGAAGAAAATCGTGCTCGAAAGCTGAATTTGATCTGGATGAGGATGTATGTAAAATATGGTCTAGAACTGTATGGAAGGTGGGAGGCCTAACTATGAGAATCTTGCGATGGTCTCCTGATTTCCATCCTAAGTATGAAAACCCAACGGTGTTGGTCTGGACTAAGTTCGAAAAACTGCCTGAGTATCTGTACAATGTTGGCTTCATGAAGGAAATAGCCTCCACCTTAGGCAAACTGACAGGTTGAAGTCCTAGAAGATAACAGAGCCTATAAGAATTCTGTTTCTGCGCTAATTGAAATTGACTTATCTAGAAAGATCCATAACCGTATTTGGATCGGTTTTGGAATTAACGATGGATGTTGGATTAATTTTAAGTACAAAAACTTACCTTCATATTGTAATGGCTGCTTTTATTTGGGTAATTGCTATATGTATTGTAAGAAAAAAAACTATTCCTGACGGCCAAGAAGGGAATTCTCAAGAAAAGAAGGTTAAAAGTCAGGGTAGTTCTGAGGAAGATAGTGTTATTAAGACTGATAAGAAGAAGTGGAATGAAACAGTTGAATCTAATACTGAATTTATTCCAAACTTGAAATCAATAATCGTTCACAAGCATATCGAAGTTACATCTGATAATAATTCCATGATTAAAGAGAATATACAAGGAAATGTTACTACTAGTAACAATATTATACAACAAAGTCTTGGTGCCAACATTCCTAAAAATGCTGAGATCATCGAAGCTATTCAGCATCTTCAAGAGCAAAGTGATAAACTTGATCTTCATGGTAATGTTAACTTTGGGAGTCTCCAATTATCTCCTCTTGTGAAGAATCGTTCTCCCACTGGTCAGGAATTTAGTACTATCTATAAAAAGAAACTCAAGTCAGCAAAGAAGATAAATAAACCAAGCTCTAAAATTATGAAATCTTTCAAGTATGGAGGTGCAAACAAGAAGAACAAATCTCTATCTGACAATGATAAAGATCATTAACTGGAACCTGCGTGGTATTAATAATAAACCAACTATCAGGAGATTGAAATATATGATTTTCAAAGATAAAATTAGTATATTAGCTATTCAAGAGCCCTTAACTAGCTCTGATAATATTTCTGCTATTTCTGAATTGTTGGGGTTTTCGGGTTATTGTTTTAACATTTCAAACAAAATTTGGGTGTTCTGGGTTTCTGATCTTAGTATTAATATCACTGATAATGATGATCAATGTCTAAACTTGGAGCTTACTACTGATAATAGTATTGTTTTTCACTTATCTGTTGTTTATGCTAAGTGTAGCAAAATGCTCAAGTTGGACTTATGGCAACAATTGAAATCAATTTCTAATTCTACTCATGGTTGGCTAGTGGTTGGTGAATTTAATATCATTACTTCTTCTGATGAGTATCTAGGGTGTAAGAAAATTGATCATAATAGTATGGATGCCTTTATTCAAACTATTAATGATTGCCACTTGGAGGATGATGGCTTTCTGGGTCCTAAGTTTATGTGGAACAGAAGTTTAAAGTGGAAAAGGCTTGATAGAGCCTTGTTTAATACTAACTGGTCAATTACCTATTGTACTACTAAGGTTATTCACATGGTCAGAACCTGCTCTGACCATGCCCCTTGATGATTATTGCTAATACTAATCACTCTTTTTCAGCCTAATGTCATAAACAAAAGTTTTAAGTTTATGAATATGTGGTCAAATTATTCTTCTTTCCTTGAAGTTGTTGAAAAGAACTGGAAATTGAAAATTAGTGGATCTCCTAGTGAGATTTACTGGTTTAAATTGAAAATATTGAAAAGTTGTCTTAAATTGTGGAATAAGAATTGCTTTGGAAATGTTTTTAATAAGGTTAAAGAGACTGAAACTAGGGTCAAAGAGGCTGAATCATTGCATTCTAATCTCAATAATCAAACCACTTAAATGAACTTAAAGAAATCTAACAGTCTATACTTGCAGGCTCTTAGAAACGAAGATGACTATTGGAGACAGAAATCTTACAGTTTTTGGCTTAATGAGGGTGATAATAATACAAAAATGTTTCATTCTTATGTTTCAAAAAAGAGAAAGAAGAATTCTATCAATACTATTAAGGATGATGGCAAGTGTATCTATAATTCTGATAAGATTGGAGAAACTGATGTGAAGTTCTATAAGGAAATCTACTCTAAAAAGGCTTATAATTCTATTAAGGATGAGAATTTTTGTCTAAAGAATGATCTTCTGACTTATATTCCTAAAATGGTGACTGAGGAGTCTAATGCTAACCTAATGAAGGCTACCACTAATGATGAGCTCTAGAATGTCATTAACTCTATGAATCCAGATAGTGCATCTGGTATTGATGGTTTAAATGTGAATTTCTATAAAGTCTGTTGGCATATTATTAAGGATGATCTGGTTTTGGCAATGAATTATTTTCTGGCAGGTAGTAGCATTCCTAATGGAATTTTCTCTACGGGTGTTTATCTTATTCCCAAAACAGTAACCCTACTTATTAGAATCACTATAGGCCAATTAGTATTTGTTCATTAACTAACAGAATCTTTTCTAAACTTCTTAATAGCAGGTTGTCTAATATTCTACCTAAGATTATCTCTGGCACTCAGGGGGCTTTTGTCAAGAATCGATCAATTCACGATAATATTCTGCTTGCAAGGGAGATAGCATATGATATGAGCAGAAAGCCTACCAAAGGTAACATCATGGTCAAATTGGACATGTCCAAAAAATTTGACCTGATGTTTATTCCTTTTATTCTAAAAGTTCTTTCCCTTTTTGGTTTTTCTAATCAATTCATTCAGTTAGTCAAAAAATATGATTAATTATGTATGTATTTCTATTCTAATTAATGGAAAGTCTTATGGTTACTTTAAATCAGTGAGATGGTTGAGGCAAGGGGACCCTCTGTCCCCAAGCCTTTTTATCCTAAGTGAGGAAGTTTTGATCAGAGGTTTGGTAAATCTTTATAATTAAAAAATTAATATGATTTTTGCATCTAGATCATCTATTATTAGTCCTAGAATATCCTTTGCAGATGATATCCTAGTATTTACTAACCAGTATGAACTCTTCTATTCAGTTTCTTAGTGAATTACTAGACAATTATCAGCTTATCTCAGGTTAAATTATAAATAATGATAAGACTCAGATAATTACCTATAATATTCTTCATTAAAGTAGAATCCAAGAGCTGGAAACTACCACTGGCTTCAAGACTAACCATCTACCTATTAGCTATTTGGGAGTCACCTTGAGTTGCAACAATAAAGCAAATAATTTTAGTAAATTGCTGGATAACATCAATGGAAAGATTATGGATTGGGACAGCAAATACTTGTCATTTAGGGGAAGGCTTTCTCTTATCTCTACTATATTTATGTATATATCTTACTACTGGATGCATAATACTATAATTCCTCAAACTGGGATAAATAGAATAGAGAAAATCTTTAACAAATTCTTATGGAGGTCTAAATTTGAAACTAAAACCATTCACTGGACTGGTTGGAATAATATATGCAGACCTTTTGATGAAGGAGACTTGAATATAAGACGATTAAAAGATATTCAAACTACTCTTTCTCAAAAGCTATGGTATAATTATAGAAAGCAAGATAGTATTTGGGCTAAGCTAATGAAAGATATTTACAATAAAGACAGCCACCCCTTAAAATCTAGTGCTAATAAACCTGGTTCAATAACTTGGAAAAGATTGGTTAACATAAATGATTTAGCAGAATCTAACATTATATGGTTTCTTGGCAGTGGCAATATGGACTTTTGGTTGGAGAATTGGCACAACCAAACTCCAATCATGGACTACAAGAACGCTGAATCTAATCTTTGGTTCCTAGAGTAGAAGGTCAACACTTTTTGGAAAGGAAATGGTTGGGACTTAGAATTGCTGAAAGCATTCCTTGATGAAGATAGAATTCGGCAAATCTCTTTATTCAAGATAGACTCTTCTAAGGCAGATAAACTGATCTGGACTACCTCTCCTAACCTGGAGTTTAATACTAAGCCTACATGGGAAAAATTCAGATGTCATTTCAATAAATCCTCTCTATACAAGAAGATTTAGAACCAATTAACCCCCAGGAAGTGCTCTTTCTTTATATGGAAACTCATTAAAAAAATTGTCTATTGATTTACTTTACAACTTAGACATATTAGCGTAGCTTCTAAATGTGTTTTCTGTCCAAACTATGAGAATAGAAATCACCTATTTGTGAACTGCAAACTTGCGTGGTCTATTTGGAAATACTACATCCTAATATTTAATATTAAAATTGAAGCTTTCATGAGCATCACTTATATCATTAGGGAATGGTTTTGGTTCTCAAAGAAAAATGTTCATATCACCCATGTTATACCATCTATAATATGTTGGACAATCTGGAAATCTAGGAATGACATGAAGTTCAAGAACAAAATTACTTCTACTGCCTCTGCTATGTTTTACATTAACATATTTATCTGCAGTTTGGACACGAAATTAAAAAAGAAGCATTGACACAATGCATTGGACGCTGGGACTATTCTAGGAAGTAAATCAGTCTATGAAAATCACAGTAAACAACTTTATGTGAAATGAACTCACCCGGTGGAAGGAAGACGAAAGCTCAATGTCGACGGAACGAGCTCTTGTTTTCGAGAAACATCGGGTGGATTGATCTTCAGAGATCACCAGGGAGACTTGGAGCTTGGCATTGGTAATACTTTTGGGAAGCTGCCTCCTCTGTTGGCGGAGGCTCGTGTTCTTCTTGAAGGCCTCTTGATTTGCAAAGACAGACGCTGGGAGAAGATAGACATCGAAACAGATTGTCAGGCTCTGGTCGATTACTTAGCAAATGGAAAGTACCCATGGTCTCTGTCCAAGCTTCTCTCAATATTTAGACGTCTGATTCATCCATGCATGACCATCAAATTTATTCCTCGATCCCAGAATTACGCTGCCGACTAGTTGGTTAAATGGACACTTTGCTGTAAGCAGAAAACTGAAATAACTCAGATGTCTGCCCCAGCTGAGCTGGTGTCTATAATTCTTCTTGAAGGTTTGGGTATTGGATACGTTAATGCTTCAAGCCAATAGTTTGCAGAAATTAGGTTTGATTTAGGATGTTATCGGGTTTGATTTAGGAATGGATATAGACTCTGGTTGCTTTTCTCTCTCTGTAATCGGATATCGTCTTCTTCTTCTCGAAACGATTAGTTTCGATCTAGGGTTTTGATTTAGTAAAGTTAGACTTTATCTAACTTTTGCTAGTTAGCCCTCAAACTATTATTGTTTTTGTAATTCGTCCATCTATGAAATAAAATCTCTCAATTTTGAATATATATATATATACTCTGATTTTTTTGTTTACAATTTTCAAGGGTATTGACTTTTTTTATATCTTTACAGTCGGAGCTATTACTTTTATTACTCTCAAGTTTCAAGTCTTGACCACTCTTATACAGAATTTTTGTTTGCACTTATGTCTCTAATAATTGACTATGTATAGTTTTCTAAAATATAATTTGACTATCATTTTGTATTTCTCTATCAATTGCCATTCTTTCGTATATAGTATTGGATTTTGATTTGTGAAATATTTCTCTACTAGTGTTAATATATGGGACCATAATCACCACAATATTCAGTATAAGTAATTGATATCCACATAAACACGTTTGCTCCGATTTTCAGAATTTGCATACTAGTCCAGAAATTGAATATGTCTAGACTACAATAAGCATCCTAAACAAGTGTCGAGTGTATTCTGTAGTTAGCTCTTAATAATATTAGTATTGTTATACAACTATACGGCCCAAAAAAAAGTATAAAATCTTTGATTTCTAACGGAGTTATAGCTAAACGAGAAACATATAACCAAACCGGCCGCATAGCGCAGTGGATTAGCGCGTTTGACTTCGGATCAAAAGGTCGTGGGTTCGACTCCCACTGTGGTCACCATACTTTTTAGTTTCTCCCATCACTGTACTTTTGTAGTTTTACCACCTATGGTGGATAATATATATCTACTACATTCAAATGATCGGTGTCCAGATAGTTGGTGACCAGAAAGTTGCCTGACTTCAGCACCAACTTGAGAGTTGAGACTCTGATCGTCAATACGCCTCGTGGACCAGTCGAATCCCCAAAAGACACCTTTAAATTGAAGTGTTCTACATTGATTATGGAAATCAAGAAGTTGTTCCCTATAGTGCTCTGTGTCATCCCGATCCATCAGTATCTTCAGCCCCAGGCCTTGCACAGCTATGCAGACTTGCACACATCAAGGCTCCAAGCGTCGAAGAAGATTTTGGTCAAGAATCAGCCGAGTATTTTAGTGCTCAAACACTTGGAAGGAGTAACGAGTATTTTGATCGCAGATGATTGTAAGCTTAGTCACAAAAGGTAAATTGCGAGCAACATATCAAGTCGCATAGGAGTTAAATTATATTACCCAATTGTTCCATCATAGTGTTCATTAGTTGTTCCTCCTTCCTGGGATTTTGTTTTACGTAGGTTTTTCTTAGACAACAGCACGTTTTGTGTTTACATGCTCAATAAGGTGAATTGCACTCAAAAAAATTGATCGGTGTGTATTTTAAATTTAAATATTTAAATATTTTTTATTAAAATTTTATAATTATAAATATAAATTAATTAATTTTTAATTTGTTTAAGTATTGTATTATTCTGCCAATATATGTGTCTACGTTTCAATATTAAACAGAGATTCAATTTGGTGGTTCTTGTTGGGAAACCACCGTCCATCCGATGAAAGAAGCGATACATTGATTAACAAACTTTCAGAAAAAAAAAAATTACATTTTCAAGACGAGTAATAAATAAAAAAACATAATAAAATCAAGCACACAACATAAATCTAACGTGATTCGGATTGTGAAAACAATTTAATAGGTTCAAAACGAGCAATAAAAGAAACATAATAAAATCAAACACACAAGACAAATTTAACGTGGTTCGGACTGCGAAAAATCCTACATCCACAAATAATTGACTCTCTTTCATAACAAATAATTGACTCTCTTTCATAACAAGTAGATTATATATAGACTCTAAAAATAAAGGACTTCATCATTGTTTATTAAAAAGATGACGTGATTCAGAGAACTATTTCTTCAGGGTTGATCTTTCACCTCACTTATCTCTTGAAAAACCTAGAGTTATTTCTCTCAATCATGAAATATGCCGCTCACGAATGACGAAACTATCGCGACACGTCACACCTTATATATCAATATATTTTTATGTTTATAGGAAACCTCATAAATAACAAATCATAATAATATAGAATACTCAATTAATATAAGGAATTTAATTAATATAAAAATACCAAAATAGAAGACTCACTTAATATAGAAGACCTAAAAATTGAAGACCTTGCTCGATTCAGCTGTGCTACGGTCCAGCTCGCATCAGATCATGGTGCTCCGTATCAACTCTTTTTAGACCATCCTGATTTGGCTCAACTCATATCGATACATGTCTATACATGTTTCAAACCATCTTACTTTGGCTCTACTTATATCTATACATGTTTATACCTGTTTATATAGTTCTTTCATATACATATCTACACAATTCTTGCCTACACATGTCTTCGCCAAATCCAACTATGCCCATGTAGACCTACGATATTACCTCTGCTGACGAGTTACTTCTAGCCTACACCTAAAAATTCTCCACCTAGGATTATAGTAACTTCAATATATATTTCACCCAATGTTATACTCTTTATAGACCAACTCATCTGCATCTCAAATTTGCACCAGTCTTATGTAGTTCGTGAGCTTTGAAATTGGGAATACTTTGGTCAGGGCATCTAAAGGGTTTTCCTCGTTAATCCTTAGCCACCTTGATTTTCTTCTTCTCCACTACCCTTATGAAGTACAGCTTAACTTCTAAAAATTTTAGTTCGCTTATGAAACTCTGGATTCTTCATTAAATGAATAACACTAGTGTTATCACATAATAAAACCATAACATGCTTTACACCAGAGTATTCACTCAACAATCCCTTCAGCCAAATAGTTTATGGCATGGCTTCCATAATAGTCATATACTTTGGTTCAATAGACGATAACGCAAAGACCTTCTATATACAAGACTTCCACCTAACTAGTCCTTCAAGTAAGTAAACAGATAAACCGAAGTAAACTATCATGTGCCGAGATAGCCTGCATAATCAGAGTCAACATACCCTCTCAGCACTATATCAATCGTACATCCTGATTATAACAAAACCCTACAACAGCCGAGCCCTTCAAGTATCTCATGAGCCCTTTGAGATTCATATCAATCGTACATTCCGCTCAAAACACTTAAGGCGTATGTAAAATTAACTCTTATGTGAATCATAACATACATAATGCTACCAATAACAACTCCAACATGTAGTTCTTATCTGTTGCTCTAGTTGGTGCTTAAGTGACACGAAGTTTGAATTGGGAACCAATGAGAATTCCAACAGCTTTTTCTTCAGACATAGCAAACTTCTTTGTCATTTTTTGTATTTATTCTTGAAGAGATAAAAATAAAAACCCTTTTAGCATGTTCTTCTTGATCTTAACACCAATTATCCTCTTAGTCTCTCACATATGTTTTTTCTCAAAATCTATTTTCAATGAAGTCTTTACCACTTCAAAATCTATATGTCATTCATATACAACAGCAATATGACTTCTCTATCCATGTGTGTTTCTCATTCCAATACGCACAATTGTAATAACAAATACAAACATATTTGATGATTCTCATAAAAGAATAAAATCTTCTATTACATTGCTTTAGTGACTATTAAAGCCCATAGATGGGTATTTTCAACAAACACGCATCACTCTTATTCTCTTCTTCAAACCCCTTCGATTGGTATATGTAAATTGTCTATTTCAATTCACCATGCATAAAGGTAGTAGTAATATCTATTTGATTTAACTCAAGATCAAATCTAGCAAAAATTGACACCCCTTCAGTATGTTCTTATTGATTTTAACACCAAATATCCTCTTAGCCTCTCCCATATCCTTCATCTCAAAACATACTTTCAACCGAGTCTTTACAACTTCAATATTTCTCTTATCTCTTCTTGTTACTAGTATGAAAACCATATTTTATAGAAATATGATATGCATATCCATGTGTATTCCTTATTCCAATAACCATAATTGTAATAACAGCTACAAACATATTTGATGGATCTCAAAAGAATCTAATTTTCTACTATATTGCCTCAGTGATTGTTGTAGCCCATAAATGGGTATTTAACAAACATACATCACCATTCTTCTCTTCTTCAAACCCTTGGATTGGCATATGTAAATTGTCACTTCCAATTTACCATGAATGAAGGCAGTAACATCTATTTGATCTAACACAATATCAAATCTGGTAACACTTGACAGTAGGACCTTGATGAAGGTTTATTTTACAACCAACAAAAAAATCTCATTGAAATCGACACTCTCATTCTGTGTGAAAACCTTATCCATGAGCCTAGCCTAGTATATGGGTAACTTAACATCGAGAATACATTGCTTTCTCTTGAATACTCCTAGCTATATTATGACCCTTCAGTTGCTTCACGAGAATCCAAGTGTTCATCATTTTTAGAGATCACAGTTCATATTTTATGGTTGTGAGCCATTTTTCTTTATCAGTTCTTTTGATAGTGTCGTGATATGTTTTGGGTTCAATAACATCTCCCTGCATTTTAATTGATACATAATAACCAATCACATTAACAGAACCATACATTTGCAGTTGTTTGTTTGGTCTTTGTGCTTCATTCCTCACCAGTTGATAACTGGCAATATCATGTTGTTTTTTCATATAATCTTATGAAGGTCCTGAAACACGAGACTTTCAACCAAATTTGTACTCATGCAGTGTTTGAATTTTATAAATATGATCCGAAGTAGAATCAGGTCCAAAATTTATTTAGAAGAAACGTCTTCAACTTCACATTATTGACCAAATGTATCACCAGCTTCACATCTCTTCCTGAAAGTACTAGGTTGGGCCTTCACTTCCTCTGTCAATGGCATGTCCTTCTCATTGAAAACCGCGTCGATGCTTATCAGATCGTTTTGACATCTAGGTTCAAGGAACTATAACCTATACCAGTTTACTCCTTCTAGATAGCTAAGGAATAAATATTTAACTACTTTTGGCCTAAGTTTATATTGCTTCACATGTGCATAAGCGGCACATCCAAACACTCTCAAATGTTATAACTTAGATTTCTCTTAAGAGAGTCAAATCACTCTAGGTATTTTGATAGATAAGTGACGTAATAGATTAACATTGAAGAGAGGTTTCCATGAATCAAGTCATCTTCTATAACAAATAACGATTGAGTTCTTTGTGTTTTAGAGTCTTTCTGTAACCTACTTGTTTATAAAAAAATGATTGTTTCCCACAGATGTAGAACTTTTGTATAATCCGAACCACGTTAAATCTCTCTTGTTTGCTTGGTTTTATTATGCTTTATTTTATTTATTTCTCGTCTTGAACATGGTTGAATTAATTTTATTATAAAGATTCATTAATCGATACATCGATTCTTACCTCGGAAAAACGATGGTTTCCCTAACATAATTGATAAAAAGATTAAATATAAACAAAAAATGTTATATTCAACGAGTCCCCGGTGGAACCAAACATTAAGAGTTAAAGAACTTAAGACTCTTATTAAATAAATTTATTATATGGAAAAAAAATTGAAGCGTGGAAAAACATTATGCGTTAAGTTTGGAAATCATTAGACAGTGAATATAGTAAGATACAATTCTGAAAGATCACCATAACATGTTATTGAAAAAATCAAAAAAACTCTTTGCCAAGAATGATAAATCAGTTATTAATATGTTGTTTATTAAATTGTTGTCCTTCAAATATTATGAAAAAGAACAGTAAGGAAACATAACTTGGAAATGTCAAACTTTGCTCTAAAGCTAAAATCATTTAAGATTGACCTTTAAATAATGTTGATATGAGTTTTGCATTTTACTATTACTAGTTCAGTATAATATTTTTATACGTATTATAATTGTTAGTATGACAAATGGACTCTCAATGAGTTCATTTATCAAGTTACACATCAAGAGAGAGAAAATTGAAAACTAAACTACTAAGATTATTTATTAATGATTTTTCATCCCAAACGACCAATACAATGAACAAAATGGGTTCAGATGTACATGCATATGGTTCCCGTGCAAAAAGATAGGGCTTGTTTGGTAAATAATTAAATTTTAACAATAAAATTTGAATTTTTTTTAGGATAAACGATTTAATAATTTTTCTCAAACTAAAATTAAAAAAATTATTGATAAATGTTTGTTATATTCTTTAACATATTCAAATTTTAAATTATGCGTCAAATATTTTACAAGAAAAAATTCAAAACTAAGAATAATATATATATATATATATATATATATATATATATATATAATCTTCTATATATTTATGGACCTTTTCATAGAGTAATATGGAAAAATCAACAATGGTTAACCTTTATATTATATGTATATATATCTAATAGAAGTGGTCATTCATAAGTTTAAAAGTTGGTAAAAATAAAAAATGTGTCAGTTTTTCCTATAATGGTGAATACTACAATATATATATATATATATATATATATATGAATAATACAAATAGTGTGTATCGTTTGAAAAGTTTTCTGAGATGTATGAAATAATTTCACAGTAATTGGTGTAGGATCGGCCTAGCACGAAGAAAGTATTATAGGGCGATTAAACTAAATATACGACGAACGAAATCAATTGTTAAACTAACATATGGGCATCGAACCGACCACAAACATAGTTTAAATAATTTAAATATATTAGGCTTTTTAATTGAATAGAAGTCGTATAGGTCGAATGAATGAAAGCTAGGCTCCAAAATATTTGCAACTATTTTATTCGATATTCAAACTATTGAATAAGTTTTAACTTTTATTATCCTTTCAACAAAAAAAATGTTTTTTAGAAAATTAAATTTAAAGGAAAACAATCAATGACAAATATCAAATTTAATGAAAAAATTGTAGAGACTCATGAATGTTATAACAATGATACTCTAGTATCACAAGATATTGTTAATGTTAATTAATTTATATGAATATACTCAAGATTATGTTCATCTTACAACATCAAACTCGTTGATGATGAATAAACTAAAATTATTCAATTAGACTAAAATAAAGTTATTTAAAAATAATTACTTTTTGTTTCAAGATATCTAATCAAACACTTAAGTTACAATATTTATCATGAATTTCAGATAATGAAATATAAAATAACTATTTTGGTTATTATGATAACATCTATGCAATTATTGTTCAAACAGTTTCACAAACTTGGTTAAGTCAAAGTATATAAATACCAAATCTTATCTATTAAATTATTGGTTTTATATGGTTAAATTATTATTAAGATCAATATAAATATTAAGCCTTTTGGAGATTGAATTATGAAATTATTGAATTCTTAGTTTGTCTTAATGTCAAGACTCGTACTCGACCCAAATTTATGGTTACTTACTAGTAGCCCACATGATTTTGGTGAGGATATTAATAAAGGATCATGTCACGAAAATTCAAGCGTCACAAGTTAAGTATTTCCATTAAATATAAAAGAATCATTAAAATGATTATTTTGTTGTGGGTTAAAATCGTCAATGAGTGTCGATGCAATATGGCTGAATCTGAAAGAATTGACACGAATCATTTAAGAGATAAGATATATTTATAAAATTTTGATTGATTTATACTTTTTTATATTTAAGTTTTTTATCGTATTTGATTAACCTTGTATGTTCTTCTCAACTTCTTCTAAACTAAGGGTTGTAATCACGCATCATTATGTGAAGAGCTGGAAGCGGCCATTATATCATGACCAATGAAAAAGAAAGACAAATATGAATAAAGGGAAAAAGCTTCATTAACTCTGGACTATATTGAAGCATCAAACTTTCGTGCCATCCGGGTAAGAAAACGTACACCACCATAAATATAATAATTTTCATAAGTTCTAAAAGAAAAAAAAAGAAAAAAGAACTTAAAAATATAGAGCTTTAAGTGTTCAAAATTCTAAAAATATGGAAGTCGTCGATCTTTTATGTTAGTTTGATGTACTGGTCTTGAATTTTTCACTTACTAGTATATGTTATATCTATAATTAGACCAAGTTTCTCCTTATGCCAATATTAGTATGTTGGAAGTCTTTATGTAGAAGTTGATCACTTACGTAAAATCTCGGTGGTAAACCTTAGAATTGTATAGGATACGCATCATCGTGTGGTAGTGTATATATGAAGGTCAGTCTTGGCATGCTTTTATTATCTAAGATTGAGCTTGGACCCTTTCTCACAGACTTATTCTTCACTAAATAGTTGTTTACTCTGAAATATATAATTAATATTTTGGCATAAAGTACAACATTCATACCATATACAAATGGGGTTTATCTCGTTGTCGTCCTTAGTGCATAAAGTCTTGTATGCCCATAAAACTTTATAAATAATCAAGCCATCTAATGATAACACATCGAGAGTTCTACGAATCCTTTCCAAGAGGGTGTGGTTAGTGATTTTGATTTCCCCATTGGGCTAGAAGTTGAAGTATGATGGTAATTGTTATAGGATTCTCAAGACCGTATGAAAAAAAACATTTGACTATTCTAAATAAGTAGTCTATTAGTTTTAGTCATTACTTGTGGCATGATGTATTTACAAAAAATATTTATCTTACCCCACTCTCAATTTGACTTGATCTACTATCACTTTTAATCAATCTAGTCAGGTTTTAGCCTGTTAGTTGTGAGAAACAGTTGCTATCTTTGAGACTCTATGAGACAATCTGCTAGCCTATGCACCTTGATAGTTGTCTAAGGTTCATAAAAGATGTTAATTCCTCTTAGTTTGATAAACGAATGAGTTAAGCATTCAGAGACTTGGGATTCTAAAATATACTTCACATAAGGAATGAGAATTCGACTATTACCATATAGTTTTAGAAATACGATCTCATTATTCTTTCCAATAATACTTAGGTGAGGATTAGATTCTCTGGTTATGCATATTGGGCCGACCTTATTTTCGAGTTAGGAGGGTGTTGACCGTATGAATAGAGAATGTTAAACAGAGATAGAGGGTCTCGCCCATGATGGGCTTGGATAATATCATAAAAGACATTAATTGTCCATTTTATTTTATTGAATTCATCCTCGCGCTAGTTAAACAAATGAAAGTTTAGAGCCCTTTAATACTTGAAATAAATGAAAGAAATTGTCAAAAGAATAAAATATTGAACAATTTAACACAATCAACCTATTGTTAGCACTTGAACTTCTTTAATAGGTCTAAAGAGTAATATGGATGCAAACGCAAAAATTTATGTATGACCAGTTTCTATACCTATTTTTTGTTGAAAAAATAATCCAAATATTTTCATAAAAAATCACCAAAAGCATATTTATTTGGATTTAACTTCAAATTAACTACCTACGAGTTTGCAATGGTTTCGTAGATGGACATTTTTGTGAGAATTCTTGACCAACATATCGTTAATATGTAAGCCTTTATATTTCGAATAAGTTACCATGCGAATTTCTAATTTACGTATATTTGGTGGGTCACTCCAGTCTTTTTTAACCTATGTAACAGTATCTCATAACAATGTAGACCTCGTTTGGTAATCAATGTTGTACTATTTTGATTGTCTAGATGCACCTAAGTGTGATTATAACATGAGTATTCATACATAAAAGATAATAAACTATTACCTAAGATTGTGTCGACCAACTGATCCACATACGGAACTACAAACATATCTTGTTATATCCGTAAAGTACACATATTTGTATTGGCCCATTTACTTATGAACAAAAACTTGGTTTGTTGTTCTTACTATGTAATGTGTTTCACAGGTTTACCCCACCCTAGGAAATGAATAACATGCGCCTCCAGTTTATGGTGAAACGAAAGGGATATGCCCCATGGACTTGAATGTCAATAGTTATAGAATCAACGACACATTCATATACATGTGCCGTACTTTGAGTCCCAACTCAATCTTATGGATCGAAGTCCACTGCATGAAAAAGATGAGCGATGTCGACGGAGGGTGCTTCATTTTTTTTGCGAGACTTTCTATGCATGATGGAAAATTTATAACGATAATGCATCTGAAATATTATCATCCATGGCAAGTTCGGTGGGTTGTCGGCTTTTTTCTTTTGGAGTACGAAGACCTAATGAGGCCCGAAACCTCAAGTAAACCCCGATTGTTCACAATTTTTACACGGTGATACTAATGTAACTCGTCGGTATGGTGTTGCAATGATGAATGCTCAAAACGTATTACGTTATTTTATTGATCCATAACTTTATTCGTAAAGTTTCGGTTAGTATTTCATAACATAAGGTTGTCAGTGACCGGTTGATGCGATACGACAACAACTTTGATTTTGGTTAACATTTTCTCTTAAATTTTCATCTCGATATTTTTTTACTTTTTCAAACCCCTCCTTGGTGTACTAGCGAGATATTGTCTACTTTGGACTATAGAGTCTGCACAGATTTGTTTTTTGTACACTCCCAAAAAACCTCATGTTAGTTGAGGTGAGTTCGCACTTATATACACTATTATTTTCAATGTTAGCGATGTGGAATTTTGGACCAAATATGAAGTTTACTCTTCAACAACGTATGAAGAACAACTTTTATTAGTCGAAATATGTCCAAATTCGTATATTCAATTGATACAAAAATAAATTTATTTTCTAAAACTTAAAAAATTCACACCGTCTTGAATATATTGTAAAATTGATACAAAAAAATATTAAAATTATAAAAATAAAACTATAAATAAAATAATAATCACTAATATAATTTTTCAATTTGCAATAAAATGATATCAACTTATATAAAATCCATGAAAAACAATGATGAAAGACTAAACTAAGAAATTATTGACCACTCATCTTTTTCTTATTGTGCTAAGAACAATATCAACACTAAACCGCAAACTAAATTATAAATTTAATTATTATTGTTTCTTTTTCCTTGAATTGAGAATTTGAGATCCAGCCCATATACTTTATCGCTTATGAAATTAGATTAGAAATTGTGAAATTGAAAGTTATAAAAGGGGTCCGTGCATGCGTTCGAGTTCTTTTACGAAAGGTTTCGGACGTACTTTATCTTCTGACGTTGGTTTGTAAGCTATTGCGTCAAACGGAAGGTTTATTCTCCACGCACTCGTTGAATAGCGGCTGCGAATTCCTCCAAAAAAAATATATATTGAAGGTAGAAGGATGATATATTATGAATAAGGAAAAAGCTAAAAATAGTCGGAGCTAATATAATGTAAATGACATATGTATGCAATTTTTTGATTTGTGGGATATACATATAACGGACTTGAAGTCATAATGTGATTCATCCTTTGATTTGTGAAAAAAAATTGTTACATATGGGCCCCCAAATACTAATATGGACAATATGGGCTTTTGTAAATATAGGATAAATGAATTTGGGCTAGTAAGTTCTGTCTGAGGCTTATACATGTGTAAGTTTTGTGGAAGTATTATAAGAGACGTTTGTTACTATTTCCAGTAGGGGTAAAATAGTTTAGGGCGTGGTAGTGGGAAAATAGTTTGCTTTACACTATGGATTATTAAGTATTTTGTGGAATATATTTATCATGGATTTTGTCATTGTTTCTATCGGTGATTTATAAAGTTTGGTAAAAAAAACTATTATTTCGTTACAAAACAGAGATTTTTATTCATTTTAATTGTGAAAAGAAAATTATCAATACATTGACTAACATAATAATTACGAATAATAAAAACTATATATTTATGATTAAATTTTAAAATATATAATGAGTAATTTACAAATAATCACCAAACATCATAACTATTTAGTCATAGCTATCCAATGTTTAAAAATATAAAAATAATCACGTGGTTTTGAAACTAAAGTATCGATAACTATTTGGATCGTTTAAAATATCAATCGTATCTTTATTTTTTCACTATGGTTTGTGTTTTTCAGACATTCTTTCATTTTTGTTAGATTTTATGTTTTGTTATTCTTTCGATCAATCTCTTATGCGGTTTTTGATAATTTTTTGTTCTTTTTTATCAATTTGATTTTTTTTTTTGTAATTATCGATCAGTTATCAATTCACATGTGATTTTCGTTTCCCATTTTTTTGTTGAATTATTGTGTGGTTGTTTAATGATTCATATGGTGGTGTTTAGTGATGTTGATTCTTTGATTTTGTATATTTGTGTAAATGTTTTGACAATTATCTGAAAATAATGATTTCGAGAAAAAGGATTTAAAGATTTTTTGTTTTTGGAGGTGCGGTTGCGTAATTACGTGTAAATTAGTTGCAAAAATATAAAGTGTTGAATGAGTGGTAGTTACGTATAATATGGTTGCAAAATTAGTTAGTGTTGTTGTCTTGCGTACTTATGCTCATTTTGGTTGAGGAAAAAAAGAAGTGTTGTGAAAAATACTAGTGTAATTGGTTGCGAAATTATTTGTAATCGGTTGTGGAATTGCGTTTTAATTGGTTGCAAAATATCGTTTTATTTTTTGCGTAAATAGGCATATATTATGAAAAATAAAATTGTAATCGGTTGCGGAATTGCATTTTAATTGGTTGCAAAATATCATTTTTTTTGCGTAAATAGACATATAAAAATACATTTGCAAAATTATGATTTAGTTGGTTGCATAATTAAGTTATAAATGAATGCATTTGTGAAATAATAATATATTAATAAACGTAAAAAAATAGTACTCCAAACAAAAAAAGTATGGTTTATAGACGTACAACTTTTACAAAAAAAATATAATTTGGTTTTTAACAGAGGAGCACCTACCAATATTGTACTGTATGTTTTTGGTTAAGAAATAAACTATACGTTTTATGCTATTCTGTTTGATGTAAGATCTTTTTTTGTTTGATGCAAGATCTCCTTTTTCTTTTCAGTTTTTTAACTTGATATTTAAGAATAACATTTGATTTTTCCATTATTTTTAACATGTTCATTGGCTTTTGTTTCAAGTTTTTCAATTTGTATAATGATGACTTTGTCTAGATCTTTATTTTCTTACTAAAGATTTTAAAAAAAATCTCAAACTGTTGTTGTGTAATTACATTTAATTGTGTTACGAATACATTTTTACATGTATTAAACATGGTTGCATAATTACTTGTTAACTTGTTGCGTAATTATGAATAAATTAGCTGCGAAATTAGTTTTTTTCTGCCAAAAACACTCAAGTTACTCGTTGATATTGTTTCTTCTAATTGGTGACTTCTTCTAAGAAGATTCTATATTTCTAATGAGAGCTGTAATATTTTGGAATTCCCGATGTGGAGAATAGTGATTTTTTGACATTTTTAATCAACATTACAAAGTTAAAATATATGTTGATTAGTATTGAAACTAAGGTTAGTTGGGTGTGTAAATACGTTCATTGGGGCTGCGAAATATATTTTTTATGTTTGGAAAAAAAAGTTGGCCTCAAAAGTGAATATAAATTGGGTGCGTAAATATGTTGAAGTTTGTTGTGAAAAATACCTTTTAGTTTTGTAAAACATAATAGAAGCAAGATCTGGAAACTTAGTGTCGTTCAACTCATTTGTGAAAAAAGAAAAAAAAACCATCCCTAACCTTTAGATAGGCACACAAATAATTCTTAGGTTACTAATTGTATTTTTTGTTGCGGAAACAAATATGCAAATCATCAAAACCAAACACTAACATTTCGTAGGTCATACATATAATTACGAATACAACAATTGAAAAATTAAAGATGAAATACAGTAATTTTATATTGCAAAACTTGATTTAATAGTTGATTTATGTTGAAATGATTGAGAATTCACTATAATTTGTTGCATAAATCTTTAATTTGAGATATTTGTGAGTTTCATTTTTAGAGAGATATAGGTAGTTCGTGAGCTGAAAATAAGAATTTTTTGGCTTTTTCAACTTTTAGATATTACTGAAAGCATTCATATGGCATGTGGTTTATATAACTATTTTTACTTTTAATTTATTGCACGTGGTTTAATTATCTCATATACTATTTTTTTTAGAAAACTCTATTTTAATTAAATTTAATATGCAATTTTATAATTTCTTTTATATCAAACTCTCTACTAAAAGTCATTATAGTCTCCTATGTTTCACGTTTGTATCATACTAGTTTATGTTTACTTTTGTCTCCCACTGATCTTCTATGTTTTAGAAATTTGTACAATTAGTTCCTCGCACATGTGAGTATTGCTAAATTGACATGTGTGAGTCCAAACATCAATATTTTGTTTTGTTGTTGCTCTAAAAACATATGTGGTTATCGAATTAGAAATTTAATATATATATATATATATATATATATATCGAATTAGTATTTCAAAAATAAACCGATAAAAAATTGGCGACACTACAAATAATTTTTAAAAAATTAAAACATCTTAATATATTAGATTGTATATATATAGTTAGTTTAATATATCAAAATTAAATGGTTCATTTTAAACTAAAACACAATATGTTATACCGTTAAATATTACAAAATGTATAATGTTTTGTTCAAACTAAAATTTCGAAATATTTAAAGCGGTGCACAATCAATGAAAATCGTATATATACTAAATTGAATATGTTAAAATTTTGGTTAGTCACTAACAGCCTCTCCATCTCCAACAGACTAGCTATATATGAGTATAGTTAGTAAATTTAGAGATTATGTGCTAATTTTTTCTTTCAAACGGATAGTGTATAAAGTTCTCCATATTTACTAGCATAATTTTCGTTTGGTATATTTTTTAATGGAAGTTACACAATCTGTATAAAGTCTCTTTATTTTTCTCATCCACTTAAAAATAAATACCTAACTTAATTATAACTATCTTGTTATATTATTTGGTAATCTAAATAATTTACGGTATCAACATAAATTATTAAAATTATAAAATTTATGTTGGGATGCTATAATAGATATGACGAATGAATTGTTTGAGCTTTATAACTTATCCATTATGTTTAGAGATGTAAACCAAGAACTAATAGTTTTAATTCGGGTTTTATGTTCTTAGGAACAAAACTACTCCAAACTTCAAATCTAAAGCTAATTCCATCAACAGACTACTGTATTTCTAAATTAAATATTTAGTTTTATCTTAGAGTTCCACCTATGAACGCCAAAGAAAAGACAAGACTAAGTTCAGTTTCAGCAACAAAACTGCTCCAACTTTCAGTTTATAGTCTAATTCTCATATTAGAATTCCAGTAGCAACATCACCATATCTTAATACCTACATACAGGGGTGGCAAATAGTTCCAGAACCGTGAGAAAAAACTGGAGACCTATCAATAACCCGGCAGGTAACCTGCGAACCTGGTCTGTTAGACCTGCAACCCGACAGACCTATTTACCCGGCAGACCCGTATAAGCAGTAACCCGACAGACCTGCAACCCGGCAAACCTGCAACCCCACAGCCCTGTTTAAATATTATAAGTGTTGTAACCAAAATCATATCTTAAGTTATATTTAAAAGATATTTTTATAATGTATATATTATAAATTTATTATTATATTTTGGTTAGTATTAATTTGTTTTGGTTATTAATATTTTAAGTGTTGTAATTATTATATAAACCAAAATTTTAAATATTACTTTTAAGGTTATAATGTTATTATTACATGTTGAATATTATTATTATTATGTTTTGGTTCTAAATATTAGAAGGGTTGATATTATGTTATAAACCAAAACCATATCTTATCATGTTAAAATATTAAAAAATTTATGGTTATAATTTCAATATTATATTTTGAATATTATTATTTTGATTTGGTTATAAATATTACAAGTGTTATTTATTATTTTTAAACCAAATCATATTTTATGATGGTAAAATATTACAAGTCATATGGTTGTCATTTTATTATTACATTTCGATTACTATTGTGATTTGATTATAAATATTACAAGTGTTTGTTATTATTTTTTAAACCAAAATCAAATCTTATAATTATTCCATAGTACAATTGTTGTTATTATAATAAAAGGTAAATAGTTTTTTGGGATTTATTTAGTTGTTCACAGTTTATACTCTTGCGGGCCAGGAGTTGTACAAATGTTTTCAAATTAAAATACAAAATAGTAAAAAACTATTACAAACATCATTCATCTTCTTCAACTTCTTCTTCGTAAGTAAAATCTCCCTCCTCACTTGATTCACCTTCAACTTCGTTTTCTTCCATAATTTCTTGTACAAAATATTAAAAAACTATTACAAACATCACTCTACGTTTTATAGGCATTTTAAAACTTAAAACAACATTTTTTTAAATATGCAATAAAATACTAATCGAAAATAATATCGCAAATAATAAAAACTAAATTTAGACTAATACCAACTAATAACAACTAATAAAATTAAAATTAAAATAACTAATTTAAATAACTACAACAAGTAAATAACTTGATAAATTATACGAAGCTTTTAATTGAGCTATTATAATGTCATCTCAACGTTATTTAAGTGTTTTTATCAAATAGAAACAATTTGCGGAAAAAAATCGAACTATTCTGAAAGTAGAACTACAATATGTAAAATAAAAAATTTGAGTTTTATAGAATATCTAGAACAAGTAGAGAGATTTATAGAGATGTATAGTAGATTTAGAGAGTTTTTGAGTTTGGAGTTGGGGTCTCCTCTATTTATAGGGGGAGACCCATTAAAAAAATTCATAAATTCAGGAAAAAATGGCTAGTTGTTAGGAACAGCGGACCATCCAGACTCTTGTCCGGCCATCCAGCTAGTTTGTTTTGCTTCTATTCTTTTTATTAAATGTTATTTAAATCTCTTTCAATTTCAATTTTTATTTTGTTATTTACAAGTAATTTATGTTTATGCATATACTTATACAATTCTAAAAACTTTAAATTTATACTTCAAATATTGAATAGTTCGCAAATACAATAATTATTTAAATCATCTAAACATATACACTTCAAGCTTGAAAGATCTAAAGAACTACCTAATAATTTAAAATCAGAATACAATTATATGTCTAATAGATATATGTTATTTAATATGTACCTAATATTAAATAAAATATCTTAAATATCTAAATATAACAAACAATATCAAAATCACATTACAATTATCTTGTTTACGATATCTTATTTAAGACAATCAAATTATTAATTTTATAATCGTAAAAATATTTTCAATAATATTGAAATTTAAAATCAAAATACAATTGATGTATATATTTTATTTAATATCTACCTAATTTTAAATAAAATATCTTAAATATATAAATATAATCAAACAATATCAAAATCATATTAAAATTATATTTTTAGGATATAATTGTCTTGATTATAGAATTTCAATTAAAATAATATAGTATTTAAATTAAAATACAATAAATAGCATAATTAGTTTTTTTATATTGTAGATATCAATTGAAATTCGACTTAATTAATACATACAAATTAATTTTAAATAATATTACAAAATAATTGATAAACAATGCCTTAAATGGATCTTTTGGTGGATAACTGCGAACCTGACCTACAATCCGCAGACCTGCATAAACAGTAACCCGACATAAATTTTTAAATGGTTTTGACGAGTCATGGGTTGAACCGTTTACCACCTCTACCCAGATACACTACCTATATTATATTAATCTTTAAATCGTATAGGTAATTTGGTTATTTTGTCGGATTTTAAATCTACTATAGCCAGCGGTAGTGCTGTCAACGGTGGTTCAAAACCGGGAATCGGATTGTATATGAGACTGAATTTTAACAATTCGAATTGTATTTTTATTTTAAAAATCGAAACCGATAAAAAATTAAGATAATAAAACTAAATTGATAATACAGATAAACCAATAAAATTGATACGGAATCGAACCGGCAAAATCGATAGCAAAATCGATAAACCGGTAGAATCGATAAAAAAACGAACCAATAAAATTAATTATTTTAAATCGACCGAAAACAAACTAAACCAAAACGGACCGAATTGGGACTAGAAGCTAACCGAACTAAAACCTAAATAGTCCGTCCGGTTCTAAAAAATAGACACCGACCTTAAAAAATAAATCTGAAAATAGTCCTGTCCAAATTGATAAGTTTTACGGTTCGAAACCCATGCCAAACCGAATCGTTTCAACCCGTGGGTTTTTCTCTTTCTCTATTTCTAGCTTAAACATGGTAGCTCCTTTATAGTGGGTGGGCTAGCTATTATATTGACGCTAATATTCGTCATTACGACCTGATCATTATTTTTCTTTTGCCAATTCAATACAGTGTAACGTTTATCAATCTATTTGCTTTTATAGTATCAAGATTATTCTCTATCTTACCCATATTTCCACAATCTCACCTTTTTTTCCCATATGGCCAACGAATCAACCCGATGAATCAACCCGACGATAATATATAAAACATTGGTGGAACCGTTTAAGACTGAAACTCTAAAAGGTAGTCCAAAAGGGTTGGCAAGAAAACATTGTCATCCATACTAAAGTAAAGTTTAATTATATACGATAAATATTAAAACAAAAATGATGTCATACGTATATGATTGAAAACAAATGATATTACAAAAATAAATTCAGTTCATACTTATATATTCAAATTAGAAGTTAAGCTCCTACCAAGACTAGACAAAATTGGTAATAGTAATAGTAGTAACTAAGAGAAGAGAAATAAATGAATAAATAAAAAGCAATAAGTTTGTATGATGTAAATGTAAGCATCTGATTCGTAGAGATCGTGAAGAGGAATTTTGAAAGACGGGATGGGATGGGCCGTAAGAGAAAGAAAGTGACAACTTGGGGGTTCTTATTCGAAGCCGAAGCGATAGAACTTATTCCAACTTCGATTTAATATCTACACACACGAATATGTTCTCCACTTAAGTCTTAATAATGTAATATGCTTTCATGGGACCATAATACTTTCTGTCTTTTCCTTTTCACCATTACTTTTACGATAAAATACATTTACAAGTAACAAATCCACGCGAACCTTGAATTTCATATATATTTTTAGTAGAAAAAAATGTATATAATAAGAATAAATACTTCCTACCGTTATAAGAAATATAGTTTAAGATTGAAAAAGTTTTAAAAAAAAACAATTTCGCTCTAAATAATTAATTCAAAATTTGGATAAACCGAAATACAAAAAAAAATAATGAATTTATACAAAAAAAAAAATTCAAAGAGCTATATGAAGACAACACTAATATTTAGATTTACAATCAAATCCAACGAACAATAACACATGATTAAATATGAAAAGAAATATATTTGAAATCAATATATAATCAACAAAAATAAATTAGCGATAACATTGGCCAATTAATTTTTGTAACAAAAATTTTGAATAGTAGATTTAGAAAGATACATTGTGATACAACATATAAAATAGAAAAAAAATCAACAATTTTCACTTTTTTTCGACCACACTTTATACATTACCATACTAAAACAATAAGATCAAAAACATTGGTTTTTTAAAGAAATGTTAGTTTCACACCTCACTAATCCAGGAAAACAAACTAATAACATTAAAAATGAACTTACACCTGAAACTAACATTGTTCAAAATATTGTGAATAAATTTATAATAGTAGAGAATATGATTGATGATTTCAAAATTGGAATCGCATAAAACACGATTCAGAAGAAAATCTAATCTGAACTTAAAAACAAATTATATATAGTTCACAATAATCTATTTTCTTATATGAGCCTGTTATAAGTAAACCAAATTTTATCAACCAGCTTTGTTGAGATTAAACAAAAACAAAATTAAAAAATGACTCTAACTATTTTAAGTATATAATGTATATTTGCGATATAATTTTTTTTCTCTATAAAAAAATAACTTGTACTTAAAAACTAACAACATCATTTCACTTATCTCAAGCAAAAAACTAGAGAAAACTGGATCAAACTTGGTGATAGAAATTCCAAATTCTTCCACAATAGTATTAAACCCCATCTTTTCCGCAATAAGATTATCTTTATTAACAATGACCAATGTGCCACGGCTTCAACTCCTGTTAGTGTCTCCAAGGTCATTGTTAGTTATTTCATGGATTTACTTTGTACCAGACATCCTCTCAGTTACCATGGCTTGGAGAGAGTCTCTTCCATTCTCTCCACTAGGGTTATTGATACATATAAGGCATCTGTGATTTGTGAGGCTACTTGCGAAGAGATTAAGTCCTCCTTGTTTAGTATCGATAGAAACAAATCTTCTCGGCCTGGCGTCTTTAATTCCAGCTTCTTCAAGACCTCTATCGTGAGTAACAATATTTGTAATAGGGTCTTGGAATTCTTCCACTCGGGTTCTCTCGATACCTCTTGGAAATCCAGTTTCATTGCTTTCATTCCTAAAAACGATTCCCCCTCTATGGCTACTGATTTCAGACCTATTTCTCTATGCAATGTTGTCTACAAGATCATTTCTAAAATTTTAGCCAATATAATTAAACATTCTTTCCAATATCTGATCGATAATTCTCAATCGGCTTCCGTCACGGGTACAAATATCTGTGATAACATTCTTCTTTCCCAAGAACTTCTACGGGGCTACCATACTAATTGCAAAGGTAAAAGAGTTTCCCTTAAAATTGACCTGATGAAAGCCTTTGACAACGTCTGTTGGCACCTCATTCTTGGCATTCTTGTTACGATGGATTATCCTGATAAGATGATCACTTTGACTATTAATTTCATTTTCTCGCCTACTTATTCCATTATCATTAATGGTGATACTCATGGTAACTTCCAATGCAGAAAGGGTCTCAGACAAGGAGACCCGTTATCTCCTTCCTCTTTGTTCTTGTCATGCAAGTCCATTCTAGTATCTTGAAAGAGAAAAGTAATGTGAGAAACTTCTAGTTTCACTAGAAGTGTTACAAACTCAAGATCAATAGTCTCTACTTTGCAGACGATCTTATGATTTTCTATCATGGAGAAGTCAACTCTCTTCTTCTCATTAAAGAAGGTCTTGATGAATTCTACTCTCATTCTGGCCTTAAAGTTAGCCATTCTGAAATTCATATTTTTCTTTCCGTAATCAATACTACTCCCCGTAACGATCTTCTCTCTGTATTGGGCTTTGTGGAAGGTACCATTTGGGTTAAGTACGTGGGTGTTCCCCTTCTCACTCGACGTATTTTCCATCTGAAATGTCGTCCTTTCTGTACAAAATTACTTCAAGGATTGATTATTGAACTTCCAAACACCTCTCTTATGTTGGAAGGCTCCAACTTATTTAGTATGTCTTATTCGATGATCAAGTTTACTGGTCATCTATCTTATCCTTCCCTTTAGGATCCTCAAGTAATTGTCCTAGTACCTCTGTCGATTCATTTGGTCGGGCCCCGCTATGCAAATTCATGGGACTAAAGTGGCTTGGTTTGATGTCACATGATGGAAGGCGGCATTAGGATTCTAGATCTAAAAACCTAGAATTAGACGGTTATCTTTAAACATCTCTGGTCTATTATAAGTGATAATAAAAACTCCATATGGTGTGACTCGATTAAATCATAAAAAATAAAAATTAATAATTTATCGAATCTTGCTTTTGGTTCCTCCCCTTCTTGGATTTGGAGGAAGATTTTGCGTCTTCGCCTTATTGCTAGTAATTTGTAAAAGGTGTTTATTGACAATGGTTCGAATACCTCTTTATTGTTCGACCCATGGTTTCTCTCTACCTCTCTAGTTTCTCACTATGGCACCAACATCATTAAAGATTCAAGGCTTGGGAAAAACCTCAAGGTCTCTGATATCATTATCAATGGCCACTGGATTTTTCTTTCCAATACCATATCGGTAAGATCTAAGAACCGCATTAATATTTAGGAGATCAATTATCTTATTCTCACTCTTCTCCCTCCTAACATCAACTCCATTGATGTTCCTTTTTAGATTGTGAAGGTTATCAGTCTCATTTTCATTATGAAGGACACAAACAATACCATTCAGACGCCCGCCTCAATAGTTGGGTAGGGTGGGCCGAGTTAGTTTGGAATAAATTTAATATTCCTCATCAGTCTTTTATTTTGTGGTTTGCCATCATTAACAAGCTTTCCACTCGAGACAAGCTTATGTGTTGGGGTTTTAATACCCTGCAAGTTTGTGTCTTATGTAACTCTGACTCTGAAACTATTTCTCACATCTTCTATGATCGTAGTTTCAAAAAGAGTCTTTAGATCCATGCTAGTTCTCTAACGGGCTTCTCACTTATCGCTAGTAACTGGAAATCTTGGGTTTGCGAGGCGTCAAATTGGTCTCGTTCTCGAAATTGTCCCATTTGGCATACTTGCTTTGGCACGGTTATTTATCACGTCTAGAAGGAGAATGCATGATTTTTTGGTTCCTCTCCGGCCACTTCCTCGTCGGTGTCTAACCGGATCTTCCCTGATCTTTGGTTCAGATTCCATGACACCAAGATCTACTGGTCTATGTATTTCTCCATTTTCACTTACTTATATTTATTGTCTTACAGATCGTCTCATCTCCTCAGCCTTTCTCATTTCTCTCCATGGTTCATGACTTCCTATGGATCCGCTGTCTGTCAACTCGTTTGTTTATCCGATTTTATTGCTCTTAGAGTAGCTTTAATTTCTTGTTTTTCTTTATCTACTATATCTATGTTTTTGGCATTTTATTCATTATTTTCGATTATCTGTTTTGTCTTAATTTAATACTTTTTACACCAAAAATACTAACAACATAAAAAATATACTACAAAATTGCATATTTTTTAAAAAATCTTCGTCATATTTGTATTACATCATTTTTGTCTCCAACAAAAAAACTCACTTCACACATCATGAAGTTCTTTTAAATATCCATTATATATTTCACCATATTTATTACCCTTCCACATCACTTTAATATATAACCAACCATAAATTTTTACTTTTTTTTATTTTCAAATCATACAAATGAAGTCTCTATTTATAGCTCTCAAAAAAAAAAATGATATTTTTTTTGTTACTGGAAAATTATTAATCAAAATATGTATATATATATATATATATATATATATATATATAAATTTCATTTTTTGTCCAAATTATATAAACTAAGTCTCTTTTTTATTTTTCTTATAAATAAAAAGTGCATTCCACCTATTGAAACTTTGATTAAAAGAGAAAAACTTATCTCATAGAAAGCATATGTAAATGGAGATAATGTTAAGATAAAAAAAACAATATAGTTTAAATGATTATAAAATTTTAAAAACCAATATTTTCTGTTAATAAAAATTATTTATAACATATACGAATTTATTTTTAAATTACTATAAACATATCAGCCAAATAAGGACTATCAATACTATTTTGTTTTGTGAATAAAAACATTAAATTAAAGTAAAATGGTTCATACAAGTACCTAGAGCATACCCCGAGGAGATACAGAGATTTATAATAAGTCAACACAATGGAAGTGTGAGGAAAATAGATGAAGGTAGAAGTCTAATAGCTGGATAGAGATATATAAAAGCAAATAGATAATTCAATAAACGAGCAACAGCGATCGAAGAAAAAACGACGAGGAGCTCCTGGAACAAACAAGGCGAGAAAACATAGGAGCCGCAAACAACAAAACAGTAAGTTAGTAAGTGTTTACATAGGCCAGCTAATCTTGGTGCCATGGTATCTAAACCGAAAATCTGAGAAGATTTGGTTAGAAACCAGAGAGGCAATGGCAGGAGAGGAACCAAAGACTCTTGAGTTCCTCACACGCCAGACGTGGTAGATAACCGCGCTAAAACAACTGCGCCAAATATGACGGTTTCGAGAATGAGACCAATTTGATGCCTCTTCGATCCAAGATTTCTAGCAAGGGGCGGTAATAGAAAAACCCAACTTAGAACTTGCAAAGTTCCAAAAACTCTTAGAAAAGCTACAATCATAGAGTAAATAAGAGATAGTTTCTGAGCCAGAGTTGCATAAGACACAACTTGGTGGGGTGTTTATACCCCAGCACAATAGTTTGTCCCAAGTAGACAGCTTGCCATGGATGGCGAGCCAAGAAATGAAAGAGTGATGAGGAATGTTATATTTATTCCATACTAACCCGTCCCAACAACAATGGGGGAGGACATACGAATGGCGTTGTACATGTCCTTGATAGTGAAGGTAGGAATTCCACCCTTTGCGGTCCAGAAGGGAATATCGTTGGAAATAATGTTGGGCGGAGGAAGAGTAAGAATTAGGTTGTTGATCTCTTGGAGATTTAAGTGATCCTTGCAGAAGCCGACCTTAGGTTGGGGGGCAGTTCCAATCTCATCGAGGATAGTGTCGCCCACCTTGAGGTTTTTACCAAGCCTAGAATCACTAATGATACTAGAGCCATAGTGGTTAACCAGGGAGGTAGAAAGAAGGCAAGGGTCATACCAAAAAGAGGTATTATGACCATTACCAATAGCAACTCTGTACAGGTTGCTAGCAATAGGGAGAAGACGAAGAATTTTCCTCCAAGCCCAAGACAGGGAAGAGCCAAGATTAATGTCCCAAAAATTATTGTTTTTAATTTTTTCCAGCTTAATCCAATTGTTCCAGATAGAATTCTTACTATTACTAGTAATAGGCCATAGATGCTTTAGGACGGCCGCCTTATTCTAGGGTTTAGGGTCTAGAATCCCAAGATTAATTACTTATCAATACTATTTTATAAGTCGTTATTTTCGGTTTATAAAATACAATTTCAATTGTAACTTAGATGATAAAGTATAAATAAAATTAAAACTAAGATTAATTTTAGTTTTTTATTCATCTATCTATTATGATTTAACATTTAAGTATTGTTGTCCAGTATCATTTATTTTTTTACGATATTCGAACCGTTTCTATTATTTATATAAAGAAAACTATATTTTACTTATTCTATATTTTCTCTCTTTCTTTTGTCAATCGTAAAAAATTATCCAGCTCAAACCAGTTTTTTTTTAATTCTAAAATTTTATCATCAAAATAATTCAAACTGTGCTAATTTGAACTATAAGTGGTTAAGTTATTTGATTTTATTATTAATGATAATTTAATTTCGAGTTTGACTTGAAAGTAAAAGATAGCTGAATTTTTTTGACAATTAGATTTCATATTAAAAATATTTATTGATTTATTTTCTGAATTAGATAGATTTTTTTGTCGTTTATGGTATTTTAGATAGTCAGTTTGGTTTAAATACGGAAACATAATGTTTAGGTATAACATAATTGAAATGTGAAATCTTATATGTTAGAAATGTAAAAATATACTACCTCCAAATGTGATAACGATTTCTCAACCAAACAAAATATATTCTTCCAAAATTAATCTTTACAAAATTAGAGTAAATTTTGAGTTTGTTTTTGTGAAATACGAAATGCAAACTGAATGTTAGATTTGATTATTATTATTATTATTATTATTATTATTATTATTATTTTGTGTAAGTGAGCAGTGTGAAATTAGGATTAAACGAAAATACAATATGTAAAATACATTATTGTGACTAACTTATTATTTTTTGTCTAAATGTAAAATATGAAACGAACGAAAATGTACAACCAAGTTTAAATTTGAAAAACAAAATTGTCTAAGTGTAAAATGTGAATTTAGAGTTAACAGTCTGGCAAAAAATAGTGAAAAATTAAATAATATCATTCATGTATCTATATTTTTCGTCTAAAAAACACTAATGGTGCTTTTGAGTATATTATTTCAAGCGATGGAAAGATATAAACTTTTCAAATTTTAAATGACAAAAAAATGAACAATAAAGTATATGTGCTACAATAAATGCTTATTATACGAACAAGATTTTTTTTATAAAACAAATTGATTAAAATGTACTTTAGTAACACGAGAAAAATGGATAGTAATTGTTAAATAATTTTTAACTAGGTATCGTAGGATAACTCAACATAATTTAAGAAATTGAAATAATTTTAGGACAAATTTATGAGGTAAGGTTTAAAGTCAAAAGCCCACTAGAACTCCTCGCTCATTGTTGTGCCTATAAGTTGAATATGTGTCTTCGATGTTGAGATTCCGTTTTGGCACTGTACGCACCGTTTGTTAGTAATTTGTTTCTAGAATTTTATCCACTAACTAACTCTCCATATTTTTTTAGGTGACTAACCCCACTTTTTATAATCTATGTTTTTATAGTTCAAGATCATTACTTGCATTACTCTTACTTTCTTACTAAGTTCCAACTAGCAAATCTGAGATTTATTTAATATTTTAGAAAGCTTATTCAACATATTCATTGGTCGACTCTTTCTCTTTTGGCAAACTCATATCATCAAAATAACTCAATACAAAAAAATAAATTACCAAATTGATATTGATATGAGAACCCGAGTAAGACATTTTTTTCAAAACTGTATTTAAACATTTTCACAACATTTAGTAACTTCTCAAAAACCATAAAATCTAGAAAGCCCATAAAAAACAATGTCACTCACTTATGTAGCTTCAGATCCAATCTATAAGATTGAGTCCCAATTGTCCTTAACGCGGACATCAAACCACGGTTGACACCCAAAAAGCCATATGATTGAGAATAATTCGAAATTTGATGGTAAATATTGGCTTATCACATCGAAAAACTCTATATTTTATCTTTCATCACCCTTACTGTGACAAAAAACTCTGAGGAAGAATAATATGCTAACTTATTTTATATTCAGTAACCGCTAGTTAGATTTTCCAAACGCAAAGACCTCAATGAGCACTCTGACCGTGAGTCATCCAACCGATCTTGAAAAGTTCTCTACACGTGTGATCATTATTTCTCAAGTAAGAGGATTATTATAATATTGTTTTACATCTCTTTCTCCCCTAACAGGTCACCCAAGATAGTGAAACTATCTTTTAGTGCAGTCTATGAATCAGTCAAACCATCAGAACCCTGAAATTGTTCCTTCAACGGGTCAGCCAAATCACTATTATGTAGGTCCAACACCACCACCATCATCTCATGGTTACCAGCATACAAACTCGTTGAGTCTTGCTTTCATACCTTCGGACCAACATTGACTTGGCCAGCCGCAAAAAATGGTGCATATTTTTACTAGATCAATGAATCACAACCACATAGGCTCACTTCCTATTGAACCAAGGTTTAGCCTTGTTTATTCTCTATTTTTGCCTGAGATCTTATATGAAGACATATTATCCAAGTTCAAACAACAGAAAATGGAAAAATATAATCGAATATGAGACCAAGAGAACCATATATGTTGGGTTCCGAATGATATGATAAGATATTGTGTTGAGTGTTCTTGATGACTGATAGAAGTAACAACCTGACATTGTTTAACCAGCTCTCTCCTAGTAGCATTTAAAACTCCAACACGTTGTATACTGCATTCAGCAAACAATTATTCATAGCTAAGGTCATCTGTGGAGATGGTGGCTATAATATTCAGTGCACACATCACGCGTGTGAGAGAATTTGGAAGTACACTTAATGATTTCTTTAAACCAAAAATAGTATGGAATATTGACACAATATGGTGGCTTGTATATCCTATAGATAGATATTTGTACTAGTATATTTGGAAGAAAGTATCATAAAGAAGAAGGTATTGAATTTTAGGGATTTGTTGGCTCGGGTGAAAGAGTATATCAAAGTGTATGAGACTATACGAGTCATAATCCCATGAGTTCCAAATGTATACCTTTATCATCATCTCTTGAAAACTTCAAATGAGTCTATTTTAGTGGCACAAGTCCAAACAAAAAAACTTCAGTCTGAAGCTCGTGTAACGCTAAGATTGATGAGTCCGGAAATTTTCACCATTCACTGTAGAAATCGGACAGGGGAAATTCAGACAAAAATCATCCGAACTGGACAAAAGTATTAAAAGCTAATCACCTTTTGACTAAGCTAATTGCTAATCTGCTTAATAAACTAATTAGTTTTTGAACTCAACCCGGTTTCATAAGTTTGACCCGAAAGCCCTTGTGGCCCATAATTAAGGGTATAAATACCCAACTACTTTCATTAATGAGGGTAATGAACATTTAATACAACTAGGAAGCTCAAATCTCTCACTACCAAAACACCCAAACATTAAATACCTTTGAAACACCTGACAAAATTACCCTCAGTAAAAAATAACCCACACCAAAGATAACATAACCAAGTTGGAGGATTTCAGAGCAAGCCTACGAGTAACCACAATAACAACTAAATACAACGGAAAAATCTAAAAGTTGGAGCGGTTTGGATAAGGAACTTAGACATAACTTACTAAAAAACTTGGGATAGCCTAAAAAATGTCCACATATGTCTTCCAATTTCAACAAATTGGGAAGTGCAGACTTCCAATAAGATGCGAGATAAGAACAAGTTCAACAAATTCTAAAATTATTTGAGGAACTATACGTAGGTTTTTATTGTTTTGAAGGATGAGGTGTATAACCTGATTCATGAAGGCAAGCCGGTGGAGTTTGTCTGGAAAAAACCAAAGACCAAACTAAAATAAATTATGATCAAACCTCAAAAACCATCAAAGCAGTAAGAATAATAAGTTTTGGTTGTTGTCGAACCACCGAAGGCCCCAAAGAATATGTATATCGTAAACAAACTAAAAGAGTACTTGGATCTAGACCCGAACTGACAAGTCCAACTTACGATAGCCGGAGGTGACGTATTATCTTGTACTATTAAATCATCTAGGAAGAATAATATATAAAACTTAGACATATAATATAATGGTCAAACATTAGCACACATATATATATATACATAAACACTTACATTTTTATTATTTTTAATTGTAATGACCTTCGGTGAGTCACGACATTCCATGAGGACACAATAATAATTGTAGCTGAGATAACAAGAATATAAATCATAAGATTATGATAGACATTGTTATTTCAACCAATGTGTTCTTTAAAAATACTTATGATAATATGTGTGGAGTTTTGGTACTCACACAATCCAAAAGAACATTAGATGATTCACCAAGACAGATGCCCAGGTCTTAGGTGACCTGAAGTTGAATCTTGTTATAGGCCATGGGGAATAAATGAAGAATGTATAATGCATTTATGGTAATAGATCTTTCCCGTTTTTATAAAACCATCTTTTGCATGCTATAGTTGAGTCACATGCATGGCATAGTTTCAACAATGCATTAGTGTCTTCGTTATATGCTCAACGGTCAAGTTGGTGTGAATCGAGGCAACCAGAAGATGACCAAAGATCTTGATTTTTCCTTCATGACCTCTATGTCAGAAGTTATCCATATATAACAGATTTTGACCTATATATAACAAAATAAGACTATTCCTTCAGGATAAGACCAAAACGATTGTACTTGAGATGGGCATGCTCAATGAAGTAGGCCATAACCAAAATACATTTACCCAACATGGACTACCAACCATGTTGGTCAAGAAGAATAATGGTAAGTGGAGGATGTGTGTTGACTTCATAAATCTGAATAAAGTTTGTCCAAAAGATATTTTTCCTCTTTCACAAATTTATCAACGAGTTTATGCAACGTTTTTAAGCACGGTGATATCATTTATGGATGTATATTCGGGGTATAATCAAATCATGATGCACAGAGCGGATAAATAACACACTACCTTCATCACAAATCAAGGATTATATTGTTATATGATCATGTCCTCTGGGTTTAAAATTTCCATGGCTATATACCAAAGGCTAGTGAAGAAAACTTTCTCAAACCAGCTTGGACGCAACCTCCAAGATTATATAAATGATATGATGATCAAGATCTGATCACCTGCAGATTTTACCAAGACCTTTGCTAACCTATAAATAGTCAACCTGAAGTTAAATATCGATAATTATACGATTTATGTTAGATGAGAAAATTTCATGCAATATATAGTCAACATGAAAGAAATACAAGTTGATCTTACATAACTTTCACACTTGGTTGTAATGGAGCCACCATGAAACATCAAAGAAATATTATATATCATGACACGAAGACTAGTTTCTCTAAATAGATTCATCTTCAACAAGTGCACAGACACTTCTTCCAGATACTCAAATGGGTTGTAATATTTCATTAGGATGCATGTTATAATGAAGCTTTCAATAAAATTAAGAGTTCATATCCTCATCGGAAGTACTGACAAAGCCAAAGCCGAGTGAATTTTTATTTTTATATTTGGTTGTATCTGATCATGTTGTTAGCATCGTTCTAGTTGGAGAATAGTTATAATAACCCTTTGATTTTTATAATATGTTAGTAAGTCATTTTCAGACACCAAAATATGTTACTAAAATTTACTTAAGTTTGTTTTCTCTCTCTCTCAATATTTTGACTTTTTTTAACATATTTTTTCTCTTATTGTAAAATATTTTATTTTAAACCTTGCTATGACTTTAGTATTAGTGTCCGGGAAGATAAGTTCTTACTTGCAGGCACACACCATACTACTTTAAACCTTCTTCCCTCTTAGTAAAGTATCATAAAATTCATACATATTTGGCAGACCATCTCGAACCAACATGGCAGTTCATACCGAGTAAACACAGAGAAGCCAATATAGGGGAAACCTTAATTTTCTTTATCAAAATTGTATTCAAAAAAGTCTGAAAACAAAAGTAGGGTTTGAGGCGCCTTAAATAGGAAACACCTAAATCCCTAATATAAAATATGGAAACAAAAATAAACGTAATTAAATAATATCCTATTAAATCTGAATGTAATCAGATTTATTTTGCTATCTTAAATAAATTTGTAAAATATAAAATTTAAAATAAAACTAAAACTAAAATATTTAAACGCATTTTTGTAGAGGTCTATAGTAGAGGTCTTCCGCCTACATCGTTATTCCCCGGTTGGAAATAATTCGACCATTGAGAGTGAGACCACCAATATTGTAACAGTGCCTAAACGGTGAACAACAATGACAGTACTTTAGTTTACCATTATCATGTCTAATGCCTCGTGGAAAATTCTAGAGTTGTTGATGAATCAATTTGAAGGTAATAGTGTAGAGCTGTACATTTGGAATCGATAAAGAACTTGGACAAGTTTCACTGCTAAATTCGTAGCTGGACCATTTGTCATTCCGTTGATCCAAATTTGTTCTGTAAGAAAAGAAATAATCTTCGGTAAACTCAGAGTAAGAATCCCGACAAAAAAGCATACAAATCAATCGTGCATGATCCTTGTTCGGCAAAACAAAACCAATCTATGTCCGCACCAGCCTTCTCATGAGCCCAATATATGTTACAGCTATTATTTTCTGTTAGACCACCTTCAGTGCAGTGTCTTGCAGCCTCTGCTTGAAATTTTGCTTCTTTATTAGCATGCCAATGTATACCTGCTACTTCCTCTTATATGTGTGCTCCACTGCTTTGGAAGATGCCTTGTGCAGCTGAAAGGATTCTATATCCATGCTCCATTAGCTTCTCAGAGTTCCATACGAAGAAAAACTCTCCAGTAGCACCATAAGGAACTATTCCATTTGGTTTTCCTGTTTCATATAGTTTCCTGGTGGTGATTCTCAATATTTTTGCAACCGATTCAGATAATGCTGTCCAAGATTGACCGCACGAACTACCGAATCGAACGCAAAATGATCGTACCATTGTTTGTGTTAATCTCAACAGAATCTTCCGCGCTTCAAGAGAAGGAATCCCTCTGAAATCAATAATATTCATGGCCATTAGATTGGCAAATCTCTGGATTTGTCTTTGTAAAAGATCTAACCAATGAGCAGTACCAAACCCCAAACCATTGTAAGCAAAGTGACTCAAAATCTGATGAACAAGTTTCTCGTCAGCTTCGCCATGCTCTACCCATGTAATGGTTGAGTATCCATTAGAGATATCCTGAATGAGACAACCAGATGATCCTCTTTTATACATAAGGAACCAAGAAGAGTGCATTTGCTCGTGAAAGCTATCAACCAGAAAATCAACAATTTCCCAGGTTCCTTCCGTAATGTTTTGTTGACAATAACGGAGAAAATATATCTCTCGAGTTTGAACCAAATATGAAACAACTTGAAATTCAGCAGATACCAGAACAAGGGATCCACTTGGACCAGAAACTACATAAAAATCACAGGTGTTTCCAGGTGCAATCCAGTTAAGCTGCCGCTCATTACGGTCATCAATCCAATCAAACAGTAAAAATGATCTCTGTGCAGCAGCAACAAGAGGACATGAAAGGTACTTGAATTGATCGATAGGATAGTATGGAATTAGGCTTCGAAGGAAATACTGGAGTAGACAACTGCCAGCTTTATTTACCTTCCAAGATGGGGACTCAGAAGCAGAGAATATGGTTTCTTTCAATTGATCTTTGTAGCGAAGAAGTGCATAACCTCCACCGTAGATGGAAACTAATAAAACTTCCAATTGAGAACCAATAATGGATTCGAGAGCTGTAGAAAGCATCATAGTTTCCTTAGTCTAAGTTGGGGTATGAAAGTTTTCTCTTCCCCCCATAACTTGTACCAGGTGTCTCTTGTAAAGAAGCTATAACAGTTTCCCATTTCCTATTCCAGAAGTAGCAGTTCAAAATTTTGTCCCAAAGGTCTAGGCAGTCTATCATCCAAACATCTGAAAAGAAGTCTCGGTGTTCTGAGTTTGCAGGCAAAAATTGTCTGTCAAAACCATATCCTTCAAATGATGAATTGTTTCACGGATTTTCCATAAGAGATCTAATCTCACATATACTATGTATTACTCCATCAACTACAATCACACGTTCTACTTTGGTTCCACCATCCAGGTGCAAAAACCTGTAACCATTAGATATGAGAGATTCCTGAATGAAATTAAGCATTTTGCAAGCTTGTGAAAAGATAAGAATGTGATACCCTTCCGGAATCAAATTATCTAATAGTGACATTATGACAGACACTTTGCAAGAGGTATTATTATGCTTCTCCTGAATATCGTAGGTCCCAGATATATCTGCAATGTGCATTGCCAATTCCACTGAGGTTTGTTGTGCCCCAAAGTTTATTTTTCTAAATTTCACTCCTATAGGCAGGATACCATCAAAAGAGACAAAATCCGAAGAACTGGCATCAACGATAGGCAGAAGCTTATTCATCTGCAACTCAAACTCGTTCTCCTCGAAACCAAACAGCAAAAACCTGCAATATCGTGTGATAGCAGAAACCTGTGATTTCTTGAAAGCCAAACTTGCCATCCCATACTTAGCATACATATCGATCACGACATTGTATCTTTCGGACATTTTATCAAAAACCTTAGGTGCACATGATAAAGAACTAAACACAACGGTATCATCTAGTGAAGACCCAGTTTTAGAGCCAACAAAATCTGTAATCTTCATATAATTATTCCAACCCAATCTTGTATCACAATTACAATTACCAGTGAAAGTAATCGATTCATGTAACATCAAAGTATCAACTCTTCTAAGAATAGAATCATGGTTATACACATAACCCGAGTTGGAATCGAAAATGCTAGAGATAATAGTGAAATCGTACAAACCATGTGATTTCTTCTTACCCTTTTCAACCTCGTACTTCTTGGAGTATTTGGTGAAAGCCTCCTCGTTCATAGCATCCATTTCTACATTTTATGTTGTTTGTTTCCGTCTACCCTTTCTTCGTTTTCCTCTTTTTCGAACCCGTTCCCTTCTGAATTTTTGTTCTCCATTGTTCCCAGAAGGTTTGGTTGGTGGCAAGAACAGTGGTAAATAGTCTCCACTGATATATTTTTTTGTATCTATTATTTTTGGTTTTGAATTGGACAGGGTATACTGGATATCATATCTTTTATCCACCAATTCAACCGTAGGAAAAGAAGGAAACTTGAATTCGAAATTCCTTCTTTTCTTTTCGATGAAAAAAATGGTATAAAAGGTTTTATTTTATTGTTTACTTCACTGAAATAAGAAGAGACATGTTTCGGTGTCTTCCAATTGTCTTTGTCTTTAACACTGGTTTGATCTTCATCGTCGTAGATATCATAAATTGGATCGTCTTCATCCTCATCACCGTATACATCATAAATCGGATCTCACAATTCCAGCCAAGTTGTATTAGAAATTTCACCTTCCAGCACCTCCTCAACCTGGGATAACCAATCAACAAACTCCTTCGCCCGAAAGCCACCATCAAAGTTAGGAATGTTAACCTTAAATCCAAGATCCCAACGACGGTCCTGATAAGCGTTTCGTTCTGGCTTTTCTCCAAAAGGGTTATCGGGACCTTCAGCCTCCACACCGTGTTGCCTGGCAGTAAGTTCAGCCATCTGACGGGAAAGATACTCGACCTGACAGCGCAGGTCAGCATTATCGCGATCTCCGAAATCACTCGCATCTCCTTCCACAACAACGCCGCTGCGACCTCTGGGTCTTCCTCGCACCATCTCGCAAGACTGCCTGTGTCTGATACCAATATGATACAGAGTAAACGCAGAGAAGCCAATATAGGGGAAACCCTAATTTTCTTTATCAAAATTCTATTAAAAAAAGTCTGAAAACAAAAGTAGGGTTTGAGGCGCCTTAAATAGGAAACACCTAAATCCCTAATATAAAATATGGAAACAAAAATAAACGTGACTAAATAATATCCTATAAAATCTGAATGTAATCAGATTTAATTTGCTATCTAAAATAAATTTTTAAAATATAAAAGTTAAAATAAAACTAAAATATTTAAACGTATTTTTGTAGAGGTCTTTAGTAGAGGTCTTCTGCCTACATCAACATCTTTATATAAATGGAATAAGCAAAACTATGGGTGTCGCGTATGGGTACAACTAACATCCCTTTGGGAGAATAATGAACAACTTCATCAAATTTGACTTTTCTTTCTCTAATAATGAGCTAGAGTGTGAAGCCGCGATTGAAATTTTGAGACTTGCTAACATATGTGTGGCTCAAAGCATAAACCTTTGAACAGATTCCCAACTTTTAGTTAACTAGGCCTTGGGACAAGTAGAATCCAAAAACGATAATGTAATCCAATACTTGAAGGAGTTTCCTTAGCAAACAACATTATTTGATAAAGTCTTAGTTGGAAAATTTCCCATGGTCGATGTTATTATCCCTTCGACGTGTGCAAATTCGACACTAGCAGTGATTCGTCAAGAGAAGCCTTTGATAACTTTACATAACAAACTTTTTCCAAGGGATTCAACAAATCAAATTAATGTTAATTGAGGATGATGATAACTAGAGATCAACTATTAATCCATACCTTAAAGAAGGAAAACTACTAGAAGATAAGGTTGAAACCAAACACGTCAAAATCAGATCAACTAGATATATATGGGTGATTGAAACTCTGTACAAATGGGCGGGCTTATTAGACATTTTCTTCAATATCTCGAGTCTGAAGAAACATATATTTTTGTGCAAAAACTCCATGATATGGAAGGAATTACCTATTGTGGATAGAAAACTCTTCATACAAGGATATTGTTGGCCAATCTTCATGGAAATGTAAAAAAATTCATCAAATACTACGACATCTTACACCGGTTCGCCAACTCAACCTGAATACCAATCGTTCTCCTGGAGACCATATCAGAAGAAATTTTATTCGACATACGGATCCTTGACCTCATATGGGTCCTTCTAAAGGCCTCGTGAGAAAGGCAATACCTCATGGTGGTTGTAGAATATTTCTCAAACTAGGTAAAATCATAACCCTTGATTAACTATATAATAAAGGGTCAATAACTGTTTTGATGATGTGTGGCCCATATTTAAACACACCAAATATTTGTAAGCATCGAATTTAAAGAGATAACACCATACTTTTTATAATAATGAGACTTTATGACACCAGCGACACGTGTGAAACAATTTCTCTAGTCCCCAACTCATCGTAATTTTGCTTTTAATTATCATCATCGAGTTTGTGACACAAACGCTTCACATTTTCTATCAAATCAAATAACCAAAATTCGGGATAAATATATTTTATAACCATAACGTTTCAGCAATAATATTTTAATTTAGAAGATAGTTTCAGCTTGACTGATACAAAGAGTCTCGGATAACCTACTCATATAATTGTTTTCTAGTAATAATCGTTCATTCATACTTTAAAATAACTAAGGGGCTACTTATAAGATAACTAACTACCACTAACTCAAAAACTAATAAAATACTATTTATTCTTATAATTTTTAATAGACTATTTCATCCTCAATGGAGATTGAGGCGCTATTTATATATTTAAACAAGTAATCTGGAGCAACTTCGAAAGCAAAAAATCAACTTCATATAAATTTTAAATTGGTTGAAGACTCTATTTATGAGATAACCGACTACCACTAAATGAAAAACTAATAAAATATTATGTATGCTTGTACTTTTACTCTTTGATAAAATAAAGTGTTTCATCCTCAATGGAGATTTAGGTCGACAAAGGGTTTTTAATTAGACAATTATAAGATCAGCAGACCTCAAGGCTCTTATGAGCCCAATCGTACTCAACTTGGAAGGTTGACTTGACATATAACCAGTTTGACAAAAAAATTGGCTTTAAGAATTTAAACCCGAAATTTGTGACAAAAATGATCAAGTGTGGACAGTAAACGTCGCAGTAATAAAAAATAACTTAAGATTGTAATCTTCTCTCAATTCTCTCGCAAAGAATACGAAGGCTACTGATAAGGTTGTAAGGGCTTAGCCCATTAATTTTTAGCTGTTAAATAAAGTATGTAATTTATCTTTAGAAATACTAAGGTGGCTTTAGGCTAAACCTGGAAATACATAAAGTTTTTGGATCGAAAATATGAACTTGTAAGGCTTAAGGTCATGTAATATAGCTTTAAGGTTTGAGGTTTCAGGTTAGAACTCCACAACAACTCTTGACCCAGCGTTCTGTCTATAAATAGAAGATAAGTCATAAGTGTTGATGGTCCTTTCATTTTTAAAATTTACTATTTGTCTCTCGTAAATTACTTCTCTCTAGATTTTTACCCACTAATTAAATCTTCATACTTTCTAGGTAACTAATCCTTATTTTCTAATATTTTTTGTCACTAAAACATTCATTTTTAACTGGCTAAAAAACATTGTTAGTCTATCATGTTTCATGTTTATCTCAAACTAACCCAATATGTTTATTTTTGTATCCTAGTAGTCCCCCGCGTATTAAAACTTTGCATGTTTAGTCCCCCGCACGTGCGATTTCTTAGGAGTTGTCACGTAGGAGCTCAAACAATATATTTTTTGTCTCACATATGGTCCCCCAATCTTTGGCCAATAATATCCGCCTCTCAAATTTGAATATTATTGGGAGAAGATTGAGTATGTATATTGGTAAAAGATTCGGTGTGTATTGTTGGAAAAATATTAGAAGCACTATATATGAGATGAAAATTTGTTGTTTGAATAGTCACCTGGAAGATCCTAAGAAATTGCACACACGATGGATTAAGCATACAAAAGTTTAAAACATAGGACTATTATGAGATAAAAATGAATAAAAAAAGACTAATTTTTATGAAAGAATGCAAAACATAAAAGACTAATTTTTATGAAAGAATGCAAAACATAAAAGACTAATAGTGATTTTTGCTCCGGTTAACCATATTCTTCTACTTCAACATTCAATACTCTATTCAGTTTCAGGATCTATCTAGTTTTCTGGAAAACTTATTTAATATATTTCCGACGATTCTTTCACTACGATATCGTCTATTACCAAAATCTCTACTCACAAATACGCAACACTATAATAATTATAATTAAACCATTAGTAGTGGATACGGTCCGCAAACACCATGATATAAATTTAATACGAAAAAAAACTATTAAAACACGGCCAATAAAAAACAAAATTAACATAAATATGTCATGGAAAGTAGATCATATTAGTTTTAAATGTCTAAAACTAAAAGAAACACAAATGCTATTTAGAAAACAATTTGGATTTAGTCTGTGTTATCGTGCGTGTTTACTGAGTTGAACCGCTTATATAAATTTGGGTATAGTTATTTCTTCTATAATTTCTTCTATTTTCTCTATCCAAAACTTTAAAAAAAATCAAAACATATTTTTACAATATTACCCTTAATTTAACTTTAAAATTATGTTTTGATGCCACTAACTTAAATAATTTTATTTCCTCCAATAACTCCGTTGAAATCTGCCTTAGAGAGACAACTTTACTTCACATTATTTTCCAACAAAATTAACATTAGAAATATAAGAGTTCAAATCTGTTTTTTTTTCTCTAATTCACATATCTAAATTTTTTGATTTGTAAAAAGATTGAGTTTCCGTTTAAATCCGATTACGAGTTAGGATTTTAAAGCAATTTTGAGAGTAAGATGAGTCTCAAATTTAAACTTAAAAATCTAAATTTAAATAAAAGTATAACTAAAAAATTCTTTGATAAAGAAAATAACAAAATAAAAAAAACATAATTATAATATAATAAAAACAGAATTATAGAGAAAATCACATTTCTCTATAAATTTTCATTATATTTTTAAATCAAATATATAACATTCGTGCTTTTAATAGATTAAGGGGATAGCCATATAAAACAAGAATTGCCTTGTATTTATAGCGTATCGGTTTTTTTTAAGTTCCTATGGATTATGAAACCATTTACTACCATTTTTCTTATCGGCTCTTAAGCAACTTGAAACGAACTCTATCGGCAAACCTATTTTATACCTAATATGTAAGTGATCCAAATTTCTATCCGGACTAATATTATATCCATCATTTGAGAATATTAATTTTTTGTTCGAATATATTTTATTACAATCCGTTAAACAAAGATTCTATAATAGCAAAAAGAGTAATAGCAAGCAAAAGAAAGGTGAATAAATAAGTAAGTAAAAGAGCAACATGATCTCGTGAATTAATTATATGACCGTTGTGTCTGACTCTGATGCTCTGTTTTCACAGTTTCAAAAATAAATTGTTCCTGTGAAGCAGGGCACCACGCTCAACACAAAGAAAGAAAGAAGACATGGTTTTATTATATATACATAAACCTGGGTTATGCAGTATCGATTAATTATAGGTATTGATTAAGTGGTTTGTTTTTGTTTAGTACTAAGCCTGCCTGATACATGTATATAAAATAGACTATAATCCAGTTTTGTTATTGGATTCATTGTGGTTATCTAGATAAATTGTCTGTTTTTCTGTCTCTTTCCCTATTTCCAAGGTTTAGTCCAGTCGCATATTTTTCGCTTCTATGGCCTCTGCAAAATGTTATACTCCCAGAACTAAGATTGTTATTGTTTTGAGACAACTATGAGTTTTGGATCAAAGTAAATCCTAGATGGACAAATAAAAACAATATAAAATCATTATGCTTCCAACTTTTAAAAGCTGTCATTTAAATTTGCTTAAATAATTGAAACAAGTTATGATAATAAAATATATTTAACAATACAAACGATGTGAATTATTTATAAGTTCTAATATTTGGAATGTGAACTGAACTTTTTTTTTGGAAAACTATGATAAACTAAAAACGATAGTCTATTATTTGTAAGTTCCAATTTTGTTTAGACAAATTATCAAATTTTTAAAAATAAAATATATTTATAAATATTATAAATCTCCGTTTTTGACACAAGTAATATGAGTTTTGAAATAGTTTTAAAAAAATTGAAGGAGATTTGATGTAGCGAAGACGGCAGGCTGGATTCTCGTCCAGTATCAAATTTGGGTCAAACACGTATTCAAATCGAAGATTTTGACAAGCCCGTCAGATTTCAAAACTATTACTTGTCACAAAGTTTCATACCCAGATTCGACCCACAAAGCCTTTAGAAAACCAATTTTAATATTTTTGTGTTAATTTTATTTATTTATTTTATTTTAAAACATCTATGTAATTTCCATTATTTGGAATTAGGGTTTTGGGTATTGTTATATAAAGCATCATATACCCTATTTTGTTGTCACACTTTGATTAATGAAATTTTGGGAATTATTTATATGAGTCTCCTTATTTCTCTAATCTAGGGTTAGGGTTTTATCGTTACTTTCTCTTCTAATCTTCCGCCACGCCATCAAGATTATTAGATTATTAGTTAGTGTGTTTATTTTTTCAATTTTTTTTATCTATTTTAAGTTTAAGTACACCGTATAATTTTTTTACTATGTTTGTATGAAAATTCAAAAAATATGGAAATCGTGTATGTCTATGTTTGTTTTGTGTTTGCTATGACAACAATAGGTCTCGTTGAGACGAATAACAATTTCCAATTTATTTGTGCTTCTTGTAACGGTCGTTACCGTGGTAACAGATCAGGTTGTCGCGAGAAAATTCTATATTATCACTATGAGCATCTTACTTGTCCTGAAATTTCGGGATAAAATTACGTGTTGATTGTCGCAACAAGCAACCTCTTAGTTACAAAAAAAACATTATCATTGTTGCGATAATCATTAATATCAAATTTCTTGGTTTTACTAAAAAGTTTATGCGACAAAGGGGATCCCTATAGATTTCATGGATTTCATGTGTCTCGAATTATTACTTTGCTGCCTCCAATCTCTCCCTTCCAATTTTAGATTATTCTCCGATTTTGGAAGTCCTTTTCAATGAATTCATTTAATCAAAATCTAACAATCTCTTATTTGATTAAATCATATATCATATTCTTTCATTGAAAAACATTTTATGTATAAAGTACATCTTTTTGTCTGATTGTATCTTAGTGTAAGATAACAAATTTTTACTAAAAAAATTGTTAGTCGTAATTTTGAACAAACTGTTTTATATGTCCAAAACCGCAAACTTGTATACATCAAAAAAATTATTTTTTTATTTATTCATGGTTACATTTATAAATGTTTTAGCCGTGTGCTATTCGATTTAATAATTTTACTCAAGATAAACTCATTCTTTCATTAGAGGTGACATCATTCACATATTATCATATATATAAGTTATATATTATTTTTGCATCTATATGCTGAAATAAAATCCACTGATTTGTTATCATCAATTTTAATAGGTCTTCACTTTTTTAAACTATAATTTAAAGATTTTTAATTTATTCTTCTAAATGTGAAATTTGCCAAAATGTTTTAAAATTTTAGTAAATGGATTTGTCGGGTCCTAACTAAAATGCGCGTACGAGATATATAAAATTTTATCTCAAATTGTTTGTTTAACGTACTCATCTCTCATTGATAAATTATATCATTATAGGTTTCACCAAGAATTACTTGATTATTATAATGTATTTGGACTGTTAATTTTTATTTTGAAATGAATGGTATTTCCCCCGATGTGTCTCTCAACCATTCATTTTTTTTACGGATAATTGAATGAGATATACATGTATGTTGCTATGATCCCAAGAAACAACCCTAGTACTTAAAATAAACATCCGACACGTAGTTGATGTGTTATTGACTACGCTAGTGATCCAATTTGTTTGTATATCTCCCAAGTACCCCTAAAAATTAAAATATTCAAGACTATATGTCTTTGAGATTTTTTAAGTATCAAATTACCCTTGCAATAGCATTTTCATGTTTTGTCTTTAGATTATAAGTAAATTGAACCAGTTTACTAACTACAATTGAAATAACAACTCTAATGCTATCATTTCGGGAGTACTCTTTCCTTACTTGGTGCGCGAGTAAATTTTTAATGAGGCATCGAACAATTAATAAAACATTTTTTGTCAAAATACAGTGTGTTATTTAATATTACTATTTGCGAGTATAAAGAGTGCTTTCAAGGCTTTAACTAAAGCTACAAGCTATATAAAAAAGATAAGTTGGAGATGAAAGGTAGCCTTCATCACCTTCAAAGAATCAAACATCTTTTAAAAGAGATAAAAAAACAAAGCCTAAGGCTAAGATGATAGGTAGTCTTCAACACCTTCAGAAATTCAGCGTCCCTCTAAATAATCATTTTAAAACAAAAATGAACAATCTGAAATAAAAAATAGTCTTTACAACTTTAAAGGATCTCATGATCCAAAAAAATAATCAAAATAGTATAAGTCTAGCACTTTTGGAGCTTAGACATCCCTCAAAAAAATAAACAAAATGTATGTAAAACTAAGATGAAATGTAGCCATGAACCCTTCAAAGGACCCACGTGTTCTTTTTAAAGTAATATTCAAATGAACATAATTTGGGATTTTCTTTTATATATATATATTCAAAGATCTTTATAATGTATTTCCTTATGAAGATGTCGGTTCAAATGAAACAACCTAATTACTTGGCAAAAAATATATCTTATTAAACATATCTTATAAAAATAGAAAAACAAGCACAATCTTTCAAATATAAGTGAATAATTTCACTTACAAAATACAAAATAAGAAGCATTATAAATTAGAAAGGAATTGATTCACAACATAAAAACCAGTATGCTGACATAATTTTACATAACCAAAATATAAAAAATGATAAGGAAAATATCATTTTGTTTGAGGTATAGAAGTATCATCTTTGTTTATATAAAAAATAATTTCATCTTCAACCAAATGAGTAATCTTATCTTTTGTAGCACTAAATGGTGGCATGTCTTGATTCACTTATAAGCATTATTAGTAGAGTTGAACCAAATTTAAGGGTAACATCTCATTCATCATCAAAATACATCTACTCTTCAACATCTTTAATAAGCTTATCAATACTACAACCTCCATTTACTGACCTTGCAAGAGGTTCATGATGATGAGAGTCATTCAAAGGGTAACTTGGAGGTTTATCTTCTTTAGATTACATGTGGAAGATTATTGAATAACTAGAAGGTTATTTGTAAGTTTGGCACTAATAGTTATAACTTGTAACATCTAAAGCTTTTGAATCTTTGGTAATAACCATTGCATGAATTGCATTATTTCTAGTTTGACTGCTCATTACTCACAATTGCATCAGCCGCTTGTTGTTAACCCACTTTAACAGGTCAACTATAACTATTGGTTGTTTAACAAATATAATGGTTTCCGTTATGGCTTTCGGCATCGCAAAAGACAAAGATGTTATATTCTCAACTACAATATTAATGAGAGTTTTTTTAGAAATTATTAGCTTTATTTTGTTTAGTCTGGGAGGATTTGGAAGACTCATAACTCTTTTTTCTTGTTGATAAAATTTTGCTTAAAATTTGGCATAAATTACATGATAACTTCTTCCCTCGTGGCCTTGCAGTCTAAGTTTGAAAACACCTCTAGTAAGGGACATTTTTGTTTTCTAAAACAGATAGGAACATCCCACATAGGCCGAGTGTTACTTTTAACTATGATTACTATTTTCGGTCCAAAGCAGCAACAATATTCATCTCAACTATATCAGGGGTCAAGAGAGTTAAATGAGTGGTAAAAGTATGTGAAATTTTCTTCTCAACAACAATATTAGGATTCGGTACATCTTTAGTAGTCTCAGCAACATTGACACCACCAACAACAACGATTGAATCCCTCACAATCTTCATAGTAATGCCCTTAGTACCAGTACTATCAACGACTAAAGCTTTCACATTTTTTACACCATGAGTAATTTCATGTCCATATTTGGCTCAACCCCTACTGCTAGCTTCGGAACTTGAACTTTTCTTTCTTATCGGCCTAGTATCTTTGGTATAAGTTCTTTCAACATCAACAGGCTTAGTAGCAACCTTCCTCCTAGGAGAGTGCCTCATCATAGTCCTCTTCACAAGAGAGCGTTTAATTCTGGCAACATGGGCATCAGCATTTTTCTTCGATGATCTTATTACAAGAGTTCATTCACCATTATCTTCTTTATACATAGAGAACCCATAATTAAAAGAAATATGGTCATAAGAAACCTCTAGCAAACTGGTGTTGAATTATGAGCATTTTATATAAATGAACAAAATTATATGTCTCCTGTAAAATACTGACATATTTCATCGTTGCATGTCCCATATGAGTCTTGTAATCAAAAAACTAGTGTTGATAAACACACATAAGGAAAAAAGAGAATGAGGATAATATAAATAAGAATGTGAAGATTATATCATAAAACATAATGTATTTACCTTTCGGATTGCATTCAAGAGAAAATTTGAACTTTTTGCCTAACTTTTATCTCCCTACAAACCGAGATATACACAAATTCATTTTTTTTTAAATCTTGTTGTAATCAATGAGGTTAGTCAAGATATTTTCCCTTCATTCCATAACGAATTGAAAAATATATTATCATTTTTTACCAATAATTTTTCTCATCGCGAGAAAATTCTAAAATGCTTATATATCTTTCGAGTAAAGATCATATTTATCATTAGCATCCTTCATGCATTCAGACCTAACTAACTTGGGTATATTATAGTATATCTAAAGAACTTTACTAAATCTTAATAAGAATAAAACCTAACACTTAATTGGAGCATATAAGTGAAGAAGACTACCTTATGTTACTCAGCACGTAGTAAAAAGTTTCACCATATTGAGAAAATCTAACAATGACGTTTTTTGGAATTTCCCAGTTCATTTTCTTCTCACTTTATTTGGAGGAAATATATTTATAACTATGTCAAAGTTGTTTTGTTGTCTCTCTATCATCAAAAAGTTACTTACATATATTACCTCCAGTTATCTAGTCGATTCGATTAGAATCATCACTACTTAAGAACTATTTGGGGTATATTTGACCTCTACAACATTTGTACGCAATACAAAGATGGTTTTTACTTGGATGGCTTTGACCGAGCGATGCTTCCAGCAACAAAAAATGGGATTCATCACTTCTTCAGATGAACAATGAGATAAAGTACCATATGGGGCACTGGTACCTGAGTTCTCAATATTGGAAACGCCGCTTTTGTGACGAACGAGGCTTGAACTTCTTATTTTTACTATTTTATGAAAAATAAATAGAATATTAAGATAAAATAATTAAGAATCGGAGTTTTTAAAAGCAAAGGAAATTAAAATTTAGAACCTTTAGTGCAAAGTCGCAATAAGATTTGGTTTATAAGATGTAGTCATTCAAGATCTTAAAATCCATTCAACTGGTCCAATAAGAGTCCAAAGCTTATTTGGAAGAATATATGGATACATAAAAAAACAAGTCAAAGATAATAACTCAAAGATATCAATAACTCTTAAAATATTTGTATTCAAATATATAACTACTTGTTAGAGATATGATTGGTCAAAAATACTAATTCAAATTATAATAAGGTCTATTTTGTAATAGATGAAATATAATATTCATATATTATAAGAAATAGTGTCCCCCACTATGCATACATCTGAGGTGGCATCATTTTTCTTTTTCTTCTTTGAAAGATTGTTCGGCTTAGTTTTACTTGTTTAATTTTAGCATGTCTCTAATTTGGTAGAAATAAATTGGCTAATGGGAGTGTCATCATCGACACTACCCCCTAGTCGGGTACAAGCTTGTTGGTAGAGGTGTCATGCTTCTTGTTCTCGATAATTTACAACTTGGTCTGGGAAAAATTGTGAGCTGTAAATCAATGGTGGAATTTTGTATCCTAATTATCCTCAGCCTAGGCGTTGAGTCGCAAAAAAAAAGGTTTGACACTATTGACAAATGAGGCAAAGAGTTTATGATATCATGCAATAAAAAATATTTAAGATCAACATTTTACAGAAAGACAAACAAAGAATGATAAGGCAAAAAAAAGCTAATTATAAGTCAAGGTTGAGAGTTCGAACTCATATCCTTACTATTTCTTTTCCAATAATTTTTTAGGTTTCTTAGGTTGTGCTCATAGATCGACTGATCATTCTCTCAAGAACCACTAACAAATAAAAAGTTTCTCATCATCTCCTTCTCAGTATCCGACAGGTTTGTAACTATTTTATATCGGTTCGGCAGAGTAATAAAATAGGTCGGGTAGATCGAGTTAGGATTTGTGGTGCACAGCAATAGGTTCTCATCTGCTTCAAATTCAGTCTTTGATAGTCTCGAATTGATGATGCAAGATAATATGGTGCACCATATATTGAGGCTAGCTTGAATGAATCACATGTCGATAAGTTCAAATAATTTGATGAAATCTGGGTGTAAAGGAAACTTGATTCCTCCATCCAACCACTTATTAAATACCACCAATTTATTTTCTTTTACATCAAAAGGGTCTCTAATGGTTTGGGTAGGATGCGTATCTTCGAGGGAACGAGCCACTTATTATGCGTGTTAGACGTTTCATCCGGATCATTATAGATATAAGAAATTTTCTAAAACAATATGAGTTCGGGATCCCCAATTTTGTCAAAAAGACAAGAAACTCAAATCTCAACCAAACCACTGTTTGATGATGCTTTGCATCCCTTTTCTTCTTATTTTTCTTAGAATGAGCTTCGATCTCGTCTATTCCTAGGAATTTTTACCCTTTCCTATTAGGGTTGCTAGACTCCCCGTAGGAAGCATATTCCATATGGGGACCATTTGTTGTCGAAGATGTCATTCCCTCTAAAGCGACGGTAGATCTGTGAGAAGAATTGGTAGTTTGGTTAGTAATATGGGGATTGTTTGAGGATTTACCAAACGCGTTTCAGAGGAGGTACCTTCGAGTTAACAAAAATATGTGTTGAACTATTTGTATTTCTCATGACCTGTGAGGGATGTTCCACAACTTATATTTTTTTAGGAGTTTTGGTATTTCTCCTCCACATTGGCGGATGAGGAATACGTCGGACTCTCATTGCCTTCAATGTTGATCTCAATAGGGTTGTTTTGTAACACTCACTTCCTTCGAAGGGTTCTATAGTTCTTACCACCCATGAACTGATAACGAAAATACATTTCGAAGAGTGTACCTGAGTAGGAGTTAGAGAGTCGGAGGAGCAGGGTTGAGTGTCTCGAATACCGTTTGACGTTAGATTCTAGCTCGTGAGAAAGACGTTTGCGGTGGTTTGGTTCGTTGGAGAGAGTTTACGTTGGCCGACGTAGCAATCAGAGGAGCTTCTCAAACTAAGTGTTTTCTTTTTCTAAAATCTTGAGGGCATTAGTGAATGTTGAGCTAATATTTATGAAACCTTTAAGTATTGAAATGACCACCTCAATCTCACAGGAATGACGCTCATCTTTATCGAAGAGGCCTACGCACCAGGACATGTAGATCATCTCAAAGATTAACACGTGGAATTCGTCAAAATGTTTGTGTTTTCCACGAAGCATCTTCTTATTTTACCCAACTCTTCAATGCATTTTAACCCATCCACATCTCTCGAAGTTCAGTTCACCACGTGCAATTTAAGGAAATTTTTTGTCTTTCGAACGAAACTAAGTCTTTTTTATCCCATTGCAACATGCAAACGAAGCATTTCAGTACATCGTATTTCCACTTCGACAAACTTTGTAAAAATATTGAAATTATTAAAAAAAAAATTAGTCAATGTATGGACCGGATGTGAATTGATCCAATCAATGTTTATTATTATAAATAAAAAATAAAAAAAATTATTTATGTATTTTGGACAATAGAGTAACCAAATTCCAAAATGATCCCTAGAAATAAAATTATCATCTGATAAAGACGATCACTATTTTCTATCTATAGTTTTACTTCTCAATCCTATCCACAAATATTCGGTAAATTAAGGTGACAATCATCTTTACCGTACACGAACACAAAAATCTAACACGAAAAAGAACTCAAATTTCATTTGTTTTCTTAGAAAATATATATGTTCTCCTACAAAATAAAATTCAGCAAAAAAACATTTACGAAATTCACAACATTTAACAACTTTGACCACAGTACATTTACATTATTAACCCACCTAAAACTTTTCATGCATAAATGCTAAGACTAATAAGACCATCTTTTATCATCTTTCTACAGACACTTCCAAGAAACTCAAAAGCATATATACCATCTTTTAATCCTTATCGCCCTTTGTACTACTCTCTCTCTCTCTCAAACCATGAAAACATTATGTGTATCACAAGCCTCAACATCTATATGCAGTTCCACCATGGACCAAATCAATCAACCCTCTTCCTCCACCGAACAACTCGGCGGCCGAGCACTCGACCGTCACAATCCCATCATCGGCAGGAGATTCACCAGATCACTCCCTAACCCTCCTTGCACTTCTTCGACCAACACACCCATTAGCCCAAAACCCTTGTACCAACAACTCGACAAAACCAAAAAACCCTCTTCTTATAACAAAAAAGCTAAGACTAAGCCACCGAGTAATGTTAACGGTAATGATAAGGATGGTAATATTGTCAAAAAGAGCTTTGGTAAACTTGTCGGCGATTTTATCACTCCTCCGGCTTCTTCCCGATATCTTTTAAGTGATTCTGGTTTTCTTGACGGGTTGTCTGAATACGACCCTGTTGTTCTTCCTTCTGAAGCTACTGCTGATCCTGATGATGTTTCTGATAACAAAACTCAGATTTTGAGTTTTGTTGAGAATAAATCGGTTGTTTCCAAACCCGTTTCGGCTTCCTTTGTTGAGAAAAAACCAACTTCTGATCAGGTTATTATTATTTCTTTCATTAGATTATGAAATTTCAAATTTTTTTATACTCTTTTTGTAAGTAATATGCTACACTTGTTCTTCTTTACTATAAAGTTTGGTTTTTTTGGTATGTTTTAGTGAAATATTAGATGATATTGGAAATTCTAAAGTCTCTGTTTTGAAAGAAAAAAGTTATGATTTTGTATCTATCTAATTGTTAATGAAAAACCCATTTTATATATTATGATTTATAATGGTTTTATAGTGTAAAATATGTTGATGAATTATAAAACAGGTGGTGGTATTGAAAGTATCACTTCATTGCAAAGGATGTGAAAGAAAAATGAGAAAACATCTTTCTAGAATGAAAGGTACATCTTTTCTAATTTAATTCAATGTTTTCTACTACTTTATTATTATGGGTAACAAAATTGATAATTGATTATCTGCAGGAGTGAGAACCTTCAGCATAGACTTTGCAGCAAAAATGGTGACTGTAAGTGGAGAGGTATCTCCATTAGAGGTGCTTGCCAGTATCTCTAAGGTTAAATTTGCTCAGATTTGGGGTCCACCCTCTCAATCTGTAGACACTATTATTAATCATCAACCCAAAAAAATTTAAAACTTTTTAATTATTTTGTTGTCAGTAGTTTTGGATGGATGTTTTTAAGTCAGATCTTGTGTTTCTGTTTGTGTTTGGTGGTGCTCACTCACTGTAAATGGATATTTTATTTTCAACTCTTTATTTATGTTATTTTGGTCTCTCTTTTTTTATTAATATGTAGAATTAATGCTGTTTATAAATAAGGTCTAAAAGTTTATACGTTAGACCTTGATATGATAATGTTTATTATATTGTGTGTTTTTTATAAAAACGTTATTATGCTTAAAAAATTGTAGAAATAATATAAATTTAACCATTTTTGGCTTTTAATTAAAATAAAGAGAAAACAGTTCATTTAATATTCATCAATTATAAACCCTTTCTAGTTTTGTATTCGAGTTATAATCCGAATTCTCTAACCCTTCGAATCGGATTCTATCTAGATTTTAGGTTTGAAAACTTTTTGCCAACCATTTTGCTATCCTTTATCTTTTATAATATTTATCACCGAACCCAAATGTCAAAAATCTACCATGTCAACAACTATGTCACTGATTATGAAGAATCTGGAAATGACTTTAGAATTCGACCGACGAATCCTTGAAAAATAAGTGATTGAACTTTCTTCTACTTACTTTTTATTATCTTTATATAAAAGTTCTTTTAAAATAATTTTTTTATTTGAATTAGTACACTCGAAATAAAATACGATCTCGTTTTCAGTCGGACCCAAACTCTTCCTTGACCCATATAAAACATTCCATCGGAATCAGCCAACAATCTACCATTTTCTATTGAATATATTGAATACCGTTGGGCTAGACATAAATGCAATTAGTAACCGTTGTACTCGATGCGGTAAAAAGGAAGAAGGAATGACCCATATAATTTTGGTTGGACCAGACAGACACAGTAGGGTACACTTGACGCCAGCCAGACATTGCCACTGAGTTATTGTACTACAGCGATCGGGACAGAAACTTACCCCCACCAAAAACCTGTGCTAAACAATTGCAGGTACAAGGCTGAAGGCAGCTTCACTATTAATATACCACCCACAAGGCCACTTTCATTTATTACTCTTTCCAATCAACACTGTCACAACACCCTTGAATACCTCAACCTCATCATGCTCTATAATTCCTTTTACTACTTGGAGACCAATCAGCATTAGAGCCTATAGACATACTCAGGCCCCAGAACATACTTAGGAACAAACATTAATAAACTCGAAATCTAATTTTTATATAACACCGACCGAAACTGCTTCTTATCCACCACTGACTTGACTTGATGATACTTACATAGTTTTGTATGTATAGAATAGTTTCTAGAGCCGGATAAAAAACACGAGTTTACAACGATCTGACTATCTCTTCTACTAGTTCATCTGTCAACAATCTCTCTATTTCCTTACCTATTACGTCGACATCCTCTCCTAAATCCATCCATTGCAAGTCTGGTTCCATCACCATCTCCTCCATGCTCACTTGCTTATCTCTGACGGTGAGTGACTTTAGCAATGTATCCTCGAGCCCCTTTTTATTACACATCCGACTAACCCTCAGTGGAGGCCTCAACCACGGATGTTGAGTGAAGGGGAAGAAAATCTCGAGAAGCTTAGAATTTATACGGTCAAATAGTAACCTTCTCTCGGACTTTGATGATAAATGACCACAGTATTTATATTCGAGTTGTTCAAATACTGAGGGATTAACAGGGCAATCTGGTGAATGCCGTCTGGCCATAAACATCTCAGGGGTGGTATTACTGAAGAACCCGGAATTGAATAAGACATCAGATAAATAGAGAGATTCCCAGTTCTCTTCAGCTATGGGTGTTATGATGTAGTCGTTGCGGAACACAGAAGATGTTTCGGCAGTATCCTCGTCACTTGATACGAGCATTGGTCCTTCCTCGTATGATGCTTCTGACTCTAGCTTAAGTAACTGAAGTTGCATACGAAGCCCTAAAAGAGAATAGAAAGAAGATTAAAACAATATCCTCATGAGGACTCCTATGAATAATTTGAGGAAACTTATAACATACTCCAAAGATTAACACAAAAAGAAAATGCCACAGTTTTAGGAGGGACATAAAACACTAGGAAAGTCTGACTATTGGTAACAAAAAATGTCCATAAAACTAAAGAGTGACAACCAAAATATCCATACAATAAGAACCAAAAAGCATCGATTTACCATGCAAATCAGCACTAAGACTCTCAAAGCATTCAGAACCAGATGAGACATCATCATCTGGAAAAGAACCTTCTAGAATTGAATTTGGACTGGGCTGATCGGACTCTTTGACACCTGCTGGAGATTGCTGTTCAGGGATCGGATGATCAGATGGAAGTTTGTCCGATGGTGCACCTGATGATTCCTGCAGTATCATCGGACCAAGTTGATCAGTATTGACTGAGTTTGACTCTTTAAACAACAAAGACCAGTCGCAACTGATCAAACCAAGTGATAAGTTTGTAGAAGCTACTCAAAGCAAGGCAGGCCCACATTTTACGTTCATATATAAATTCTAGAAACAGATTTTTCCGTGAATGTATTCTATATCTAAATACTACATGAAGCAGTAACTTTAGTAAGAGGAGGCTTCTTGAGCTCCTTTTCTAAAAGATTCGTCAAATTTCTATTAGAAAATTAAGGTAGAAAAGCACACAGAGTAGTTCTTAAGACTCAATAGTAGTACATGATAACAAAAAGGGTAGCAAGGGACTGTAAAGAACAAGTTCCATCATAACCAAACATCACAATAAATTCGCAAAATAAAGGCTGGAATTTCAACTGCAAAATGCGGCGCATTTTTTTTAGGGGGTTAAGAGCAGAACCTGAAATCTCAACGCATCAAGGTCTCCACTGGGCAAGTCATTAAATTCCATAGGAGAAGATTCAGAAGATACCCCCACATTGACCAAACTGTCAACTATTGAATTGAAATCTTCATGGATACGTTTTTCAGGTAAAGGCTGACCTTCAAAGTAGTTTTTCTCTCGACACTTGGCAAATTCGGTTGCTGGCGAAGTGTTCTCGCTCTCCAATTCGATGCAGGGTAGGGATGGTGATCTCCTACTGTTGCATCTAGAGTTTGTATAACCTTCCCCGTAACTGTAAGTTCCCATCAAAGACCTCCTTTCTTGCTTAATTGGCTCTTTTGGCTTTGTAAGCTTGTTAGCACGAGGATTCATGTCATCACAGGAACCCATATTGCTGTTTCCAGCAGAAAGTGATCTGGATCTTCTTACATCTTTCCAGCCATCCCTGCTGCTAATACCCAACGGTTCTATCCACTCTGTAGGTTCATATCTGCTCCCGGCTTTTCCACTTAATCTCCTCCCATGGCTCTCACCTTTGTAATCTGCTGGACTTGCTTCCCCACCGGGAATAGAAAGCATTTCACCTAGTGTGCTCCCTAGACTAGCCACTTTTACTTCTTCAGACTCGTGACTCAACTTCCATCTCTCTGATAGTCTCTTCTTTGCCTCCATGCTTACAGATGATACACTGGATCGAGATGATGAGGACACATACCCGTTATCACAGTTAAAGTTAGATCTTGAAATAACTTTATTTGGTTTAGCTAGTTCATTTTCAGAATCACTTCCTGAAACGTCACAAGAACTCTCATCTCCTGCATATCCTCTGAATCGCGAAGTTGAAATGCTCTTAGACCCACTGCCTAAACTGTTTCTCATTTGCTTCGTGATTTCCTTGGCAAGTTCTCTGGATTCTCTAGACTTGTGCCTTGCATCTTCGGTAAAAGAATTCTTGCACCATAATTCCGAGTCCCTGTTTCTTGAACATGGAAGCCTAGAATCAGTTCTAGCATCACCAAAAGTATGAAGTGGCGACAAGTTTCTGTCAAAATTTCTTCCGAGATTAGGTTTTAGTACTACAATCTTTGTAGGTTGCGTAGCTAACTCATACTTCTCTTCTGACTGATGTTTTGATGGCTTGAGCGACTTATTAGCAGCAAGACTTTTCTGAGGGTGACTAGGAATTCTATCAAGATGTCTATGCGGAGCTCTACTGTTAGTTCTACATGGAAGCTGTTTGTGAGATATCTGGCGTCCCTCATTGCTATCGTGTTTTGGAGCATGTGATGACCTTACACCAGATGCGTGCGAGCGGTGCAACCGGTGAACAGGACCTTGTAGATCATGTACATGTTTGGTGAACAGCGAATCGGGTTGCTGCAGAAATTTCAGCAAAAGATCCTTGTTAGAGTCCAGAACCTCAAGTGCATCACGAAATTCCTTCGACTGTTGGAGTTTTTTATCAGTTGAAAGACGTTTGGCATCCGTGAACTTTTGTTTGATAAACGCCATCTCAGACTCATAATGATTCGAACTTCCAGTATCCTGAGACGAGTAACCACCGGTCCTCATCTTTGATGCATCCATAACTTCAAACACGTCTTTAAATTCTTGGTCCTCCTTCGAGCTCTTTCTGAAAGATCGACGACCTTGATTCATGTCACTTCTATTAGACGGCTCCGCTGATGCTATCTTCTTTTGATAGTCCTCTGAGGATTTCAGTTGTCGTTTCTGAGAAGGCGTCCTAGGTGGCAGCCCATCAAGACCCATTAACCTCGCAATAATACTAGGTGATCTTCTCTTAGATTCAGTCTCTCGCGACATCTCTTGTTCTAACAACTTCTTCATTGGAGTTCCAACAAGCCTCGGATTTCTCGAACCCAACTCAAGCTTCACCTGTAGCCGACATATGCATTTAATTATTAAGAAAAAAGTCAGAGTCATCAAACTAAGCTAACAAAACAGAATTATGATTACGTACAACAGTACAACACACGCGAAGAGCTAAAACTTACAGAGTCCTCGGAAACCTGGCTACTGAAGGAACAAGAATCAGAGATCGATTCCGGAAAACTTCTGGGTTTCTGAACGTTCCTTTTCCCTGAAAATAACCCCAAACTACAAGATTAGGATCGCATCAGAACTATCAACAAGTCAACAAGAGGCTATATAACGAATTAAAAAAGGAGAAGAAAAAAAACAAAACAGTTCAAAATAAATTTTCAATTTTGATTCCAACTTTTTCTACATGTATATAGACTACTAGTACATTATAGGAGGCATATATGAAACAACAATTCGTCTCTTTAGGGAGAAAAAGCAAAAAACATATCAGCATAAATTATGGAGGGGACAAAACGAATAAGAGTGTGTACTAATTGCAATCATTTCTCATCATAAACCCTACACAGTCATGACAAAAGAAACCAACCAAATAATGGTCATACCACTAAATCAGGAGTCCCCAAAAGCAATCAATCGATAAACTAACCCTAGTTTCAATTTTCAAACCCGAGTATCGAGCTGCCATAGTATGTGAAGAAACGATAAAGAAGTAACAAATCGAGCTATGAAAATCCAAGCTATTGAAATCACGTGTTTCTTATAATTCGAGTTATTTAACAACACAAACAGAATAAAACCGCCAAGCTCTTCTTCTTAGCAACCAAACAGGTCAAGAACGGTGATAATAACAAAGAACGCAGTACCTTTACGGGAAGGAGGTGAACCGGAGCTCCGATCACGGAATCCGGTGATCTTAGAGGTGCGTGACAGAAATGCCTCCATTTTCTCTCATTAAGTCCCCACCGAAGGAAAAGTAGATCGGAAATTATGGGAAGAATGGAGTGGAAGATGATGATCTTGTTAGTTTTCTGTCAGTAAATAATTCCTGAAAACAAAATGAAATGAAGTTATAGATCTTGAGGAAGAGAGATGGAGTAGAAGGATTGTGAAGAAACGGAAACAAACAGAAAGAGTGTGTGTGCGAGAGGAAGGCGAGCATTAAAGACGAAGGAGAGAGAGAGAGTGATAGATAGAGATGTTACTTTAGAGCCGTCGAGGTAAGAGAGAGAGAAAGAGAAAGAAAGACGTTTTTGAAAGTTTAAACGGGGAAGGGGAAGAGAGAGATAGAGAGAGAAGAGTGTCCTTGAAGGCGGGGAAGAGAGTGTGTGAGAATAGATACTAGTATGATTCATATTAGTCAGTCCCTCAATATTTATAAAACAATTACATAATTGTCTTAAATCAGGACAGATTTAGATATATCTTTTGTTTGAAAGGACAAAGGAAAAGTAATTATAAGATTACCAATAATATTAATAAAAAAGATTATACTTAAATAAAAGAAATATAAAAATATATATATAATTCGAGGAACAAAAGAGAAATTTAAAGCCAAAAAAAATATAAGAATTATTATATACATTATTTGTTTCCTATATAGTTAAACATCTTAAAATATCCACTTTAATTTTGGCTAATTCCGTGAATAAAATAATAGGCTAATATCATATTGTGTCCTTTGTATTTATATTTGAACATATTCTTGTTTCCTGTTTAAGAAGGGTATTTTAAATGTCTCACTTTTTTTAGTGTGTTCCTTCTGTCAGAATTTCAAGTTAGGAGGTGTTAAATTATATGAATAATATTTTGAAATTTAATTAGGTTTAGTATATTTTTATATTATTGAATATATTTTTTAAAAAATTATTGGATATGTTAATTTGCGGTGAATGTAAATGCGGATGTGTTTCAATTTAACTAAGATGGTTGAGTTGAAAGGATATGAGTATTTGAATTTTGACCAAATGATTGTTTTTTGGAAGTTATTAAATTTTGACTAGATGATTTTTATGGTTGGTTTTGTATTTTGTTGATTTTTAAATTGCTCTAATGTGTATTATTTTTAATTTTCTTTTCAGAGGTAATTTCACCCATATGGATTATCGTCATCTTCTACACACATTTTTTTTAGAGGATTGACTATTGGACTTTTAAGCACCTCTCTTATGCAGGTAGGCTCTAGGTTATCAAGTCAGTTTTATTCCCAAAACAATTATATTGTATGTCTATCTTTATCTCTCATCTACGGTTCTCAAAGAATTGTCCTAATATATGTATCGGTTTTTTTATCGGACCCTGAAAAGATGGTCTGGTTTAATGTTCCCACTCCCATGATGGAGGGAAATTTTGGGATTATATACCTAAGGCGAATGTTCTAGAACATCTATGGTTTATCATTAGTAATGACAGATACTTTATCTGGTGCAACTTGATCAATTCAAAAAAAAATTGAGGACTTAGATCTTGGTTTCTTCCCCTCTTGTACTTGGAGGAAAATATTACGCCTTCGTCTTATGGCTAGTAATTTGTACAAGATGTCAATAGGTAATAGATTGGATATTTCATTCTAGTATGATCCTTGGCTTCTCTCTACCCATCTGGTAAAACATTATAGCCGCATTACCATCAAAGATTCTAGGGTCGGGAAAAATCTCAAGGTCTTTGGTATTATCAACAATGGTAACTTGAACTGATCATCTAATATCAGATTGGTGAGAACAAGTAATCACATCAGTACTCAAGAGATTAACAATCTCATTCTCACTCTACTTTCACTAAATATCATCTTTAATGACGTTCAATACTGGACCGCGGAGACTGGAAATCCTAATTTCACGATCAAGGACACCTGCAACGCCATTTGTACGTATATCCCAGTTGTGGGGTAGGCCAGGTTAGTATGGAATAAGTTTAATATTCATCGTCATTCTTTTATTCTTTGGATTACAATCTTTGGAAAGATTTATACTTGAAACAAGCTTTTGAGTTACGACCTAAATACCCCACCAAATTGTGTCTTATACAACTCGGACTCTAAAACTATTGCCCATGTCCTATGTGTCTGTAGTTTCACTTAAAGTCTTTAGAATTATGCAAATGTTTGGTGTTTTTGCTTTAGCGCGGTCATTTATCATGTCTTGAGGGAGAGGAATGCAAGAATATTTTGTTCCCCTCCTCACATTGCCTGTACGGTTTCTTCTTGTATCTGTTCGGATCTACAGTTCGGATTCCAAGACACCAAGATTACCTCGTTTATGTCATTTCCCTATAACTTATTAATTTTTCTTTTGTTTGTCTTTTGAAAATCCATCCTCTCTCCCGGTTGGCCTCATTTGTTTCCTGCTATTGTTGACGGCTTCGTTAGATCTGCTACCTACCCTTATTTTGGGCGGTTTTATTATATCTCTTACGTTTTTATCTTATTATATATCCTACTTTCCCATTATATTATATATAGTTATGTAACCTCAGTTCACACTGATTCTCTTTTGATTTATCATTTATTTCCTCGTGGTATGCTCCAGGTATTCGTGCAAACTTTAATTACTTTAATTAAATGTTATTTACACCAGAAAAAGAAGAAGACATAACTTATTGTTATGTCGTTGTTATATGTTATTTTATTTTGGATTTTGGATGATATTTTTTTATTGTATGTTGATAGTTTTTGTGTGATTTGATTTTAGTGCATATTTTTAATGTTTTGTTATCGCATTGTTATCGAATGAAAGATTTTGAAAAGTATGATTTTTTATCCTTTCATCGAATAAAATATAAAAACATTAATAGATGAGATTGAATCGTTTAATCATCTATAGGACTATAAATTAACTAATATGATTAGTATATCGTCTATAAGATGAAATTGCATATTACTTGCATTATAAAACCTTATTCGAGTATTAAGATTCGTGATTTTTTAACTTTTTAAATAAAGATGTACTTTATATAATACACATGTGCACGTCTTGATTTTCAAGTATGACTGAATCTCCTAAAAGAGATCTCACATATATTTTGATTTTGTGAAATCTTATAAATGACTTGAACAATCATTATTTGAAGAAAATAACTAAAGTTTTTATTTGTTTTTTTGTAAAATTAGAAATCATATTTAGGACTATGAGTATATTCATTTTGATGAATCCTGCAAAAAGTTAGAGAAAACGTACCATTTATTATATAATATCGGTGATGATCTTCTTGACCTACACAATTAGTCCGTTTCTAAATAATTCATTTAATTAACTTACTAAATTCAAATATATTTACTAATTATCACATAAACACCCTAAATGTAACATATTTGTTGAATTTATATTATAAATTAATTACCGGTCTAATATTATACTAATTGGACTTACGTGTTAGATAAATCTTATAAATTAATTATATAGTGTATATGCTCTTATTTATAGATAAAACATATGAGCTAACGGGCTTAGGCTTAATATCTCTAACACCCTGTCTCAAATTCACAATGTGTTATAAACATTGGGAGTTTGTCACAAAGAAAATGAAACCGCGTTGTTGACTAAGAATTCGTAAAAATATCATCTTCAAATTATATGTGTGAAGAAATATATAAGTTGTCTTCAATCTTTAAAACTTCTTCATACGCCTTCTTTACACCGTTCACAACCAGTCTCACAAGGCTCATCGTAATGAAATCAAGAAACAAATAGGAAGAAAAACACTTCAACTAGAGACACTAGAGGACTCTTCTGCTGATGAGTAGAAATTTGATATTCTTCCCATTTTTTCATAAACCTTTTTCAAGTACTCATCTTCACACATCTTTTTCAGGATTTCTTCTTCGCATTTCTTCTACCTCATCATCTTCTTCAACCAACTATTCAATTAAAATATTAAATCCCAAATCCCTAATCATAAATCTCAAACCTCCAACCCTAAATCTCAAACCTTCAATCCAAAATCTCAAACCATCAAATTCCAAAAGATCAAACCAAATCCAAATACCAAACAAAATCTAAACGTCAAATACCCAAAACAAAATCCAAATAACAAACGTCGATCTAAGAAAACATCACATTTAATCCAAACATCAAACAAAATCTAAGCACCAAACAAATCCAAACAAATCAAAATGACAAACGATGATCTAACTAAACACCATACATAATCCAAACGTCAAAAAAAAATTAACTACCATACGAATCCAAACAAAATCTATACCAAATCCAAATCCAAACAAAATCTGTACCAAACCTAAATCCAAAACTAAATCCAAATCAGAATCCAAACAAATCTATACCAACTCGGAATCCAAACAAAATCTATACCAAATCCAAACAAAATTTATACTAAATCCAAATTCAAAACTAAATCCAATACTAAATCCAAATTTAAATCTAAGTTCCAATCAAAAGCAAAGTAAAAAAATTAAAATTAAGATTGAACCCACGTTTTACCAATAAAAATGATGCATTGTTCTAGTAGTGATTTCTTCCAACAAATAGCACCAAATCATAGTCTAACTGGTCATATTAAATGGTTTGATGTCCCAAACACACTGTTTGAAATTCATGAAAAAACAACATCAATTTCATCTCGATCAGGTTTGTTGAATGTGGCTGCACACACCACATTCGAAAGCTGAAAATTTTGACTATTTTTTTTCTTCCGGCGAACAACTAAAATAATTTTTTGACAGTACAACGAAAGACACGAAAACTTAAACTCAAGATCTAAACCTACGCTCTGATACCATGTAAAAAAAATATATAAATACGACTAAAGTTTATTATTTAAAAAATGTAAATATTACAAAGAGTATAGACTCTTATTTATAGATAAAACATATGAGATAACGGGTTTGGGCCTAATATCTCTAACAATTATCACTTAACTTAATTACTTTTATAATTGTATCATTTTTTTAATAGGTTAGATATACCAAATTAACATATGATACTTTATTCCAAACCTAAGGTTCTCATAATATCATGTTTAGATATAATAATCCACTTGATGATTTTGAGATACTTGTATAATTTTTATCTAAGACTTTTAATATTATATATGTAGTTGTTAAAGAATCAAACACTTTGTCTAGTAGGATTGAAGCCACAAAAAGTAGAAAAATCAATGATTGAAAACCAAAGTTTTTATGCTGCTGGTTTTGCTTCAGCTTCAACATTTGTGCTTCCACACCAAAATTCATGCCACAATAAAAAAAATCAGCACTTGGAAAATATATTGCATGAAAAGAAAAACAATAGCACATTATATACGTGTTTAAATTTAAAAATCGTACATCCATGGACAAGAGATTGATTTTATAAATGAAATAATTACAAAGTACACAAATTAGACAAACCGTTTAGTATAATATGTTACGAAGCTTCTCAAAACATAATAAAAACTTATAGAGGTATTGTTTGTCTCGCATTTTTTCTCACTGTATATTTCAAATGATTAGCTTCAAGAAACTGTAAACTTTATTTTAAGCGTTTTCTCTCACAAACAAGAATTTCTCAATATAAAGCTCTATTTCCAGCGATAACGTTTCTCTCTCTATTTAGATAGATATCATGTACATGTGTTACATCAATAATATATATACGGTGTAAATAAGGTGTAGGTTGGGAAAAATATACATCATTCTCACAATAGCAAAATAATGTTGTTACAATAAGATACAAATTAACGATTTTGATCAATTCGTATAACAAGTTGTTATAACAACCTGTAATATATTATATATCAAAGACTTTTATCAAATAATACATTCATTTAAATTATAACAAACTTTTACCATATTAACACATCAATTATACTTAATTTAAACCTAATCGAATATACAAATCAGTTGTATATTGATTTACAGATAACAATTGAAGCTTATAACTTCTCTATAAGTACCTTTCCAAAAGTATATTCTCTCAATATCGAGACTTGATCTAATTAAGACTTAGTACTATGACTTAACTCGTGCCAAACTTGAATTCTCTACCCAGGCCGCAACCTTATAATGGCTGAAATCTATTACTATGAATCTGAAACCTACAGTGGTCGAACTCTTTCACTAGGCATCAAAACCCTATAATAACCAAAACCTCTATAACTAAGAGCATAATTTCATGTTAAGTCTGTTATATATTCCAGTTACTTAAAACTAAAAGCATATACTTAACATTATTTCACCTTGGATTTCAATGACTTCATCATTCATTACCTATGATTTTCTAACTACTATTTTCCGCAGGTATTCAGTCATCCTGCATCCTACACTTGAACACGTCTCATACAATAGGTGAACTTTAACACTGACAGTACTTATACTAGAGTATCTAAACTATTATCCTCACTCACAAATTTTAAAATATTAACGTATTCTTTCTTCAACACATCTCGTATGAACTGAAGTTTCACATCTTACATGATTCATCCTCTCATGAAACTTTGGATTCATCATCAAGTGAAGAGCATTAACATTAGTACATAAGAAGGTTACTTCCGGCTATGTATCATATATCTCACTTAGTGATCCTTTTAACCATATGGCCTCATTCATTGCATGAATAACAACCATATATTATGTTTATACAGATGAAAAGATAACAACTTTTGAGATTAGCTCTCCAACTAACCACTCCACCAAATATTATAAACAGATACCCTGAAGTTGACTTCCTAGTATCACAATTATAGTCTCATACCCTCTCATCAACTTACCATATCATGCATCTGATTATAACACACTATAACATCTATATACTATTTAAGTATTTGATGAACCACTTAATAGTATTCTAGTGAGACCTCCATATATTAGTCATAAATCTGCTTAAAATACTAAGTGAGTATGCAATATCGGGTATAATGCAAATCATAGCATATACTATACTTTTGATGACATTTGCATAGTATATTTTTTATATGAAGTTTCTATCTTTTACTTTAACTGGTTCTTGAGTAGTGTTGAGTTTGATTGAGTTCAAATAGGAGTACAACATATATAATTTCATATATTCCACACTTCATGAGCATATTTTTTATATATATTATCTTTTGGATAAGAATAAATAACCTTTGATTATGTTTATCTTAGCTTCACATATATCCTTAATTTTAAATTATCTCTTAAGTTGAGTCTTCACGTTTTCAATCGCCAATATGTTCTTTCCACCTATAAGTATATCATAAACATATAACAATATAACATGTATTTTCTTATGTCTTTCTTCATTACATTAGATACAATTATCATAAAAGCTTCTCATATAATTGGTTGACTTCGTGAAATTGTCGGATCTCTTTTTTCATTCTCTTGACGATTGTTTCAACATATATAAATATTTTTTAACAAACATTCATCATTTTCATGTACTTCTTCCAAACCTAATGACTGACTCATATATATAATATCTTCTAATATTTCATGCATGAAGGAAGGATTAACCATTATTTGATATAAATCAATATCAAATATATAACATTTGACAACAAAACCGTTATAGAGGGTTGTCTCACACTCTTTTTTTTAGTAAAGGTATGTGTCTTCTATCATCTTAGCTTATCATGCTCTTCATAGCATTGTGGTAGCTCTACGGTTTAAGAACATTTCATCGTATTTCAATAGATAAAAGATAACTTATAGTTTCATAATAAGCATTCATATGTGTAGGCTTACTAGGTCTTTGTATCGTATGTAACACTGATTCATAACTATCAGTTTCACCATATTGCTCTTTAGTCCAAACATTTGAAGCATCAAATTCTTGACCAAAGAAAAACCTATAAAATGGTTGAAATTTCTCTACAAGTAATGAACCTATACAAAGTCTAAAACCAGCTTTGGCGAAAGCATCCTCAACTTTACTCGCATGTTTAGAATACATCTCAGCTCAATCGCTACCCTCGACTGGTAATATGCATAATAATCGTATTCTTGAGCAATGACATCTCAAATTTATTGAATAAAAAATATATTTTGATTAAACCTTTCTTATTCTCATACTCCAAACATCATAACCTATATATTTTAGTATTTATGATAGCTAAGAAATATGCACTTTAGTCCTCTAGACTGAAGCTTGTCTTATTTTACATGTGCATAAGCAGTAGATCTAAACACTCTTCAAGTGGTCTAGCACTAGTTTCTTTATACTTCATCTCTCTTTTGGACACTTGAACTCCAACACAAAATATGGAATCAAGTTGATGATGCATGTAGCTGTGTTAATATATTCTCTCCAAAACTTACATTATATTCTAGGTGTCGGAAGCATAAAACTCACTCTCTCAAATAAGGGGCAATTCATCCTCTCAGTAAGACCATTTTGTTAAGGAGTTTATATCACGATTCTGTGTCTAGCAACACCAAGTTTAGAAAAACTAGTGAATAGTTCATTCAAAATTCCAGACCATCACACATCTTTAACTTTTTCAACACTTTTCCATACTGATTTTTCACCAGCTTCTTCGAGTCCTTAAAAACGTCAAATGCTTACTTTAGTGTAAGATAACTTGTAGGTTTTAAAAGGTGAGAGTGAAAAAATTAAAGCAAATCATGAGTTATATGATTGATATTGAGGAACTTAACTCTTCACAAATACACATTTATTACATAAATTTATATTATGAACCTTATCATCATCCACTAACTTTTATTTTCTAAGTTTATTTTGGTATTTCTAACTAAAATATTCTAACTTTAAATGCCACAAACTTGTATAATCATTAACTACATTAGACACACTTTTGACCACTATATGCTCTTCAAGAACTAATACACAATTAATTATATAAGTTTTTATAACAACTAGTGAGCCTTGAAAAATCATGTTTTCCATATCTGTCTTTATATACATATGTATGGTGATATTTTTGAACCCGCGGGTACCCGACCTAGACCGATCTTATGGGTTAATGTATCCGAATTTTATTTTTTACGTGAGATCGGTATTGGGTTTTTAAAATATACTACGTGACGGGTTTGGGATGAGTTACACATTTAAATTTTTTAGATGGCCAATAACAGTTACCCAACCCAAACTCGACCTACCGAAAATCTGATGCTCTAATATTAATAATTAATATATAATATATTATTATATAACCTCTATGATGCGATTTTAATAAGTTTTATTATTTGTGATTTCTTATTTCTTTTTACTATTTTTATTCATATTTTACTGTATTTAGAATAATGTAAATTATTTATACTCAACAAATCTAAAAATATAAATTGAGTAGATTTAAAACTAGAATTGTAGATTTGAGTTATTTTTAATAAATACATATAATAATAAATATATTCTAATAAAAGTTTAAATAAATATAATATTTTAAATAATAAATATATGTTATATATTTGTTACCATTTTATTAAAAAAATTAAGAGTTTGTATTCGATATTATTATTAATTTTAATATATATTATTAATTATTTTATTTAAAAAATTAATGGATAATCTTTAGATTTGTTTTATATAGATAAATAAATGAGTATGTGATACCCGCGGGTGGGTACCCGAACCCGACGGGTTTGGACATTGAAAACAGAAAATATTTACCTGACAGGTTTAAAAAATATAAACGGGATGAGTTACAGGTTTAGCTATACCTGCACCCATCTCGACCTATTGTTATCCCTAGTAATACCATTCCTCATATAACATTCCAACAAAAAAAATTGAGTTACCATCAGAAACATACCTCACATTTGTTATCACTCTCTCAAATCCTGTAGAAAATTCGTCATTCATTTAACAACACAAGATTCGTCGTTCCCTAGTATGACCTTGTCACCGTAAAACCCTTTTAGGTCTTCAAGTGGTGTTTGTTGGAAGTCATATGGAATGAAGCTTCGATGTCCATGGTCCACTTATTATCGTATCTACAAGTAGAATCCATTAGTACATCAGTATATTCATAATTATTAGAACCATTGAGGTATCTCTAAGTTTAAACTTCTGATGATTATCTTCATTTTTCATATCAGGACAAATTTCTCATGATGTGACTTTGTTTCTTATGATACGAACATTTAACTCTATAATCAATAGTTGGTTTTCTAGATATGGATATTGAGTTTCATCTATTGTTACTTAAATCTCTCTTTTCATAACTTCCTCTTATACTCAATACATCTATAACTAAGACACCCTTTAAAATAGTGTCACTTTGAAAATCTTTTAAATTAAGGCCACTCTTCACTCTGGATACAGTAAGAGATAGTTTGCGATAGAGTATAGTGCCAACAAAGTGTTCATACACATTTTGCTAAGAGATCGAGAGAATAATTGATTGATTGTTGTCTTCAACCTTGACACCAACTACATTTATGTCAACAGTGCTCAAGTTAAAATTATCTTAGTGTTTCATAATCTATTTGCTACCATCCATAGTTAGAGTATACAACTTCTTATTGAGATACAATCTATTTTTAGATATTTGTTTACGTAAATAACTTCAAAAAAATTCCAAATATTCATGACATTGGACTCTTCAGACATTGCTCTTAATGCAACATCCCACAAACTAAATATCAGAGCATTGCGTTCCTTTGAAGACACTTTGTCTTTAACCTCTCTGACAACTTTCTCATAAATGGCAGCCACCAACCCTATTTTTACAATAAGAGCCTTGATTTTAATTATCCAAATATTTTTTTGAGTATCCATGGTGAATTTATCAAAATTAGATTTCATTATACTCATATTCACAAATTTCAGTCATTCTCTTTAATGTTGATTAATAGCAATCAGTTGATTTCCATATCCAATTTCAGATCTAAACTCATAACACAATTTAATATGAAGATAATATATTATGTCTATTATGATATAACCCACACAAATTAGGAAGATTAGTGTATTGAAAACCAAATTTTTGGTATTGTTGGTTTTGGTTTATCTTTACCACTATAGTTCTTGCAATTTTGGAAATAAAGTTCTTGCACTTGGAAAATATATAACATAAATAACAAAGTAACAACACATGATTTACATAGAGAAGTTTATTAAGCAGTCATACATCCACGAGAAATATATCTAATTTGATAGATGGAACAATTATGAAAAGTTACAAAGACCAAAAATAACATCACCACCTAAAATGATTTGTTACAAAGCTTTTCAAAAGAGACACGAAGTTACATCAAGATCTCTCCTCTCACATTGTTTCTCTCAATTTATTTAAAGTGATTCTCTTTAAGAATTTGTAAACATTAAGATCATTTAATTCATTAAGCATGTTCTTTCACAAAAAGTAACTTCTCTCTGTAAAAGCTTTATTTCCCCTAATAACATTTTCTCTATATTAAAAGTGATAATATGTATAAGTGATGCATCAATAATATATATATATATATATATATATGATTTAAATGAGGTGTAGGTTATGATAATATAAATCACTCTCACAATAGCAAACCAATGTTGTTACAATATGAACTCGATCAATTGTTTTGATCAACTCGTACAACAAGTTGTTATAACAATCTATACTATATTCCAGATCAACAACTTTGATCAAGTATTACGCCCAATTCAGTTATAACAAAATTTTACCACATTGATACATCAATTATTCTTCATTTAATCCCAATCCAATATAGAAATCAGTTCTAGGCTGATTTTTATGTAACAGTCAAAGCTTATGCATTCTCCATAAACTTCCCAAAGTCTCTTCTCCCAGTGTCGGGACTTAGCTGAAGCCCAAAATTAACTTATTCTATAATAACTTTAACTAATACCCATTATGAACTCTTTGTTAAAGTCTCAACCCTATAATGGCCGAAACCCACTACTATGAATCTGAAACCGTGTAGTAGTTAAACCTTTTCATAAGGCATTGAAACCTGTTGTAGCCGAAACCTTTAAAAATCAGAACATGAATCCATATTTTAGTCACCTAAACATTAAAGTATACCCTTTAACATACCTATTTTTTACTTAATATATTTTTGGATTATACGTTCGCTATAATATCAAATTCAAACTAATATATGGATATATAATTAAATACTTCTCCAAAAATACGCTTAATTTTTCTAGATTTTCAATTCATTTTAATTTTTAATATATTAATTTGCATAATGTAAGAGGTAATTTTATAGATTTATAGAACATGCCTTCTTATTTACAAATTCTTTTGCTCAATATGAATTATTATAGGGTACAAATATATTATATCATCACTAAACATTTCACAAATTAATATATCTCTGTAGGGAATGTTCTATTTATAGTAAATTGATCCATAAATCATACCATAAATATGAGAGCAATTGTTTTGGTCGAAATAAATCTTAAATATATAATAAGTTTTTAAATTTATCTTAAAACTTTAGAAAAAATAAATGAATCCCATTGTTGCATTTTACTTAACTTTTTAATATCTAAAATCATGTGCAATTGAAATATCTCTCTTATTTATAAGTATTATGTTTAAAAATATTAACCATGAAATCCTCTTAATGGTCAAACTAATTTTTATATCTTCTTATATATAAATTTTACACATACAATAAATACAAAGTCTCAATAATATTGAACTAAGACAAAATAAATTCAAGAAATAATTAAAAATGATGTTATTCAAAATTTACATATAAATTAAGAAACGTGACTATATAATATACTTATCATGATTCTCTTATGAATTTTATTATTTTATTATATTAAATTAAATATAGTTTTAAAATGAGATTTTAATATACATCATTTTCAAATCTGATAAAAACTGATTTTTTTATGTTTTTAATGATCTTCACCCGTTTTCATGATATGTTACAGAATATCACATACGAGTATTATCATAATTATACCGTTGGGCCCCCAAGGGGTAGTCGAGTTGGTTGAGTAAGGTGTGCTTGTGATCAAAGGTCATGAGTTTGAATCCATCTGCATACACTCTCTCGGCTGAGCCTGTCACCTTGTGTGGTTTACCTTCTGCCGTTGGTTTGAAGGCTATCACGTCAGACTGAGGGTTTACCCTGTGCGCACTCATTGCACTCTGAGTAGCGGCTGCGGGTTCCCTTCGGAAAATAAATAAATAATTATATCGTTTGACCCATATTAATATATTCTTCTCGTTCTTTGTTAAACTTCAAAGTAGAAGGAACAAAGTAGTCTATTAACATGATCTCAATGAAGAAGCCTATAATAATTGCATTATACTTAAGTATGGTTTTGGAATTATGTTTCTAAATAGTACGAAGAAGACTCATATATATATATATAACCAATACCGTTTAACTAAATCACCGTATAAGTCATCATAAAAATTTAATTTTCAAGTTTTGTGATCTTTATACTAGCATAATATTTGTTCATTATCATATCTGAGAGTATATTTTTAGGCAAATTCTCTCATTTTGTGAATTCGAAAGTAATCATTCAAAATTCAATGTTTAGTTGTGCATGAACGCGTGACGTGTCAATACTGATATTATATTAGACGTGGTTGTTCACTCACGATAAATGTACACATACTCTTATTTTGTAAATGTACACATACTCTTATTTTGGGTCGACTTATATAAAGTCAGTCACAACATGAATGTCCAAACTTTTTTAATGAATATATTATCAATAAGAATCATTTTACCGATATATAGCTCGTTAAGCCATCTTAAATTTTGAATATCTAAAATATCTATCGACATTTTATATATAACACAACATTTAGTCATTAGACTATTATATTTGCACCACATCACACGTCAAATATTTTGATGTAATAAAAAGGTAAGTACTTTTAAAAATAACTCTAATTATATATATATATATATAAGGTTTAATTATGGTACTCGAAGGGCATGGCAGTGGTAGCACTAAACTAAAGTTTGATGATTTAGCATTATTCTTGCAATAAAATTGTGGTTGGTGCCGTTGTGAGCAACTTGCTCGCCTTAGTGTACCAACAGTACAATCGATGTATCTAAAAATTCTATAACAGCAAAATATTTTGCTACAGTGATCCGACTAGTAATTTTCTCCAAATTTATGAAATTTATAAGTTTTATATCCCAAACCATGTATCATACCAAAATCAAGTATACACATATAATACACTCAACATGTAATAATTTATAATTTATGACATTTAATAAGGCAATATTTCGTATATAATATCCGAATAAAAATATAATGTATTATAATTTAATTAGGCGGTTATTATTGTATATTTATTATTTATATTCTATAACAAATATAAAAAAGTAAGTGGAGAGAAACATTTATGTAATAAATAGAAATAAATAGGCGGAGAGTAAAGGTCTCGCATAACTCCTATAAATAGGAGGTGAGTATCACATGCAATGGAAGATTCTTTTGTATACAATAATACAATTACACATTTTTTCTTCTTTTCTCTTTATGACTTTCTATTTTTCTCTCAGAGTCGTTTAGGTAATTTGTTAGGAATTTTAACTATAACAAATTTGGTGTTGTATGTGGCAAACGACAGTTTATTACCTTTAAAAAAACCTGGATTGTTTTGACGAAGAATAAAAGTGTTAATTGAATTCGTCGTTGGCTCCAAACCTTTGCTTCTACCGGAAAAAACACTAATTTCATTACGGTCACCACTGCACCGATTGACAAGAACCCTAATTCCATAGTGGTCATCACCGCGATCACCGACAGAATCATAAGACTCCACACCATCGTTGAAGTCTTCATCGCTATATTGGCCCTGTAGACGTAAAGGATTCACATGCTGATGACCTGAATCAGAAGTGGGTAAATCGACTATCTTTTAGACCCTCTCCAACTTCCTCGTTCACTTTGGAGGCACCCAAATATTCAGAGGCTTCCGTGAAGAGATCAAATTTGACACGACGACCAGAGTTAGCTGCCAAACGACGCTCTTTTCGGTTTCTCATTGATTTCCCTCTCTATGTCTCTTCCGATATGCGAAATTCTGAAGTGAAAGCTCGACTATGATAAGGCAATATTCTGTACATAATATCTGAATAAAAATACAATGTAATTATAATTTAATTAAGCCTTTATTATTATATATTTATTATTTATATTATGTAACGAATATAAATAAATAAGTAGAGAGAAACATTTATGTAATAAATTGGAATAAATAGGGGATGACTGAAGGTCTCACATAACTCATATAAATAGGAGCTGAATATCATATGTAATTGGATATTCTTTTGGATATAATTACATATTTTTTTTCTTTTTTTTTCTTTATGTTTCTTTCTCTTTTTCTCTCATAATCGTTTAGGTAATTTGTTAGGAATTTTATCCATAACAACAATAAGGCTGACTTAATTCCAAAATATATTTTCATCCATTATAACATGCTATATATTAAATAATACCTTTAATTTCAATAAAGTTTTATAAAAATCAGTTCAAAACTTAGAAATGTGAACTATATTATTAATATGCTTAAGGTGGCCATGTTATGCTTCATTATGATTGAATTGCTCAATCGTCTTATAAAAACAAAATCACTAACAAGACTAACAAAATATTAACAACTATGACATGAATTTATAGATTATTTGTAATATGAAGTCATCTTCTAATCTTTAAATTATTTTGTTTTTCGGCTTCTTAAAACAAAAAGATATATATTATATATATATATATATGATAAATGGTTGATGTTGTAGAATCCTAGATATAAATGGAATTTTATTTTGCAAAGAAGTGAATTCTTGTATTCACTATGAAACTGAAAATTAAATCTAAAATAATGAATAATGATATACTCATTCCACTTGTTTACCATTTTAACTTCACATTCATTGTCTGAATAATTAAGTCTAATATTATGTAATGATAACATAATGGATTTGTAATAGCGTATGTTTTGGTTATGGTTATATTCCGCGTAAAAATTAAAGTGATTAATATAATATATACATTTTAAAATTCATAATACTAGTTTATTGTTATCTGATGGGCTAAACTTAACTTAATTTGACTATTTTTATTTATCGAATCAAATATAACCATAGCAAACTAACCTATAAAAATCTATTTTGAACATAAAATATTTTTACAAACAAATATAAACATTTATATATCATTTATATATCTATAAAACGGTTAGATTATGAAAATTTTGTTACACAAGTAGAAAAAAACAATCAAAATCAAACTGATACAAAATATAAAATATAAAATTTAATAATAAACAATAAAACTATATTTTAAAATAGTATAACAGCATATTAAAAATATTTATTTATACAACTAACTAATAATAATATTCATTTAAAAATACAATATGTTATCATTACAAATATAAATATATACTTTTTTGTGGTAATAAATACGTTAAAAAAATGAAATAACAAATATAAATGTTATGCATTCTAAACAAATTCAAACCACATCTTTTTGCCTACCAAATTTTTAAAACACAAATAAAAATACCACTAATTATTATGAAATCATATTCATTATTTTATTGTTCCAATATATTTTTAGATCCTACTTTTGTACTCGGAAATAACGACATTGTGTTCTAAACCTGTCATCTTTCTTTTGTTATTCAATGTATCACCATTATTTGATACATCTATTAAATATGCGTTTTAAAAAAGCACTTTATTATTTAGAATAACTAGAAACACATGCTTTTCGATACCCGTTTATATTTTATATATGTTATAGGTTTCACTTTTAGACTAGCTGTCATTCTATATATTATTTAAAACTTCATTATTAATATATGTTTTGTTATCTTGAATTATTAATAAACATTTTAGATAATTATCTTAAAAATACTAAAAAATTGGATTTTAAAACTAAACTTTAAAATCGATGCTGAATATAAATGTTAATTTAATAATATAGTATAAAAATATTCCAAACATTTAAAAAACATTAATATAAATATTAAAATGTAAATATAACCATAAATGATGCAAATAATGCTATTAAATTCAAAATAATTATTACTATAATAGTTATTAAATACTCATTAAATTACAAAATATTTATAAGTAATACGATTGGTATGATATGTTTATTAGTATTAATTTGTGTAGATATAAAGCACTATTAAAAAATACCGAGTTTTAAAACATGTGAACATCTACTTGGATTTATATATATTTAAAATAGTCTTTATCGGCAAGTGTTCCTTAAATAAGAGTACTAAAAGGAAAGTAATCATGATTTAGTGTAAGCAATGCATAAAGCTTAAAGACAATAGTGGCACTGGACTTAGACCATCCACAGCAGTCGGGATATTTCATCTCTCAAAAGCGTGCCACATCAGCGCCACATCAGCATACTCTCCAAATAATTCTGCAAAAATTTCTACTCCCCACAGCAGTGCATATTTCATCTTTCAGCATACCCCACCATATTTCTCTCTCTTCCACATCATTCTACCATACAATATCCTACCTTATATTTTTATTTATCTTTCTTATTATTTACTATATATTTATATTAAAATTATATATATTAAAATAAATAATTTTTTTAAATTAACATAATATATTTTCTTTACAAATAAAAACTATAAAATTGAAATAATTAAAAATATAATACATAATATATAGTATATTTAAAAATCAAAATTAAAAATAAAATTGGTTTGATTTCCGAAAAAACTTCAACTTTTAATAGAATAAATAATTTACAAATTTAATAAAATATATTATTGATCACCTAAATTTATTTGTTTAATTTTTATTTACCAAATGATTACTTAAATTATCGACGGTTTAATTTTTTTAAATGTAACTATATCAATAACATTATGAATTTTAATTTTTTAAGTTTTGTAATGAATTTAAAATTTTTAAATCCAAATTTATAGCTTATCATGGTATAATTTATATATTTTTTTAACTTACAAAAATGTTCAGAAAATTGTTTCGGAAATACAAAAACTTAAAAAAATTCGTTGTCCGAATCAATCAAACCAAGTCTCTATTTATAGATCTCAAGAAATTATAAATCATGGTATAATTTATATATTTTTTTAACTTACAAAAATATTCGGAAAATTGTTTCGGAAATACAAAAACTTAAAAAATTTCGTTGTCCGAATCAATCAAACCAAGTCTCTATTTATAGATCTCAAGAAATTATAAATCATGGTATAATTTATTTATTTTTTTAACTTACAAAAATGTTCCGAAAATTGTTTCGGAAATACTTAATAAAAAAAACTTAAAAATTTTCGTTCTCCGAATCAATCAAACCAAGTCTCTATTTATAGATCTCAAGAAATTATAAATCATGGTATAATTTATTTATTTTTTTAACTTACGAAAATGTTCCAAAAATTATTTTGAAAATACTAAATAAATAAAAAACTCAAAAAAAATCGGTGTCGGAATGAAACGAACCAAGTCTCTACTCGTAGATATCGAAAAATTATAAATAATGGTATAATTTTTTAAATTTTTTGACTACCCATTTCTTTTTAAAAACCGTTTTTCTAAAAAAAAAAAGAGTTGACTGCAGCATGCCAAATGGCATGCTGCAATTGGTCGTTTAGAAGATGGTTTGGGGTTCATCTTTTGAACCCCAAACCATCTTGGGCTGCCAGCGTGTATGAAATACACGCTGCTGCCCAAGATGCAGCGCATATTTCTAACGAAATATGCGCTGCTGCATATGATTCAACTTTGAGAGTAAGTGGCTCGGACTAAATTAGAGTTAAGGGTCTTTTGCGTCCTTTTATTTTTTTTTATTATGGTGAGGCCACAAAATGGATTTTCCAAAGTTTGGGTTTAAACTATTTTAGTTATAATTTTATGGAATAGAAATTATTAACGTTTTCCGATTGGTATAAACTAATCATTTTTACTTTTTTATGGTTTAAAGTTTGGGTTTAAATTATTTTCTTGTCTTAAGACGAAGTATTTATAAATGATTTTTAGTCAAATTTAGAGTTTGAGTTTTTTTTGTGGTTTGTGTTTTATTTATTTGATTTTTTTTACTATTTTTTCATTCTCAATCACTATTGAAAATACGTCTATGATGGCAAATGAGATGAACGTGCAATGTTTTGATGGAAAAGTTATACATTTTTCTTATACTTACTTCTTAATCTTGATGCATGAGTAGTTTCTTCATATTGGATTATGATTCATTATCGTTGTATGACGAGGGTTTTCTATTTGTGCTTCCATTGACGAAGATGGTGTTAAAAAAACTTCACATTTGAAGAAAAATGTCGAGAAACAATCCCTGAAGAAGAGGAATGTTGAAAAGAAGGTTGACAAAGATAAAATGGTTGGGAACCATTCTAAGATGAGATTGCGCAGCAAAACCAAATACCAAGGCTTGGAGAATATGCATGATGACTCTTCAAAGACCGATGTCAGTGTTCAATGAGCTTGCAAAACAATCACGGTGAGCGGATTAGATAATAGAGGACTTTGTCTTAACACTATCGAAGATGCCAAAGATGAAGATGATGTATATTCTAGGAATTTCAAACTTGACTTTTTTTTCTCCATCCAATAGCTTGTAGGTTCATGGATTTATTTTGGCTTCGACCGTGAATGAACTCTCCTAACTTGGGGACAACTTGTTAAGTTTTTTTCTCTGGCGTGAAGAAAACCTCTTCGTAGTACTTTATCTTCAGAACTTTTAAGTTATACTTTGGAATTATATTTATTCCCCATTAATTCTTTGTAATGCTCTGTCCAAAGATGTGTTTTGACTCTTCTTTCTTTAATTACATTTGTATCCAATCTTTGGGTTTGTGTATTATTTGTTTTATCATATGTTGCAAACCCGTGGGATGGCATGCATATCTCGGTTGGAACTACGACTTTCATTCCATATACCATGAGAAATGGTGTTTCTTCCGTAGAAGTTTTAAGTGAGGTTCAATATTACCATAAGAATTCTTGTAGGAACTCCGACTTGGTTTCAACTGCTCATTTCAACATATTTTTTATTTGTCTACTATCGATTTATTGGACACTTCAACTTGACTGATGGGTTGAGGATGGAAAGGGGAGAAGATTTAATTTATTCATTTTTTATACGTAATACCTTGTGATTCTATCATTCTGAAACTGACTCTCGTTGTCTGTAAAAATGGATTTACTTTTCTCAAAATAATTGTTAGAAGATTCAATAAACTTGATGACAATATTTTCTAATGTGGTTTCCTTTCCAATATATCTAAATCTTTATGCTTCCATATGTTATTTATGTTCTTGAAAGAAAAATCCGGATCCTGTCTACTAGATGTTTGATAAGAATGATTGTAATAATAGGATTTATACCCTTGTTGGAAATTATTTACGTACATAGCATTGTATGATCCAATAAACTGATTCACTAGAGAGTAAACATCAACTTCTTGTACCGTAACATAATTCATCTTTAGTTCGGCTATAATTCTCAAGCGCGATTATCTTCATTTGAAAGATAGTCTCATTGTTTTGGATCATAGTGGTCAATATCGGCTTGATTTCAAAATGAGGTTCAACCACTTCCGGTCGGAGTATGGTCGGATTGAACCCACTCATCGAAGGATTCATATATTTTATCATTCTTCCTGCAACAAGTCCATGCTATATTACTCTTTCGAGAGTCATTGTTAATGTTTAAATCTATAAAAAAAATGATAAAAAAGTAAAAAAAAAAATATTTTAAAATTAAAAAAAAAGAATAAAAAATTTAACCAACTAATATATATATATATATATATATATATATATATATTAGATAAATGAAAATAATAAAAATATCCTAATGTAAATTAAAAAACAATCCTAATATTAAAGGACAAAAAAAATCAAATAGTGATCAAAAGAGTTAAATAAAATAAAATAAAATAAAAATAAAATTAATTAAAATTAATCAGAAAAAATAAATATCAAAGTAAAATATCTAAAAAAATAAAACCAAAAATTTAATACAAAAAATCGGAAATGGCCAATTTCCGTTATAGTTTTATAAATCTTGTATGAGTCTGTATTTTCCAATCTATGATCTAATATATTAGTTATACTATTTAATAAACAAAAATTTAAATTTATGATCCAACATATGTGTGTTTTATACCAAATAAAATATAATAAAAATTTAATTAAAACAAATTTATATTAAAAACTACTTTAGCGTCACAAAACATGTATCAACAATTTATAATAAATTTTTATATGATAAAATTAATATAATTTTTGTAAATATTATCTAAAAACGGGTTCGTTATGATTATCTCTGTTATATCTCCAGTTCCCTACCTCCTACAAGTATGTCATAAAGTTTTAGAGTCTAGTTCAGACTTCAGTAGATCATGGCTCTTGTAAACTACTCATTCAACCTAGTGTAGTTCAAAAGTAGATATTACGTCTCAGTAGCAATCTAAATCTAAGATAAATTAATTAATATCATATAAAATAAAAGGCATTAAAATTAACATCAATACTAAGTAATAAAATGAAATCAAAATTCTTATAAAAAAAATAAAATAATTATTTTATTTTTTAAAATTAAATAATAAGATATTATAAATTATTCTTAGGAGGCTAAAATATTTACATATTGATCTTCAATTAATTATCCATAATTTATCTTTCTTTCATTTCTTCAATTAATTATCCATAATTTATCTTTCTTTCATTTATTATTTATGCAGTTATCTTCAAGTCCTTAGCTTTTATTTTCTTTGTAGATTTTATTTGCAATCTTAACTTTTTTTGTTCATTTTTGCTTCTTTTTGCTTCCATTTTACTAATAAATAAAAATTAACCATAACTAATTAAAAGTAACAATTAAATTAGTATAAAAGTAATATAAAACCAAGGATAAATATCATTCGATCATAAGTAATAAAAAATTAAGGATAAATATAATTTTATCATCGTGACCAAGCACTTACTCATAACTGGTCGCGCCAACACGCGAACTGGAGCTTCACCATGATGGCCAATCATCCGTTCATAGACGGTCGTGTCAGCGCATGAAAACAAGCTTGGATATGAAGGGCAAACTAGTTCAACAACTGATCGCGAACTAATATACGAACCGAAGCTTTGCTATCTCGACAAGTACTTGTTTGCGATATGGTCAAGTATACTTCTCTGTAGGACCCGAAATAACCTAAAACATATGGAAATCCTGAGGACCTTGAGCGAGTATTCTCTTCTTCCGTGCCACTGATAATATTGAAGCTACGTCTAACATCATACGTAAACCATGTTTGACACCGTATGGATAAAACACTTGAGATCATATCATAACCCACTCGAAAGGACGTAGCGATTCTGAGAAAGAAACAAGAAGATCTGAAATGGTTAGACCAATGAAGAGATATCTACATAGGAAACCACCAAATCAAAACCACGATATAAAGAGCAATAGAATAATTTGGAAGTAATATAAAAGCTAGAGTGAATAATATAAACATAGAATCATATAAATTGTAACCATTGTTACCAAATGAATACAATTATTCTTTAGAAAGTTTTCTATGTTCTTATATTGTTTACTTTTCAATATTTTTTGCATTTTACATTCAAGGGTCAATATGTTAGGTGAGCTTTTACCTCAATATTTTGGTTCTATTTTTGGGAAATTTTCAGAAAATATCATAAGTCACTAGTTCATACCCTCTTTATCATCTCTCTCACGATAAATTTGAGATCATGAAGGATGTCAGCCCCCGAGAAAACTAGTTCATACCTTCTTTATCATCTCTCTCACGATAAATTTGAGATCATTAATGATGTCAGCCCCTGGGAAACAAATTCTAGCGTTCTAACTAACCTCACATAGAGAATTTGGCTCGGGAGATAAACGTAAGCTCCCTACAACCTCATTCTAAGAAGGTCATAGTTGTACGATTTCAAGGCGATATATTTAATATACCACAATTTCTTGAAATATTTCGGAGGAGGATAAGTGGGCATATTCCAAAGCAACTAAAAGACCGCTAAAAAAAGCCTAACAAAATCCCTAAAGGATTCAACGTGAGGTTGATTACCCTGAAGTACCGATCCAAATGAGGGAGCCCTAAAGTGTGAAATATATAAGTAGGGCTGAGAACCCTTCTATCAATCTCAGGTCGACTTGGAAAAAGATAAATATAGGATGACACGATCAAATCGAGTGGCGGACAAACACTTTAGCTCAGCCGAACGAGGTCAAAGTAAGGTTGTTAGAGGCCACCAGTGCAAAACTGAATGCAGCTCGATGAGAGCTCATACACGAAACTTAGAAATAAGAAAGACGTCCCGAATGGCTAAGCCACAATTTAGGGGTGATCAATCAATATACCTTGACGCATTGACATTCATATCGGCCTCTGTCAACATAAATGGGATGCAGAAATCTCCACTATTATGCATAATTCTTATCGAGGAAACACCAGCTGTGGTGGACATAATGAAGTTGTAATACTTCACGAGGGCCATTGATCATGAGCACCACTTGTTGTACTTTTGACAGTTCATGAAATACTTTCAGCGCAAGGATAAGATGATATGTCACTTATTTCTGCTCAGACTCTAAGGCGACGCGTTGGTGTGATTATACCAGATGCTCCAAGGCTAGGTCCACTTGTTCCGTCAATCGGGAAAAATCTTCATGACCCATTACTCTTTTAATAATGAAACGAAGAGAGGAACATGCTACATTTAGACGTTCAAGAAATAGAGAGGAGAGAATATTAGGAAATTCTTGTCAAGATACGCTAACCTTATCACACGAACAGAGTATTGACACGACCACTTGAAATCATGATCGTCCTATCATAACCTTCTCCCCAAGTCTTCTTTATACAATTATATCATCATTATGGAACTCCTAACCATGTTTAAACCAATAGACCTAACACAAAAGTACATCAAACTTGAGCAAGCGGAGGCCCTGAACATGCGTTGAGGGAATGAAGACGCGCCTTAGAAGGGAAAAACGGTGGCTGTTCCAGAATAAGACCCGATACTAACGCTCTTTTGGTATTGCTTACGTGCAGACAAACCACCCAACCACCCTCCACTGACCATGTTGAATCTAAATATCTAAAAGAAGATCAAAGACTCTAACCTCATGGTTAATTCAAGAAGGATGACCTCACATCTGACAGCGTAGAACTGGAGCAAACAATACAAGTACCACCGAGATCATGTGCAGAAAACGAATGAATGTTTGGTAATGAAGGTCGAAATCCAAAGGTTCATCAAGAGAGCGAATTTAAAGAAGTATGTTAGACATCTAAACCGATACCGACTACAGTGACCACCTAATTTATGATACGCATCACGAGACCGTTAAGACCAGGGAAAACAAGCACATGGAGAGCTATAAAGACCCGACGACCATCCTGAAGAGCAGGAAAAAAGAGGAAATAAGCCTAATACATTAACACTGAATCTCTATGTAGGAACCATCCAAATATAGTACACCTATAGCTTCCGCAAACGCTACATCCGAGAGCTGACGTTGGTCATCGATACTCGAAGAGTTAAAGTGATACGGGCGCACAGACGAGGGCTCATCACCTTTTATTTTCTTCACATACAAGGATCTAGAGGACATCATTCATCCCTATAACGGATCCCTCTTGATAACAGCTAACATAGCGGGTTGCGAGACACATCAAATTGTGGTAGACACAGGAGCTAAAATGAATGTGTTGTTTAACTCCGTCATGAATAAACTTATTTTCAAAACCTCTATCCATCAAACCTTCCACCTCTTGGTGGGATTCAATTTTCAAGCCATAATTATATTGGGAACGATGTTGTTGAATGTATTGTTTTGAGCTAGAAAGTGGGACAAAACTAAAGTATCGGAGTTTATGGTGTTGGATAGGCCTACCCTCAACAACTTCATTATGGAAAGATCGTGGCTGCATGAATTCAATGTGGTATCTTCCTTATACCTCCAATGTCTGAAGTATGTCAGCGAATGAGAAGTGTATATAGTCTGAGATAACCAAAAGACCGATCGTGAAAGCCTAACTGAATTTATAGTGGAATCCACTTGAGCCTGATTAATCAGAAGTACCAATCCAAGTGGGGTGATACCCAAAGTGTGAAAGAAGACAACACCCTACCCCAACCTACCCCAACCTACTCCCCTATTTCTTTATTTTTGTTTATATGCTATATTTTAAGAGTCCATTATTATTGCAAGTCTTATTCGAACATATTTACCTTACTCATGTTTGGTTGTAACTAAATTTTTTTAATGCATACATTATTCTTTTCAATCTATTCTTACTAACATTTGGTAGTCTATGTATAAATCCTATTTCCCCCCCATGATTAGAAGTAGTCTATTATTTAAAAATATTTCCGCCCCAATCTCATGTCTGGTCAACAGAGTGAAAAAAGCTAAACCTATAACTTCTTCGGTAAAAAATCGGCAAATTGGTAGAGCAATGTCACACTTAGATAAAAGAAAAGAAGTGAAAAAATGATAATTGACATAAAGTTCCAAATCATTATCTCAAACATATGGGCACAACCGAAGAATGTCTACACTTACTCAGAAGTAGAAGAATTATATACCCATAAGTATCTAAGGAAAACAAGTGAAGTATCACGATACAATGAGCTAATAAAAACATATAAAACATAAAGATACATAGTTAAAAATACTTTCCAATAAGATTTTATCACATCATTACCAAAAAATGGGCAACAACACCCATGTTACAAGCAAAGAGGGCCACTTTTGCCCGTGAACATAGTAAAAATATAACAAACCCAAAAACAACAATTATAAAGAGAAATAATACGAAATGATATGTAAACAATTATTTAGTTTTAAAATGATTAGAGATTTTTATTTTGCTATCCTTCTTAGCTACATTTATGTTTTATTTATGGTAATAATATGAAATTTTATATTTTTTGGTGTTTTAAGGAATATTTATTATGGTTTCCTTCTTATATATGTTTTATGTTGCATGTTAAGTGATTATGCGAATGTATTGACATTTGGGATGTATGAAGTGATGTTATGTATTCCAAAATCTATTTTTAGGTTTATAAATTGAATGATCTTCATATTCTTTAAGAAATCTGATCCCCGATGAAATATATCATCAATTACAATATCAATGTATATCGATCATATGGAAGTCACTTGATCATAGATATTGCTGAAAATATTATTGATGTGACGAGATACAGACAACATTACCATTTTTAATAAAATAATATTGCTATGCATAAGTTACACATGACAAATTCATATATTATTACCCTAAAATTGTTAGAAATTATTTATGCTAACTAAATTACCTCTAATTTAGCGAGTTGTACATAAAAAGGATTGGATGCTTACACTAGAAATTTATATTTCACACGTAAGCATACCTTATAAAATGATTTTACATAATTTTTTTGAGAGTGGGAAAACTAATGCTTGATGATGTTGATGAATTTATGAGCAACATACAATGTATAACTGAAATTGTGTCTTGAATAGTCTTATTAAGTATGTCATGAATCATTCAAATCGATCTTACTAAAAGTTTTATTTTTTTGCAATGAGTGGTTATAGACTAAAATTATAATATATAGTACATTGACACTAATATCTTCACTAAGATTTACAATAAACCAATTCATGTGAACAATTGTTTAATCTTAAAACTAAAATAACTCAGCCCTTTATGTCAATGTATGCTATAAGTAAAATAAATATGATATGTTTAATAATATCTGATTTTTCTATGACTATAAACTTAGACATAGTTATATATTTTAAGAAACTAAAACCAAAATCTAAATCATAATTTTTTTATTTAAATATTATACGATTATTCATTAAAAAATGTTATGATATCTATCTTTCGATGAAAGTGGACAAAACCCTTCATCTACTCTGAAATTTGAACTAAGTATAAAATAACTATAATAAAGAGGATAAAGTCCAACCATAGAAGTATGATAATACTCTACAAGCCATTATTTAAATGTATCACATTAAATTTTCTTATTTTTTTTTCATTATAGTCACCAGTTTTTTCGCGGTAGGTTACTATTTTGCCGTTGAATTTTATAACCAAAATGTCTTTATTTTCATTTTTTTCGGAATTCATGTTACGAGTTGGTTGCTTTAACACGTAGATATACTTGATATTTGTTTGTTCTATGCAATTTTATCTTTTATTTCACCAATTATTGCATGCTTTGCAAAGTGATTGCACTGAATTAATATCTCGAAATTCCATAGGTATTATGTGGTCATGATTTATATGTTTTGAACCTAATATATTATTCATTTGACCTAGTTAAAATTCAAGATTCTTTCTGCAGTATCACTTTGATTTTGAACAATTTTTTTAAAGATTATCATGATCTTTTGTTAATTATGAAACTGACTTTTAACGTTTTCATCCATCTATCTACCTTTATGTCGACCAACTATAAAAATTTAATTTTTTAGTTAATTTATTTGTTAGATGATTAATGTCACAAATTTTACATAATGTGAAATAACATGGCTCACACTCATGTTAGAGTACTTACTTTCAATGACAGTTAGTTTTATTATGAGTCGTGTATGGTTATTATTATTGTTATTTTCATTTATGAGTAATTGATCAAGTTATATCATTCAAACCTTTATAGATTTGTTACGACATATGGTTCACACTCATATTGCTCTCCGACAAAAACGTTTGCTGTCATAGTATTGTTAGCTTCGGGCATCAACTGATGTTGAGTAGTAGGAGTTACATCGTGCCAGTTCCCATTGTTATTATTATACGATTCTAATAACTGAGGTTCCTCAACGTTGGAAGAAGATGGACCGCTATACGACGGAGAAATAGGAGATACAAAAGATTGACCTAAAGGAACATATCCAGTACATTGACTGTTATACACAGGAAGAACCTTAGAAGAAGATGGACCGCTATATAGAGGAAGATTATGAGCTACAAAAGATTGACCTAAATGCGGTACATCATATTGACCAAAAGGAAGAAGAACACGTTGATTATATTGACCATTAACAACTCGAGAAGAAGTTGAAAACTGAGAACGGACTAGAGGACATTGGCTGTTTGAAGATTGACCAACCAAATATGACCCATAAGCTATTTGTCTGTTGCCATCTGACACGAAAGAATTGGCCGGCCTATTTAGCATAGGGTTGCTATTTCCATGTAGTAGGTTTTGTGAATTATGAAAATTATTACCAACCAAAGAGTATGGTTGATCATTTCTACCACGGTTAAGAGGTTGTCTATCTCTGAGTTCCAACCGTCCTATGTAAGGCGACGTGCTAAACCATGGTGTAGGAAAACTCAGACAGCTTGATGTACTAATACCATTATCCGCTTGTTGTAATTGGAGGTAAGAGGTATTATTAGCTTGGTATGCATCGGGCTGTTGGTTTGCTAACTTTTTTTTGCTTCTTCTGATATTTCTGCAATGATTCAATGATCCATAAAGTCATATCACGTAATGTGGATTCCAATATATGTAGAAATAAACAAAACTCATACAAGACCTATAATATAAATAAATGACAATAACAAACTGGATACAAGATTAAAAGAACCATTTGAACCTGCAAATAACTTGAAACTTGGTCTCTCGTAAGACGTTTGTCACCCATGAGCTCAAGAAGTTTTTTGGGGACTGCTTCTGCAGAAATAAAAAATAACTATTATCAACAATTTAAGAAGATACGAGTACTAATAAAACTTAATATAAGAGACCAGCCGGTATTTACTTTGTTTATTGACTTCTAATTGATTGAGAACTTGAACAAACTTTGTCTGGAGTTCGGGTAACCACTTAATTCGAGCTTTCTTAGTACTCGACTCCCCGTTGAAGTCATCCATGTGATCATCTTCACCACCTTCCTCCTGGTTATATTTTCTTTTGTTTTCAATCACTTTGGTCATTCCATTTTCAGAAGCCTCATCCTCTACAGCATTATCCATCTGATTCACAAGACCATTTGGATTCACAAGGCTGGAAGTAGAAGACAGATTTGGATTGGTAAGGTTCATCGTCACAATTGAATTCTTTTTTAATACGCGATAAACATGTTGCCAAATAATTCTAATGTCCTCCATTCGAATCAGCTTCATTAGGTACTGGACAACACTGTATTCTATCCCAGCCATTACCAACTCTATGTCCGACTACGAAGATATCACTGAATTCATTCCAAATTTAGATAAAAAATAGTATCACATTTTTTATGAGTTTAAATATAAAAAATACAGAAAACGTACAGACAACTGGTGTCTCTTTTTCGGCCATGATGACTTCAACATGTTTCAAGCCATGGTTGGTTCTTTTAACATCACATAAAATGATATCAAACTTATTCTCCCTCACAATTTTCAATATATTTTCCGGCTGACCGGTGGCAATAACTGCATAAGATCCCATAATTCAGTTTAAACTATGACATACGATCATAACCGAATTTAATTTTTGAATAGTACTTATAAATTCTAAAATAATAATAATCATAACATAAAATCTAATCAAAATAAAAAACACAGTTATCTATGGCATAACCTAAAATGTAGATAAAATATTAGGTATTCTAAACACTTCATTCTATAACATATGATTTCATATAGATTGAAGAGGTGCTGATCGAACAGATTGGACCGGACAAGGATTCGACACTCGTCCGGTCCTAATGTAAGAAGCACGATCAACTATAATACATACAAAAACTAATATAATGAAACCCTAAAAAAATAAAATAAAATAACTACTAAAGTGTGAATTTTTTTATTTTATTTTATTTATTATATGAAAATATTTAAGCAAACTCAGAATCTTAAAATATTAAATAAAGATAAGAGTTGAGGACTTTCCATTGTAATTCAATAGTAATTGTAATAAAATCTACGCAAATAATAATCAATATTAATATTCCTAGAATTCTAAAACAACCTAACTACTTATCGGAATTTTCCTTACGACTCATCCGGTTTGTTATCCATCCTATCCATTTGAATTTCCGATGATGCTTCCTGAAACTACTTCATCGGAAAATCCAAAGAAACACATTCCGGCTCCAAACCGGGACATCGATCCATTAACTTACACCTAAATTCATACTTTTTAAACCCTAATTACTATTATTTTTAGATAAAAAGATATAATCATAATCACTACTAAAAAATATCTAAATGAATGAATTCTCAAAATTTAAATATGAATTTTAAATAGATTAAGGAACCATAATCTCCAAAGTTTTTTAAAAAATAATTGGATCATCATCTAGAACATGATCTCAAAGTTTCAATCGATAAAAAAATATATTAGATTATAAAAGCTACCTTTATAATGACATCGACAAAGCATAGTCACTAAGATTTCAAGAGAAATTGGATCATCATCCACAACAAGCACTCTGAGACCTGCTCGAAATCCCTTCGGAAGAAAATCATTATTAAAAACAAAACTTTTCATTGGATGATCATCGTTTATTGGAAGAAATTATCATCGTTAAGAATGAAAGAAGTTTCGATTGAAAGAAATATTCTAATCTTTTTTAGATGTTTAACGCAAAACTCAAAATGGAAAGATGAGAAAACTGAGCTAGTGTAATATTTAAAATCTTTTAAAACACGATGTATTTATATTAAAAGATGTAAACAGTAACATTTGTTACCGTTCGTTAGTAGATAATATTTAATTTTTTTTCCATTTGAAATTATCTTTCTAAAGATATTACGTTTGAAATTCAAGTCGGAATAAAAAATATATTTCTAATTTAGCATTTGGATAATTTTAGGCTTACTTATCTAACTACTGCCGAATTTTTTATGACTCAATAAATACGCTTTTATTTAACTAAAAAGCCTAATCTTTAATGATATTTAGCTGTTAGATGTTATATTTGATATTGACCGTTAAATCATACCGTCATTCGTATCTATCCAAATCAAAATCTACTATTTTTCTTCTTGTCATAAAATGGTATGTCTCTTTCTTCCCCCCCCCCTCTATTAATTCTATTAATGAATTGTTTATTTTTCCGCACTTTCAGAATTATTTTTACTCGTTGTTAGAGTTGTCAACGGTTTTGGACGGTCAAGAAGCGGAGTGGAACCGAATCGATAAGAATCGGACCGAATCGTAACAGTCCGGTTTGCGGTTCAATCTGTTCCTATCATATACTAGTTTGGATCATGTTTTAGATCTCATATATATTGTGAAAAGTTTTAGATAATGAAAATCAAATATGACTTGATTTCAAAATTATTTGTTTTTATATTTGGATGATTGCAGCTAAATATGAATCCTCACATAACATAACGAGATTTGCACATTCATGTATATTTGATTGATTTTGTATTATTTTCCTTGTTAGATGTAAACTACAAGTGATTATGGATAGAATATGAGCTCATAATTAAGTTCTGGTCTCAGTTGTTGCATAAGGATCAACCTCTGAAAAATGTTCAACCACTGCACGTTCTCAATCTTAGAGTAGCGGGGTTCACCCACTACATATAGTTCATGTTTGGCATGAAATAAGTATATATACAAACATTGTGGTATTCGTATGAGCTGATTCTAGACATGGGAAGTTCAGTTTCAGATTGGTTCAAGTTTTGGATGGTTTATGAAAACAAGTATGAAACTGGATTTGATATATTGGTTTAAATTTAAATGGATAATAACCGAGATGTTAAGGTGGTATAAGTTTTTTATAACTAATCGAGAGTATCATTCGATCATATTTATTGATATAAATATAGTACAAGTTTGTTATAACTGCCCAATGTACTATTTGATCACAAATGTTAATGTGGATAATAATACGGGTTATTATAACAACCATAGTTGCAATTATGAGCATTATGTATGGTTGTACTAATATATATATTAGAGTAAAACTATTATTTATGAGATAAAATACTGAGATAATTTAGTGATGTAGAATTGATGAATTCTTGAAAAGAATCACTAGAAATACCATAAAATAAATGTAGAGAGGTGAGATATACCACTAAAAACTTGATACCATGTTATGAGAAATCATCAACAATGTGTATTTGCTTTTATTTTATGGTCTTGTAATTTCTTTGTAATTATTCTATCTATAAAATCAAATATGTTGCTTGTGGATTTAGGACTACTCTATCAAACCATGTAAATCGTGCGTTGTTTTTTTTATCTCTATTAAGTTCTTCATATCTATTGGAGCTTAAGTGCAGGAACCAAACCTCGTTTTTGAAAAGTTAATTTTACATCCAAGATACGTGAGTTAATTCCCTAACAAGTGGTGTAGTGAGTATTTAGATATGTACGTGGATATAAAAGTTTATTATTCACTAATGATAAACACTGAAGGTAGAATGATGCAGATCTATGATGATGAGTTTAATGAAATATATTTTTGGTAAATTGACTGTAGATAATGATTTTAATCTACAAAAATATAAAATAAAATTTTTATTTGTACAAAAAGGATTGTTTGCTACCATTAATGAGAAAATTATAAATGAGATTGATACCAAAGTGTTGTCCATGCCTCATAGTGCCATGACATTGAGCATGGAGGATAAGGTACCAAATGAGGTGTTTGAAGAGTCTACTATCACGGGGATTTGAAATGAACTTCAAGCTATTTACTTAAAAATTCTAGCAAATAGATTATATTCAAGAAATAATGATACTATGAATATGGATGGCAGCAGATTGATTAAAAACACTTGGATTATTTTGACAAAATCATTATTGATTTGAAAGCAATACATGTCAAAGTTTAAGATGATGATCAAACAAATATCATCTTGAGCTATTTACCATAGGTTTATAAACACTCTATTGACCATATGATCTATGTAAAATAGTCTCTTACCATGTCTGAAAAGAAGAGTTCTCGAAATTCAAAGACAAAAAAGGATGAGTTGAAGAGTGACTACACTGGAGATGGTTTAAGTGTGAGAGGAAAACTTGTAAAGAGAAGTTCAATAAATAAATAAAGATCCATAGCTATAAGATTAGTATATAGCTCTAAAATGATATGTTGGTTATGCAAAAGAGACAGTCATATCAGCAAGAACTGTCCTGAGATGAAGAAGAAAAATAATCATCATAAATTTGAAGCTAGAGATGTCATATCAATGGTTTTGGATGATTATATATTTATTGATATACTAATGCATTATACTTTCAATTATGGTAACAAATAAGTTATGGACTCATGAGCTTCATACTACCTGATTTCCAACAAACAACTTGTTTGAATACATGAAGAGTTTGATGGTGGAAATGTCATAATGAGAAATGTTGAGGATTATGATGTAAAAAGAACGGGTAATGTTTGACTCAAGTTGTTTATATAACTTGAAAGAATCATAATGAAACATGATGTATATGCATGAACTTAGCAAATAAAATTTGATCGATGGTGATAAGGTTTGGAAGCTAGCTTATGCGAGAATCATGTGTTGGGTAAAACTAAGAGAGTTAAGTTAATAACCATCAATCATACAACTCATGATGTTTTTTAATATGTTCATTATGACATTTGATGACCTATAATGCATCCTACAATACGAGATGTTAAATACTTTATGTCTCTAATTGATGGCTATTACATAAAACTATGGGTTATACTTTTGATGTCTAACTATTAAAGATTCGATGTCTTTAAGGACTTGAAGAAACTGTTGGAGAAACAGTCATGTAAATGGTGAAGAAGTTGAGGACTAACAATAACTTGGAATTTTTGAATGAACCATTCACTAGCTATTATTCTAAACTTTGTATTACTAAACACATAACAGTGAAACAAACTCCTAAGCAAAATGGTTTATTGAGAGAATGAACTGAACCTTACTTGAGAGAGAGAGGGGTTTATGTTAATGAAAACTAGAATGGATCGTACGTTTGAGGGAAAGGTTATCAAGAGAGCTGCATACTTCATCAATAATATCCCATATTCGTCACTAGAATTCAAACATCCTCAAAAGAGGTCGATTGATATAAAAAAACACTAAATTATTTGAGAGTTTTTAGATGTACTGCTTATGCATGTAAAGTATGAGAAGTTTCCGCCGAGAGCACTAAAGTACATATATATTTATATATACGAAATGAGTGAAATAGTATATGTTGTGGTGTTTGGAACCTGAGTATTATGAATATTTAGTTAACAATGATGTGGTACTTAATGAAGATAAAACCCATTGTTTAGGAAGGTAAAAAACCACACCTACTACTGTCGAGAATGAAGCTGATATTGAGATAGAGTTTGAATAAGACAATAAATCAGAGAATTTTTATACAAAGCTAGTTTGAGACTGTTATATCTTCGAACACTGCATAAGAAATTCAATCACAACATGGATTCGGATTTGGCCGAGAGTTTGATGTTTTAAGATGTTTATAATAAATAACAATAAGAAGCTTCTGACATTTATCAGCTAGTGAATGATATGGCCCAAAGGCTAAATTTTTTACACAGAGGTACGTCTGTACTGACATTATAAATTATATTTTATTTGTTGAAATATAGAGATATTTTCTTAAAACCGAGACTATACTATAAATAATAATGATCAACTGAAATAAAGGAAGTCCATGAGAGAAAAATGCATACTTTGAAGAAGAATGTCATATGGATTCTTCTGAAGTAGCCAGATGATCAAGAGTTTGTTAGATGTAAATGGATATTCAAATGAAGCAAGGTATTCATAGAGTTGAAATATTTAGGTACAAAGTAGGCTGGTAAGTAAGGGCTTTAAGCAAAAGGAAAATATTGATTCTGAGGAAATTTCTCACTGTTGTGAAACAACCTCATATAAATATTCAACTGTTGATTATTTCAAGATTTGATCTTGAGTTAGATGAGATGGAAGTTAATACTATTTTTTATATGAATATCTGAAGGGGACCATCTCAATGAGACAAGATCAAGGGTTTGACGAAGGTTAGAAAACTAATATATGTTTGTTAAAGAGACCTCTATATGGGCTGAAGCAATCACTGAGACGAGATAGTAATATAAGAGATTTAACTCCTTCAGGAAGTAAAAAAAAATTGTGTATAAAGCTGTTATGAAATCTGTGTATATTGTAATCTAGAAACACACATGAAAATACAAGTTATGTTGCTATTTTATATTGATGACATACTTATAATATACAAAGCTTATTGTTTTGTCTTCTACACGAGTTGAATATTAGACTGCAAATAATATAATGAAGGATAGTTAAATGAGATAATTGGTATATAACACGAAATAACGTTGTTCAAGTATAATGATAATACTGTCACTTTATATGTTATCTTAAGTTCCATAAAAGGACGAAGTATGTAGATGTAAAAATTCATTTCATAATAAATATGATGGAGAAATAGCAAATGGATAGGGAAAAATTGTAAGTAAAAAAATCGTTCAGATACTCTAGCAAATGCACTGTTAGTATTAAAGTTCATCTACTGTACGAGACTTGTTCAAGTCTGTGATGCAAGTGGACTGAATGCTTTTGTCAAATAGTAGTTGGAACGTCGGGGAAATAAATGTCGAAGTCACTAAAATCTTAGGTGAAGAATAGTTATATGTAGTCTATAAGTGACTAGAATATTGAATATGGTCTCGGTAGAAAGGTTTGGTCTCGACTTAGAGGGTTCAACTACTATAGGTTATTGACCTTCGAAAAGTGTTCAACCACTACTTTGTCTCGTTTTTAGAGTAGAGGGATAAAGCACTACATGAAATTCAGGCTCAACGTTGAGTTCAGTTTTGACATAAGTTAAGTATTGGTACATAAGTTTCGGTCTCGTCATAGAAGGTTCAAACTTTGGGTAACTTCAAGTTTCAACAGGCTTCTAGGAATCAGTTTGAAACTATATTTGATATATTGGTTTGGATTTAAATATATAATAGATAAGGTGTAAAGGTGGTGAAAGTTTGTTATAACTAATCGAGAGTACTGTTTGACCACATCCGTTATGTTTGAATATAAATTTGTTATAACTGCTTGATGTACTATTTGATCACAATCGTTAATCTGGATACTAGTACAAATTAACATTGGTTTGTTATGTGCATAATGTATGTTTAAGAAAATATAAACCCTATTTAAAACCTCGTATATATATATATATCTTGGAGCAAAATCTGAAACCGAGTTAAAGAAAATATTCTTATTGGAAACAAATCTTTTACAGAAAAAAAAAATGTTTGTCATCGAAAATACTGAAAGAATCAAGTGATTTTGAATATTTGGAAAAAACCCACTAACAAAAACTAAGAGAAATACTCGGAATTGAGAGATACCACCAAATATTTGATACTATGTTTTGAAATGTTTTGAACCATGTGTATCTTTTTGTGTTTTGTGTCTTTATAATTTATTGTAATGATTATATCTATAAAATCAGATATGTTATCTGTATATATAAGATTGTTTCATGATTCGAACCATGAAAATGATTTGTTGTTTGTATTTTCCTTTATGTTAAGTTTTTGTATCTATTAAAATTTAATGTCAATTTGAAAAATTAATTTTCTATCCATATATTTATTCGACTGTATGAATCGGTTTCTAACGATACTAATTTTTTTTTTATGATTTTTAATTATACTTTTACAAACTTTTCAATCTCAAAATAAAAAGAAATAATCCATAAAAATACTCAAAGATGAAAAAAAGAAATAAATTCTTTCATAATAGTATCAAAAACCGAATTCTAAGAAATAAAATTATCTCGATCTGTAATAGTAACGAGGATCTTACCATATCTGATTGACAAATCGCAATCGACTTTTATGACTGATCATAATATTACAGATAATATCCTTCTATCCCAAAAACTCCTTAGTGGTTACCAGACTAACTAGAAGAAGCCAGATGGTCGCTCTTTAAACCTAATAAAAGCTTTTGATAGCGTTCGTTGGCATCTTATCCTTGACATCTTGGTGGCTATGCATTTCCCTACGCAGATGATTAACTGGATTATTCAATGTATTGCCACCCATCTATATAATGTTAATACTAGCGCTAATCCTCACGACCATTTCCAAGGCATAAAGGGTCTTGGATAAGGTGATCCCTTATCCACCTAATTATTTGTCTTGGTCATACAAGTTCTCTCCGGTATACTTAAAGAGAAAAGTTGTAATGCAAACTTCAATTTCCACTGGAACTATCACAAGCTTAAATTGTCAACTTCTTCTTTGCAGACGACTTGATGATTTTATGTCGTGGTAACATTAGTTCTCGCAACCTCATTAAGAATGGTTTTAATGAATTCTTTAATCTCTCGGGCCTTAAATTTAGCCCTTAATAAATCCATATCTTCCTCTCTGGGGTTAACCTCTCTCTTAGATCAGACTCGATCAAGATATTGGGCTTGAATGTTGGCTCCCTCATACTTAAATATCTTGGAGTCCCTCTTCACCCGAGTCGATTTTCCCATTACGACTATTAACACACTCTCGACAAAATTACTACCCATATTGCCTCATAGACTTCCAAACACCTCTCTTATGTGGGTATGCTTCAACTCATTAAGTTTGTTCTTTTTGTGGGGAAGGTTTACTGGTCTTCGATCTTCATTCTACCCACTAGAGTTTCTACAGAACTCTCCCAGTCTCTTAGTCATTTTCTCTGGCCGGGGCTTGAGATGCAGGCATCCGATACTAATATGGCTTTGTTTGTTTTGACCTTGCCCTTATAGACCTAAAAATTTGGAATTAGGCTGCCGTCCTCAAACATTTGTGATCCATCGTTAGTAAATATGATAACTTAATCTGGTGTGACTGGATTTACTCTGAAAAGATTAAAGATAAAAATTTATGATCTTTAAAGATTGACTCTTCTCTCTCATGGACATGTAGGAAAATTTTAAATCTTATGCCACTTGCTAGCAAATTGTATAGGGAGACGATTGGTAACGAGAAGAATACGTCCTTCTGGTTTGACCCGTGGTTGCTATCAACCTTTTTGGTCAACTACTATGAGCTTAATATTATTCGGGATTCTCATATGGGGTGTAACCTTAAGGTTTCTGATATCATCCGAGATGGTCTTTGGAATTGGACGCTTCAATTAAGGCCTGTTAGTGATAGAAACCATTACATTTTCCAAGAGATCAACCATCTCATCCTCTCCCTCCCTCCTCATTGCATGCTCTGCAACAACGTCCACTACTGGATCGCTAAACGATGAATCACCAAATTAACAATCAAGGACACCTACAATGTCATATGTACTTCTATCCTCAGTGTTGGGTGAGCATGATTAGTATGTCATAAATTTAATAGTTCACGCCACTCATTCATTATTTGGCTTGCTATCCAAGAGAAACTTTTCACCCGTGATAAGATTCTGAGATAGGGTTTAAACACTCCCTCAATTTGTGTCTTATGCAATTATGCCTCTGAAACCATTAATCATATACTCTATGAGTGTAGTTACACTTAGAGCATCTGGGATTTTGCAAGCTTCAAACTTGGTTTTTCTTTAAGTTACAATAATAAATGGATATCTTGGATCCATGAGGGTTCAACTGGCCTTCATCCAGTTTACGACACCTTTGACGTTCCTGCTTTGGCGTCATCGTCTACCATGTCTGATGTGAGAGGAATGCTAGATTTTTTAGCTCATCTCTTACCCTTGCCTCAACGATATCTTACCGCATGTTTTCTGGCCTGTGGTTTAGATTTCATGGTACGGAGGTTGTCTAGCCAACCCAATCCCTATAATATCTAACTTAGTGTTGTTTTGTGTTTTTAGATTGTTGTAGACTTCTGTCACTATAGGTCTGCTTGCTTTGCTGACTTACATCGCTACTACTTAGTCTCTTTGGTCATATAAGACCAATCTCCATTTGTCCTCTTACTTAATTTCGTTTGTGTTTCCATTGATGAAGTCATCTTTCAATACTTACATCGTTTGTGTAGACTTCTGTCACTATAGGTCTGCAGTTTTTGCTCACATTCTTCGCTGCTACTTATCTCTTTGATCATATAGGTTTTAAAACTTCGCTTTGCTTTGTTAAACTTGTTTGGTTAAGTTTATATCAATTTCTTCGATTTTCTCTTTCACGGCTCATAAACCACTCCTCGGGTATGCCTGATGTATTTGTAAGAATTATTTTTAGTTTTATCTAAAACAATTTTTTTAAAAGATAATTTTTTTCTTAATTTTTTTTTATTGTTTTTAGTTATTATTTATATTTTTATGTTAAATCTTTAGTTTTTTAATATTTTAGTTTGAAATGCTTTCCCTTATTGTTATAACCTATTTTCAATATTTAATATATTTATTAAAATAATTATAAAAATATATATTCAATTCCGAACCATGCTAATTAATAAATAGTATATATACAACAAAATATCTATTGTATCATTTTATTATTTTGATATTTGTAATAAACGGAACAAGTTATAATACTGTTGAAACTTCTGAATCCGTTTTACAACTTAAAAAAAGCTTTATATTTTTTAGGTTTCTCAATGATAACTTCTTTATGTGATTGTTAAACCTCCACACTCATCTTTCTACTAAAAAAAACGTATGGACAAGTAAGAAAATGAGTTGGACCAAACAAAGAAATGGCGATCATGATTTACTTTTACTATTGAAAACCAATCTAAGCTAGAAAAGAGACAAAAACATAGGTGTAGCAAAAAATCTTACAGGTTTTGTCATCTTCTTTTTCAGTCTTCTTGTGTTTTGATTTGTTGTTTTCTTTCTAATTTTAGCTAGTAGAAGTTGACTCACTCCTTTGTTGGGTTGTGCGACGGAAGATCAAAATCGATTTTTCTTGTTTGGTGCATGACCCACCAAGATATCAATATGACAATTTTGTTGGTGATTTGGCATTGCTCAATAATTCTATATTCAAATATGAGATTCATATGTTTGTGACATAGTAGTAAATTAAATAATCGGGTTTGGTGAGATATTATAAATAGGTACATGACACAATCAGTTAATTATAGCAATGTTGCTGGTTTAATAACAAGATAGCTCAAAACTTATAAAACTAAACCATTACATATTTGAAAAGCAATGTTGCTGGTTTAATAATAAGATAGCTCAAAACTTATAAAACTAAACCATTACACATTTGAAAAAAATTAATATAGTGATATAGATATATTTGTTGTAAAAAGCTATCAATACTATATGAAAAATTTAGATTTTTTTTGTTTACATTAAATATATAATAAATAAAGTTACCGGCTAGTAGATTTTAAAGCATCTAAATATAGCCGAAACACATTCAAACATCTAAATACAACACTGGAATAAAAATTCAATTACAAGAGAAATACATATAAAACATATCCGACCAATCTAAATTGAGATGTAAAAAAAGGATCCAATCTTGTAGGTAAACACAACCTCTATCACCGAACCAGTCAACCCAGATCATACTTTAAAAAGAAAAATGATCCAGTAATACCATCAGCAGACATACCGAATGTAAATAGAACAGACCAAAGACATATGGACTAGATCTGATCGAAACCATTATCTCAGGCTCGACATTCAGCTATACACCTATAGATAATAAACACGTCGAGTCGAAAATATAGTTCATAAACAAAAAATCTATGGATCCAAAGAAATGAGAAAAAAGGACGATAAAGGAGAGAGAAAAGAGGGCGACGCTCTTTAGAGTTAAAAAAAAGACGTCGCTGATTATACTTGTATTTGGGAGTGAAGGTATTGAAGACGAAAATAAAAGGCAACATTGTGGGTGATGGTGTTGAAACGGAAAAAAAATACGGCAGGAAGATGAATTAGTGTTAGAGAAAAGAGGACGGTAGAGAAGAAAAGAAAGAAGACGGCACTCTCTAGGAATAGAGAGAAGAGAGATATCGCCCCTATTCTCCCCCAATTATAAAATAAAATAAAATTTAGATTTACCACAAGTTGATGATATTTTTGACGAAGAGATTTAGGTCTGATTCTGCTTCGGGTCATATTGAGAAAGTTCAATTATTACATAAATTGAAAATAGGCTGACAATCTATTGTTCCAAATCTCTCTGATGATCAAATAAGAGACAATATGAACTTTACAGTTATCAGCTGATGAGTGATAGAGCATATAGACCAAACAAATAATCATATATGTATGTATTTTTTTATGTAATTAATTATGCTTTATCAATTGAAAAGCACGATGATGTTTTTGAATCTGAAACATATCACGATACTATCAAGAGTGGTGATAACGAAAAATGGCTTACAGCCATGAAAGAAGAGGCTAAAAAGATACTTGGTGTTGATATCAAGAGGAAAAAACTTAAGGTATTTATTCTTATCTCAGTAATAATATATACATAATATCTTAAGAAAGTTCTCGATGCCCAAACTAAAAGCTGTTGGAACTCACATGGGTTCTTAATTCAAACTCAGTGTCACTCAAGAACCAACCAAAGCAACAGATAAGAAGTACATGCTAAAGACACTTTATACCAATGTTATTGGTAGTGTTTTGTATGCTATGATTTACACGAGATGTTATCTTGCCTACACTGTAAGTGTTTTGACCAGATTCATGTCAAATCCGGAAGAAGCATTGACATGCAATCAATTGACTCATGGTTATATTACAATAAGAAGGATACAAGTGATATAGTGCTGAGAGGGTACGTGGAATCCGATTATGTACACTCCCTTGACACAAGGAAGTCTACTTCGACTTATTTGTTTACTGTGCTTGGAGGAATAATTAGCTAAAAGTCCGGAATACAAAATTTTCTCGCGTTATTGTCTACAAAAGCCGAGTATATGGTTGTTATGGAGGTCATGAAGAAATCTTATTAGCTGAAGGGATTGTTGAGTTAACTCACTAGTATGGAGAAATATGTGGTTTTATTATATGATAACACGGTTCTCTCCATTTGATGAAAAATTTGAAGTTCCATAAGGAAACTAAACATGTAGACATTAAAATGCACTTCATCCGAGACATGGTGGAGAAATAACAAGAGAATGTGGCAAAGATTGCTTGCGAAGAAAATCCTTCTCGTACTCTGATCAAGGTATTGTTGATTCCAACGCTCACGAACTGCATGAGACTGATACAAGTCTAGGATGAGGGCGAGTTGGTCTCTAAAGAGTAGAACATTGTGTGCAACATATACTGGAGTTATTATAAGTCTATGTGAAGAATTGTATGTGTAGGCTATAACTAACTTGTCAGTATAGGTAATGTCGTAGGACTATATGAACATAGTTGGATATGATATGACATGTATAGGAAAGAACCGTTGAAACTCTTTGGTGAAGCTTGAGTCAAGAATTAGTTGCAGAAATGTCTGTTGATCCAAAATGTTGAGACGAGTTGGCAAAAACTGATGTCGATTATGTCAAAATAAATATGTATTAAGCCGAAATAGACTGGTCCGAAACAGAATGGCCTGAAGCGAGCTGGACCGTAGCACCACGAATGAATCGAAATCAAATCTTTTATTTTACTAATCATCTTATATTAAATCCCCTATTTTGATCTTTTTATATTAATTAGATTTTTTTTTTATAATAATTAATATTTGCTATTGGTGAAGTTTTCTATATTAAAACTCCATGAGATACCTCGGCCGTTCATTAATGGAATTCAATATTAAAAGCTGGGCGAAAGATTAGTATTTCTAAATTTCTAAATAGAAAGAATATTACTCACACTATCAACATCAAGCCTCGTGTATAATGATAAGAGAACCTCAAACTATATACTATATTATGGAGTTGTTATAACTTTTTGTTTGGTTTATACTGATACTTTAATCGTATTAACGAAGGTCCAACTATATGATAGTTCGTAATATATAGACTTCGTAAAAATACATTAACAACTAATGAATCCATCCATACCTAAGTAAACTAACATATAATATGGTCCATGCGAATGTGAGGCAAGGACCAGCAAGGCTTCTGTTTGTACCATTATTTCAGGGAGGAAAAAGGAAGCAGACAAAGCCAAAAATAAGAAAGAAATGTATGTTGTCCTTATATGGCACAAAGTCTAAAGCTAGACCCACTTTATCTATTCCTTTTTGTGTCACCAAGGTCCTTGTTTGAGTAGTGTGTTTTTTTCTCGTGTCTTCTTATCGATGCTCTTTCGTCAACTTTTTGTTTATAATTAGAATCCTACTGCCTAGAGCTCGATAAATTGTTTTGTCAAGGATTGCAACGTACTTGTGTAGTTTATATTTCTACATTTGCGGTTTTATTTAAATGATCATATTATTGGTTATTGATCATCCTCCCATTAGCTGTTATCTATGTGAATCAAATTTAAAATTGAATTAGGCGAAATATAGTTGGATATGTTAATATCCAAATCGAATTCATTCTATAGGATTATTATAGGTTTAAATTTAATTTCCGTTGTAAGAAGGGAGTCGCTCGCTAGTGCAATAAATTCTCTTAATTTTAGTCATTCGGTTAGTTATTGAAGCTCTTAACATAACCATTAAATATTATCGACCATTGCATGAGAATATTCACCCGCTTATATTTCGATATTTTCAAGGAAGAGACGTGTTTTTTTATTTAGAAGTTCAGCTTCAAAACTAAACTTTCTCTCCCTTCTACCATGATCCTTCTACCAAGAGCTTTCTGGAGATCCTTACAACCCCGAGCTTCGTAGGGCTCATTGCGTAGCTTAGACAACTTGTGCCATAATAGCATATTCGCGGCGAGGTCTCATGGATCCTATTGCGTAGTCTGCTCCGACTTGGTCTTCGACCAGTTCGCTAATATACCCAGTATAAAGTATAAGCACAGTATGGCCGTTACGTAGCCCGTAGGCGTGACCAATCAGCCCATTCATTGTTTATAGACACTTAGTCTGGACTCAGTATGGTCCGTTTCGTAGCCAAAGATGGCGTGGTTATTGACACATTCGCTGGTTATAAGGATGAAACTTGCACAAACACACATTGGCCAAATCATAACTTATATTGGAAAAAATCAAAGAGCTGTTCTTAGATGCCTCATCAAAAAACCTCCCTGCGCCATCAGAGAGGAAAAAGAGCACATCATTACATCTTAAATATTATGGCGATACAACTTTAGGTGATTAACATTCCAAGGATGCTTGAGTGCTCGACCATCTTGATCTGCCAGTCTGTACGCGCCATGGTGCCCTGCTGAAATAACTGAGTATGGGCCTTCCCAATTTGGTCCTAGTTTGCCACCTGTTCTACTACCGGAGCCTTGAAACACCTTATTCAAGACTAAATCTCCCACCTTAAAAGAACGCGGCTTCAGACGAGCATTAAAGTGTCCCCTCATAAGATTTTGATAGTGTTCTGCTTGGACTCTTGCCAGATCTTGTCGCTCGTTTAATAAATCCACGGAAGTTGATCTGGCTACAAGATTTTCATCCTCTTCGTAGTGCACAATTCTATGGCTTGACACTATAACCTCTGTTGGAATAACTGTCTCTGCACCGTGTACCAAAGAAAATGATGTGTCGCCTGTTGTGGAACGAGGGGTTGTTCTGTACGCCCATAGGACCTCTGCCAATTTGTCCGGCCATTTACCTTTAGCTCCATGCAACTTTTTTTTAAGCCCTTCTAGTAGTGTCATGTTAGTTACTTCAACCTATCTGTTTGCTTGAGGAGAGTATGGGGTGGAAAAGTGCTGGAGAATCCCATATCGTTTGCAGAAGTTGGTAAGGATTAAATTTTAGAATTGTGGGTCGTTATCTGTCATTATAATGCATGGAATTCCATATCGGGTTAGAATTTGATTATGGATGAAATCACATACATCTTGGGCGGCGTTCTGAATAGGGCTTTATCCTCAACCCATTTTGAAAAGTAATCCACTGTGACGATAAGGAACTGTCGTTTTCATGTTGCCATTGGCAAAGAACCCACCAGATTTATTCCTTTTTTATCAAATGGACACGGGACGGGGATGTTCTGCATGGGATCGCTAGGTCTATGCTGTGTATTCGAATACTCTTGACACTTGTGACATTGTAATACAAGATTCTCTACATCACTCGCTAGCTCAGGCCAATAGTACCATACGAGGAGAAAACGACAAATCAGTGTTCTGTGTCCACAATGAGCCCCTGCTTCACCTGAATGCAAATCAGCCAGTACCGAATTGGCTTCCGCGCGGTCAAGGCAGCGGAGCAGAGGTCTTGTTGAACATTTCCTATATAAGGTATTGTCGAGGACACAATATTTGGCTACTCTGATCTGCAATGCTCGAGCTTTACTTTTACTTGTAGGAAATGTTCCTTGATTCAAGTACTGAAAGTATGGAGTCCTCCAATCGTCGTTATTAGTGATTTAATTAATGGTTGCGTCTGCTGATATGAGATCTGTCGTGGGGAGTTGCTGGAGTAAGATCGTTGGATGCTCTCATGAAGCTGCGGCCTTAGCTAAAATATCGACTGCCGAAATATCCCTTCGCGGGATCTGCTCATAAAGCACACTAGTAAATTTAGACTCGTACTCATTGAGTATCACAAGATACTCCTTGATCCCGTCTTGCTTGACATCATAAATACCTTGTGTCTGATTAACCACCAACTGAGAGTCCGATATGATCTTGATGTTTCGAGCTCCACATATCAAAGCTAGCTTCATGCCACAAAGGGCGGCCTCATATTCTGTGACGTTATTTGTAACCTGAAAATTAAAGCGTACAACTTGTTTGACCTCCTCCCCACTTGAAGTCCGGAGTATAATGCATGCACCCCCTCCTGACGGAGAAGATACACCGTCAACCTCAATGATCCACTAGTCGAGCCCAATCGTTTGTCTGTCGTTTATCTCAATCTGTTCTTCTCTGGATGAGTTGAACTTTGCTAAGAAATCCGCAACAGCTTGCCCCTTTATAGCTAAGCGCGGCTCGAAATGGATGTCATACTCACCGAGCTTCATGCTCCATTTGGCTAATCTGCCAGAAACATCTGGCAATACTGTTCGTAAAGGAAATGTTGTTCGCACCGTAATTAGATGCCCTTGGAAATATGGCCTCATTCGTCGAGCTGCAACAACCAAACTCAAAGCAAGTTTTTCGAGGTTTGGATATCTCGTCTTCGCATCTGTTAGCGTTTTTATCGTGTAATATATCGGGCGTTGTTTCCCATTCTGGTCGCGCATGAGAACCAATCTAATAGCAAAGGATGACACTGCTAGGTAAATAAATAGGGGCTCTTCGGGAACAAGAGCAGACAAAATCTCAGAGGAGATGAGGTACTGTTTGAGCTCGACGAAAGCTTTGTCACACTCTTCTGTCCATGCGAACTTTTTAGCATCCCGCAATACTTCAAAAAAGTGATGAACCTTGTCTAATGCGCGAGAGATAAACCTTGAAAGAACTGCTAACCTTCCTGCAAGATATTGCACTTCTCTAACATTCTTTGGTGGTTCCATCTGTAAAATCGCGTTTAGTTGGACGAGATCTTCCTCAATACTATGTTGAATTATCACATAGCCCAAAAACTTGCCTTTAGCAACACCAAATGAACAGTTATCCGGGTTAAGCTTGAGATTAAATTTACGTAATAAATCGAAAACGACCTATAACGTGTTGAGGTGTTGCGCTTCTTCATGGATTTTAATGATCATATCGTCAATGTACGCCTCTAAATGTTGTCCCAAATGATTTTGGAAGATGTGATTTATCAGTCGTTGATATGTCGATCCTGCATTCTTCAACCCCACATAACTGTATAACAATAGAGACCCTGCTCGGTTTGAAAGGCTGTCTGTTCCTGATTGGATGGGTGCATGCAGATCTGATTGTACCCCGAGTACGCATCCATAAAGGATAAAGATTCGCAACCCGAGGCCGAATCGACCAGCTGATCTATCCTTGGTAACAAGAGAGAATCCTTGAGGCATGCTTGGTTTAAGTTGGTAAAGTCCACGCACATTCTCCACTTTCCGCTCTTCTTTTTTACCAGAATCGGGTCGGCTATCCAGACCGGGTACCTTGACTTTCGGATATGCCTCAACCGGCTTAACTTTTTTACTTCAGCCAATATAGCAGCCTACTTTTCTGGTGAAAAAGCCCTGCGCTTCTGTCGCACCGGTTTGGCACAAGGTTCATAGCTAATTCATGGCTTATGATCGAAGGGCTTACTCCCGAAACATCAGCTGCCTCCCAGGTAAATACATCTAATATTTTTGCTAATAAAGCTATGAAACATACCTTTGAGTCCTGGGAGAGCTCCTTTCCCAATCGAAGCATTCTACTGTCATTTATGATCGTATCTACCGTTGTAGTATCTATAGTAGCTGAATCCTCATTTTCACGTGGATCATCCACTGGATTTGGCGAGGTGAGATCTAAAGTTGCTGGTGTAACGTCCCCCTCGCCATTTAATTGCTATTGGAGAGGTTTGGATGGGTCGGACTCGATTGCATAGAATATTCACGCAGTTCTTTGGCTGCCTCATATTGTTCCTACTAAGATGCCTACCGGAGATTTGATGTATTGTCGAAATGTACACGGCGTTGCTTCCATCCTATGCATCCATGGTCGTCTAATAATGGCATGGTAAGGGCTCGGCGCGTTAGAAATTAAGAACAATGTTTTTGGTTCCTTCTTCGTAGCTCGATGACCAACCTTTACTAAGAGCTCCACATTTCCAACACATTAAGAGGTTCTTCCTTCGTAGCCGACCAATGTCCGCTGAGTAGGTCAGTATAGTGGCACGTTCTGCATACGATCAAAACTGCTTTTGAAAATAATATTTTCCGAACTTCCTCCATCAACCAGCACTCGGGTTACCATTACCCCTCCAATATCTAAGTGAATAGTCAAAGCGTCTTCATGTGGTAAACTGAAACCTTTGAGGTCATCGTCGTTGAATGTGAGGTCGAATACTGGGTCCCTATAGTTTCGATAAGAATTTGCATCTATTTCATACACGTCGTTCCCATTTTTAGCTCGTTTGTTTTGAGCAGACCCTTGACATGCAACCGAATTCCCCCATGATATGGTAAGTAGTCATTGTTGCTTGTTAGCTTCTCGTTCTTTTCCAGTGGTCGGTTTGTCAGTGTTTGGAGAACGAGCTTCCTCGCGTCGATCCGGTTGAGATCGTTTGAGATACTGGATTAACTCGCCATTTTCTATCAGGCGTTGGATCTCTTCCCTTAATTGCCAGCACTCATCCGTGGAATGTCCATGATCATGATAATATGCAGTAATACCAATTGGATCGTTTAAACCGTGGCGCGCTCATTGTGCGCGGAGCTTGGTACTTCGTACGCCCTTTTGTTCGATCATAAATCAATGAGATGGCCTCAGTCAACGGGGTGAAACGCCTATTCGGTTGATTGAGCTGTTGGGGTCTTCGGTTATAATCCCTCATTGGTTTCTCCTCAATAATTTTTTCGTTTTGTTCCACCCTCTTTGAAATCCGACTCGCACAGTTTAGGTGACCCTCCTCTTCTGGCGTCGTCAACCCTGATAAAGGTATCTGCTCTGGTGAGCAGGTCCCCCCATGTTCTCAGTTGGGAACTTGATGAGATCTGTTTACAACTCCCCTTTTTGGTCGAGCCCCCGTTTCAAGGAGGACACCGCCATGTTTTCGGCCAAATCTGACAAAGCATTCATAGCATGGACAAATCTTCTAACATAAATTTTAAGAGACTCACCTCAACGTTGATAAAGGTCCATGATTGATTCCCACTCATGCTTAACCTCCTTGTTGCCAACAAACCTTTCCCTGAACGCTTTCCACAGTCCTGTAAAGTGATAGATGGATCCTTTTGGTAAGCTGTTGAACCAGTACAGGGTGTAACCTTTGAGGGTCATAGATAATGCTCGGCATAACATAGCATCGTCGGGGTTGAAGGCCATCATCATGTTTCTTAATTGCTCCAAATGCCTCTCTGGATCCCCCGTTCCATCATATGCTTCCATCCTGAATGGGTCGAACTTCGTCGGGAGCTGAGCTTCCAGGATTTTCTCAAAGAATGGTGATTCCTTCAGTATGTAGGCCGATAACTTCGGGCGGATCTGATTGTTACAGAGGTCCTCGTTTTCCCGAGCTTGCTTGGTTGACGTCTGCTTCACCTCGTCTCGCGGTTCTCTGCTATGATTCTTACCCCCTCTCTCGCCTTCACCTTCTTGTTTGTCATCTTGTTTGGACGAACGATTAGTTCTGTTAACTTTGCTTGCCTCTAGTCTAGACGGTTGATGGGTCTTGCTCGTTCCCTTGATCTTAGCGGTCAGAGCATGAATAACGTCGTTCATTCCTGCCATCGTGGTGTGCATGGCTTGTTCCCTTGCGTTTCGTTCAAACGCTATTTTCAACTATTCCTCCTGGAGATTCTGGATTTTTTATTCTATTTGGAGGACCATCGAGTCACCTGCCGACATGGCTTCCGCAGTTCTGCGAGCCCCTGATGCATTCACCGGCTAATGAAGATGCACCTTTTCCCTGGAACGATCGTAGGCCAAATCGGCGGTCCCTCTGTCACCACCGCCGCTTGGGGTATCATGAGATTGCCTTCTTTGGGAGCTATGGGACCAGAATGTAGGACGTCTCGCCCTACTGGTTTACTTACAGTTCTTCTTCGATGTGTTGTTGTTTCGCTAGTTTCCTGGTTGTCTCTCTCGATTCTTGACCTTGTGACTACTATGGTGATTGGTTAAGAAATTCCCACATACGGCGCCAAATTTGTTACGGGAATAAAAAATTCTACCACAGTAAAGTATTTAATATTTTAGTCAAGAAAGAGATAAGCCGAAAAAAGATCCCTTCATTCATAGATAGGTTCTCCCTATTTATAATGTACAAATTAGTGGGCAATTACATATGTTCGCGCTTTAAGCGCCACTAACCCACTAACATCATTATCCCTATAATTGTGGAACAAGTATCTAAAATGGTTTTGACTTGAGAGTCAAAACGTGCGTTACATTCATGTAAGAAAACGCTCAGTCTGATCTACACTTTAAACCGAGATGGGCCACTCCTTAAACGCGATCAAGTCTGCCCTGGTTTCCAGAGCTCGAGCTCACTGATCACATATTTAACTTATTCTCTTTAAATCCGCACTCAATCTTGATCATATGTTCATCGCGTTCCAGAGCTCGAGCTCACTGATCACGTGTTATTTAAATTATTATATGACATAATAAAGAAAGTACCCGTATTGTGTAGAAGAAGTAGAATGTTAACCAAATTTACTAGTTATGATATAAAATTAATTAGAAAGTTTGATGTCAAGTTAGCCCTCGAGCGGTATGGCTAGAGGCAGAAGGTAAGATGTATTATAATAGTTGTTGATGTTCTCTTGTCATATCAGAACTTTTTTACATATGTTGGTTGAGCGTGATGCATACGATGGCCTCCATCACCCTTAAATGTGTTCGATAATATGTGAATATAAGGATCAATAAGTTATACAACAATGAGATAGCCATAAGAGAATGTTATATGGAATTAATCTCTGTAATTATATATCAATTAACTAGGGTCTCTACTAATACGAAACAAAATATCAGTATTCAAGAGGGCTTGCTCAAAGACCGGTCATAAAGGCAACAAGAAAGCCAGATGATAACGACATAGATGAGCCAAGAGAGTCACTGTACTTGGCTAAATCCTATGAAGCTTTTGAAGAAATCGAGTTGCATCATGTACAAAAGTTTAGGAATAGATTGGATCTGTGAGGTAATTTGCGCATTGCTACTTTTGAATTTCTAACTAACAATTTTCATGTTTTTACTTGGAAAATATATTATTTAATAGGAGTACCAAAGATCATTATATTCCAACGCATGGCTATTGACCCACGATTTTTCCTATTAAGAAAAAAAAGCATCCGTGTTCTTTAAAAAATAACGCTATCATAACGAAAGTATATTAGTTGAGCATAGTAGGATTGTTCGTGAAACACTTTATCTGTATGGATTGTGAACCCGGTTTAGGTGAAAAAAATGTTAATCCAATAACATATATACGTGACTTTTAAAAATTTAAACAAAATTTTCCCAAATGATATTTTCTCAAATTTGTTAATCGATGAACTTATCGATGTTACATCAGAAAACTGCATCTTGTCATTTATAGATGCTTACTTAAGTTATAACAAAATCAAGATTAATTCAGATGATAAAAGATGAACGAACTTTTGCATTGTTACGGCGTGATGTCATTTATGCTCAAGAAGACGGAGGCTACCTATTAGAAATTGGTTAATAAGACTTTTGCACAACAACTAGGAAAATACATGGAAATTTACATATATAATATGTTAGTAAAAAATAGTTGGGTTATAAATCATTTGACCGATCTAATTGAAACTTTCATAAACCTCTAGTATATAAACCTTAAACTAAAGCATGGGAAATACACGTTAAGAAAATGGTTTGTTAAGTTTTTGGAGTTTATAGTAAGCGATCGAGGGATAGATGCCGACCCTTCACAACAATCAACTCTAGCTGCTATGGAGCCGCTTCGATTAAGGTAATCCAAATTTTTTTTGGTCGGCTGAAAATATTAAACCATCTCATAGCATGATACTCTAAGCAACGCTACAAGTTGGACTCCCAACTGCGATGTGGATTTTAATGAAATAAATAAATAACTAACATATCCGTAAACACTATCAATATAAATCATACAAATGATCTTTATATATATGTAGCAGTGTCTGATAATTCAGTCAATATAATATAAGTCCAAAAACAACATATGATATGCGAGCAAAAACAATGATAATGTTAAGATGAGATACTTTCAATTGGAAAAACTGGCGCTGACAGTGATGGTAGTTACATGTAAAGTGCATCCATTTTTTTGAGAACATATGATAGTGGTTCGAAAGTTATTCTCTCTGAAAATAATTTTGTAAAAACCATATATTATTGGTCGGTTAACCATATGATCAATTGAATTATGTGATTTTTATATCTGCTTTGAGCTTTGTACTACAATGAAGTTCACGCAGTGATAGATTTCATTACAAAATTCCAGGTTGAGTAACCATATCCATCCTTAGACTAGCATGATCTAGAATAGACTGTACAAACATATGAAGGGTCTAACAATAAAAGAAGTTGTATTGGGATACAATGAGTATCTCATTTGGGCGAGCAGTTGCAACAAGCTATAAATTCTAGGTTCTTAACCTTCAATAATGAATTTGAGTACGAGGCTACCATAACGTGCATTTTCTTAGCCAAGTTATTCGGTATGCGGCGTATTTGCTTGTTAAGAGATATTCAACTGGCAATAAATCATATATCAAAGAAAGTTATGGCAATGGAATATAGTTCATTCGAATATATACTGGTCATTTGGCAACACAGCTTCCGCCAAGTTGGCAATGTCTATTATGAGAAAAATTTAGGGTTGAAAACACTGTTGTTGACTCTTTAACAATGATTTGATGCATGGACCAAACATCATGCGTTGTGGAACAGTGGTTCCATTCGATTGAATCAGTCATAAATGAGAATGAAAATACTCATGATAAGATGTAATAATTAACGCACTATAATATTTAAGTATTAGATAAAAGAAATAATATTAGCGAACAAAAATTAGGTAGACCCGACATCATTTACAGAAGGGACTTACCCAACATATAGTTCACTATTTAGGATAAAAGGAATCATATTTCATATTAAAAGACCTCTATAAAAGAGTTGAATTTTCCCTTTACGGGTATAGATCATTATAAAAACAAGCATTTTTTATATGATATTACTGGTTGACCCTCGCAAATCAATAGTCCCCTTATAAATTATTTCTAAAACGCCTCTAGTGGATGATGGTACAATTGGCAATGATAGAAACTATTTTCAAGTGGTTTGAGGTGGATTCATTGGCGAACATGTGTGCTAAGGAAGTTCTAAGCTTCATTAAAATAAATATTTGTTGCATGTATAGAACACCACAAGTGATAATGACACATAAAGGTATGTAGTTCTGACGTGCAAATGAAATATTTCTACCGAACATATGATACATGACAACACTTCTCTGCGCCCTACTAAACATAAGAAAATTTATAGTTGAAAGTGATAAACTTGATAATAGTTGATGTGTTAAAGCACACATTGGAATGGGCTTCCGTGAAGTGGCTGGGCTTTTCGCAAAAAATTTGTAGGCCAATCGATCATCAGCACCAGTAGCCACATGAGAGATAATTTGCATTAGTCTATGATATAGATGAAATAGTACAAGCTAGGATGATAATCCCATAATATATGATATATAAATATTATGAAATGACCAATGATAGGTGATAAACGAGTTAAATGTAATCGATGAAGAATGTGAGACAACTTAATTAAGGATGTAACATTACCGCACACTGATATGAATCGACTTCAACCCTCAGGTTCCGAATATGAGATTTCAGGACGGAGACCAAGCTTTGAGACATATTTTTTTAATATGAATTAAACTAAATTGGGTAAATTAAAACCAAATTGGGAAGGAACATTCTCGATATTAGGAAAAATAAAATGAGACTCTTATCAGTTGCCAAACGTAAAAAAAAAGTTAACATATGTATGGAACATAAACCACATCAAGTTGTATATATGCTAACATCCTATATATTGTTCTTTTATCATCTTCTTTGCACTTTATTTTGTCCATATTTATATTTTATTATTCTATTCTTTTGGTAGTGCATTATTTTCAACATATGTGGTACGAGAAGATCTTGATCTATTACAATTTTTAACTAATACAATTTTTAACTCTATTAGTATATAATATTGCGTTTTACTCTTTTTTCATCTATATTAGATCATTTGATAGCTGCGTATGAAAAATATAACGATGCACCAAGCTTCATGCCAATATGATTTTTGGTGTTAACCACAAACTAGATCGTGCTAACTTATACGATGAAAAACCTAGGTAGTGCAAACACAATATATATATATATATATATATATATATATATATATATATAAAAGGTCGGGCCGATATACCTCAAGTAACATAAACGCCACATAAAACGAATATATGTATATATAAAATCAGGCTGACTAATCTATATACGGTAGACCCAAACAGCTTTAGCGCTATAATTTCTAAAAAAACAAGGTCACAATGAAGACCTAAGAATAATATGTTATTTATATATAAAAAAACAAAATATATGCACGCCACACTGACTAACTCATAGAAGAAAAACCCATGCCACTGCGTACTGTAAAATAAACAATATATATACATAAAATATCTCTTGTAAGATGTGCCTCTTGACAAGTAATAATCATATGGTTTGGTTCGTATGAACCACCGAAGAGCCTGAGATATGAGACCGAGATGTGGTACCAGCTCCAATGGACCTACTAATAAAAATCCTAAAACATGACATCAGAGTGCGAAACCAGATTCGCCGGACTCGCTATCACTTAAAACCCTGAAATATGATTTCATAATATAGTACTCATTTAACAGGCTTACTATCCAAAACTCTTATGACATATCATTGCGTTATTAGCTATGATGGACCCATTAACTAAATTATTAAAACCTTGGTGATGTGATGGGATACCATTAATGACAAATTCTTTAAATGTAAAACCCAAAACAATTTTGTTTCAAGGATAAGTCTGACATACTCTGTTCACGAGTCACTTCCTACAAGTTTGGAATAGTAATATATTTACTTTAGACCACCTACTTCCAGCACGACTGTCATATAAGAAAGATTATAAAAAAACATAACAATACAAACTATATAGTGATAAAAAAAAATATAACCACATAAATTCAGACAAAATAAAAAATATAAATATAAAACTAAATTATGTCTTGGACTGCCTAAAGACTTTAGTAGCAAACTAACAAAAATTATTTTGTCTCTACGCACGATGACTGTATCAAAATAAAAAATTATATCATAATTCATAATTCATGACACCAAAGTCATACTTAATCTCCAACTCAATTTTTAGCAAGATTATATTAGGATTACAAAATGTATTTGACTAGTGTTTGGATCCTTCATAAGAAAACATCTTCGTGATAAATTTAGGGATATCTCGATTTAATTTTTTGGGATTTACTTGTGTGGGAAAGTAATTCTTGAATACAAATGTAAATGTCTAGGGATAAAAACTAAATATTGACATATCTAAATATCTTACGTATAGTAGGGGTGATAACTAAATGTTGACACAACTAAATATCGTATGTATAAATATGAGTAATTGGTAAATATTGACATAGTTAAATCTCTTATGTATCACTAGAAGTAACAACTAAACATTGAGATAAATGAATCTCTTATATATAATTAAGACTAATATATAAATGTTAACACAACTAAATCTCTTATGTATAACTAGGGGCAACAACTAACTATTGACACAATAAAATCTCTCATGTATAACTAGGGGTAACAACTAAATGTTGACATATTTAAATCTCTCATGTATAACTATGGGTAAATTTTTTATCTATTAAGGCTTAAAGGTAGTAAATTGAAGAAGTTGATGGACTATCATAAAACAAGTACAATCGATACATTTAAAGAGTAGTGAAAACTTAAACTATATCGAAGAGATAACTTTCTTCTATCATAAATAAAAGTCCTCCAATTTTTCTCAATATTTTTTAAAACAACTTCAATAGCCTTACCATTCTCAGCAACCATTTGCATACGATAAATAACACCATATAGGTAATTTTCTATATCTAGGTGTGCAATAACCTCACCATTTCTAAGGATTTCAAAATTAATCAGAAATTTTATCAACTTTAAAACCAAAACGAAAATTTGAAACTTACTAAAGATAAAGAACACAAATTCATAACGATTTCTCATTATCTTAAACTACAGGTACCTCGATGTCACCATTGATAATCTCATGTTGCAATTTGGGTTTATGTTTGGGTTTTATTTAGTTTGGGTTTGATAATACTTGTGATAGCTAATAATCTCTTAAACTCAAACAAGTATCTGAAAAAATTGTGTTTTATTTTTAGATTATATTATATCGAAAGTTAATTTTTTTCAAGTTGGATATGTAAAGCCTTAGATTTTCTAAAAAATACTGCAGATGCGCTGTCTATGTTATTGTCTAACTTTACCTCATACGAATCTATTCTTTCCGGTTCATATACTCTATTAGGCTATACAAATAATAAAACGAGTCATTGTCATGATTCCACATCACCAATGAATATAATGTTAAATATCTTATAATCTAAACATTATCGTAGTCATAATAAAACCTGCTAAAACAATATAATATGATATTTTGAATCTGGAATTAATTTATGAGACGCCTAGTAGTTTGCCAAATAACTAGTATTTGGAGCCTGAATAAAACTATAATTCAGCAAAATTTGGAAGCCACACCGAAATTCAAAACATGTCTTATTCTGTTACGAGTCGACAAAGTCACCGAAAGTCATCATCGACACAAGATATCTTGTTTATCATCAATATTAACTATTACAATATGCATAAGAGACAAAAAAAACCACGATAACAGTCGAACCAACAATTTTAGGAATAACATGCTTGATATCACACTTTACTTTATAAAATAAATTGGACAGAACTTTTGTTTATTGTTTCTCATAACCATTTACTAATTCATTTTTTAATAAAAATAGTTTTGATTTTTCTATTGACTGGTAGTTTGGAGATTTTAATGTTCCAAAGTTTTAGTTTAAGGATTTTTAGTTTTAAGTGGTTGATTTTCCAGTTTTAATATATATATTTTTGAAGCATTATTTTGGTTTCGAAGAACAAACGATGGGTTCTAAAAATTTATGAACAAACAATGGGTTCCGAAAATATATGTTTTATTTATATCGTGTTATTTAGTTTAATTGTTTACTAATGTTCTAAACCGTCAATATTTCTAAAAGTCTTTAATAACTATTTTGACTTTTTTTTTATCCCTAATGGTTAACATTTTATATATAACATTCCATTTAATTCAAAATAAATATATAGTTAATATTATTTTATGCTAAAATATTTAATGATTGATTTTGTGCTAAAATATAATCATACATGTAGCTAAGGGTTTTGTATCCTTTAAGACAAAAAAACTAAATTACTATTCACTTATTATCCATATTTTTATATATTTGTGAGGAAGATCCATTTAACTCCTCTATTTACCATATTAGACGCAACTATTTTCTTTAATACTCTAAATACCCTTAATTAATTATATAAAAAATATTTTATATTTTTTATTCTAACTTTTTTTCTGTTTGTTTCTCTCTCTAAAATGTAGGAACTATAGAGACGATTCAACTCCAACTGGATTCTTTGATTTTTTTTGTTTTGCTAAGATATTTTTTGTAGTTTTCGATTTTGATTGTGTTTTTATTTGATTTTAACGTTTGATTTTTTATTTCAGATTCATGTAACTCGATTTTTTCTGCAAGTTTCAAACTCTGTGTTACTTATGATTTTCGGTTTTTCATCTCTTTTTACTTTGATTTTGTAGTTAAAATGTTGTATTATTTTAGATTTTAGTCGTTTTGTTTATTGTGTTTTTGGAAAACGTGTTTGAAAACGATTTTCCACTAAAACAAAAAAGTGTTGAAGAAGATTTGAAACCTCTTTAATTTTTGTACTAGTACATGAGAAACATGACGACTATGATAAATGCTAGATCTTAGATGTGAAACCAGACATATGATAGATGCGAAACCATATAATGAGAAACCAGTGTAAAATAGAATTGTTTTAAAAAAATCAAAACATATAATAAATGGATTAGTTTTGTTTGTTTTAAAAAAAACCAATGGTATATTTGGATTTTTTTTCCGAGTTACGGTTTAAAAGATACGAACTTCAAATTTTTAATTTTACAGTGTAATTGAAGAAGATGACTGTTACGAAGAAAATGTGAAACCTCTTTTTTTGCTAGATGCAAAACCATATAATGAGCAACAGTGTAAAATATAATATTTTAAAAAAATCAAAACATATAATGAATGAATTTGTTTTGTTCTTCTTAAAAAACAAAACCAATAGTATTTTTGGATTTTTCTTCCGACTTACGGTTTAAAAGATACAATCTTTTAAATATTTAATTGAACAATGTAATCGAAAAAGACGACTATTACGAAGAATGTGTGAAACCTTTTTAATTTTTGTACTGATAGATGTGAAACGAGGCAACTATCATAGATGCTAGATGCAAAACTAGACAAACTATGATAGATGCTAAACTAGACAAACTATGATAGATATTAGATGCAAAACCATATAATGAGAAACTAATGTAAAATATAATTTTTTTTAATAAAAATTCAAAATATTTCATGAATGGATCTAGTTTTGTTCATTTTTAAAAACCAATTTATTTTCGTAATTGGTAATTACGGTTTAAAAATATGAGTTTTAAAATTTTAAATCTTAAAAAACATAAAAAAATATTATGTACGTATTTATTTGCCGATTTAATAAGAAAGATAGTTTAGACTCACATTTTGCTAAATTCGTTGAATCTTAATAAGTAACAATAACAGGTGTTAGGAGTCTTAATGGGTAACTCTCCTATTATCTAATTAATGTTTTTCAAATTATAATATAAATAAAATAACTATAAACAAAAGACAAATTTTTTTTCATAAATAGATTACATTAAGACTTTAACACAAATTTTTCTTTTTTATTTTAATCCAGATAAAGTTAAAAAAAAAAATTACTTATAATTATTAAGGATAGGTTAAATAAACTTGGTCTAAATGTTTTGTCCCTTGAGCCATAATGAACACTACTAAATATTGTCAAAATATACCTAACCACACCATAAACCTAACATCTGTATAATGTTGGACTTAAACCTAACCTACAGAAAGTAGATAGTAGGTGTAAGAATATTTGGAGTTGGGCTCGAATTCGATTTGCTTATAATCACTATTCGACCCAACACGGATATTATACCTTATCTGTTAAATACGTGTGAACTAATCAAATTATACGCTGGAAATCCAAACTATGTAAAATTAAATTGAACTCAAGAACAAGAAGATAAAAAAAATAGCTTTTCTTATGTAATATTCGTTTTATTTTATATAGAAAATATAGTAATTTGAAATTGAAACGGATCCAAACCCATATATGGATGAAAGTAAATAAAAAAAAATCGATAGAACGAAATAAAAACCGGTCGAGATCGGCGGGATGACCGTATCCAACCGCACCCACCCTAATATGAAAAAGGTTATTACAACCCAGGTAGCCGAGTTGGTTGCGTAAATTATGCTTGTGACCAAAGATCATGAGTTTGAGTCTTTCTACATACGCTTTCGCGGCTGAACATATCACCACTTTGTGTGGTTTATCTTCTGGTGTTGGTTTGCAGACTATCACGTTAGAATGAGGATTTACTCTGTACGTATTCATTGCACTCTGAATAACGGCCGCAGGTTCCCTCCGAAAAAAAAAAGTTATTACAAATGGGTTGGTGTATAAGTCTGTTTATGTTTAAGGTAGTCGAATAGTTGGAATAAAATATGTTTAGTTAAACGTTTTTTTTATCTGAATTTATCGGCTATTGTGTTCGACTAAAGATTTAGTATTTATGTTAGCGGTGGTTGTAGATTTTTTTTAAAAAAAAATTGATTTTTGTTTATCAATGTGAACCAAACTCCAAAACTCGAAACGGATTTAAGTTTTCGATCAATGTGAACCAAACTCCTGAACTCGAACGGATTTAAATATAAATTTTTGAACCAACCTCATACATCCAACTATTGGACTCAAAGCTCAAACCTAGGATAGTAAAAAAAAGTAAATCCGGACCACTTAATTATGTTGCTTAAATTAGGGAGTAGTTGTTTAGCTTTTCAAACCCAAGACAAGCACAAGCGAACCCATAAATTGTATAAAGAAAATTCCACATAGAGGAGAACCACAGAATCCAAAATAGAAAAATCTAATCTCTTCAACATTTTAAAATCCATATGTTAGGGAGTTTGCTGTTCTTTCAGCAGACAGCCAAACACAAATCTACGAACCATGGTAACTTGGAGTATTGTATTCCATCGATTCACGATTTCAAGGGATGTCACTCCAACTTGTCAAATCGAAATCATATAAATCGGTATTATTCGATCTCATTCGATATTGTTCGATTTACTTATCATGACAAAATTTAACTACATATCTTTAAGTTTACAGATAAAATCTTGATGGTTAATGGTTATAAAGTTTAGGACATAATCCTCATTATTTATTTATGCATAAAAATACTATTCCCAAGTAAAACTAAATATAACTTTTTAAAGTTTTGAAATTTAGCCGACAGTTGGTCTTATATCATATTTATTAAAAAAATTACCAATATTTTTACTAATAAAAATACACTAAACAAATGCTATTAACTTTTAAATAATTATTTAGATATATCAAAATAAATTATTATTATTTATTAGTCTACAATTGATGGTTAGGTACAAATAACCTTAACCTAAATTTTATTTATTTTATTTATGTCTTTTTTACCAATATCTTTTGAATTTTGAATTTTGTCTTTTGCTATATTTTAGCATTATACCTCCGTTTTTAAGTGGTTATATTTTTCTCGTTGTTGCAATCCTCTTTTACCTTCCTTTTTATTAATTTTATTTCATTGTTGTTTAAAAAAATTGTCCAATTTTCTTCCATAGTCCATATTCCTTTTGAGAATATCTTACGTTGAGTCAATTTCATGTCGAATCCATATTCTTTCGATTGTATATTCATTTTGATCGGCTGTATATTATTGGGCCAATTTAATGTTGAGTCCAACAATTTAATTATGTAAAACTATGTATGTATTCCATAATCCATGCCAAATTGAGTTCTGAAGAGAAAAAAAAACTCATTTTATAGTTTAATACTTAGTTCGAATACGTATTTTTAAAAACAAAATCATGTCCAAACTTTTGTTCTATGTATTAATGGATTGTATATATGTTCCATACTTTTATTGTTTGTATTAATGAGTTGTACATTTAGGTAAGATAAATTTTAACCTTAAGTATATTTTTGTTTCCAATGTAATACATGATACATAGACTAAGTGATTTTTTTTCAATATTTCTTTATGCTATACCATTAGAATCAAACTTACGTTAGATAAGAAAAAAAAACGAAATTAAACCTAATTTATTCAAGCATGAGTTCTATAACCAATAAGTTTTTTCCAAAATCTCTATCAAAGCAAAGAAGAAAATACATGAGGGTAGGATTAGTTATTGCCGCATATTTAATTGAAATCTTCAACTATAGCTAATAATATTTTTACATTGTTTTGAGGTATAATCTCAATTAATATTTATATCTTTCAAGTACAGTACTAGACTTATTGTCACACCTCTGTTCCAACACTAATTATATTACCAACTACTATCTAAATGAACTTTGACTTCTCATAGAGTTTTGTATGGAAGCGACACGATCCTATAATCATTATGAACCAACTTCTAACTGGTCGTGATATACTGAATTGAGATCTCTTAAATTCAAGAAATAAGAGGAAAAAATAATAATTCTAAACAAATAAACAAAGTTAAAACTAAAATCTGAACTAAAACCACAACAAAACTCCATTGTATCTATGTACCTTCTAACTAAGAACGGCCACATAAATTTTATGCTCATAAAAGACTATAAGCACTTAAAATCTTAGTAGAGAAAGATGAATCTTTCTAATTTCATGTAATCTTAAGTAAATGTCAGGAGTTTGTCCTTATTTTCTATATTCTCATTTTCTTGACTATAATGAAGTAAATGTTTTTATTAGATGTTATTAGGTGTGCTACAAATTTTATTCTCATAAAGTATGCATGTGTAAATTGCACAATTTGATCTAATATCCACTTAACCTATAAAATTATCCACTTAAATGATCTCTTTAATTTTATAAATTTCTTTATGTCGTCATGCGATGCTTTCTTACTGGAGATATAACATACTGTATAATAGTATATCCCTAGAGTACTTAAGTATTTACTTAAGATTATTATAATAAATGTTATACCTTATCCTCAATGAACCTCAGTGTACATCAAGATTTTAATTGCCAATATATATGAAATCTTTTGTATTTCCTAAATTTCCAAATTAGTCATGCGATTTTGAGTGAGAAAAATTATCTCAAATCAACTCAATCAAATCATGTGCTTGTCGTTTCCATACTAGATCGTTTTGGCACACTATCAATGTATATCTTTTGCGAAAAATCTATAGAATTATCAAGAAATTTTTTTTATGTTATTTGGTTCCTAACGTATAATACGTCTCACTTAAAACTTTCAAATTTAATTGATTGGATAAAAAATTTCTTAGTGACATGTCGCAAGTCACTATAGTTTATGACAATAAATATGTTAGCGATAAGTAACTCTAAATTTGAATTCACTCCCACTCAACTTATGAAGTTCAAAATAATCGACTAAGTTAATTCTCCAAATCAAAAGAGATTGTACAATTGATAGGTTATAATATAATTATTGAGACCTTTAAACTCACATATCATAAATGAATTTATAACTCATACAAACTATTGACTATATTAAATCTTTATATGATTGTTACAAATGTTACAAACATACACACACACACACACACACACACACACATATATATATATATATATAAAGTTTTCATAATGTTACCATTTAGAAAGACATGATCTTAATATTCATTTGATGAAGTTTGCAAGATGTATTATGACTATCTTAAAATAGTCACTTACTTAACTAAAATAAAGGTTCTTTAAATATGTAAATCTTTTCACATTGGATAAAACGTATGTAGTGCAAAACCTTATGTATATATTATCATATTACCTTTAAGTTAAAAATAGTTCAATTATAATACAACCAACTAATCTATTTTCTTTAGATAATGTATAAGAGCTTAAACTAAATTATATTACATCAAATTTTTAGTCTTGTTACAGTAGATAACCAACCAATTATCTACTAACACCTAGGTAATCCATACACCCCGAGTTATCTTAGGAGCATCTAAAAAGAACTACTTGTCTCCGAGGGAAGCTCTCTGCAATTAACCGATATAGGAAAGACAAAGGCTAGTACCACAGCCAGAGCAGGAAACAATGTTGAGGAGGAGGTAGAAGTCCTAAAGGTGATCCAAATGAAGACTTCAAAACCCAAAAACTGCAAAAACAAATGAGCGAAAGTACATATTCATAGTGCAATAACCAAATTACTAAGGCATAAGCTTCATGAAGTTGAAAACAAACACTTGATTTCCCTTAATAAATTCAAGTAAAATTATTATTCTGAATACGAAGAAGCCGATGTACGGGCCGCTTGGGAATCCCGAAATTGGTAGACATATGCCTCGCAAAGACAAGAGAGATGTCACTTTCTATTAAAAATAAATAATTAGTTATCTACCCAGATATGCTAGACTAAGGACTTCGGTTCCCACTAGAAATTTTAATAGTTTGGTAGTTCAAGTTAGTGAACTTGTTCCCAAGTCAAACAAGTCGAAACACTTGCTTCACGTTGATATCGTATATCACCATGTCAAGACTATCTATGATTGAGATGTCGATGTAGCAGTTTGTGGTGATCACCTTTTTTTTCAAGGAATTATCATATCCCCTTCTATATTATCACTCTGAGAAACGAGTATAAAGTGGTGACTGATCTTCTTAAGGCTGAAAAGACTTGGAAGAATTAATTATTCTTTTTCAATGGATGCTAAAAGACAGACAATGAGACCTCAAAAAATAATAATATGAGTTGAGTCATGAATGAGTGGAAAAGTATAGGTAAGTTTATCTTTCTATCGATCAAAACTATAATTGTTATTAACTTTTACCACTTAAAGCTTATGTTCCCCTTCTTTTTGGAGTTATTTCAAATTTCATCTTTCGGTTAGGGTTATTACATTCAAACCATAAACCAACGCAAAAGGAGATTCTTGGATCGCCGATTGGGGTGTAGTTCGGTAGGCCCTGAAAGATGGGAGGATAACTTCAGTAGGCTTTTATATGGGTTTAGTTCAAGCCATCAAAGATAGTTTTGTTTGTAACCTCTAATTGTATATTAGCATGTGGATAAAAAAATGATTAAAAGAAGTGTTGAATACCTCTGGAAAAATAAAAAAAGCTTTCTTGTTTTTGTTCTCAAACTGAGGGTCAATATCTGTACTGATTGTTCTTGGGATTCTGAATCTACAGGATATGTTAGATATAATAAATTTGATAACATCCTTTGCTTTAGTTTCGGACAAAGGCTCAGCTTCCACCACCTTAGAAATAATCAACATGTACAATGATGGTCTAACGTCCGCTGAAGATCATAGGTAATGGTCTGACTAAGTCTAAGCCCCATATGTAAAAAAGAAATGCTTCGCAGACGGATTCGACTGGTACCACTGGCACACATATTACATTCGTAAATCGTTGGCAAGTATTACACCGTCTGACTAACTATTTAGAATTATACATGATGTAAGACAAATAATATTCACTCATCAATATCTTTCTTGTCAATGTTCTAAAGTCACAATGGGTCAACCCTTCTCTACCCTGCAATTTAGATAATATATTTGTGATTCATTAGTCCCGAGGAATTGCAACAATGGTCAGCTTAAAGTTTTTTTATAAAGTACGTCTCTGAATACTAAAAACCCATGTGCCTTGAACCTTAGTTTTTTCTAACACTTTACCAATCAGGAGATTCCCTCTGATTAGAAATTCTTTAAACTCATGCAAGTTTTTCAAAATTTGGAGTGATTCTTCTGTGTTTAATTTATGTTCGTAAGCAAATGTTATTAGTGGGTGCTCTTGTTCAAGTATACATGGATACCCTTCTGTGTCTGCATTAGTTTCTAGGGACTTATGAACTAATCTTTTTCCCGATGAAAATGTTCATACTTAATGCACTAGAATAAGATTGTTAATTCCTTCAATGCCTTTAGGTACTTTACTAAATGATCTTTCAGTGTTTCGGCCTGGCTCGATGCATAGTTGATAAGAATTTGTGAATCACTTATCAAACAAAATTTATTGCCACAACAGATTTTTTCAAGCCATAATCCTACAAAGGCTGCTTTGTATTCTGCCTCGTTGTTAAAAAACATTCTTAAGCCAAAACATATTTCTTAATATATTGATTATCCGGCTTGAGCTACCAACTGGAACCTCGCTCCACAGTTCGAAATGCTTGAATACTATTGGTTTGAATTACCCACTAATCTTAAGACACATAAATATTTGGCTCCAACTCATGTCGTTCAGAATGAAACTCGACTAGAAAATCTATAAAGGTTTGTGCCTTGATTGTCGTTTGAGGCTTAAAATTGATGTCGTAATCTCATAGCTCCGCTGACCATTTAGTAATCCGACCCGAATACTGGCTTTTGTAACATATTTGTTTTAGCAAAAATGAGGTCTGAACTATAATAGAATCGGCTTGGAAATATGGCCGTTTTTTCGTGCTACCACCACTAGAGGCAAGGCTAGTTTTTCTAATTTTAAGTACATTTTTATCACTATACAAACTTTTACTTACGTAATAAATGAGACGCGGGTTGGAAATATGGCATTCTTTACATTTACATAATTTTAAATACATTTAATGCAATAATTTCCTCATGCAATCGATCTTGTTTCTCTTTCAGGCTCAATTGCTCTTGCTTCTCTTCGTACCAAGGCTAGGGTTGAGTACCCTAAGCCAACTGATCAGACCTTTCTTCGACTGTAATTCATTCGGTAACTATTGAAAGATCCGCCTACATCTCAGAATCCATCTCTCACTAGATTTCGAAGACGTGTCTAGCATGCCAATGGTCTTGGGTGTTTGTATTCGAATACCTGTCTGGGCGGATCTAAGGGGTGGCCATGTATGCAATGGACCATCCTAAATTCTAAAAATAAGTTTAGTGTAGTGGTAAAAGCGTTTAGTTTTTAACCTTGAGGTCAAGAGTTCAAACCTTGGACCACCCTAAATTGTTCTTTTTTTTCCTTTCTTATTTTACCCCCAACTAAACCCTAAATCTACACAAATATAAAAAAATCTTTTATTTTTTAATTTTCTTCCTTCTTTTTTTTCTTAATTTTTTTTCTTAATTTTTTTTCCTTCCTTATTTCCCCAACTAAACCCTAAATCTACACAAATACAAAATACACAGCAGCCCTCTTTTGTCTCTCTCCTCAAACGCAACAACCTCCTCTACCCTCTCCTTCTCAATCAAAATCACATAATTTCTTTTACAAACATAAAAGATGCAGCACTGAAGCAGTGAAATCCGTTTCTCTCTTTCTCTCTCCTCAAACGCATCATTCTCCTCTACCATCTCCTCCTCAATCAAAATCACCTATTTTATCTTACAAACATAAAAAACGCAACACTGAAGCAGTGGAATCCTTTGATTTTAGGTATGTCAATGTGCTTTTAGTATTTTCTACTACGTTAAGAAATCAATTTGAGAATCGGGTATGTTAATGTGCTTTTAGTATTTCCTACAAAGTATGTTAATAAATCAATTTGAGAATTAGTGGAATCCTTTGATTTATAAAGAGAATTTCAGGTTTTAAAATCAATTTCAAGAATGATTGTTTTTTACATGTCATAGATTGTGTAATGCAAGAGTTGAATGATCGATTTACACCCGAAAATGTTGAGTTGTTGAATTGTGTGTCATGTTTGAATCCTTGTTCTTCATTTCAAGGTTTTGACACTAACTCACTTGTGAGGTTGGCAAGATTATACCCAAATGACTTTGTGGATGTTAGTGATAAAGAGTTGTCTAGCCAACTTGAGATTTATATTGAGTGTGTGAAGATGAACGATAATTTTTTTGATTTGAAGAGTATCTCGGATCTATGTAGGACTCTTATGCGTACAAAAAAGCACAAAACGTTTGGATTTGTGTACAAGTTTTTAAAGCTAGCTTTGTCATTACTGGTGGTCACCGCAAGTGTTGATCGAGTATTTTCTAGCATGAAATATGTGAAGAATGAGTTGAGAAATCGAATGTCCAATCCATGGCTTAATGATAGCTTAGTGACATTTGTAAAGAAAGAAGTGTTTGCTACAATCGATGATCGAGATATTATCAAGCGCTTTCAAGACATGAGTAAAAGAAGAATGCAATTGCGTTTAGACTAGAAATAGATTTTCATTTTTAGTTGTAATAATATATTAATGTATTTTGACTATATATTACTCGGACTTTTTTTAGTTCAATGATATTTTTGGCACACCCTAAATTTTAATCCTGGATCCGCCCCTATTTCTAGACAGGCTGTCTAGGCTCCAACTGTGGTCGACACTGATGTTTCTAAAAATATCAGAGGGGTAATTATGTAGAACAAATCACGAGTGAAGTTATATAAGTTTTTAAAGAAGTAAGCTTAATTATAAATGCTAGAGAGAGAAGGTAATTTTCATAGAAAAGTAAATGATTAATATCAAGTATGACTCTATCTAATTTAGGTAAAAGGCTCAATATAAAAAAATGATATTGGGCCTTTGGGCGTAGATGGTTAATAGGCGTATATGGATAACCCATAATGAGCACTTCTACCCTATAGATTTAGTAACATTAAACATACTTATTCCTTATTACATAAAATACCCCAAATACTATACACTTATTTGATGAAACTACAAAGCAAATTTTGGTCCAACATTTTACCGGTTTGATGCGCGAGTCAAATAATTCAGTCCTTATGAGATGTATCCAAAACATTTATGGATAGTCAGAATAGTCAATAAGGTCTTAAGTACCTTAAGAAACTATATTTTGAACCTTTTTTTTCGAAGTGTGACATGAATGTTTTTGCGAATATGTAATTAATTATTTCAACGTTTCGAATTAATATTTTTTGCACAATACATAAATATGTATACCTTATTACAATATATAATTAATATAATGTATATAACTTACACATCTTATAACTTCTCTCTAGAGATATTGCTATTGTCTCTATAGATGTTTTATAATCACTTAGTGTTGGTAATTTAATTTATTTCTCTAACTATATCAATCAAGTAACGATCTTTATAAACTTAAAATAAATTAAAATAAAGATCATGCCAAATATGTGAAAGAAACTTTATAGCCCGTGTCAAGCCTCAATTATTTTCTCTTATTGACCTATTAGTTTTCCGCATTTTAGAGTTTATATATTGAGTCTGTTAATTTTGTTATTTATCAAGTGTCTGAATCTTCTAATCTTTTAAAAAGAATCTATAATGCAATAACTCTTACACTTTTTAGGAGATCCATAAATTTTAAGAATCGAAATCTCAAACGTCCATAAAAAATTAACTCAAATAACCAACAAATCATTTTTTGTTAAATTTATTTAGTTTATTCAAAATATAAAATAGGTTAAAATTAAATAAGATATTAAAAATGAATCCCCAATTGTTCAGATTTAACATGCCTAACCTGTCATAATATATGAAGAGAGAAATAGAATTTTTTTATAAAAACTTGTTTAAAAGATAAATACATTAAATTTATTATCCATTATTAGCATAGTATAAAACGATAAGAGAATCTCAAACCATATTATAAAACTGTTATAATATTTTGTTCGGTCCGTTCTACAGTTTTAAATAACGGTGACAACACATTTTGGCCTCGCAAATGAATAGTCTCAAAAGATATAGCCGAGTTGGTGAGAAAACATGTGTGTAAATAATGATCACGAGTTCGAATATTTCTACAAACGCATTTTTTTTGAGTCTGTCATTTTGTATGAGTCAATGGCGTTGGTTTGCACGCTAAAATCAATATACCTTTCAATTTTAATTTTTTAAAATTATTCAAAATTTTAAAAACAACTAAACTTAAAAAAAGTTATTAACCTTTGTCAACTCAGTTATTTTTTCGGAAGAGGACCTCTGCTGATCTTTTTCCACGTTGTTCACATCATTCCTATCAAATTAGGCATAATATCGCATATTGATTATAAAATATTTCATATGACATATGGCATACCGGTTGTAACATAAAGTAGGATAATTTATTAAAATCTAATTAGATATATAAATAAATAAAAATTGCTTAGTCAAGCTTCTTCCTACCAAATAATATAGCTCATAAAATTTAAATATAGTTTAGAGAGCAATTTATTAAATAGACAAAATATAAGTATCTCTTAAATATCAAATTTTAAACCATCATTGTTGCTTCAAAATTTTAAAATCAAAATAAGTGAAAATACTAAGAGAATCAAACTTTTTTACAGTGAAAATGGAGGGTTTTGTATATTGTTGGATTTTAATCCTTCTGTATTTGTGTGAATATAGGATTTTAATCCGTATGTTTCTTTAGAATGTACGATTCAATCCCTGCTTCTTCAGAATGTATTTGTTTTTTTAGAAAGTAGGATTTAATCCTTCTGCTTCTTTAAATGGTAGGATTGCATTAAAAAAATAGTCGCAATGTCGCATACGCCAGGAGGGGATGATAGTTATGCCAGTGTGGTCAGGGGCAGTGGAGGCATGCAAACATGAGTTTCTGGAGGTAGATCTTTTTCGAGGGAAAAATCTCTATCCTTCCAGTACCCAAAACTGTCTGATACAAACTACCAAGTATGGGCTATGCAGATGAAAATTTTCATGCGCATCCAGGGAGTTTGGGAAGCAGTGGAGTCAATGGTTGACACACAAACGGACCAACTTGCACTCGCTGTTCTCTAACAAAGATTGAATGAAGAGACGTTATATCAAATTCTGGATAAAGACACCGCAAAAGGAGTGTGAGATGTGTTGAAAGAGACTCATGTCGGAGCAGATCGTGCTGTTAAAGTCAGAACTCAAACGTTAAGAAGAGAACTAGACAGCATGGACATGGCTGAGAATGAATCCATTGATGAGTATACCAGAAAGATGACCATGATAGTCGGTAAGATAAGGTCTCTTGGAGCAAACGTTGACAACACTTATGTCATCGAAAAATTACTAAGATCGGTGTCATCAAAATTTATGTCAGTGGCCACGACTATTGAAAAGTTTGGTGATATCTCTTCCAAGTCTCTAGAAGAAATCATAGGCTCTTTAAAAGCCTTTGAAGATAAGATGACAAAGTTTGAAGAAAAGAAAGGTGTTGAAAAAATCTTGTATGCGAAAACAGATATACAAAACAGGGATCAAAGCAGTTCGAGTAAGAGAGAAAGAGGCCCAGGAAATGGAGGAGGCCGAGACAGGGAAAAGGGTCGAGACAAAAATAATTCCAGCAAGGAAGGTGAGAGACATAAGAAACATGATTCCACCTTTGACATAAAAAAGGTTAGATGTTACAACTGCGATAAATATGGTCATTTTGCTGTAAATTGTGGGTACAAGACAGAAAAAAGGTTCACTTAATTCAGCAAGTGGAGGAAGAAGCTACGTTGCTTGCAGCGGAGATAAACTTCGATACTTCTGTTAAATGAGAAGTCAGATTTGAAGATGGATGATCGAGTGACTACAAAATTGAGGGAGAGAAATGTAAGATTAAATTATGTAGTCGCGATTTCGGAAAAACAGAAACACCAAACACGGCTTTGATAGATAGGATCAAGCAGTTTGAAGCCGTTTTATTCCGTTTATATTTCTGTTATTCTACAATGTAATATATAAGATATTATGTTAGTGAAATGAATTAACCCTTTCACATAAACTTTGTTGTCTCTGTTTTATTTTTTTAAGACAATCCTACCATTTAAAGAAGCAGAAGGATTAAATCCTACTTTCTAAAGAAGCAGCTACATTCTGAAGAAGCAGAAGGATTCAATCCTTTATTCTAAAGAAACAGACGGATTAAAATCCTATATTCACACAAATACAAAAGGATTAAAATCCAACAATTGATATCAGAGCCGCAATGTCGCATAAGCCAGGAGAGGATGATATATAGAACAGATAAGACGCGGTTCTACCAGTGTCAGTGTCTTATGGCGCCTCGCAATAAGACTGGGCCGCCGCGGCAAACACTTTATCAGTTGGGGAACTTCGCCATGGCTTGAGGCGATACTGCCTCGCTTTATAGACCTTTTAAAACTATAATTTATACCGATACTAAATCGTATGAATATACTATCAAAATTGATCGCGGAAGTCCAACTAACTACATAATGGTTCGTAAAATATAAACTTCGTAAAAACACATTAACAACTAATGAATCCAAGCCTAAGTAGCGAATGTATCGCTCACATCCCTAAAATAGACTCGCTTTCTAAGCCTGCTGACTATAGACCAATTGCATTATGCAATGTTGTCTATAAAATCATTTCTAAAATTCTGGCCAACAGAATTAAAGCCTCCTTCCCTTACCTTATCGATTCTTCCCAATCGGCCTTCATTCCTGGAAGAAACATCTCTGACAACATTCTCCTCTCTCAAGAGCTTCTTAAAGGGTATCATTCCAATGGTAGGGGCAAGAGAATTGCCCTTAAAATCGACATAATGAAAGCCTTTGATAACGTTCGTTGGCATCTCATCCTTGATTTCCTTGTTGCGATGCATTTTCGTGAGAAAATTATCTCTTGGATTGTCAAATGCATCTCTTCCCCTTCTTACTCCATTATTATTAATGGAGACCTTCACGGAAATTTCAAAGGCAAAAAAGGTCTGAGGCAAGGTGATCCCTTATCCCCCCCTTCTTTTTGTACTTGCTATGCAAGTGGTGTCCGGCATCCTTAAAGAGAAAAGTCTTAATGAGAATTTCCGTTTCCATTGGAAATGCCACAAACAGAAAATCATTAATCTCTGCTTTGCAGATGATTTGATGATTTTCTGCAATGGTGATACTCATTCCCTTACTCTGATTAAAGATGCTCTGGACGACTTCTATCTTCTTTCTGGTCTTAAAGTCAATCCTTTCAAAAGTCATATTTTTCTATCCGGCATTAACGATGACCTCAAATTGGATCTTCTGCCTATTCTGGATTTTTCTGAAGGATCTCTTCCGGTAAAATATTTGGGAGTCCCCCTCCTCACTGGTAGACTTATGCACTCGGACTGTCGTCCCCTTTTGCACAAAATTACCTCTAGAATTGAATCTTGGACCGCTAAACACCTCTCTTACGCGGGTCGTCTCCAGCTAATCAAATCGGTTTTATTCGCTGGTCAGGTTTATTGGTCTTCAATTTTTATTCTTCATTCTAGAATAATTAAAGAACTAACCCAGTACCTTCGTCGGTTCCTTTGGTCTGGACCTGCTATGAAAATCCATGAGGCTAAGGTAGCTTGGTCCACCATTACCACTCCCTTTAAAGAGGGCGGCCTTGGGATCCTAGATTTAAAAACCTGGAATCAGGCGGCCGTCTTTAAGCACCTCTGGTCCATTGTAAGTAATAAGTCCCAATCGATCTGGTGTGATTGGATCAAATCAGAAAAGATTAAACATAACAGCTTTTGGGACGTTCCCTTAGGCTCCTCCCCCTCTTGGATTTGGAGGAAAATCCTCCGTCTCCGCCCTTTGGCTCGTTCTTTATTCAGGGTAGCTATCGGAAATGGCCAGAGTACTTCCTTCTCGCATGACCCTTGGCTCCTTTCCCAGTCGATTGCCGATCATTATGGCACAAACATAATTCCTGACTCTAGAATGGGTAATAATCTTAAGGTTTCAGACATCATAAGTAATGGTGAATGGAACTGGCCGATTAACTTAAGATCGGCTCGAGCTCGTAGCCGGAATCATCTGGAAGAAATTAACAGACTGATCCTCTCACTTCCCCAACCCAACTCTCTCTTGATGGATGTTCCATATTGGACTGCGAATGATGGATGCACCACTTTCACAATCAAGGACACGTACAACGCTATTCGCACGTCCGCCTATACTGTAGGATAGGCGGGGTTAATTTGGAATAAATTCAATATTCCTCGGCATTCTTTCATTTCTTGGCTGGCCATTATGGGCAAGCTATCCACCCGAGACAAGCTTATTAGTTGGGGTTAAAATACCCCAACTGATTGCCCTCTCTGCTCATCTGACTTGGAATCTACATCTCACATCCTCTTTGAATGTAGTTTCACTCAGAGTATTTGGAAGGCTGCAAGTAATAAACTTGGGTTCCCTTTCCAACCCTTGAGCTGGCAATCTTGGATTTTCGAGGCCTCTAGTTGGGCTAATATGCGTGACCATTGTATTTGGCGCACATGTTTCAACGCAGTAGTCTACCACGTCTGGAAGGAGCGGAATTCAAGAATTTTTGGATCTGCACCAGCCTTGGCCTCCTCTATCTCTCACCATATCTTATCGGATCTCCGATACAGATTTCATGGTACCAAGATTGTCTGGCCGCCCTAGTTTAATTCTTTTTCTAACTTACTTTTGTTTTGTATACTTGTTACAGGTGATCCTCTTCTGGTTGGAGCGTGTACCCAGACTGGAAGCAGCCGGAGTCTGCTTCAAGCTTCTGTACCACCACGCCTCATCTCTTCAGCCTGATTTTTTATTATATGTCATATCTCATGTGCCTTATCTGCTCGGCATTTAGACTATGATTTGTCTTACATTAGCTTTATCGTCCTACCAGATTTCGATATGTCAAAGCGGGGTATGCAGATTATGTATGAACTCTTTCAATTAATTTAAATTTTTCTTACACCAAAAAAAAAGGACCAGCAATGTTTCTGTTTGTACCATTAGTTGAGGGAGGAAAAAGGAAGCAGACAAAACCAGAAAGAAGAAAGAAATGTATGTTGTCCTTATATTGTACAAAGTCTAAAGCTGCACCCACTTTAGCTATTCCTTTTTGTGTCACCATGCTCGAGTACTGTAGTCTGTAGTGTGTTTTTCTTCTTATGTCTTCTTAATTTATCGATGCTACCTAGTCATGAGGAATACAAACGCGTCAACGTTTTGTTTATAATTAGAAACCCTACTGCATATAGCTTCACAAATTTTCTTAGTCAGGGGTTGCAACATATTTGTGTAGTTTATCTTTCTACATATACAGTTTCATATAAATAATCATATTATTGGTTATAAATGTACAAGAATTTTGAAATAAATTTAGACGACTCAGATACTAATGTGAATACCAAACTGAATTGATCCTAGAGAATTGGTTACTAAAAAGAAAAAATCAGCAGTACAATATATTTATAGTTAGTTACTTTAATTGCTTTTGCTTTGCTGCGTTCGAGTCCTTCACTCAAAACGGGTAAGAATTAGGATGATTGAATTCTCCTTTTTTTGTTAGAAAATACTTTTTTTTTTAAGCAAAACCGAACTTTTATTATATACCAACTTGAAATTTTACACGAATTTGGTTAAGATTAAAAGACAACTTAAACCGAAGGGCTTAAAACAAATAGCCCATCAAAAAGCCCCAAATTAAAACCCTAGATCTAATTCCATCTTCCCAACAGCAACCCACACTTCAATCGAGATCTTCTCCACCTTCCTCCCATCAATCCAAAATCGAAACAAAACCAAAACCCTAAATCGAAACCCAACTTCTGCACCATGGTTGACGCTCTCTCCAAGTACACCTTTCATCAGAGAGGCCGGAACGGGGATGGTGCACCGGAGGTCAGAAGAACCCAACCCTTACTTCCACCACCAAAATCAAACCACCCAAACACCATTATCAGGATCAAACTCCAGACTCCATCGAGAGAAATATTCTGAACCACACGATTTCGAAAGAGCTTTGATCTTCAAGGAAAGCAAATCAGAATCTGAGGAGCAACCAGCATCAAGACTCCATCGGACAGCCTGAAACAAGAAGAATACAAAGAGCAGAAGCTACACAGGATTTATATAAGGTATTCTGATGCAGACAGTCCGGTGAATTGACAGTTTGGAGCTCCGGTGTCAGATTTTGACCCACAACACCTTGTTTCGAAGGAAACGACGTCACGAACGCAAGTCACAAGATTCGCTTGTGAGCTATGGGCTTTTTGGGCATTCGGGCTCATCTATCCTCTTTTTTCGTAATTTTAATACTTTAGGTTATTTTTGTAATTTTCATATTTTTAGTTTTAGGGTTTTGCTTGAACTCTATATAAACCTATCTTCTATTCATTGTTCTGTGAATTGTTTTTGATTAATATAAAAAAATTAGGGTTTTATTCCCTTATGGCTTCTACTGTGTTTCACTCTTCATCATAGTGGTATCAGACACAGGCAGTCATGCGCGATGGTACGCGGAAGAACCAGCGGTCGCGGTGGCGCTAGAGTGACTAGAGATACAAGTGATGTAGATGATCGTGAAGTTGCTGACCTACGCCGTCAGGTAGCCGATCTTACCCGTCAGATGGCTGATCTGAACGCCAGGCAACAAGGCACAGAGGTTGAGGGTATGGAATACCCTTTTGGGGAGGGGATCGACCAGAATACTTCTCACACCCGCCGTTGGGAGCTTGGATTCAAGATAGACATCCCGGACTTTGATGGCAGCCTTAAGGCAGAGGCACTTATCGATTGGTTATCCCAGATTGAAAAAGTCATGGACTTCAAGGAAGTTCCTGAGGAGATAAGGGTCGCATTAGTCACCATTCACCTACGCGGTAGGGCACATGCTTGGTGGCAGCATGTGAAGAAGAACCGCGCGCGTGAAGGCAAGGATAAAGTCCGCAGCTGGGAGAAATTCAAAAGAAAAACCCGCAAGGCTTTCCTTCCTTACAACTTCGAGCGGGAACTCTACCAGCGACTCCAACATCTTCGTCAGCGATTCCTTATACAAACGACTATTCTGATGGGGAGACTGGTTCTGATTCGAGGACGAATCTTCTCTTCCCCGGCGGGAATGATGCAGACAGTCCGGTGAATTGACAGTTTGGAGCTCCGGTGTCGGATTTTGACCCACAACACCTTGTTTCGAAGGAAACGACGTCACGAACGCAAGTCACAAGATTCGCTTGTGAGCTATGGGCTTTTTTGGGCATTCGGGCTCATCTATCCTCTTTTTTCGCAATTTTAATACTTTAGGTTATTTTTGTAATTTTCATATTTTTAGTTTTAGGGTTTTCCTTGAACTCTATATAAACCGATCTTCTATTCATTGTTCTGGGAATTGTTTTTGATTAATATAAAAAAAATTAGGGTTTTATTCCCTTATGGCTTCTACTGCGTTTCACTCTTCATCATATTCCTAGACCCTCTAAAACTAAAATAGATTTAAAATCAACAGGAGATGAATTGAAATCATACTCATGTTTCATTTTGCATTTAATAGTCCATCGAGCCAGCCAATCAGCTGCTCGATTGGAATCTCTATAGACATGGTTAATAGTCATATGAGAAGAAATTAGGGTTCTACAACAATTAAGGAGGGGATATAGAGACCAGGGAGTAATCTTTAGGTTTTCAGACTTTCTGAAATCAACCAGCAGAGAAGAGTCAGTCTCGATATCAATATAGTTTAGGTTTTTGGACTTACAGATTACTAAATCTTCCAATAGAGCTCTTGCCTCAGCTAATAAGGGAGAAAGCTTATCATATAGGTTACCAGAAGCGTGAATAAGTGTTCCTTCATGATCCCTTAGGATAACACCAGCAGCAGCTTCCCCATAGTAAGTCACAGAAGCATCTGTGTTTAGCTTAAGTCTTCTAGGGTTAGGTGCTATCCATTTAGAGACTAGGGGTCTAGAAACATGCCTGTAGACTAGGTTAAATAGACCAAAACTAGCAGCAATATTTTTATCATTAGACCAGTGAAGAGATTTGAAAATACCAGCTGTGTTCATATAAAAAATAATTCTGTAGACTTCCTTAATTATAAAAGCATAAGATATAGAAGCATTTTTGAATTTAGCATAATTTCGATATTTCCAAGTTAGACTAAAAATGATTGTAGGGATAACATTCCTAATATGGTTACATTTATTAGTGAATCTATACCAAGTTTTAGTCATATGAATAGGAGTCATATATCTGTAAATAATGATGTTGAAAATTTGTGCAAAATGAAGCCAAACTCCCCAGATAGTGTCACATGCTATAAACAGATGCTCAGTAGATTCATAGTTAGGACAGAACTGACATTTAGAGGTGATAATCATATGTCTACTCCTAAGAACAAAATCAGTAGATATGTAGTTTTTAATGACTTTCCAGTGAATGAATGAATGCTTTTTAGGAGTCAAATCATTCCATATCTTAGAAAACATTTTAGATTCACTATAATGATGTCTAATGCAGTCCCATGTATTTTTCAGGCTAAAGTAACCATTAGTAGACAAATTCCAAATAATCCTGTCTTTACTATTAGGATTAATAATGCAATTACTAATACGGTCAGAGTCATCGTTGCTGATAAGATTAGCTATTCTAGACAAATTCCAATGGTGATCAGACCAATAAAAGTTTACCTTTTCATTGTGAAACCAACTGTTATCAGTAGAGCTATCCGAAACCAATAGGGGCTCTGAATTAGACCATCTGTCCAACCAGAAGCTAGAATTGCCATCCCCAAGTGACCAACATATAAATTGCTCAGCTACAGGCCTAATCTTTATCAATCTATTCCATACCATAGAGCCTTTAGTATTGCTATTAAGTTACAGATGATGCTTCTTATCACAATAGATGTCTTGAACCAGATTAGCCCAAAGCAATTTATTATCTCTAAACTGCATCCAGAGCTTACAAGAGATAGAAGTTTGAACATCAGTTAAATTTCTGATGTTCAAACCACCCTCATTGAAACTTTTACAGACACTCTTCCAAGCACACCAATGAATCATGTGATCATTTCTAGTAGATCCCCACAGAAAACTGTTGAAAGCCTTTTCAATATTATGTATAACATTGCTAGGAATGATATTAGTATGCATCCAGTAGAGAACAATATTCATAAAGACCGAGTTAATTAGCGTTAATCTACCAGCAAATGATAAATGCTTAGACTCCCAATTAGCAATATGATCATTAATTTTCTTAAGCAGGTTAATGTATATAGCAGATTTATTGTTTGTACTAATAGTAATACCAAGGTAAACATTGGGTAGAGAAGTATTGTTGAAGCCAATGATATTAGCAATAGAGCTTACTTTAGCTTCACTGATACCATTAGCTATAATGACCTTAGTCTTGGTTTTATTGATGACATGACCAGAAATAGCTTGATAGTCCTGTAAAAAGTTACTAAGTGATACCAAAGTAGCATCCTTACAGTTAGTAAATAATAGGATATCGTCAGCAAAAGCCAAATTGCTAATACATAACTTACTGCGACTTTTATACCTCATACCTTTATTATTAAGAAAAAGGAGAGAAATACCTCTTAAAAAAACTTCCTCAGCTATGATAAATAGGATAGGAGATAGAGGATCCCCCTGCCTAAGCCCTTTCACAGTCTTAAAATACCCATAGGAAGACCCATTAATAAGAATGGAAACATTAATATTGGAAATCATATTATAAATAAGATTATTAAATCTGTTAGAGAAACCAAATTTTTTAAGAACTTGCAAAATAAAGGGATGACTAAGCTTATCAAAAGCTTAACGCTTGTCAAGTTGAACAATAATGTTGTTATGCTTAAGTTTTCTATTTAAATCAAACAGAAGCTCTTTGGCAGTAAGGATATTAGAATGAATTGAATTTCCCGGGACAAACCCACCCTGAGTATTAGAGATTATTTTGGGCAGCAAAATAACCAGCCTATCATTAATGAGTCTAGCCATGATTCTGTTAAGCAATGAGCATAAAATTATAGGAAGATAATCAGACCAACTAACAGGATTTATAGACTTAGGAATAAGACATATACCAGTAGCAAGGATGCTTTTAGGTATATTAATAAAATATGGATTTTTTGGCATGATAACATCTTGGTTAACATTTTAATTGATCACGCTCAGTGTTTACACATTGAAGCTAGTCATGTTCTTCTTAATACTAGCTCTTTGTTCACGATTGTCTACGCTAAATGTTAGCGTCTGAATAGGTTGAGCCTTTGGGATACTTTATATAATATTTCTAGTACTGATTAAGCTTGGTTAATATATGGTGACTTTAATGCTATTAGATCTATAGATGATCAGGTGGGTTGTGCTACATTCTGTCAAAACAGTGCAGATGACTTCAACAGAATGATTCGTGACTGCAGGCTTCAAGAGGCTGGCTTTGCTGGGTCTCGTTTTACATGGTCTAACAAGGCTAAATGGCATCGTCTGGATTGGGTCTTTATTAACAATGCTTGGCTTAGTTTATTCAATAATACTAGTGTTTTGCATAAAGCTAGAACTGGGTCAGATCATGTTGCTATGTTAATTAGTGTCTCTAATTTGTCTCATGTTTATAACAAGAGTTTTAGATTCCAGAATATGTGGTTATTGGATGATGATTTTATGTCTGTTGTTTCTATGAATTGGGCTCAGACTATGGATGGAGACCCTTTGTCTATCTTTTGGCTTAAGTTAAAAATATTAAAAGCTTGTCTTAGTGTTTGGAACAGGGAGCATTTTGGTAATATATTCTGTAAAATCAAGGCTCTTGAGGATGATGTTCTTAGGGCTGAAACTATACATCAGCAAGTTAACAGCAACTTAACAAAGGAAGATCTCAATAAAACTAATGCATTACTTTTGAATGCTTACAAAGTTGAAGAAGAGTACTGGTTACAGAAATGTAATGTGGATTAGATTAAAGACGGAGATAATAACTCTAAGTTTTTTCACAGTTATGTTACAACTAAAAGAAAAAAGAATGCTATAAATGGAGTCAAGGATGGCAACTCTTGGATTCTGGATAAGGAAACCATAGGAGCCTCTGCTGTTGACTTCTTCACCAAAGCTCTGGCTACCAGTCCCTACAAAGACAAGCAGAATGAGTTAGATTGTTTAAATCACAGCATGTTTGATAATATTCCTAAAGTGATCACTGATGAAGATAATAAAAGTCTTTTGAAGCTCCCTGATGAAGATGAAGTTTATAAAACTATCAGCAGTCTTAAGGCTTCTAGTGTGGCAGGTTTGGATGGCTTTAATCTCACTTTCTATAAACATTGCTGGAATGTTAGTAAGCTAGATCTAATTTCTGCATTGCATCATTGTGTTATTTCTGATTACCCGTATCTTTTTCTGGTTGATTCTTCATATTCGATTCTTCAAACGTTAGATTATTTTTAACATTTGTGATTTTGTTACAGATCAAAGAGTACTCATCTTTACGTATTTGATTCTCTACGGTACGAGGCTCTGTTTTGTTGGAGCGCATAACATGAAACTCAGGAACCAGTGTCAGAATTTGAGTTTAATTCCTTATTTTGTGTTGATTTGTGATAATTTGGTGATGAAGTTTACCCTTCTTCCATGAGATTATCGAAGACTAGTTATCCAAAAGGATTGAAAAAACCACCATTGATCTCAATGAATCAACAAATGAATCAAGAAACCACCGCTCTGTCTTTGAGTTCAAGAACCGTCTTTCTCCAAATCAGTGTTTCCATCTATCTGAAAATACTTACTTAAAACATTAAAGAAGAGTGTTGTTTAAATTATCAAATAAACATGCCAATTGGATATTATCATATATATTTTTTAATACATGTCAGGTTTAATTATTTAGTCAACAATTTTTTAAAACATTTATCTTTTATTTTCTACAATTTTTTTTAAAAAAATATTTTATTAAAAAATTTATATTATTTTATTATTATTTTTAGAGAAGAAAAAAACTTATTTGCCGGTATAACTAAACTCCCTTTTTCCCCTCAATCTGATACCAAATTAAGTTTTCATTTTACAGGAGAAACAAGTAAACGGAAAAAATAAATAACAATTATGAAAATATACTTTCACAAATTTAAATTCTTACTTGAAAATATTTAGCGTGGTTTAAATAGATCATTAGAGTGTTGTTTAAATAAATAAAAATATAACTATTTATATTATTTAAATAACCTTTTAACGTGTTACCTTAAATTAATTAATCATAGCTAAATTTCAATAAATTTTTAAAATAAAATAAAGAGAATTGCTAAAAAAACGGTCAAAACTACTACGTGAAATCGCTTGTATCTATTTTTCAATATTTACAAATTTGCCGCTAGGCAAAAAACCCCAAAAAAACCTTTGAAAGTCTAATTAATTACAACCCACGCCATTGAGCACTTCTAACTACTCGATGAAGTTGCAAACACAATTTCAAACATCCACCATAATCATCTTCTCCAAACTACCTAAAACCTCAAAAGTGAACAATCCATTCACCCATTTATTTAAAAACCTCCAAACTTTCAAAACATGGCCGGAAGAGAGTCGGAACCACTTCCCATCCAGAGCACTATGGACGCCGAGGAGTTACATTGCTTACTCTCCTCTTATTTTTGCGAAAATCAGATGTTTTGAAAAAACCCGTTTTTTATGTTCGTCGCCACGCGTTGGCGTAGTTGGTGGGTCGTACGCCATGAGTGTGGTGCGCGTTATCATCCCCACGCCAAAGGATGGCGTGGTCACCATCTCTTTCCCCACACATGTGGCGTAATGAAGATGTCCGGCGCCACACTCATGGCGAAATCCCGTTAACTAATCTGGATTGTCGGTTCAATTGGTTTAACTACTTCTTATGTATTGCCGGATGTTACAAAATGTGAAAATTGGCTTGATTCGGACTACGCTCATCATTTCACCACTCACGATGAGTATAGGTTAGACTCGATGACCGAGTGGGTAAAAACCACATGAAAGTCGTTAGGTTTTTCGATTAACATAGCGTCTAAGGAGATGGGGAGAAGAGGGAGAACACCAAGAATAGATTAACTAGACGATTGTAATGAATGAATGTAAACTTTGGATGTTTTTTGTTTGGATGTTTATCTTAAAAACAATAACACTTAAATTTCTTAATATGTCTGATGAGTCCGGATCCTGTAACCACTTCGGACAAGGCTAGTTCGAGCAAAGACTACCTAACCGGACAGGTCAGTTCGAACACCTCATCCATTAGACTGTTTGAACAAGAACTAAAGTACTTAAAACCTAATCACTTCTTGACTAAGCTACCTGCTCTCCTACTAAGAGCTCATGGGTGCTTGAACTTGACCCGGGTCCATTAAACATGACCCGAAATCCCATAAGGCCCAGATGTAAGGGTATAAATACCTAACCACCAACATTAAATGAGGGTAATGAAAATTAAATGCAACCAGGCTGCTTAATTCTCCCTCTACTCTCTACTTAAACATTAAATACTTTCAAACTTCCACACAGTTCTAAACAAAAATTACAAACTTACCCTCAGACGAAAATAAACCTCCCCAAATTGGCGACCACAGTGGGAGCACGACGGTGCCTGAATCGAGCATTCGAAACCAACAAGAAAAACCAGTCCGAATGAATCTGAACGCCCCGGAAGTACCACCAAATTTTCTTGAAGTGGTGGGTGAAAATGATGAATATACCATCGAGGAGCGTGATAGATTAAAGGGCGAGATAGAAGCTCTGAGGGCAGAAAAGGCTAAGATGGGCATGAAAGAGAAGTCAAAAGCATCAGTTGCTCATCATACCGATAACCCTAGAGAGCATTAGCCTTCGAAGACTCATGTGAGTACCAAGAAGACTCATGGCAGCTCCAAAACGTCTCACCGGTCTAAGCTAGTGGAGAGTTCTGACTCAGACTCAGAGTCTTCTGGTAGCTCCTCGGGCGAGGATGGAGTTGAAGAGTCCTTATCCTCCAGCAGCGATGAGGGCCGATCCAAAAAGAAGCAGAAGTTGATTAAAAAATATTTAAGAAAAAGGGATAGACATGGGAAATTGAAGAGGAATATAGGCAAAGGATCATCTCACAGCCGGAGGCATGTAGACCGGATGCTGGTGGATCATTTTGCCTTCCACGATGAACCAGGTATATTTGCAAATCCTAATGAGGATATTGTGTTCAGTCGTGGCCGGAATTGGAGAAAATCTTCATTGTCTTCCAAGATTCTGTCCGGACACCTCCCTAAGAGGTTTGATATTGCCAAAATTGAGAAATACGATGGCAGCAAAGATCCGGACAACCACTTGGAGCAATTTAAAAACTTCATGATGAATTTTGACGATGACAACAAGTTACTCTGTAGAGCATTCTCCCAATCCTTTACGGGGAGTGCTCTAAAGTGGTATAACAGCCTACCTCAAGGCTGCATCAGAAATTTTGATACCTTTTGGTGGCCTTTCAAAGGCAGTTTGTTGGGAGTAAAGAATTGAAGGGCAATGGGGACACAATAATCCATTGTGCCCAAGAACCAAACGAACCATTGAAAGAATACATAAGTCGTTTTGTAAACACTAAAAATGGGTTGGTTGATTGCTTCGAGCAAGTAGCAATAGCATCTTTGAGGCAGGGTTTAAACCCTGGAAATTTGGCTGATTCTGTGACCAGAAAGAAAGCCATGACTTGGGGAGGTTTGCTGAATCAAGTCGGAAAGCAAATCAACGTTGATGAAACAAAGAAAACTAGGGTGTATAGGCAGGTGAGGTCTGCCCCGGTTGCACCAAACCCCAATCAAAATCAGTCCGAAAACAAGGCAAGGGAGGCCGGACAAGGGCAAAACAGGGCTAAAGCTCAATCTCAGCCAGTTGCGCCTGCCCAGAGTCAACAATCTAGAAATAAGAGAGGGCCTTGGGTCCAACCGGAGTGGTTTTCAGAATTAAAAGAAAGTGTGGCCACCATTTACGACAAAATAAAGGAAGAAGTGCATTATAGAAGGTCGGCCGCACAGCAATCTCCTAGGGAACATCGTAACAACTCTTTCTACCAGTACCATAATGATACTGGCCATACCACTAACGATTGTATAGCCTTGAAACAAGAAGTTCAAAACTTGATTGAAAGAGGAAAGTTGGGGGCATATGTCAAAAGAAGAAGAGGAAATAGGCCTGATAATACTCATCGGGTTGGTCCGAGCAATGCTGCTCCGGAGGGAGCTATGGTTATAATCGAAAGATTTGATGTAGAATCAGAATACTTGGATCCCGATCCAACTCGAAATAGAATGGGTGCCATTGAGGAATGTTGTAAAACGGTCTCCGGGCTTATTAAGTTTTTTGAGTCACTTACAATTTTCGGAGGGGATACTATGATAGATCCTACTGCTTCTTCGAGGAAGAGGCACGTTCATAATTTAGCCACCCAGCTAGAAGGAGGCATGACCTCCTATCAATCACAAATTCCATTTTCCTTCATTATTTTCGATGAAGAGGACTTAAGGGATATAGCTGGCCCTCATGAAGATGTTGTTGTCATAGGAGCATCCATTTGGGGCAATAACATAAGACGAATCTTGGTGGATACTGGAAGCTCAGCCAATATCCTCTTCTTAACCACTTACAAAAAGATGAAAAATCCAGCCGTAATTCAGCGTTCGGACAGATCAATTGTGGGTTTCACTGGAAGCTCAGCAGATGTGATCGGGGAGTTCAAAGAGGAAGGTTTTTTGGGCAAGGGCCCTTTCAAGAAGATGGTCAGGGTACTTTTTATTATGGTGGATTGTCCCACTTGTTATAATGCTATTTTAGGGAGGTCTTGGCTCTCTAGGATGCATGCAGTAGCCTCGACAGTCCACCAATGTTTGAAATATGCTGTTCAAGGACAAGTGGGAGTTGTCTGAAACAGTCAAAAGATTGCAATAGAGTGTTATGCTACAGCACTGGCTCCACGGACGTTGGGGGCAGTTCGTATCAACGAAGAATAGTAGTTTGAGGGGCTTTGTGGGGGTGAGGGTGAAATTGATGACCTCAGAGAGACCCCTGGAGTATTGATACTGGTTGAAGAAGTTGAAACGCATTCTTTGGAAGAAGGAAAAAGTGTTAAGATAGGGTCCAAAATGCCAATCGACCTGAAGAATAAGATGTTAAAGTTTCTAAAAGACCATCAACATGTTTTTGCTTGGTGCAATGCTGATGTTACTAGGGTTCCAGCAGATATTATATCACATCACCTATCCATTCGGAGGGACATAGCACCTGTGGTACAAAAGAGAAGGGCTTTTTCCAAGGAAAAGGCTGATGTTATAGTTCAAGAAGTTGACAGGCTCACGAAAATGGGGCATATAAAGGAGTCTCAGTATCCTTTGTGGACTGCCAATCCGGTCTTAGTGAAAAAGAAAAATGGCAAGTGGCGTACGTGCATTGACTTCACAGATCTCAATAGGGCTTGCCCAAAAGATTTATATCCAGTTCCCCGGATTTGATCATGGTAGATTCCACCTCTGGGAATAAGCTACTATCCTTCATGGATGCTTTCTCCGGGTACAATCAGATTCAAGTAGATCCGAAGGATAAGGAGCATACCACATTTGTCACTGACAAAGCAAGGGAGGCCACTTATCAGAGATTGGTGAACAAAGCCTTTGCTGATCAAATTGGAAGAAATATGGAAGTATACATTGACAACATGATGGTGAAAAGTGTGGATGAACAACTACAATTGACGGACCTTCAAGAAACTTTTGCTAACTTAGTAAAAGTAAATTTAAAGATAAATCCAGAGAAATGTGTGTTCGGAGTGCAGTCCGGGAAGTTCCTAGGTTATATAATAAGTGAGCAAGGGATACAGCCCGATCCGGACCAGCTTAATGCTCTATTCCAAATGGAGCCTCCTCGGAATGTTAAAGAAGTACAACGGTTGACGGGGAGGTTGGCTGCTTTAAACCGATTCATCTCGAGGTCTTCGGACAAATGTGCCTCGTTTTTTCAAACTATAAAGGGTGTGAAGGGTTTTGACTGGACTTTACAGTGTGATGAGGCCTTCAATGAGACCAAGAAACATCTGTCCTCCCCCAAGACTTTATTTAAACCTGTTGATGGAGAGACACTCTTCGTATACTTGGTAGTTTCAAGTTGTGCCATCAGTGCTGTATTGGTTAGAGAGGTGGATAATTACCCCCATCCGGTGTACTACATCAGCAAGAGCTTGATAGATGCAGAAAAAACGCTATTTAAAGCTCGAAAAATTAGCATTAGCCTTGGTAATTGCTGCAAGAAAGATGAGGCCTTATTTTCAGGCTCATCATATTATTGTCCGGACATCTTTTCCCTTGAAGAATGTCCTTCAAAATGCAGACATTTTAAGTAGAATGACTAAATGGTCAGTAGAGTTGGGGGACTTCGATATTGATTTTGCTCCTCGAACAACAATCAAAGCCCAAGATATGGCTGATTTTTTAGTTGAATTCCACTCTGAAAGGGATACGGAGCGAACTACTGAGATGAAAGATAAAAAGGTCTGGCTTGTCCGGACAGATGGTGGATCAAGTACTATGGGATGTGGTGCAGGGGTATGCTTGACTTCACCATATAGTGACAAGATGCACCAGGATATATGTTTTGCTTTTAGGGCTTCCAACAACGAGTCCGAATACGAAGCAGCTATAGCTGGTTTAAAGTTAGCTTATATTTGTGGGGCCAAAAGGGTCAAGCTGATGAGTGATTCCCAGCTTCTTATCCACCATGCGCAAGGTAAATCTGAGGCCAAAAAGGAGCAACTGGTGAAGTACTTACTTCTTCTTAAAAATGAGGCACTTAAGTTCAAAAGCGTTGTTTATGAGCATATACCCCGGGCAGAAAATGAACTAGCAGATTCATTGGCAACCATAACATACACTGAGTCATATCCTTGGATCCATGTACTGGAGAGGCCTTCCATTCAACTTAGTATGGGTAAAGAGGAATAAATTTTCGATGTACAGATAAAACAACCTCAAGATTGGAGATTTCCTTTCCTGCAGTATCTCTCCGATGGAATCTTACCTCCGGATAAATCACTAGCAAGAAAAATGAAGCACAACGCTCGTGGTTTTATCATACTAAGAGACGTTATGTATAAAAAGTCTTACAATAAACCTCTTTTGCGATGTTTGGGAGATGATGAGTCACAAATAGTCCTCTCCGAATTGCATGATGGTGAGGGATCAGCTCACTGTGGATTCAGGGCTCTAACAAGGAGAGTTTTACTGGCTGGCTATTATTGGCCCTCTATAATGCAGGATGCTAAGGAGCTGGTGAGAATGTGTGATCCATGCGAGAGATATAGCAATGAAATTCATGTCCCAGCCATCCCTTTAGAGTCAATTTCTGAGCCTATACCTTTTGCTCGATAGGGGTTGGATTTAGTGGGACCTCTTCCTATGGCGTCCGGAGGGCGTAGAACTATAATTGTTGCTACAGATTACTTTTCGAAGTGGATTGAGGCAGCCCCCCTGGCAGGAACAACATCAAAAGCTGTCATAAAAGTCATTTTATCCAACATATATTACAGATTTGGTGTTCCACAAAAGATAACGACAGACAATGGGCCACAGTTCGACAACAAGGAAATGGAGAGTTTCTGTGCCTCAAGGGGTATACAACATTGTTTCTCTTCACCTTTCCACCCACAAGTGAATGGTCAGGTTGAAGTGGCTAACAGAACTATATTGTCCGGTTTAAAGAAGAATTTGGAAGGGGCTGTTGGGAAGTGGCCTAGCTATTTACAAGAGGTCTGGTGGGCCTACCGGACGACACCTGGGGCTGCAACACAAGAGTCACCTTTTTCCTTGGTCTATGGGATGGATGCAATAGCCCCCATAGAAGCAACTCTCCCTTCTTTTCGGGTTCACAACTTCTCCGAACACGCTAACGAAGTGGCAATCAGAGGTCAGCTTGACCTAATAGAGGAAAGACGAGTTAAGACTTACCTTAGAGCTGCACACTATCAGGGTTTGATGAGAAGCAGGTTTGCTTCTAGAGTTAAAAGAAGAGATTTCCAGCCGGGGGACAAGGTGTTGAGGAAAGTCTTCTTACACACTAAAGAGAAGCTACTCGGTAAGCTGTCCCCAACTTGGGAAGGACCTTATATGGTCATTGAAAGGCTTAAACCTAGAACGTATTGGCTAGAAGACAAGGATGGAAGGGTTTTGAATCATCCTTGGAATATTGAGCATCTCCGGATGTACTTGGAATAGAAGCTATGTAAATATTTACTTGTTTAAAAATCCATGTAAATATTTGGGGGCATATTTTTTCCTACCCTGGTGGCTGGGGGAGGTTTTAATGAGGTGTTCGGGCTTTTTTATAAAATTTGATGCCTTCTTGAAAAAATTTGAAGTGTTCTTACTTTGTTTTTTGTCACACCATCCGGATTGAATTAAAGGAATGATGACTACTTAAACATTTGTCATCGGAGAATTTAAACATTCTCACTTTAGAATGCTTATGAAATAACTAAGGGCTATTTAAACACTAGCCACCAAAATTGAAACAAACTATGAAAGGATGCAAGAGTTATGCAGAACAAGGATATTCATTAAAATAACCTAAGTGCCTTGGCCTTCAAAGGACTTTTAAATTGTCAGACAGAACAAAAGATCTGTCCGGTCAAATACCGGACACAATTACAAAAATGCCTTGGCCTTCCAAGGACATTAGTTCAGATAACATAAAAGATAAAAAAATAATTCAAATCCTAAAACTGAGCCTTTGAAGATGGCTCAGCCTCATCTGTCTTCTTTTTCTTCTTCTTAGGATCGTCCTCCTCCTCATTTGGGCTCTCCCCGGTTTTCTCTTCGTCGTCAGAAGAGGATGCACTGGAGAAACCAAACCTGTCACCTTCGGCCATTGTATGGAAGGGAAGGTCTGGATACTCTACAAAACTCCATAAGTCTCCCAAGTTCCTCTGCGGAAACTTCTCATGGAAGAGCAAAACCATGTCTGACTTCACCTTGGCATACATTTCTTCTTGACTGTCTATTACATTGTTGGCATAAGCATCGATCTTGGCCTCCTGCTCCCTTAGCAGATCTGCTTTCTCCTTTGCAGCCTTGGAGACTGTGTTCTCTAGTGCAATTTTGTCGTTTGTCAAGTTATGGATGACTTGATCCTTGGCCTTTGCCTCCTCTTTCGAAGAGGTGAGATCTTTCACCAGTCCGGACAGCTTCTCCTGAAGCTCTTTGACAGTTTCTTCTGAAGTGGCAACCTTTGTGATCCATCCTTCTTGGCTCTTCTTTAGCTCCTCGTTTTCTCCCTTCAGAATGTCGCCATGTTGAGTGGCAGTAAGAAGATCATCGGACAGTCTCTCTTTTTCAGATTTGAGATCTTTGATAATATCTGCCTGACTTCGAACTTGTTTCTCCAAAACACGCACTGGCTGAACAGTACTTAATATGGAGGGAGCTATGATATCCCTTTCACTTGAAACAGTAAAAGTCTTACCATTAAAAGTAACGGTGTTCGAAGTACTCTGAGGGAGGTAAGGCCCAGCAAAATTGTCTCTGGGAAGGTTGGCAAAATAGTCACCAAGCCCATCAAGCCCTGTGATATCAACACCATCAATGCTAAGGTCTCCTCCTCCAACCTCATCAATTTGAAAGTCACCAGGGATCTCCTCTGCTCTTGTCAGATCAATAGGGTCTATACGAGGAAGAGGCTCCGGAGGCCGGAGAGAAAGTTCATCACCCCTGGAGGTCTTTTTCTTCTTAGCCTCCCTGTCCTTGCTCTCTGCTCCCCGTTTTCGGTCTCTCTTAGGAACCCTTGGGGGTTTTGGGGATTGAACCTCTTCCCTAGCACTTTCATGCTCTACCACTTCCAACAAAGCGGCATCAATCTGACTTGGGGCTGGCCCCTCCGGGTTTGCTGGAGCAGCCTCCTCCACTTCGGCAGGGTTAGCCTCACCTGCAACCTTCTTTCCCTTCCCCTTCTTGCCTTTCATTTTACTCGGGGCCTTGGCCCGACCATTGGGGTTTCGGGGTCAATGGGGATTCTTATCTTTATGTTCTCCGGAATCCCCCACTTCGTACGCATCCGGCCCAACTCGGCTGTATGGATGAAAGTATAGTTGATCTTTTGTAAAGCAAGAAGATATTTAACACTGACCTTATGGAAACAAGGTCCAACTTTTCCTTCAAGGATCTCTGGCAGATCTAGGTGCCTAAGGCACAACTTCTCTTTTCCCTTATCCTTCTTGGCAGCAGCAGCATCACTGGTTTGTCCGGAGGTTTCGGACTCGAATGGAGCCTCTTCGATAGAGTCCTCCATTACTTCCTTCATGATCAGTTGTCTTTGTGAGAGGGAGTTTGGAGTTGGTTCAGTCTGACCTCTGAACTGATGAGCTTCGATACTCTCCTGAACCCTTGCCTCCGGTTCGGGCTCTGATATGGTAGTTTCTCTTCGGGGGCTTGAACCAGTGGCCTCCGGTCCGGAAAATTTGTCCTTGGGTGCTTTTATGGGTGCTTCTGACCCTGTACTGCTATCCTTGGCACCTGATTTCGAAGGGGTGCCTTTGGAAGCCTGACCTTTGACCAACCGGCTTTTTCTTCGATCAACCAGTTTTTTGGGAGAAGTATCTGCATCTGACCCCATGGCTATGAATGGGGAAGGCTTTTTAAAACTAGTAACTGTTAAACCTGGTTCAACAGTGGGTTCTGACTCTTGAACCGATGAACCTGAGACAATAAGAGAAAGACTGGTTTGAAACAACCTCTTCGGTTTGACGCTTTTTGAAAAGGAGGAACCCTGATCAGGCTCTGTAGTTGAGATTACTGGTTTGTCGATGGGGGAGGTTGGTAGGCCTGCTGCGATGCGCCTTTCCCTTTCAACTTTTTATGCTTTCTCTAGTTCTGATAGATTGAGCCACCCGCCTCTGATTAAAGCGTTCCTAGCCGTGAACATAAACAACCGAAGTAAGGAACTTGTGTTTGAGAGAGAAAGATTTGAAGGTTAGCAAAGTAAGAATGAAAGTGATAGTAAAACAGTGGAAAGTGTTTTAATTTATAGTAAACCCCAAAAAGAAGTTTTGATTCCTAGGAGAATTCGAAAAGATTTGCAATGATTAAGAGAACGGCGCTGACGTCACCTTCATTAATGAAGAGGTTGCTTTTCAGAGAAGATGGGTGCGAAATTCGAGGTGAGAAAACGGCTGAAGTAACGAACCAGAGAGAGACACGTGTCCCATGAACTTTGGCAAAAAATTGTTTAGATTCAAAGAACTTTTTTCAGTCCGGATAAAACCATAACACAATTCGAAAGACCTGTCCGGAGGAAACTGTCACCAGCTACGGACTGTTTTTCAGGTTTTGACAAAGGTTTTTGAACAAACACCTAAAAAAGGGGCTACTGATGAGTCAGGATCCTGTAACCACTTTGGACAGGGTCAGTTCGAGCAAAGACTACCTAACCGGACAGGTCAGTTCGAACACCTCATCCATTAGACTGTTCGAACAAGAACTAAAGTACTTAAAACCTAATCACTTCTTGACTAAGCTACCTGCTCTCCTACTAAGAGCTCATGGGTCCTTGAACTTGACCCGGGTCCATTAAACATGACCCGAAAGCCCATAAGGCCCAGATGTAAGGGTATAAATACCCAACCACCAACATTAAATAAGGGTAATGAAAATTAAATGCAACCAGACTGCTTAATTCTCCCTCCACTCTCTACTTAATCATTAAATACTTTCAAACTTCCACACAATTCTAAACAAAAATTACAAACTTACCCTCAGACGAAAATAAACCTCACCAATGTCGATTGCATTAAAACATTACACTTTAATCAAAAGCATTGCATAATTAGAAATACATAAGCAAATAACTTAAAATAAATGATAGATAAGCTAACCCTGAGTTAGCATTGCACACTTAGTTTTATGGAGTAGGATAGTTCCATCCATACTCAAAGCGTTTCTTGAATGAATATTCATTTTCACCACTACTTCCTTCGGGAGTTGAGTTAGTATCAACGGCGCTGGCTATTGCGTGGGCTATTTCTTGCTCTATTTGCTGCATCGCATGTGCCACCATCTCCTGCGTCATTGTACTTTGGAATCCCATGTTGAATACAGTTTGGACTTTGCTTCGGACTTCGTAAGCTAGTGACTCAATCTGTATAGTCACTGTTTCAGATAAACTAACCTATTGAACACTTCTTCGCGTCCGCGTGGTCGGGGCATTAAACATCCTGGACACGATGCCTCCCTACCGTGGTTGAAGAACATTCTGCACAAAACCGCATCGATGAAACCAAGAATCTCCTCTTGTATCGTACCTCTGACGAAGTCAAATGCGCTTAGGAGGTTTGCCCTAAACAGGTTCCACTCAACATATATCCAGTAACGAAATCTGCCCTAAACAGGTTACACTCAACAAGTGCTACTTGTTGAACTTTGTAAGGCAAGTTGGACAAAAGCTGAAGTGGTTCAGCTTTCGTATGATTGTACCTGCTTTTGACTTCTTCACGACTACGTGGCGGCGGATTTGGAAACTCTAATCGTCCATAATCATAAAACATCCTACAAAGCACTCGATCGAAAAAAGTATCGGTCGTATCATCGGACATTGTTAGCTTAACAAACTTCACGGCCTGAAGCAACCGATGGTCTTCGTTCATACAAAAGTCCATACCTAACTCTATAACCTGAAAATAGAAACGCAAATGTGAAGGCCTACTTGAAAATACTAAAACTCACTTAGAAATCTGTTTTTCTAACAAAAATAGCATAAACACATATAATAGACACCAAACAATATTAAACCGGTCCCGGGCCATTCCGGTGACCGGAGCAGCCAGCGCCATCACTGTGGCGTGGGTATAAAGGTGTACGCCACAACTGAAGCGTACACCCTTATACCTACGCCACAATGATGGCGTGGGGCAGGGTCACTACACCGTTTCTCTGGCGTAGGATTGGTTTCGTACGTCAGAGCGACGGCGTGGGATCCTAAGATTACGCCTACAACTGGCGTACGCCCAGGATCCCACGCCATCGCTGTGGCGTGGGAAACCAATCCTACGCCATCGTGTGGCGTACGGACCCTGTTCTTCGCCCCCGTGTGGCGAAGAACACTTTCGCCATGGCAGAAGCTTAAAGATGCTGCCAGATCCTTCCAACATCCCTAAAACCCTTAAAACTACACTACTAGCCTAACTAAACCTAACTAAACTATCTAACAACAACGAAATCAACTTACAGTAGATTGTTTCGATTCCGATTCTGTGGATTTCCTCGCCAGTGGGTGGTGGTGCGTTCCGGTGACGAAATTCGCTTCGGTGGGTGGTGGGTTTGTTCGGTTACTGAGGGTTTGGGCTGGGTTTTGAGGTGAAGAGAGAGAAGAGAGGAGAAAAGAGAGAAGAGAGGTGAAGAGATGGGTTTGGGTTTTGTTATTGAGGGTTTGGGTAGTTTAGGTTAGATTGAAGGGATAAAGTTATATTTATTTTAGGTTAGATTTAAGTTCGGGTTAGTTTAGGTTAGATTTAGGATTAACTTTTGTTTTAATTTTAGTTATAATAAAATTATAACTGTTTTTAAATTTTTAGTGAGAAGGTAGAGCAACGTTAGAGAATTGGGGTTTTTTTTTGAAATTATGATAACTTCGCGGAGTAAATTTCACTATTTATAAGATTTCGTAAAGGTAAAATCGTCAAACAAAATAACTTCACGGAGTAGTTTTGGCCGTTTTTTTAGCAATTCCGTAAAATAAAATGTATGTTAAAATTTAAATTACATTTTGATATTTTCGCAAAAACTAAAAGTCAAATAAAAGAGAACATTCTCCTCGATATAAAATTTGGTCTAAAAAAATTGCAATGTTACTGGAATAAATTAAAATCAATTAGATGATTACTCCTAATAATATGTTCAAACATATTAATTCATTTTGATAAAAAAAATTGAACTCTAGTTTTGTTATTTTTATATCGTGTTTTCGAGCGTTTATTGATGTTGGAGAAAAGGAATAGTAAAGAAATCTTTGGATATATTTTTAAAATGGTTTTATCTCCTTCTACGGTCATCAAACACATTTTTAGAGACAAGAATAGAACAACAGATTGACTTGTTCGCTAAACTCTGAATTGCAAAATGGAACTAAAAGTTGAAACATATTTAGAGACTAGAATAGAGCAGTCGATTGGCTTGCTCGCTGAACTCTGAATTGCAAAATGAAACTAAAAGTTTATTTTCAATTAGCTCTGCTAGTTTAAAGTCAATTTTGATTTTCGAAAATCTTAGATTACCCTATGTTGACGGTAATGCTTTACACTAATCCAAAAGCAAGTTTTCCTGACTCTTTTGCAAGTGCGGATGCTGTTTTTTTCTGTTTCAAGATTCATAAGCTTCGAAGTATTAATGGCAGGAGTCTACTGGTAGAAACATAAAAGCTTGCTTCGATTTCAATCGAAGATGAAGAGTCGATGTCCGGTAACCGGAGGCTGAATGTATGAGGGGTTTGATGACGTTGGAGCAAAGAGAAATCTGAATTCTTGTAGATTTAGGTGGAAAATCCAATTTGTCTCTGTTTTAAGTTTTGCGCCTTTTGTTCTTTTGGCGCATTAAATTTTATTTAAACACTATTAGTTTAATACAAATGCACTATTTTACTCTTAAAAAAAAATCTTTATACTAAAATTGAATATTTATCTATGCATAAAAATACTATAAAAAAAGTACTAAATAGTATTCGTTTTTCAAATTACGAAACTTATAGATAGTTCAATTTTCTAAAACTATTGGAACCGGCATATATAATGCTTCCTTTCAAATCACTTTGAATCCAGCCTCTAACAACCGTATCTAGATCTTCTATGATTCTTTCAAGTCCATTTTAATATTAATTTATTCTATGAATAGTATTTTCTTGCCTACAATAACAAATTCTATTTGACAGAGAATACCAGCACCAATAAATGTAATTAGAGCCGAACAACGAAATCAGCAAATAATATTTTAATATATTAAATTTAGCTAGTTGACTATGAACCTCACTATCTCAAAAATGGCTCCTCCCCCTCGTTGCCTTACAATGAGAACTACAGATCAAACTCGGACCCTAATCTCTTTACAGCAGTAAAGAGGGAATCAGTGTGACCATATGAATCCTAAGTACTATTATACAAGATAAAACCAGCAGCTCTTTGATCACAAATGGATCACCACAAAAATCTAGAGAGGATCTGGCTTGGCGACACAAATCTAATGGTCTCTTAACTCCTAATGATAGAATTATTATAAGAAAGGGCAAGCAAGAAAGGCAATAATAAAATTAGATTTATAAAAGCTCTAAGCGACGCGTTCACAAACTTGATTAGTATCTGGGTTTGGTTCGGTTTGTGTAAAGATACTAATGGGTGCAAAATTGAGATATCTAACCCGACACCCATAAGACGAAACTTCGTAATAATGCTCAACCACTCTTGATTCAACTGAATTTGCAAAGCTTAACCAGATCACATAAATAAGGATTCATCTAAAACATCCTAAGAGAGAAGACCATAGCTATATACACAAATCAAACATATGCTCTATATAGAACAAGAAGTTTCTTAAATTTATCTACTACTTTCCTCTTCAAAATCTTCATAGCTATTTTTCCCTTATTACAAATTTACGGAAAATAAATGTTCTCTATAAACTGATGTCACCATCTAACCTGAACAACGCAAGAAAGCTATTAAGGATTAGAACAAGGTACGAGACTTCAAACTTTTCTATAACAAAGCCATTAGCTGAAGCATGTAGACTCTTCACACAAACTCTATGTATCAATGGAATGTAACGAAAGTTTCGGAGTAAATTCAGAGTACCAATCAATGGATCGTATAATAACCCTAGCCTCACTATGAATAAAAAACCAGGCAACAACTTAACTTTCACTACAACACCTGATAAACTAATCTAATCAACAGTTTAATCTCACCCATAGCATTTCATCATGCTAAAGCACCTAAAACTTAACAAATTTATCAAACAAAATCCATAAACACATAAAAAGGGAAAAGGATTTCACCATTGTGTGTTTCAAGGCTTCGAACCGAACATATCCCTCTCTGCTTTCTCCGCGAAAAGCTTAGTGGCAACCATGTTATCAACGAAATACTCACGGTAAGGATGATTTTTCGGAACAAGCCTTCGAAACTTGTCGAATTGTTTCTGTGCCTCATCTTTATTCTTCAACAGTGTGTATATGATGCCTTGACATAAGTAAGGCCTAAAATCTCTAGGCTCTTCTTTCACCAATTCCTGATATAGTTTCAAAGCTTCCGTGTGTTTACCTTCGATAACCCTTATTTGCGCAATCAACAGCTTGAAATCTCTAGTATCTTTCCTCTTCTCCTTCTTGCTTCTACCCATTGCATCCACGATTCTTTTCTCTAACTCCGTTAGTTGCATTCCGGATTCAGAATACGACATTACTAGACCGTGATAAGCCTCCACCTTTAGAGGATCCTTAGCTAAGATTGATTCGAAACTATCGTTCGCCAAATTGAAATTCCCACTGTAGCTGTGGATTTGAGCTCTCAACAATGGCCATTCCGGTTCTTCAGGTTCCAGCTCGATTAGTCTTTCGATAACCTCAATTGCTTCTACGAGCTTTCGCGATTTGATCCTCACCTCCATGAGCGATCTGAGAGCTTGGACGTCGTTGGGGTCGTTAGCCAAATGTTGCTCGAGGTTCCTCTCTTGCTCTTCGAATGAAACATCGTCGGCGGTGGTATCAGCGATGGAGGATGATACGGACGTGGGTGCAGGGACTGTTGCGGCGGCGGCAGCCGGATTGTGGTTGAAGCGCATGAAGGCTAACGCGGCGGCAGTGATGGCGATGCATGTGGATTTGATGAGAGGAGAAATTAGGGGTTTGGGGGTTGAATCTGAAGAAGACGCAGCTCTGACTGATATTAATGGTCGTGGTGAGGTTCGAAAGGAAAGAGACGGTGAGAGTTTTGGAAAGGATGGACGGCGGTTGTTGACGGAGAGATGGAGTGGCTGGTGACTGTGGTGTACTCTAGCAAGTGACTCCATAACCGTTTAGAGAAAGAGAGTCAAACACTGATGGTAGAGAAGGAAGAAGAGACAAATTCAAAACCCTTCAGAATATGCCGTTTGGATCATCGCCCATGTTGGCCCATTCATGAAATCAATAGAATAGCCATGGCCCATGGGCTGTTATTTCCTTTAGAAAAACTCTAAGAATACAATTTTTGAATGCTCAAATATAGCGAATGCTCAAATATAGCGAAGTTTCTTTTTCGCATATGAAAAACTCTAAGGTTTCTCAAACAATAATAGGTATTTTGTTTTACTGTAAATTGATATTGTTTTTAATTAGTATAAGCCTTTAGTAAGTGATAACTTACTAAACAAATTACTAAAAAAATTATAAAAATGGACAAAACTGAAAGATAAATGTTAGAAAATTAGAAAAAAAAACGATACAGGTTTGTCCGCCAATGCAATGGCGGACACGAGGGTGCTGACGGCATTGCATGGCGGAAACAGGGGTATGTCAACCATTGCACGGCGGGCAGAAGGGTCTGTACGCCAGACAATGGGGGGCAGACCCCCTGTTTCCGCCATGCAATGGCGTCAGCACCATCGTGTCCGCCATTTGTCTGGCGGAAAGTATCATCTTCTTCGACAGGATGATGACGAAGAACACTACCCGGACGCCATCGTCTGGCGGAAACGGACATTTTTTTTATTTTCTTTTTAAAATCATTTTTTCAAAAAAACAGAAAGATAGAATGGTCCATGTTCATGTTGGTTTGTAGAAAACAAGTTTTGTTACCATTTCGAGAAGTATTTTTAGATTTTACAAAGTTGAAAAAGAAAGGGGTTTGGTTAGTTTAAGTTTTGAGTTTTTATGAGTTTAGTGAGTTTTAGGAAGTAAAATGTTAGGTTATGGTAGATTTTCTGTTTTACAACTTCATGAAGTAAATAATGGCATAAAACGTAATTAAATGAACTTTTAAGGAATTTTTGGGTTTTTTTCCAGTGCCAATTTTTTAAATATTGAAAAACAGAAAAAGGTGACTTCGAGGAGTAGTTTCAGTTTTTTTAGCAATTCCCTTCTTCTGAGCATCTTTAATCCAATATAGGGTTATAAAATGTTATTTTGTACTAATCATATCTAAAAGTCGGGATCTACATACCCTCGTTAGATCTGTTCGTGTTCTTCTTTTGTTAAGGTTCTTTCATTGCAAAATTGCTGCAGAGAGCTGTGGAAAAAGATGAATTTCCAACTCTTCAGAGCTCCTACAATAGTAAACCTGCAGGTGAAGAGGAAATAATGGTTCTAAATCAAAATCATATCCATAAAGGAATATCTTTTGCTGAATTGGTAAGTGAAAAGAAGAAAGAGAAGGAATTCATACCTGAATTCATAAAGCACAAACAAGATCACATAACAATTCAGTTTTATCAAGAAATACAAGATTACTTAAAGAAAAAAAGAAAAAATACTATAATTGGTAAATTTAATAAATGTGTTCCAAAGAAGAAGATTTTTAATGATTTCATTAAGAGCCTGAAATTACAGAAGAATGTAACGCCTTTGTATGGGACTCAAGACATCTTCTACTAGAACTAGAATCTAAAGAAGATCTTTGTAGAATTTGGGAGAGAAATGTTTGGTACATGGGCGACTTGGTGACGAGCTAATCAAATGGACCCCGGAGTTTAATGTTAAATGGGAATGTCCAATATGTCTTGTATCGATAAGGCTCGAAAAGATCCCTGAGTATTTGTTTGATGAACAAATCATATCGACGATAGCTGAAACTCTTGGTAGTCCTCTGAAAATAAAAATACCATATAAAAATAGAGCATACTATAATTCTTGTCTAGCATTGGTTGAGATAGACTTATCTCAAAAGATTCAAAATAGAATATGAGTTGGATTCAACCTAAATAACACTAAGGCCAGGGATGGAAACAACATGACTAATGAAGATAACACTCCTAAAAAAAGAAATAATTGATGTCATTCTATCTATATAAAAATGATACAATCAAGAATACGACAGCATGAGTTCTGAGGTCAACACACCAAACAAAAATGGTGGAGAAATCTTAAATGTAACTCCAAACTACAGAGTCCAAGAGGTGCAACACAAAGTTTCACAAAATGCTTAACAAGAAGCTCAAATCTGCAAGAGGTAAGAAAAAAATTAAGGAATCTAACGTTTAAATCACTGATTTTTTCAGGGACAAACAAGGCAGTCAAATCCAATTCAAGATGATTAAAAGCTTGAATTGGAATGTTAGGGGAATAAAAAATAAGTCAACAATCAATAGACTCAAATCAATCATCTCAAAAGAGCAAATTCAAATTGTAGTTATTCAAGATCCTCTTATTAAAGAGGAGAATATGGAAAATACAGCCAGGAGGATTGGTATGGACTACTTCTCTAGCAATGTCTCTAACAAACTGTGGATTTTTTTGGACAAATGTATACAATGTCAAAATTATTTGTAACTTGTCTCAACTTATACATATTGAAGTTACTAATATCAATGACAACTCATGTTTCCTATTAAATGCTATATATGCCAAGTGTCAAAGAACTTGCAGGCTAAATCTTTAGAATTCTATAAGAGAAATATCTATCAATAGAATTGACTCGGAATGGATCCTTATGGGAGACTATAATGCAATATCCGCTCCTGATGAGCATATATGATGTATCACGTACTCAATAGACAGCGCTAACGACTTCAATGACATGATAAGTGACTGTAATCTTATATATGTTAGATATTGTGGTTCTAAATTCACATGGATTAAAAGAATAAGTGGAAAAGACTAGATAGAGTCTTAATCAACTCTATCTTGTCTAACGCATTTAACAATACTAAAGTGATGCACATCGCTAGAACCTGCCATGATCATAGCCCATTGTGTATCACTATTACCAAAGAGAATATCAACTTTCATAAAAGTTTTAAGTTCCTTGACATGTGGACTCTCAGTTCTAAATTCATTCATTTAGTTAGAGAAAACTGGGTTAAGGAACTCAAGAAATTCCCCTTATTTATTTTTTGGAAAAAACAAAACAGATTTAAATATGTGTTAATAGACTCGAACATAAAAAGGTTTGGAAATATTGTTGACAAAGTTAAAGATGTTGAAAATAATGTTTTAAGGATGGAAAAAAAAATCATTTAGAAATCAATAACAGTGATTCTAAAAATGCACTATCAAAAGAAAATGTAGATCTTCTCTTAGCCCTAAACATGAAGGAATCCTACTGGTTCCAAAAATGTTACACCACATGGCTAAATAAGGGTGACAAGAATACAAAAGTTTTTTTATAACTATGTGAGTAGTAAAAGAAGGAAATCTACTATAAACAACATTAAAGAGAGAGAAAATTGGATTAGAAACAAAGACCTAAAAGGCTACTCTGCTGCAAACTACTTTAAAAGCATTCTTACTAAACTTCTGTATGAGAATAAAGAAGAGGAAGATATCCTCATGCAAAGTGACATTTTTACAAATATTCCTAACATAATTACTGAGGAGGAAAATGTTTTCCTTATGGCTAATTCTTTAGAAAAGGAAATCTTTGATATCATCTCTAACCTAAAATCTACAAGTGCCTTAGGGATGGATGGATTCAATGCATGCTTTTATAAGTCAAGTTGGAGTATTATTCAGGAAGATCGTTGTCTTGCATTAACAGACTTCAGCAATGGTAACAAAATACCTAAAGGTATTCGGGCCACAGGTTTCTGTTTAATTCCTAAATCTAACAATCCTACTAACTGGAAAGATTTTAGGCCTATAATTTTGTGTAGTTTCCTTAATAGAATAATGTTAAAGTTATAAAATAATAGACTATTAAGAATTCTGCCTAAGGTTATATCTAAAGTTCAAGGTTCCTTTATCCCTAAATTTTCGATTCAAGATAACATTCTTATGGAAAAAGAATTTAAATTTGATATAAATAAAGAAAAAGGAAAACTAGTAATCTCTTAATTCACGTTGACATGTCTAAGGCATTTGACATGCTTTTATACTTATTTCTCATTAAATTTCTTGATTCTTTTGGCTTCTCTAAAGATTTTATCATTTTAATACATAACATTATTAGTTCTGTTCATGTCTCTCTTCTGGTCAATGGTAAAATCTCTGACTTTTTTAATACCAAAAGGGGATTAAGACAGGTGGGTCCTTTGAAATTGATTATATTCAAGTCTTCTGGAAGAGGGAGAGAAAATGAACTCTGCTTCTTCTCCAAGAAACAGAGGATGAAGATTCTTGATCTTCAAGAACTAAAGCTTCATCCCTTCTTCCATCTGCAATCTCCTTCTCTTCTGAGAATCAATTCCATCAATTCAGCCCATTTCCCCCTTCACTAACGCACACTCACCATGACTAATCCAAATCAAAGTTGCGAAGAATTTCCAATTCTTAACAAAACCAAAACTCATAATGAGAAACCACGCAAAACTTCCGCTGACCATACTGCTAGTAATACCTGGGAAAAACTTGAACCAACAACCACAAAATGCCATCAATCTCACATATATATTCAGTTCAGCAAAGAAACAAAAGAAATTCTGGAAAAAAACCAGCAAACCTACACTTATTGCTAAGTTTATCAAGGAGTTTCTAAAAGGTATGTTCTAAACAATTTCTTGCATGCAAGAAAATTTGAAGGAGAAATCAACATTAGCAGTTGGGACTCACGACACCTTCTGCTGAAATTATTTAAGATTGAAGATAAGTACAAATTATGGATGAAACCCATATGAAATTTTGGAGACAAAATGATGCATCTGCTAAAGTGGAATCACAACCTCAATCTAAGAATTGAAAATTCAATAGGTCGTGTATGGATCAGAATCAAGAAGATCCCAGAGTACATGTATAACTATAAGATTATTAGCAATATCGCTAAAACCATAGGTGAACCACTCAAATGTTGGGTTCCACCAAAAATAGAACATTATTCAATGCTTACTATGCTATTGTTGAATTGGACATTACATGAAACCTCAAACATGACATCTGGGTTGGATTTGGTTCAAATGAAGAAAAATGGTTGAAAATGGGTTACAAAAATGTTCCAGCCTACTGCAACTACTGCAATCACATTGGCCATGAGGAAGAAAAATGTAGAAAAAAAGATTCAAAGACTAAAGAAAATGCTCCTAAAACAAACCAAAATTTTCCCACAGAGAAACATCAAAAGCTGTTTCATGAAAAGCAAAGCACAAAATCTGTTAACATGGGTGGAAAAAAAGTTCAAGATAGTCAAGACCTACAAACAATACCAAACAAGGATACAAATTATGAAAACCACTATGCTAACAGGAAAAGCATAGTTCGAACAATTCAAACCTCTGATAGTAATGAAAAGAGTGAAGAAACGGTTGAAGCTATAAGGAACCTGGCAGTAGACTACATGAAGAACAAAGACAAGGACATGGAAATGATTGGCCCGGGAAACTACTCTCCAAACCACAACAATTTTCGCAATCTCTTAGAAACTCCAATCTTGAAAAGCAAAAAAACAGATAGAAGCTTTAATGATCTCCTAAAAAAAAGATTAAAAGCTGCAAAGTACAGAAGTATGAAAGAAAAAACAACATAAGAGCCCATCTCTGGAGCCAAAAAGCAAACCCCACCCGACTCTAATAATAATTAACATCCTAAGTTGGAATATAAGAGGTGTGGACAATAATTCTTCTTTGAGAAGAATAAAAAACATAATATCTAAAGACAAATTTAGCATACTCATCATTCAAGAGCCAATGGTTGCCTCAGATCAGATTACTGTTATTACTGCTAAAATAGGATTCTCCAATTTCTAGTCGAACGCCAACAGCAAAATATGGATTCTTTGGTGCAGTTGGTTCAATATTAATATCATTCAAGACAACCCTCAGCTGATTCACACTGAAGTCAACTATGTTAACTTTAATAAAACCTTTCACATTACTTCTGTATATGCTAAATGCCAAAGGAAAAAAAGATCTTTGGGACTCTCTAATCAACATTGCTCCTACTATAGAAGAATGGATTGTCCTAGGTGACTTCAACTCCATCACTAGTCCTACTGAATAAAAGGGATGCATTCATTACTGTATTAGAAGCTCTAAAGATTTTAATGATACTAGCAACCAGTGCAATTTGGAATATGCCGGCTATATAGGAAGCAGGTTCACCTAGACAAACAAAATCAACTGGAGACGCTTAGAAAGAGTTCTACTCAACTCGATGAAATACTTTCAAAAGACCAGTGTCATGCATCTCCCCGGAACATGCTCTGACCACATGACTCTTCTTGTTTCAATCTCTAATGAAAAATTAAAAACTAAACCTTGTTTTAAATTTTTGAACATGTGGTGTTTAAGTGAGGATTTTCTCTCTTTTGTGGAAACTAACTGGCAAACTGAAATGCAGGGCACTCGTGTGAAAAATAAATTGGAACAAACAGAAGAGGCTCAAAGTTGCATTTAAGGATTGGAATGTTTCGGTGTTTGGGAATGTGTTTGACAAAGTCAAGGAAGCTGAGGAGGAGGTTAACAAAATAGAAAACACATACATAAAGGACAAAACTGACCTCAACAAAAGCAACTAGGACTTAGCAAATAAGAAGCTTCATCAGACTTTAGCTCAAGAAGAAATTTATTGGTACCAAAAGACTTACACCAATTGGATCAAGGACGGAGATATAAACACAAAGATATTTCACAGCTTTGTCAAAAAGAAAAGAAGAAAGAGCAGAATTAACAAAATCAGAGACAATTCCATATGGCTTACTAAAGAGGATCAAATCAACAGCTCTGCTGAAATGTTCTTTAAGAACACTTTTTCCTCAAATCCTTATTCTAACCAAGAAGCTGAAACTAATTGCCTTAATAATTATATCTTTAATGTTATACCTAACATTGTGACTGAACATGACAACTTCAACCTATTGAATGAGCTAAATGAAGAAGAAATTTTACAAGCAATCAAGGGCCTAAACTCTACCAGTGTAGCAGGAATGGATGGATTCAGTGGAATCTTCTACACAAGTTGTTGGAATATCATTGAAACTGACCTTAAAGAAGTTATGATTTATTTCTTCACTGGCTCTCCCCTTCCCCATGGAGTCTTAGCCACAAGTTTATGTCTCATTCCTAAAAATAACCAGCCTTCTAGTTGGAAAGAGTATAGACCTATCAGCTTTTGCTCTATGTTCAACATTATCATTTTTAAGATTATCAGTAACAGAATGTCTAACCTTTTACCTAAAATAATCTCAGAGAATCAAGGCTCTTTTGTTTCTAATAGATCAATTCAAGATAACATTTTACTTGCAAATAAAATGATATTTGATTTAAATAAAAAAAAAGCAAGGATGGCAACATTTTGGTCAAGGTTGATATGGCCAAGGCCTTTGACAGAATGTCTCATAGCTACCTTAAGAAAGTGTTAGCTACTTTTGGCTTTAACAACTCATTTATAAACCTTATCTATGCTATTATTGGCAATGCTAAAGCCTCTATTCTAATTAATGGAAGTGTTGTTGGTTACTTTAAATTTAACAGGGGACTTAGACAGGGAGACCCTCTCTCTCTCTATAATAGCAGAGGAAACTCTTTTAAGAGGGCTTAATCTTCTTTTCTACAATAATAAATCAATCCAATACAAAACCAGAAGCAACATTTGAATTCTTTCTCTTGCATTTGCAGATGACATTCTAATTTTCACAAATGCATCTAACTACGCTATAGCCGCTTTAAGAATTTTCTTGCAAGAATATCAAGAAGTATCGGGCCAGATGATAAACAAAGACAAAACATCAATTATTACACCATCTAACTTTCCTGCCAACAAGATCACCTCTATTGTGGCTGACACTGGGTTCATAAATGAGACTCTTAATGTGGTTTACTTAGGTGTTAGTCTTAACAAGAATAACTGGAATATCAACTACGAAGCTTTAATCAGCAAAATCAGAACAAAGATTAATGATTGGGAGGACAAAAGGATATCTTTTGCTGGTAGACTGAACCTTATAAATACTGTCTTAATGCCTGTCCCCAGTTACTGGATTCTTAGCAATGAGATTTTTCTAAAACCATTATGGGCATAATTGATAAAATCTTCAACTTCTTTATTTGGGGCTCCAGTCAAGACAATACTAGAATCCATTGGTGCAGGTGGAGCAAGGTCTGCAAGACCTTCAAGAAAGCTAGTCTTAATGTCAGAAGTTTGAAAGATCTTCAAGATATTGTGTCTTGTAACCTTTGGCTCAAATTTAGAGATAACACCTCCCTCTGGGCCAGATATACTCATATCATTTATAGCAACAACATTAATCTTTTGAGTGTTGAGTTTAAACCTAAAAAGAGCTCCAACGTGTGGAAAAGATTAACCTTAATCAAAGATAGAGCTGAACCCCTCATAAAATGGTCTATTAGATCTCGACACACTCATTTTTGGATTGACTCGTGGATTAAGGACCACCCCCTTGTTATGCCTGAAAACTTTTCTACAAATCCTGAGATTAGAACTGACAAAGTCCTCAACTACTGAAATCAAAACTCCTGGAATGTTCAAAAGCTTAGTTCTATTTTATCCTCAAATGACTTGGATCAGGTCAAGAAACACACAATCAATCAGAATCTTCGTGATACTCCCTACTCGACATTATCTAAAATAGGCACTTTCAACACCAAAGAAACTTAGGAATTCCTCAGACCTAAACACAACAAGTCTAACATCTTCAACAAAATATGGAACAACAACATATCTGGGAAATGCTTCTTCATTACTTGGAGGATTCTCCTTAGATGGGTTCCTTCTGATGACATTCTGTACAAAAGAAACATTAGTGTCGCTTCTAAATGCCAGTTTTGTTGTAGTCATGAAAGCTTAAATCATATTTTTGTGGATTGTAACCTTGCTTGGACTGTTAGGAGTTATTATGCTTCTATCTTTAAGATCCAAATTCTTTTGTTTTATGACTCTTTCCCATATGCTCAGAACTTGTTTGTGGTTCATCAACAAAGACATCAACATTTGCACTGTCATTACTCTAATCGTTTATTGGGTAATATGGAGCCTTAGGAATAAGTCCAAGATCAAAGGCAATTCTTCTGATCATTCTAAAGTAATCAATAATATAAACTACATTATTTCGGGTTTAGAGAGAGCTAATATACTCACTAAAAATATTTGAATCCCTTTCCATATAGCCTCCAAAACCTTTGGTTGCTGGTCGCGTCCCTATCTCATCAAACCTTCTTCCTATCATTAATGTATTCCTCCAGCAGTTGGTAGAATTAAAGTTAACACAGACGGTTCTACATTGCAAAATGGAGACTTCGTTGGAAGTATTATTATTAGAAACATCCACGACTCTTTACTTTATGGCCATGGGAATCTCTATGGTGAACTTATTCCACTTCATGTTGAAGCTTTGGCTTTCCTCAACGGCCTTAGCATCTCTAATCGAAATAGTTTAACCAACGTTGACATGGAAACCGATTGCGAGATTCTGGTGTCAATGCTAGCATCAGGAAACTACTCATGCCCCATTGGCAGTGTGCTTAAGTGTTGTCGTCATCTTATTAATCCTTATATGGCTATCAAACACATAAATCGAAGTCAAAACACTGTTGCCGACTGGTTGTCTAAATGGACAAAGAAATGCAAAATGAAACTCAACATTAACTCGAACAACTCCCCAGCTTACTTCAAAGGCATTATCCTCCTTGAAATTCAAGGAATCGGATACATAAGGGATAACTCTCAACTTTAAACTTAATCCTTTATTCAAATTAAATATCTTTAAGAATTTCTAAAACTTCTTTAAAAAAATTGTTTTTGCAACTATCTCATTGTATGATTAAGAAAAGATCTTGAACCGGAATAGCAAGAGGTTAGAATTGAAGAAATTTTCGATGTTGGAGGGGATCTCTGAAGAAGGAAGAAGAAGATTTATGTCGCTGTTAAAGTTGGAAAAATTATTTCTTACGTTGCTCTGTTATTCTAGTCTTAAGTTTGGAGGGAATTGAAAATTTCAATTTCCCTTCCCCGCTTAAATTATGAAAAGGTTTAAGTCAAACCCTTGTAGTTTGTAGCCTTGGGCTTTTAATATAATTCCTTTTGAATTAAAAAAAAAATAGGAGGATCATTTATCCCACAGTCTTTTCATTCTGGTTGAGGAAGTTTTAATTAGAGGTCTTTTTCAGTTGTTTACTACCAATAAAACTATGTCATTTTCTTCAAGAAGCAAGATGTTGATTCATTGTCTAGTGTTTGTTGATGACATCCTAATTTTTTCCAATAGTTTTGATGAAACATTTAATAGCCTAGGGTCATTCCTTTAGAATTACCAAACTATCTTTGGGCAAGTTATTAATAAGGATAAAACTAAGATATTCCTTTCTAATAAGCTTAATGACACTATGATTAATGATATATCTAACTTATCTGGATTTAATGTTAGCTTTTCTATGGAGTATCTAGGAATTAGTATAAATAATAATAATAGAGCTTGCATCTATATTAATTTGCCTAACAAGATTAATATCAAAATAAAAGACTGGGAATGCAAACACTTATCTTTCCATGGCAGACTCTTTCTCATTAACTCAACTCTGATGCCTATTGTAACTTACTGGATGCAATGTATCTTAATCCCTACAGGAATAATGACAAAAATGGAAAAGATGTTTGATAAATTTCTGCGGGGATCCTCTACTGAAGACAAAAAATACATTGGTCTACATGGAATTCTTTATGCAAGCCATACAATGAAGGAGGATTAAACATATGTAAGCTTTTTGATATGGAATGCCTATTGTACGGTGGTTAGTGGTTTAGATATGTTCGTTGATTACCTATTATAATTTTATTGGATGTGGTAGGTTTGAATCCAACAAATAGCTTTTAGATCGTTGTCTTTGTGTTTTTTAGACATCGATGTTGGTTGTATTTTCTTTTGGAATTGTGACCCTGTTGTTTTTGCCCTAATTTCATAACAAAGGGTTGTATTTTGTTTATTTTGTTTCTACCGGTGTATTATTGGTTGAGATATATTTCTAGACTTTTGTAGAAATTGTTTCTAGCTCAGTTTGTTTTTTACCAGACGTTGTTTTCGGTTTTTTTATCCTAGATATTTTAATTAACAATATAAACCTAATTTGTTATAATATTTACTTTATCTTTTTCTCCTCTCATAAATATATTTTTAAAAGTAAACATGGTTTTTTTCCCAATAATTATTTTTTTCTTTTTTTTTCTTTTTTTCTTTTTTTTCTATTATTTCTTTTTATAAATTATCTATCAATTGAAATCAATTTTGAGCTTTTACTAAAAAAAATTGATTTCCTTTCCAACTTGGGTAAAAGTCAAACTTATGAAGATTTTGTGGTGGTTGATTGAGTTCTAGGTAGTCATATTGGTTTAAATGTGAAAAACATAATATTTCGATATAACATAACAGAAATGCAAAACCTTAGTTATCGGAAATGCGCAAAAGAAGACCCGTAATTGCCAAATGCAAAACGAGGGTTCAATTTGATTTTCAAATATCAAATGGATTATGCAAAGAATCAATATGTTAAAATTATGAAGGTGACAACTCATTCATAGTATTCCTTCAAATTTATGTTGGTTCATGAACAATTTTGTAAATGGTGGTATGTGTGACAAAGTATTTATTGGAGTGAAGAGTTATCTGTTTGTAAAGAAGATTGTGATGGAACTCTTGTGAAGAAACAACTATCAAAGTTGATAAAGCTAAGGGGTCCTCTATGTAAAGGTTTGTTGTGAGACCTTTTCGTAGAGAAAAAAGTTCATACCACATATGTTGCTATTGAAAATGTTCAGGTCGAAGGTATTAGGAAAAAAACAATATATAACTCCCATAGCAAACAATAAAAGACATGGTTAAACAATAAAAAAGGATGATCTTGTTATGAAAAACTTAAAAGCTTCGGGTGCTGAGATTTTTGGTGATAACACATTATTGTTAAGGATTTAAAAGATTCGATTGCCGAATAAAATTATATAGATGGTGATATTGTCAAGACCAGATAAGCAGGTTGCAAATCTCATATTCATCTTTCTCATGTAAATCTTTTACTTCATGATATTGGTGTTTGATAAGGGCGAAAATTTCTCGGGTCACTTTGGGCCGATATAATGAGATAATTTAACTATATGTTTATAATCATGTATAAACATAGTGGTATATCAAGAAAAAATAAGGGCATGATTAGAAAATAATAGAATTATGGGGGAATAAGGGTATAAAAGGGTAAAAATATAATTAATTAGGTTAATTGTGTAAAATAGGGTCCACCACCGCCACTATATAAAGAGTTATCATTTTTGTTGGGCGGGGACACATTTAATATAATATTTACTCTTATCACTTTCTATCTCTACAATCTCGTGTTGCCATCGCTAACTTTATCATCACGATCTTATTTGGAAGCAAAATATGGTTCCAAACATCTCTAGAGCTATCATTGACGCCATCTGTGGGAAACTGCAAGTGATACCTATAGACCTTTGTTCTCCCAAATCACGAGCCTAAGAGAGATGAATGCTGAAACGATAGAGAGGAGAATGGTAGGTAAGCATGCCGATAGGATTATCTCCCATTCCGAGGACCAACATTATGAAGATAGATATTATGATTACGAATAATACGGTCAGGGTTGGAGTGAGCGATCGACCCTCATCATGACAAGACAACAATTATTGGATGATATAGATAAGCTTAATGCTAAAAAGAAAGCGGCTTTAGCTGAAAGAAAGAACAGGTTGGGAAACCACAGAGAGCAGTCGCTCGATGATGACAGATAAGATATGTCCGATGAGGATCGAAACATGGAGGATATCCAAAGGGATAAGTCCCAAATGCGGGAACAGAACAACGAAACGGAAAGAAAAAACAAACGCCGATCCATGTAAGATTATAGTGATTATACCGATTATAATTCAGATGAATTTTTATCCCCAGAACGAGAAGTCTGACGTCATAGGAGGGATACAAGGATCATAAGAGAATGAGAAATCCGACGCTGTAAGTCTCGTAGGGACAAGGTATCGAAGCGTAACAGAAATAGTATTGACAAAAGAACTCGAGTTTATGCCGAGAATGAATGAGCGATTATGGTTAACAAAAGAGATCAAACTACCGTACCCGAAGTAAAATTCATGTTGGGCACCCAAACTTATGGATATAGGATCGGGAGTCAATTCTCCAACCCAAACGAGGAAGGATTATATGTGATTGATAGATAAGTTCTATAGAATGGTGCCTTCAGATTTGGGTTCAATTGGAGATCGTCCCCGCTCTCTGATGAAATCCTTTCGGGACACCACCCGAAGCGTTTTGATATCTCAAAATTGGATAAGTATGATGGAAATAAATACCCGAACAACCATCTAGATGCCTTCAAAAATTTCATTTTGAGTTTCAATAACGACGACAAATTGCTTTGCCGAGCATTTTCAATGACCTTTAAATAAGGGGCCTCGAAATGGTATAACTGACTGCCCCAATGATGTATAAAGAATTTTAATATGTTCTGGGTAATGTTCAGACAATCATTTGTGGAAAGTACAAATTTCCTAGAAAATGGGGAAACAATTGTTGAATATCGACAATGGGTAGGCGAAAGCTTAAGGAATTATACCTGGTGCTATGTGGATACCAAAACCGACCTCGACCACTGTGAGGAAAGCATAGCCTTAACGGGTTAGAGGATGGGTCTACTTCCCAGTCCTATGAAACAAGCGGTTACGAAAAAGCAGGCCTTCACTTTTTCTGCCTTGCTAGCCAGGTGGAGAAGCAAATCTTAAAAGAATAAACCGAAGTGTCTGAATTAGCAGTGCAGATACAGCAAGGCGCACGAGCTGTGGTCGTCACATACCCACAAAATTTTCAGAATCCTAGCCTTGTTCCACATTCTCAACCAATAACCGTGTTTCCGTGAATAACACAACCATTCCATGTAAAAGCATCGGGACTGCAGCCGCAACGAGCTAAGCCTAGCAATCAGATAGTCAACTGACCCATCTCGAACAAGTGGATCCGACCTGCACATTTTGCCGATTTGACTGAGTGCGTATCGACCATTTTTTAGAAATCCAAGAAGAATGTCTACTTTCGGAGGCCTTTTCCAATCCAAATTTCCCGAAAAACCGCAATAATCAGTATTGCATATACCATAAGGATGTAGGGCACGATACGAGATATTGTATCGCCCTAAAGAAGGAAATACAAGTGCTGATAAAAACGGAAAATTGGCGAACTACGTGAAAAAACAGGTTCAACAGAGTGCGACTTCTAAAGAAATCGTGGCAATACCAAAATGAGAAACTACAATGTCAATCTCTGAGGTTACCGACCTATTCTATGTGTCCACGGAGTATCTGGATCCTGACAAAGATCGGAATATAAGTGGTGTGATAGAAGAAGTAATTTCTGAAGGAAAAGAAAATGTTAGTAGCTTGTGTAAGTTTTTTGAGTGACTAACTATTTTTAGGGGCGATTTGATGGCACGGATCACTTATACCTCCCCAAAAAGCTACGTTGTGAGTTTAGCTACTCTGTTGGAAGCAAGAACATCGCCTCACCTATACAGTAGCTTGTCCCTTATTCTTTGATTTGATGAGGATGATATGAGAGACATCGTCGGACCACACGAGGACGCAGTGGTGATTGTATCTGCAATTGCGGGTGCGTAAGTATAGAGAGTTTTGGTTGATATCGGAAGTTCAGTGAACATTATTTTCTAGACAACTTACACGAAATTCAAAATACCACCAGTTATTTTAAAATCGGACCAAACCATACTGGGATTCACAGGATCAACAACTAAGGTAGTTGGAGAATTTCAATGGATGGTTTAACTATGTCGGAGACCTTTCAAAAAAGAGGTAACAATGATTTTTGAGGTCATGGATGCGCCGACCTCTCATAATACGATTTTTGGCAGATCTTGGATATCTATAATGCATGCGAAGACGTCCACGGTTCACCAATATCTCGAGTATGTGGGTCGGCAACAACGTTGGCGTAGTCAGGAGCAGTCAGAAAGCTGTGAGAGAATGTTACCGAACGACTTTAGCAACAAAAACCGATACATAAATGATCAAAATAAAATATTAGCAATTAGCGGGGTCAACTTTGGGATCAGAGCTGGCAGATTATCCTACGGAGGCCCCTAGATTATTAATGACGGATGAAAACTGTGAGAATTATGAATTCCCCAGAGAAAGAGTTTTGAAGATTAGGACAAATTTTTCTTCTAATTTTCAGAAAAAGATTAATTTATTTCCTCAAGGAAAGGTTGCATATATTTGCGTGGTGTTTGGAAGATGTGACCGGAGTCCTTGATAGTTTAATTTACCATAGCTTGGTTGTGCGACAAAACGCCCGACCTATAACACAAAGACGTCGAGCATTCTCTTCGGAAAAGGCAGAGGCTATTATTACCGAAGTAGAAAGATTGATAAAAGTTGGCCATATCTGAGAATCCCAGTACCCACAGTGGATGGCTAACTCAATGTTGGTTAAGAAGAAGGACGGTAAATGGAAAATGTGTGTGGATTTCACCGAGCTCAACAGAGTATATCCTAAAGATCATTTTCTTATGTCGTGGCTCAACCAGTTAGTGGATTCTACGCCGATAAATAAACTATTGTCTTTTATGGATGTATATGTCGGGTACAACCATATAAAGTTGAATCGAAAGGATTAATAAATCACGACCTTCATAACCGCAATAGGCCTTTATTACTACAAAGTTATGCCTTTCGGTCTAAATAATACGGAAGCAACCTATAAGAGGCTGGTGAACAAGACTTTTGAGAGTCAGACGGGGCAGAACGTTGAATTTTACATAGATGATATGTTGGTTAAGAGCGTGACGGATGAGGACCATCTTACTGATCGAGAAGAAACATTTGATAATTTGAGAAGAATAATCTCAAGTTAAACCTGGAAAAATGTTCGTTTGGGGTCCGCTCAGGTGAGTTTTGGGGATTAATGATTAGCGAAAAGAGAATTGAGGTCGATCCGGTACAGCTAGAGGCTTTGGGTAGCATGGCACCCCAAGGAATGTTAAGGAAGTCCAAATTTTAACAGAACGGCTGGGGGCTTTGAACATGTTTCTATCTAGGTCCTCTGACAAATGTGCACTGTTTTTTCAGGTCCTGAGAAACGCCAAGACATTCAATTGGACACAAGCCTATTCTGAGACTTTCCTCGATTTAAAATATTATCTATCATCCCCAACCTTGCTAACGAAACTTTCGCCATGAGAAACTTTGTTTTGTATATTGCAGTGTCGGACTATCCGGTCAGTACGGCGTTGGTTCGCCAGGCGGATCGAACTTTCAAGGAAGTTTATTATGTGAGCAAGAGTTTTCTGGACGCCAAAACAAGGTATTTCAAACTTGAGAAACTTGCTCTAGTATTAGTGATTGCGACTCGGAAAATACGGCCCTATTTCCAAGGTCGTTCGATCGTAGTTCGAGCATCTTTCCCTTTGAAAAATGTGTAGTAGCGACCAGATATATTAGGACGAATATCCAAGCGGTCGGTCAAGTTGGGCGATTTCGATATCGAATTCAAAGCAAGAATGACTATCAAGGGCTAGGTTTTTGTATATTTTTTGGTAAAATCTTTTAACGCTAGAGGAGCTAGCATGTTGTATAAGATATTGGACATTACGTCCCATATTTGCAAAGAGAAACTTCCTGACCCCTTGGAAGAATAAGTAGTTCAACATAGGTGAGTATATATTTTAATCATATACAGTGCACAAGCAGTCGCCATGTCACAATATATAATTTTTTGTATTGTAGATAACAACTGCTTGTGCATTGTATATGGTGGAAAAAATGTGAATGAAAGATCTCACTGAATTGAATTGGGTCCATGAATCTAAGAAATAGTGAGAATTATTAGGTAGGCGGTCAGAATTTGATGAATCTCCTACCACGAGGTTCATATCCTTCGGAGGATTTGGGCAAACTCTTTCCGGCACAAACTCACCACCTACCTCTTTAGTCAGATCTTCTAAGTGCTCCACTGCCGTGACATTCCCCGCAGAAACCCCATCTTCCATGTTTATATCTTTCTCAGATACTCCAATTGGAGCAACCACCTTGGTATCCCCTTTCATATTGTTCAAACAACGTGGGGATATTCTTTTTCTCAACCATCAGCACATTGGTCATTTCCTCTGCCACGTCTCGATATTTCTTCTTCCTACTCACCTGGGATCTTTTGGTCCCATCTTCAGCAGCCACGGTTTTCTTCCTTTTCTTCCCGCATGTGTCGTTCTGTCTTTTTTTATTACTTGAAGACTTTCCACCACTAACACTTGTGTCACTAAGGACAACGGTATGCTCAGCCTCCACGTCGACCGTTGCCCGAGGCTTATTACCCGCAGCCTCCTTCATCGCTTCCGGGTCGGATACCTCTTCTGACTTAGCACGTTTGATGGGAGCACTGTGCTATTTTTGGCAAAAGTACATGGCCGTCTGGGGCATCATGACGGAACACCCGACCCCCATTTTTTCTGGGAAAATTCCTTAAGTTTCAAAAAATTCTTATTGGCTGATTTCACGTGCTCCTTCTTCAGCACCTGCAATTTATCCTTCGAGACTGGAGGTAAAAGTTGTTGTTAAAAAAATGGTGTATATACTACGAACTTTCCTAGACCCATTTGCAATTCAGACTCCTCGGGTTTTCTGTCGAATGAGGTCGTCCATTCTCCCAAACACCACCGATAAAAACAAACCGATGTTTTTACGCTTTGTTGGCCTCTAGCAAGTCGTTCATGATTTTCATATTATTGGCCAAGGAAGAGTAAAACAAGGACAGTTTACGCGTCTTAGAGAAACCGGTCATTGCCACGTATTTTTTCATGGACATTGGTACTTTAGCTAATCGAGAAGCCATTATACACGACATTAGTGTGTACCATGCATTAAGAGTGGGTTGAGTTGGAAAAAGGTCAAGGATCTCGAAATATCTCACTATGTCGGGATCAAGTGGGAGCCTATGAACCCTTGTTAAAAAGGTCGGAAAAAATAACAATCTTCTTTTGCCTTGCAGACATCGTCGTTTCCCCAGGTTTCAAAAATTGGATTTTCGCATAGTCTGAAATGGCCCACGTAATTTTCAGCTCGGACATCTCCTTGGGACTGTAATACAAATACTTTCCACTGAAGAGGGTAATAATGTTTTCCCTAGATAAACTGTTGTGATTGGTTTGGTTTATTTTGGGCTTGAGGTAATTTTGTAAAGTGTTTTGTGAAGTTTTTTAGTATTAAGTGTTTGGTATAAAGTAGTTAGATAATCGAGTATCCTGGTTGTATTAAATGTTCATTACCCTCATTAATGAGAGTGGTTGGAGTATTTATACTTTAAATTAAGGACCCATCGGCTTACGGGTCAAATTATGAAACCGGGTCAAGCTTAAAGACCCATTAATATTTTCAGTAGATTAGCAAATAGCTTAGCCAAAAGGTGTTCTACTTTTGTCATGTTCGGATAATTTAGTGGCATATTATTATCCGAATTACCCATGTCTGGATTATGCAGTGGGTTGTGTCTGAATATTCCAAACTCATCAGCAACCCCCTTTTTAGGCTTTGCCAAATGTCTTTGGTAGGGCTAAAAAAACTCATTAGGCCAGTCTCAAATTTATCAGACCTACCTATGCAGTTCGTATCATGCAGTTTGCTTTTATCATCAACTCAGTTTGAAGTTTGTCAGAACTGGTTTTTCTTTCCAGAATTTTAAAGGTTTTCTTCTTGGATCGCGGGACACGGTGTTGATGTTTGGTTCGACCTACCGACCGTTATTTTTCCTAGACCGGCGTGCCTACTAAGTCTAGAAAGTTACATAGGCCTTTAATTCTTCACACGTTTGCGCAGCCTTTAATCATTGCAAAATACTCTTCAACTTCTCCTAGGTAACAGTTACTTTTTTACTGTTATATAAATTCTCTTTCACTATTTTATTGTCTTCATCACTCAAAGCTTTTCTAGAGAGATTTTCATTCTTACCTTCAACTTGTTCTTGAGAGGTTTTATGTTCACAGCCAAAAATGCACTAGTTAAAGGCGACTGGTTAAATCTATCAGAGTTAGAAAGAGCGAAAAAGGTTGAAAGAGAATATCGCATTGCTGGCGGCCTCTCAGTTTCTCCATGTGAGAAATCCAATTAACCGACTCAGGAAGCCGATCAAGGGTCATCTTCATCTAAAAATCCTAGGCCCATACAGTTATTCAAACCAAGCTTTTCACCCCTTCCCTCAGGCTTTTCTGTTCAAGAGTCTCAACTTTCTATTGTTAAAGAAAAAGCTGTTTCGAGTATCAGAACACCTTCCCCCTTCATAGCCATGGGTTCTGATGCTGAGAAGTCTCCGTAGAAGACAACCCCTCGCTGGACAACCCATCTAACTAAAGCTTAATCTACTACTTCACTGCCAAAGCCCTCCGGATCAGAGGCATCTAAAACAACCTCAAGAGACAAGCCCTCCGGATCGGAGGCATCTAAAGTAGCCCCAAGCGCCAAGCCCTCCAGATCCCAACCTCGACCGGACGCCAGGCCTTTAGAGGCAACTGGTGCTCAACCATCCAAACAGCTTTCGGTACCAGAAACTGATCCCCATTCATCCAAGGAAACTAATAAACCTTCCACAGTGATGGAAGAAGTAATGGAAGACAGTATTGAGGAGGCTCCCTTTGAAACCGAGGCATCAGGTCAAACAGGGGATGCTGCTTCTAACAAGAAGGGAAAAACCAAGGTCAAGGTCTGTTTGACTCATCCGGAGCTTCCGGAGTGCCTGAAGGGCAAGGTAGGCCCTTGCTTCAAAAACGCTAGTGTTAAATACATGTTGGATCTACAAAATATAAACTTTATCTACACCCATACTGCTGAGTTTGGTCGGATCCGGACAAAATGGGGGATTCCGAAGTCAGTGAAGGTAAGAATACCTATCACTTCGGAGACTCCTATGGACCGCAAGCTTAACATGGTGGTGATTTTCACCGAAGTGTTAAACTAGGGACTTCAGTTTCTATTGGACCCAGAAATCGTCAGGTACTTCCATCTAGTTAAACTCTGCCCTAGCCAGCTAAGCTCGAACGCCTGATATTCTCTCCTTGCCTGCATAATGGCATCAAGGTTGTCAAAAATCTCACTCACAATGGAGAAATTTGCTGTTGTGGCAAGCTTATGCAAGAATCATCAGATTAGATTCTACCATCATAATATAGGGAACAACTTCAAAGTGGTAGATGACTTGCTGGAGTCCGAAAAGAACTGGAGAACACAGTTTCTGTTTGTCAGTGAGACATGGGAGAACGACAGGAAGATCAAGGCCAACACCAACTCTAGCATGCTAACTGGCAGGTGGAAAAGTAATGGTGAGTTTCTTTCTTATCTTTGTTTCTCATGCTTTTCTCCTTCTTGAAATGCAAGTGCTCACATTCTGATTAATTTATTACTCCTTTTTCAGTGTTGTCGAAGGAGTTCACCGGACACCTAGAGGAGGGGAAAAACCTGTGCAAAGCTTAACGCATCGGCTGTAGAGCATTGGGGGAATGCCTTCCACAATTGCTTCACCTCGGGAAATTTTGTGAGGTCTCATCTGTGGAACACCACAGATCAGATGGATCTCTCATGGGAATAGCTAACTACACCGCCTTTTCCTAGTGTAATTCTTAAATGAACGGAGGCCAAGGATGGTAAATTGGTCTTTCCATACAGAGCAAAAGCTCCCAGCAAGATTAAGAACAAGAAGAAGAAAGCTGCAACATAACTGGTTCAAGCAGTCACAAAGGGGACTGGTTCGGGGAACCAAGAGGGACTGACGTTGTCATGCTCAAAGTAGTAGAGGCTGAAATAGTAAGGGGGACGAGAGAGTCGCAGAACCCACCCAAGCCTTCCAAGAAGGACAGGAAAAGAAAGGTCAGCAGTGATGAGAAAGCTGTTAAGAAGAAGAAAGTCACCTTAGGAGAAGAAATAATTCTTCGTCCTTCAGAGACTCTTCCTCCACCAGCCTCTGTTGATCCCACCTTACAAGAAAAAATCCCAACAGGTCTGCAGTCGGGAGAGGCTGTTGGGGGAGGGAATGAAGAAGTGGACATCAGTTACCTTCACGACATTGATTTATAGTTCAATGAGTCTGATAAGGATGATTTCGCAGGTCCCTACCGCCCCTCCAACTCTGCCAATATGGTAAATTTCAATGGTAAGTATTTCTCTGTCTCCGGAGATGAAGATGTTCTGAGCCATTCCCTCCCCGGTCACATCCAACCAGTACTTGACTTGGAGAGACAGGTGAAAAGTCAGACCACTTTCATCAATTCCCTCACCTCCGAAAATGAATCTCTATCAACCAGCCTACTCAATGCCAATCAGAGTGTAGAGGAACCGAAGAATGAGATATAGGCATTGAGGAAGGACAAGGAAGATTCATCATCCAAGTTGGCCACTTCGGATACTGCCAAAACTGAGCTTCAGACTAAGTACTCCGGCTTGGAAAATGACCTCTCAACGTTAAAGGAGGACCTGAAGACCAAAGATGGTGTCATCCAAACTCTATCTAATGAGAAGACTACGTTAGAAGGTACTGTGTTGAAGATGGCCAAAGAGAAAGAGGATTTGGTGAAGCAGCAGGAGCAAGCTATTCAGGCAGGTATTGATAAATATACCAATGAAGTGATAGATTCCCTAGATAAAATATATGATGAAGTCAGGTCTGACATGATGCTGCTCTCTAATGAGACGTTTCCGAAGAGGACCCTTGGTCCTTATGGAAATATGTGGAATATGAGGACATTCCATTTTATACTCTAGCAGATGGTGATAAGCGCAACTACTCCACCAGAATCGATTCCACTATTGATGACGAAGAGGGAACTGGTGAGAGTTCGAGTGCTGAACTCAAAAGTCCCAAGAAAGGTGGTGGTGGTGAAGGAACATCCGAAGGGAACAAACCCTAAGGTTTAATCATATTTTTTGTCTTTTTTGAATAATTAAAGTCTTTAGATGGCCAAGGCATTTTTTGTTTTTCCTGTTTGGTTAAAGTCTGAATAGGTTTATTTATCAAATCTTCTTTTATTTTGCACTTTCTTTCCTTTAAATTTTAACGGCTAATGTTTAAATAGCCCCTAGTATTTTAGAAGCATTATAGTGAGAGTGTTTAATATCTCTGATGACATGTATTTAATAGTCATCACTCAACCAGGTTTATCCGATCTACTAGAGATCCAAAGTGTTGAACCAGTGATTTGTACTTGAATTGAATTGTAGTAAAACCACATGGGATATTTTAAGAAGGCATCACATTTCATTGAGTGAAAAACCGGACACCTCATTAAAACCTCCCCGTGCCACCAGGGTAGGAAAGAGTATGCCCCATAATATTTGCATTGATATCTAACAAGTAAATATTTACACACAACGTTTATTCTAAATATAACCTGAGATGTTCAATATTCCATGGGTGCTTCAAAACCCTTCCTTCTTTGTCCCGAAGCCTATATGTCCTAGGCTTAAGTTTTTCGGAGACCTCATTGGGGCCTTCCCAGTTCGGAGCCAGCTTACTGAACTGCTTCACCATGATGTGGAAGAAATTGTTTCTTAACACTTTATCTCCCAGTTGAAAATCTCTTCTCTTGACCCTGGAAGCAAACCAGTTCTTCATCAAGCCTTGGTAGTGGACTGTTCTCAAGTGAGCTTTAACCCTTCTTTCTTCTATTAAGTCCAACTGATTCCTAATTGCTATCTCATTAGCTTGTTCGAAATAGTTATGGACCCTATATGATGGTAGGGTAGCTTCTATGGAGGGTAATATCATCCATCCCATACACCAAATCAAAAGGATATTCTTGTGTAGCAGCCCGATGAGTAGTTCAGTATGCCCACAACACTTCTTGCAAATAGTTTAACCACTTCCCTGCAGCTCCTTCTAGATTCTTTTTTAACCCGGACAGAATGATCTTGTTGGCACCTTCAACCTGGTCATTTGCTTGTGGATGGAAAGGAGAAGAAAAATAGTGTTGAATGCCTCTGGAAGCACAAAAATTCTCCATATCCTTGTTATCAAACTGTAGCCCACTGTCTGTGGTAATCTTTTGAGGAATCTCAAATCTGCAACATATATTGGATATGATAAATTTAATGACAGCCTTCGAAGTGGTTCCTGCCAAAAGAGCTGCCTATATCCATTTCGAGAAGTAATCAATATCAACTGTAATAGTTCTGCACCCTCCAGACGCCATTGGCAGAGGCCCAACTAAATCCAATCCCCAACGAGTAAAAGGTACTGGCTCATAAATAGACTCCATAGGTACTGCTGGCACATGAATTTTGTTGCCATACCTTTGATATGGATCACACTTCTTTACCATTTCTCTAGCTTCTGCCATTATGAATGACCAATAGTACCCACCCAACAATACCCTCCGGGTTAGTGCCATGTACCCACAATGTGTTGATCCTTCTCCATCGTGTAGTTCAGATAAAATGACTTGAGATTCTTCAACCCCCAAACAACGCATGAGAGGTCTACTGAAATATTTCTTATAAAGAACTTCCCTTATGATAAAAAAAACCAAGAGCCCTGTGTTTAAATTTCCTCGCCATAGCCTTATCCGGAGGCAAAACCCCATAAAAATGTATTGAAGAATGGAAAATCTTAATTCTTTAGGTTGAACCACCTGTATACTCAAGCTTTCCTCCTTTTCCTTGTTTTGATTTGATTGTATGGATGGGAATTCGTGTATATGAATCCAAGGGTAGGACTCAGAATATGTTATGGTTGCCACGGAATCTGCTAGTGTATTTTTTGACCTAGGAATATGCTCATAACAAACACTTTTGAAGTTGGGTGCCACCTCTTTCAGGATGAGTAAGTATTTGATTAGCTGTTCCTTCTTGGACTCAGACTAACCTTGAACATGATGGATGAGAAGCTAGGAGTCACTCATTAACCAAACTATTTTAGCCTCACATAGGAAAGTTAATTTAAGACCAGCTATAGCGGCTTCATATTCAGACTCATTGTTAGAGGCCCTGAATCCAAAGCATATAGTCTGGTACATTTTATCACCATACGGAGAGGTTAGGCAAATTACAGCTCAACAACCCATTGTACTTGATCCACCATCAGTTCGGACTACCCACTCGTTTTTGGTTTTTTCTTCTGAAGTTTGTTTAGAGCTCATGTCCGAATGGAACTCTACCATGAAATCGGCAACTGATTGAGCTTTGATAGCAGTTCGTGGGGCAAAATCAATATCATAATCACCCAACTCTACTGACCACTTGGTCATCCTGCTTGATATGTCTGCCTTCTGAATAACATTTTTCAATGGGAAAGATGTCCCGACAATGGTAGAATGAGATTGAAAATGCGGCCTCAATTTTCTTGTTGTAATTACTAAGGCTAGTGCCAACTTTTCAAGCTTTAAGTACCTTTTCTCAGTATCTATCAAACTTTTACTGATGTAGTACATCGGACGAGGGTAGTTGTCCACTTTCCTCACCAATACTGCGCTTATAGCACATTCTGACACAGCCAAATATACGTAGAGTGTTTCTCTTTGAATGGGTTTAAAAAGAGTCTTTGATGAGGATAAGTGTTTCTTTATTTCAACAAAATCTTGGTTGCACTGCGGAGACCAATTAAAATATTTAGTATTCTTCAAGGTTTGGAAAAATAGAGCACACTTGTTCGAAGACCTTGAAATGAAACGATTCAAGGCAGCCAACCTTCCAGTGAGTCTCTATACTTCTTTAATATTCCGAGGAGGATCTATTTCTAGTAGAGTATTAAGCTGATCCGGATTGGGCTGTATCCCTTTCTCACTTATCACATGCCCCAAAAGACACATTTTTCTGGATTCAGTTTCAAATTCACAGTTGCTAAATTAGCAAATGTCTCTTGAAGGTCAAGTATGTGCAAATCCTCCTCCAAGATTTTAACCATCATGTCATCTATGTATACCTCCATATTTCTGCAAATCTAGCTAGCAAATGTTTTGTTCACCAACCTCTAATAAGTAGCCCCAGCATTTTTCAACCCAAAAGGCATCACCTTGTAACAATAGATACCTCTATCTGTTATAAAGATAGTATGATCTTGGTCCTTCAGATCCACCTGTATCTCGTTGTACCCAGAGAATGCATCCATGAAAGACAACAACTTGTTTCCAGACGTTGAGTCTACCAACTGATCTATCTGGGGGACTGGGTGAAGATCTTTTGGGCAAGTCCTGTTGAGGTCAATAAAATCAATAAACATACACTATTTCCCGTTCTTTTTCTTCACCAACACCGGATTGGCAGTCCATAAAGAATACTAGGATTCCTTTATATGCCCCATTTTGGTAAGCCGATCAACTTTTTGGACTATTACATCATCTTTCTCCTTAGAGAAAGCTCTCCTTTTCTGCACAACAGGTGCAACATCACTCCGGATGGACAGCTTGTGTGAGATAACGCTTGCAGGTACTCCGGTTATATCACCATTGCACCAAGCAAAGACATGTTGATTGTTTGATAAAAACGACAAAATTTTCTTTTTCAACTCTGGCGCCATCGTGGAGCCAACCTTGATACTTCTACCCTCTTCCAGGGAGTGGGTTTCAATCTCTTCAACTGGTATTATAACACTAGGGGCCTCTCTGGGGTCATCAATCTCACCCTCTCCCTCAGAAGGCCCCAGTAACTGCTAATCTTCATTAACCCGAACTGCTCCCAAAGTTTTAGGAGCAAGTGCAGTTGCATAACACACCCTTGCTATCTTCTGACTACTTCGGGCAACACTCACTTGCCCTTGAATTGCATACTTCAAACAATGGTGGATTGTTGAGGCAATAACGTGCATTCTGGAGAGTCAGGATCTTCCAAAGATTGCATTGTAGCATGTGGGATAATCTACCACAACAAATAACACCCTGACCAGCTTTTTAAAAGGCCCCCTGCCCAACAGCACCTCTTCCTCAAACTCCCCGATTACATCCGCAGAGCTCCATGTGAAGCCTACAATGGTTCCGTTTGACCGTTGAATAACGACTGGATTCTTCATCTACTTGTAGGAGCTCAAGAAGATGATGCTTTCTGAACTACCTGTGTCTATCAGAATTCGTCGGATATCATTGCCCCCAATAGATGCTCTTATCACCAGAGCATCCTCATGAGGCCCAACAATATTTCTTAAATCATCCTCCTCAAAAACTATAAATACAAAAAGGGGTTTGGCACTGATAAGAAGACATGCCCTCTTTCAACTGAGTAACCAGACTACGAACATGCTTATTTCTTGATGAAGGAGTGGGCGCTGTCATGGTATCTCCTCGAAAGATGGTGAGTGACTCGAAGATACTGATCAGTCCGGACACCGCCTTGTTCTACTCTGTTATGACCCCCACTTTGTTCCGAGTAGGATCATGATCCAAATACTTAGAATCAACATCAAATCTTTCTAGGATCACAATTTCCCCTTCTTGAGCAGATGTTCCCACATTGTTTGTAGGACCTGTCCGATGAGAATTGTCAGGCTTATTTCCACTTCTTCTTTTGACATAAGCTTCCAGTTTTTATTTTTCAATAAGATCTGCACTTTTTGTTTCAAGGCTATGCATTCTTGAGTATTATGGCCTATATCATTATGATATTGGCAAAATAAAGTATTTCGACTCTCTTTAGGGGACTGCAGTGCTGCTGGTTTCCGGAAATGAACTTCTTCCTTGGGCTTGTCATATATTGTGGCTACATTCTCTTTCAATTCTGCAAACCACTCCGGTTGAACCTAAGGACCTCTTTTACTCCTTGATTGCTGGCTCTGAGATTGATTCTGGTTGGGCTGAGTCTGTTTAGCCCTGTTGGACCCTTGTCCGATCTCTTTAGCCTTATATCCGGACTGGTTTTGAGTTGTTGTGGTGGACCTAACCTGACGGTGCACCCTAGTTTTCTTAGTTTCATCCACATTAATTTGCTTTTTCACCTGATTTAATAATCCACCTAAGTCATGGCTTTCTTCCTGGTCACCGAATCGGCCAGATTCCCAAGGTGCAACCATTGTCTCAATGAAGCAATTACCACCTGTTTGAAGTAATCTACTAACCCGTTTTTGGTATTCACAAACCGACTTATGTAGTCCTTTAAGGACTCATTTGGCTCTTGGGCACAATGGATAATATTATCTTCATTGCCCTTCACCTCCTTAGTTCCCACAAATTGCCTTCGGAAGGCAACCCATAATGTATCAAAGTTTTTTATACACCCCTGCGGTAAGATGTTTACTTCCCGTAAAATATTGGGAGAAGGATCTACAAAAACGCTTGTCATCATCATCGAAATTCATCATGAAGTTCTTGAAATGCTTCATATGGTTGTCTGGATCCTTACTTCCATCATATTTCTCCATTTTGGAGCTGTCAAACCTTTTAGGTAGGTTTCCGGATATTATTTTGGCAGACAAAGGTGATTGTCTATAATTCCTATTAGGACTGAAGACTGTGTCTTCATTAGGCGTTGCGAAAATACCTGGTTCAGTCTGAAAAGCAAAAGGATCGATCAGCAACTGATCAATATGCATGTGGCTGTGAGACGACCTTTTGCCCAGATACCTCTTAAGCTTCCCATGCCTATCTCTCTTTCTTGAATTTTTTAAACTAGTTTTTGTTTCTTTCTGGACCTACTTTCATCACTACTTGATGAGAAAGACTCCTCAAGCTCAGCCTCATTCAAAGAGCTGCTGGAGGACTCATAATCTAAACTTTCAACCGGCTTAGACCGGTGAGTCTTCTTAGAACTAACATGTGTCTTTTTTGAACTCAGATGAGTCTTTGCTGATGGATCATTCTCTCTAGGGTTGTTAGTATGATGAATAGCTGACGCCCCCGACTTCTCTTTTATACCCTTTTCCGCTTGTTTTATGGCTCTTAACGCCTCTATTCCTGCTCTCAACTTGTCTCGTTCTTCGATGGTGTATTCCTTGTTTTTTCCAACTACCTCCACCACAACTGGTGGAGTTCCTTGCTCGTTCGGATCCATCCGAAATGGTCTTTTCAACTGGTTTTGAATGCAAGATTCAGACACCCTTGCACTCCCACTGTGGTCGCCAATTTGGTTTGGTTTATTTTGGGTTGGGGGTAATTTTTTAAAGTGTTTTGTGAAGTTTTTTAAATATTAAGTGTTTGGTGTAACGTAGTGAGATAATCGAGCAGCCTGGTTGTATTAAATCTTCATTACCCTCATTAATGAGAGTGATTAGGGTATTTATACTTTTAATTAAATACTCATTGGCTTATAGGTCAAGTTATGAAACCAGGTCAGGTTTAAGGACCCATTAACCTTTTAAGTAGATTAGCAAATAACTTAGTCAAAAGGTGTTCTACTTTTGTCATGTCCGAATTATTTAGTGGCATGTTATTGTCTGAATTACCCCTGTCCGGATTATACAGAGGGTTGTGTCTGAATATTCCGAACTCATCAGTGATAACCGGTCAGCACTTCGGAGATTTTGGACGGCAATGGTTCTTTATCTATTATAACAGTGGCAGCACCGTCCCCTCCGTCAACGAATTGTTTCATGTCTCGGTGCGTCAGCTCAACTTCTTCAACAACAATCCGATTTCCAGCATCGACACAAGAAGTTTGGAGATGATTTGCAATATCAAGGTTCTGATTGACCATTTGATGAGTACTAGTTTTTTTAGCAGCGTCCAGCGTGGCCGCCTCAGTACCATCAGCATTTGGGTCGTCGTGGACAATTTTTTCTCGATGATCTGAGATTTTTATGAACTAAGTACCTTTAGTATGTAATATTTGATGAGGTTTAACCTCTTGTTCTTAATGAAATAAATGTATTCACTTATATATCAATGATTATTTCTTTGTTTTGACTTTTTTATCTATTTTTCGACTACATGTACTTTTCATTGAATATTCTATTATTCCATTTGAAGTGATCAACTTCATAAACATATATATGCTAAGAAATATTTGGTCCCTTGTTCGGGTTATATTTAGAATAACCAAAACTTGGTTTATTTCTAGAAGGGTCCATGACTCATTTTATGATAACTTCTAAGAATCCCCATATACTTTGTTTTGTTTAATTTTTTAAGGAATATATGGATCTCTTAAAGTGTTAAAGACTACATTTCGTCTCGGTCGTACTTTTTTATTTATTTATAGGGATGTTGAAGTTCTTGAAGTGTTAGTCTTACCTTTTTTTAAGGATTATGAGATCCTTTAAGGTATTGACTACTTTACTTCATCTCATACTTTCTTTTTTAGCTTATAGCTATATTTTAATTCTTATATTCACTCATTTTATTTTAGCTACTTTTTAGACTCACTATTTGTATTTTTTTGAATAAAAATATAAAATGACACATTGTATTTTGGTATAAATGTTTTATTAATTATTAGATGGCTCATTAAAACCTTACTCGTATCACCAAGCAAGGCGATAGTACACCATATATGAAAGCTCAACAAAAACCTTACAAAGAACAACTAGCAGATAAAATATTGGAACTTCATGGAGTGTAGCAAATTTTTGGATACTCTATATTCGACGAATATTGAAGCTGATTTCCTTTCTTATTGATTAGTAGATGTGTTCTCGGATTCACTTTAGACTCCACCATATAAGGTTCATTCCAATTTGGAGCTAGTTTCTCGAGGCTTCTTTTTCTGTATGAATGAATAACCTTATCAAGACTTTGTCCCATAAATTTAATCTTTATAATCAAACTTTAAAATTATATCTATGGTGCATCAGAGTTTTATAATGCTATGACCAAAGATGGGCTTTTACATTTTTTATAATATTACATCAAGTTTGACTTGTCTTACTTCCGAGTTGCTTAATTTTTCATAGGTAAAGATTGATAAAGAATGTATAACCTTTTTGGTTGGGACGATCTCTTTGAATACCGTAGACCAATGTAAACGGTGTTTCATATAATGTTGACCTTGGAGTGATTATGTAAGGATTTGGAAATTTTGTAGAAATTATGGACAGTCTATTACTAATCCTTTCAACATCTTCTTAATTTCATCAGATGTGGCTTTTTCGTCACTTCTACCTAACTATTATATTGTGGATGAAATGACAAGATAATTTTTTTTTGCACTTTTTTTCCATAGAACCGTATGACCTTAAGATTCTTAAATTAGGTATCATTATCTGTTGTGATGACCATCAGTATTCCATAATGGCGACAAATGTTTGTCGTTAAAAATTTAACCAATTCATTCATTGTGATATTTGTTAATGTTTGGGTTTATACCCCTTTAAAGAAGTAATATACTTTGACTAACAAAAACTTTCTTCATCTGGAATTTTTAGAAAGAGGGCTCACAATGTAAAATCTAGAATTGCTTCAAATATTGTTTAGTAGCACAACCAATATTTGAATATAATTAAAGAATATTCGATAAATGTCATAATGTTTCACTATATTTTATGTATCTTCCATTATTATAGGCTAATAGTAAACTTGAAGGATAATTCTTTTTAAATTATCATTGTATCCATAATGTGTACTTCTTTTTCCATAATAAAGTTTTTAAACTATAAATGATGCTACTTTTGGGCCTAGACATCTAAGAAAAGGTTTGTTAAAACCTTGTTTATATAGTGTATCAGATATCGACATAAACCTTGTTGATTAAATCTTGATTTTTCTTGACTCTGTCTTGTTTTTGGATAATTTTCATTCACTTAAATATTTTTTAATGGAGGTTCTACAGTCTTATCTTCTTTTCCTTCCAATTATCTTGACACTTGAGTCTGAGACTGTAAATAATAATTTATTGGGCATTGTGATAGATGGTTATAAAAAAACTATTCATGTCATAAATGTTGTACGTACTAAAGATGTTAAAGCATAAACGTACACATTTTTTCTCTTGGTACTTGCGTCTAGTTGCTAAAAAAAGACAGTTTGGTGCTAAAGCTCTGTTAGATACTGGATGGTGTTTTAATTCTTGGCTTCGACTTGATCTAGTACTTGATTGACCATCATCTGATAATCTATTAAAAAACTAACATTTGGCTCTAAAAATGTTTGTTAGTCAAAGACCTGGAATGGTTGATTCATAATCTGCTTCATTATTTAAAATTGGGAAGTTAAACTTTATATACTTAGTGAGTATATCTACAATAGGGGATATTAATTGGATTCATGCTCTTAAGCCTTGGTTGTTGCTAATCAATCTGTATGAACCTTTTAAGTAGATTCAACTTACTCTTATGAATGGATATCTCTCTCAAGATTAAAAATCTGTTTGGAAGTTTGTTATGACACAAGCTTAGATTGTACTCATCAACTTGTACTGGATGTTTTAGTCTCACAACTTTATTAATCATTTGGTCAATCTTCCATATACATCTGGCTTTTACATAAATTTTATGATGAAAATTATATTCAGATGATGATCATGTGAGATTGGAAGTATTGTCTCATATGTATAATTGATACTACCAATACCAAAGTAATTTTATCAAGTTATAATTACCTAGTTTGAACAATTAATAAATATTTACTTACATAGTACATTGGGTTAAACCGTATTCCTTATTATCTTATTAGAGTGATACTTACGACATAATCTAATACTCTAAGGTATAACAATAATGATTCTCTTTGCTTTGGTTTTGCCAAAAGTTTTGGAGAAGTGAGGAATTTTTATATTTTTGAAATCTTGAGTCTAGTTGAATCTCCACACACTCTTAATACTTGAAAGCGGGGTTGTAGTCATTCTAAGTATTTGAAGATGAAGTTGTTATGTGTTTTTAATCAATATGTTAGAATTTTATACTTCCTTAGTATTTTTTAGATTTCCAGTACAACCATATTTGAGAGCTGAGTTGGATATGATTGAATATTTTTTTAGTATCCATTTAGTCTATTTATCAGATCTCAAACCAAATGTACACTTCTTCTGGTGTAGCTACAAGATGACCCTTATGAGGTTTGAAAATGTCTTGGCCAATTCAACTAATTGTTCAATGTTCTGCTTGCACGTAACTAACATGTCATTTATGTATGCTTGGAGATTTCAACCAAGTTTATTTTCAAATATCTTATTCACAATTTGTTTGTATAAGAATCATGTATTTTTCAAACGGAATATAATCACATTGTAGCAATGAAAATCTCTCTCGGTTATAAATATGGTATACTCATGGTGATCCTTCTGCATTTTAATTTCATTGTAACCAGAATAGACATCTATAAAATATAGTATTTTATCTGAAACAGGCTCCACTAGTTGATCTACTCTTATAAATAGAAAAGGATCCTTTGGAGGGGTCTTATTTGGATCCATAAAATCTACACACGTTCTCCATTTGTCATTCTTATTTTTTACCAATATTTGGGTTGGTCGTCCACACCGGATAATATGATTCTCGAATATATGTCCTACGACAGATAATTTGTACACCCCTTCAATAATTGTTTCTTTTTTTTCTTATAAATATGACCTCATTTTTGCTTTATTTTTTCTGAAAGTTATTGTTGATTAACAATCTCTTAAACAAACGTATTTTATTCTTAGCTTTCAAAACAAATATATATATTATACTTATTTTGACTATATGACACGCTAGTACACCTACAAAACCATGCATTTAATCCCCCTATGTTTCGTGTTATATCAAACTATTTTTTTTTCATTTTGGTCTTCCACATTTTAAACTTTTACATGTTTAATTTTCCGGATATGCAATTATTTAGAAGTTGTCGCATGACAGTTCAAATAGTAAATTTTCGTCTCCTATTTTGTTTCGGTCTTTGGTTAATAATAGATCTCTAATTTTTTAGCTATAATTTTTAAATTCAAGAAACAGATATTATTGACAATAAATTATAGAACTAAATGTAAAATCAAAAATCTATTATTATAGGTGTTATGTGACAATTTCTAAACCATCGCATTTGCAACAGAAAAAACTAAAAGAAACTTTAAAATGTAAAAACTAAATAAAAGATAAAAAAAATAATTTATAAAAAGTAAAATACATAATATCAATGCTTTGCGCGTTGTTACCGACTAAAAAATACTATTCCCTCCGTTCCATTATATTTGTCGTTTTAAGGTTATGCATGAGTCTTAAGAAACACTATAATTACTTCTCGTTTTTATAAAAAATGAAAAAGAAACTCCTCCAATGAATGGAAATCAATAAAAAATAAAAAATCTTGCATCGGAATTCTAAAACAATAAATATTTTGAGACAAAAATAATTTTCTAGAAAGACAAATATTTTAAAACAGAAGTTTTTTAATAAATATAAAAACTAACCTGGAAATTGTAGTAATGCGGTACCACCGAATAATATATATAAAAAGGAAAACTATGGCTTGCGTGGTCACAGATGGCGTGACACGTTGAACACACGCGGTACCTTTTCCTTATGTATTTTGTACTTGTTGTCTAATTCAGATTTGCTAAACTAATTATCATATTTTTGTTGTTTACATATTTAGTGACTCACCTGGACCGTATCTTCCCAAACTCTGGTTTCCAGAACTGCGGAAACGAGTAGACTTTGGATTTAGATTCGTGTTCTGTTTCCAAGACCATAGAATCCAATCACTTTTGGATTTAAATTCGTGTTGTCTTCCAAAGACGTTGGAATCCAATATTCGATGGTTAGATATGCTGAATGTATCTCATGACAGGAATAAATTAAAGTAGTTACATGTCTTTGAGAAATTTTTTGGTTTTATCAGTTTGACTGGGTAAGATTATTCTAATTAAATATGTAATTCTGGATTTAATTTATACACAATAACTTTTAGCTATTGGAAATAAATGAAATTATATTAGTTATTAACTAGTATATTGTCAAATGTTATAAAATCAATCAAGTCATTTTTTTTGTAAAAAAGTTTTAATTGTTTAGAATAAAAAAAATGTTATTTTTTTAAAAAATTAAAAATAATTTTTTTTAACTTAAGTTAAGAAAATTTATTTGTAAGAATATTACAGAGTGTGTAAATACATACTTGTTTTTTTAATGTACAATTATCTTTAAAATCTTGAATAATGTGTCATTTGGCAAATTACATCTTCAAGTCTTATTCTTGTAGATTGTTTGTGAATTTTATCCATCGAGCAATTTTTTTCTCTTTATGTCTCTCATACTTGGCTAACTTCATAAAGAATGTTGATGACCATGAACCTGCAAAATTAAAAAACAAATATTGGTTAGGACTTTCAGTCATGCCTTAAAGTTAGTTTACTTTAGTAACATTAGTTTTGTAATCCGATGTACCCCATGTTGATAGTGTATAACTGTAATATAGCATTTAATGGTGCAGGTGACTGGTTTGCTGAAAATTGGCAATTTGAATTATTGTTTATAAATTTGGCAATCTAATCGGCAACTAGGTTTTGTTCTCTAAATATGTGTGTGATCACCATATGGGAATATATTAAGTTTCCACAACATGTTATAATCAGTTCTAGATACCATGGTGTTTTTCCAAATCCAATGATCCACTTCAATATTAATATGTCGAAGGTCATGCTCCTTACAGTATAATACTCCATCTAATAGTGCTATAGTTTTAGCAATTAATGAAGTATTTTTTTTCCTAAGAGAGTTCTCATAACAAATATGGGATCACCATGTTCATTCCTTGAAACAAAACCACTGCTAGACTCGCCATCTGAAAATGTCGAGCCTTATAGTTTAATCATATTATTTATATGAGGAATAAGATTTTAAAATTTCAAAATTAATCAGGTTACTCTGATGAGAAATAAAAGTAATAAAATTGCTATTCTACTAACAATAAAAGTAATAAGAATGTTATTTTTAGGTATTTTTATTAACGAAAATGAATCATGTTATTCATTTTTTAAATAATTTTTTTAGTTGTTTAGATTAAAGAAAATAATTGTTTTATTCATTTAAAAGTAAAAAAATTAATCAGGTTGCTCATATGATGAATAACAATAATAAAGTTTTTAGTCTTATCAGAAATAACAATAATAAAATTGTTACTCTTATAAAAAACATCAGTAGTAATGTTATTCCTAAAAATAATAAGAACAAAACACAACAAATATTGCAAAAACATGGTCGTGGTAAAACTAGAATTATAACATGTTTTCTCTATTTATAAATAAAAAATATGGTCACTAGTTTGTGCTATTGTCGGTCGAAACCGATTATTTTAGAGTTAATTGAGACTTTCTTTAAAACAAATTGAGTTGTTAAGATTAACGAAAATAAATCTTCTTATTCATTTAAAAATAAAAAAAAATTGATCATGTTACTCATAAGATGAATAGCAGTAATAAAATTGTTACTCTTATGAGAAATAATAGTAATACAATTGTTACTCTTATAAAAAAAACTTTAATAGTAATGTTATTTCTAAAAACAATAAGAACAAAATACAACAAACATTGCAAAAATGTGGACATGATAAAACTAGAATTATAATATGTTCTTTCTATTTAGAAAACAAAAAATATGGTCACTAGCTTGTGCTATTGTGCTATTTAGAGTTAATTGCAACTTTCGTTAAATTTTTTTGAGTTGTTTAGATTAACGAAGACAAATCTTGTCATTCATTTAAAAATAAAAAATTAATCATGTTACTCATATGATGAATAACAATAATGAAATTGTTACTCTTAACAAAAATAATAGTAATAAAACTGCATTTCCTATAAAAATGACAATAGTAATGTTATTCTTAAAAAGAATAAGAACAAAATACAATAAACATTGTATAAACCTGAACATGATAAACTAGAACTATGACATGTTTTTTTCATTTTAGAAAAAACAAAAAGTATGGTCATTAGCTTGTGTTATTGTCGATCAAAATCGATTATTTTAAAGTTAATTGAGACTTTCTTTAATCAATACATTTTGTTCTGTCATTTCTCTCTTACCAAACTGAATAATCATACTACAAATACATTCACGCAAACATGTATAATAAAAAAATTAATACCTTATTTTAGTGTTACAAATCTAGAATGAGTTTGTGACTCGAAAAGAATATGGAAAAAAATATACTCCTTAGGACTAAGACAATATGGTATCTGCTTGTGATACCATACATGCTAAAATAGTTATCTGTTTCAAACCAAATCTGTCATAATCTAAAGTTACAAATTTTTATTCCATACACACTATCTTCACCAAAGCTTATACTTTAGTTTAAATCATTAATTATTCTTCTAAAGAAAAAAAAATCTATTTTTCCTTTTCTTGCATGATTCAAATAAATCTAGTTTACCCTTCAAACTGGAAATGAGAATCGAGTAGGTACGTTAGTTCATTAATGACTCGTTTAAGTAGTTGTTGCTTCATAAACAAATGGTTTAAGTAGTTGTTGTATTGATAATGGTTATCAGAGTGATTGATGCTATTGTTGAAGATACATGAACTTATGATCTTATTTGATGGGTTGTTTAAGAAATCTTCAGCTTAATTAAGATTCAGTAGTTAAAGGTTGTTATTCATGTTCGACCCAAAATAGGTCATATGTGGTAGCTTATTAGCCAAGAAATTGTTGATGTTGTTACTATTGCTAGAGAAGATAGGTTGATAAGGTATCATGGAATAACTATTTAGAGCCAATTTGAATTCTGATTGATAATCTAGGTTTTTATATAGAAAATTATTTAGAAAAAAGTAATTCAGAGTTTCAAATAAGTTTGTGAACGAGTAATCTCTTTGGGAAATGAGCTTGCTTTTATTGGTGAACATATTTTTTGGTTTGGAACATCTTCTTCCTCTTGATCTGAAGATGGTGAAAAGGCTTGTGCTTTCTTATAAATTTAGTTTAGTGCCTATTCATCTAACTGAATTAGTCTAAAAATAACAAATGAGAATAACATCATATTATAAAACATAGTATATTTAAGAGTGATATTGCAAGGCGATATAGTAAACCAAAACATATACAAGCAGACAAATTATGGTTTAGGCCTGAAATGTGAATAAAAAAATTATTACATTTTTTGCTCATTCAAAACTTTTGTTTTATTGTAGCATGCTCTAACTCGAGATAAAAAAATGCTTCCACGTGCTAGTACACTTATTTTTTTTGCACTAAATGTCATAACTCCATAAAGAAAATTAAAGACTATAGCCTCATGCACTGTTTGGATTTGAACGGGAAACAACAGTAGAAATAGATGAACACTAATAGCGAAAAAAGAAAATATTATATTTGCAGGAAAGATTAACATCAAATTTTACAGCTCTGGTTGGACAACATTTAGGTAAGCAGGAGATAAAAGTTTCTACTTTTGAGAAACAAAAAACAAGTTATATAATTTATGACGGCGATATCTAATTCATTCAGCCACGAGAGTTATTGAGGTGAATAAATCCGGCTCTACTTTATCATTGTCATCACACCATATATTTTTTTTAAAATCCATGGCAGTACCCAAAAAACCCCTCTTACACAATGCATGCACAAGAATATTACAAGTAATTTTATTTGGTTTAACAACAGAACCAGTCATGGCGGATAACATACATATAGCTCCATTCATATTATTCACAAGAAAATATCTCTTAATGAAGGTGTTGCAGGTAACATAATTGGGAGATAATACTCTTTTCTCACATCTTCCTGATAAGCCAATATGTCTTCTCCACGTAGCCTGCTTTGCCCAAAACTTTCACAAGATGATTGTGAGTAACTAAATCTCGTAGCGCACCTTTTTGCATCATATTTCTCGGCAACAATACTGTTGTCCCCAACTTCCTATTCAAGAGTAACTCATTATTTATAGCTCCTGGCGTTTTTGAATCACATTTCAAATTGCACACCTCAACAGATATATTTGACAATAACATATTTTCCATATAATGTTTTGGGTCTATAAATACAACACAATATAATTCAAGAGCTATTATCTCCTCAAAATTTTTTGGTCTAAGTACTCAATATATTTTATACCAAACTACCATAAGGCCAGATTTGGACGAACTTATTGTGGGGTTATAAATAGAATTTAAAGTTAGATGTTTTCTCTAACACGACATATATAATGCATGTTACAGTTAACATAATAATAGAGTATTCAACTACATTATAACCTGCATTCTCGATCTATAACCTTAACCGACCAACTAAGGGATGTGTCATAACTGTAAACAGAAAGATACAACAAAGTTCCACTCTTCCACACTAAGAAACATAATTTTAACAAATCATATGTCTCAGTATCAAAGACAATCACACATATATATTTTATAAATTCAAACTAAATAAAATCAGCAAAATATGGACATCACATAATTCTGAGATGCACCAGACTCTCTTTCAACATCGCATCCAAGCCATTGAAAACCGTATGCGAATCTTCTTTATTCACTACAACCTTTTTTAAAAACCAATCATTGGTTTTCAACCAATAACAATCACGCATACTAATTAAAACAACTCTCAAATCTTCATTACTCCTAAAAATGCTTTAACAAGTAAGCCAAATAGATACAAAACTAACTATAAGAACCATAAAACACGAAACAAGTAGCACAATAGTCGTAAAGTATGAAAGAAGAAAATGTACATGAAACTTGATTCACAACTGAATAAGGTAGCGAGGACTTACGCAACATTGTGCTTAATGGAATCCAAAGTCTAATTTCAAAAGTATATGAGAAGCATGTGCGATGAAAATGAAGATGAAGCTTCTCTAAATACAATAGCAATCTGTAATCATCGATAATAGATGAATTGCTAAATCAGAGATATGTAAATTTATGGAAATGAGTGAAATATAAACGGAAATAAGAGAAATTTGAGCTCATGGTCACTGAAGTTCCATTGTGAACTTGTTGTGGATCATTAAGATTAGATTCGGGAGTAACAATAATAAAGAAGAGATGACATCGATAAATAAATAGACTCTAGCCAAATTTGTGTTCGTGCGTCACTTTTTTTATATGAAAATCCAAGACAATTAATAAGAAGAAGGTTGTAAGAGTGAGAAATTTTTTTGTCAAAGAATAAAGTATTTGGTTCATGGGTTAAGCGAAGAAAATCATATATTGTTGAGCGGTTATTTTTTCCAATAAGAAGCAAAATGTATCTTACAGAATAAACAAATATTTAAATGTATTGACTAAGAATTAGGCAAACTAAGGACCATTGAATCATAATTTCTAATTATTATGTATATCTTATGGGAAAAAATCTTTTAAGTATATGATTTTAGATTTAATTATAAATATTTGGTTAATTTAATTTTGTTATAAAAATATATTCATTATGTTAAGTTATATGGATTAAACTTTTACAATTCATATCATCATGTACAAAGTTTTTTAATTTTTGTAAAAGAATCAAAATAAGAATATATTTATATCAAGAAGAGATAGATCGACTCAAGACTAAACACCTTGAAGACTTGGTTGGTGAGAAGAAAAAATACGATGAGCTTTAAACTTCTCTTACAAAAAACGAAACAGAAAAGAAAGATTTGACCAATGAGATAACCACATCGAAAGCCAATTTTGAGAAGAAAAAACAACACGTTGTCATTGCTGCAGAAGATGAATGCACCCATGACATGTTGGCAACTATCAAAAATAGTAAAGAAAAGAAGTCCATCACACTTCTTCTAGAAATTCATGATACATATCCCACGATAAACCTTTCTAGCTTCTGGAATGACATTTCTGCCGAAAGGCACCCCAGTGAAGCCTTCAATCCTATCTCAAGCTCATCATCCGAAGAAGAGTCATATGAAGAGGAGTCCTCTGAATGATTTTGTTATCCTTTGAATTTATGTTGTCTATTTTTATTTGTCATATTAGTATCATAACCCTTGTATCCATCGAATTATTCTAAATGAAAAAGGTTTTTACTTTTACTTCAAATTTTTCATCAAGTTATGTTTACGTTTAATCTTTGTTTATATTAACCATTCGAAGTTAAAATTAGAGCTGTCAACTTTGGACACGACCTGTAAACCCAACACGAACCCGACCCGAAATTTTAGGGTTAGAGACCCGATATTTCAGACCCGATGAAATTAAGACACGACACGAACCCGACTCGAAAAAAAACGGGTCGGGTTCGGGTTGGGTTCGTGTCACCCGAAACTGACCTGTAAAACCCGAAAAGACCTGTAAACCCGAAACTGACCTGTAAAACCCGAAAAGACCTGTAAACCCGAAACTGACCTGTAAAACCGAAACAGACCTGTAAACCCGAAAAAACCTGTAAAATCCGAAAAGACATGTAAACACCTGTAAACCCAAAATATGTGTAAACATGTAAAATAAAATATGAAAACACTTAATAAAATTTTATTAATAAAATAATAATATTTTAAAATTTTGGCTTATAAATTAAAACACCAAAAATACTTATAAAATTTTATTAATAAAATAATTTTATTTTCTAAAAGATATAAAATAAATAATATACTTAAATAACTAAATTAATAAATCTAACCCTAACCCTAACTTCCAAGTTCTAACCTCATTCCCTCCCACTCCCAGGCTCCCAGTCCAGCCACTTTTTCATCTAGGGACTCACCTTATTCTTTGCCATTTTTTTTGGAAGAATTGTTCAAATTTTTATCTCCAGCAAGACTCAATCGTCCAGATCTGAGAGGTACTCAATTTTTATTTGTAGTTTTGTCATATTTATCTCATTAATTTTTAGTGGTTTTGTTCTTCTTTCTCTTCTCTGTCTTTGGGGATCCACCATGGGTATGATTTGTTACCTGGTTCTGATATTGCTGTGTTTGAGGGTTCGTGTATCGAGAATGCCTATGGTTCTAGCTTTTCGGGTTGTGAGACTTCTGCTGGCTGGGTTGTGAGAATTTGTGAAGTACACATAACAAAAAAAATATAAGAAAGATGCACACTTGGTATACTCGTTAGAAGCTATACTCGATGTTTCTTCAACAGGCAACCTAGGCAGCAATTCATGGTTGTCTCAAATGGCTTGTATCTCGATCATGATCGTCTTCAAGCGCTCGTCTTTGGGAGCTCAACACCAAAGGCTCATTCACAGTCGAGAGCAGCGCTCATCTCCAGCCAAGCCAAAACTGGTTTCCATTTGAAGGTTCCTCTTCAATTCGGATCATCCAAAGGATCATAAAATAGGACACTTGTTTGGACAGTCGTTTCTTTGTGCGTATGCTTTAATTTTAATGGTATATATGAAAGAATTCAAAAAGTATATTTAACCCGGCCAGATCTGATATCAACTGGGTCGGTTCTAGGTTGTATGAGTAAAGTTTAGGTTCAGATTTGTCTATGTTCGAGTTTGATGGATTGTGAATTGCTATCAAGTTTTCTCTGACCCATTGAGTTTAGCCCTTAACTTGACGAGAACCCAGTGGTCATATATTAATCTGTTAGTTGCTAACAGGTATGAAGCATCAAGTGGAAAAATTGATGAGCAAAGTGAGTACAAATCACCGCGAGATCAAGATGCTCATGAGGCTCATACAGCGGCCACTGTACGAGGTTCTCCTGTTCGAGGCGCGAATCTTCTTGGTTTTGCATATGGTACAACAAGAGGAATGGCTCCTGGGGCAAGAATTGCACCTTACAAGGTTTGTTGGAAAGGTGGGTGTTTCAGCTCGGATATTCTGTCAGAAGTTGATAGAGCTGTGGCTGATGGATTTGATGTATTGTCGGTATTGTTGGGTGGTGGCGTGTCCTCGTACTATCACGATAGTTTATCAATAGCAGCTTTCGGAGCAATGTAGATGGGTGTTTTAGTTTCGTGCTCAGCTAGGAACGGAGGACCTGATCCAGTTAGGTTGACGAATGTTTCACTGTGGATTACTACTGTCAGTGCTAGTACAATGGATAGGGACTTTCCTGCAAATGTTAAGCTCGGAAATGGAAGAAGTTTAAATGGAGTTTCACTTTATAAAGGACGGAGAGTTTTATCATTGACAAAACAGTATCCACTTGTTTACATGGGCGGAAACTCGAGCAGCCCTGACCCGAGTTTTATCATTAATAGAATGATTAGCTAACATTTTTTTTCTTACGAAAACTTAAATATAGACTTGATATTTTTTTAAGATTTATTTAATTTATCTCATGTATTTTTTATTTTCATGTTTAGGTGAGATGGATTCATCTACGAATGAAAATATAAGTACGGACCACATAGATGACGTAATTGAGGTCGAGGATTTTGGAACGAATCATGTCGGCAACAATAAAGTGAGAAAATCTTGTACGAGTATAGAGAAAAACGAAAACCAAAAGGTTAGAAAATTAAAATCCGATGTTTGGTTATATTTTAATATGCTCCCCTTTTCTGAAGATATGCAAGAAAGATGTGTTTGCACAAAATGTGGTGTTATTTTATTGTGTAAGAGTACTTATGGTACTAGGAAATTGACTTCGTCATATACAAAAATGTGAAAAGGTTAGTAGTCGTGATATAGGACAGATGCTTATTTCACAATCAAGTGATTGCATGTCTCTTGCTAGTCGTCCTTATGATCCGGAAAAGTTTAGAGAGTTACTTGTCGCAACAATTATTCTTCATGAGATGCCTTTTCAATTTGTTGGGTATGAAGGGTTTCGACAAGTATTTCGGTATTTAAGAAATGATTTTCAATTATTTGGTAGAAATACTTGCAAGAGTGATGTGATGAAGATTTGTGATAGAGAAAAAACTAAAGTTAAAAAAATGTTAGAGTTAACTCCGGGCCGAATTAGTTTGACATCTGACCTATGGACCTCTATCACTACTGATGGTTATATTTGTCTCGCCGCACATTTTATTGATAAAGAATGGGTTTTACAAAAATGTGTTCTAAATTTTAGTTATATGCCACCTCCTCACAATGATGTGTGTTTATATGAGAAATTGCATACTATGCTTGATGATTGGAACATTGAAGATAAGTTGTTTGCTCTTACGTTAGATAATGCAAGTTCTAACACCGTTTCAGTTGATAAGTTGATAACTCAACTGAATTTGAAAGATGCACTTGTTTGTTCAAGAGAATTCTTTCATGTTCGTTGTTGTGCACATTTATTGAATTTAGTAGTTCAAGATGGATTGAAACAAATCGATATAGTCGTTGATAAAGTTCGTGAATGTGTGAAGTATGTTTGGGGATCACAAGCATGGAAGCATAAGTTTTTAGAATGTGTTAAACATATGTCTTTAGATTCTACTAAGGGTTTAAGGCAAGATGTACCTACAAGATGGAACTCAACTTTTCTTATGCTTGAGAGTGCTATGTTTTATCGTCGTGCATTTTCTCACCTAGAGTTGAGTGATTCAAATTTTACTTCTTGTCCAACCCGCGAGGAGTGGGATAGGATAGAGAAGATTGGCAAATTTTTGAAGGTGTTCTATAATATTACTTGTGCTTTTTCCGGAAGCAAGTATCCTACATCGAATTTGTATTTTCCTTTGGTTGTCATGGCACATTTGACTTTGAAAGAAGAGTTAAGAAGTGAAGACGAGTACATAAGAAAGATGGCTCATCAAATGTGGGAAAATTTAGGAAATATTGGTCTGATTTTAGTCTAATTATGGCTATTGCCATCATATTAGATCCTTGTTACAAACTTCAGTTTGTGGAGTTTTCTTACCGTAAAATACTCGAGTTCTTGACCAATTTCGTAGTTCGCTTAAACCGGATACGACTGAGGCATTAATTTGTACGAGGGATTGGTTATTTGGAGAAAAATGTAAGTTTTCTAAATTCTAAAATTTAAATATTTAATAGTTTATATCTATTTTATATGATTCCAATATCTATTGTTTGATAATATCTTCTAGCTTTGCAAGAAGAGAAGATGGAAAAACTCACGGAGGATTGTTTGAGTTTGGATGTGGATCTTAACATGGATGATGGTTCAATTAGTTGATTTCGTTTAAGGTAATTAATGATATAATTGAATAAATATGTTATCGATTATAATATATATTTGAGATCTAACTTTTATTTTACTTTATTTTTTTCGGATCTTCAAATTGGTGAAATCAAGAAAGTTCGTATTTTTTTATTTAAACATTTGTTGTTCAAGACAAAATTTGTGTAATGTAATGTTTTTAATATTTTGTAAGATGTGAAGTTAATACTCTCTAAATTTCATGTCATTTATGTTCGTTTTTCAGTTTTCATATTTTCGTGTCTAACAGGTCGTGTTCGTGTTATACATTTATATCGGGTTTGTGTTTTGGGTTTGTTTTCGTGTTTTGGGTTTGGGTCCAACAGGTTTCGGGTCCAACAGGTCGGGTTCGGGTCTAACAGGTCGGGTTCGGGTCCAACAGATTTTTCGTGTTGGATACAATTTTGTGTCAAACAGGTCGGGTTCGGGTCCAACAGGTTTTTCGTGTTGGATACAATTTCGTGTCAAACAGGTCGGGTTCGGGTCCAACAGGTTTTTAACAGGTCGGGTTCGTGCCTTTGAACCTGACACGAATTTCGGGTTCGTGTCGGGTTCGTGTCACGGGTTTTAAAATTTCGGGTCGGTCAAACTCGGCACGAACACGACCTGAAACCCGAAATTGACAGCCCTAGTTAAAATAATAATAAAATGCTTTAATTAATTATTATAAGGTGTAACTCCTCGAATGTTATAGTGTCTTGAATGATCGTGACACATCTAAAATCACAATATATTTATTGAACATAACACTTCGAATATCATAGTGTATTTATTGAACGTAGCACTTCGAATATCACAGTGCATTTATTGAACGTAACACTTCGAATATCACAGTGCATTTATTGAATGTAGCACTTCGAATATGGTTGTTTCTTCGAAAAGTGTATTCAACACTTCAGAACATTCTACTTTTGATCAACCTCAAAGATGATCAGTCTTTGATTAGTTATTAAGATAGTTTAAATAAATACTTGTAAACAACCATTAGCCAAAAATTCATAATATTGATAATTTTGAATATGTACATAACGCCTCGTTAAAACCTTCATGGGCTGACAGGGTAGGAAAGAGTGCGCTAATCAATCAAAAGAAACAAATTTGAAATACAACATAGTTATTCTCAGTATAATTTAAGATGATGTATATTCCACGGGTGCTGAAGCATCCTTCCTTGACTATCACAAATACGATAAGACCCTGGCTTTATCCTTTCAACAACCATATAAGGTCCTTCCCAAATCGGGGTTATTTTCAGAGGCTTTTCTCCTTAGTATGTAGGTACATTTTTCTCAACACTTTATCATCTATCTTAAACTCTATTCTCTTTACCCTAGAATTTTAACAATTACTCATAAGAGTTTGATAATGGATTAAATTTAAATGAACTCGAACTCTTTTCTCATCAACTAGATCTAAATTTGCTATTTTAGCTTCATCATTGGATCTTTCAGAATATTAGGTTATTCTAAAAGATGAAATTGTAGATTCCACAGGGATGACAGCATCTATTTCATATGCTAAAGCAAAAGGAGTTTCTTTAGTAGCTTCCCTAGGAGTTGTTCGATAAGCTCAAAGCACTTCTTGCAAATAATTTGATAATTTTCCTGCTGCACTTGTTAAATTCTTCTTCAAACCTTCTAAAATAGATATGCTTGTCACCTTCACTTGTCCATTTGCATGAGGATGAAATGGTGTTAAAAAACATTGTTGAATCCTATTCAAAGTGCAGAATGAAACTATTTCCTTATTATTAAATTGAGGGCCATTATCCGTGGTAATTTTTTGAGGTACTCCAAAACGACAGCAAATATTGTTACAATGAATTTAATCACATCTTTTGCTTTCGTTCTAGATAACGGTTCTGTTTCAGCCCACTTTTCAAAATAGTCTACATTAATAATTATCATTTGTCACCCTCCTGATGCCAATGACAAACGTCGCACTAAATCAATTTCGCATCTATCAAATTGCATGGCTCCGGTAATAGACATAAGTGGAACTGCCGGGTTGTGAATAGAATTAGCAAACCATTGACAACTATCACAGCTTCAAACCAATTTTTTGGCATCGTTCATGATCATGGGCCAATAGAAACCATAGTATAACATGTCCTACTTACACGTTTCTAGTTAGAAGCGAGATAGAGTTCAGTATCAGTTTCATCGTTGCAGTTTTTTTTTTGTCACGATGGTGACTCGTGCTTCGATCGGTTGGCTCTTCTTTTGTTTCTATAAAATCAGTTTGTATTGTCTTCCAACTTCCATTACTATGGCGTTTGACCTCTCAATTAGTATGATTTCTCCACGTTTTGATATATGATCAGACCTCTCCTAGTGGTATTTGTGCGATTTTAACTCTCTAAGTTCTTGTGTTTTGAGGATTTTTCGTTATGATAGTTGATCTTATGGTATTTAATCTCATCCCTAAGTTTGAGTTCGATCGCAAATGATTAGATTTTTATATTGTCTCCTTTTATGTATTTTTTTCCAGGTTGTGAATGGTCGCGGTGATGTTGATCGTGTATCACCTCCCCAAAAATCCTAATAGTTTGAGTTCTTTGAACTTTGTTTTTGAGTTTAAATATCTGGTCTATTTATATAGTTGTTTGAAAAAACTTATTATAAACGCCTTTTAGTTCAAGTAAATGATTTTCAGCGTAAGCGCTTTCAGTATTTTACCTCTTTAAAGATATTTTAGTTTACAAGTGATTAATTTATGTTATTAGATTTCAATTACATGTTTTCGAATCCTAATAATTTTGTAGCTACCTATAATTATTTTGTAACTACCTATTTTCATGGCTTGCAGTTGGTTTTCCTTTTCGAATATTATGATTTACTGATTATGATGTAGCCCAAAAAGTCCAAACAAAAGCTTTTTTAATTTAATATTATTCTATTCAAATATCTTATATATTTAAATCAAATCTAATTATATTAAGATTTGATTTGATTTTATTTATTTTACAATATTTATTTTATTTCCTTGTATTCTAATTTAGGGTTTTGAGAAGCTATTATATAAAGCCTCTTATGCCTTAGGTTATTTTGAAGTTTTTGGAATAATATAATTTTTATCTCTGAAAATTTCAATTTTGTTACCCTTAAATTAGGGTTTCATCATGTTACTCTTGAATTAGGGTTTCATCTATCGTTGTTTCTTCTTCTGTTTCCGCCGCGTCATCAGATTACCTTTTATGTTTGAATCTCTAAATATCGTCCTTAGTCTTTACTATTATTATTTCGAATACAATCCGATAGTGTCGTACTTTTTGTGAACTAAGTTTTCAAATACATGTTCCGTAGTCTATGTAAATGTTTATTTTTTTTACTAATTTATATACAAATAAATAAAAGTTTGTTAATTTGTATTTAATATTTTTTATGTTTTATAATCTTTTAAACTAACGCATTTTAACTTCAGTTTTCGAGACAAAAAAATGTCCTACCCACTTTCATCATTTGTTAACCATGCATCCGACCAATACCTCAAATACAATGTAAAATCAACCATGAAACTAATGCGCTGCACATGACACAAAATAAATAGGTATAAAAACTAATGGAAGTTGTAGTAATGCTGCGGTGCAGCGGAATAATAATATATAAAAAAGAAAAACTATGGCTTGCAACACGTTGGCACAGATGGCGTGACAAACTATATACACGTGGCATCCTTTTTCTCTATCTATTTTCTAAGTGTTGTGCAACTCAGATTTGCTACACTCATTTATCTGTTTATTTGATTATATTAGTTTTGTTTTTGTCTTATTTTTGTTGTTTGGTATATTCCGTGTTTATTTTTACCACTGTTATTTGATTCTTGCGTTTCAGTGACTCGAGTAAATTATATCTACCCAAATTTTGGTAAAAAAAATTGGGAAATGGAACGTGTTCAGTTTTCAAGACGGTAGAATCCAATCACTTTTGGATTTAAATTCTTGTTCGGCTTCGGAAAATGTAGAATCGAGATGTGGTACCGTTCTTCTGTTTCAGTGAGAAAGATACAGCATGTCAGATCTAATGACACGAATTACGATTACTTAATTCTGAAATATCTAAATCTGTTTGAGGGAAGTTTTGACTTCATGGTGGTGGTGGGTGAGATATTAAAATTTATATTCTAATTAAATATGTAATTTTGGATTTAACCCTCTAAACAATAAACAATAATGTTCAGCTATTACAAATATAACGCTATTAAACTATTTATTAACAAAAAAATATCAAATATTATAAAAAAGAATAGAAAAGAAGAATGAAAAGGCATCAAAATAAAAGTGATAATTTTTCAATTCTAATTTACTTTTAGTATTTTTTCAAATTGAATTGGATAATTGGTTTTTTTAACTATTTAAATAAATTTAATGTTAAAGTATCAAAGTTTAAACAGTTCGATCTCATAGTTTATTTTTTTAATAGTTGGTTTTAAATTATAATCTTTTAATTAGAACAACTTAAATTGTTGATTATTTTAGTTTGAATATTGAATTTCTTAATGCTAAAGACATTGAATATCAATGATCCCTTAAATGTAGGTAGCTGTCAATAAATTCACAATGTTATATTTGTAATCTATTAAAGGTATCCCGTTTATATATTTATTTTTTGTCTTATAATAGTTTGATTTTTTTTTTAAATGCGGAACTCTCCGTCTAAAACAATAGTCTAGAAACCAACGCATAAAATGACAGATTCCGTCGAAAAAACGCATATAGAAAAACTCAGGACCCGTCTGTTAATTTTGTGGGGTTAGAAAATAAATAATCAGAGAAGTTACTTGATAGTCTAAATTTCAAAAGTGAAAGAATAAAAAAGTGGCAAATCGTAAAATAGAAAAGTGTTTACAGATATATATTTACCCACTTTCATCGTATAATGTAACATTTGTTAATTATGCATCCGACAAATCTCTCGAATACAATGTAAAATCAACCATGATACTATTACTAATGCGCTGCACATGTTTACAAACATACAAAGTAAATATAAAAACTACCTGCAAATGTAGTAATGCGGTGCAGCAGAATAATATATGAAAAAGAAAAACTATGGTTTTGCAACACGTGGACACAGATGGCGTGACAAACTGTACACACGTGGCTTCCTTTCTTTATCTATTTTCTACCTGTTTGGCAATTCAGATTTGCTACACTAATTTATCTGTTTATTTGATTTTAGCTAAATATTTTCTTTATCCCAAATTTTTATCATTCTAGATTAAAAATACTCACTCATCTCTGCCGCAACATTTTTCCGCCGTGCAAGACCGTCCGACAGATAGCAAACGAACAGCTGAATTAGTGGACTGTTAATTTTATATGGTTTACTTTCTCGTTTTGGTTTGCAGCAGTTATTATATTAGATGTCGAAATTTACCGCTATTATATTAAAGAGGGGTTGTTGAATAGCAGTCGAAGATTTTTTAAAAAAAAAATCGATAAAATAATAAAAAAAATATATATTTCTTTTTTTATTTTTAGGGCTGGTTATAGCCAAAACTCTTTATTATATTAGTTTTGTTTTTGTCTTATTTTTGTTGTTTGGTATATTCTGTGTTTACTTTTACCATTGTTATTTGATTCTTTTGATCTGGTGACCAGTTTAAATTATATCTTACCAAACTTTGGTTTCCACAACTGCAGAATCTAACGTGTTCAGTTATTAAGACTGTGGATTTAAATTCTTACTATTCGGTTTTGGAATTTGTGGAATCCAATCCTGCGTTTGGATGTGGTATCGTTGTTCTCCTACAGTGAAAAAGATACTACAACATGTCAGATCTCATAACACGAGAGGGATTTTTTATTTTTATAAGGTTGACTTGATGAGAGAAAAATATATATTCTAATTAAATATGTAATTCTCAATTTGACTTATAAACAATAAATTTTTAGATATTACAAATAAACGAAATTTATCTATTATGAAAAAGAATAAAAGAAAAAGGGAAAAAGCAACAAAATACAAGTAATAATTTTTCAATAAATTGATTATGCTAAAACATTGAATACCAACTATCCCTTAAATGTATTTAGGTGTCAATATATTAGTACACCGAATTAGATGTCAACTACCACGATTCCACATTATTATAGGTATTCCTTTTATACATTTATTTTTTCATAATGGTTTGTTTTGTCTCTTAGTTTCCTGTCGTAAATAAATAGTTAGAGAAGGTACTAGAATCTCTGAATTTGAAAAGTGAAATAAATGTGGTTTAAATTTCTAATAATCCGTATTACTTTTTATAACTTGTAACTTTTGCGAAAAAACTAAAATAAAACCATGATACAAAGTGTTTTATTTTGAACGACGAACTATATTCTTCTATTTTTTTGACGTTGTAGGTAAATTGGTGAATTATTGTTAATTATAGTTCTTGAAGTATTAAACTAATTTCAGATCCTGTTTTAGTATTGTTTAACTGAATTCTATATTTTGGTCATTTTGGTGTGGGCTATTTACATGAATCTGTAAAATGATAAGAAAAAAATTAACTCACATTTTGTTTGTTAAGTCGAGTTATCAATTTATTCACGGTCGGATTTTTAAGATTATTGAAAATTTTAATTTTTGTTCGTTAGAATCCTCGTTCTTCCAACACAAATTTAAAGATAATAGAGTTATATTTTGTCAAAAAAAAATACAAGTGTGAGTTGTATATTTTTAGTTTTTTTTTATTTCATGGCATTTTTCTATCTCATAAACAAAACATATAATCGAATTTAGATTAAATAAGCTTAAAAAGTATGCTTGAAAGGCTTATTTGTATTTGTCCATTGTAGTCATCTTAGTGCTTCAAACTATGTAGAACTAAAATAAACAAACAAAGATTGCTAGTGTGCCATAAAAAAATAGACCGATGATGTTTACCACATCCAAGCCAAAACAGAGAGTGACTGAACCATTTCGGGTTTAAATTTCCACAAAAATAAGTTGTGCCAGTATTTAGAGTGGTCGAAACACTTAATGACCTAAGTGCTACCGAAAAGCACGAAGATTATCATTCGAAGTAAATGAATTGTCCTAAATAATGTGGTTCATACCTGCTAGTCAAGTGCACATTATTTGACATGTAGCATTTATTAAATAAACAATTATGAATTTGACACTGTGTATTACAAACATGGAAAATTTTGTGTGCATGATCGTTAGTGATGATAGTTTTTTAGTCATTCGATTGTATGATCTAGATCAATGATATTCACAATATGTAGAAATAGTTTGAAATATTTGTTAGGTATTAAATCAACGAATGATAAAAAAATTACTTATCATTTTAGCTAAATTCTCTAATTTTGTTTTCTCGTAGTCTGAATCTCTCATCTTATCTTATTCATTAACCCTGATTCTGATAATTGCGACAGAGACAGTCAAAATGAATGTCAACCCCTCTCATTTGGACAAGTATTTCGTGGTTATTCCAGAATGGTTGAGGAAGAGTCTCACATTGTTTTCAAAGATATTGAGTTAAATTACATTATAATATTCAAAGATGAGGACTTCTGATGGATCGTTGCGTCCTACAAAAACGTTGTAATTGATAGTTCTAAAGATTTTTTAGTGAATTTATCTGTCACGGTGATATTCGTATGCGTATATCAGTCACACCAATAGTCCTCGTGGTGTCCTTAAGAAGATTAAATATTTTCTTGAAAAAGACAGAAAACTAAAAGCGCAATAAAAGTTAGGTATGCAAACCTTCTTGAGGAGAGTTAGAAAATGAGTAATAATTATATGACAAATTATTATGTTTAAAAATTGATGCATATATAGTATATTCAAGGGTTGATAAGATTTTATGGCCAGACTATAGATATAAAGCTTTTGATGATATAAAAGAATAGTAGTTTTGTTACTTGTATTAGCACAACCCGATTGAAATCCTAGCATTTCTTTGATTTAATCTAATTTATCCATAGATATCATAGGCTCTTCGAGAGCCATGAAATGTAATTTTATGTCTTTGAGATTGATTTGATGTTTCTTATTGATTTTTTGTTACCAACTCCTCTAATTTTCTAGCTTAAAATTTGACTGTCATTTAAATATTGAATTTAGGGTTTTAGACGATCCCTTAAAATGTATTACTTTGGCGGTGAATGATCTTTTTATTTGTTTCATCTTAGTATTATTTGTATTCTTATTAAACATTTGATTTTATTTCTTTTATATCAGCAGGTTTACCAAAAGTTAGGGAGGAAGGAAGACTGCTAGTAAATGTTGGTTTAGGAGAATCAATAACTATTTTTTTACTAACAAAATCCTTGTTTAAGGTAAAATAGTTTCCAAGCTTTATTGTTTGAATGACTTCAATTATTTTTGAGTTTCTATCCTCTATGGAGATTGAATTTTACTGTATAATTATCTTACTATCATCACTATCCAATATGTCATTAAGAATTTTCTTTTTTATTACCGGTGAGATTCTTAAAGTTTATTTATTGTTATATGTTGATGGAGAAGAAAGGAGAGGTTTCATCCTTTGGAGGATTTCTAAGTTTAGACTTCTAAACCAACTAATTTGAATCATATATTGAATGAATCGCAAATCGATGATAGACAGTTCTTTCAGAATTATTAGCTTTCATAATTATAGATTTATTTTTAGGAACCCATGTTTCATTTTAGGGGAGGGCTTTTGTATTAGATTGACTTTTGTAAGATGAGCTATTTTAAGAACTAATTCGGTATCCTTAGAGGCCTAGATATCATTGGTAGACAAAATTTTCTAACACTCAAGGGTATTGTGTCCAATGTGATGCCAGTTAAGGCAGTATGAGAGCATATCTTCATAGATAACGTCGAGCCATAAACCTTATTGGTATCTAAATTCAATCCAAATCTTTTGAGTGAGAGGTTTATAGACGTCTAATATAACTATTGATTTACATTAATTAAATTTGGCTTTGTTTCTAATATAAACCCAGATAGATAACGACCTCCCCAATGATTTATCAATATTATGAATTATGTCATGGTTGTACATATACTCATGAATGTTTGGGAAGGTAACACAAACATGAGTTAAGGATGATCATATTCTACACTTACTTAGAAGTCCATTTTAAAAATCATAGGAAGTATTGGCCTATACACCAGACATTACACTTCCATATCTTCCTAATATCTTCAAATATATCTAATTTTATAAGTATATGTCTTGGGGTCCTAAATAGAAATATTCAAAAGCTCATAAAAAATTGAAATCTTCCAGGAATTTGTATATAATATACGATTGAATATCCAAAATCTGATATGGATAGCAAAGTCTTATATCAAATAAGACGAACAATAATAAGAAATCACATGTTTAGTCATTAAGTTTAACTCTATTTATAAAGGTACAAAATACATTTCATTCAATCTAGAAATGTATTATATTATTAATAACAAACTAGATCTTACAAAAATCTGAATAAGATCTTATCTTTAAGAATTAAAAATATAACAATATATTGGTAGTAGTAATAAATTTTATTTGTTCATTACCTATTCATTAATGCGATCTTATATATATTGATCTTTTAATGACTTGGTCAAATCGAGTTTTGATTAATTCACCAAATGGTTTTTTATTGAATGAGCTGAATATACTTTAATTTTTTAGTTGGTTGAATATTGTAAGCCAAACCACTTAAATTATTATGACAAAAACTAATTTGTGTGACTGAGTTTGTTGATTTAGTTAGAATTATGGGCCGAAATTTTAGTTTATTCTCCTTCGCTCTTTCCTATATCGATCATGCGCATCATGTAGAGAGTTTACCAGAATCATTTATCTCTGGCGGTTGAGATACTCTTTTATCGCCTACCTTTATGTGTAAACCAACATGCTCCATATTTCAAAGCCTATAACAATTCAGTGCATGTGTTTTGGAAGGTTTTTTCAATTTATTGTTTGCTTTTACTGGTTTCATGACATCATTGTTAGAGATATAAGGCCTAAGCCCATTAGCCCGTATAGTTTATCTCATGTTAAAGATATACGGGCGAATGGGCTTAGGCCTTATATCTCTAACAATCCTCATATGACATTTTTATCCCCAATTACTACCTTTCACAATCTTTGGCTTCATAGTATAACATGTCTTACTAATACGTTTCTAGTTAGAAACGAGATAAAGTTTAGTATCAGTTCCATCGTTGCAGTTTTTTTTTGTCTCGGTGGTGACTCGTGCTTCGATCGGTTGACTCTTCCTCTGTTTCTATAAAATCAGTTTGTGTTGTCTTCCAACTTGCATTACTATGGCGTTGTACCTCTTAATTAGTGTGATTTCTCCACATTTTGATTCATGATCAGACCTTTTTTGTGGTATTTGTACGATTTTAACTCCCTAAATTCTTGTGTTTTTTGGGATTTTCATGTATGATAGTTAATCCCATGGTATTTAATATCTTCCCTAATGTTTCAGTTCGATCGCCAATGATTAGATTTTTATATTGTCTCTTCTTCTGTATTTTTTTTCAGGTTGTGGAAGACCTTATAAGCCACTTATGATATTGCGATAACGTTGATCGTGTATCTTCTCCTCCAAAAATCTCAGCAGTTTGAGTTCTTTCGACCGTGTTATTAGATCCAAATGTCTAATCATTTAAATAGGCGTCTAATAAAACTTTTAACAAATTCTTTTTCTAGTTCAAATAAATGATTTTCGAGTAACCACACTTATTTATTCAACTTTCGCGTTTTGTACCTCTCTAAATATATTTTAATTTATAAGTGATTGATTACAATTACATGTTTTTATTAATTTATATACAAATGAAAGTTTGTTAATATGTATTATATAGTTTTTATGTATTATAATCTCTTAAACTAATGTATTTTATTTTTATTTTCGAAACAAATACATATTTACCCACTTTCATCGTATAATGTAACATTTGTTAACCATGCATCCGACCAGTCTCTCGAATACAATGTAAAATCAGCCATGATACTAATGCGCTGCACATGTTTACAAACATACAAAATAAATATAATAATATATACACAGATGGCGTGACAAACTGTACACACGTGGCATCTTTTCTTTATCTATTTTCTACGTGTTGTGCAATTCAGATTTGCTAAACTAATTTATCTATGTATTTTATTATAATTTTAGCTAAATATGTTCCAAAATATAACAGATGCCAAATTTTTATCATTTCAGATTAAAAATACTTACTTGTCTCCATCCGAACATTTTTCAATCCAGCAAGACCGTCCGACAGATAGCAGACAGATAGCAAACGAGATCTATTTAAATCCGGTAAATTAGTATCGAGAAGGTAACCGAATTAGTGGAATAATACATATTCGTGATAAAGATCGTGTTTTTACAAATGTTTTTGTCTAAATATGTAATATTGTGTAGTTTAATTTGTAGTCTTGGTTTGCGAACTATTACATTAAATTAAAAGTTTATTTTGTCCGCCTAGCGGCTAATAGTTCTTATAAATTTTTTTAATAAAATAATAAAAAAAAAATATTTTTTCAACTGTTATAACCAAAACTCTTTATTATATTAGATTTGTTTTTGTCTAATTTTTGTTGTTTGGTATATTCTGTGTTTACTATTTCACCGTTGTTATTAAAACCAGGGACCAGCTTAAATTATACCTTCCCAAACTTCGGTTTCCAAAACAGTGGAATCGAACGTGTTCAGTTTTCAAGACTGTAGAATCCAATCACTTTTGGATTTAAATTCTTGTTCGGTTTTGGGATTTGTGGAATCCAATTATCGTGCGTTGAATGTGGTGTCGAATGTGGTGTCGTTCTTCTGTTTCAGTTAGAAAGATACCACATGTCAGATCTCATAACACGAGGGATGTTTGATTTTTATGAGCTTAACCTGATGACTGATGAGATAAAGATACATATTCTAATTAAATATGTAATTCTCGATTTAACGCGTAAACAATAATTTTTAGATATTACAAATAAACGAAATTAAACTTATTTATTAAGATAAATAAGTATCTATTATGAAAAAAAAAGTAAAAAAAGGAAAAGCATCAAAATACTAGTATAATTTTTCAATGAATTTATTATGCTGAAAACATTGAAATGCATGTAACAAACATTGAATATCAATTGACCCCTTAAATGTATGTAGGTATCAATATATTAGTACACCGAAGCTCTTAAATTAGATGTCAACTACCAAAGATTCCACAATATTATATTTGTAAATTATTATAGGTATTCTTATTATATATTTATTTTTTCATAATGTTTTGTTTTGTCTGTTAGTTTCATGGAGTCGAAAATGCATTTAAATATATAGTAAGAGAAGGTACTAGAGAGTCTGAATTTCAAAAGTGAAAGAATAAAAAAGTGGCAAGTCGTAAAATGGAGAAGTGGTTACTTTTTATCATCTTTTGTATTTATTGGGGTCATAAATGCATTTCAAACATTTCAAATAGTTATGATTTCGGTTAATTATAAATGTTGGGTAGTAATTTATATATTAAACACTTTATTCTTTACTTAAGATCATGTGGTTTAAATTTTTATAATCCGTATTATTTTTTACAAAAAAAATAGCTTTTGTGAAAAAACTAAAATAAAACTATAATGCAAAGTGTTTTATTTTCAAACGAGGATTTAAGAGCATCTCCAATAGAGTAAGTTTATGGGTCTAGATAGCAGATTTGAAGATTACTCGTCAATTTTTTTTCCCATTCTTTTCAACATATAATTTATTAGACTAGTTATATTTACTTGCTTAATTTTAAGTGTGATAGTTACCAACTATCTATAATTATTTCTTTTTTTTTTCTCTTCCACCTGCTAAATAAAAACCTACCTTAATTATACAATAGCTATTCGATTATATGATAATCTAAAACTTTACAAGATCAAAATCTTAGGTATATTTACCAAATTTTAGAGTAGCGGTTGGGGATGCTCTAATATTTCTTTTATTGACTTTTTGACGTTATAGGTAAATTGGTTAAATTATTGTCAATTATGTTTATGAATTATTAAACTAATTTCGGATCTTGTTTTAGTATTGAATTTTATATTTTGGTCATTTTATGTGTGCTATTTATGTGAATTTGAAATATGATAAGAAAATATTTAGTTGATTCATACCTTGTTTGTTAAGTCGAATTAACAAATCAATCATAGTCGTATTTTTAAAATCTTTGAAAATTATTGTTCTAATTTTTGCTCGTTAGAATCCTCGTCAGTTAAACACAATCTTAAAGAAAATAGAATTATATTTTGTCAAAAGAAATATAGTACAAGTGTGGGTAATATATTCTTGTTTTTTTATTTCATGACATTGGGTATCTCATAAACAAAACTTATAATCGAATTCATATTAAGTAAGCTTCAAAAGTATGCATGAAAGGTTTATTTTTATTTTTACAGTGTAGTCCTCTAGTGCTTCAAACCATTAAGAACTAAAATAAACAAACAAGGATTGATAGTGTGCCATAAAAAACTAGAGTGATGGTGTTTACTACGTCCAAGCCAAAACGGAGAGTGACTGAACCACTAAAGGTCCGAAACACCAACGATGAGTATAACCAACATTTAGAGTGGATGAACCACTTCATGACCTAAGTGCTACCAAAAAGCACGACGATTATCATACGAAGTAAATGAATAGTCGTAAATAATAAGGTCTGTACCTGCTAGTCAAGTGCAACATTATTTGACATGTGGCGTTTATTAAATAGTCAATTACGAATTTGACATTGTGTATTTCAGACATGGAAAATTTTGTGTACATGATCGTTAGTGATGAGGGTTTTTTAGTCATTCGATTGTATGATCTATATCGATGATATTCACACTATGTAAAATAGTCTGAAATGTTTGTTAGGTATTAAATCGACGAATGATAAATAATTACTTATCACTTTAGCTAAACTCTCTAATTTTGTTTTTCTCATTGTCTGAATCTCTCATCTCATCTTTTTCCTTTGCCCTAGATCTTATTTAAGACTTAACTTTTTTATTACAACTGAAAATGGAATACAAGTTTATGTGCATTGCTCATGACTCTGATAATTACGGCTAAGACATTAAAGATGAATATCAACCCCTCTCATTTGGAGAAGTATTTCGTAGTTCTTCCAGAATGGTTTGAGGAAGAGTGTGACGTTGTTGTCAAAGATAATGAGTTAAATTACTTATAATATTCGAAGATGAGGACTTCCGAGGGATCGTTGTGTCCTATGAAATCGTTATAATTGATAATTCTGGAGATTTCTTAGTGAAGTTATCTGTCACGATGATATTCGTATGCGTATAGTAGTCACAATAATGTTCGTATGAGCGTATTTTAGGGAGAGAAATGAAATGCTTATAGAGAGAAAGAGACAAAAAGAATAATGGAGTAATGATTTACTTAGTATAAGTAATAAGTGCCTAATTTACACATTTATCCCATCTTATGTGAGAATATTAATCTTAAACATAAATATTAGTTATTACACAAAAAAACATCAATATTACATACTTGTCAAATTTATATCCAATACATTTTACATCAAATTAACTTATTTATTTTTCTGATTTTCCTTATTCTTCACAATAATAAACGTTATTAATATTGTCATGGTAGAGGTTCATGGAATCAAATTAGATATATGCAGCTCAACTAACATCTTATTCAAAAGTAGTTATGATAAATTAAATAAATAACACTCGAATGTTAAATAATCAGTTAAAAAGTACTATCTCGTTGCCTTGTACCCCTCAAGAGGTTTCTTGGGTTGAATAATTCTGACCATGATTCATTTAGGGTCATTCACAATTCTTTTAAATAGTCAAAGCCTTTTGCTCCAAGTATACATAAATCTCATTCAGAATTTGATCCAATACAAATAGAACTAAGTATATGCGTATAAAATCTATGGTTGGGTCAAAACTCTATAAAAATGATGGTTTTAGTGCAACCACAAATTTATATATTTTTACCAAACAATATGGGCTCCCCCACGATTGTCGGAGCATCTGAAATTTTCCTAAACAAACTAAATGTTATTACGTAAGATAATATTTACCTTTGATAGTAAAAAATAAAAAATCAATATTATTCAAACTTCAACCATATTACACCAATTATTTTAGCAGACACTCTTGTACTATTTTCTCTCAGTAAGTTATTATTATTATCTTCAATAGAGGTTTTAGTCGATAAAGTTTTTATAAGGCATGAGTAGAAATAATATCAAACCAATATAATTTTTTAAGTTATATTATATTGGAAAAATTACCTATGTCTAACAACACACAAAGGTTAAAAGTAAAGCAAATACAAAAATTTGGCAACACACAAGGATCGATAGCAAAATGAATATCAAAGGCCTACACTCAAACTAAGAGGAATTATATAAAATACTTGCAAATCCCAAAGGCTCATAAAAAGACCTCATACACTTAGATTAAATCATGAATCATTCGAAATCATAACTAATATTATTCTTATTTATCCATTATTCTATTTTTTTCACTATTATCTTCATTATCTTCAATTTATATATTATCTTATACTCTAGAGTTTTAAAGAAATTAACCTAAAACATGGTAGATCAATTTATGGAAAATAAACTTTTCATGTCAACAGTTCAGTTATTGTATTTAATTTTTTTATACAGTTCATGCACTTAAGTTCCTGCATAATTACTGCACTTAAGTCCTTGCATAGTTACTGCACTTAAGTCTAACAAATATAAATAACTTAACATACATGAAACAAACAACACCAAATTTATGTGGTTTATATTATGGAACTATCTTACATTTATAAACAACATATCTAATTTTATGGATAGAACAATTAAAATGAATTATAAAAACATAAAATACAAAAAACAAACAACTATACATTATCCAAAACTTCTTTAAACAGATTATCAAGTTTTCAGTGGTATATCTTAACTTTCAGTATTATCTCAGAAAAAATACCTCATACACATATATTAAACAATGAATCATTCGAAACTATAACTAATGTTATTTTTTTTTTATTCTTATCTCATTTATCTTCAATTCATATATTATCTTATATTTTTGCCTTAAAAAACAACTTACAACTTGGTAGATCAATGTATATAAAATAAAAAATTTAGGTGAATAGTTGAGTTATTGCATTTAAGTATTTGTACAGTTCATGCACTTACGTTCATGCACAATTAGTGCACTTAAGGCATTGCATAACTAGTGCACTTAAGTTCTAACAAATATTATGAATTTAACATATATGAAACAAACAACACCAGATTTACATGGTTCAAATTATGGAACTATCTTACATCCGCAAAAAACACATATATATATTTATATAATGAATACGTAAAATGAATAACAAATATTGCTCGATGTTTGAGGAATTCTTATTTTGAATTGACCACCAATGAGAGTCTCAGCAGATCTACCTTCAGATATTCTGAACTTTGTAAGAATGTTGTATATGTATTCTTTTAAAAATAATCATATATAACATCTCTATTTGTTCATCTTAATGTATATTTCTATAAGATTGTTAGTTTTCCCAATATTATTTATTTGAAATTATCCCTTAAGTTTGGTCTTCACAATTCTAATCCTCATTATATCTCTTCCAACTATAAATATATCATCAACATACAATAACAACTTAAGAGTCTAGCCACAATTGATTTGGTAACATCTTCTCATATAATTGATTCAATTCATGAAAGAGCCATATCTCTTATTCCACCATCTTGATTACTCTTTCGTCTCATATAATATGTTCATATCAACATTTGTGATCAAATCGTACACCAATAAGTTATAAAACCTCGTGAACGTATATACGTAGAGAATCGGGTTACAAAAAGTAGTGATCAGTCTTAGGTTTAAATATGCGTGCTTTGCATATCACGAAGCGCTGGTTTGAGTCCAACTCATTACAAAGGAATATATCAAAGTCTAAAACTATAACCTAGCTTTGGAGGATTACATTTCAATCCAAACCCGAAAACCTACATATTTTTTTATAAAATATTTTTTTAATCGAAACAAATCTTTATTTGAAACTTCTTAGGAGCAAGGTGAGCAGATTAAGATAGCCGCAATGCATAACTAAATGGAAATAGAGGATGCAAATATACTAGATTATTGTAGGGGCCCGACCTAACTCGAAAGTTTTCCAATCTCCCCATACCAATAAAGGTATATCACTATCAGATGGATGCGTGAGTATAAAATATTTTATTTATTTATGAAGCTCTATTCTGATAGGTGATTAGGAGAATGAAAGGAAAAACGATTGATCATTCAGAAGACTCGGAGACCCTAGTGGTGCCAGTGAGCACTTTCTGTATTCGGAATGGTTGTTGTAGAATACGTTCATACTTGAATCCTTCAGCGATGATGCTGTTTAGCTTAAGACCATATTGATACCTTATCTATTTTCATTGAAATCCAAACTAGTATATAAAAATCTAATTCCACACTGATTCTATTATAATAATCAAAACTTGAATCAACCCAAAAACTGAAACCTCCATATCAAGATTTAACTTATGCCCCAATTAAAACTTCTATACTAATACTTAACTTCATGACAAAACTAAATTCAATTTTGAAGCTGAACTTGAAACTCTTTTTGATTTTTACCTCATACATTTTAAAATAAAAAACTAATTATTTTTAAATTTATCTTCCATATCTATAATAAAAAAATCATTAATAAATTTCAAATTTAACTTTTATATAATTATTTGATTTTGACTAAAACCTAAATTTTTATTACATTATATGTTGCAAGATAAAAAACACTCATGAATTATAAATCTACTTCTAATGTTATTATTTAAAATTTAATTAGTAACAGTGGCGGAACCAAAAATTAAAATAAATGAGAGGAGAGATAAAAACAATTTCATAAAATTCATTGAAAGTTTTAGCAACCATTAGATGAGAATTGATTACGACGATTCATCATATTTTGGAATCATCGTAAAATAGTTCCATTATCATCTTCTATACAAATGTATCTCTCATTGTAAGGTCCATTTGAAATGTATTCTCCAGAAATTTTATATCTAACATTAATATCAAATTTTTTAATACGCTGACGTGGTCCCGGATCACTCATTATATCTTTCTTCAAATAAAATTCTAAATTATCAACGTTAAATCTTGACACAGGGACAATCATATTAAGAGTAGTCACGCTATTATAAATCGGACTACTTGAAGAACCAACACTACTCTTAAGTTTTTTAGCAAAGTAACGCTCCGTTAATATCAAAGTAATGCTATTATTTTGGGACATAATCCTTTTGCTAAAACGTCGAATAATTATGAAGATGCATTAATAATAATTTGAAATTACTATCACAAAAAAATTTATTTTTTTTATTGTTTTATTTATAAAAAATATAGTTGTTAAGTATCTAGACCATAAATATTAAAAGTTAAATTTTAATTGTAAAACTAACTATAAATACTTAAAAAACCTTTAATCCTTAAAAAATGAACAAAAAAAATCTAAAATAAGAAAAATTTCGAACCATGCGATATCGTATCAAACAATAAAAAGAGTATTCGCTATTTTTCTTCTAATTAAACACTTCTTTAATATTTGTGCAATGCTTATGGACCAAAGATGGAGGAAAAACAAGCTGAAATGGTCTGATTTATTTCACCTAGAACGACGACTAATTGGAACAATTAGTTCTAAAACAAAGTCTCCTCTTCTATGGCGGTTGATTTCAGACCTATTGCTCTATGCAATGTTGTCTACAAAATCATTTCTAAAATTTTAGCCAATAGAATTAAAGATTCTTTCTCATATCTAATTGACAATTCTAACGCGGGTATAAATATCTCTAGTAACATACTTCTTTTTTCAAGAACTTTTGCGTGGCTACCACGCTAAAGGTAATGGTAAAATAGTCACTCTTAAAATCGACCCGATGAAAGCCTTCGACAACGTCCGTTGGCACTTCATTCTCGACATTCTTGTTACGATGAATTTCTCTGAAAAGATGATCACTTTGATCATTAATTACATTTCCTTGCCTACCTACTCCATTATCATTAGTGGTGATATCCATGTTTAGTGTACTTGTTTTAGTACATAAATTTACCATGTTTGACAATAGAGAAATGCATGAGGAGACTTATGTGGTTTTTTATGTTATTTGTATACTTTTTTATTTCATTTTAATGATTTTTTATAAGAAAAATAATAATTGGAACCTATAGTGGTCTTTACTTCCGCGACTAATAAAAAATCTTATTTTGAATATTATTTATATTAGTTTTAATATTTCAGCTGTTGTATACTATTCAAAATAATAAATTTCAAGATTATATTCGGTATTATCCTTTACTAACTTTTTTTTCTTTTTCTAATAGCATGTCTCACTAAAATAATAGTGGTACTAAATTCAAACTTATCATGGACGTTACTATTCGGAAACTCTTTAAAAAATTGAATCTACTTCCACCTAACATCTTACAGAATAAAATCTTATTCATAAGTGTCATATTTATTTTCGTTTATTTTCAATTTCACTAAAATTTCAATGTTTGTTTCTTTTCAAATTTAATAATAACATAAGAAAACTCGTTCTGACTTTGAAGTGTGTGAATTCGTTATTTTAAGTTTGAATACAAATTTAACAGAAATATACAAAATATTTATGGCAAGGCAATATGGTCCGTAGATTGACATAGAAATCATAAACCGTGGTGGGTCCACGTAGAGTTACTGAAGTTAGGGTGTGGGTTTGGGTGGCAGCACCCTCCCATTACGTTTAGCTCTTACAAAAATAGATTATGATTGTAGAGGGCCCACTTTCCACGTGAAGGCTGTCTGTTTTTCCATGTCAGCAAGAGGATTTGGTTAAAAAATCGCTTGTAATCTCCTCCCAACCAATCACCTACTTAATCCCACGTGGGCACTTCCATCTTACTTTGATATGATCAACTCATTACAGCTAATTGCATTATTAACACTTCAATTTTTACTATTATTATAATCTCACGCACTACTCATTTCGAATTTTAAAACTATAATGGGACAATTTTGACTCCATATTTGACCCACTACTTTTGTTATACCTACCCTTTAGTCTTGTACACATTTTTAGGTTGTTTCAAAACGTCGTAGTTTCTTCATCTTCTCTTTGTCTATATATAGATTTATATTAGACACAGAGGAGAAGAGAGATCATAAGAAGCAAAACATAAAACAGTACATGATGAGTGATAGCACCGAGTCTGCTGCATCTTATATCCGACTGGTAATCTAATCTATTAATTGTTCTTAATATCAAATTCATCTTTAGTTTATAAATATTAATATTTTGGTATATATGCAGGTTCACCGTTTGATAGAAGAGTGTTTGTTGTTTAACATGGACAAAGAAGAATGTATGAAAGCTTTATCGGACCATGCAAACATTCAACCTGTTGTTACCTCCACAGGTTTATATATATATAACTTCATTTACTTTTTTTTTATGTATATATAAGTCTAAAGTAAGAATCATGTTGCTTAAATTTACTTTTTTTGGTTACAGTAACTTTTTGGATATATAGAGATTTTAATCTTGGTTTGTGATAAACATAAAAATAAATATAGTGGTATGTATTTGTACCAATTTCAGTGTGGCAGGAACTGGAGAAAGAGAACAAGGAGTTCTTTGAGTCTTACTCTAGGTGGAGGAGCAGACAAGAAGAAGGAACAAGTGATGATAGCATCAGCATGCAGAGTTCAACTTCCGAGAATTCTCCTCCTACAGCTGCACCTGCACATGATGGTAATAATGATGATCATGATCAGATGGACCACAAGACTAGTTAAAAAACCACAGCTTTAGATTTGTTCCATGTCTATTGCTGTAATCGTTTCTAAATCTTATCTACAGACTGTGTTAGACTATCAGTGTATTTTGAATAATGAATGGAAAATTAGATAGTGCATATGGTTTGGTGGTCATCAGATGAATGATTTTAGGGTTTCAAAATATTCTGTTTATTTTAATTTTATACTATATTGAATTATAAATTAATGTCACAGTTGAAATTCGTTGGAAATGGAGATCATGTTCAGTTTATATTTAATGTCAAACTTATATTTGATTTGTAAGGGTAATGTAAGAAAGCATGTTAGCACCGCAGAACAATGTTGGTTTTATAAATATAATTATTTATTCTACTCTCATTTGAAAGATGATCTGCTTTTAATGTTACTCATAATATTTGTTTCGGAGAATATGGCAAATCAATATTATGAACAGTAATTAACTACAAATAATTAATATAAAAAATATATTAACCATTTATCAAACCTTATTTACAGTAAAAAATCTCAAATATGGCGGGGTTAAAAATTTCGACCATATAATTGTAGAATAAATAAATTTGTGATCAAAATGTCATGCAATTTTTTTTTATAATTTTTGTTGTTTGATCTATTTTTTATAAACATTTTTTAATTTAAAAATGTCATTTTGCGTGGTTTACATAAGTTTTTTCGATTTGTATTTAATTTATGATTCTCGGTTCATAGCTAACCATTGTTTTAATTATTTTTTTGTCCATTGTTATTGTTGACTAATTCCCTATTTTAAATTTTTATATATTTATTTTTTATTTGTTTCTCTAAATTTTTTGTTAATAATATTTATTTTCTAAAATTAAATATTATTAACAAAATATCAAAAATGAATTACTGCCAAAAAAAAATTGAAAAAACAAACATAAAATGAAAGTCTCTAGATGTCCCGTTAAACAATTACACACCCAAAATAATTTTAAAATGTGAAATTTCAGAACGTAAAAAGTTATTAAAAATAAAAATAAATATTTAATATGGCATAAAAAGAGCACAAAAAATTAGCGGTAATTTAGATACTTTGGAAAGTGTAATGCGGTCCAACTGATCAAGAGATAAGGAGCTATCTAGATATTACGTTCAGGCAGACCTGCATTGGTTATCCACTTTGACTAGATAAAATCTGCCCTTTGCTGACGTGTGCATTGAAAAGCACGTGGGCGCAGGATGACATGCCACGTTGCATACACGCGGCAACCCATCCTTTTTGTTCGTTTCTCTCTCTGGGTAGATCTCTATGCTTTCTCTAATTCAAGCACTGCAATAGTTTCGCTTTTTATTTTTGTTTTTGTTGTTTCATTTTGTTCGTATTTCTGATTTATCGTGCCATTCGATTTTTAAAATTTTAGTAAAAAAAAAGTTTTTTGATTTATTTTTCTATTTTTTTAAAAGAAGTGTTGGTCGCTTCGAATTTGAAAAGCGATTTTTTATTAAACATTTTTTATTTTATTTTAGGGTCAGACTAGAAAAAAACCACATTTTGATAGATTTCTCACCTTACTCCTTTTTTTAGAACTCAAACTTGAATTTCCTAATTTATTATTTTCACCATAACTAATTACAATCATGTCATTTACTCTCTAAAATTGTCTAGAATCTGAAAACCCCAAAAATTATCCTAAACCCTAACTATTTAATACCCTAAAACAAATATTTTACAACCAAAATCCATAAAAACCGATTCCGTTTTTAAAAGTGTGATTTTGGCATGCTTTTAGGCTTTGTTTTCATGTATTAATGTTGTAGAATTGTTTGTTGCACGCGGATTTGTCGATTTGGCTTCGAGTTTGTTGCGACGAAACCTGCGTTGAGCCAAACCCTAGATCTATCTAAACACCACTATTTCCAACAAACTCGAAGCCAAATCGACGAATCCGCGTGTAACAAACAACTCTACAACATTAATTCATGAAAACAAAGCCTAAAATCATGACAAAATCATACTTTTAAAAACAGAATCGAAAAACCTAATATTGTACCACTTAAACACAACGAATCTTGAAATTTTTTTATAGTGGAAGGCTTGTATGGTTTATCTTAATGTTGTTATGGATTCAGATTTTTCAAAAATTACGCTTTGATTTTCGATAATTTTTTGTGCTTGAGAGGTTTTTAGAGAGATTGAAAGAAAAAGAAGAAAAAAATGGTGAAAGATTTATAAAATGCTTTTATACCTAGGTTTTCTAAAGAGGGGAAAATTTGTCCAAAATTTGGTGAGAGATCTATCAAATAGGTATAGGATCCAGCGGTGTAAGATCCATAAAAATGTGTAACTTTTTTAGCCTGACCCTTTATTTTATTCAAATATTTTATATTATTCAAATCAAATCTAATTATATTAAGATTTTATTTTATTTTAGAATAGTTATTTTATTTCCTTGTATTCTAATTTAGGTTTTTCAGAAGCTCTAATATAAAACTTCGTATCTCTTAAGTTATTTTAAGTTTGTGGAATAATATATTTTTTATCTCTAAAACTTTTAGTAATTTGTTATCCTTAGATTATGGTTTCATCATGTTATCTTTAGATTAAGTTTTCATCTATCGTTGCTTCTTCTTCTATTTCTGTTGCGTCATCACCATAAGAATTTAGTTTGGTTAAAACAAAAGAGAATTATAACTCTGAAATATCATAATTAAGTTCAAAATTATGATTTTTTCTTTCAAATTTAGAAAGTGAAAACTGTTGTAAGTGTCTTAAAAGTATATTAGTCAACACATTTTGATTTTTTTGGTTATGGAGTCGAAAATTTATTTACAATTTTCTTTTTCGACTTAACTTTGGCAATCTATGGAACTGAGTTAAAATATTGATTTTATTTAAACAGTTTAATTGTCAGATTGCCAAAAACTTACCAAAAATCATAACATTAACAAAAAAATTACTATATATTATGTACAATTATTTTACTGAACTGTAGTGGCGTAACCAAGACCAAAACAGTATTGTGTCCTAGTTAGTGTAGAAAAATCAAATAGTGACAGTTGAAGTTTAAATTTAAGACCTCGCGATTTCTACCTCTTATTTTCCCACTAGACTAGAATCTGTCTTATTATTTTTATACTTATTTTGTTATATACGGAAAAGAGTGAGTACATGACAGCTCCGTCCCTGCTCAACTCGCATATCACTAGGTGAGTCTAGTGAGATATTTTTTTTCTTTTTTTTACACTCATTTTTGAAAAAATTCTTATACTGTAACCATTTGTAGTGACACCTGAATTGAATTGAAGATTTGTGGATGGAATTTTTTATTTACTTTTTGACGATATTGAATATCTAAGTAATTTTGAAATAAATAATTAAAAAAAGAATAAAACATGACTTGACATGGAAGCTATTTATTTCTACCATATATATATATATATATATAATTTTATAGGTTTTCAATTATTTGGATTCCTAACTTTGAAAAAGCTTGATAGATCAAGAATAAAATGTGATTAGTTGATTAATGAATTGAGGATTTTACCATCAATCTTTCTTATATATTTTTTTATTTCAACATTAAAAATTGTATGGTCATCATTTCGCATCAAGATCCACAATTTTTATATAAAAGAAATCATGATTTATAACTTTGTTATTCATTTAAAAACATGATAAAATAAAAATAGTCATCTCATGAACAAAAATGTTTGACCGAGTATTAAAAGAGAAATATAATTATATTTTTCATTATTTGTCTTGAGAATGGTCGAAACCCAAAAAATTTAAAAAAATTACGTTATCATGAAGATATTTTAAACTGGGTAAGTTACTATTTAACCGAATGGAAAAGTCAAAAATAATCAATAATCATCTCGATTTTGAAGTTTATGAAAAAATACATGCAACATAAATGCTTCCAATAATAGTCATGAACACACAAATCACATACAAATCCATAATTAGTTACTTTAACCTTAAAAACTCCATATCTTTTAAACACTAACTCAAAAACATATTATAAAAACACATATATTCCAAAAAAATAAAAACTAACAAAACAAAATTCATAAGGGATAGTTGATGATTTGTTTTTCTATTTTCTTAATCAAATGATGTGTAATTACGCAACTGGAACACGATTACCTTTTAGCAACCAAAATGTATGATTCTATAACTGGAACACAATTGTTTTTCAGACTTATTTCCCAATCAAAGTCATATTTATGTAACTATTGTTTTCATGTTTAATGTTGTCTTATTTACGCAACTCATTTGCACGTAATTCTGCAACTAGACACATTTGCCTTTTTACAACCAAAATTCTATTGACACAACTATTTTCTTCTTATTTATGCAAATCATTTTCATGCAATTTTCCAACTAAAACACAATTGTTTTTCACAACCTAATTAAACGTAATTCTACAACTTGAATGTATTCCGTAACCCAGCTACACATAATTCTGTAACTGAAACACAATTGTTTTTAGACATATTTTGCAACCCAATTACACATAATTACGCGACTAAATTTTTTTAAACCAAATTCCAAAAAATATATTTACTGGGTCTAATTTTGTTCGTTTAAAAACACAAAACTAATGATATTTTTGAAGATATTTTGGAGCTATAGTTTTATAGATATGACAATTTTAAAAAAAAAATTAAAAAACAAGAAAAATAAAAGAGGTTAAAGGGTATTTTGGACTATCAGGTGGTTATAAATACTTTTAATTCAAAAACATATGGTTATTCTTATTTTATCAAATATTGGCTGGTTATTGGGAGATAAGTTTGATGATGGATGATTATTGGTATATTATTTTTTACTTTCTTTTATATATTTAAATATAATTTCAAAGATTTTCTATGTTAGTTGTTAAAAATTTGTAATAAGATAATTTATTAAATTGAATAAAAATAATCGTATCCACAAAAACCTAGGACCGATACGGTTAATTCAAAAAATAGGTGACAATACTGATACAAACGATATAATTAATTTGGTTGGAATGGAGGCATGGTAAGAAAGATATATAGTTTTATTTAAATTATCCTATGAAGACGGACGCTCAGAAAGGTTATCTAAATTCTCAATCGCCTTTTCTAGTGGAAAGGAACAATAGAGGAAGAGAGTGAGACCAAGCCGAGCAACTGGGAGAGTAAGTCATTCTCATATGTCAAGCTGAATAAATAAACTCAACATCAACAATAGATATCAACCAATGTCTTTTTATTTTATGTCGTTGGTAGGGTATAACGCACTAATCCGAGATCAACAAGTTTTCTGCTCACTTTCTGAATAGAATTGTTATTTTACAAAACAAGGTGTTAAAAATTAGAGAAAGAAAGTTCATTTTACCACGTAGTTTGTCGGTCAAACATATATTTTTATAATTAAACTTCTATATGATTTCATTTTACCATCATTTCATTTCTTTTTCTCTTTTTAGTCTAAGTTATATATGATTGAATCTCAAATTCATTCTTAGCATTAGTATATTAAAGTCCATGACTTATTTCAGGTTCACTTAGAACTTTGGAAACTATGGTAGGAGGTGTGATGTACATGCACCCATGTTTGTATGGTCGCATGATGATCTACGTGAATCAATATTGAAAGAACATTATACCAAAGCTGTACAATTAAGACCTCGATATGTTTCTATTCTGTTTATCGTATCAGCGATTATTGTTTTTGTTTCTTTTTTGGGGCTTATTCTTACTTTTCTTTGGCACATGGGGGTACAAATCGAAGGTATTTGGTTACCAAAAGGGATTGGAGTTTTAGATCCTTGAGAAATACCTTTGTTAATACCCTTATTCTCCTTTCGTTTGGATCTGTCCTTACTTAGGCTCATCGTGCTATACTCGGGTAGAAGAAAAAACGAGTAGTTTATGTTTCGGTAGTTATTGTTTTACCGGTTTTAGTATGTGATGAGTTTTAAGGAATGTAATGTTATCAAGCACCCTTGATTATTTTGGATAATATATATGGCTCTAACCTATTTTAGAAAATGGATTTCATGATTTTCATGTAATTATAGATACTCTTTTCTTGATCATATGTACTATTCGACAATATCTTGGTCATCTGACTAAAGAGGATCACATTTGCTTTGAAAAAGCTGCATGGTACTAAAATTTTGTAGACGCGGTTCGGTTATTCCTATTTATTTCTATCTATTAGCGGGGAGGTATATGAAGGAACGAAAGAGTGGATTAAAAATAAAATCTCAAAGATAAAAAGAGCCATGCTTTTCAAAAGAATTATTGTACATTTTCCAATCCCTTTTGGTTATCATATACAAAAACATCTCATACATTTCATAACATATTTTAATATATTTTAGAAAATAAATGAATACATCAAAAATATTATTACAGATCAAGTTCACCAAGAAATGAAGCGAAATTCGATCTTGACTTTGTTCATTTTAATTGTAATCAAATATGTTTTCTTGTCTTTTATTTCATTTATGAACAAATTTAAGAGAGTAATGGATTAAACTCATCCTTAACAACTACAAAATATATTGGCTTTATGTTGTGGAAGAAATGTTATACTCTATGTATGCTAGAAGACTTTTCGAGTTTATGGGGTATCATATAATATAAGAAGGCGTGATTATACCTTTCTCTTCCAAATTTATTTCGAGTAGCTAAATAAGCCAAATATTTATTTAAAAAGGTCATATTGAAAAGTCACTTACCATAGTTGGCATTTGGAGATGAATCATAACAGCTTTTCAATCCATCATTGGTATGGATGCAGCTTCGTATAATGGTATACATACCATCCGAAAGACATGAACATCGACCAATAATTATCTTAAAGTTATGGTGTAATCAATCCGGAACCATTTTGAACAAATTCGTTACAAAATTTATGTTGATATAAATATTTGAACCGTTTATGGCCCTGCACTTGAACCATTAATGCACGAACCTTATACTTTTTTTGTTGTTGTTAGTCATAGAGTTAAAATTGTTGTGAGAATATGGCCGAGAGTACACTTAACATGATGGAGATATACACAGGTCATAGACATATTACCTTTGAATTAAATAAGTGAGGCTTTCATAATATAAATAGTTGGACGTGAGAGAGATGATATCCGAATTCCATGCATTCGGTTAAGAAATCCCCGCCACCAGCTCCCATCCAAAAAGAGAGAGCGTCTAACATGGAAGATTTCTTGACCAAATTATATAAGGCGCGTTAGGGCTTTAGTTTTCAATAAAAGGCAAAAAAAAAAAGTGAGCTTAGAGAGCAACCTATTATGTTTTTCAAGCCCTTTTACTTTTTTATTTATTTTATTAGTAAATTTCTAGAGCCCCTCTAGAGTAGGGGTCTTCTGTTATCAGTAAAAAAAAGACATATAAAAAACTAATACTTTTTTATCTTGATTCTTTACTCATTTCATATTGGGATAGTTGTAGGAAATATCCGATAACCTTTTTTCCTATTTATTAATGATCTCTGACGATGAAGTCCGTTCTCGTGAAGCTATTTTGTAGAAATGGATTCTTATTCTTAGAGAGCAAATAACATTTCCTATTCTTAATCTTAATTATCAGTTTCTATGTTATTCCAAAGGACTAGAAAAATCAAAATAGCAAAAATATTGGATCATCTCAATAGGTTCAGAAAGCACACGTTTGATTTGGATCATCATAACGTACTTCTACAAATCCACTAAGAGGAAGGTCTTTTTATAATTGATAAGCCTTTAAACCATAATCTGCTGATATACGACGTGAAACCAGGTGATTAATGAAAAACATATTATATCATTTTTTAGAATCCCTAAAAAGAAACTCTTTTTGTCATATTATTGGTTGTGTTTTTTGTTTTAATTGTGCGTAACTTTTTCAAACTATACTCTTCTCTTCCAGAATTTTGATGATTCATTGAGTCTTATTAGGTGAGAGTACCCTCATAAATGTGTAATCTTCCAAAGAGTTGATATGTCGCATATGTGAGTCTTTGTTAGTTTAGCTCCACCCGTTGGCACCGATAACTCCTATTGCTTCAACTAATTCCCTCAAGATGTCCTCTTAATTTACTTCAACAACTTGCGAATGAAGAAAATTCTCTTGAGATATTGGTAGTATTTTAGAAGCTTCTAACACCTTTATGAGGGGGGGGGGATCGAACAAATCCTCTTGAACGTACATACGTAGATAATCGGGTTACAAAAAGTAGTGATCAATCTTATGTTTAAATATGTGTGCTTTGCATATCACGAAGCTCTGGTTTGAGTCCAACTCATTACAAAGGCATATATCAAAGTCTAAACCTATATCCTAGTCTCAGAGGATTCCATTTCAATCCAAACCCGAAAACCTACATATTTCTTTATAAAATATTTTGTTTATCGAAATAAATATTTATTTGAAACTTTTTCCTTTGGGAACGAGGTGAGAAGATTGAGAAAGCTGCAATGCATAACTAAATGGAAATAAAGGATGCAAAATATACTAGATTATTGCAAGGCCTGACCTAACTCGAAAGCTTTCCAATCTCTTCATACCAATATAAGTATATCATCATCAGATGGATGAGTGAGTATAAAATGTTTATCAAGATCTATTCTGATAGGTGATTAGGAGAACAAAATAAAAAATGATTGATCATTCAGAAGCCTCTAAAACCCCAGCGGTTCCAGTGAGAAATTTCTGTATTCGGAATGGTTGTTTTATAATAAGTTCATACTCGAATCCTTCAACGATGATGCTGTTTAGCTTAAGACTTTATTCCAACGTGGATAAAGACTCCATGCCCGAGTGTGTAACCTTAAGACTAGTACCATCCGTGGTGAAAATCCTCTTATTGTATCTATGCTAGTATTTTCTTTGTATAAACCTTGAAAGATGAAAACAAGGTTCCAAACTTGACACCTCATTAATGGGGTTCTCAGAACTTGGCGTATCCTACTATAAAAAGTGAGGATAATATGTTATGTTTTATTGAAGAAGATTTGATTACTTAGAATAATATACAACCGACTAAGTTCATAATTGAATATATATCGTCTCTACCTAATGATGAGGTGAAACCTTTAAAATAGAGACCTAAATTAGTATAGCCTTGAAGGATGTGATTTCACACGGTCTCTTCTTCCGGTTTTAGAGGTTAGAGCAACAACATGTACTCCTTTGGGACATAATTTTGTCTTAGAATTGAAAGATGAAAACAAGGTTCCAAACTTGACACCTCATTAATGGGGGTTCTCAGAACTTGGCGTAGCCTACTATAAAAAGTGAGGATAATATGTTATGTTTTATCGAAGAATATTTGATTACTTGGAATAATATACAACCGACTAAGTCTATAATTGAATATACTTGCGTCTCTACCTAATGATGAGGTGGAACCTTTAAAAGAGAGACCTAAATTAGTATAGCCTTGAAGGATATGATTTCACACGGTTCCTTCTTCCGGTTTTAGAGGTTAGAGCAACAACATGTACTCCTTTGGGACATAATTTGTCTTAGAATTGAAAGATGAAAACAAGGTTCCAAACTTGACACTTCATTAATGGGGGTTCTCAGAACTTGGCGTAATCTACTATAAAAAGTGAGGATAATATGTTATGTTTTATAAAAAAAGATTTGATTACTTGGAATAATATACAACCGGCTAAGTTCATAATTGAATATACTTGCGTCTCTACCTAATGATGAGCTGGAACCTTTAAAAGAGAGACCTAAATTAGTATAGCCTTGAAGGATATGATTTCACACGGTCTCTTATTCCAACTTTAGAGGTTTAAGCAACAACATGTACTCCTTTGGGACATAATTTTGTCTTAGAATTGGTACTCACCAAGTGATCAGAGGGTTCAAGGGGCCAACATGTTATACCTAAGAATTCAACATAAATTATTTAGTCTCCTAATATTTTTGAAAAACTTTGACTACCAATCCCTCTTTTGGAAAAAGAGTTCCTCTCCATTACACCCATAATGGAGTATGCCTATTCTTACATTTGTTGTGACAGGGGGGTGAAGGTACTCATTTTGATTGGGTCGTTTAATAAATAAAGATGAAAGAAAAATAACTCCTATTGAGAGAGAACTTGTTGCAGGGGACTATCTAAAGAGACTTATATTATTAAAAAAACTATGTAACTTAATGAAGTATTATGACAGAAAATCCTTAGGTTTAAGTCCAACCTCTTTGCAAACTATGACCAATTGGATGACTAGAGAGCATGGCTAACTGTATAAAATTTTTTGCAATCAAGGAGATCTCTCATAAATCTTAACATCTCTCGTTATCATGAATGATGCAGATGACATCTACAACTCAGGTAAACAATTATTTTTCATATACAGCTTCGGATAACAAGCCATATTTAAGACACATATGGGTTTGTAAATCTCTTTTAGGGCTATCGTAGGAAAGTTGGTTGTAATATCTAATGTTTTAATATTTATAAATCTTAAGAAATTGGCTACCCATCGGATTCGTGGAGACTAGGTACCTAAGATACTCATAGCTAAGGTGGCAAAAAGTTTTTATGAAGTTATTTAGAAGTTTTACTTGCTTTGACATTTTACCACAGAGCAAACAACAAAATATCTATCAAGATTCACTTCACCGTTGACCACAAACCATTACCAACAGAAGATCGTGCAGTTGATATAAAATTTTAGATTCAAAATTTTGGGATTTCTCTCGAAAATCAAGTATGTGACATATTACTGATTGATTCTAGACCAGTTTGGCTGGGAAATCCATTTTCTTATAATAAAACAAAAAACAAGCACTTTTGGACGAAGAAATCCAGGGGTAAACTGTATTTTTTAACGAGAAAAACTATTTCCTTACTCCTTAATATAACATATAAGAACATTTTTCTGACCAAATATATTTTCTAGGATAGTTGAGCACTCTTAAAAAGGGAATAAATAGAGTCAAAACAAAATACTAGTTAATGTAAGAAAATATCAACTTTCAGGGCTTCTTCTCTAAAGAGATAACTATCAAATGTCATCGTTTCCCTTTCCTCATCCATACTTTGGAGTCTACTAAAGGATCTACAACAAAGTCATAAATTCCCTCATCCTCTTTGAGAAATGATCTTGATGAGTTCAAGAATTTCATGATGAGTTTTGATGACGATGACAAGTTATTGTGTAGACCTTTCTATCAAACCTTCAAGGATATCGTCTTGAAGTGGTATAATAGATTACTGCAAGGATCGATCAAGAACTTTGACATGTTATAGATGACCTTCCGAAGACACTTTGTAGGAAGAAAAGAGATTAGCGAAAATGGGGAAAAATATTCCATTGTTGGCAGCACCCACCGAATCTTTAAAATATTATACTCAACATTTTTTGAATACCAAAGATGGATTTGTAGAATGCTTTGAATAAGTAGCTATAGCTGCATTTAGGCAAAGGCTGTTAACTGGTGAGTTGGCTGATGCAGTTACCCATAAAAACAATGACTTTGGGTGGTTTGGTTAACAAAGTAGGAAAGCAAATCACAACGGAAGAAATTAAGAGATTGAGACAACCTCGTCAACTTAGACTAACCTCTTCCAATTCTCTTCACACCAGTGCCCAGTCCTAAATGACTGTTAGCAATCGTCCAAAGAATTTTGGACAAGGTTTTTATCGACCCAAGTCAAGTCAATCTATGCAAGTGCCACAATTTAGACCTAGAGGAAATAAATGGATTCAACCTCGTCATTTTGTAGAGTTAATTGAAAATGTTGTGGTAATTTATGACAGATCAAATATTTATATACCGTTCTGAAAGCCCTCACATATCCAAACTCCAAGGGAAAATTTAAAAATACACGTTTATGCAAATATCACAATGATGTAAGGCATGATACAAAGGATTGTATTGCCTTGAAGCAAGAAATACAATCATTAATTGAGAATGAAAAGTTAATCATTTTTATGAAATCACAAGTGGGTAATAAGTCACTGCCAAGTACAAGTGAATTGCAAACAGCTTTACCAACTGCTCGAAGACAAACCATAAAATCTCCCAAATAGGAAAGCACTATGGTGATTATTGAAAAATTTAATGTAGACTTACAGTATTTGGATCTCGAACTAGATTGTGATCGGATGAACATGTTATGTGAGAAAGAAATAAAAGTCTCCAAGTTGCGTAAGTTCTTTGAGTCCATAACTATCCTCAAATGAGATAAAATGACAGCTCCCTCAAGTTGTTCTACAAAAAGGCATGTGGTTAGTCTGATCACACAATTGAAAGGAAATATTTCTGCTCATTTGTATTAAAATCTGGCTCTCTTCATAGTTTCGATGAAGATAATTTAAGAAATGTTAGTGGGCCGCATGAGGGTGTTGTGGTAATCGGAGCAGCTATCGAGGGAACAAAAATCCGAAGGATTCTGATTGATACTGGTAGCTCAGGTAATATCTTATTTATGTTCACCTATAGATTGATGAAAAATCCATCCATTTTTCTCATATTGATCAGATCCATAATGGGATTTATGGGAAAATTTGCTCATGTATTAGAGATTTCAAAGGGGAAACAATCCTTATAATACCATTTTGGCAGATCTTGGATATCCCAATTTCCCGTTGTTGCATCAACCATTCACCAATGCTTAAATTAGGCAGTTGGAGGCCATGTAGTGGTTGTTCAAAGCAGTAAAAAAGTGCCTATAGAATTTTATGTTACCGCTCTAACTTTAAACATATTCGAAGGTGGGCATCTAAAAAATAATAGCAATTACTAGAGTTTTTTTGGATCTAAACAAAATAAATGATCCAAGAGAGACTCATAATGAAATTATTCTTATCAAGGAGGTTGAAGTGCATAGTTTTTTTTAATGGAAAAAACATTAAAATTTGAACCAAATTACCACAAAAAAGGTTGTTATCTTTTTTATCTGAGAATTTGCATGTGTTTTCCTGATGTAATGAAGATGTTACATGCGTACTAGGTAGCATTATTTTCCGTAAGTTATCTATGCGGTCCGATGCAGACCTTGTAATCTAGATACGAAGAGCATTTTATAGTATAAAAATCCAAAGATATTGTCAAAGAGGTAGATAGGCTAACAAAAATGAGGCATATTTGGGAATCTCAGTATCCGTTGTGGATTGCAAATCCAGTACTTCTTAAAAAATGGCAAATGACGAATGTGTATTGATTTTACTGATTTGAACAAGGCAAGCCCAAAGAATCCTTTCCATATCCATCGGAAATATAAGGTGATACATTCCACTTATGGAAATAATATATTAGTTTTTATGGATACGTCTACTGGGTACAATCAGTTACAGATGGATCCGAAGGACCAGAATCATACTACATTTATCACTGACAGGGGCCACATTATTATAAGGTAATGCCCTTCAGTTTAAAGAACGTCGGGGTTACTTACCAGTGTTTAGTGAATAAAGTGTTTGCCAGACATTTTCAGAGAAATGTAAGGGTTTATATTGATGATATGATAGTAAAAAGTCTAAGGGATGATGATCATTTTCTTGATCTCAAAGTAAATTTCTCCAACCTGGAAGCTATCAATTTAAAGCTAAATCTGGAGAAGTGCACTTTTCACGTATGATCCAGAACTTTTTTGGGGTATGTGATTAATGAGAAATAGATTTAAGCTGAGCCAACATATTTAGATGCATTGTTGGATATGGACCCTCCCAGATCCACAAAATAGGTGCAAATGTTAATTGGAAGGTTGACAGCTTTAAACATGTTCATATCAAGGTCATCTAGAAAGTGTGCACAATTCTTTCAAGTATTGAAAAAATGTCAAATAATTTAATTGGTACCCAAACTGAGATAAGACATTCATCAAAATAAAAAAACTTCTATCTTCATCTAAAACTTTTGTTTAAACCAGTGATGGGAGAAAGACTATATGTATAATTGGCAGTATCCGACCATGCGGTAAGTGCAGTTTTAGTTGAGAAGTTGACAATTACCCTCGTCTCGTTTATTATGTTAGTAAGAGTTTGTTGGATGCTGAAAAGCAATATCTGAAACGGTAAACGTAAGTCTTAGCATTGGTCATAGTAGCAAGAAAAATGAGGCCTCATTTTTAACCATATTCTAATACTATTCCAACTTATTTCCACTCAAAAGTATGTTACAAAAACCGGATATATCAGGTCGGATGACCAAGTGATCTGTGAAGTTTGGGGATTATGATATCGAATTTTCTCCTCGAACAATAATCAAGGCAAAAACTGTGACAGATTTCTTGGTTGAGTTTCATTCAAAATGATTCTATGTAGAATCTTCTATCGATAAGCCTGAGAAATAATGGGTAATCCGAACATATTAAGGATCTAGTATGATGGGTTGTGGGAAATAATTTTTTTACTCTCCCCCTTTGTAGACTCAACATACCAAGCGATAATTTTGTGTTGCAAGACATCAAACAATGAAGGTGAGTATTTTACAATCTACATGTCATGATGCCTGACATCAAAGTGAACCATGTGTTTGGACTGGCCTGACTTGGACACAACCCCACCAAGGTAAATTAGTTTACGATCTCGGGATCCAAGAGAAACTAAATGCCCCAATTGAGAGCATCTAGATAAATAACTAACTCCGTAGGACCACAGCTCATCGGGGTCTTACCGGAGGTGGGTAATATAACCTTAACCTCTTCAAGGAACCCCCACTTTGTGCGAATGACTTCTAAATCGTTTTCATGAAAATAGATATAATAAAATGTTTCTAAGGCCATAAGGTGTTTAATAGTTAACTTTGCAAAGTTGGGCCCTACGCGTCCGACTAAGGACGAATGAAGCGTTTCAGATTCTATTTTGCGGGCCTTGCCTTTCCCCTTCCCCCCTTTACTACCTATTTTCTTCAAAGTTTTCTTTTTGGTTGGCTTTGAAGTCTTCCCGGTTTGACTAGATGTCTAAAGGGGAGAATCCTCACTTATATCTTCCATGTTTTCTTCCATGACTTTCAGACTATATCCTGAAAGTTCAATATGTTGAGAGTTAACGTTCGCCTATTTATTTGGTTGTTGGGAGAGAGCTATTTTAGATTGGGAGGGCTCAGTTGGTTAGGATATAGGGGTTTCTTCTCTATACAGATTTGGTGGGGAAGGTTTAATGGAGGGATTTTGTTGCTACGCGGATCCTGTCTCCCGTGACGGGTTAGCTTTGCTCTTCGATTTTATGGTTAGTCTATGAAGAGTGTTTTCGTTGGAATTAGAACTCATAGATTTGAAAGTTTAAGGAATCCAAAGACTAATGGCTCCTTGAGATCGATATGGCTTATCTGAACAAATGTGAGAAGTGAACGACTGGGCAACCGGAGAAGGCTCAGAAGGAATATCACGCCTGTTACAGGGATAAACTCTTCTGTAGTCGATCCATTGAGTTATTGTGGTTGTGCCCGTGGAGATAAGTAACCCAACAACAGTCCTAGATTTTTACTTCTTTTCGTTTAGTTTAGATAAATTGAACCAACCGTCCCCCATTAATTCATTTATGGCGGTGAACATGCAAAGGCCAGAATGTTGTCGGAGATAGTATTTGTTGTGGTTATAGCGGTGGAGGAGAATAAGATATCACCGGTGGCTAACTTAATATTAATAGCTAAGAATAGTTTCTCTCTCTCTAATTTGAATTTTCTCTTTCTGAAAATTTCTAAATGGGAAAATGAGAGAAGAGCTTGTAAAATAAATTGTAGAAGACTCTTGAGTACCATGCTAGGGAAGAGGAAACGCTACCTACAGTTATAATCCCTAGAGGAGTGAACGTGTTTTCAATTTATTGGCTCACCTCACCTACAATAAAACAAGTGAGTGGCTCTAATCAAATAATGATACGTGTCCTGAAGTACAACTAGCTAAAAACCGTGACTTTTGGGCAATAACCATTTACAAATTATGCCATTGGATGAGGCTCGAATAGGTTCATCACCAAATTTAAAAAATACTAGAAAATCATATTTAGAGAAACAAACAAGTGTGATTCAGATAGGTGTCAGTTAGCCCTCCCAAAATATATTTAAGAGGACTAAGGGGGCTGGTTGATAAGTTTAGAAATCTTTGGGGGTAATCACTTTGAGAGGGTCGGAAATCTTCAAGGGTCAATCGTGACAAAAAACAATACAACATATTTACCTTTTCACTTTATTATTTTAACAAAGATGTATTTACTACTTTCTTATTTGTTACCATAAATTGAATATATAAATGGATAATAGTTAACGAGTGTTTTGGTCTTTGGGCTTGGCCCGTGACTATAATTTGACATGTTAGGCCTATAAACCAAAAGTCAGACTATAAACAATTTTAGAGATGATCTATAGGAGTGATGGATTTTCTCTCTCTAAAAATTAACTTGAACACCTCTATTATTCTCTACTTCTCATCTCATATTTATTATCCCTCTCTCATATTTTTTAAATACCCTATGAATCAAATTAATCCATATTAAGGTTGATTCTACCTACAAAATATTTCTAATTACCTTTGACGAAGAGGGTGTTTACCAGCCACCGATAGATAACTGCCTGATTTCCCAAGCCAACCACAACAGTTCCGTGACTCTGATCCTGATGATGTGGAGATCAACTCCCCCACTCCCCCAAATTTTAGCTCATATTAGAGCTACTCGAGTACCTCATACCATGCCCATATCATTATTTTTTAACCCTTTAGGTACTTCACTAAAAATCCTTTCTGATTTTTTAACATGCGAAAAACTCATCCCGACTAAAACTCACTCATCACGGATAACTAGAACTTTCATGTTATGGGCTTGAGTATGTCTACCATCACTGCTAAACTCAGCCACCTCAAGCCCATTCTATCTTCCCTGAATAAAAGAGAGTTTAGTAATATTAGTGAGAGTCGTCAGTGATCAAACTCTCATTCACCAAGCCCAAAAAAACTTTGCCAACGAACCCTTTAACTTTTCCTTAGCTGATGTTGAAATCAACTCCTAAAAAAACTTCATCTTCTTTAGCCGCGTTGAGGAATTATTCTTAAAAAATAAGTCTCGCAAAACTTGGCTAAGACTAGGGGTTGTAATTTTAAATCCTTCTACAATAGTATTAACTCCCGCATTTTACGTAATAAAATTATCTTAGTTAATGATCCTAACATGACATTTTCTGCAACCCCGAGGGGTTGCTAACATTTTTATCAACCACGTTACGAATCTCCTTAGTGATAAATCCCTCCTTAAGTACCATGGACTGGTTCATGTTAATAGTTTAATAGCGCTAAGCTTAACCTTACAAAAAAGGTCACATGATCTGCCCTATCACCGACGATGAAATTAAGAAATCTTTTTTTAACATTCATAGTATTAAAGCCCATGATCCGGATGGATTTAGCTCTAGTTTGTTTAATCATCATGGTTTGTCACTATTAACAAAATTTGTAAGGTAGTCCATCACATTTCCACCATAGCCTAATGGACTCTGCCCGGAACAAAACCTTTATCACACTCGTCCTCAAAATTAGCAATTTGTCCACCTATTTTGAATTTAGGCATATATCTTGTTGTAACGTAATTTACAGATTAATATCCAAAATTTTAGTCGATAGAATCAAAGAATTCTCTTGTCTCCCAGATTAACTCATCTTAATGTACCTTCGTCCCTAACCATATAATTTCAGATAATATAATCCTCACCTTGGAGCTTATTTATGGATATAGTACCGATAGGAATGGGCCAAGGATAATCCGTTAATGTCTCATCCTTCGTGTCCCCTATATTATGTAATTCCCCACAAAAATAATCTCACGGATCATCAAATATATATCTACACCTTCTTACTCAATAAACATCAATGACAACTTGTTTGGTTTTTTCAAGGACATGAGAGGACTCCGACAAAGAGACGTTTTTATCCCCATTCCTCTTCGTCCTTATAATATAAGTCATATATTGTATCCTCATATAGAAAGATAATGATCCCGGATGTCATTTCCATTTGAAGTGTCACAAACTCAAAATCACCAACCTCTGTTTTGTAGATGATCTTATGATCTTTTGTCGCATTGACACTACTTCTATCAGTCTCATCAAAGACAAATTTGAGGAATTCTTCATCCTCTGAGGTCTCCGTTATAACCCTTGTAAAAGCCAAATTTTCTTCTCTAGTGTTAGGGAAAGAACCCATTATTCTATAATATATAGAATGGACTTTGACCTTGCCTTGCTTCCTGTTCGTTACCTTAGGGTCCCACTAACAACCTCAAGCCCATTGGTGCATCTCATATGCGAGGCCTCCTGCACCAAGCTGCACTCGCCCCTGCTCTCATCGAATCGATCAAGTGGGTTCCATGCTACTAGCCTGTGGTCCTCTTCCCACACTGTTATTCGCCGTTTTTGGTGCTTAGATTTCTATACACTGGTCTATCACATATGCCATTTTTTGTGCTTAGATTTCTATACGGTGGTATACCACATGTGACAAAAAAGAATGTTTCGATTTTCAATAACACTCACTCTTTTACCTTCGCGCTATCTCACCACATTTTTTTGAACCTTCGTTGTAGAATCACGAACTTCAAAATCTCATAGCCATGATAAAATTTACTAACTTATATATGTTTTTATTTATTTATAGAATTATCTCGTTTTCGCTTGTTCTAGTTTTTAGAATGCCAATTTTTATTATACGTGTCTTATGTGTTACCGGGATATTTGATTGTCATTTTGTATTTTAAATATATTTATTTTATAATATGCGTATGATTATTAATATGTGTATAATTATTAACATTTTTTTATAAATCCAAAAATAATTGATTTATCAGGTAAACATTTTTTTTACTTTTTTATCTTTTTAAAAAATATCAGTTATAATATCGAACTCGGACTAAATAGTGCATGAAATTATCATAAAAAAAGAAGAAGATAATTTTTTATCTTTTAAAAAAATATTAGTTATAATATCGAACTCGGACTAAATAGTGCATGAGATTATCATAAATACTCTCTCCGTCTCATAATATTAGTCGTTTAAGGTTTTTTCACCAATATTAAGAAAAGTAATAATGACTTTGAAAGAATAAAAGAAAATAAATTTGATTGGTGGAGTTAATAACTTATGCAGAAAGTTAACTATTTTATTGGTTGAAAGTGAAATACATGTAATAATGCTGTATTGGAAAACGAGAACGACATATATTATGAGACAAAAAATCTCTTCTAGAAAGACACATATTATGAGACAGAGGGAGTATAGAAGAAGATAAAAACTCTAAAAATGCCAACTATGTGAGGGATATCGTATCAAACTAAGCTCAAACAACTCACGTTAGATTAAGTACGTGATTGGTGGGGTGATTACAGGCGATTTTTTAACCAAATCATCCTGCTGACGTGGAAAAACAGACAGCCTTCACGTGATAAATGGGCCCTATTCAATCATGATCTATTTTTTTAAGAACTGACGTAATGGAGGTTACCCAAACCCACACCCTAATTGCAGTAATTTTGTGGACCCACGGTTCACAATTCCTATGTCAATCTACGGCCCATATTGGTCTTGCCATAAATATTTTATGCCAAAAATATGCCAAAAATATTAGGTTGTTTATTATTCCTTTTTTTTTTTATATAATTATTTTTAGGTTTTTTACTTTCGATCAGTATGATTACTAAATTTTTTAAAAGTTATATTTGATGAGTAAATAAGCATGGATAAAAACCCGGAATCTAGTAAAATATAATATTAAATAACATTTTAATAAAATTAAAAACTTCAATATTTATTTATTTTCGATCAATGTTATCTATAAAATATAAAAGTGTTTAAAACGATTTAGAAATATCACATTTATTTACCGCAAACTATATTTTATCTTAATTTGAATAAAATTTTGATATTAAATAATATATTAGTAGTTATATATACATATTAATAGATTGCACCTTTCGGATTAGACGATTCATACATTTATCCGTAACTCTCTAGGTTTTTAATTGCGAGTCTTTGTCGAATCTTAATTAGATTTATTTGTTATAGTTAAATATCCTTTTCAAAGATATATTAAACAATATCACATCCATTTTTTACAAAAGTAATAAGACTTCTGAAATAACCTGATGTTACATGCTGATTATTTAAAGCATCTTCGATTAGTTTTTACTGACCAAATTTCCGTCCTATTAAATAGTAGGACTAACAAATATTTTTTCCGTCCTATTATATTTATCGTTTTAAGATTGTGCACGGATATTAAGAAATATTATAATTATTTTTCGTTTTTATAAAAACTGAGAAAGAAATCTACCCAATTGGAGAAATCAATAAAAAATCAAAAATCTTGCATTGGAGTTCTAAGACGACAAGTATTTTGGGACAAAAATAATTTTCTAGAAAGACAAATATTTTGATACGGAGGGTGTAATAGATTTCTAGAGCTATGGAATATTTTTTCTAATAAAAAACACTAAATTTACTTCCATTACTTCATATTTCTTCAAATTCTTGTTCATAGACGGAGTCGGTGGGTGCATGTGAGGGTCGATGAACCCATCTCACCGACAAGTAATATGTTTAGTACTATAGTGGTAAATAACTTGGTTAGGAACCCACGATCTCGGGATCGAGACTCGACAAACGCAAAATATTTTTATAGGTATGACTATATATACCAAATTCCGGTTTAAGTATACCCAAAATCCTCTTTTGACTTTAGTTTGACTTTTTTTAACCAAATCACTTGCGACAATTCAATTAATCTCGAAACTGCCATTAAGTAAAAAAAAACTACTAAGTGTATCCTAAGTATACCCAATTCACCAAATAACCTATTTCGCTATCGATACCCAAACAAACACTCTTCTTTAGTGAATTTATCATCTAAATAGTCTAGTTTTCTTAAAATCTTTGAAACCAAGTTCAAACTTCAAAATAAAATCAAGAACATTCAACCTCATTCTAACGAAAAACATAAAATCGATCATGACTCACCTAGAACTAGGGATTAGTGTGGAGGAGTTGATGTCGCCGGAGATAATGGATGATGAAATGTCGCCATAAAAGGAGTTGGAGTCGCCGGAGAAGCAGCCACCGTTGTCGGAAAAGGTAGCAATTGGCCCGGTAGCCTCAGCACCATCGGTTCCTGGCCATGGAACCGGTAGTGCACCTAGAACCATCGGTTCTAGGCCTTTTAACCTTTGGTTCGCGCAAATTTCCCGTAAAAATCAAGGTTTTTTTGTTTTTAATTATACCTAATTGCTTATTGTGATTTGTTGTTGTGTAACAAGGGACGGATGCCGCCCATGGGACTGAGGAAGCTTTCACTACTGACTACAGTCATTTGTTTTTCACTACCAAGTTCTATACACAAGAAGCGTTGATTAAGTGGGTGACGAAGATAGGAAAATGCCATGGTTTGGTTATCAACATAAGTCGACGCGACAAAGTAAATAGTAGAAAAAGTCATAGGATGTTTTTCCAGTGTGAGAGGTCGGGAAAGTATACTCCAAGAGTAGCTGAGAAAGACCGTAAACGCAAGTCTACAGGAACCAAAAAGATTGGCTGCCCATTTGAGCTTCTCGGGTTAATGGTGGAACCCGATCAATGGAAGTTAGAAGCGAAATGAGGTATTTATAACCACGAGAGTTCAAAACAGCTAGCGGTCATTCTTTTGCTGGCCGTTTGAATGATGAAGAGATGGAATATGTTGAACGAACGACCTACATTGGTACTAACCCCAAAGATATACTGAATGATGTTAAGAAGCTAAACGAAGATAACGTTTCTTCTTTACGCACCATCTACAATGCACGACAGAAAAGTAGGGTTTTAAAGAAGGCGGGTAGGTCACAAATCCTGTTCTTGTTGGGGAGCTTAGGTCACATAATTATTATGAATGGCATAAATCTGGTGAAGACGATGGACAAGTTATTACAAATATATTTTTCGCTCATCCAGTCAATGTTGACCTTTTGCGGACATTTCCAACAGTTTTGATCAAGGATAGTACGTATAAAGTCATACGATATGGTATGCCATTGTTTGAGATAGTGGGTGTGACGTGTACCGGATTGACTTTCTGTGCGGTATTTGCTTTCATGTCCGGTGAGATGTTAAACAACTTCAAATGGGTGTTAGAGTGTTTGAAGTCGTTGATTTCCGTTCACGGAATTGAAGAACCTCGTGTCATCCTGATCGACAGAGATTTAGCGCTGATGAACGCCATAGAAGTGGTATTCCCAGAGACAACGCATATGTTATGCCGATGGCACATAACACAGAATGTTCAGGGGCAAATAAGAAAATACTTCCCCGAGAAAATTGATCGTTTGAAATTTGTTTATGCTTGGAAGAAGATTACGTATGCAGCATCAGAGATTGAATTCGATCACGCCCGACGAGACATGCTATTAGAGTACAAAGACTTCCCTCTTGCAATTGAATACACTGAAAAATCGTGGCTCGATAAATACACGGACAAATTCGTTGTTTGGAAGATGAACAATAACTTGCATTTGGGACATTGCACGACTAACCGCGTCGAGAGTGCTCATTCTAACCTAAAGCGTTACCTACGTACAAGCAAGTTAAACTTTGAGTTATTTTGGGGGAGGGTTCATTCGCTAGTCAAAATTGAACATGCTGCCATTAGGTCGTCGTTCGAGAAGGGTCGTTACATAACACTGCATAAGTTGGCGGACAAACTTTTTGATGAAACTCGAGGCAAGGTTTCCCACATGGCGTTAGAACTATTTTTCGATGAAGTAGAGAAGGCCGAAGATAGCAAGATGGTCACTATTGAAGATGGGTTGGATGTTAAACACAATGACGTCTGTATATGCGCTATAAAATCTACCCATGGTATACCTTGCTATCACCAGGTCCGCAAGTGGCGTAAAAATAGAAAATCTGTATCGTTAGAAGTGTTTCACACCCACTGGACAAGGTTAGAAATAATGCCTCGTTCATTCCATACGACCATGGAGATTCTCAAAGATGATCTGCAAAAGCTAGTAATCGATGTTATGGAGATAAAAGACGAAAGCCGTATAAAACACATTTACAAGAAATGATTTGAAATTGTTTATCCTGAAACACTCTCATTGCTAGAGCCATTGAAGAAGCAGAAACACTGAGGCCGCCCGCAAGTGAAAAGAAAATTAGTTGTCGATACATCATCCACTAAACGGGACAAATGCTAATGGGAACACGTGGATGATGTTGATAAGGCTAGTCTTGACTCAGTCATGAACTCTTTAAAACCACCAAAAGTTAAAAAGGGTAAAGGAGTTGCTAGTGCAAATACGATTCGGGCAGATGTTCCTAAAGTACCTCGTACTCGCAGTTCTTCCATTGCCTCGCTCGCTAGAAACTTCGTACAATCATCCATTGGTAGAGTCAAAGAACTTATATACGACCCGAAAGGTTTTTTGCGTTGGTTTCCGACTCACTTCAATCCTTTTGTATCGGGTATAAATGATGTTAAGGTAGATGGTCATTGTGGATATAGAGCAGTTTCGTTTGGGTTGTACGGTCATGAAGAAGGTTGGCGAGGTGTTCGGAAGGCAATACACGATGAACTCATGGACAACTATGACACATGCATAAAGATATATAACGGTAAAGAGGAGTACCTGAAGGTTGCAGAAAGTATAAACTACTACGACACACCAGCATCCCCCAAATATTGGATGACAATGTCGGAAATGGGCATTGCGATTGCAACCAAGTTCGAATGCATTGTTCATTTTGTGTCACTTGTGGGGTCTCACAACTGTAGTCATACTTTTTTACCTCTGCACGGTAAACCACCCATTATGGCCCAAAGACGTGAAATTGGGCTTGGATTCGTTGATACTAATCACTTCGTCAATGTAAGTCATTCGATTTATGGTTTTGTTATTACTTACAACTGTATTACTCAATTTTTGGTTCTAATTTAAGTATTATTAAACATCTATCAATCAAGCCCCTATGCCCTTGCGCACGCATACACCCTATGTGGCAGAAGTTGAAGGGTGAAGAGGCTACGTATTGGGAGCTACCAATAGTTGGTCGCTGCAAAACATACACGGAGCTCGAAGGGAGAAAGCCAGTTTGTTCATTCCCAGAAGTAACTAATCTTGATAAATTTTAGTAGTCGATTTATATCTTTTGGTCGGATATATATTGTTTTGATTGGATCTATGTCCTTTGGTCGCTTTAAGGCTTTTGGTCAGATTTATGTTGTTTAGAACTTTGTTTACTTTATTATACTCATCCAAGTATGCTAACCATACTCATCCAAGTACCTCCAGTAGGTGTTCGTCGCCGACTGTCTATATGTGGCGATGGTAACGATCAACCGATCCTCAAAAAGCAAATGTTGACGCCAATCTAGCCATGTTCTCTCTCGCCATGTGTACCTCGCCAAATCTCCCTTCTTGTAACCCGGTCAGAGTACAAGTGGGAGTTCAGGTTCATCCTGAACCCGTCCGAACTGGCGGATAACCCGATCAGGCATGTAACCCTCGACCGTGCTCATCATCCGCAAAGGATAAACGATGGTACAGATATCTTGCACGGGGAACTGGACTCTGATATCATCGTACAGATAAAAAATGACATGTTCCAAAAAAGTAAAACACTTAGAATAACTTAATATGAATATGTTAGTGACTACTAAAATTTAAACACTTACATCTATCTCCTTCTGATATGAAAGGAGAGTACGAACAACAGATTTGGGGTGGATGTTTTGCCTAACAATCCGCTTCGGTAGCCACTTCACAATCCTAGGCTGCCTCGCTACGTGGTCCGCGTTTTCAGAGGCTCTAAACACGAGGAAATGGTCATAAATCCAGTAATCTAGCATGACTACAAATTTGTAGAGGTTATGCTTCGATGCTTTCGAAGCATCACCCAAACCACGGAACAGGAATGCTAATGCACTCGTACCCCACGCTATGTCCCACAAACCAGAATCCACATCCGCCAACCCGTACAAGTAGTCAGCCTTGACGCCTTTTTGACTAGTATCCGCAAAAATAGTGCAACCAAATAAGAACATCAGGTATGCTCGTGATACCTGGCGGATAGTCTCAGCATCAGTCTGCTCGATGTAGCGACCCATGGTGAAAGTCTCCCGCAGCCACTTGATCTTGAAGCCAACGCCTCTAGTGGACTGTATCTCTGCACGGACCTCATCCACTTTCAAACCTAACATACTAGCATAGTAGCTGTATGCCTCATCACATGGAGCTGTGACTACATCCAAGGTCCGAACAACTACAGGGAGACCTGTAATGCAGCTGACATCATCGAGGGTAATCGTCATTTTCCCGAATGAGAAATGAAACGTGTTGGTCTCCTGAGCCAACGCTCAATGAATACCTCATCAAGTACTGAGTGCGTGAAGTACTGAGTTAAGTAAGCTATGAGAGGACCGAAAGGAGTCCGCGCCAAATATCGCTGCACCTTTGGCTGAGCACTGAGGTCCCACATACGAAGCACATTATAATGTGCCTGTATGCCTAATGAAGTGCGACCCTGTAAATAAAAAACTAAGTCAGAAATTAATAAAATATTAGACTAGGCGTTTAATAATTTGGTACTTACATGTCCAATGAAGACGTGATATGCCTCATGCTCATTGTAGTCAGGAAACAGAGGTATCTTGTTGCATTTCAGAAATGCAAACGTCTTTCGTTGCTCCTCTGTGTGGATCACATCGATATGCTCCTCATCGATGATGTCCTGCTCAGGGTCCCCAGTGGCATCCACCCTCTCACTAACAGGTGGTGAATATGTACTAGTATGCGCAGAGGATGGAGCACTGCGAGCGGGAGGTGGTGGATCACTAGTAGTGGGAGGTGATGATCGGTGTAAATGCGACGTCTCGCATCGTGAGGAGCCTCCACCTCTACTACCATCCACTGCAATCTTTACGGCTTTTTCTTTCCTCTTTCCATGGTTGATTCGGTGCAAAGACCGATCAGACCTTATCCTCTCCTCCTCCTCCCTAAGACGAATAGTCTCAGAGTCCTCAGATGAATCTCGTCCGCGCTTAGCATCGTGGACCCTCTCATCTTCGACGACCCGTACCGTCTTTAGATTCTTCCCCGGGTGTGGCGCCCGTGATCCTGGGGGATACGCCCTAGAGCGAGGAAGACGTCGCTCCTCAACGGCATCAGACCTACAATAATACAAAAAAATTTACGAAATTAATAAAATATGATATAATCCGCAAAATTAAAAAAACAAAACTACAATTCGAAATCGACTTCCAATTGAAAGAAATTTCTTAAAAATTTCATTTTTTTAAAATTCAAAAGTAATTTTTAAAATTTAGTTTGGCAATTTTTTAAAAGTTTCGGTTGTGCACTATAGGGGCACAGCAGCCCGTACCGAGCGGCACAAACCCCCTGTACCGCTCGGCACAGAGGACCTGTACCGAGTGGCACAGGTGCCTGTGCCGCTCGGTACACAATGGTTGTGCCGCTCGGCACCGAGGGGTTGTGCCGAGCGACACAACCATTCGCATCGATGGTGTGCATAGGGCAGCACTATCGGTGCGTATGCCCAGTACGACCGGTATTGGGCATACGCACCGATGGTGCTGCCCTAGGCGCACCACCGGTGCGAATTGCCGGCCATTTTCCAGCCGGCAACCGGGCTGGAAAATGGCCTATAAACCCTAATTTCTAGCCTAAATTCTACCATAAATCCATATCTAAACCTTGAATTCATAACTTAATCTAAACTAAATTCTAAATTCATACCTAAATCTAACTAAATTAATTTGAAAAATTAGATTAGGAAACTTACGTAGGTGGTGGTGGTGGGTTTTTATTCTTCACCATGATGGAGGAGGAGGAGGAGTGGTGGTGGCTCGCCGGAAAATTTTAGAGAGAGGTGGGAGTGTTTTGAGAGAAGAGAGTTTGAGAGTTTAGAGAGAAGTGAGAGAAGTGAGGGAACTGAGAGAAAGTTTAGGGGAAAATGTGTTGGATGGAAGTTAGTAAAAAAATTTGACTTATATACCTAGAAAATGATATTTTTGAAAAAAATTGGATATACTTATATCACCTTTTGGTATACTCAAAATTGGGTATACTTAAACCAGAATTGGGTATATATAGCTTGACCCTATTTTTATATCTTAATTAAAGTCTGCAATTTTATTAGGTTAGGAACCATGGTCGTAGGATCGTGACTCAATAGACGCAAATAATTTTATATCTTACTAAGTTTGCATTTTATTTAGGACGAAATTATCCTTCTAATTTTGTAAATAATTATTATATAATATAATAGTTTCCATTTTATTTTATTTAGGATGATATTATTTTTTTAATTTTATAAATAATTATTATATAATATAATAGTTTAAACAAAAACGTTTATTAAATAGTTAATAGAAAAATAAATCCAATTATTTTCAATCTATTTAAAATGTCCATTTTAAAGTTGGAAATTTGATAACACTTATTTTTTATTATTCTTTTTTTTTTATCAAATTTGACTTCAGCAAATATAATAGAAATATATTATTTAATGAGAAAAGTACTAGTAAATACCCTCTCAATTATTAATTACCCACTAGTATCCTTTTTTGGATAGTGTCACTTGGTACTTTGAATAGAAATTTGGACAAAAATACCCTTGACCATATATACCCGCTGGTACCTTCATCAGTACTACCCTGAGAGTTGTTTGAAAAACTAACCTGAGAGTTGTTTACAACTCTCAGGATTTACTTAACAACTCTCTCGATTTCATGAGAGTTGTTACTGGTGAAATTTATTTTTTAAAAAAATAAAAAAATATCATCAATGGATCTAGTTTTGTTCATTTAAAAAAAACAAAAGCGATGGTACTTTCATTTATTTTACCAAGCTCCGATTTGAAAGATATGGATCTTTTAAAAATAAAATAAAAAGAAAAAATAAGAAAGAGAAATTTTGGTTACGTGGTTGTTGATGAAGGGTGAGGGTAGTTAGGGTACTAAAATAATGTTAGGTATTAGATGGTAATTAGGCAGTTGAGATGGATTTTAAGAGATAATAGATCAAACCTTAGATACTAGATGACAATAAAATAGTTGAGTGTGTACCTTATGTGTAATTTCCCTTATTCAATTATTTTGTTATTAATTATTAATTAAAAAAACTACTTATGTTTAATTAAATTATAGATATGTTGATTTAAAAAATAGTATAAATTTATATAGTTTTGATAGTGTTAGTAAGAAAAACATAACTACAAGATACAATCTTTTAGAACAATTGTTCTTCTACTATCAATTAGAAAACTATAACTACAAGCTGCAAATTATTTTCATGCATTATTTTCCTGTTTTCTTCTGATTTTCAGCTTGAACCACTAAGATATTTATTATGTTTTTATGCTATTAATTCTCAAAATTGAAGTTTTGTTACATGTCTTATGTTACTATGTTATTATTAAAAAATAACATTGGTTGATCTATGTTTTTTTTCTTAAGATAGAGAGCCGTGGAGTTCAATTTAAGAGCAAATAGACATGCATAAATCATAATTTTTATTTTGCTTTGCTAATTTTAAATTTTATTGTTGATCGAGTCTTTTTATGTTTGTCTCTCTAATTTAATTACTGAAGTTAACCGTAGAGAGACACAAGATGAAATGACTTGTGGAACTTTCTAGGATTATTGTGAATACAAAAGAGCATAAAATTCTCAATTGGATTTATAAATTTTTGAAGTTGGCTTTATTTTTACCCGTAGCAACGACGAGTGTTGAGCGAGTTTTCTCAGGTTTGAACTATGTGAAGAATGAATTGAGAAATATAATGAGCGATCCATGGCTTAATGATTGTTTGGTGACATTTATGAAAAATAGATATTTACCACGATTAGTAACACAACTATCATTCAAAATTTTCAAGCTATGAGTAAGAGGAAAGTGCAAGTAAAATTAACTTAGATTTATGTTTTTATTTTAGTTATTTGTGTAACATATATTATGTTATTACACCATATTTGAGATTTTAATATAGCCCATATTTGTTATATTTGTTATAACCATTTTGTATCTTATTTTAATTTATTTTGATATATATATATATATATATTGATTTTATAATAATAAAAAAGTCAAGGACACCATTATGTTTCAATCATGGCTACGCCATTGATTCTAAAGAAGTAATGAAACCTCTTGTTCATCACTAGAAGTGATATGTAGTTGAAGTGTTAGACATAGATCCTCTGTTTTTACATTACATATCGATGTTGTTCGTGAAGTTGGTGATACCCCATACTAGTTCTTATCTAGAAATAGTTCTATTTAAATCCACTAAAGAACCAGATGTAACATTTGTTAATAACTCACTTCAAGAGGTTAAAATGTTGAGTTTTATTAATTATTCATATGACTACATCAATCCATCTGATTATAATAAAAAAATAAACATGTGCGATTCCAAGAAATGTTATTGTTCAATTTCCACAATCAGGTGAAAGCCTATTTACACGCAGCGGAAGATAAAGTAATATTTTTTCACATACATTCTTAATATGAATGTTAAACTTCCATTTCATTAAGACATATTGAGGTTTTTTTAGAGAAACTGGTATTTGCCTGACTCAGTTAGTGCCGAATGCATGAAGGCTGCCAATGTCGAGCATTATGATTGCTCATAAAGTTTATAGTCAAAGGTCGAAAGGGTAACCTTTTCTTTTTCTTTGTTATGAATGGTGTTGTAAATATTTTGATTGATATTTCTAACTATAATAAGGCGTGGAAGATATAATATATGTATATATTGAGTTATTGGGAATCAGATGTTAAAGATTATATTCCCCTTTACCCTCGGAGTTAATAATTGAAACGTAATCTTACTCTTCGTGTACTATATAATCTTACGTATTTATTTGTGTAAATATTACGCTTATTCTATTTGCCACCTCCATAACTTAACTTTAAAGCTTGAATAGATTATGCGAATAAGCAATATGTTAAAGTTATGGAAGTGGCGGGTGATTTTTTTAGTATTCATACTAATTACTACTAGTTCTTGAACAATTTTTAAATAACGATATGCGACCAAGTATTTTTTGTATTTTGAGGGGCTGAAGAAATCATACAAAAAGTTGCTAAAGATAAATAATCCATCTTTCAAAAACAATTATTGTAATGTAATATTTTGGCATAAGGGTAACTTCCAAATCTGTTATTATTGAATATGTTTCGACCAAAAGTGTTCAAAGAGGAGAAAAAATATAACTCCAAAAGGAAATACTAAAGATTGTGGTGAATCAATAAAGAAATATTTATTCTCTTACTGTGGAAAATTTGAAGGCTTTGGGTGTCGAAAGTCTTGGTGATGAAAAAATCATTGTTAATGGTTTGAAATATTTGGCAACCGAACGTAATAATGTATATGAAAATGTTATGGAAACTATAAAAGAATGTCTAAATCTCATTTATGATTCTGAAAATAAAGATGCACTTACTCGTCTTGCTCACATAATTCCTTTATCTCATATTATTGAAAATAATTTTTGAATGACTTTGATGCTGAAGGTTTAGACAAAAATTAGAAAAGTTAAATTTGTAGTAATTGGATAAAAATCCACTAAGAGAAAAGCTTCGTGGATAGACGAGGAGACTCTTTGATGTAGCCCAGAAAGTCCAAACATAAACCTGTTATTATTTTATTTTATTTTATTTAAATATCTTATATTATTCAAATCAAATCTAATTATATAAAAATTTGATTTTATTATATTTTAAAATATTTATTTTATTTCTTTGTATTCTAATTTAGTGTTTTGAGCATCTATTATATAAAGCCTCATATACAAGTTATTTTAAGTTTTTGGAATAATATATTATTTATCTCTGAAAATTTCAGTCTTTGTTACACTTAGATTAGGGTTTCATCATGTTACCCTTGAATTTTGTTGCTTCTTCTTCGATTTCCATCACATAATCAGTGGTATCAGAGCTCAGTTCCTGCTACGGGGCAAGCATGTTTCTGAATTCTGATCATTTGATTCAAGGTCTAAAGGAGATAACAACATCTATGGTCATGAAGATCTAAAAGATCGTTTGATATGAGGGGACACACTAGGCGTTTCGATAGAAGATCGTATTGACGAGTTACAGAAGGAGTTTAAATTGATTACCAATCATCAGATCAAGGTAAAACTTGATTATCGAGATGATGTATCATGTTATGAAGAAGTTTTCAAAACCATTTTTTCATCAACTGGACATGAGGATGCTGTCTTTAGGTTATGAAAATGTTTTTGAAACCAATTATTTTTCATCAACCGGATTAGGGCTGTCAAACGGATATTTCGGATACGAATCTGTCTATATCCGAATCCGAATCCGAAATCACTATTCGAATCCAAATTCGAATCCGAATATGTTTTAAAATTAATATCCTAATCCGTATCCGACGGATATTATCCGAATACGGATAATATCCGAATCCGATTATCCACTAAAGTTTTTAACTAATTACATTATTGGTTAGGTTACCTTTATAGAAGCCTTAGTAAAAATTCATATTCCCATTTTAGATGTGGGGTAAGGTTAAAAAAATATACTTATTTTGAAAAGCCACCATGTCTTTTATAGAAAGTTTGGTAGCAATTCTTTTCCACATTTTAGATGTGGGATAAGAGTCATAAGACTAAGAAAGATATACTTGGTAAGAAAAGCCACCATGTCTTTTATAAAGAGTTTGGTAACGATTCTTTTTCCAACTTTAGATGTGGGATAAGTTATAATTTTTAAAGAAGCAATCTTCTATATTTATAGACAACTTTCTTGGTATTTTGTTTTGCTTTTTACGATGTGGGATAACTAAAAAATATGTTTAAATAAAAAAAAATTATATATATATATATATATATTTATACAATTTCGGATATCGAATATTTCGAATACGGATATGCCTATATCCATATCCGCTATTTTCGGATACGAATTCGGATACGAATATTATCCGTTTTCTTTCGAATACGGATATTATCCGTTTTTTTCGGATTCGATATCGAATATTTCGGTCGGATATCAAATTTTTCGGATTTTTTTGACAGCCCTAAACCGGATGGCTTCAATGTGACTTCGAATAAGAAACACTCGAGAAAAATTTATCTTATTCCGATAAGGTCAATAATTATAATTCCCAATGTAACAATTGAATAAAATAAAATAAAATAATTTTGGTTGTTGATGGTGAGTGTAGTCCTTAACAATTGGTATATGACATTGGATAACCTCCTATAATATATTTAAAGTAAATGAATCCATTGGATTTGAAAACTGGGTTATATAAGAACATTCTGGCATGCTTATGACAGACAAAGTAACTTAGGCATCATATCCTGATGGAAAGATTACCTTGTCCGCAAGCCATCTACCATAGTCATGGCGGAAAGTATCATTTTTCACCAAAATGATGACGAAGAACACCGCATGGATGCCATCGTGTGGTGGAATCGAGCAATTTCTAGTTTTGTTTTAAAATTACAATTTATAAAAAACAGAACGATCGAAGGGTGTATACCTTTTCCATGTCTATGCTGGTGTGTTGAGGAAATGGTTTCACTTTCATACGATCATGATTTTTAAATTTTACAAAGTTGAAAAAACAAACAGTTTTGTAGAGTTTAGGTTTTTAGTTTTTATGATTTTAGTAAATTTTAGGAGGTAAAGTATTGGGTTTTCTAGATTTTTGTGTTATCAAACTTTATAAAGTAAATAATGGCATAATATGTAAATAAATAGATTTCTAAATATATTTGAAGTTTTTTTATGAACGATATTTTTATAATATTAGAAAATCTGAAAATACAAATCCATAAAACATTTTTAGTCCTTTTTAACAATTTCTAACCTTTTCTATGTGTAAAGTAAGACAATCACTTAAAAATTGTTAAACTATGATTTTTATTCAAGCAATGCTAATAATAATTCGTTTAAGTATATTATACTTCTCTTGTTATAGATGATGTTATTATACTCAAATAAATAATAATATCAAACTAGTGTCCTCATAACTAATCAATTTCGTAATGATTGGATCCTTCATCAGTTCCAAAAACTAATTTAAAACTAATTTTAAGTTTTTTTTTAAATCAAATTTATATTGTACCGCTATTTGTGTGGTAAAAAATATATTAAAGAAATTAATTTTTTATATTGTACGTTTATATATTTCGAAGGGGCATTCCTCCGTAAATATAAGTATTAAATTCAATCACAAAATAACACAAATAAAAATTATCGATTAATGAGTAATTCACAACATCCAATATAAGGCGCTTCTGAATCCTCTTATGAGCCAAAAAATTAGAAAAAAACATGTGCATATAGAGGAGGATTTTTATGATATTCATCAAAATGTTTATCATAAAGCCTAAGCTGATTTAGCCGCACACGGACATGTTGGAAGTAGAATAGAGAACGTTGTTGGTAATCCTTAAAATCGTTGGGAACTCTTGATGTTGCAAACTCAATTTTTGAGTATTTTCTCCATTCGACCTTGCCTTTCATACATGACCTCCAATAAGTACTGCACTTTCTAATACCAAATTAAAATTATTACCTAACACACGAACAATGTATTCTAATGTCATATATCCATCATTCAAATTACACATAAGTATACCAAATCATTTTTGTATGTCAATTGTATAAATTATAATCAACATGCCCTTAATTTTAAAAATTTATGTTAGGATCATTTTCAATCGATAAATTTAACCCACAACTACGCTAAAATTACTTAACTAGATCACGATACCAAACACTTGACCATTCATTAAATTTCAACCAACATAGCTGGTCTAGACGTTCAGTAATAATTTTCATACTTAGAATTTCTCTAATTTTTTGCTGAACAAAGAATATTATGGGGAATATCACATTTCAACTAATGGTCTCAATGATGGTTAATTCATCATCTTCATCGACGTTTTCATGAATTTCATCATACATAATTTCTTCTTCTGATGATGACATAATCTCTTTTTGATGTTGTGGTACTACGGGTGCACAACGTTTTTACCATTTTTTGATCTATTTTAGAAAATGTTTGAAGAATATATGAATTTTTAATATTATGAAATAATTTTAAGAGAAAAACTAGAAAAAACTGAGAGATTAGTGGAGAAGAGTAAGTAGTTTGGTAGAGAGAATTTTAAAATTAGAGAATTCTGAAGGATGAGGAATAAGTAGTGGATGAGTTATTAGATGTGTATTTATAGGAAAGATAAATCCACTACTACAAAACTAAAAAAACAAAACTAGACTTAGATGAGTCTCCGTCTATCTTATATTCTTTATAAATACACTATCTCCTTCACTACTAATCTCTCACACCAACTTCTTTTTTTTATAATATTCGTAATTACCTTATTTTTCATTCGAAATTGGATTAAGGTTCCAAATTTGATAAATGGATTCTCATATACTCGATATCTTTACTGAAAAGTTTATTTTGGTTGTGGATTATTGGTGATTAAGGTCTTGGTATTCTTTTTCCATTCTTATAATTTTATTATCGTTTAATATAATTTGTTTTATAGTACTAGTTGTTTTAATGGTACCAAAAAAACAAAATAATATCGATACTAGTTACCAACGTATAAACATAAATGGTGTTTTTAATATTATTAAAAATTTAAAGATTCATGCTTCTTAGCGCTATCGTTACGACTAGTTTCAATTTTAGGTAGAAAACATCTTCAGTGAGTATTTTACTATACATACCGACTTATATAATTCTAGGTATAAATATTATGATAAAATTCCGTCTTGTAAACATGGACAAAACAATAGCAGAACCGACATCATGGGATGACACTTAGCAAAACAACACCAAATTATAAATAAATACTATTTCAAATAAATTAGTAACTTTGATGTTTTAAAATAAATTCATGATTTAAAATTAATTTATCTTTAACTAAAATATTGATGTTTTTAGTCTAATATGGATATTCTAATTAGTTTCATAAAATATCAGATTAATATATATTTTTAAATCATTAATTATTATATATGAAAATTATATAAAATATGTGATACGATATATTTCATTAAAATTACTAGACGTGGCTAAATTGACCAAACAAAGTAGAATTATCATCGTATCATAACTACATTACGTTCACAGTACCGCAAAAAGGTCAAGGCACGAGTTTTTGTCTCGTGTTGTCACGGTAAGACCAAATCACGATTTTATCACGAAAAAGATAAAATAGGAATGAAAATAATAAAATTGGAGTATTGTGAAAAAAATATGATAGCTTGTTTTTTACTCGTCCAAACTTCACAACAATTCATATTCTACATTTCTTGCAATGTGGTAGATTTTTAAAAGTTGATTTTTCTATATTTAAGCAAAATTTTAAACTTTTATTATATGTGTAATACATAGAGTACAAGTGTTAATTCTTGTTTGATATTTTTTATTATTATAGGTTGATTATATAATTTGTATATTATAATTTATAAGTAGTATAAGGTTATTATAGTTTAATTATTATGATTTGATTATCCTTACTACAAGTGTTATCATAGTTTAATAAGTATAAGTAGTATAATAGTTGTTATAGTCTGATTTTAGTATAAATTGTTATAATTTGATTATTATAAGTAGTATAAGTTTAGTATAGTTTGATTATAAATAATACAAGTATTGTTATAGTTTCATTATTATAACGGATAAAAAAGATTATGAAGAATGTTAGTTGGTAGTATAGTTTAATTATGGTATCATTGTATAAGAAAGTGTTATTACATTATAGATTGAAGGATAAACATAAATTTTGTTGATTTATACCTTTCACAATTTATATTTTTCAGGCCATACAAACATTCTCAATTTGACCTACTCAATTACAAATTCAATTATAAATTTATGTTACAAATTATTTTCATCAGGAATTTTGTCTTCCGATTCAAGTCATTCTTCATCCTCACCACCACCAACTTCATCCATAAGATTTTCTTCAGGATCACTTAGTTCATAGAACATTTCATTGTAATGATATTTCATTTTATATTCCTTTTCTTGAATTATACTCTCTCTCACAGTCCAATCCTTGATCACAACACATACTTAATTTTTTTGGTAAATCAGTCTTGGTCGCCTACTTATGTATCTCCCGTTGGCTATACTAAATAAATATTCACTTGCCACTATAGACATAGATATAGAAATAACCTCGTTGGCTAACCTGGAAAGAATAGTATAAATTAGTTCGTTGGACATCTACCACATTAAGAGATCAATTAGGTTATTATCAGTATACATACTCAAATCAAACAAAATTTGAAAATTTACGGCCAGTTCATTGATTAGTTATTGACATCTTAGTTCTACTTTGCATAACATTTCTCAAGTAATTATGGCGAAGCCTAATTTTTCTTCCCGCACTACTACTACCAGCTAAGCTTGAGGGTGAACTACAATTATTTTTCCCGTGTTTCGTAGCATATTGCTTATACATTTCATACAAGTAATATTAAATATCTTCACATTATTTAACATAATTATAATCATTAACAACTTTGATACTAGTATAAAATTTCTTAGCATATAAGCGAAAAGAATTCAGTTTGAAACAAGGATTAAAATACACTCAATAACATAAGCGTGTATGATGAGATAAAAATACATGATACATTTTTCTTCCATATAAGCATTATATCACTACCCACATATGTGTCCCTATGTAAATTTATATGTATGACGAGGTTAATAATATATTCAAATGTCAAATAAATGTTAGGGTTATATTGTTTAGAAATTAATACATGAGTATACTCTTTAAACATGGCAAGAAAATGTATCGGTTCATGATAATATGACCAATTTACATAAGTAATATGTTAGTAAGGGTCCTTGACGTTTCTAGGCTTATAGGACTTATAAAACATTGGAACATATTTTCTAAACCTATAAGCATGTGCAAGAAGATGATAAGTGAAGTTTCACCTAGTTTCGAAATGTAAAATTATTTTCTTGAATTTCTTTCGGCTAGCCAAAATAAGTTCTTAATATTAACGTTATTTTATGACCCACGGTCATGACTAGTAGAATCGCATTTCTAATAGACACAGTGAATTTTGTGTGTATTATCTTTATTCCATCTTTTGTAACCAATTGAAGTATATGTCATAACCATTTAATATGTTTTTTAAAATTTGTGCTGCATTTAATTTTAAATCTATCAATAATTACGGTGTTAGCGGATGCATTATAAAAAATTTTGACATAATTTTATATTGAAAATTAAAATCAAACATACATTGTTAAATATCTTCTATAATTTGTTCAGCATTGTGATTGGCAATATACCAAATATATATAATTATTCTTTGAAGTACCTGATGGGAAAATCGCTAGTGTTAAAAACAAAAAAATATTAAGTAAGGAACAATATTACCTAATTGATATATTCTGGGTTGAAATTGCAGAGTTGAATTATAAACTAGAGTTAAATTTCTGCCATAAGACAAGTTTGAAAGAAAAGAAAAGAAAAATGATAGATATGAAACTAAAACATCATAAAATAAAATCCAAAAGTTATACACAATAGCACACAAGATATAAAACAATACCTAAAATAAAAAATCAAAAAACAAAACAAAACAAAATAAAAAGTACAATTAAAATAAAAATAAAAGTTACATTGGGTTGCCTCCCAATCATCGCTTCGTTTAAATTCAGTAGCTCGACCTTTCAGATCTCTAGTTATGGAACTTGAAGAGAAGTTGACATTGGATCGTCATCAACCACTAATTGATAGTAATATGGGTTCAACTGATCTTTATTATGAGGAAAAACCCTCTTCTTTGGAAAACGATATCCTAACACAATTCCATCTTCTTCCGTGAAACGATTATCTCTCCAAATTTAGACAAAGATTAGTATTACAACTCGCACTTTCTTCATGAATCTAATCACCTTTTATAATTAGTTAGGAAATTTTAGACTCCTTACATTAAAAGTTCAATGTGGAGATTGAGAGGGTTATCTCTCTTATGTCTGTTAACGTAAAACCTATGGCTTCTTTGAGTTGTCTTAGTACTTTTAATTTTCCTCTTTATCTCCATCACTAAAAAAATATTAGTAATAGATGGAAATTGTTAGGTTCATTTAAATAGACACTCAATGCATGTAAATGTGGAGTTTTTTTTACTCTAACTTAGATGTTACAGCTTTTGATGATTTATCTTTTAACTTCTTAGTATGAACATCCCTAGATTGAAATCGTAGATTTTTCATACAATTTATAATCTTTTTTTTATTTATAATCTTTTTTTCATCTAGTATATAATGTACTTAATTGAATTTTATGAGATAAGTTGTGGAAATATTTTATGTATGCATTTATCACTTGGGTGCCTATACCACAACAATCAAATAAGCATTAACATAATTATCAAAATTCAAAGCATCAAATATTCTAAACTCGACTCGCCCATACCTTACTCATATAATCAATTGACCAACTTCCACATTAATAATTATTTTCATATTAGTTAAAAAATGTATACATAATATTAAAACAACAAATCTATCTTCCTTCATGTCTAAAATTATAAAATTCACAAGGAAGATAAACTTGTCACCCTTTATCAATACATATTCTATTATGCCATTGGGATATGAAGAAAGTCTATCAGCTAATTGGAGAGAAACAATTGTAGTCTTTATTCCCCATATCCCTAATTTACTATAGATAGAGAGACATTAAGTTTATTTTAGAGCCTCAATTACACAGACATTTATCAAATGTTAAATTGCCAATTTTATGAAGAATAGTAAAACTCCTTAAATCTTGTAGTTTGGGTGTGAATTTATTTTGGTTTAGTGCACTAAATTCTTCTGTCAGCGTAACCGTCTCAAAGTATTTGAATTTTTTTTTGTGTGAAATGATATATTTGAGAAACTTTGTATATTCAAGCATTTTTTTAGCAGTTCAACAAAAAGTATATTGATCTCCAAGATGCACAATATCTCCAGGAATTTGGAGAATTGATTTTCAGTGCTATGTTTTTTCTTCCGGCCTAGGTATGGAATTCGAGATGAATATTTAAGGATTAGAGGGTTTTTTGGGTGCCTCTGGGGTTTTATCACGATCACTGGAATCTTCGTTTCCATCATGAATATCATTGGACTATTTTATTTCGATAGACTCGTCATGGGTGCGATCCGGAATGGCTTGATCACGATCATCATGGTCGCCGTCAACTTCATTGGAGCCATTTTCTTGGAAAACTTATCACGGTCCCGATTAAAAATGGATTGGTCGCGATTAACTTGACCCTGTTCACGATCAAGTGTATCGTAGTTGCGATCAAAGATATATTGGTTGCGATCAACTTTCTGTTTTTCAGCAGATTGGTCTATTCCTTAGCCAATTTGTCTCCCAGTTCTAACCAATTTTAATGATTACCCATAACATTCTCTTAACTACTTCCAAGATTCTAGTGTACGACTAAATCAATCTGAGGATTATGATCAATATTTTGGTGAATATCTAAATGCTCTTCCTCCACAAACACGTACCATTTCACATGCACGCTTCTTTTCACGTGGACGTACCGTTTCACATGTTCGTTTCCCTTTATCGACCACGTATAGCTTTGCTTTTACTAGAGATGAAGTTAATTATATGTTGGTAAATGATGATGAAATATTGTTATTAGATAATGATCATAAAACCGACCAATATGAACCCGGCTGACACACTCGTGATCGTGAACAAGCTCCATTAGACGAGGCTGAATAATGATGGATTAATAAATTAGTATTTTTATATTTTATTGTATGCATATCTACCCCTGTAAGAAATAACTTTTATTTATTTATTCAGTTGTTTTCATGTTGATGTTTAAGTATTTAGTTGTACACTAACTATGTTAGTTGGATCTCTTTGAAATAAAATCAAATTTCTAATCATAATTATTTGGTTGATATCGTATTAAAAATTAAATTTTATTTAATGTTTTCGTTCTTTTTTTATATTTCAATTATTTCGTTTTATAAATATTTTAGTTTTTTTTTTCGGTGGACTAAATTTATTCATAAAAAATATTTTAAAAAAAATATAGAAACAAATTTTCAAAAACAAGTCAAACAAATTGAATCGATCACCATAAAACCGATATCAAATAAACCAAATATACAAAATTAGATTCCAACCATCACGATTGGTACTGAGTCACAGCAGAATTAAATCACGTTGAGATTAGTTCAAATCAAACGAGACGTGATCTATTGTTTACCATGTCTAAAAACTCCTAAGGAGATCTTGATGAAAACCTAATCGAATCCAATACAACCCTATAACAGCCGTATTAACATATATATTTCCATCTAGAAAATAAAAAATAGAAGTCAAAATATATTACTCCAAGACTGTTTATAAAAGGACCACAAACCACCCACTATTATATTACCATACAAATACATCTGCAATATCTTATTTATCGTTTATTGTTCAAAACATTTCGGTCTCGACAAAGGACTAAATATGTAGATAAGATTTAAAGACAACTGTGGCAGTACATATGAAATTATCCAAAGGAAATCTAAAGCCGATGGTTTTAACTGCTCTTGTGGTCCATCTGATCATGATCATGTGTAGGAGGAGATTTTTTTGAGTCTGAGCTCTGAACGTTACCATCACTTACTCCTTGTCTGCTCCTCCATTTCGAGTAGGACTCAAAAAACCCCTTGTTCTCTTTCTCTAGCTCCTGCCACACTGAAAATTGTGCACGTTTATCATATTTTAAGATATAGAAACACTACTAAAAAAAATATAGTTGTTGTGAAAAAATGATTTTGTAACAAAAAGTATTTTTTTTCGATAAATTTTGTTTCTAAAAAACAAGTCACTTGCGACAAATTTTATTTTGCAATGAACAACGTTTGTCGTCTTATAGTACATTTTGTGAAAATATAGTTCATCACTTTAAATAACGTCTCTAACCTACTGCAAAAGTGCTGTTGCAGCGAATTGTTTGCGACAAAATTTTTGTCCGAACAAACTTGCTGGGACAAATTAATAGTTTTTAAAACAAAAAAGTTTCGTCCTAAAAACTACTTATTCTAGTAGTGAAACTAACACCAAAATCTATCTATATATATATATATACACAAGGAAGTAATGAAGTTATAACCTGTGGAAGTAATGACAGGTTGAATGTTTGCATGGTTTAACAAAGCTCTCATGCATTCTTCTTTGTCCATTTTGAACAACAAGCACTCTTCTATCAGACGGTGAATCTGCATATACATTCATATCATCATCTACTTTAACACCAAAATAATAATATCTGTAAGAGAAAATTAATTTGAAGTACATAAACCATTTCAAAACTAATCAAATACCATTCGGATATAAGATGCAGCAGACTCGTTGCTATCACTCATCATCTACTGCTATATGTTTTGATTCTTAAGATCTCCGTGTCTAATATATATAGAACTAAAGAGAAGAAGAACTATGAAATTTTTAGAAGTAGGTCAAATGTGGAATCAAAGGAAGAAGGATATTACCAATTTGTCCATTTAGGTATAATGACCACGTGATTCACACTGAATTTCACCACGTGATTCACATTGAATTTAAGAATATATAAGTACCATTTTATTAGGAGAGCTATTGTCTAAATTTTAGCTAAATTATAGCTAAAGAAGTATAGAAATGGTATAGGCTAAAATATATTGTAAATTTGTGTTGCAAAGTGAAGTTTAGATGGGTGATTTAAGAATGTACGGGTAAGTATCTATAGTTTATAATGTAATATTAAGTGACCTGAGATAAGTGTTACGTTAGATTTTTGTTTCAATTTATTTTCTATAAATAAATAGATGAATAAAATTATTCGGGATAATTATTTAATTATTTAGGGAAACTTTTTTTTTAACTTCTAATTTTGAACTTTTAATTTTGAATATATTTTATTTTTATCATAAAATTATTTTTTTACAACTTTATTTTTTTTGCAAACAGTCATTACATTCGTGCATCTTCTTTTAAACGACAATCTACCTCTCTCAAATTTCGGTAGTTTCCACAAAGCATATTTTATTAAGTTGTTTATCACCTTGATCAAAGGAGTTTGTGAAATAACACTCTTACCTCATCAATTAGCATCAACTATTTTTCTTTAAAAGTAGTAATCAACAAAAAAAATCAACAGTGAATTTCAGATGTTAAAACGGATCACCTTGATGGTGATACAACTAAAAGACCACCAGCTACTCCCGCTGTCACAGTCACATCACCTATGAACGTTGAGCAATTAATAAAAGAAATAAAGGGGATTAGAATTTTGCAAAATGTGATGACTACTCTTGCTCCACGATTAAATCTGAGATCCAATGTCCAACGAATAATAAGAGGAAGATGACGATGCTACAAGCTTTATGATTGTAGATCGCCATCAAAATGTCACCAATATGCAAAAATTGATATACAAACACTAAGAATGGTACCTGGGGAAGTCAGCCTAACCCCCAACAGGAGTGAGAAACATCACCATCGCAACATGTAGATGAGAAAAACCTCAACCTCAAAGCATTAAAATGAAAAAAAAGAAGAATAAAGGACATGTCTTTGAGCACCTTACAACTCAGTACCATGTGAACCTAACCCCCAAACCAGTATGCATAATCCTCAAGCAGGTATGCCTAATTACTATGGTACTCACCAGGTACCTTCTCATCAGATCCATCCCGATAAAAATATATATTGCAAAAAATGGCACAAACAAACTTTCAAAAGTTCTGGCAACATCGAACTTCCCTATGATCCCTCCAACAATGTCAATGAATAAAAAATAGAGTTATAATATCCTTCCACCATCATATAAAACAATATTCATAGTTTATCCTTCAAACATACCACCATAAAATAATAACCAACAAAAATTCTCTTCATAACAATATATAAATCAACCAAACCTTGTGGGGCTTCCTCCATCAGCTTAGGAGAGACCTTAATGGGTAATTCCACAACAATAACTCAACATCAATAACTCAAAATAGCTACCCTTAAAATTTGGCTACGTAGTTGTAGGGACCTATGCATCTACATGCTTAAGCCTTCTTAAAGAAATTGAATCAGAATAAACCAAGTACGTTCTTTGATGAGGTGAATCTCTCTAACAAGGAGTCTGTGTTGGTGCTGTAAATATTTTACGGAGAACTTCCGCTAAAGTTCAATAATCACAAATGGCCGAATACACTTGCAAAAAAGATCCGAAACACCATATTGTAAAATTCAAGAGTGAGCGGGACGAGATGGATGATAAAATAAAGTATAAAACCTTATCCATTACCTTTAGGAAAATATATTTAACTTGGTTTAACAATTTTCCTCAATGATGCATCAAGAGTTTCAAAATATTGCAAAAAAAATTCATTCATCAATTTATTGGTTCTAAAATTATCAAAAGTAGATGAACATTATATCATTCAGTATAAACAAAAGTCAAAAGAAGGTTTGAGAGATTACATAAGGAGAATTATGGAAACAAATGCTAGGTTACAATATTGTCACAATTGCTTGTATTTACAATATACAGACAAGGTCTTTTGTTAATAATTTTATCAGAGGATATTTTGAAGATAAAAGCACTCAAATGAGAGTTATTAGCTCAAGTCAAACACCAAACCAAAGTAAATGAGATTGTCAATGCCAGGATGGATGGAAATACTGAAAATCCAAATGCATACCCCCATTACCATCTTTTGGAAAACAATGATAAATCTACTTTAGTTGCACATGTTAAATCCAGGTCTAATAAGAAAGCTTCAACTTCCAAGCATAATAACAATTAAGCCTTAACTAGGCTAAAATATTTAAAAAGTAGAGAGACAACTAAGAAGGGAAGAATTAAGCAACTAGAGGACATTGGAAAATTAAGGGTGTAATTAGACGTACATAAAGTCTATTAGGATTAATTGACAACTATGTAATACAAAAGAACAAATTCGTAATAAACAATAAACTTGAGGAAGGGACCACAATTAGAAATTTGTTTAGACATGTGGGACATAACAAATGTACTATAAAAGCACACATGTGATTGATAAATGATTAGAGAATTATTACTTGTGACTTTCTCTCTCTAGGATTGAGGAGCTTCTCTCTCTAAAATGATAGTTAACAACTAATATAACGAATTTGGTCATCCAAATATTGTTTTACTTGCAAACCTCCTCCAAAGATTTCTAGAACTATCATTGGCGCCGTCTGTGAGAAACGGTTTGGTACCCAGAATCGTGTTCTAAAACCTTTATTGTATTTTCGAAAGAATTAAGCGATGGAAATTCGAGAGAATTGGATATAAATATTGATGACCGAAAAATAATTCGAGGGAAACCTCGTCGGAGATAATGTAGAAATTGATCAACAACATAACGATTAATTTGTTGGTGAGATATTAGAATAGTCTATCTGAGTGGCTCAAAGGAAAGAACTTCTAGAAGAAATTGAAAAGTTGAATTCTGAGAGAGACGTTGCGATGACCCGATCAGACCATATCAAATGAAACTATAAATATTAAAATGAAAATTAAAATGGACGGATTAGAATAAAAAATACATAAAATATAATAAAAATTATGGCGATCGGGTTTATCCGATGAGACGAGAACAATTCAAACGGGTACTTTTGAACCCGTCTCATTGCTATCTTTACATATGGACAAAGTTTGTTTCATCTTGACCAATGAAAACCACAAACTACGACTATAAGAAGGAATATACAACACATTCACAAATCTAAAAGAATTTTTATAAATTAAGACGATTAGTTTGGTTGCTTTGAATGTTTTAAGATTATTCGAATAATTCAACAGTTCTTTTGAAAATTTAAAGACGCATCCCATGATAATAATAAAAAAATTCAAATATCAATTTTATATTTTTATGAAACCTATTATACCTAAAACAATCTCATAAAATAAACATGTTATAAATATACTAATATAAACGAGTCTTATAGATTTTTAAAAGCACAAAAACTAGTAACTCTGATTTATTTAATGTTCATATATGACTATAAAAAGAAAAATATAATGGAATATAGTTAATAACTATATTTTATTGAACACTCATATGATATTTGACATATCTAATGGTTCCCTTACTCTTTTGGATAGAAAATGTTGTGTTTGGGTTTAACAAATAAAATATTTTCATGTTCGACTTGTGTCTTAAATATGTTTTGTCCATCCGAAACGCACTTGAACCGTGACAAAAAATTAACTGCCCAAATCAATTGTAGTTTTTCGCAGACGAGAATTACTAATATAGTAATACTTGATGAAACTATTTCAATATTTTAATTAAAAAAGTTAAAGAGTTATTAGTAAGATGGCAATAAATACATTGGTGGCTTCTCTCTAAAAGTATTTATTTCTTTCATCCTTTTGGATTTTAATTAAGTATAATTTTTATTATCATATTAATATTTTAAAAAATGTTGGACCGATCTAGGTCCAACTTATAAGAATGGATTGTTTATCGAGTAGATATGTCAAATCATATGAGTGCTTAATAAATAATTATTATCTATATTCCGTTATATATTTTTAAAGTCATATATGAACTCTAAAATCAGAGTTAGTAGTTTTTGTGCTTTTAAAAATCCAAAAAACTGGTTTATATTAGTATATTTATAACATATTTTATTTTATGAGATCGTTTTAAGTATAATTGGTTTCATAAAACTACAAAATTGATATGTGAAAAATATAATTGTTATTGTAGGATGCATCTTTAAATTTCCAAACAACTCTTGAATTATTTGAATAATGTTAAAGAATCCAAAGCAACCAAACAATCGTCTTAATTTATAAAAAAAACTTTTACATATGTGAATTTGTTGTATATTCCTTCTTATAGCTGTAATTTGTTGTTTTTATTGGTTAAAATTAAACAAACATTGTCCATATGTAAAAATGGCAACGAGACAGGTCCAAAATGACCCGTTTGAATTGTTCTCGTCTTGTCATATAAACCCGACCACCATAATTTTCATTATATTCAATGTTCATTATATTTCATGTATCTTATATTCTAATCCGTCTATTTTAATTTTTTTCATTTTAATATTTATAGTTTTCATTTGATATGGCCTGATCCGACACAATAGGACACCATGTGAAATTATTTAAATTTTTGAAGATAATAGATTCAGTTATTATATTTATAGTGGTAGGATGATCAAAATATATTTTTTGAATCGAAACAGTAAAATTTTGTTTATTGATCTAAATTTTAAAACCTAAACTTGTCTACGATAAATTTGTTCAGACATACTAAACACTAAACGAGTGAAAGGAATGGAATAAAATTTCCGTTGTGTGCTTATTTATTGTGATCACCTAACTTTTAGGTGATGTATATTGATATTAGGTTCTAACTAGTTGTAAAGTCAGAAAATCATGTATCAACTATAATATTATACTATTAGAAAAATATTTTTCATAACATATTTAGATTGGATGATTTTCTTAACTTTTAACATTGATACATTGATGATTTATTCAGCACAACTTTCTAACTTTATGGTTAATACATGATGTTTAGTTAAGAAAACTGATACCCAAATTCCTTCTCCAAATCATACCCAAAATTAATTTTCTTGATATATATTAACTACTAATGAACTTAATCTACTGTACTATTAGCTTACTATAAAACTGAATCAACTACTTTCTTTAAGAAATGGATAATATATACATATAATATGACATTGGATTGTATCTCCCGTAATCCCAAGCTCCGCACGATCTCACAAATACTTAACTCGTTTGAGTACAAAAACTATAATATTCTAACATATTGGCAGCTTTTGTTGTTAGCATGAATAATTAAATAGTTAAAGCCATGACATCAACTCCAAAAGAATCCTATTATTGCCAATGATACGAAAGTTAGATCACTAATATTTACATAGTCAGATATAAATACAACGGCTCAATAGAGAACTAAAACTCCAAATTCAAGTGTGTAAAATTAGACTTACATTATATTGTGCATATAAATATTAGTCATCTCCTTCATTGTCGTCGATACTACTGACATTTCCTGAACCTAGTGCTTGAGATACATATTTATTGACTTCCTTCCTTAAACGAAGAAGAGGATTCTCGAGACTGAGTTTATCACGAAGAAACAGAAAACAAAAGTGAGATAGGGGTTTTGTGAGCAAATCAGCCACTTTGTCGTGCGAGGGAAAATACCTAATGTCCAGCAGTCCTTGATATGCTTAGTCCGAGCATAAAAAACCGGATTAGAAGCAAGGGATCTGGCTCTAAAGTTATCACACTAGATAACCGGAGCGCATTAAAGAGGAATACCCAACTCTTGAAGAGCTAAACATAGCCAAATCAGTTCTGAGGAGAGATTTACTAAAGATCTATACTCAAATTCAGTACTGGAACAAGAGGTAATACCTTGCTTTTTAGAAGACCATGAGACACAAGAATCTCCAAAGAACACGCAATAGCCACCAACTGAACGACGATCATCCAAGGAGGAAACCCAGTCAACATCAATAAAACCCAGTGAGTTGATGAACATCACAATGTTTGATGTTAAGCCCCAAAGAAGAAGTCCTAGATAAGTACCTCATAATTCTATTTACATATTATAGATGAACATTCGTAGGACACTGCTAGAATTGACTCATCTTATTGACAACAAATGAAATGTCTAGATGAGTGTGAATCAAGTATTGTAATGCTCCTAATATACTCATATATTTTATAGGGTACATGATATTGTCACCATCTAATTGAGACATTGAGGGGCATACACGCATTGGAATGGAGCAAGGATTGGCAGAAGACAGTTCCTCTCTAGCAAGTAAGTCTCATATGTACTTTGTATGAGTCAAATACATACCTGATTCATCCTTATAGACTTCAATGCCTATTTAAGAGAAAATTCAGAGTTAAGTCTCTTAATAAACTTATTTAAGTAAGAAGTTGTATATCTTGTGACTATGATGTCATTAACGTAGATCAAGAGAATAATAGAGACCTCTTTAGTCATTAGGAAGAACATAGAGCAATCTGCTCTTAAATTTTGAAAACCCCACAATAGCAGAGTGTTTTTGAGCTTGGAATACCAAGCATGAGGAGTCTGCTTTAAACCATACAATGAATTGTGAATGTGACACACATGAGAATGATACCTAGGATTCGCAAACCCTTCAGGTTGCAACATATAAATGTGCTATCATAAGACATTGTTTAAAAAAACATTGTTAATGTCTAATTGCTTTATGTTTTAGCCTTTAGAAATAGCCACGGTTAAGACCACCATTATAGTAGAAGCCTTAATAAATGGGCTAAAACTCTCAGTAGAATCAATATCAGGTTTTTGGTGAAAACCTTTAGCAACTAGTCTGGCTTAACAGCGTTGGAAAAACCCATCATGGTTTTATTTCAACTTATACACCCACTTAAAACCTACCAAACTCATATAATGAGTATAGGCAACAAAAGACCATATATGATTTGCTATTAGAGCATCATAATCAGTTTTCACAGCCTGAGCCCATTTGGAAACACTTATAACTTCTGAGAACTTAATAACTTCCTTGTCAATAACAGTAAGCACATTGGTAACACCTGAGTATATAGTATTAGGTTTATAAATTCTTGCTTTGGCTCTAGTGGTCATAGGATGGTTGTTAGGCAAGATCTATGATTGAGAGTTATTGTTATTGTTAGAATTCTCAAGAGGCAGGTTAATAGTTAACTGATTCTCTTATATTGGTTGTGTCGCAGAGATGTTTGGCAATAGGATGGATCTTGAGGGAGTATTTGAAGGGATTGTTTGGTCTGTATGCAAACAACTAGTACTAACATGTAAGTTTCATTATGGTAAATAATCTATGCTAGTTGTAGCTGGCTGATGATGTGTAGTTTGTAAGAAGGTATTAGTACAGTCACTAGGAAACCCAGTTAGGGAGTCTGAAAATGTTCCCTGTATATTAGAAGAATCATCTGATGAATTAGGACTAGGAAACTTAGGCCGTTGAAGAGAATGAGATTGAGTAACTGACCTTTTTTACCCTAGGAAACCAGAAAAACAAGGGAACTCTTCTTCATTGAAGATAACAACCCTTGAAACATAGACTCTCACAGTAGTTGTAAGACATTTATATCCCATATGCACAGTACTATAGCCTAGAAAAATGCACTTGACAGAATTAAACTGAAATTTGTTTGCATGGTTAGGTCTTAAACAAGGAAAACAGGCACACCCAAAGCTACGTAAGAACTTATAATCAAGTTTATGACCATACACCTTTCAAAATGAGACTGTTCTTGTACAAAAACTGTAGGTAGCCTATAAATTAGGTATATTGATGTTTGCAAAGCTTCTGGCCAGTAAGAATAAGAAAGGTTAGACCAGGCCAGCAGAATCAGGCCAGTCTTAGTGACATGCTTGTGATTTCTTTCGGACCTTCCATTATGGGCAGAAGTGTAAGGACATGATGTCCTGAGCTGTATCCCTGATTTTTTGGCTACTGCAAGAAAATGCCTAAATTACCCCCCCAGTCAGACTGAATACACTTTATTTTTCTAACAAACTAGTTTTCCACAAAAGTTTTTAATTCTTTAAAAATACTCACAGATTCACTTTTAAGTTTAAAGAGTACAACCAAGTGTACCGTGTATATTCATCTACAAAAAGAATGTAAAAAATGTCGAGATGTAATAGGAGCAAGTCCCCACAAATTCATATGTATAAGGTCTAGATAATTAGTAATGTGAGAATAGAAATTAGAATAAGGAAGAGAGTGTGATTTGCCTAATTGGCAATCATCACATTTTTTTTTCATTACAGACACAGTAGGAAGTTTACAATTTTTTATAACAATTGACAATGCTGTAGTGAAAGGATGGTCCAACTTTTGGTGCCATCCTTTCTTTAGGGAATCAAAACTATTAGACAATATAGAAATGTGAGAGACACTTGGATGATAACTTAGAGTTTTTGCTTTTGGAGGACTAGAACCAGATGGTTCTCTGAATTTATACAAGCCATTCTCAACTCTCCGTGTAAGTAGAGTCTTCCTGACCTCTTGTCAGTCACGAAACACCTAGAGTTATGAAATTCAATAAAAAAATTGTTGTGTCGGGTTAAGTAAAAAAAATGATAGAAGGTTTTTACTAATTTGTGGTACATGTAATTTTCACGTGAAAATGTTTATTTGTTTTGGTAGTTAAAAAAGACTTCCTTAATTGCTATATACTCAACTTCTTACCATTAACTACTACGACAAAATTGTTACCTGTGTAGTCTGCCTTTTGGGAGATCATCTTCGTTGAGTTAGAGGCATGGTGACTAGCACCACTGTCTATATACCACCTATCTTCACCACCTCCTGTGTCCAGTGACACAGTAAAAACACTATAATTTTGATTATTTTTATTGTGATGAGTAGGAAGTTGACCCATCATATTTGGGTTGTCTGAAATAACAATATGCATCACCACGCTCATACTTCCCACATATTTGACAGGTAGGTTTATTGTTAGTATAGAACATGCCTCATCTTCCTATATTGAAACCTCTTCCCCGGTAGCTATTAGGATAGTTGTTGTTGGATTACCTTCGTCTGTTGAAAGATATCCATTGTACTTTGTTCTGGTATCTTGTGTTGGAACAATTGTTATTAGACCCAGAAGAAGTAAAATCTGACTTATTGACTGAAATAAGGTCCGTGTTGGGCATAAAGACTTGTATTTTACCAAGTTGGTCTTGCCTGCTTTCATAGGTCAACAAGGTTTCTTGAAGATCCAACCAAATCTTTACTTTCTTATCATACAAATGCACATCTATAGTTGTATATTTAGTGTCTAACCCAGCCAATACTTTGAGAGACTAGATCATCCATGTTAACAGGAGACCCTGCCAGAGTTAAAATGTCTCCATTATAGAGGTTATTTTCCTTGTTCTTTGAAATTACGCCTTGAAAAAGGTAATTCTTGACTTAGTATGAGAACCAGACAATCTGTTTATAGCATCCTAACGTTCCTTGGAGGTTTCTTCCTCCAACAACTAGGATACTACTTCTGAGGTTTTGTGTTGTAAAGCCACCCAAAAAGAAGCCAATCTTTAGCTACCCAGTTATCATACTCAACATTATCAATAATGGATCCATCAGATTCAACAATCAGCTTGGGAGGACATGGTTTCTCACCATTGATGAACCCTCCCAACTTGTTACCTCTTATGATAAATAACACCATTGTGTTCCACAAAAGAAAATTGTTTCTGTCTAACCTTATACCATTGAATATATTTATTTGATGTAGTTGCAGGTTCTTATTGTTCAACAAGCTATCTCTTGGAGATGAGCCTTGGCTTGTAGACCCCGAGCTAAAGGTTGGTGAGTCGAATCCTGCCATTAAAGCTTCAACTCTTTGATACTAACTTATAAATCAATAAGGAGAAGAGAATGTAATATTAGAAAGAAAAATCAATTTCTATTTTATTTCTCACTTAATTTTGTTACACTTGTAATACATTTGTATAAAGTGGAATTATTGTTATGTGTGTAATAGAATTATGTTACACAGATTATTATTTAACAAATTCTATCTACAAATGATAGGGATTGAGAGAGTTTATTGGGCTTAAGAGAGTTCACCCCACCAAATAAACCAATTCACCAAATGCTAGACAAGACTTAGTCTAGCTTCATATGTCGACCCGGTCCATAAATGACTCGACATATAAAAACATGTAGGCTCTTCTCCATTAATCATTTTAACCTGAAAACCCTAGCCTCGGTCTCTTCTCGACTCAACCTTCACCATAGTCATCTCTTCATCGTCGTCGACACTACTGCCATTGCCTGAGCCTAGCACCTAAGATCTATATTTCTTGTCCATGACTTGGTTAAGAAAGACAAGTGTGAAGAATAAACTTCATCCCATAGAGGAACCCCAATCCCACATTTCTAAGTGTGAAAATAATATAGTATATATAAGTGTGAACCCACCTCAACTAGCAAGAGGCCTTTTCAGAGTACACCCAAAAGAAAATCTGTGCGGGTTTTCGGGCTTAAAGCGGACAATATCTTGCTAGTCCGTGCAATTTCATCTCCCATAAAGACAATCGTCTTCTGCTTCCAAAATTCAGTAAGAACAAAACAAATCTCAGAGCTACATAATATAACAAGCATCATGTATGGAATATCGTGTCCATGGCTTAGTTAAGAAAGACGAGCATATAAAGGCGGAAAAAGGGTTGTAAAGCCTGTAATATTCAATCATAAATTACATATTCTAAACAAATTCTTCACTATAAAGTATCAACCATCACAGTTACATGATACATCAACTTGAAATTCTGATTAGCACAACTTTTATTGTCAAAATAATTACAAAATGCGAGCAGGCATATTAGTGGGTTACACAATACTTAGGTAACAATCACAAGTTTATAAACATTTCGATCATCAAACACGAAAATGTATCCTCATCTTCATCATCAATCCTAGTTAAAATAATATTCAGAAAACCAGATAATATATGCATGCTGGTAGTAATGAAACGATAATCCAACCAGATAAAATTTTGGAATTTTCTTTAATCAGAAGAGTAAATGACATATACCAAAGAAGACTAACACTGTATATTGAATTTACAATGAGAGAAAATAAACTACATTAAAAATTCACAAAAATTGTATATGCGATACGAACTTTAAAAGATTAATACACTCGTAGAATCGTAAAGGTTTTGATTTCCGACTCAAAATTGTATTAACATGAATAGAAGAAGTTTGAGCTTTGTAAATATGAGAGAGTATATGAAATTACACGGTGTAAAATTTTTTATAAGAATTTAATCTAACGAGTCAAACATGTTAAAAATACCAAATGTTAAAAAAAGGTTTAAATCAGATTATAGTCCATCGACTATCGCGTTTTCATTCATTTAGTACTTTGACTAAAAGTTACCGGTCAAGATCCCTCGACTATTCAAAATTTATAAATTTAGTCCACACATGTGGACTCTTCCCTAGTTCTACCACGTGTCGCCATAATTAAATGATACAAGTTTCCCAGATAGTCATTTGACTTTAATTCCTATTTTACCCATTGACTGAAATGAAAATGTGGTATTTTCTCTGTCCTAGTTGGAATTTCTTGCTTATGTGGACAAGTGAGATAATTAGACCAACCAAGTTGATTAAAAAGGGTATATAAATCCCCTCTTAGCCATTCTTCACTCTCTCTTCACCTCTCATTACATTATTTCTTCTTCTTATTATTAACACAAAATTTCAAGTAGTAACTCTTCAGTTTATAGCCAAAAAGAAAATCAATGCGAATCGAAGTGTTACTGTGGGAAACAGGTTATTGTTCGAACTTCATGGACTGATTTGAACCCACGTAGGCGATTCGTTAGATGCAGGAACTACTAGGTAAGTTATCTTGAACCCTAATTTTGAATTTACTTTTCTATTTCATTTCTTAAACCCTTAACTTAAACAAAACTTTATTCTAACTCAATTTGTTTTGCTTTTTATCAGACAATTGAAAGTTTTTGCAGGTCTTTTTAAATGGTCTAATTCACCATTTACAAATCGAACAAAAGATATAATTATTGGATTGAAAAATAATTTGCAGAAAATTGAACCTAAAAATGTTGTCTTAAGCCTTTAAGTCTATCGTTCAAAGTTTTTCAGCTTAGTTTATGTTTATGTATATTTTTGTTCTTTGTTGTTACCACTTGGATCTAAATTTTCTTTTGGTGTTTCGATTGTAGTTTATGTTTGTATTATGTCTTTAATTTTGTATTTATATCTTCAGCACATTTTAACTATGAATAAAAAATTATATTTTCCAGTAATTTGTTATATATATATATATATTATGAATTAGCCTACATTTAATGGTTTACAAGACGCTAATTTGTATTTAATTTGGCCCATGATGTATAATCCTAGAAATAATGTATATGATAAACATAAGCACAATCACAAATTATCAGATACAATGTCTGCGATAACAAACATTTGAAGAATAATGTTTTATATTAAACATAAGCACAATTTACTAGTTATAATCTATGAGATAACTAGCAGATACAATATCTGAAATACATATTGAGACATCAACAAAAAAACAGCTTCCATGACCAAATTACAAATGCCTAGAATTTAACACACAGACAAACAGGGTATATTAAACCCAATATAAGCTTTAGAAAAAACATATTTAGACATCAATAAAAAACAGCTTCCATGTCAACACCCTTTGCCTCACGTATTAATTCTTCGTGCTGAACTTCCAGATGGTCTCTTCTTCTTTCTCATCGTGTTTCTTGACGCAGATACAACTTCTTTAAACTACTTCATATCCCTCACAGGATTCCATATTCCACCAACTTGCTACAAAATACGAACACAATTAAAGTAACTTAGTTATACTAACAACAAAAATCTACTGTTGCAAGAACCTACCCAACACAATTTACTTAACTTAGATATACCAACAACAAGAACCTATAAAATGCAAATAAAATATTGTAAACAATTCAACAGTAACAAAAAATCCACAACCAACACTACTGCATACCAAGTGCGGCTTAAATACCAGACATACCAATAAACTAATAGAGACTCATACCTATATCAGACACACCAATAAAGCAATAAAGACTAATACCAATACCAGACATACCAATAAACCAATAAAGACTCATACCTAACCCGTAGAAGACCCTATCTACCTTCACAACCAATAAACAAAAAAAGACTCATACTAATTAATAATTTTAATAAAGAAAATACTTTATAAAAATAAGGTAATGGGGACAACTTTAAGCCTTAGGACAAAGAAATATTTTATAGATCCCTGTGTTGGCCTTGGTCCCCCACTATAACTTGGCTTTAGTCCACCAACCTGTCGTGGTTCAATGCAATAATCTATGGATCCCTGCAACAATAAGATAATATTATAAAGATAATATTTATAGCCATAAAAGAATATTTATGAAACCAATTGAACTTACATCTGACATCGTGTTTATTGTACCACCTATCATTACCTATCATGCCAACCATAAAATAAATTACTTAAACCATTAACATAACAAAATAAAGATGTAAGAACAGACTTACTGAAAATTTTAAAATCCTCAAAGCCAATCTTCTAGTTCTGTTCATTTCTGTGTGTAACCTGAAAGTTGCAGCATAAGGGATTTCAATCCCTGTAAATTTACTGGTAGCATTAGTGTTTGTGTGAGGAGGAGTCATAGAAGCTATGGAAGCAACACAAGTAATATGAGGCTCCAATTTAAGTATCAACAGTAGGCTGAGTGGTTTGAGGGTTTATCGTATAAGCAACAACAACAAGGTGACTGGTTTGAGGATCCATTGGAGAAGCAACAACAATAGTGTTTTCAGGCTCCACAGAAGCAACATCAGTTAGGTACTTTGGGGGTCACCACATCTATATTTCGTTTTGTTTTGACCTGCTTGCTTACATACCCAACATGTTAGTTTAATATATTTATTGCTGAGTTTTTCTTCTCCAATTGTAGGTGGTTCTAGCTCACTCCTATCTTTCTTTTTACCCCGTTTGGCTTCCATCGGAGGTGGTTTTTACTTCCAGAAAATTTGACTTCTCCCAAAGAAATTTTTTGTTGATTGGATTCAAAGTATGTGCATACATTGATCTATTTGTAGCCACCTTGTAACACAGTGAAATGTAGTCAACTAGTTATCTTTGTATCCACCATATGACAACCACCCCATGTTCACACGGTATGCCATTGAGCTGTCATTTCCTACATGCACAAATTTTATCATCCAAGTCTACTAAAAACTACCTCATACCATATTTGACTTCATACCGAGGCCCTCTTGAAGAATCAATAAAAAAGATACCTGCAGCAAAGCCATTTGCATCCAACTTCTTCTGGATTGCAGGGCATATTTCTCCCACCCAATTATGAAAAACTTTCTTTTTGTTGGCTATTTTTTTCATCATTTTCTTCCTAATACCAACCATTAGTGTAATGATACCTTTCTGTAGCGAGATGTAAGATAACCATGTTGAAAGTCTCTGTGTGGTTACTTTGGATGTCGCATTGTGTTGCAATATCATAGTGCGATCTTGACCACTGCCCTAGTGATTTTTCGATTAACCAGTTAGATGCATCTAGATTAACCATCTTTATTTGATTCATCTCAGTATCAAAATTTTACTTATTTGTTGCTCTAGAAGCTGCCCAAAAGATCTGTTTCTCTAACCGACCGATAAAAATATTTTTAAAATTTACGTAGAGATGTCTACAACAAAATCTTTGTTTAGAATTAGGGTAGATATCTAGTATTGTCCGCACTAACCGCTTATATTTGTCACTAATCTACAACCATACACCTTCGTTCTGGATTTCTAAATCCTCACCCAACAAATTGAGAAACTAGCTCCAACTTTTCTGATTCTCATTTTCATCAACTCCCCGAGCTGTCAGATACATTTGGTCATTGGAATCAACACCAACAGCCACTAACAATTGGCTCCCAAATGACTCCTTAAAGAACCAACCATCCAAAATAACTACGGGTCTGCAACCTGCTTTGAACCCTCTTTTGACAGCCCCAAAACACATGTACATTTTCTCAAAAAGACCATAATCTTGCTTGATGATGCATGTAGAGCCATGATTTGTTCTCGATATATCACCGCAATAATCCAACAACCTTATAACCCTTAATCCAGTTGTTTTTCGTTCCCTTGAATCAACTCGAGCACTACGAATCTTGCCTTATAATCCTTAATCCTATTGATCTTCACACAAAATTGCCTACTAAGAGAAGGAATTAGCGATGCCACCAACGAGTTTATGTCTGCCTCCCACTGTGGTTTATAGTACATTGAAATCCAAATATTGGTTATATCTGATATTCTTTTGTTGGTGCACAGTTGTGGTTGTCTAACAGTGTCTTCACCAGCCACCTACCACCGTTTCCATAGAGATAAAATCTTGTTTTTATCGTTCTTCTTCATTAACGCATACCGTCGTTGTTTTATCCCGTAGTTTTTTATTGCCTCCTTGCACTTTGTTGTCGTAGAAAACTCATGACTCACTTGAAGTTCAACAGAAGCCAATGGCTCAACAGTGTTGAACTCCTCAAAACGGTGCCATTAGTTATCATCTTCAACCTTCACATCAGAGTTTGGAGGTGTAAGAAGAATATCACTATTTCTATAGTCTGTCTCCACATAATCCATATATTCTTGTCTAAACAATGGTGGCACCATTGCCTCCTCATGAACACCCCTAGCCTGCTCATTAACAAACCTTTCCTCCTCTTTAACACCCTTACCTCCTACTCAACACCCCTTCTCTGCTCCTCAACACCCATTTCATGCTCCTAAATACCCATTGCCTCCTCTTCAACATCTGTTAGCTGTGCCATATCTTTATTTTGATCTGCAGCCTCTGGCCCACCTGATTGAACATCATTCCGATTAACATCAATCCATAAATCCGTTAAAAATCCACTTAAGTATGATATATCATCATCAACAATCCCACCACTATCACATTCTCCACCAGCAGTAAGGTCTCCACCAACAGCTGCATCTTTACCAAAAACCCAACCTCCAACACGATCTGTAACCCTAGAGTCGTCATCCACACCAATAGCTGTAGAATTTTCATCCACACCAACAACTTCACCACCTTCATTCACACCAACACCTTAAACACAATCATCAACACAAAAAACTGTAACATCTTCATCCACACCAACAACTTCATCACCTTCATCCATATCAAGACCTTCAACACCTTCATCAACACCTTCATCAACACCTTCATCAACACCAACAGTTTCAACACCTTCATCCATACCAACAACTTCAACAACTTCATCCACACCAACACCTTCTACACCTTCATCCACACCAACAACTTCTACACCTTCATCCAAAAATTTACCAACATCATCACCATCTCTAACTTCAACACCTTCATCCATAGAAATCCCTACTACATTACCAACAACAGATTCATCAATCCTAACACCATCTGCTCTAGAACTAGTAGCAACATCTATCTCAATACCAGTAGCAACGTTTGTCTCAACCCCAACCATTACCCAACCCAACATCCCAGCATCCCCATCACTTTGGGATTTAGATTCTGATAACAGCTGTACTACATGTATATTGCTTGTTTATTTCGCACAGGAGACAATATCACTTCAAGAGGACGCACAACCTCAATGTATATCTTCAAGGTAATGCACCTATTAAATAAGTGGCACATCTGTAGGGCATCTACATCATTGAGGATATGAGTAAAGTTGTTGTCATCTTGACAACCAGGTTGTTGATATGCGAGGTTTAACACACTAAATTTATCGGCTGGCTCACCTGATACATACATATATATATATATATATATATATATATATATATATTTGCTTTGTTAAATATATTATTGAAATCTTGTATGGATTTTATTATAGACCAGACTTTCTTTTCCCATATGGTAGCATAACGAGCCACCTTTGTCCTTAAATTTACCCCAATGTCTAAGAATGAGGGTAAACAGGTGAGAATTTACTTCTACAAAATAAATAATCATACAACAAGAAAATTTTACACTGACAACAGTAATACTATACAATACACAGTTACCCAGTTATACAAAAAATATTTATTCAGTTCCAAAAAGTATGCAATATTATGCAAACAAAAATACATTCAATACCCACTTATGCAATGTTATGCAAAAAATATACATTCAATAACCAGTTATGCAATTTAATGCAAAACGGTTTACATTCAATGAATAAAAGTATCTTAATTTTAGTCCAAAACTAGAAATGTTATACCCAGTTACACGAGTATTGAATATATATGACTCTACCATGATTATGCTCATTTACACGAATTGAATACACCAAAAATAGAAAAATTTCAATCAATATTATACCCATTTAAGTCGTCCTCCTTTTTTACCTTCAATTTTCTTGACTTCCTTGATTTTCTCGAGTAATTTATTCTGTGGTTTTATTTTACTCCAACTATTTGTTGAAATCAAGTTCGCCGAAATGGTTTTAGGAGAGAAAATGATTTGATGGCTGAAGGTAATGAGAAATAATGATTTTAGGGTCGAACGTCAGAGAGAAAAGGGTTTACAGATGGTACTAATGAGAAGTAAGGGAATTAGGATTTGATTTTTGAAATTAAATCGAGAATTAGGGTTTCAGGTCTCATTCACCAATTAATCCTGGTTCTGAGATTGTTCTCAAACTCATTTGTCTATGTCATCAAATTTTACCACTTTGATGTCATATAAGAAAATGATAAAGTTAAATAAGGCATTTAATGCTTCTGAGCAATAAAACAGGATTGACTTAAAGTCAATGGACTATCTCTGAGACTCGTACGATTTAAGTATTGTGACACGTGGCAGAACCAGGAACTAGTAAATTTTTTTATACATTCTATTTACCTATTCTATTTACCTATTGCAGCTCCACAAAAATATTAAAATAATATCATCAAGTATCATCTATAGGAAACTAAAACTGAATAGGGAAGTTAATATTGTGTCGCGGTTCTGGTTTGTTCTGGATTGGAAAAACATACTTCTGACACAAATCGAATCCGAAAATATTTTATTTGTTAAACCCAACTACTATTTGTTCGACCCAAAAACCAAGTGAACCATAAGATATGTCTAAACATAAAAAAACTGTTAAATCCAAAAAGTTGAACATTTAATAAACCCAAGAATCTTGAAAATTTGAAGCACTATGTATTGGTTTCAGGTTTTACGACAAAAACTCAGTTTGTTTTTGTTTTGTATCGTGCTAGTGTCGGACATAAATTTGATCGGGTCTGTGCTTAATATTGAGAGCCTGATACTGATCTCATTTTGTAAAATTATATATGTACTTAAAGAGGAACTTAAAGAAGCAGCATTTGTATGTATGCAAAAGATAAAAAAATATTACTAAAATCCACCAAAAGAAACCGTAACAATCATTAAAATTGTTAAAAACAGATATTAAAAGCAAACCCAATTCGGTGTCATAAAATTTAAGATCTAACTTGTACTTCTACGTTAATAGAACTCTGAAATCTATCAGGAATAAGTGTTATGTCCATTGTCATTCTTTAAACCTACTAGTAAAGACAAAACGCTTACAACAACATATGATAAAGAAATAAAAATCAAGGCAACTTCATGTAGATTATTCTAATTACTTCATGTATATTCTAAAAATAATATGAATATACAATATTGAAAGCGGATACGATAAACGAGATCGAATATGTGTACATCTAGCCATTGGAATTTGGGTGATTTAATTGTATTTCCGTATGCTTAATCAAATGATCGTTCTGAATTTTGATCACAAACTCTCCTTTCACTTTCAGATGGTGTATATAAACTATATGAGAGTGAATTTGGTGACCATTTTTCAGATTTATCCAATCCCTATTTATACTACTCTAGCCATCACAGAAGTAGTTATTAGATAGAATAAGTGGGTGGTTACCTAAATAATAGGAGGTTACCTAAATAATAGTGGGATTGTTTCACCGAAATAATAAGTAGTTATGGGTAGTTATCTTGATCACCGATAACTTCTCATTAAATGAATCACATATGTAAAACACGTCTTACATTCTCCCACTTGATCCATTTATCTAAAGAGACTTCATATACGAATCAAGGTGACTAATCACATATTTTATAGAAAGGTTTAATCTTCTATGTATCACAATATATTTAGTCTTTCACCACTCACATTTAACTTAACAAGTAAACCATATGTTCACTATCGGTCAAAATTTAATGATATTTCTCTATAAAATAACGAAAGTATGTACGTACATAATTTCAAATGAAAAAGATTCGAACTAAATAAAAGTTTCTAGAAAAACATAATGAATGTACTACATGATGAAACCAAGTCCCATACAATCTACATAATCCTTGAATCCTTTAATATGCATGCCTTTAGTTAAGGGGTCAGCTATCATCAATTCAGTGCTAGTGTGTCCAATGATCACTTCTTTTCGTGGTTACATTCTTTCACGACTAGATACTTTATGTTAATATGTTTAATTTGACTTCTATTTTTTTATTCTTAACCATGAAAACAGTAGCCGGATTATCATATTTCATTCTTATAAATGGCTAATAGAGTCAACAACTCTTAGTCCAGATATGAATCATTTCAACTATACATCATGTGAAGTAGCCTCAAAACAAGAAACGAACTCAGCCTCGATTGTAGAAGTGGCCGTCAAGATCTTTTTGGCACTTCTCTATGATATCGAACCATCAGCTAGCACGAACACATATCTTTATGTGGATTTTTGTGAATCATTGTAGCCTCCAAATTCAGATGCATAGTAGCCTACCACTTCAAGATTATTCACCCGTCTATACGTAAGCATGTAATCTTTAGTAACCTTAAGGTACCTTAACACTTTATTTATAGCCTTCCAGTGATCGATGCTTGGATTACTCTGATATCTTCCTCATACTCTAACAACATATGAAATATCGGGTCTGGTACAGACCTGAGCATACATAATACTACCAACAACTGAAGCATATGAAATATTTTTCATTTGTTTCCTTTCAATGTCATTCATGGGAAATTGGTCTAAGCTGAACCGATCACCTTTCACAATGGGTGCTATACTTTGCAAACAATATTTCATACCAAATCTTGTTGATATAGGATTCTTGAGATAAACCCAAAATGCATTAAGATCTATCTCTATGGATATTTATGCCAATGACATAAGATACTTCTCTCATATCTTTCATATCAAAGTTATTTGAAACAAAATTATTTCACCTCATATTTTAATCCGTTATCATTCGTTGCTAGCAAAATATCATCCACATACAATACAATGAAATAATTTTTTCTCTGACTGACCTTAAGGTATATGCATTGATCCATAACATTTTCTTCGAATCTTAATGAATTAATAATTTAATGAAATTTCATATACCGTTGTCGAGAAGCTTGTTTCAACCCGTATATGGATTTATTAAGCTTACAAACTAAATGTTCACCATTTATAGAGAAGAATCCTTCAGGTTGTTCCGTGTAACCCTCTTCCTCTAAATCATCATTGATGAATGCCGTTTCATATCCATTTGATGTAGCTCAAAATTAAAATGAGCTACTAATGCCATCACAACTCGGAAAGAATCTTTCTTTGATACAAGAGAAAGTTTATGTGTAGTCGATTCCTTCCCTTTGAGTGAACCCTTTGGCAACGAGTCTAGCCTTATGTCTCTCGATGTTTCACGTGAGTATTTTTTTGTTTTAAATACCCACTTGCATCCAATAGCTTTTACACCATTGGGTAACTTTATGGGATCCCGAACTCGATTTGATGTCATTGACTCCATCTCATCTTTCATGGCATTCATCCATAAGTTTGAATTTGTACAACTTATGGCTTGTGAAAATGACACGAGATCATTATCGGCTCTAATATTATAATCTAATTCTTGTAGATACATTAAATAATCACAACAATAGTCGATTTCCTTGCTATAGTAGATCTCCTCAATGGAACTTGTCCATTTTCATGATGAACAGTTTGTTCCTCATTATCATCATGATCTACTAGAGTATTGTCAACTTGTGGAATTTCAATAATGGTTGTCTAACACACAATTTAGCTTGAGGTGCATGAATGACAATTAACTTGTCACTTAAAATAATAGGTGAAAGTTGATAATATTTATTTTTAGCAACAATATCCGAAATTGATACTCCCATGAATTAAGTAATTTTCAAGAAATTTAGTATTTCTTGATTCAAAAATTCTAGTGCTATTAGACGAACAATATAATCTATAACCCTTAGACTTTTCAGCATATCCAATAAAGTGTCCACTAATGGTCCTTGGATCTAGCTTCTTTTCTTGTGGGTTGTACACTCTCACCTCAGATGAGCATCCCTACAGAGGTACATGGTGTTAACTCGGTTTTCATCCTTTAAATAAATCAAAAGCAATTTTTGAGAGGACTTTGGAAGGAACCCGGTTTAATGTGTACGCTTTCATCTTAAGATCTTCTACCCATAAAAATGATGGAAGTTTAACATTACTTCTCACCATTTCCATTAAATTTTGATTTTTTCTTTTGGCCGCACCATTCTGGTTTAGAGAACCAGGCATGGTGTATCGGGCAACAATTCCATGCTCTTGAAGAAATCTTGCAAATGGACCTGGTGCTTGTCCGTTCTCGGTGTACCTACCATAGTTCTCTAGTTAAATTTGATCTCACAATCTTAATGTGCTTATTGGTGAGGTTTATTTTCGTTCGAGGGTAATTTTGTCCAGAGTTTTGTGGTATTTTGAAGGTATTTAATGTTTGGATAGAGTGTAGAGGGAGAATTGAGCTGCCTGGTTGTATTTAATTTTCATTACCCTCATTTAATGTAGGTGGTTGGGTATTTATACCCTTATCTTTGGGCCACATGGGCTTTCGGGTTGTGTTTAATGGATTCGGGTCGAGTTTAAAGACCCACTAGTTTTTAAGTAAACAAGTAATCAGCTTAGTCATGAAGTGATTAAGTTTTTCATACTTTAGTTTTGTTCGGACAGTTCAGTAAGTGGAGGTTGTCCGAATCGTCCCTGTCCGGTTAGGTGGATGATGTCCGAATTGCCCGTGTCCGGTTCTCATAAAGGGTGGTGACAAGATTCGGACTCATCACTTATCACATTGTTTCTCTACTTTAGCCCTAAATAATTTAAAAACGTCTAAAGCGTCGTCTTTAGAAGGAAGTACATATATCGTGAATAATCATCTATGAAGGTGATAAGGTATTTCAGACATTACCATTCACGTCGGGACAAAAAATGTCTATATGTATGATCTCTAATATGTTTGAACTTCTTTTCACACCAATTTTGTGTTTGTTAGTTTGGTTTCCCTTAGTGCAACCAACACAAGTATCAAAATCAGTATAAAATACCAAGTACCCCATCCTTTACCAAAAATCTTAACTCTATCAATAGAGATATGTCCCAATCTTCAGTGCCACAAAATTGAAGAATCCTCATATATAATATATTTTTGTAACCCAGTACTAACATGCATAAAATAATGAGGGATATTGTTTTGTAAAGAAAAACGATATAAACCATCAGAAAAAATACCATAACCAATAAGTTCTGGGTTTCTAAAAATATTAAAACAAGAATTAAAAAAATTAAATGAAATTCTTGAAGGTATAAGTCTTGGAACTGAAATCAAGTTTCTAATGAAACCTAGTACGTAAAATGTATTTTCTAAATGAAAATTAAAACCACTACTTAAAGATAAAATGCATATCTCAATAGTTTCCACATGTGAACCTATCTGACTGCCTGAATAAATGTAGTGTTCACTCCCCATTGGTTTGCTTAGGTTTGTTATGCCCTGCAAGGTATTCGAAACATAGATTGTAGTAACATATTCAGTCCACCATTTATTATGATTAATATATTAGATTCATAAACAAACGCTAGGAAATTACCTTTCTTCTCAAGCCAAGTCTTAAACTTAATGTAGTCTTTTTACAAAAAAAACATGTAGACTTCTTCTTTATGCCTTGGACAGATGAAAAATTTTCCTTTCCCTTAATGTGATCCCTTTTCCTCTTTGAAGAACAAGTTGTAGTAAGATTCACTTATTCGCCCTCTTCCATTTTCAATCCCTTCCTCTTGAACACACATGTCGTTCATTAATTGACCATCTATTCTTATGTGTTTTGTAAGATATCTTAAATGGGCCATATGGAAGATATCTTGAACACCATAATTCAGACATGGTAACATCCAAACTCTTAAGTTGGGCCGCAATATCTCTCATGCACATGATATAATCACGAACACCTTCAAACTCATTGTGCCTCGATGATAAAATTTGCATAATTAAGGTGCTAGCAAGAGCCTTATCAGCATTTACAAATAGTTCATCAATGTCTTTAAAAAGATCTTTAAGATTTGTATGATGATCGACATAGCACCGAGTGCTAGCAATAATTTTGGTCTTTATAAACAATATTGAGAGACGATTAGATCGTTCTTACTTTTCATAGAGATCAACTGCATCAGGACTCCTAGCCTCAGTTATGTTTGTCTTTCTGAATAACATAGTCGATATCCATCCACCCCAATTGTAAAAGAACTTTTTCTTTGCAAAGCTTATAGTTATCAATATTTAATTCAATAATGTCATTATTGACATCAGAAAAATTTCCAGTTAAAATTGCTGCAAAGAAATATATATACATGCTTATAAACCAAAATTTGAGACGTAAACTTAATCACAATATACCAATGCAAATTATGCATAAAATATAAATCTAGCGACATAAAACCTGCATATGGGCTAAAGTCTTACTCAAATTAGATTCAAATCTATATGATGAAACTATTAAATCACATTCATTTATCGATTCATGTGGGTTACATAATTTAATATTTCAACCTAATTAATAATACAAGTATAACAAAAATTTCATGTGGGTATATTTCATCATATTATATATGATTAATTAAAATTTTATGTCTATTTTCCACATGTGATTTCTTAAGAAATTCTAAAGAACTAGAAATGTTATGGCTACTTTCCAAACTTATTAAATCACTTGACATATTTCTTTGATCCTTGTTTATGTACAATCCTTATGGTCATTTTATTTTTAATTAATTATTATAATCTTTGTACATGACAAAAAATTAAAGCAAATAATCATCATATTTTTTTATGCCTTCACCAATATGAAACACGAATTACATATTAGACCCAAAATTCAGAACCATAAAAATATGTATATCATACTAAAATTATGCATTATGACCATATAAACATACTATATTTTGAATATGAGGAATAAATGTTCATATTGGTAAATCTAGATATTAACTCACCACAAATAACAACATATATAATAAGCAAGATAAAGGAAATTATAAGCTCTGATACCAAATGTAAAAATTATTCAAATTACTTCATGTATATTCTAACAATAATATAAATATACAATAATGAAAACAGAAGCTAGTAAGCGAGATCGAATATGTGTACCTCCAGCCGTTGGAATTTGAGTGATTAAATTATCTTTCTGTATGCTTAATCAAATTATTGTTATGAATTTTGACTCCAAACTCTCGTTTTACTTTTAGATGGTGTATATAACTTATATGAGAGTGAATTTGTAGACCATTTTTCAGATTTATCTTATCCCTATTTATACTACTCTAGCCATCATAGAAGTAGTTATTAGATATGATAAATTGATGGTTACCTAAACAATAGTGGGATTGTTTAATCTAAATTAATAGGTAGTTATGGGTAGTTATCTTGATCATTGATAACTTTCCATGAGATACACTTCAAATATCACAAACTATTTATGGTATTAGAAACATCGAAACCAGTAAAATACGAAAAAGATGAAGCACTATGTGATTTGTCGTGTTTCCAACAAAATCATGACGATTAATATTCAACATACTCTTTTGTAGTGTGCAATTCTGTAAACGAAAAAACAATCCTTGATCGTCCATCAAATAATTGTCATTCTCTCTTACCGCGACCCGACATCATCTGCTTTAGATGCGGGTTGTTGTAATTAGGATTGTTTTCAACAAGGTGAAATTTTTCTTACCTTATTATAAGAATCGTTACCATGATGTTAATTCAACATACTTTGGACATATCACTTTTCCACTATGACCTACTCTTTCTCCACTCTCTCACTCGCTCGAAGGTTTAGTTCTGACATTATATAAATATTTGAATACAAAATATCAATACTACTTAAACTTCATTCTCTTTATCTACGTTTCACTATCCGCTCTAACTTTTCATCATTTTCAAGATTTAAACTCTCCCTAATAAACATTTCAACCCAAACGTCGCATCAAAATTTAAAAATATTTTAGAAACCAATTTAATTATTTTTTATCACTTGTCCTCCTCCAACATTTTTAAGAATAAATAAACAAAATGTCAAAAGAGGGTAAAATAAATGGAAAAAAAAAATCTCCTTTTAATGGACATTCTAACTTTCATAAATATGTTCTTCATTTTAAAAAGTAATTTTAAAAATATATTTTAAATTTAAAGATTCAAATATATTCCAAGTCATGAAAGAGTTTTTTTTTTCTAACTAATGAAGTTGTAAATAGCCATGTCCAAAAATATCAAAAGAAAAAAACAATCACTTCCAAAATTTCGCGATACGAATAGAATTATGAAAAACTAAAAATTGCTTTTTCAATTTAAACAAACATCTTACTCCCTCTCTTTCATAATATGTCTTTCTAGATTTTTTTTGTATTATAATATAAGTCGTTTTCATTTTCCAATGCAGCATATATTCCACTTTCCACCAATAAAATAGTTAACCTTCTCCACAAGTTATCAACTCCACCCATCAAATTTATTTTTTTCTATTTTTTTTAAATTATTGTTATTATTATTTTAATATTTTTAAAGAAACCTTAAACAACTTATATTACGAAACGGAAAGAATAACTTTTAACTAGTTTCTATGGTGTTTATAAATAAGATAAAAAAATAATAGAAGGTCGTGATTGCAAAAGTTAAAAAAAAGTGTTTGCGCCTAGTTAAAAGTGACGGATTTCAACACGTGTCAAATTCTTGTCCTTCAAATGTTTGTTCACATAAAAATTAAATAACTCCCTCAAACTTAAATAATCTTACCACTTGCAAACAAAGTTGAGTCCAAATTTACGAAGGCCAAAACTATTTCCTCCATGAAAATTATTATTTCCTCCATAATTTGAAATTTCTAAAACTAGTGAAACATGATTTTACTATTTTACCCTTGTTTTGTATTCAAATTTAATGTTAGGTGCCATTAGTGAAATAGATTACCCTACTGTGTAAAAACATAAGATTAAACCCTATTTAATCCTACATATCTGACTTTGGCAACTTAATTTAACCCTAAACCCCAAAAACATCAATTTTATTGAAGATTGAACACCGTTCGACCATGGAAAATCAAGAATCTCATTCCATGCAGGAGAACAGCAGTAAAGCACCGGATAAGGTATTTTAATGTCGTTTTTTTACGTTTTAGAATACAGTAATTTGAGCACTTCCTGATTTCAGCATTCCCGATTCAAGAATCTCACATGAATTTTTTTTATGCACTGAGCATGTGATTCCGAGTGAGCATCTCGGAATCACATACTTTTTTTTTAAACCGAGCAACAACTGATTCTGAGAGGGCCACTCAGAATCAGCTGTTGCTCGGTTTAAAAAAAAGCATGTGATTCCGAGTGGACCACTCGGAATCACATGCTCAGTGCATAAAAAATAATTCAGAACAATGATTTATCCCAAGGCGAACCCAAATCGAAACCCTAATCGATTCTAACAAAGAAATCTAACAACAATCGAAACCCTAATCGAATCTAACAAAGATGTCTAACTTCAAACCCTAATCGAAAAATGAAGAATGAGTTTTCTTCTCCAAGGTTTCTCTCTCTTCGAATCTGTTTTGTAAGGTAGTGATAACGGTGAAAAATGAGTTTTCTTCTTTGTAAGGTAGTGATAATGGTGAAGAATGGGTTTTGTTATACTGAATGGGTAATGGTATGTTAGGGTAACGGTTTTGTGAAGAAAAAATAGGTAAAATGGCAAATTTGTAACTTCCTTTATGGAGGAAATAACATCATGGAGGTTTTTTCAAATTATGGAGGAAATAATAATTTTCATGGAGGAAATAGCTTTGGCCATTTACGAAATATATTTTCCGGAGATACTCGTTCTAATACCACTTTGGCCAAACAGATAATATACGCCTTGACTAAATAATTTTTTTTTATCACCTTTTAAAACTTTTCACCTTAGTTTTCGATAATTATTAGATTCTCTATTTAAGGAATTTCAAAAAACCGAAAGAATAAAACTGATCATTCGTCACAAAGAAAACATTGAATGAAATAGGTATGCTCCTTTCATCATCATTCGTCAAAGGATTAGAAACAAATCATCAACCAGTCAAACCCGAAGTCTAGGAGACACTGTAAGTAAAAAATCGAAGCAATCCGAAAAATTAGAAACCAAAATGCCAAGCTTCAGCCAAACAAGAAAGACAATAGATAGTCTTCGGCAAACGCCAAATCATCTCTTAGCAGAAACAGCTGACGCTTCAGCTGATCCAACAGATGCTTCGGCTATAGTTGAAAATTAGTGTATTTAGTGGGATGTCGCACTATTAATGATAATAAATATAACTGTATTTTTATATATAATTTAATAAAATATTATTTTGAAATATAAAGTTAAAAATTCGCCATCCGCTGTAAATCTACTATATTTAGAAATTGTAGTGAACATAGTGTTGGATCATAAACTTGATCCACTTAAAGGGCCCAACCCACTCAAAGGGTCCAACCCAATTAATAAGGCCCATCTAGAAAGAATATTCTAGAAACATTTAAATTAATATTTAGTTTAGTTTGAGTGCAAGACACACTTTGATGTTGAGACCTTGAGTGTAGACTTGAGGTTGAGTGTTTAACTATCCATAAGATCTTAGATGGTGGATCCTTGTCTCCACTATGGTTCTATAAATAGTGGAGCTCTCCCACCATCTAGAGCATCACCAAACACACTAAGAAGTAAAGTTAGAGAGAAAGTTAGAGTGAGAGAAAAGAGAGACAAGAATGCTCTCTTGAGTGTTAGAAAAATATTTTCTCTTCTAGTGTGAGTTGTAAGAGTGTTTTGTAATATTTCTCCTTTTCTATCTATATCAAAGTTGTTTGTTTCTTTTAAAGAGAGTGTTGTTTTATATTTTCCGCCAACAAAGTGGTATCAGAGCCACAAGCTCTATCCGAAAAAATTGTTTTTAAAATTTTCAACATATTGAAAAAATATGGCAAATGATGTATCATCCTTCCAAGTTCCAACACTCAACAACAACAACTACGACAATTGGAGTATCAAGATGAAAGCTCTCTTTGGAGCACATGATGTGTGGGATGCCGTCGAAAAAGTTTTTGACGAACCCGAAGATGAAGCAAATCTTGCTCAAGATGAGAAAACAACGTTGAAGGATTCAAGAAAGAGAGACAAAAAAGCTCTCTTCCTCATCTATCAAGCATTAGATGATGATGGCTTCGAAAACATTTCGAGCGCATCTTCCGCCAAGCAAGTGTGGAAGAAATTACAAATCTCTTACAAAGGATTCGAAAAGGTGAAAAAGGTACGACTCCAAACATTAAGAGGTGAATTTGAATCCTTACATATGAAAGCGTCCGAATCTATTTCGGAATATTTTTCAAGAGTAGCAACCGTTTCCAACCAATTAAAAAGGAATGGTGAGAAGTTAGAAGATGTGAGAGTAATAGAAAAAATACTCCGTTTGTTGGATCCCAAATTTGAGCATATCATCGTGACGATTGAAGAAACTAAAGACTTGGAGAAAATGATGATTGAAGAACTCCAAGGCTCATTACAAGCCTATGAAGAAAAGCACAAGAAGAAGCAAGAAATCACCGAGCAACTCCTCAAAGTCGAACTCAAGGACATGCATGCAAATCAAGAAGATGATAGAAACCAACGTGGCCGAGGCAGAGGTAGAGGCCGCAGACGATGTGGTTATCACGGTAGTGGACGTGGCTGGAATTATAGCAATAATAATTCCAACTACAACTAAGAGAAACGAGAAAGCTCAACACGAGGTCTTGGAAGAAGAAATCTGAACTCGAGGTATGATAAATCTCGAATCAAATGCTATAAATGTCAAAGGTTTGGGCATTATCCTTCCGAATGTAGAGGCCCCATTAATAGAGTTGAGGAGAGGGCCAACTATGCCGAGGAGAAGACGGAGGAAAAAGATATGTTATTACTAACATACAAAAACACTAATGAAGGTCAAGAGAACACGTGGTATCTTGACAGCGGTGCAAGAAACCATATGTGTGGGAAAAGAAGTATGTTCGTAGAGATCAATGAAGGAGTGAGTGGAAATGTCTCTTTTGGAGATGATAGCAAAATATCGGTGAAAGGAAAAGGTAACATTCTTATTCGTGCAAAAGATGGTAGTCACCAAATAATTTCAAATGTTTATTATGTACCTAGCATGAAAATTAACATCTTAAGCTTGGGACAACTACTAGAAAAGGGCTATGATATCCATATGAAAAATTATAGTCTTTTTCTAAGAGATCACAAAAGAGACTTAATTGCTAAAGTTCAAATGTCAAAGAATAGAATGTTTCCTTTGAATATTCAAAATGATGTTGCAAAGTGTCTTAAGGCGTGTTACAAAGATTCATCGTGGCTATGGCATGTTCGATTTGGGCATCTAAAAATTATAGTCTTTTTCTAAGCTTGGGACAACTTCTAGAGTTTTGTGAAGCACATGGAATTCGTCGCCGCTTGACAGTTCCCAGATCTCCTCAACAAAATGGTGTGGCAGAAAGGAAGAACAGAACAATCCTTGATATGGCGCGAAGCATGCTCAAAAGCAAGAAACTGCCTAAGAATTTTTGGGCGAAAGCAGTGGCATGTGCGGTGTACTTATCCAACCGATCTCCAACAAGAAGTGTTTGGGGAAAGACACCACAAGAAACGTGGAGTGGAAGAAACCCGGAATTTCCCACTTGAGAGTATTTGGAAGCGTAGCTCATGTCCATGTACCAAACGAACAACGAACCAAACTCGATGATAAAAGCAATAGTTTTATCTTCATCGGATACGACTCAAGTTCCAAAGGCTACAAGTTGTACAACCCAAACAACAAGAAGGTTGTGATAAGTCGAGACGTGATAGTTGATGAAGAAGACGAATGGGATTTTGGGTCTCATGCAAATGAGTTCACATTTTTCCCCCAAATTGAAGAAGACGAGCAAACACCGAATGAGCAATCACAAGATGTTGCAACCCCACATGCTTCACCAACAGCAACTACTCATGAAGACTCACCACCTTCATCATTGTCAAATGGTAGTCAAAATGAGAGAGTTATGGAACGTATAAGAAGCCTTAGTGATCTTTATGAGGTAACTGAACCAATGGATAACATTACACTCTTTTGTCTCTTTGCTGATTGTGAGCCAGTGACATTTCAAGAAGCTGCACAAGAGAAACAATAGAGAGACGCGATGGATGAAGAAATTAGAGACATCAAGAAGAATGACACATGGGAACTCACCTCACTTCCCAAAGGGTACAAGACAATAGGCGTTAGATGGTTATACAAAACCAAGAGAAATGCTAAGGGGGAGATTGAAAAACACAAAGCGAGACTTGTTATAAAAGGCTATAGTCAAAAGGCGGGAATTGACTATGATGAGGTATTCGCCCCCGTTGCCCGATTGGAAACTATTAGACTAATAATTTCTTTGGCAGCTCAAAACAAGTGGAAGATACAACAAATGGATGTAAAGTCAGCATTTCTCAATGACGTCATTGAAGAAGAAGTCTACATTCAACAATCATTAGGCTATGAGATCAAAGGCCATGAAGATAAGGTGTTGAAGCTAAAGAAGGCTCTTTACGGGCTAAAACAAGCACCAAGGGCCTGGAACAGTAGAATCGACAAGTATTTCCAAGAGAACGGCTTCAACAAATGTCCGTACGAGCACGCTCTTTACACCAAGATCAAAGATGGAGATATTTTAATTGTGTGTCTCTACGTGGACGATTTGATCTTCACCGGAAGCAGCTCGAGCATGTTCAATAAATTCAAGGAAGTAATGACGAAGGAATTCGAGATGACGGATTTGGGGCTCATAGCGTACTACCTTGGCATTGAAGTTAAGCAACAAAAAGATGGAATTTTCATCTCACAAGAAAGTTATGCTAAAGATATCCTGAAGAAGTTTAAGATGGAGAATTGTAGCCCAATAAGCACACCCATGGAGTTTGGAGTCAAAATGTCCAAGCATGAACAAGGCGAAAGTGTGTATCCGACATTATTCAAAAGTTTGGTAAGAAGTCTACGCTATTTAACTTGCACGAGACCAGATATTCTTCATGCAGTTGGATTGGTTAGTCGCTACATGGAATCTCCAACAACAACTCATTTCAAAGTTGCGAAGAGAATCCTTCGCTATCTGAAAGGTACAAGTGATTTTGGATTACTCTATTCCATTTCTAATAATTACAAACTTGTTAGGTATATCGATAGTGATTGGGGTGGAGACATAGACAATCGAAGGAGTACAACTGGATTTGTATTCTTTATGGGAAATATTGCTTTTACGTGGATGTCAAAGAAACAACCGATTGTCACGTTGTCCACTTGTGAGGCGGAATACGTTGCTGCTACTACATGTGTTAGTCATGCGATTTGGCTTACAAATCTATTGAAGGAGATATACCTAACACAGAATGAGCCAACTAAAGTGTATGTCGACAATAAGTCAGCCATTGTCTTAGCCAAGAATCCAGTATTTTATGATCGAAGCAAGCATATCGATGTTCGCTACCACTACATAAGGGAGTGTATTTCAAGAAAGGATGTGCAAGTATAATATATGAAGACACAAGATCAAGCTGCTGATATTTTCACCAAGCCAATGAAAAACGAAGACTTCAAACGATTAAGGAAACTACTAGGGGTCACAGGATCAAGTTTAAGGGGGAGTGTTGGATCATAAACTTGATCCACTTAAAGAGCCCAACCCACTCAAAGGGTCCAACCCACTTAATAAGGCCTATCTAGAAAGAATATTCTAGAAACATTTAAATTAATATTTAGTTTAGGTTGAGTGCAAGACACACTTTGATGTTGAGTGTAAGAAACACTTTTACCTTGAGTGTAGACTTGAGGTTGAGTGTTTAACTATCCATAAGATCTTAGATGGTGGATCCTTGTCTCCACTATGGTTCTATAAATAGTGGAGCTCTCCCACCATCTAGAGCATCACCAAACACACTAAGAAGTAAAGTTAGAGAGAAATTTAGAGTGAGAGAAAAGAGAGACAATAATGCTCTCTTGAGTGTTAGAAAAATATTTTCTCTTCTAGTGTGAGTTGTAAGAGTGTTTTGCAATATTTCTCCTTTTCTATCTATATCAAAGTTGTTTGTTTGTTTTAAAGAGAGTGTTGTTTTATATTTTCCGCCAACACATAGTAGTTACGTTAGGAAAAATTAAACAAAGAGATTGTTTTACAGAAATGTGTCTTAAAATAGCTGGCAGCGTTCTTCGCCAACAATAATGGCAAAGGGGACACTACACACGCCATCTCTTGTCTACGCCACACCCACACGTGCGCGTGTGGTGTGTAGATGGTCCGATACACCACTAGATGGCGTAGGCAAGGGCATACACGCCATAGCTCCAATGTAATGTGCTAGCTTTATCCCCAATCTCAATCTCATTGATTTGTCCACTTCTTACGTATTGCAGGAGGGTACCTAATGCGATATTTTGTTTGTTCCACCATTTCAAGACTCTTTGAGCTCGTCATGACAACCATTGTTGGGCCAGTGGCGCCACTTAGAAATAGATACCTAGATAAAAAATAATTAAAAAGCCAATAAGTAACTGCAGCATGAAACGAAATTTTGGTTAAAGAAAGAGTTGACCTTTCGTTAAAGAAGGGTGCTGAATTTCATCCGACATAACACCATCTCCATACATCACCATTGAGTTGTTCTCCATTTACATTTTGGTTCAACGGATAATAGGGATGACTTACTGGATAAGAACCATACTGTTGTTGAGCCATTTGGTTGTAGAGAAAAAGATGGTTTTGGGTCGGGTTCTGGTTTAGGGAAGAACAGTCTTTTTTGTATGTTGCTCGGTAAAAGCACTGTTTTTTCATTGATTAGGCTACGTGCGTGTTCAATTTAGGCGTCAAGCTGATTGGTGATAATCCTAAGTTCGTGTTCTTGATAATAGTTAAAAATGTTGTTCCAAGATGGGTATTTAGCTTCATGGATCTCTTTAAGCACTTGAGCTATCTCGTTCTTCACTTTCTTTTTCGGAGCTAAGAAAAAATAAAATCATGTAACTGAAAAGTTTTCCAAAACTTTCCAGCTGATGTCTCCTTGTACCTAATTCAATAACAGAATTATTCAGTTCAATATATATATATTAGGATACACTAATAATAGTAGAAGACATTGATGATCTATGCTTTGAAGTTGAAAAATATTAGCTTACTTATTGATAATATTTTGAACTTTTTCTGGATCTTTTGGCCAAATTTCAGGTTCATGTTTATCAGGACCGTTGATGATAATGCAGGCATCAACCCCGCAAAGAGTTGAAAACTCCCAAGCTTTGCTTAACAAACACTTCTTCCTTCTTTGATACGTAGTGATGCGAGATTTCTCTTGCTTTATTTTCTCCATCTTCAGTACGCCTCGCCCCACGGTTCTAGGTCAGTTCTATTGGCCAAGCGCAAAGGACCAAGCTATTGATTAGCGAATAGAGCACTTTTTCTTATATACGAAAACATATATATAAATATTTATAGATATTAAAACAGTAAAAGATTTATATCCAGACTTGAGTCTAAATAAGCAACCAAGTTTTTGATTGGGGTTTTCCACTAATAAGGCATAGTTTCTGAACAAATCTATGATAAATCGGATTCATAGATATCAATGGCTAGTAGAAGAATCAGCTAGCATTCGATAAAATAAAACTATACTACTGAGTCAAGAATATAATTGTGTCTCTTTCAGACAAACAGCAAACTCTTTCTCAAACCACCACGATCATACTAAACTAGAGACTAGAGTCCCTTTTTTCTATAAATCTTCGAAAAATTTAACAAAAACATACGTAAGTCAAGTTCAACAGTAATCAAACACACAATTTCTTTTGATAAATATCAAAGGAGCTTTTTACTGCCTTATATCAAAAGAAGAGTTACTAGAAAATATATATTGTCACATTAATATGGAAACAAAATCAAATCTACTATCTTTTTATGTTTTTAAATCTTATTTAAATACAGGAAAAAATAGTATAATAAATATGATATTTCCTAATTTAAATTCTTTGTTATTAATATTAAATTATAAATTGGAAATTGGAAATGTTATTTATTAATTAATTTCAATTACTAATTCTTACGTTTTATAATTTTATCAAATTATTGAATTTATTAAAGTTCAAAAAAATAAAAAAAAAATAATCATATCCATATTTAAAAAAGGACAAGACTAAAAAAAACCAAAACTCTTGAGTCTTCCTTTAAAAAAAAAACTTCTTGAATCCCAAGAGCTCAACCTAACTTCTCCTTCTCCATATTCATGGCTACTTGTCATCTCTGAGCCACGATGCATCCCTGAACCTACAAAATACATCAGCGATATATCAGCCACAATCAGCAAACTACACTAGCCTTAAATCATACTCTCCAGCCGTTCAAAAACCAGAAGCATCTACATCCTTCAAGCCTCTCTATACCTAATACAAAGATGATCATATTTCGATACAATGCGAAGACCACGTCAATGAATCCCTATACAGACCTCATCATACATACTAATAGGCAAATTCAAAAACGGTCTGCCCAAGAAACAAGTTCTAGACAGATTCTTTGAAACCCGAAAATTTGATGCTGACTTCTCCTACTCTAATTGGGATTCAAGACACTTGTTGCTTGAATTCTCATTAAAGAATGACATTACTAAGATATGGTCAAGAAGTGTATGGTCAGTAGGAGAATACTCCATGCGCATACTGAAATGGCTTTCAACGTTCCGTACTAAAAAGGGTGTCTGATACTTCCAGTATGGATAAGGATTGAAAACCTACATGAGCATCTCTATAATGCAGAAATCATTACCTCAATATCATCCTCAATTGAAAATCCCATCAAATCTTGGATTCCACCAAAAACAAGGCAATGCATAATGTCTGTTATGTTTGGGTATATATATATATATCTAAGAAGCTGCAACATCAAATATGGCTAGGATTTGGAGACAAAAAAGGTGTCTGGATTCATATGAGCTACAAAGAGGTACCTGGATACTGTGAAGATTACATTCATGTAGGACATGACATCTAATCCTGCAGCAAACTAAATATTGAATCAGAAATGACAAGCTCTAACAACAAACAGAATCCATAATTTAAACCAACCTCAACACCAAAGTCTCCACCAGCTCAAACTATAAAATACTCAGAGCATGGAACTAAGCTCAAATCTATCTATTTCAATAGAAACACATCAAAATTTTAGTTCACTTCATGGAGAGCCAAAAGAAACTTGCAAAATAACAATAAAACAAGAAGGAAATACTTGAGAGGATGACATTATTGAGGCCATTAAATCCCTTGGTGATAATATCAATCTCTTTCAAATATTTGAAACTAAATCTTTATCATCGATAAACCTATCACCCAATAAAGATAACATAGGAAGCCTCTCACCAACCCCTGCCTTGAAAAAGATAGAAGTGGATCCCAGTTTTCAAAAAATGATGGATCAGAAGTTAAGACAAGTATGAGCTTACAAAAGAGAAAAGCCTATAGTGATCAAATCTATGCAGTATGATAAGATCAGAAGATCTTCCTTCATAAGCCCTAAATGATTAAACCCTTAATTTGGAACATGAGGGGCGTTGGCAACAATCCATAGATTGAAATCTATAACCAAGAAAGAAAACATAAAGATTGTATTCATCTAGGAACCAATGGTAAATTGTGATGAAATAGAATTTTTTTTTGCTAAGCTCAAACTCCCAAATGTAGTGACATGAAACAAGATCTGGATGCTATGGAGTGAAGACCTGGAAATCAACATACTGGCTGACAAGATCCAATGTATTCGTGTTACTATCAAACACTTCATGCTAGATAAATCATTCAATATAACATCTGTATATGCAAAATTCCATAGGAGAAATCTGAGCTATGGGATGATCTAAGACAGTTTCCATCATCTACAAATGAATGAATTCTTCTTGGTGATTTCAACTCAGTAATATCACTTTCAGAGCAATCTAGCTGCACAAATTTTTGTTCTCAAAGCTTTAATGATTTTATAAAAATGATTAATGATTGCTACTTGGAGAATGCAAGTTATGCAGGTAATAGATTCATATTGACCAGCAGAACTAGATGGAGACGCATGAACAAAATATTATTCAATCAAGAATGGTCTGAGTACTTTCATGAAACCAAAATGGTACATTTTTCGCGAACATGCTCTGACCACACATCTCTACTTATAACCATTACCAAAACCAGAGCTAAACAAAGCCAATAATTCAGATTTCTCAACATATGGACAATGAATAAGGATTTCTTAAACTTTTTAGAATCAAGCTGGAATGCAGCCATGAAAGGTTATCAAATGTTTATATACTATAATAAAATGAAAAGATTGAAGAGTGGCCTGAAGAAATGAAACAAATTTCACTTTGGAAATCAGTTTGATAAAGTGAAGCAGACTGAAGAATATGTTACTGCTTGTGAAGAAATATATGGTAAATCTAAAAGAACACAAGATAAGAATCTTATGTCAAAAGCAACAGCTGAGCACCTACTAGTACTTACCATGGAGGAAGAATTTTGGAAACAAAAATGTCATGCCAATTCGATACAAGATGTAGATAAGAAACCCAAAATCTACCATAGTTTTGTTAGGAAAAAGAGAAGAAAAACAAGATAACTTGTATCAAACTTAATAACAGATAATGCACCGATGAGGAGACCATCAATTCATCTACAGAATCCTACTTCACAGATAAACTCTCTTCTCCCTATTATACTAAAATAAATCAAGAGCTATAATATATGGAAAACAATATATTCAATGTTATTCCTAGAACTATAATAAAATCAGATAATGAAATTCTATGAGCTATTCCTACTGAAATGAAAGTTTGAAACATTATTCAGCAACTAAGTCCATATGAGGCTGCTGACATAGATGCTATAGTAGATGTTTTTTCATCGCATGTTAGAAAATCATTAAAAATAATCTATGAAAATTATTGATATCTTTCATTCAAGGTCAAGATATACCCAAAGGAATACTGGCCATAAGAACTTGTCTAATTCCTAAGGTAGAAAACGCAACATTCTGGAATCAGTATTGGTGTGGTTTGTTTCTGATCAAAGGGTAGTATGGGAAAGAGTTTTGAGAATTTAATGTTTAGTGTGAAATGTAGAGAGATAAATAAGGTGGGTGCTAGTAGTAAATTTTTATTACCCTTATTAATGAAAGTAGTTGGGGTATTATACTCATTTAATGATCCATGGACCTTACGGGTCAGATCATAGGCTTGGGTCAAGTTTAAAAACCCATTAGCCTAAGAGATAAAATAAATAACAACTAGTTGAGTCATGTTCCACTAAGTTATACTATTCGGTAAGGTATGGTATTGGATACGTCTGAACAGCCCTCCGGATATACACAATGGTCTGTGTCAACGAAATCCAAACTTATCAGTCCTTTAGGTCTTGCAAAGAATATTTGGAAGAGCTAATTCTAAAAATTAAAGCTCAGTATGTATTCAAGATGATCGTCCGATCTGCCATTCGTATCCTGATGCACATCCGGAGTATTTGGAAGGGAAAGTTGGGCAAACTTCCAAACTGTTAGTGTGAAGTATTTGACAATCCTTCAAAACATTGCTTATGTATACACCCATACTGCTGAGTTGGTTCGGATCCAAACAAAGTGGGGCTTCCCTGAATCTGTCAAAGTGAGAATTTTGGTCACTGAGAAGACCCCCATGGATTGTAAATCCCATGAGTTTGTGGTATATACTAAGGTGCTCAATTGGGGCCTTCGGTTTTATCTAGACCCAGAAATTGTCAGGTATTTCCATCTGGTTAAATTATGTCCACACCAACTAAGCCCAAAATGCATAGTATACACTACTGGCTGGTATAATGGCGTCTAGGTTGTCAAAAATTCCTTTACTTATGGAGTAATTTGCTGTCGTGGCTGGTCTATGAATAAATCACCATATTCCCTTTTACCACTACAACATGGGCAATGATTTCATGGTGGTAAATGATATGTTGGAGTCCGAGAAGCCATGGAGGACTCAATTCCTCTTTATCAGTGGGGTGTGGGAAAATGGTAAGAAGATAAACTCCACCAAAAATCCCAGCCAGCTAACCAGCCGTTGGGAGAGTTCAAGTAATGTCTGATCGTATTTTTATTGAATGTTTTAATGCTATGTTAATATTCCGAACTGATTATTGTGTTTTATTCTAGTATTGGAAAAAAAAAATTAGAGCACCTAGAAGCAGGCCAAGCTACATGTAGCAACCTAAACGAATGGGCATCAGAGAAATGGGGAAACAGTTTCCACAATTGCTTTACTTGTGGAAACTTTGTGAGGTCTCACCTTTGGAACACTTCGGGGAGTAGGGACCTTAGTTGGGAGCAGTTGACCACTCCTCCTCCTGCCGATGTTATTTTAAAGAGGACTAAAGCTAAGGATGGCAAACGTTTCTTTCCTTCCCGGAACACATGCCCTATTCACCTGGACAAGATTAAGAACAAGAAGAAGAAGAAGAAAACCAAAATTGACCCATCTCAACAAGTCACGGAAAGGTCAGGTCGGAAAACCAAGGAGGAATAAATGCCGATTTGCTGGAGGAAGTTGAGGTTAAATTCAAAGAAGCCGATGGATTGGATGATCCGCCTCAGATCATAAGGAAGGATCATAAGAGACGCAAGGACAGTAGTGATGAAAAAACTGCCAAGAAAAAAAAATTTGCTCGGGATCATAGATAATTTTGCGTCCTTCCAAACTCCCTCCTCCTAAACCTATTGATCATCATCTACAAGAAGAAATCCATCATAACCTTCATTCTCAAACATTTCTTCCTGCCCAATAGGAAACTGCTGAATGAGATGTCAATCTGGATGCATTTCATAACATGTATTTTAATGATCTGGATAAGGACGACTTCGTGGAGCCTTATCCTCATGCCAATACGACCGATGCTGTAACCTATAATGGTGAGACATATGTGATATCAAGTGAACAGGACACTCTGATTCATGCCCTCTTAGGCTATATCCGTCTGGTACTTGACCTGGAAAGGAAAGTGAGGGAACAAACAACTACCATAACCTCCATGACCACAAAAACCAGGGCTTGAAGAATAGTCTATCTACCGCTCAACAAAGTATGGAATCCTTAAAGAAGGAAAAAGAGAACTTAGTTGCGAGCTGCGCAAGTCACAAGATGCTCAAAAAGATCTCCAGACCAAGTATTCCGGACTGTAAACCTTTTCTTCTAAGGAGATCAAAACTTTGAATGAGCAACTAGATGCTAGCGCTAGTACTGTCAAAACTTTATCCGAAGAAAAAGTCAACTTGGATAATCTTCTTAGCAAGAAGACAAATGAGAATGCTTCTTTAGTAAGAAAGCAAGCCCAAGAGATAGCTTCAGGTAGATAAGTATGCTTCTGGAGTGGTGGATTCTTTGGAGAAGAGAGACGATGGGGTTAAATCTGACATGGTTTTGCTATTTCACAAAACTTTTCCGAAAAGGACTCTTGGTCCTTTGTGGAAATATGTTCCGTAAGAGGACATCCCCTTTCATACCATGGCGGCTGGTGACAAACATGGTTATTCTAGCGGAGAATATTCTGAGGAAGGAACCGGTGAGAGCTCAAGCGTTGAGCTCACGCAAGTATACGCGGTCAAATCGTAGCAAGTAATAAGTAAGAAAGATCGTTCCCACGAAGACTAGGTGTATAAGACAAAGATTTACTTATGCAACAATGTATGATTATTAGACTACTGCTGGAACAAATAATAAAGTATGAGTGAATGAATATAACTAAGCAAATTAACTAACAAGATTAACTTATGCGAGAGAGACATGGAACCCTAACTTCATTGTTTATTTTACTTAGAGTATTAATATACTTAATCAATATGTAAGATAACTACGATTACTAATCAGATAACACAAAATCAGAATACGCTACCTTTCAATACACGTAAACCAAACCACTTAATCAACCACAAAAGAGATAGCAGTTAAGCAGATACCGCATGCATGACAATCTTATATGTCTATATGAATTGAGGTACAATTGGTTTTAAGCACAAGTTATCTATTTCGATTACATAGGGTAATATGATATGGTTAATGACATATTACGAATCATGAACAATCACAATATGAATCATTCAAGAACCTATGCTAGCATGGCAAGTTCTAACCCTTAATTATACTTTCGCATTCATTAAAGGTAAACAATCTAGATGTTCGCGACGCATCTAACAAAAAAAACACAGCCATACTAGGTAACTTATAAACATATCTCACAAAAAATCAATTAAGCAATAAACCCTAAATATTATTCAAACAAATCCGCTAGGGTTCCGTGACAATGATTAGTTCATAATCGAACAAATCATCATCATGGTCTTAAAAATTAACATAGTTTGTTGAATATAAATAAGAAAAATAAATAACTAAAAAGAGTATAGAAAAATTAACACAGCGTGATGAATAAAAATAAGAATAAAAATAAACTAAAAAGAGTATCGAAAAATTAACATAGCGTTATGTATAAAAATAAGAATAAAAATAAACTAAAAAGAGTATAGAAAAATTAAACCGAAAAAGAAACTCAACGTCAATTCGCCGTCAATTGCCGTCTGTGTTAATCGAAATTCAATTCGGCGTCCGACACCAATTGTATCTGCTTCTCGAGTCTGACACCAATTGATAATTACTTTTCGAACAGTCTGAAACCAAATTGCTTTTGAAACTGTCTGACGCTAGCCTTACTTTTCGATCGGCCTACAATTGTACTCCCTTTTTCAAAGCTGACACAATTGCTTTGCTTTTCTCCTCCGGTTTCTTTTTTTTTTTCTGTTTTTCTTTTTTTTTCTTTTATTTGTATTTTTGCCGAAAGACCAGAAACCAAACGGCACAAGCGACTTTAATAATACTGGAAAAACATGTTAAAACTCAACGAATACTTGAGAGCCGGTGATGATTTTAAGAATAATGGAAGCGTAATAAGTGATATGAAATGCACTTATCAAACCCCCAAACTTAAACCGTTGTTTGTCCTCAAGAAATGCAAAACAGGTTTAACAATTGATGCATGAATGCAACTGAATTTAAATGGATGCAAGAGCGCAATGATCCCGAACAAGTAACCGTAACTAATTAAGCATAAATGCTTCAACGAATGTAATGACCTCAGAATGTGAAATAACTAGGCACTCAAATGTTAGCAATACAAGTGAAGAAGCGTGCGTGTGTGCTCAAACTCAATCGACATATTTTTAGTACAAATTAATGGACCTTACTTGTTCTCATCATAATAATCATCAAGATTAGAAACGAAATACAACCTAGATTCTTCATAGTCAAGTTGCACATCCATATTTCTCCGGGGTTGTCAAAGATTTATTATGTTTTACTCTATATACAGACACTCAAAGGCTTATTTGACCGTGCAATGGACGAGGTCCCTTAAAGACTTATACAATGGTGCCCATGTAACGAGCTTTAGGTTAGCGGATCCCAGACCGGAAAAGTCTTAGGTCACTAGGCACAAAGTCCCCTAGAACTTAATAACTCGAGCACCAAAGAGCTCATCCTAGCCAATTTTGCCTTCTTTTTTTTTTCTTTTTTTTCGTTTTTTTTTCGTTTTTTTTAAGTAATCGGATTAGGAATGAGTGCGTTTCGCTCCATCTCATTCCACCCCTAGACTACTCGTAATACGCAGCCCCCAGCGAGAGGACGTACGTCAACGAGCGGCTACTAGCCTTTGACGCCTATCTGAATAATACGCATATTTATCTTTTAATTCCCCCAAACTTATCTTTTTACAATCCATGAGCTAATAAAGGATTAAGGTGTAATTCTGAACCTAAGCAAGGATTATGTATAACAATACTCAAGTGTGTCCGTAACTAGCATAAAAACAATCGATGAGTCTACATGTATTAATTGTGCTTCTACATCAAGCAAGCTAACTGACAAGCAACCTAATTAGATATTATTCCTACTGTCATTCCAAACAATTTTTATCATCTGCTACTTAAGTAGAAACAACAACTGAAGGGATCAAAGACGCGAAATGCAAAAAAAATGCTATGTTAATAGACTAAGTCGATCCTAAACACAGTCTATATAATCATGGCATGAAAATGCAAATAAGCATGACTAACATGAATAACTACTATGATGAATGCAACTACAAGAAATTAAAAGATAAAAGAAACACTCCCCTATTCGTCCAGCAGTGTTGATCGTTGTTTCTCAGTGGGTTGCCTCCCACGAAGCGCTTGTTTAACGTCGATAGCTCGACGATACCACTCGGAATCATGTAGTGTCGAGGCGGATACTGAATGTCTCATGGTTCCCCACATCTCCATAGTAATGCTTGAGTCGCTGACCATTGACTTTGAATGCTTTGTCTGGCGATTCCTCAAAGATTTCAACTGCTCCATGTGGATATACTGTCTTGACTTTAAAAGGTCCAGACCATCTTGACTTGAGCTTCCCTGGGAAAAGCTTTAGACGAGAGTTGAAAAGAAGAACCATTTGACCCGGCTCAAAAGCTTTATGTAGAAGTTTCCTATCATGCCATTTCTTGACTTTTTCCTTATACATCTTCGAGTTCTCATAGGCTTGAGAACGAAACTCGTCCAGTTCATTCAATTGAAGCACACACTTCTCGCCAGCTGCTTGAATGTCGAAATTCAACTTCTTTAAAGCCCAGAATGCCTTATGCTCAAGTTCTGCTGGAAGATGACAAGACTTACAATATACTAATTGAAATGGTGACATCCCAAGTGGAGTTTTGTAAGCCGTTCGGTATGCCCATACTGCTTCATCTAACTTCAAAGACCAATCTTTCCTTGAAGGATTCACCACTTTTTCCAAGATTCGCTTGATTTCACGATTCGAGACTTCAGCTTGACCATTAGTTTGAGGGTGGTAAGCGGTAGCAACCCGATGAGAAACACCATATTTAGCCAACAATGCTGTGAACTGACGATTGCAAAAGTGAGTCCCTCCATCACTGATTATAGCACGAGGAGTTCCGAAGCGAGTGAATATTTGCTTACGAAGGAAATTGAGCACTACCTTAGCATCGTTAGTTGGGAGAGCTTTCACCTCTACCCACTTAGATACATAATCCACAGCTAAGAGTATGTATAGATTGTTGCAAGAGGAAACAAATGGTCCCATGAAATCTATTCCCCATACATCGAATACCTCAACCTCAAGAAGCACATTAAGGGGCATCTCATTTCGCCTAGAAATATTACCAATCCTTTGGCATCGATCGCATCTACGAACGTACAGATGAGCATCCTTAAACAAGGTAGGCCAGTAGAAACCTGCTTGCAGTACTCGAGCAGCTGTCTTATCCCCGGCATAATGTCCTCCATAAACCGTAGAGTGACAATCATGTAAAACTTTCTCAATCTCACTGTATGGAATGCAAGGTCGGATCATCTTATCAGCACACTGTTTAAACAAGAATGGTTCATCCCAAAAATACCATTTCACGTCATGCAAGAATTTCTTTCGTTGAGCCCAAGTAAAATCTGAAGGGATCACATTGCTAACCAGATAGTTAACAAAATCCGCAAACCATGGTACTTCTCCTTGAATCACGAACAACTGCTCATCTGGGAAACATTCGTTGATAAGAATTCCATCTCCATTGTCTTTCTCATGTTTCTCAAGACGTGAGAGATGGTCAGCTACCTGGTTTTCAGTCCCCTTTCTGTCTTTAATTTCCAACTCGAATTCCTGAAGCAAGAGTACCCATCGAATTAAGCGAGGTTTTGCATCCTTTTTAGATAGCATGTACTTGATAGCCGAATGATCCGTGAAAACCGTGACTTTAGCACCAAGCAAGTAGGATCTAAACTTCACAAAACCATAGACAACAGCCAAAAGCTCTTTTTCAGTAACTATGTAGTTTCGTTGTGCATCATTGAGGGTTTTACTAGCATAGTGAACCACGTGAAACACCTTCAGCTTCCTTTGACCAAGAACGACTCCCACAGCGAAATCACTAGCATCACACATCATCTCAAATGGCTCTTCCCAGTTAGGCGCAGTGATGATTGGGGCTGATGTCAACTTTTTCTTCAAGAGCTCAAAAGCAACATAACACTCTTCAGTAAATCGAAAGGGAGCTTCTTTTTCTAGTAGACTACAAAGCGGTTTGGTGATCTTTGAGAAGTCCTGAATAAAACGTCTATAAAATCCAACATGACCAAGAAAACTACGAATTCCTTTTACTGAGATAGGAGGAGGAAGCTTTTTGATCGTTTCAAGCTTGGCCTTGTCTACTTCTAAACCTCTCTTAGATACCTTGTGTCCAAGGATGATACCTTCTTGAACCATGAAGTGACATTTTTCCCAATTAAGAATGAGGTTTGTTTTCACACATCTCTCAAGTACTTTACCCAGATTAGATAGACAGCCATCGTATGATTTCCTAAAGACCGTGAAATCGTCCATGAACACCTCCATGATATCACCAACCATTTCAGAGAAAATAGCCATCATGCACCTTTGAAAAGTAGCGGGTGCATTGCAAAGTCCAAACGAGACACGTCGAAAAGCAAAGGTACCAAAAGGGCATGTGAAGGTCGTCTTCTTCTGATCTTCTGGAGCTATATAAATCTGATTGTATCCTGAATATCCATCGAGCATACAGTAATATTCATGGCCCGCCAACCTATCCAACATCTGATCAATAAATGGCAAGGAAAAGTGATCTTTTCTAGTGATCTTATTCAATTTACGATAATCCATGCAAATTCTTCATCCAGTGACTGTCCGAGTGGGGATGAGTTCATTCTTTTCATTTGTTACTACTGTCATTCCTCCCTTCTTTGGTACACATTGCACCGGGCTTACCCACTGACTGTCTGAGATAGGATAAATAATGCCTGCATCTGGCCACTTCAGGATTTCTTTCTTCACCACCTCTTTCATGATAGGATTTAGTCTCCTCTGATGCTCGATAGATGGTTTGCTCCCTTCTTCGACCAGAATCTTGTGCATGCAGTAAGAGGGACTGATTCCCTTGATATCTGCTATGGTCCAACCAATGGCTGATTTGAACTTCCTCAGGACTCTCAATAGCTTTTCTTCCTCACTACCTGAAAGGTTAGATGCAATAATAACAGGTAATGTAGATGACTTTCCTAAGTAAGCATACCTGAGATGATCTGGTAGTGGTTTTAGTTCAAGTTTAGGAACTTCTTCTAGCGAAGGTTTAAGCCTTTCCTGAGAATCCTTAAGATCATCCAGTCCGAGCGACTCATGTGGAATATTGAGCCTCTTTTGATACGGGGCTGCCTGTAGTAGTTGAACACATTCGGATATCTCTTCGTCTTCTAAGTCAGATTCACCATGTAGAACTCTGCCTAGAACATCTGAACTCGCATACCGATCCACCTCATTGTTGTACAAAGAATCGATCATATCCAACCTGAAACATTCTTCATCCTCTGTTGGAGATTTCATAGCCTTGAACACGTTGAAAGTGACATTCTGATCTTGCACTCTCATAGTGAGTTCCCCTTTTTGGACATCGATAAGAGTTTTTCCCATAGCCAAGAATGGTCTTCCCATGATGATGGGGATGTTTTTGTCCTCTTCGAAATCCAAGATAACGAAGTCAGCAGGAAAGATGAGCTTGTCTACCTTTACTAAGACATATTCTACGATCCCACGAGGATATGTAATAGAACGATCGGCCAGTTGCAAAGAGATATTAGTCGGTTTTGGCCCAGGTAGCCCAAGTTTCTCAAACACAGATAGGGGCATCAGATTGATGCTCGCTCCCAAATCACATAAACATTTGCTGAAAGTTAGATTACCGATTGTACAAGGAATGGTGAAGCTTCCTCGATCTTTGAGTTTGGGAGGCAATTTTTGTTGTAAGATCGCACTGCATTCCTCAGTGAGCGCCACTGTCTCAAAATCACCAAGCTTTAGCTTTTTCGAAAGAATTCCCTTCATGAACTTGGCATAACTAGGCATTTGCTCTAATGCTTCAGCAAAAGGTATGTTGATGTGTAGCTTCTTGAATACCTCCAAAAATCTCCCAAACTGAGCATCTAGCTTCTGTTTCTATAACCTTTGCGGAAAAGGTGGAGGAGGGTAGATCGTAGGCTCAACAACTGACTGAGATGGCTTTTTAGGTGGCTGATCTTGACCAGAATTAACCTCAGATGAGGGATGATTTTGAGAAGAATCCGCCTCTTGTTCAACTGTGGGGTTCTCAGCAACCTTTCCTGATCGCAAGGTGATAGCTTGGCATTGCTCTTTGTCGTCCCGTTTACCTGGATTATGTTCTGTATCGCTAGGAAGAACTCCCTAAGGTCTAACAATCATGTTACTGGCCATCTGCCCAATCTGATTTTCCAAGGTCTTATGAGATACCATCAGACTTTTAATCATTAACTTCATCTCTTCGAATTCAGAGTCTCTCACAGAATGTTGAGAAGGGTCAGGATGTTGATTCTGAGGTTGTCTTAGGGCATACTGTTGAGATTGATGCTGCTGCCCTTGTTGCTGAAATCCAGGAGGAGCGTATGGCTTAGCACCATAATGTTGATTACCTTGTTGATTATTGCTCCAACTGAAGTTCGGATGATTTCTGTTGCTTGGGTGATATGTGTTTGAGATTGGTTGTTGATTCTGCCTCTGAAAGTTACTCACAAATTGCACTGACTCAGTAGAGATTGGGCATTTTTGAGTGTCATGCCCTCCAGCACAAATCTCGCACACACTAGCTACCTGTTGTACTCCTAGTTTAGTCAAAGAATCTACCTTCATGTTTAGAGCTTCAAGCTGTGCTACTAAAGCAGTGGCAGTGTCTACGTTAAGAATACCAGCTACTTTATGTTGTGACTGTCTCTGAGAAGGGTTCTGGAATTCATTAGCAGCCATCATCTCAAGGAGCTCATGAGCCTCCTCATAGCTTTTCGTTAATAAGGCTCCCCCAGATGCAGCATCGACCATGGGCCTTGTTTGCGCACCCAACCCATTGTAGAAGCAATTTATTACTAACCAATCAGGCATCCCATGATGAGGACATTTTTTGAGCATCTCCTTGTAACGCTCCCAAGCTTCACTTAAAGATTCACCATATGACTGAGAAAACTGAGTAATAGCATTCCTCAAGGCGGCTGTTCTTGCCATAGGAAAGAATTTTGAGAGAAATTTCTGTGCTAGTATATCCCAAGTAGTGATCGAGCCTGCTGGTAAAGAGTGTAACCAGCTCTTAGCTTTGTCCCTCAGAGAAAATGGGAAGAGTCTCAATCTTATGGCATCATCTGAAACACCGTTGAACTTGAAAGTATCACAGATTTCAAGGAAGGTCATAATGTGCATATTAGGATCCTCAGATGAAGCTCCCCCAAACTGACAAGAATTCTGCATCATCTGATCAACTCGAAGGTATTTCATTTGAGAGCCGGTGTGTTTAATGAATATTTAATTTATCTGATCACCTTCTACTATGATTATAAATTTTGCACCGGACTTTTGAAGAAGGCATAAGATATTATTGAAAAGCCCCGACACCTCGTTAAAACCTCACCGCGCCACCAGGGTAGGAAAACGTATGCCCCCTAATATTTACATTGATGTATAAGAAATGTAAATATTTACAAGAGAGTTTTATTCTAAATATAACCCTGAGATTTTCAATGTTCCATGGGTGCTTTAATATTCTGCTCTCTTTGTTTTGAAGCCTATATGTCCATGGTTTGACTTTTTCACATATACATAAGGACCTTCCCAGTTCAGAGTCAGCTTTCCAAATTGTTTATCTCTAGTGTGCAAAAAGACTTTCCTCAAGATTTTGTCTCCCAATTAAAAATATCTTCTTTTAACTTTGGATGCAAATCTGCTCCTCATTAAACCCTGATAGTGTGTTGTTCTCAAATGTGCTTTGACTCTTCTTTCTTCTATCAAGTCCAACTGGTTCCTAACTACCATATCATTGGTCTGTTCGGAATAGCTTTGAATTCTGAAAGATGGTAAAGTAGATTCTATAGGTGTGATTGCATCCATCCCATAAACGAGAGCAAATGGGGATTATTATGTAGCAATCCGATGAATAGTTCGGTAAGCCCACACTACTTCATGCAGATAACTTGGACATAATCAGATATAATCGTTCAGTTAGCAACTTCAACTTTCCTATTAGCTTGAGGGCGGAATGGAGTAGAAAAACAGTGTTGAATCCCTCTGGAAGTACATAACATTTCCATGCCTTTATTATCAAATTGTGACATATAATATGTAGTGATCTTCCGGGGAACTCCAAATCTGCAACATATTCTAGATAAAATGAATTTTATAACTGCCTCAGAATTGGTTCCAGTTAAGGGAGCTGGCTCTATCCATTTGGAGAAATAGTCAATGGAAACCATTATATTTCGATACCCACCGGATGCCATGGGAAGAGGTCCAACCAAATCTAACCCCCACCTATCAAAATGTATTAGTTCAGATATGAATTCCATGGGAACTGCTGGTACATGGATTTGATTCCCATATTTTTGGCAAGGATCACACCTTTTGACCATATCTTTATCGTCTGCCATTATTGTTGGCCAATAGTACCCTGCTAATAAGACTCTTATGGTTAAGGCCTGATAGCCACAATGAGCAGAACATTCCCCACCGTGTAGTTCGAATAAAACATTTTAGGATTCTTGAAATCCCAAACAAGGCAAGAGGGGTCTGTTAAATGATTTCTTATAAATAACTTCTTTTAACACCAGAAACCTAAGAGCTTTGTATTTAATTTTCTTAGCCAAGGCTTTATCCGGAGGTAAATTTCCATCAGAAATAAACTGAAAGATATTATACCTCCAGTCTTTGGGTGAATGACAAATATGCTAATAGTTTCTTCATTCTCTTTACCCTTTTCTTGGCTCGTTTGTATTGATAGACACTCTAGCATAAGAATCCATGGGTAAGACTCAGAATAGGCCAAAGATTCTGCCACAGTAGTCTCCGATCTAGGGATATGCTCATACTCGATATTTCTGAAATTTACAGCAACTTCTCTTAACACGAGCAAATATTTTATCAATTGTTCCTTCTTTGTCTCAGATTGTCCCTGAGCATGGTGAATAAGCAGTTGGGAGTCACTCTGTGATGGGATTTGTTTTGCCCCACATATAAGGGCTAGCTTGAGACCAGATATAGCTGCTTCATATTCAGATTCATTGTGGGAAGCTCTGAAACCAAACATATAGCCTAGTATATAGTATCACCATAAGGAGATGTCAAACAAATTCCAGTCTCACACCCCATAGTACTAGACCCACTATCAGTTCAAATTACCCATTCTTTTTTAGACTGGTTTTCTTGCATTTGTTCGAGGGGCCTATCAGTATGAAACTCTACTAGAATACAGCCACTAACTAAGCCTTGATTGTCGTTCGGGGGGCAAAGTCGATATCATAATCAACCAGCTCAACTGACCACTTGGTTATTCTACTTGAGACATCAGCCTTTTGGAGAACATTCTTTAGAGGAAAAGACGTTCGGACAACAATGGAATGAGCTTGGAAGTATGGTCTCATTTTTCTTGCTGCAATTACCAATGCCAAGGACAACTTTTCTAACTTCAAATATCTTTTTTCAGCATCCAATAGACTTTTGCTAATATAATAAACCGGACGGGGGTAATTATCCACTTCTCTTACTAGCAAAACACTTATGCATACTCAGACACATCTAAGTATATATAAATTTCCTCTCCCTTAACAAGTTTAAAAAGAGTCATGGGTGAAGACGAATGCTTCTTGATTTCAAGAAATGCTTGATCACACTGTGGGGACCAGTTAAAGTCTTTGGCATTACTTAATAACTGGAAAAATGGAGCACACTTGTTTGATGATCTTGAAATAAACCTGTTCAATGCAGCCAGTTGCCCAGTTAACATTTGGACTTCTTTAGTGTTCAGAGGAGGGTCCATAGCTAATAGAGCATTTAGCTGATCCAGATCAGGTTGAATCCCTTTTTTCACTTATAACATAATTCAGGAACTTTCCAGACTGGACCCCAAAAACAAATTTCTCAAGATTTAATTTTAAATTGACAGCCTCTAAATTGGAAAACATCTTTTGAAGACCGAATATATTCATATCTTCTTCCAGACTCTTCACCATCATGTCATCTATGTAAAGTTTTATATTTCTGCCAATCTGACTAGCAAAAACTTTATTCACTAACCTTTAATAGGTGGTCCCAGCATTTTTTTAATCCGAATGACATCACTTTATAACAATGAAGACCCCTATCCGTAATAAAAGTGGTATGATCTTGATAATTCAGATCTACTTGTATCTGGTTGTACCCTGAAAGACAATAACTTGTTCCCAGAGGTAGAATCTACTAACTGGTCTCTCTGAGGAACAAGATAAGGATCTTTTGGACATGCCTTATTAAGATCGGTGAAGTCAATACACATACGCCACTTTCCATTCTTTTCCTTTACCGAAATAGGGTTGGCAGTCCATGATGGGTACCGAGATTCTTTGATGTGGCCCATTTTGGTCAACCGATCAACTTCTTGGAAAATTACATCTGTTTTTTCTTTAGAGAATGGCCTTATCCTTTGTACAATTGGCCCAACATCAGCTCGTACAGACAACTTATGGCAGATTACATCAGCAAGCACTCTGGTGACTTCATCATTGCACCATGCAAATACATGTAAATTAATTGATCAAAAAGATAATAACCTTTGTTTCAAACATGGTGCTAACTTGGTACAAAATTTTAAACTTTTACCCTTAATTAGGGAATGAATTTCAACCTCCTCTATATGTATTATGACACTAGGAACCTCCTTTAAATCATAAATTTTATTTTCATTGGTGGAAGGCTCCAATGGTTGTTAATCTTTGTTAACCTTGACTGCATCCAAGGATTTAAAGGAAAGGGCTGTTGCATAGCATTCCATAGCTACCTTCTGACTGCTTCGAACAACACCCACTTGTCCTTGCACAACATATTTTAAACACTGGTGGATAGTAGAAGCCACAACATGCATCCTGGAGAGCAAGATCAACCAAATATCACATTATAAGATATTGGGAATTCTACCACAAAAAATAGTACCCTGACCATTTTCTTGAAAGGCCTTTTGCCCAACAATACTTCATCTTCGAATTATCCAATCACATCTGGTGAACTCCATGTGAAGCCCACAATTTTTATGTTCGAATGTTGAATAACCGAAGGTTTTCTCATCTGTTTGTAGAAGCTTAAGAATAATATATTTGCCGAACTACCTGTGTCAATCAGGATTCAACTTATATCATTTCCTCCTATGGATGCCCCTATTACCACATCGTCTTCATGAGGTCCTGCAATGTCTCTTAGGTCATCCTCATCAAAAACTATGAAATGATCTAGAGTTTGGTACAAATATGTGGACATCCTTCCATCCAATTGGGTATTCAAACTGTTGATGTGTCTCTTCCTTAAAGATCTGGAAGGTGCAGTCACAGTGTCTCCTCCAAATATTGTTAAAGACTCAAAGTAGTTAACCAAACTGGAAACAGTAGTGGTCTTGTCCACTATTACCCCTACCCAATTCCGAGTTGGATCAGGATCCAAGTACTCAGAATCCAAGTCAAATCTTTCAATAATTACCATAGTGTCCTCCTGTCTAGACGTTCCAGGAAGAATTGTAGGAATAGTTCAGGGAGAATTAGCGCTGGATGGGGTATTGTTCGGCCTGCTCCCCCCTTGTTTCTTAACATAGGCCCCCAATTTAACCCTTTCAATGAGTTTCTGCACCTTTTGCTTCAAATCTATATAGTCATGAGTAGCATGCCCAATGTCATTATGATATTTACAGAAACGAGTACTCTGATTTTCTCTAGGAGACTGTAGTGCAGTTGGCTTTCTAAAGTGCAGTTGGCTTTTAGTTTTGTCATATATCGTAGCCATACTTTCTCCTAACTCAGCAAACCATTTTGGTTGAACCCAAGGTCCTCTTTTATTTCTCATGTGCTAGTTTTAGTTTTGATTGGACTGATTCTTCCTAGGACGGTGAGACCTTTGTCTAGTTTCCTTCGATCTGTAACCGGACTGATTTATCGTTTATGGTGCAGATGTTGTAGTTGTGGATCTGATCTGGCAAGTAACTCTAGACTTTTTGGTTTCTTTAACATTTATTTTTTTCCCTACTTGATTCAACAACCCTCCAAAGGTCATAGCTTTTTTCCTCTGTCAGAGAATCAACCAAGTTACCCGGATTCAAACCCTGCCTAAGAGAGGTAATTACCACTTGTTCAAAGTAGTCTGCTAACCCATTCTTTGTGTTTACAAACCTATTGATGTATTCTTTTAAATACTCATTTGGCTCCTACGCGCAATGGATGATCGTATCTCCATTTCCTTTAAGCTCCTTACGTCCAACGAATTTCCTCTGAAAAGCAACCTAGAATATGTTTAAAAACTTTATAGATCCATGAGGGAGACTATTGTACCATTTAAGGGAACTTCCCTTGAAGGTTTGAGAGAAATCCCTACACAGCAATCTGTCGTCATCGTCAAACTTCATCATAAAATTCTTAAATTTCTCAAGGTGGTTGTCCGGATCTTTACTTCAATCGTATTTTTCCATCTTAGAACTGTCAAATCTTTTAGGAAGGTGTCCGAATATTATTTTTACGGATAAAGGTGATTGTATCCAGTTTTGGCTACGACTAAACATAATATCTTCATTTGGAGTAGCAAAAATACCTAGTTTGGACTGGAAAGCAGAGGGATGAATCAGCAAACGGTCAATATGTTGATCATCTGAACCCTTCATTTTTCCCTGATACTTCTTGAGCATGTCATGTTTATCCCTCTTTCTTGAATACTTTTTGGTGAGCCTTATTTTCTTTTTTGACTGTCCTTCATCACTGCTGGATGAGACTGACTCTGTAAGTTCTGCATCATTAGAGGAGCTACTAGAGGATTCCAAAGTGGAACTCTCCACACGCTTGGATCAATGTGTTTTCTTGGAACTGAGATGAGTCTTCAGGGACTACTCGTTCTTAGATCGACGCACCATATTTTTCTTTAACTCCTTTCTATGCTTGTTTTACTGCCCTCAAAGCCTCGATTTCATCCCTTAATACATCTCTCAATTTCGTTAACTCGTTATTCTCTTTTGTTGATTCCATCCCTGGGGTGGTGTATTCTACGCATTCGGATTCATCCGAACTGGTTGTTATTACTGGTTTTGAATTTGTGATTCAGGTACCGTTGTCTCCCACTCTGGTCGCCAATTTGGTGTGGTTTATTACTACCTGGTATGGTCCCTGAAGTCCAAAGAGCATATGCAAAGGGTAGAGCTATCTAAGACAACATATTGATAGCTAAAGAACTCATTCATGATATAAACAGAAAAATAAAGGCAGGAAATATTGTTATTAAAGTAGCTATGTTAAAAGCCTTTGACAATACCTCTCAGAGTTTCATTCTAAAAGTGTTACAAAGATTTGTCTTTAATGACAAAGTTATAAGCCTTATCAGTAGCCTAATTAAGTTTGTCTTTATATCAATACTAGTAAATGGGAAGACTATTGGATTTTTTAGAACTAGAAGAGGAGTGAGACAAGGAGACCCTTTGTCCCTTAGTATATTCATCGTAGCAGAAGAAATCCTGATAAAAGGGTTAAATGAAATGTTTAAATCCAACAAAAGTCTCAAATTCTAAAGTCGAGGCAATATCATCATACCAATTTTTGCATTTGCAGATGATTTATTAATATTTAGCAATGAACTAACCTCTTCCTTGGAAAAAATAGGAAATTTCTTGCAGATATACCAAGATATTTCTAGCCAAACATTAAACAAAGAGAAAACATAAATAATTACAACAAATAATATGTCTCAACCTAAAAGAAGAAGTTTTAATATTCTAACAAGCTTAAAGACAATCTACTTACCTATAACTTACTTGGGAATAACTCCCAGTCCTTACAACAAATCAGCCAACTTCATCCCCCTTTTGGAGAATATCAAAGACAAAATCTCAAGTTGGGAAGGGAAAAATCTATCATATGAAGTTCATCTTACACTAATTATCTGTATTAATGCATATACCTATCTATTGGCTTCAAAGCTGTTGGTTGCCCACCTTCATTATCTCAGAAATAGAAAAGATAATGAGCATATTCTTGTGGGGTTCCAATAATGATGGAAACAAGTTGCACTAGTCTTCCTGTCCTGCAATATGTAGGCCATTCTGTGAGAGTGGACTAAATATTAACAGTCTCCAAGATATTCAGAAAACTTTCTCTTGCAAGCTTTGGATAAAGTTTAGAGAAAACAACTCACTTTGGAAAACCTTCTAGACAACTTCTACTGCAAAGGCAACCACCCACTTCAAATTAATTACTCAAAACAGGGCTCACAAACCTGGAAAAGGTTATCCAAAATCAAGGAATTAGATGAGGGAAACATCAATTGTAAACTAGGTAGTGGAAAGCTGGACATATGGGTGGATAACCGATATGGTAGACCCCCTTTGATTACTCTTAATCCAAAGTGTAATAACACATGGTTTAAAGACATTATGGTCAGTTCTTTGTGGGATAAATGTTTTTTGGAATTTGAATAAATTGCAACCACTTCTAACTGACTACAACACCAACCTCATATCTAAGCTTAAAATCAATGATCAAGCTAGAGATGTTATTACCTGGATTCCATCTAAAGATGGTATCTTCAATATAAAAGATATTATGAAGATCATAAGAACTTCCAATATCATATCTTCTCTCTATGATAAGATTTGGAATCAGATCTCTCTAAGAAAATGCTCATTCCTTGCCTGTAGATTATTGCAAAACAAATTAACTACAGACTCTGTTATGAAAACAAAACACATAACTCTTGTCTCAAAATGTTAGTTTTGTCAAAATCTAGAAACAAATGACCATATATTCATATCATTTACATTTACGTGGAGAATTCGGTCTTATTTTGCAGGAATTCGTAAAGTAGAAATACACAGTTTCATGACAGTGAAACACATGTTCAGAATCTGATTTTGGTCTGCGCCCACCAAGATTCACATAAAAACGATTCCATCTACAATCGTAACTTGGGTAATATGGCAGCAAAGAAACAAAAGCAAGATGACGGGAGAAACAATAGTAGTAAATACAACAATAAAATACATCAAATTCATGCTAATGAGTCTAGATCATTCAAACCTCTTGAAGAATAAACACTGGGAAAAAAGTGAGAAAACAACAATCACTCTAGGATGCATCAACCACCTGGAGATTAAAAAGAAAGTAACTTACATTTTATGGTCTTCTCCAGCTACTGGTAGATTCAAGATTAACATTGATGCAAGCTGCTTGTTCAAAGGAGAAGCAAGTGGAGCAGCTGAAATCAGAGACAGTTAAGGAAACGTGTTGCAAGATATGGGAACAACTATGAGAAGCTATCTACAATAAAGGCAGAAGCAAGAGCTCTTTATGATGGACTACAACTATGCAAAATCAAAGGAATCAAGTAAGTCGACATTGAAACTAATTCTGACATTTTCGTCTCTTTAACTTCATCTAGGAATTATCAGAATCATTTAGAATCTATACTTAATAAAATTAGTCTCTAATAACTAGCAAAATGACTATTCATCATATCTATAGAGAACAAAATCGAGCAGCTGATTGGTTGGCTCAATCAACTCAAAGATGCAAGATGAAGATTGATTAAAAAACAATTAACCCTCCATCTCAGATGGAAGACATAATATTTATGGAGAGTCTTCAAATAGGTTATATTAGAGTTGAGTCATCACTTACCTTGATGAAATTGCAAGAATCTAGGAACTGAGAAGGCTTCCAATGAACAAACTCTCTTTTTTATTCATGCTCCATATGGAATGAATAAAATGATACAATATACATAGCTAGTAGAGATCGAAAGCTATTACCTTAGAGGAACATATTCAACCTCAAAGGAACAAGATGAAATCTCCAGAAGGCCCAAATAAAGAGGAGATGTACTTCTGTAGAGTCCATGGGGATAATGCCAGGAAAAGACTAAAGTTATTAATTAAAATACGTCAAGTGATGTACCTGATAATGTCAAGAATGTCCTTCCTGGAAAGGATGATCACTTGGATCATCAACTGCATCTCCTCTCCTTCTTATTCCATTAATATTAATGAAGATCCTTGCGGTAACTTCAAATGAAGAAAGGGTCTCAGGAAAGGGGACCCATTTTCTCATTTTCTCTTTTTCCTTGTCATGCAAGTCATTTCTAGTACCCTCAAAGAGAAGAGTAATGACAAAATATTTCTTGTTTCACTGGAAATGCCACAAACTCAAAATTACAAATCTCTGTTTTGCAAAAGATCTTATAATTTTTTATCATGGTGATGTCAACTTTCTTCTCCTCATAAAAGAGGCTCTGGATGATTTATACTCCCTTTCTGGCCTAAAAGTCAACCCCTCTCAAAATCATATCTTTTTGTCGGGTATAAATAATACTCTTCGCACTGAGCTCCTATCTATTATGTGTTATTTGGAAAACTCTCTCCCAGTCAAATATCTAGGAGTCTCCCTTCTTACTGGTCGTCTTACCCACACAGATTGTCGTCGTCTTCTTCATAAAATTACCGCCATGATAGATTCTTGGACCTCCAAGCATCTGTCGTATGCGGGTAGACTCCACCTGATCAAATCTGTCTTATTTGTTGGACAAGTTTACTGGTCCTCCATCTTTATCCTCCCCTCTAGGATCATTAAAGAATTGACCCAGAACCTTTGCGTTTCCTTTGGTCGGGTTCCGCTATGAAAATCCATGGGGTCAAAGTGTCCTGGTATAATATCATCTCTCCCACAAAAGAGGGCGGCCTTGGGATCATGTATCTAAAAATCTGGAATTAGGCGGCTGTCTTTAAGCATCTCTGGTCTATTATTAGTAATAACAATCACTCTATCTGGTGTGATTGGATAAAAATTACAAAAATAATAAATTTTAGGATCTTTCTATTGGTTCCTCCTCATCTTGGATTTAGAGTAAAATTCTTCGTCTTTGCCCTTTTGCTAGTAATTTCTACAGGGTCCTTATTGGTAATGGTGCGAGTACTTCTTTCTGGTATGACCCGTAGCTCTTCCTTACCTCTCTAGCTTTGCAATATGGTTCCAATATCATTAAGGACTCCCGGCTTGGAAAAAACCTCAAGGTATCAGATATCATTCTGGATGGTCATTGGAATTGGCCTTCAAACATCAGATCAGGTATAGCTAGAAGTCGATCTAATCTTTTCGAGATCAACAACCTCATCCTCACCCTGTCCCCTCCTAATATCAACTCATACGATGTTCTTTTTTGGATTGTGAAGGCTAGCTGCAACAACTTCACAATTAAGGATACCTATAACGATAATCGTACGATTTCCCCTGTTGTGGGTGGGCTGGGTTAGTATGGAATAAATTTAATATTCCTCGTCACTCCTCTATCTTATGGATCGTTATCCTGGGAAATCTTTCTACCAGAGATAAGCTTCTCAGTTGGGGTTTCAATACCCCACCTGATTGTGCCTTATGCAACTCTGCTTCTGAAACTATTGTTCATCTCCTCTTTGACTGTAGTTTCACTCAAAGTATTTGGACCTTTGCTAGTTCAAGACTAGGTTTTCCTGTTTCCGCTTTGTGTTGGCAGTCTTGGGTCTGTGAGGCGTCAAATTGGTCTCACTTTCAAAATCGTCACATTTGGAGCTCTTGCTTTGGCACGGTTATTAATCATGTCTGAAAGGAGAGGAACACAATAATTTTTGGTTCCCCTCCGGCCAATGCCTCTCTGGTTTCTCACCGAATCTTCTCTGATCTTTGGTTCAGATTCCATGACACCAAGATTTGCTGGCCTTTGTAAGTGCTCCTAATTTATTTTTTATTTATTCTTCTAGTTTATTTGCAGGTCCCCTCCTCGGTCTCGTCCGTTTCTTTCCATTGTTGTGGATGTTATTGGAGTTACTCTATGTCGGCTCGATTGGCCCTTAATATGATGTTTTAGTTATTCTAGTCTATCTCTAATGTTCTGTCATTCCTTTTATGTCTGTTTTAGCAATTCCGTCTATCGACCTTCGTATGTCGATTCTATCTCCTCGGGGTATGCCCTAGGTATTTGTATGAACACATTTCATTTTATTTAATATATTTTTTACATAAAAAAAAGTGGTGTAGCTCGCTGCTAAAAAATCTGGATAGCCAATTTCTCGAATCAGTTTTGCCCAAAATTCAATTTCTAGTTAAGGGAAAGAATTTCATATGTAAACTTTCGCGCCACTTGGTTTAGAAAAATTGTAAATTCATTTTCAATCCTAAACTTTATAAATCCTTCAAATTGGATCCTTAATTTCAATAAGATTTTCTTTAGCTTAAAAAGAAAGAAAAGACAAAACTAACCTTTCAGCCAAATTCGTACCTTAAGTTTTAGCATATTCTCTATGAAAATCAAATCTCTCTCGCATTCCACCAAACACCTTAACCGCGTCATCTACAAATTCCACTCGTAGAAAGATCCATGAAACGGATATCTTAGACATGATTCGAGAATGTGGTTGGGTTTCGCTCCGACTAGCCTCGTACGAGTGAACTCTACCGCAACATGGATCGGAGATGGAAGACGTTTCCATGAGAAGGTAGATAGATCTATATCGGCTCGTCAAGTAGTGTATTAAATGCATATTGTTGCTCACCAATTTGTTTGGCGGATTTAGGGGGGAGATAGGTATGCCCAGGACAATCTTAAGTCAGAAAAAATAAATTTAGTATATTGGTTAAGTTCTCTAGTAGTATACTTGAGGTCTTGAGTTCAAACAATTTAATATCTTAAATTTATTTATGCAAAATATTCTACTAATATTTTTTTCTCAATGAATATTTTGTACGAAATATTCCAAAGAAATAATATTTTGTATATGTAAATAATTAAGCAAATTACAGATTCTTTACCATGTTTTATATTGATGTATTTGAAAATGACTTATTCTTTAGCATATTTTGTTTTGATGAATTTTTAATAATTTATATATTATATTTTTATTCATTGATTTATAATTTATGGACCACAAATTGTGGTTATTAACTATTTTCTACTTTTTTTACTAACGCAATGTTATTCATCATTTCAAGACTTGTTCATGGCATGGACAAATATCTTGACATATCATTTCAAAGTATCTCCTCTCCTCTGGTAAAGGTCCATGATAGAATTGGCGTCCAGGCGCAAGTCTTTGTTTCCTACAAACCTATTGCTGAACGCACTCCACAACCCTGGAAAATCGTGGATAGAACCTTTAGATAAGCTACTGAACCACTCCATTAAATTACCTTTGAGGCTCATAAAAATGAGCCTGACACAACATAGAATCGTCCAGGTTGAAGGTCAACATCATATTCCGGAACTGCTCCATGTGTCTTTCTCGATTTCCAGTGCCATCGTACGCCTCGAAACTGAATGGGTCGAATATTCTCGGGAGTTCTACAACTAATTTTTTTTTATATGAAATGAAAGTCTTGGAGCACATATGTCGCCATTTTTGGGCGCACGTCATCGTATTGCTCTGCTACACCCTCTTTGTCGGCCTTTGGGGACGCTTTCTTCTCCTCTTGGCAAATCCCCTTCCCTTTTTGGAATTTCTGGCTGCTACTCTCCCAGTTCATTCACCATCCTTGTCGCACTTGGATAACCCTTCACGCATGGCTGCTCGGATAGCCTCGATAGTGGACCTTGGCCGCGGATGACCACCATCACGCAATTTTGCGGTTAAAGTGTTGATCGCATCGTTCATTTCCGCCAGAGTTGTTTTGGCGGCTTGATATTTAGCTTCTTGATCTCGATCGACCTTACATTAAGCTTGTTGCATCGCTAGGAATTGTTGTTCGAGCTACTTAATTTTCATCACCTTATCCGCATTATTAACTTGAACAAGGAGATCAGTCAGACTGGTTACAACTTTTACGATTGTAGGCGCTAGTGGTGGGTCGACGATAATCGGGGAATTCCTCGGCGAAGCTTCCACCCTTCTATGATGATGAAATTCATGAATGTTAGTAGCTTGTGAAGGGATAACACTCGGTCTCACGACTTGTTCCACTGTTTGGTTTGGGTTAGTCATAGTAATGCGTCTCTCGGTGGGCTCTATTTCGATCCCGGATCTAGTTACTACCATTAGTTTTTGGACACGAAAGAGTGTTTTAGGTTTCCAGAGATGGCGCCAAATATTGTTAACGAGAAAACTTTTTAGCAACTATCTGCCAAATTAGTAATTTTTTATTCATTCAGGAAGAAAAAGAAGATGCTATTACAAATTCAAGATCTATTTATACTGCTTATAAAAGTTACACCATAATTTATTACGTGACCCTAATTATGTTGCACGCAAAGCACTACCGTCATTAATGGTCCTAACTTTGTGGCCATTATTATGAGAGTTATGGTCTACGTGGGTTGACTCATTAATATGCTTCACTCAGTTAACAATGTTGGTTTTCATTGTTCCCGAGCGTGTCATCTCGCTTTCTACGCTTAACTCGAGCGCGTTCATCTTCTAAGCTCTGCTCGGTCTTGAGCACATTCGAGATTTTCTCAGTTAATTGGTTATGTTCGTCTCGCCTCTGCCACTTATCAATGTTCTTATCCGAGCAAGGTCTACTTGATGTTTAAGCCTTCCTGCTGTTATTTTATTATCTCGCTTATAACTGCTCGGCTCCATACGTGGTCGGATCCCTCTGTACATTCTCATTAAGTATGGTCAGTCTTAATCTTTTATTGACATCTATTATAATAGCGCTATGAATATTTCTGACCTCATAAAAAATAACTATTTATATAAAGAGGTAAAATTGACTTATCATGCATATGTTTTTAATTTTAAAAACTAAACATATAATTCTACACATGAAAAATATATAGGTCTTAAATAATAAAGAGAAAAATCAAATGACTTTTTGAAAAAAAACTAAAAAAAAAACTAGAGTTTTAAATGGATAACAGTTTTAACTTTAGGTTTTAATAATTGTTTAACCCTTAATAGTTTAAAAATATTTTGACCGTGTATAGTGGTGTGTGTATTTAAATTTGGTCGAACAATATTAAAATATATAAATATAAGGTACAATAAATATATTTAAATATCAAGTAAACCATAAAAAACAATTCAACAATATTTTTCTTCATTTTTTTTTATTTTGCTCATTTAACTCTTTTTACCGCTTATTCTTTTTTTTATGTCTCAATATCGCATTCGGTAAAGCCAGAAATCAAGACCAAACAGTGTCTTGATTTCTACTTTCAGATATAGGAACCGGTTTTTAAAAATAATTTTTTTTTACCGTACAAAGTAGCTTAATGATCTACTTGTTGTACGTGAGTCTCATGAATATTTCAACAATATCCAACTTCGATGAGTACAAGGACTATAATATCCTAACATGTTGGTGGTCTTTTACATAATCTTGCCGGAGCTTTTGTTGTGAGCATGAAGAAATAATTAGTACACATCCAAATGACAAATCCAAAAGAATCTTATTACTGTCAATATAGGAAAAGTAGTATATATAGATCATTGTAGACATACTGCACAATATATAAATGTTACATTGCAGAAACCAATATCTTGAATTGTCTTGTGTAAACATAGCAATATAATAGAGAACTCAACTCCATATTCAATTGTGTAATATTTGACACTGAAATCATCAATTGTGGTTAATACTTGTGCAAATTGAATACATACCAAATATGATCGTAGATCAACAAGGACAGATATAAACAATCAAAAGACTTAAGTTGCATCTGGAAAAACAACCAGTCTTTTGATAAAGCATTGCCAAATAAGGAACAAGCATTTCTACTACCATATAAATTCAAACTCAATATATGTTGAATTCACAAGTTAATTTATTCGAGGAACTGGGAAATGGATCCTTAGGACATGTTCCATTTAAATCTGTAAAATCCACACACATTCTCCATTTTCCACTCTTCTTTTTAACTAACACTGGATTAGCAGTCAATAATGAATATTGTGCCTCCCGTATATGTCCGACCTTGGATAAACTATCCACCTCTGCCACAATTGCCTCGGATTATTCTACAGAGAATTCTCTCCTTTTTTTAATAATGGGCCTGACCTTCAGATTTAAATTCAAGCGGTCACATATTACCTCGAATGGAACCATACTATGTCCTCGGTTTTCCAAGCAAAAACATTCATGTTATCAAACAAAAACTGCAACAGTTGGTAATGCAAAGTAGGAGATAATAATGTCCTTATTCGCAAAGATCTCCCATTTGGAAACATATATTCCTCGACATTTTCTCCCACTACTAAACGGCTCGAGGTTTCCCTTGGATCATCCACTCCTTCCTCATTCAAAGTCAACCTCCCTAATTGTTATTTAGTTATTTGGTCATTAGAAATAGTCCTTCTAAAATGTGAAGTTGTTGCATAACATTCTCTTGCCAGTTACTGATCACTTTGAACAACTCTGATGTGATCGCCAAATACATATTTCAAACACTGGTGGACAGTTGAAACAACATCATACATTCTTGACCACAAAAATCTCATAAAGATAGCGTTATAACTGGTCGGACATTCAACTACCATAACCAAATCTTTAAGTTTCTTCTTAAAATGACATTTTCCCAAATAAACTTTCCCCTCGAACTCCCAGATAACTTGTGTTGTCACTCTTGTAAATCCAATAATGGTACGTTCAGATTGAAGAATTGTAGGTGGGTTACGCATCATATCATAGGTTGACTTGAATAATACATATGTTAAACTTCCAGTATCCATCAAAATACGTCAAATTTCAGCCTTGTAATATTCGTCCCTATTATATAGGTATTTTCATTTTATCTTTTCAGTAATTCTCAAATTACTTGAATTTACCTTTATTTATCATTCATCTAAAAAAGAAGACATCGAGAATAATAGCATATCAAGAAGACTTTTGTAGAATGTTTAGAGATATTGTAGTAGTATTTGTAGAATTGTGTTTTGAGAGATTTATGAAAACTATTTTTGTTTGAGAGATGAATGACAATTAGATTAATTTATAGTGTATTTGTAGAAAAAAAAATCCAAAAAAATAAATAAAATTTTGTTTTTACAAAATAGGATATCTGGTTGATGAAATAGGATATCCGATTTACAAATAGGATATTGGATTTGCTGGAAAAACAATAACCCCTATAATAAATATGGGTATTTTATTTATTTTAGTAACTCTCAAAGTACTTAAATTGTATTTTTTCAATTATTTATCTAAAAATAAGACATTAAGAACAATAACACATCAAGAATACTATTATAGACTGTTTTATGATATTTTAGTAGTATTTGCAGAATTGTGTTTTGAGAGATTAAGAAAACTATTTTTGTTTGGGAGATGATTTGAGAGATGAATGAGAATTAGATTAGTTTGTAGTGTATTTGTAGATTAAAAATCCATTTTTTTGTTTTACCAAATAAGATATCCGATTGATGAAATAGGATATCCAATTTGTCAAATAGGATATCTGATTTACAAATAGAATATCTGATTTTCTAAAAACAAATAACCTTCATAATTATGGGTATTTTTATTTTATTTTTTTAGTAACTCTTAAATTTCTTAAATTTTCTTCTATGTGCCATTCATCTAAAAAAAGACATCAAGAATAAGAACACATTAAGAAGACTAATGTACAATGTTTTGAGATATTGTAGTAGTGTTTGTAGAATTGTGTTTTGAGAGATTTAGGAAAACTATTTTTGTTTGAGAGATGATTTGAGAGATGAATGAGAATCAGATTAGTTTGTAGTGTATTAGTAGATAAAAATAAAATAAAATAAATTATTTTTACAAATAGGATATCTGATTGATGAAATATGATATCTAATTTGTCAAATAAGATATCTGATTTACAAATAGAATATCTTATTTGCTTGACAAAAAATAAAAATAAAAACCATATAGATATGATTATTTTCATTTTACTTTTCATTAACTCTCAAATTACTTGAATTTCCTTTTAATTGTCACTCATCTAAAAACGGACTTCAAGAGCAAGAACACATCAAGAAGACTGTTGGAAAATGTTTTGAGATATTGTAATAGTATTTGTAGAATTGTGTTTTGAGAGATTTAGGAAAACTATTTTTCTTGAGAGATGATTAGAGAAACAAATGAGAATGAGAATTAGATTAGTTTGTAGTGTATTCGTAGATAAAAAAATCCAAAAAAAAAAAAAAAAAACTTTTGTTTTTACCAAATAGGATATCTGATTGATGAAATATGATATCTTATTTACAAATAGGATATGTGATTTACAAACATGATATATTATTCACAAATAGAATATCCAATTTGTTGACAAAAAAATAAAAATTTAACCCATGTAAATATGGGTATTCTCATTTTATTCTTCAGTAACTCTCAAATTACTTAAATTTCTTTTTACTTGTCATTCATCCAAAAAGGAAGACATCAAGAACAAGAACAGATCAAGAAGACTATTGTAAATCGTTTTGAAATATTGTAGTCGTATATGTAGAATTGTGTTTTGAGAGATTTAGGAAAACTATTTTTGTTTTAGAGATGAATGAGACTTAGATTAGTTTGTAGTGTAATCGTAGATAAAAAATCCAAAAAAAAATTTGTTTTTACCAAATAGGATATCCGATTGAACAAATAGGATATCCAATTTACAAATAGGATATCTGATTTGCTTAACAAAAAAACCTATAAATAGGAGTTTTTTTCATTTTTTTCCAGTAATTTCAAATTACTTAAACTTCCCTTTATCTGTCATTCATTTAAAAAAGAACATAAAAAATAAGAACACATCAAGAAGACTATTGGAGAATAGAATTTTATTTTGAGAGATTTAGGAAAAGTATTTTTGTTTGAAAGATGATTTGAAAGATGAATGAAAATTAGATTATTTTGTAGTGTATTCGTAGATAAAAAAATCCAAAAATAAAAAATAAAATTTTTCTTTTACCAAATAAGGTATCCAATATCCTAGAAAAAAATAAAAAAAAATTAACCTCTATAAATATTAGTACTTTTTTAGTAACTCTTAAATTACTTAAATTTGTTTTTACATATCACTCATCTGAAAAGGAAGACGTCAAGAACAATAACACATCAAGAAGACTATTGTATAAAGTTTTGAGATATTGTAGTAGCATTTGTATAATTGTGTTTTGAGAAATTTAAGAAAACTAATTTTGTTTGAGAGATGATTTGAAAGATGAATGAAAATTATATTAGTTTGTACTAGATAAAAAAAATCAAAAATAAAAAATAAAATTTTGTTTTCACCAAATAGGATATCCGATTTGCTCGCAAAAAAATAAAAAAATAACCCAAGTAAATATGGGTATTCTCATTTTATTTTTTCAGTAACTCTCAAATTACTAAAATTTATTTTTATTTGTCATTCATCCAAAAACTAAGACATCAAGAAGACTATTGTAGATCGTTTTGAGATATTGTAGTAGTTTTGTAGAATTGTGTTTTGAGAGATTTAAGAAAACTATTTTTGTTTTAGAGATGATTGGTAGTGTATTACTTAAAATATCTAATATTTAAAAGATATTAATATCTAAAGATTCTAACAATTTAAAAGATATATTTTAAATATGTAATAATAAACTTATTAATTCCAAGATTTAATATATTATTATGTTTTTCAAAATTAATATTTATACTCAATTGAAATTGATGAGTCCGGATTATGTTACCTCTTCGGACAGGGACAGTTCGGACAAAGAACATCTAACCGGACAGGGCCAGTTCGAACACCTTATCTATTGGACTGTTCGAACAAGGACTAAAGTACTTAAAAACCTAATCACTCCTTGAGTAAGCTGCTTGCTCTCCTACTAAGAGCTCATGTGTCCTCAAACTTGACTCGGGTCCGTTAAACATGACCCGAAAGCCCATAAGGCCCAAATGTGAGGGTATAAATACCCAACCACCAACATTAAATGAGGGTAATGAAAATTAAATACAACCAGGCTGCTTAATTCTCCCTCTACTCTCTCCTCAAAAATTAAATACTTACAAACTTCCACAAACTCTAAACAGAAATTACAAAATTACCCTCAAACGAAAATAAACCACACCAAATTGGCGACCACAGTGGGAGCACGACGGTACCTGAATCAAGCATTCAAAACCATAAAAAAAATCAGTCTGAATGAATCCGGACACCCCGGAAGTACCACCAGCTTTGCTTGAAGTGGTGGGTGAAAATGATGAGTATACCATCGAGGAGCGTGATAGATTAAAGGGCGAGATAGAAGCTCTGAGGGCAGAAAAGGCTAAGATGGGCATGAAAGAAAAGTCAAAGGCATCAGTCGCTCATCATACCGACAACCCTAGAGAGCATGAGCCTTCGAAGACTCGTGTGAGTACCAAGAAAACTCATGCTAGCTCCAAAAAGTCTCACCAGTCTAAACCAGTAGAGAGTTCTGACTCAGACTCAGAGTCTTCTGGTAGCTCATCGGATGAGGAAGGAGTTGAAAAGTCCTTGTCCTCTAGCAGCGATGAGGGCCGAACCAAAAAGAAGCAAAAGTTGATCAAAAAATATTCAAGGAAAAGGGATAGACATGGGAAATTGAAGAAGAATATAGGCAAAGGGTCATCTCACAGGCGGAGGCATGTAGACCGGATGCTGATGGATCCTTTTGCCTTCCACGATGAACCAGGTATCTTTGCAACTCCCAATGAGGATACTGTGTTCAGTCGTGGCTGAAATTGGAGACAATCTCCATTGTCTTCCAAAATTCTGTCCGGAAACCTCCCTAAGAGGTTCGATAGCACTAAAATGGAGAAATATGATGGCAGTACGGATCCGGACAACCACTTGGAACAATTTAAGAATTCCATGATGAATTTTGACGATGACGATAAGCTACTTTGTAGATCATTCTCCCAATCCTTTACGGGGAGTGCTCTAAAATGGTATAACAGCCTACCTCAAGGCTGCATCAAGAATTTTGATCAGTTTGTTGGGAGTAAAGAGTTGAAGGGCAACGGAGACACAATAATCCATTGTGCCCAAGAACCAAACGAATCATTGAAAGAATACATAAGTCGTTTTGTAAATACCAAAAATGGGTTGGCTGATTGCTTCGAGCAAGTAGCAATAGCATCCTTGAGGCAGGGCTTAAACCCTGGGAATTTGGCCGATTCGGTGACCAGAAAAAAAGCCATGACTTGGGGAGGTTTACTGAATCAGGTTGGAAAGCAGATCAACGTTGATGAAACAAAGAAAACTAGGGTGTATAGGCAGGTGAGGTCTGCCCCGGTTGCACCAAACCCCAATCAAAATTAGTCCGGGAACAAGGCAAAGGAGACCGGACACGGGCATAGCAGGGCTAAAGCTCAATCTCAGCCAGCTGCACCTGCTCAGAGTTAACAATCCAGAAATAAGAGAGGGCCTTGGGTTCAACCGGAGTGGTTTGCAGAATTAAAAGAAAGTGTGGCCACCATTTATGATAAAACAAAGGAAGAAGTGCACTATAGAAGACCGGCCGCGCTACAATCTCCTAAGGAGCATCGTAACAACTCTTTCTGCCAGTACCATAATGATACTGGCCATACCACTGAAGATTGTATAGCCTTGAAACAAGAGGTTCAGAACTTGATTGAAAGAGGAAAGCTGGGGGAATATGTAAAAAGGAGAGGAGGAAATAGACTTGATAATGCTCATCGGGTTGGTCCAAGCAATGCTGCTCCGGAGGGAGCTATGGTTATAATCGAAAGGTTTGATGTAGAGTCATAATACCTGGATCCTGATCCAACTCGAAATAGAGTGGGTGCCATTGAGTAATATTGTAGAACGGTCTCCGGGCTTATTAAGTTTTTTGAGTCACTTACAATTTTCGCAGGAGATACTATGACAGCTCACACTGCTTCTTCGAGGAAAAGGCATGTTCATACTTTAGCCACCCAGCTAGAAGGAGGCATGACCTCCTATCAATCACAAATTCCATTTCTCTTCATTGTTTTCGATGAAGATGACTTAAGGGATATAGCTGGCCCTCATGAAGATGCTGTTGTCATAGGAGCATCCATTGGGGGCAATGATATAAGACGAATCTTGGTGGATACTGGAAGCTCAGCCAATATCCTCTTCTTAACCACTTACAAAAAGATGAAAAATTCAGCCGTCATTCAGCGTTCGGACAGATCAAGTGTGGGCTTTACTGGCAGCTCAGCAGATGTGATCGGGGAGTTCAAAGAGGAAGTTTTGTTGGGCAAGGGCCCTTTCAAGAAGATGGTCAGGATACTTTTCATTGTGGTGGATTGTCCCACTTGCTATAATACTATTTTAGGGAGGTCTTGGCTCTCTAGGATGCATGCAGTAGCCTCGACAGTCCACCAATGTTTGAAATATGCTGTTCAAGGACAAGTGGGAGTTGTCTGAAGCAGTCAAAAGGTTGCAAGAGAATGTTATGCTACAGCACTGGCTCCACGGACGTTGGGGGCAGTTCGTATCAACGAGGAATAGCAGTTTGAGGGGCTTTCTGGGGGTGAGGGTGAAATTGATGACCCCAGAGAGACCCCGAGAGTATTGATACCAGTCGAAAAAGTTGAAACACATTCTTTAGAAGAAGGAAAAAGTGTTAAGATAGGGTCTAAAATGCCACCCGACCTAAAGAATAAGATGTTAAAGTTTTTGAAAGACCATCAGCATGTTTTTGCTTGGTGCAATGCTGATGTTACCGGGGTTCCAGCAGATATTATATCACATCACCTATCTGTCCGAAGAGACATAGCACTAGTGGTACAAAAGAGAAGGTCTTTTTCCAGGGAAAAGGCTGATGTTATTGTTCAAGAAGTTGACAGGCTTACAAATATGGGGCATATAAAGGAGTCTAAATATCCTTTGTGGACTGCCAATCCGGTCTTGGTGAAAAAGAAAAATGGAAAGTGGCGTATGTGCATTGACTTCACAGATCTCAATTGGGCTTTCCCAAAATATTTGTATCCAATTCCCCGGAATGATCAGCTGGTAGACTCCACCTATGGGAATAAGTTGCTATCCTTTATTGATGCTTTCTCCGGGTACAATCAGATTAAAGTAGATCCGAAGGATCAGGAGCATACCACGTTTGTCACTGACAGGGGTCTTCATTGCTACAAGGTGATGCCATTTGAGTTGAAAAATGCTGGGGCTACTTATCAGAGATTGGTGAACAAAGCCTTTGCTGATCAAATTGGAAGAAATATGGAAGTATACATTGATGACATGATGGTGAAAAGTGTGGATGAGCAACTGCACTTGGCAGACCTCCAAGAAACTTTTGCCAACTTGGTAAAAGTGAATTTGAAGCTAAATCCAGAAAAATGTGTGTTCGGAGTGCAATCCGGGAAGTTCCTAGGTTATATAATAAGTAAGCAAGGGATACAGCTCGATCCGGACCAGCTTAATGCTCTATTCGAAATGGAGCCTCCTCGGAATATTATAGAAGTACAACGATTGACGGGGAGTTTAGCTGCTTTAAGCCAATTTATCTGAAGGTCTTCGGACAGATATGCCCCATTTTTTCAAACTTTGAAGGGTGCAAAGTGATTTGACTGGACTTCATAGTGTGATGAGGCCTTCAATGAGATTAAAAAAACATATGTCCTCCCCTAAAACCTTATTTAAACCAGTTGATGGAGAGACACTCTTCGTATATTTGGCAGTTTCAAGTTGTGCCATCAGTTCTGTGTTGGTAAGAGAGGTGGATAACTACCCCTATCTGGTATACAACATCAGCAAGAGTTTGATAGATGCAGAAAAAAGTTATTTGAAACTCGAAAAATTAGTGTTCGCCTTGGTAATTGCTGCAAGGAAGATGAGGCCTTATTTTCAGGCTCATCCTATTGTAGTCCGGACATCCTTCCCCTTGAAGAATGTTCTTCAAAAGGCAGACATTTCAAGCAGAATGACTAAATGGTCAGTGGAATTGGGGGACATCGATATTGATTTTGCTCCTCGAACAGCAGTCAAGGCCCAAGCTGTGGCCGATTTTTTAGTTGAATTCCACTCTAATAGGGATTCGGAACAGACTACTGAAATAAAAGACAAAAAGGTTTGGGTCGTCCGGACGGATGGTGGATCCAGTACTATGGGATGTGGTGCATGGGTGTGCTTGACTTCTCCATATGGTGACAAAATGTACCAGGCTATATGTTTTGCTTTTAGAGCTTCCAACAATGAGTCCGAATACGAAGCGGCTATAGCTGGTTTAAAGTTAGCTTATATTTGTGGAGCCAAGAGGGTCAAGCTGATGAGTGATTCCCAACTTCTTATCCACCATACACAAGGTCAATCTGAGGCCAAAAAGGAGCAGCTAGTGAAGTACTTACTTCTTCTTTAAAATGAGGCTTTTAAGTTCAAAAGTGTTGTTTATGAGCATATACCCCGGGCAGAGAATGAACTAGCAGATTCATTGGCAACCATAGCCTACACTGAGTCATATCCTTGGATCCATGTATTGGAGAGCCCTTCCATTCAACTTAATATGGGTAAAGAGGAAGAAATTTTTGAAGTGCAGGTGAAGCAGCCTCAAGATTGGAGATTTCCTCTCCTGCAGTACCTCTCTGATGGCATTCTGCCTCCGGATAAAGCACTAGCAAGAAAAATGAAGCATAAGGCTCGTGGTTTCATCATACTGAGAGAAGTTCTATATAAAAAATCTTACAGTATACCTCTTCTGCGATGTTTGGGAGATGATGAGTCTCAAGTAGTCCTCTCCGAATTGCATGATGGTGAGGGATCACCTCATTGTGGATTCAGGGCTCTAACAATGAGAGTTTTACTGGCTGGCTATTATTGGCCCTCTATAATGCGGGATGCAAAGGAGCTGGTGAGAAGGTGTGATCCATGCCAGAGATATAGCAATGAAATTCATGTCCCAGCCATCCCTTTAGAGTCAATTTCTGAGCCTATACCTTTTGCTCGATGGGGGTTGGATTTAGTGGGCCCTCTTCCTATGGCGTTCGGAGGGCGCAGAACTATAATTGTTGCTATAGATTACCTTTCGAAATGGATTGAAGCAGCCCCACTGGCAGGAACAACATCAAAAACTGTTATAAAATTCATTTTATCCAATATCTGTTGCAGATTTGGTGTTCCACAAAAGATAACAACAGACAACGGGCCACAGTTCGATAATAGGGAAATGGAGAGTTTCTGCGCCTCAAGGGGTATACAACATTGTTTCTCTTTACCTTTCCACCCACAAGCGAATGGTCAGGTTGAAGTGTCTAACAGAACTATACTATCCGGTTTAAAGAAGAATCTAGAAAGGGCTGCTGGGAAATGGCCTAGCTATTTACAAGAGGTCTTGTGGGCCTACCGGACTACACATGGGGCTGCAACACAGGAGTCGCCCTTTGCCTTGGTCTATGGGATGGATGAAATAGCTCATATAGAAGCAACTCTCCCATCATTTCGGGTTCACAACTTCTTCGAACACGCTAACGAAATGGCAATTAGAGGTCAGCTTGACCTAATAGAGGAAAGACGAGTTAAGGCTCACCTTAGAGATGCACACTATCAAGGTTTGATGAGAAGCAGGTTTGCTTCTAAAGTTAAGAGAAGGGATTTCCAGCCGGGGGACAACGTATTGAGGAAAGTCTTCTTACACACTAAAGAGAAACTGCTCGGCAAACTGGCCCCTACTTGGGAAGGACCTTATATGGTCGTTGAAAGGATTAAACCTGGAACATATTGGCTAGAAGACAAGGATGGGAGGGTTTTAAATCACCCTTGGAATATTGAGCATCTTCGAATGTACTTGGAGTAGAATTTATGTAAATATTTACTTGTTTAAAAATCCATGTAAATATTTGGGGGCATACTCTTTCCTACCCTGGTGGCACGGGGAGGTTTTAATGAGGTGTTCGGGCTTTTTAATGAAATTTGATGCCTTCTTAAAAAAATTCGAAGTGTTCTTACTTTATTTTTTGTCAAACCATCCGGATTGAAGTAAAAGAATGATGACCACTTAAACATTTGTCATCAGAGAATTTAAACACTCTCACTTTAGACTGTTTATGAAATAACTAAGGGCTATTTAAACACTAGCCACCAAAATGGAAACAAACTATGAAAGGATATGAGAATTGTGCAAAACAAGGATATTCATTGAAATAACTTAAGTGCCTTGGCCTTCCAAGGACTTTTAAATTGTCAAACAAAACAAAAGATCTATCCGGTCAGATACCGGACACAATAACAAAAAATGCCTTGGCCTTCCAAGGACTTTAGTTTATGTAACATGAAAAGTGAAAAGATAATTCATAATTTAAGACTGAGCCTTTGAAGATGGCTCAGCCTCACTTGTCTTCTTCTCTTTCTTGGGATCTTCTTTCTCTTCGTGAGGCCCCTCCCCGGTATTTTCTTCTTCGTCAGAGGAGGAAGCAATGGAATAATCATGCAAGTCCCCATCAGCCATGGTGTGGAAGGGAAGGTCTTTGTACTCTACGTGAAGCCAAAAATCTCTCAGGTTCCTCTTCGGGAACTTCTCATGGAAGAGCAGGACCATGTCCGACCTCACCTTGGCATACATTTGCTCTTGAGTGTCTATCACGTTGTTGGCATAAGCATCGATCTTGGCCTGAATTTTAGCCTCATGCTCCCTTAGCAGATCAGCTTTCTCCTCTGCAGCCTTGGACACTGTGTTCTCAAGCGCAATCTTGTCATTTGTTAAGTTGTGGATGACTTGATCCTTGGCCTTGCCCTCCTCTTTTGAAGAGGTGAGATCTTTCTCTACTCCGGACAACTTCTCCCGGAGCTCCTTGATAGTATCTTCTAGAGTAGCAACTTTTGTGGTCCACCCCTCTTGGTTCTTCTTTAGCTCCTCGTTTTCCCCCTTTAGAATGTCAGCATGTTGAGTGGCAGTAAGAAGATCATCGGACAGTCTCTCCTTGTCATACTTGAGGTCTTTGATAGTATCTGCCTGACTTCGAACTTGCTTCTCCAACACAAGCACCGGCTGAACACTACTTAATATAGAGTGAGCTATAATGTCCCTTTCACTTGAAACAGTAAAAGTCTTACCATTAAAAGTGACGGTGTTTGAAGTACTCAGAGGGAGGTAAGGCCCAGCAAAATCGTATCTGGGAAGGTTGGCAAAGTAGTCACCAAAACCATCAAGACCGGTGATGTCAACCCCATCAATGCTAAGGTCTCCTCCTCCGACCTCGTCGGTTTGAAAATCACCAGGGATATCCTCTGCTTGTGTTGGATCGGTGGGATCAACATGGGGGAGAGGCTCCAGAGGCCGGAGAGAAAGTTCATCACCCTTGGAGGTCTTTTTCTTCTTAGCCTCCATGTCCTCGCTTTCAGCTCCCCGTTTTCGGTCTCTTTTAGGAGCCCTTGGGGGTTTTGGGGAGTGAACCTCTTGCCTAACACTCTCCTGCTCTACCACTTCTAAGAGAGCAGCATCAATCTGGCTTGGGGCTAGCCCCTCCAGATTTGTTGAAACAGCCTCCTCCACCTCAGCAGGGTTAGCTCAACCTACCACTTTCTTGCCCTTTTTCTTTTTGCCTTTCATCTTACTCGGGGCCTTGGCCCGACCTGGCAAGTAAAGTGTCCCATCCGGTTTGTGTGTTCTCTTGAGGACTACATCCGGAGGGGGTGGAGTGGTGAGTTCTTCCCAGGTCAATTCCCTCCAGCCAGTAGTGTTCTAGAGGTGAGACCTTGCTAAGTTGCCTCCTGTGAAAGCATCGTGAAACCGGTTTCCCCACTTTTTAGCAACCCAAGTGTTGATCTTGGTGCAAGTGGTCTGCCCGGACTTTAGGTAGTCATTGAAGTCCTTGGGCAGTTCTGCTAAGAAAAAGACACGACCAATCAGTTTAAACAAATTTGATAAAAGAAGAAATAAGAATATAAAGTAGGAGCCTTAAGATCACTCCTCCATCTGCTGGTGAGGAGACTTGGGTTGACTCCGGCTTTGATTTTCCTCCCGTTCTCCCAAGCACCACTTACGAACAGGAATTGAGTCCTCCAATTCCTCTCCGACTCTAGCAGGTCATCCACTGCTTTTTAGTTATCACCCATGTTGAAGTGATAGAAGGGAATGTGGTTGTTTCTGCAAAGACTGGCCACAGCTGCAAACTCCTCCATTGGAAGAGGAATCCCGGAGAGCCTAGAGGCCATAATGCGGGCCATGAGGGTGTACCAAGCATTGAGACTCAACTGGCTTGGACAGAGCTTTATCAGATGAAAGTATCTGACAATCTCTGGGTCCAAGGGAAATCTGAGCCCTCAGTTAAACAGCTCTGTGAAGATAACTATCTCGCTCAGCTTGCAGTCCATTAGGGTTTCGGGGTTTATGGGGATTCTTATCTTCACATTCTCCGGAATTCCCCACTTCGTACGCATCCGGCCCAACTCAGCTGTATGGATGAAAGTGTAATTGATCTTTTGCAAGGCAAGAAGATACTTAACATTGACCTTGTGGAAACAAGGTCCCACTCTTCCTTCAAGACACTCCGGCAGATCCAGATGCCTTAAGCATAGCTTATCCTTGCCCTTATCCTTTTGGGCAGCAACAGCACCACTAGTCTGTCCGGAAGGCTCGGACTCGAAGGGAGCCTCTTCGATAGAGTCCTCCATTATTTTCTCCATGATTGAGGAAGGGTTTTCAGTTGTTGTGGTGAGAGGGAGGTTTGGAGTTGGTTCAGCCTGACTTCTGGACTGATGAGCTTCAGTACTCTCCTGGATCCTAGCCTCCGGTTGGGGCTCTGATGTAGATGTTTCTCTTCGGGGGCTTGAGCCAGTGGCCTCCGTACCGGACACCTTTCCGTGGGAGATTTTATGGGTACTTCTGACACCGTACTGCTGTCCTTAGCACCTGATTTCGAAGGGGTGCCCTTGGAAGCCTGCCCTTTGACCAGTTGGCCTTTTCTTCGATCAACCAGCTTGTGAGGAGAAGTATCAGCATCTGACCCCATGGCTAAGAAAGGGGAAGGTTTTTTAAAACTGGTGACTGTTAAACCTGGCTCAACTGTGGATTTTGACTCTTGAACCGAAGAACCTGAGATGATAGGGGAAAGACTGGTTTGAAACAATCTCTTCGGTTTGACACCCTTTTTGGAGGAAGAACCCTGGTCATACTCTGTAACTGAGAATGCTGGTTTGTCGATGGGTGAAGTGGGTAAGCCTGCTGCTATGCGCCTTTCCCTTTCAACTTTTTGTGTTTTTTCTAATTCAGATAGGTTGAGCCACCAGCCTTTGATCAGAGCGTTCCTAGCCGTGAACATAAACAACCTAAGTAAGAATTTGGGTTTGAGAGAGAAAGCTTTGAAGATTAGCAGAGTGAAAATGAAAGTGTTAGTAAAACAGTAGAAAAGTATCTTAATTTATAGTAAACCTCAAAAAGAAGTCTTGATTCCTAGGAGAATTCGAAAAGATTAGTAATGATTAAAAGACGGCGCTGATGTCACCTTCATTAATGAAGGGGTTGCTTTTCAGAGAAGGTGGGTGCGAAATTCAAGGTGAAAAAACGGCTAAAGCAACGAACCAAAGAGCGACACGTGTCCCATGAACTTTGGCAAAAAACCGTTTGGATTCAAAGAGTTTTTTCAGTCCGAATGAGACCGTAACACAATTCGGAAGACCTGTCCGGATAAAACTGCCACTGACTACGGACTGTTTTTCAGGTTTTGACAAAGGTTATTTGAACAAACACCTAAAAAAGGGGCTACTGATGAGTCCGGATTCTGTTACCTCTTCGGACAGGGACAGTTCGGACAAAGACCATCTAACCGGCCAGGGCAGTTCGAACACCTTATCCATTGGACTGTTTGAACAAGGACTAAAGTACTTAAAAACCTAATCACTCCTTGACTAAGCTGCTTGCTCTCCTACTAAGAGCTCATGGGTCCTCAAACTTGACCCGGGTCCGTTAAACATGACCCGAAAGCCCATAAGGCCCAAATGTGAGGGTATAAATACCCAACTACCAACATTAAATGAGGGTAATGAAAATTAAATACAAACAGGCTGCTTAATTCTCCCTCTACTCTCTACTCAAAAATTAAATACTTACAAACTTCCACAAACTCTAAACATAAATTACAAAATTACCCTCAAACGAAAATAAACCACACCAGAAATGATACAAAATTTAGGAGCTAAATTAAGCTCAAGAGACAAATTAAATGGCTGGAAGTAAATAACCCTAAACAAAAAACAAACAGATAAAACGGATCTTCTTCTTCTATCTCCACCATTAACGAAAACCTTCTCCATAAGCAACCTTCTCTAGAACTTTATTGCATGAACCAAATGAACATGCAATCCGCGAAATCAGTTCTTTATCGAAGCACGAAAAACACTCACCCAATCAATTTACAATTTATTACTCAGAAAGAAAAGCCCCAATTTGATTTCCATTTTCGAAGCTTGAATATCCAGCTTGACTCAATTTTCTTCAAAACCCTCCGATACAGCCCAAAAACTTCCATCTTCTAGAAATGTTCATTCATATAACCGATGCCTAATCCTTCAAGAAGGACGATAGACAATAGTTCCATGGGGCTTCATACTGAGTGATTTGTGTTTTCTGCTTACAACGCATTATCCATTTTGCCAGCCAGTCGGCCGCAAAATTCTAATTACGGGAGATTTCCTTGATCGTCATGCAAGGGTGGAGGAGTCTTCGACAGATAAGTAGAATTTGTGATAGAGACCAGGGATATTTCACTTTGGCCAGATAGTCGATTAGAGCTTGACTGTCAAACTCTATATCGACTTTGGTCCAATTATTTTTCTTGCAAATTAGTAGACCTTCGAGAAGAGCACGGGCCTCTGTTAACATAGGATGAAGTTTTCTAAAAACTTTACCAATGCCCAGCTTAAGATCTCCCTGATGATCCTTGAAGATGATTCCACCGGAAGCTTCCCCCGTATGCAAACTGGCTCTGTCAACGTTCAGTTTCAGTCTTCCTTCCACCGGGTGAGTCCACTTAACATACATATTTTTGTTAAGCTTTCCATAAACTGATTTACATTTTAGAATCGAACCAGCTTTAATCACGTTGTGCCAATGATTTTTATTCAACTTGAAATCTAGGTTAGAAATGATTCTATTATATATAGGATAACATAGTTAGTAGTAATAGATTTATTTTTGAATTTAAGATGATTTTTGTATTTCCAGACAGTCCACCAAATTAGGGAAGGAAATACATGAGTTATATGAACCTTCCTGCTAGAAAACCAGAACCATTCCCTGATAATATGAGTAATGCTCATATACTGGTCTATTTTGATGTTGAAAATTAGACTATAGTGTTTCCCGATAGACCAGGTAAAAGTGCAATTCACAAACAAATGATTTCTATATTCAGTGTTAGAGCAGAATACACACTTTGAAGCAAGACTAAAATGACGTAATTGCAAGTTAGAGTCAATTGGTAAATAGTTTTTTATAAGCTTTCACAAGAAGAAAGAACACTTCTTGGGAGTAATATGGTTCCAAATTTTCTCTTATAAATTAGATTTAAAGTAGTGACATCAAATATTTTCCCAAGTTTTTCTAGTGTTAAATTCTAGGGTAGGAGAGATAGCCCAATTTAACTTATCTTGCTTAGAAGAATCAACCTTGAATAGTGAAATTTGGTTGGTTCTGTCATTGTCTAGGAAGGTTTCTAGCAAATCTTTATCCCAATTATTTCCTTTCCAAAAAGTGTTTACTTTCTGCTCAAGATACCATAGATTAACACCATTGTTGTTGAAGTCCATGATTGGAGATTGGTTGTGCCAATTCTCCAACCAAAAGTCCATGTCACCACTGCCGAGAGACCATTTAATGTTAGCTTCTGCAGAATCTTTAATACTAACAAGTCTTTTCCAAGTCATAGAACCAGGTTTATTGAAATTATTTTTGAGAGGATGATTTCCTTTGTTATTATAGATATCATACATAAGTTTTTCCTAAAAACTATCCTGTTTCCTATAGTTATACCAAAGATTTGGAGATATGGTGGTTTGAATATCAGTTAAACGTCTGATATTCAGGCCACCTTCATCAAAATGTTTGCAAATATGATTTCAACCAGCCCAATGGATTGCTTTAGTCTCAAATTTTGATCTTCATAGGAATTTATTAAAAGTTTTTTCTAATCTACTGATGACAATTTGAGGAATATGAGAATTATGCATCTAATAATAAGGAATAGACATAAGAATAGATGAAATTACAGAAAGCCATCCTCCAAAAGATACATATTTGTTGTCCCAGTCTGTAATTTTTTTATTGATGTTGTCCAGCAATTTACTGTAATTTTTTGCTCTGTTATTGCAGCTTAAAGTCACTCCTAAGTAGCAGATTGGCAACGGATCAGTCTTAAATCCTGTGTTGGCTTCCAGCTCAAGGATTCTGCTATGAAACTGAAGATTATAGGTAATAATCTCAGTCTTGTCTTTATTAATCAATTGCCCTGAGATTAGCTGGTAGCTATCTAGGAAATCACTAAGCAATTTGATATAAGAATTCAAATTGTTACTAAAAATTAAAATATCATCAGCAAAAGAAATACTTGGTATTATAATAGAAGATCTAAAAGCAAAGATCATGCTTTTATTATTAATATATAAGTTTAGAAGCCCTCTAATAAGAACTTCTTCTCCAAGGATGAAAAAGCTAGGGGACAAAGGGTCCCCTTGCCTTAAACCCCTAACAGAATTAAAAAAATCCATAGGACTTGCAATTAATTAATATATAGATACTAACATCACTGATCATATCATGAACTAACTTAATAAAGTGCTTTGAGAATCCAAAAAGATATAGGACTTTAAGAATAAATGGAATGGACATTAGGTCAAAAGCTTTGGACATGTCCAATTTGACCACGATGTTACCTTTAGCTGGCTTCCTCTTCATATCATATACCATCTCCCTGGCAATCATAATATTATCATGGATAGATATATCCTTGACAAAAGCTCCCTGAGTACTTGAGATGATCATATGTAGAATAGAAGATAACCTGTTATTGAGAAGTTTAGATAGAATTATGTTAGTTAAAGTACAAAGACTTATAGGTCTGAAGTGAGTCCAATAGATAGGATTACTAGTCTTTGGGATAAGACAAATCCCAGTAGCAAAAATCCTATTTGGGATTTTGCTGCCAACCAGGAAGGAGTTTAAGGCATTAACCAAATCGTCCTTAATAATATGCCAACAAACTTTATAAAAAGTGACATTTTATCCATCAATTCCTAATGCACTATTAGCATTCATAGAATTAAGGACATTCCAAATCTCATCATCAGTAGTTTCCCTCATAAGGTTAGAGTTATAGTCCTAAGTAACTAGCTTAGGAATAGAAGACAGAAGGTCATTATTCAAACAGAGATTATCCTCCTCATTAGAACTATAAACCTTTTTAGAATATATGTCTTTGTAGTACTTTTCAGCAGGATTACCAATCTCCTCAGCATTGTATAACCAATTTCCCCATCTTTAATTTCTTTAATTCTATTATTTCTTCTCTTTTTGGAGACAAAAGAATGGAACATCTCGGTATTGTTATCACCATCATTAAGCAAGGAACAATAGGCTTTCGGCCTCCAATATTCCTCCTTATTTCTAAGAGCCTGCATGTAAAGACTATTAGATTTCTTCAAGTTCATTTCAGAAGTTAGGTTATTCAGGTTATAATGCATTAACTCAGCATCAGAAACCATCTTTTCAGTTTGTTTAACTTTATTAAAAACATTTCCAAAACAATTTCTATTCTATATTTTAAGAAAACTTTTGAGTCTTTTAAGTTTAAACCTATAAATTTCATTTGAAGAACCATTAATTTCCATTTTCCAGTTGTTATCAACAACATCAAGGAAAGTAGAGTCATTTGACCACATATTCATAAACTTAAATTTTCTGTTTATAAGATTAGTGTTATTAGAAAGTGGAGTATTAACAGTAATCATGATAGGAGCATGGTCAGAACAAGTTCTGACCATGTGAGTAACCTGAGTGTTGCTCTAGAGGTTGGACCAGTTAGAATTAATCAAAGCTCTGTCGAGACTTTTCCACTTAAGACTTCTATTCCAAGTAAACTTAGGTCCCAAATAGCCAGCATCTTCTGAGTGACTCTCATTTATAGCTTGAATGAAATCATCCATACTATTCTGGTCCAAATGCTTACAACCTATCTACTCATCAGAAGTAGTATTGACATTAAAGTCCCCAACCACCAGCCAGCCTTGATTAGGAGGAGAAAACATCTTGAGTTGATCCCGCAATTCTATTCTAAGCATTCTGATACACTTAGCATAAACAACAGAAAATTTAAAGACAATATTATTATTAGTAGTAACTTCCATGTTTAGGCTTGAAGATCATATCTTTCAGCCTTCTGATAGTTGGTTTGTTATTAATACTATGCAAATTCCAATTAATCATCTTGATCATTATCAGAGAACGATTAGATTTTTCTACTTGTCCCTCCATACTTGAAAGACTTTATTATTTTGAACCTGGTTTCTTTATCTTTTTAGCTGACTTGAGTTTCTTTTTCGGGATTGTGCTAAACTCCTGGCCAGATAGAGAGTTATCTTGCATAACTGGAGACACTTGGAGACTCCTGATGTTGTCCTGAGAAGGAGAATTGGTGTCCTGAAGAAAATTAGCAGCTTCTATGGGATCCTGCATATCACCTTGGTTTTGAATATGTTGAATAGCTTCAATAATTTCATCGTTATCAGGGATATTAGTTGTAAAAGTCTTCTGTATATCATTACTACTAGTAACCGAATTCTCTTGTATCTTTCATGTAAACAAAGTATCGTTTAAAGAATTTTCCTTTCTCTGTTTGTGTACAATAATCGATTTCAGATTAGGAATAAAATCAGAGTTTTATTCAACAGCTTCCTTTCGGTTAATCTTATTCATCTTTTCAGTACCAACTCTCTCATTTTCTGCCTATACTGTTTCCTCAGACTGAGCCTGAACTTCATGGCCAGGAGGCCTGGCTTTATACTTACAGTCATTAAAGCAATGACCCAAGTGATAACAACCATTACAATAAGATGGAAGGTTCTTGTATTTGAGATTAATCCAGCACCCATCATTAATTCCAAAACCAATCCAAATTCATTGATGGATCTTCTAGGATAATTCTATTTCAATTAAGGCAAGGGCAGAATTTTTGAAGTTGGTATTTCGATTTTAAAAGGCTTACCAACAGTTGAAGCAATTTCCATCATGAAGTCAGAATTGTATAACTATTCTGGTAATTTCTCAAATCTTGTCCAAACAAGAGCAGTGGGGTTTTCATACTTTGGATGGAAGTCAGGAGACCATCTTAGAACCCTCATCGTTGAGCCTCCCACGTTCCAAACACTTTTAGCCCACATTTTACAAACGTCTTTATCTAAGTCGAATTCCATGAATACATGGTGGGAATCCCAGTTAGAAGTACTCAGCTGGCCTTTAAACTTCAAAGAGGTGAAGAAATTTTGAAGCACAGTTTTCTTGGGCAGATCTAACAAAAAATTTCCGATCAAAGTGATTTTTGATTTCGACTGAAGCTTCTCTTTAATTTCTTGATGAAATTGCACTGATATGTGATCAAACTTCTTGGAAACACTCTATGTTCTGTAACTATTTTCTTTATTTCTTGAATTTTTGTTTCTGAAAAGATCCACAAACTGGTTTTTGGTCTTCTTAGCTTCCTCAATACTCTGTTTTTCCGATTGAAACAGGATCGGGAAATCGTCTTCGAAAAGAACGTTGTTTCTTATCTCCATGATAGAGATAGAGAAGAACAAACAACAAGAAGAGATAAAGAGAGAGAAAGATTAGATAGAAGAGGAGAAGAATAACGGAAAAATCACCGGAGAATTTCCGAAATGGCTCTGTTTTCCTCCCATCTCCAGAGAGAATTTAAATTAATATATTAATTTAAATATTTGGTAAACTATTTAGCTTATTATTTCTAAGATTTAAACTATTGATTTAAATATCTAATAAACTATTTAAAATACTACTTAAAATGGTGTTATATAGCCGGCCACCAACCAATATCTAAAGATCTAGAATTGCATGACTCTTACTAAAAGGATTTAATTTTCATCTCCAAACTTTTTCTCATAAAATTTTCTCCTCTCATTTTCTATTTTCCAGACTCTTTAACAAAAAAATCATCCAAAAATTTAATAAATTGTCATCATCTTTAAAAACAAATAAACAAAATATCAAAATAAAGTAAAATTTGTGGAAAAAAGAGCTCGTTTTAAATAGATTTCACACCTGCTAATTAATTTTGGTGATGTTTATAAACAACTTGAGGAACAAGGTAAATTTATAAATTATAAAGGTTTTAAATATTATATTTATATATATAGATATATTTCAAATTTTAAAAAAATACTTTTGAAATATTTTTAATTTGAAAAATCAAACCTTCTTCAGGGAAGATTTTGGAAGCAATGAAAAAAATTCAATTTATGGGCCATCAAATCCTAAATAGTCATTTACAAAAATATTCTAGAAAACCAATTTAATTATTTTTTGCCACTCATATTTCTTGTGTCTTTAAAAATAAATAAATAAAATATCGGTGAAAAAATCTCGCTTAACATGGAAATCACAACTTTTAATATATTCCGATAATTTTAAGATGATATTTTTAATTTGAAAATCCAAAATTCTGATGCATCAAATCGTAAATAGATATCTGCAAAAATATTTAGAAAACAAAATCCACATTGGATTCTCCAAATAGTATTAGTAAATGCAAGATTAATAAGAGTCTTCAAATCTTGTATGTCAAAGGTTTTGATTATTTAGTTGCTCAGTTTATAGATGGTGTATGTCAAAAAATTTGTTTATTTTGGTTTTGTATTGGATTCGGTATATTTGGTGATATGATTATTGTTTTTTTATAACATACACAAGCTAGGGTAGTATATTGGCTCCTCCTTTTTATAAACATTTTCCTCTTTTACCGCAACTTTGACATTTTCTCCAAAAAGTGATGGAAATTGAACAGGAATATATGTTTTTCATCCAAAAGAAGACCATATGTTTGGTTATGTAAGCGGGTTGTCATTATGGGTCTTTTTCAAAAATCCACATATAACAATTTAATTGGATGATATTTCTATTTTTCTTTCTACAAACGGTTGTAAACAGTTTAATTGGATGATATTTTAGTTTGTATGTATAACGGTTCATTTAGATGATATATCCATTTTTTATCTATGAATGGTTGTGATATAGCAAGCCGATTTATAGGTAGCAAGCACCACGTTAATTTTAATTTTTATTCTCCAAAGCTTTCTCACTCTCACTTTTCACTCTCTAAGCTCTTTTTAGTAAAATTTTCTAAGTCAAAATAGAAAAAGAATTTAATTGATTTTTCATTTGATTTTTCAACATCTTTAAATAAAAAAATATCAAGAATGATTAAAGTTGATGAAAACAAATCTCGTTTTAAGTGGACACCTCAACTTTCAATTAGGTTCGATAATGTGTATAAACAACTTGAAGGACAAGGTGAGTTTAAGAATTATACAAGTTTTAAATATGATATTTACATATTTTAACTAGTCCTTTTATATAAATATGTTTAAAATATAGAAAGGTAATTTTTAAATATTTTGAATTTTAGGAATCAAACCTACTCGAGCGAAAATTTTAGAAATCATGATGGAGGTTTTTTTTTCTGACCCATCAAGTTGTAAATAATCATCTTCAAAAGTACAAAAACAAATCCAAATAAAAAAAAGAACCATCTATTTATGATATTCCACGATTTGATCTATCTGAAAGTATGGAACAAATATACCAAGAAATGGCTTCAACTTCGCAAGGTAAAAAAATCATTAAAAGTTATTTATTGATTAATATGTAGTGTTTTAAATCTTTATACCTATTTGATATGTTTTTTTATATACGAGAAGATATAACAGAATTTTAAATTCAAATATGTTTTTCTCGTTATATTATGTTCTATCTGCCTTAAGAAAAATAATATGTTTGTATCTAAAAGTGAGATGAATTAAATTTGATTACTTTATAACAAACAAATTCTTAAAAGTTTTAATTATTTAGTATCCTAGTTTATAGATGGCGTATGTCATAGGTTTTGTTTATTTTGGTTTTGTATTGGATTCGGTATATTTGGTGATATGATTATTGTTTGTTTATAACATACACAAGCTACGGTAGTGTTATTAAATCACAATGAAATTATCATAAAATGGCTCAAGCACAGAACATATGCGAATGAAAGATTTAAATAAACACAAGATTTAACGTGGTTCGACAATTGTCTACGTCCACGGGCGCCGCCAGAGAAAAGAGTTTCATTATGATAGAAAAAGGTTACAGATTTCATATTGTGTTTTGTGTAGCTGTAGTAGTCTATTTATAGGGAATTAATAGACTTACTAGACAGTGGGCCTAATAGGCTCATATACACTAATAAGAAAACCATCTGTTGTATTACAGCTTGTCAATGACACAAAACTATACCGCCGAACACGGTACACTGTCAAGGCACTATTCGACTCATTTGCAACAAATCTTACCCTTGAGGGGAATATCCTTTCTTCACTATCAACAAACAAACTTCTCTTCTTCTGACTCACCAAATGCCCCTTAGGCATTCACTCTATACTGCGAACACCAATCCAGTTTAGGCACTCCTTAAACTTTCGAACTGATACTGCCTTGGTCATTATATCTGCTCGATTATCGTGTGTAGACACTTTCTTCACATCAAAAATTCCCTTTGATATTATATCATGAATAAAATGATACCTGGCATCTATTTGCTTTGTACGCTCATGGAACATCTGGTTCCATGTAAGGTGTATAGCGCTTTGACTGTCAAATAACACTTTTATAGTAGTCATATCCAAGCCCAAATCTGCCACCAAACCTTGCAACCATATTGCTACTTTAACTGACTGTTACCGCCATGTACTCTGCTTCCGTTGTAGACAAAACGACAGTAGCTTGCAACTGTGCTTTCCAACTGATCGCACTCCTAACTAGAGTAAATACATATCCTGTCAGAGATCTTCTTTTATCTACATCACCTGCAAAATCAGAATCAGCAAAACCAACCAATGATCCTGCAACATTATTCAGCGATTCACCAATATCAGTCTTGTTAAAAGTTAAGCCAACGTTCACAGTATTCTTAAGATACCGAAGTATCCATTTCACTGCTTGCCAGTGTTCTTTCCCAGGACATCCCATGTACCTGCTAACTATACTAACCGCATGTGAAATATCATAACATGTGCATACCCTAGCATACATAATGCTACCAACTGCACTTGCATATGGAACCTTCGACATTTGTTCCAACTCAGCATCGTCCTTGGCCGGTCCTATTGCAGACAACTTGAAATGAGTAGCAAACGAAATGCTAACTACTTTAGCATCAAACATGTTGAATCGTTGTAACACTTTCTCAATATAGCTTCATTGAGACAAGTGTAATGATCCTACACTTCTATTCCTGATAATCTCCATACCAAGAATTTTCTTTGCTCTATCCAGATCCTTCATCTCAAACTCGGTCAGTCTTACCTTGAATCGAGATTGAGGGGACGTTGATCTTCTGGAACTCGTTTCCAAAGGTCTGATAAATCTAGTCTTGGACAAGCAGCATGAACTTCTCGAAGAAGCTGAATAGATGTATCAATTTGAGTTTTCTTCATGCCTTCGAGCATCACAGAGCTAACCTTAGTTTCAGCCTGTTTGACTGCAGCCTTCTTTTCTTCTTCGAATCCTGTTCGAAGTGTAGTAATCTCACTTTGGCTTTTTTCCAGTTTATCTTTTGTTTCCTTAATAAGTGCAGTAGCATCGGAGATGGCAGTAGAATGTTCAGCTTTCAGACTTTCAAGAGCTTCCAGATGAGTAGTTTTAAGCGCTTCGACTTCCTCCTTGTGTTTTTTAAGAAACTGTTCTTTTTCAGCTTCGAATTTTTGGAGTGCTTCATTTTTCGAAGTCTTTTCAGACTCTGTTTCTTTTCTGCTTCTAACTAATTCTTGGGCAAGACGCTCTAATTGGCTTTGAGATTTGCTCACCTCTTCGTATAATTTTGTTACTGCAGTAATTAGATTTGGGAAAGGTTGAAGAATCGAAATTACCTCATCGGATTTCTCTGAGTGAGGAAAGACTAATGGCTGATGAACAGGAGCAAAAGGGTTAGATGTAGAAGCTGTAGCAGCCTCGGTAGAAATTGGTGGAACAACGTTGGCAGGTTGAGAGCCAGAAAGTACGAAATCTCCACTTGAATTGAAGTCATCAAAGTTTAGATAGTCATCTATCTGTTTATCTCCAAGGGTTATACCTCCTTCAGGATTTTCCTCGACAAAAGTTTTACCTCGTGCCTCGGAAGCTAGAACAGCCTCTAATATATCAGCCTCATTCTTCTCATTGGGCTTGTTAGACTTACTACCCTTCTTTTTTGGAGAAGTGTCTTTTTTCTTTGTCCTTTTCAGGATAGGCTGGTCTTCTTCGGATATGGTGGGAAGCGAAGGTGCAGACGTTTTTCTCTTCCCTACTCTCTTCGAAGTAGTAGGAGGTTTAGTTTTGCTGGTGCTGGGTTTCTTCTTTCCTTTTTTCTTTAAAGGAAGATGGCTGTCACTTCGATTCCGAAGTGGGAGATAGCACTTCCCATCTGGTGCAAGTATCCTTTGAACTGCTAGAAGAGGATCTGGTGGCGTCATCGGATCTTCAGGGAAGTCAGCCCCCAATGATATTCGCCAAAGATGGCTATTAACGAAGTTAATAGGATCAAATGCTGAATGGAAGCCATTTCCCCAAGCCTTTTCAGCCCACTCAGCCATTTTCTGGAAGATAAGTTTGGCCTCTTTTCGACGACTTTTAAATCGCCTCGGAATTTCTGAAGAGAGATAAATAGTTAGCCAGATAAATTGATTCAAAAGCAACCACATAAATAAAGAAAAACATCACTTACTATTGTCCCTCCAGGTGAGGGTAAGTTTAGAAGGGTTGGCATCGGAAATATCTTTGCCATTTTCCCAGGCACCTGACAGGAAGACGAACCTTTGTTTCCAGATCTTATCAGCTTCGAGGAGGTCGTCAATGATTTTTAAATTGTCTTCAAGGGTTAGGTAATAAAATGGCAGAACTGGGCCATTTGAAATTTTGGTTACTGAAATGAAGTCCTCAATTTCGAGGGGGATGCCTCCAAGTCTTGATACCATGATTGCTGAAAATAAAGTGAAGAGCAAGTTCGGAGTAACCTGGGTTGGGCACAGTTGGTGGATTTCGAAGAACTTTACTATCATCGGATCAAGGGGAAACCGAAGTCCCCAGTTGAAGAGCTCAGGGTATACTACTAGCTCATCTTTTTGACAGCTTAAGGGTGTCTCTCCTTCAACTGGTAGTCGAAGAGTCATGTTGTCAGTTAACCCCCATAGTTTTCTGAGTTGCTCCTTCTCTGATTCGAGGTAGTAGCTGTAAGATACATTCTTCAAAGCAAGAATGTACCAGGCAGAAAGAGGCTTGAGATTTTCTTGAACTAAGGAGGCAACCTTATCAGGAAGAGTAATAAGAGCTTTTTTCCCTCGAGGTTTCTTTGGAGGAGCTACGCCTTCAGCCTCGGATTCCTCCTCGGCATCAGATTCAGTAGCTTCTGAATCATCCTTTTTGTGACCTTCCTCGGAGTGACTTCGAGTTTGTGTTTCTTGTTGAGTCACAGGAATTGGCTGACTACACTCTGGTGTAGTATCATCCACTTCTTGTGGGGGAGGAGGAGAGTGTTGAGGAGTGGAAGAGGTTTTTGTTTCTTCACCCATTACTAAGAAAGATGATTTTTTGGAACGTTTAGCTCTAATAGCCTCGAATTGAGGAGGAAGTGTTTTGGTTTGAGGGTTTTTTGTCTCTTCGAATTGAAGGACAGGTGATTTGAGTTGTGATTTGTTATAAGTGGGTGGTTTGTCTAAAGTAACTACTTTAGGTTTCCGATGAGGTCTTAGTAGTGAAGGTTTGGCTGGATTTTGGAGAGAAGAGGTCGTTGAGCTACTTTCTGGGTTAGAAGCTAGAGGTGAAGACGAAGTGGCAAGGTTTGGATTAAAGTTGCCATATTTAAAAGTGGTGCAGGAAGAGTGAGGACCGTTATAGATCAACCCAGCAGCTTTGTATTCTTTGGCTCTTCGAGAAATACAAAGATAATCGTAGGCCCCAAATACTTGGTTACTGGAACCAGGAAAAAGATTTTTCTTTGATCTTACTGGTCTTCTGGGTTTAAATCTATTGTATCTAGGGTATCTTCTCATACAATGGTTTTTGGTATGAGAGGTTGCTTGGTAAGACAAGAGAAGATGAACAGGTTGAAGATGAACAAGAGAAGATGAACAGGTTGAAGATGAGCAGGTTGAAGATGAGCAGGTTGAAGATGAACAGGTTGAAGATGAGTAGGTTGAAGATGAAGAACAATCTGGAGATGTTTCAAAGGTGGATTCTCTAAAAAGCTTTTAATTGAATGAATAGCTGAGTATTTATAGGGTAAAGAGTAACGTCGAGAATGTGAAAGTGTGGAACAAGTGATCTGTTGTTATTGGATGGAATATGAAACGAAAAGGAAGCTAGTGATGTCATGGGTCTATTACTAGGGGTCTAATCAGTCCATCAAGTAGGGTTCAGAGATTTCGAAGTGTTATTAAACTATGTGTGAAGTAATAATGTTTGGAAACCAAAGGCAAAGCAGTTCCACAAGAAGTCAAATTCGACGAGGAGTTAAATTCGAGGCAGTTGAGAATTCGTTTGCACCTACTCATGAATTCGAAGAGAGTCCTAATTTATTGAATTCAATCATAATAAAGATGTAAAATAACGCTGATCCGAGGAAGAATTCGAAGAGCTAATAGTTCCTATACATTAATGTATAAGAACTAGGGGGGCTACTGATAAGGAAAGGTATTCTTTAGGGACTAAAATGACAAATTCTGTAATTATAGGATTAAATTAAGCTTTAGGAGAAACCTAGGGGTTAAATTGTAAATATGACAATATGTAACCGTTTCTTTAACTAACTCACCTTGCCTATTTAAAGAGGCTGAAGGAGTTATTTTGACCTATGAAATATTCAGAGGTACTTTTCACTATTTGAAATTCTCACTGTGGATTCTCTGTTCTTAATTCACTCATTACAACTTAATTTCTCACCAGAGATGCCTCAACCCCTGGATTACCTTCCTTTTTCTTGAACACCCATTTACTGCCTACTATTTTCTGTCATTTAGGCAAGTTAACAAGCTTCCATGTTTGATTCTTATGAAGAGATTCAATCTCTTTCCCTATAGCACCAATCCATCGATCTGCTTCAGAACTCGCTATAGCTTCTTTGTAGCTACTAGGTTCCTGCATCTCAATTTCTTCTGCAACTGACAGAGCATATGCAACTAGATTCGCATACCTTTTTGGAAGTCTAATATCTCTTCTTTCTCTGCCCAATGCTATGCTATAAGATTTTTGTTCTGGTTCGGGCGCAACATCGTCACTATCATCTGATGCTAACGCTTCACCTCCTGATTCTGAATCCAACTCAGAACCACTTGAATTATTGGACCTGCTAGGAACTGATTCTACTTCAAGCTCCACCTGTTTACTCACAACCGATCCTGATTTGAATATTTCTTCTACTTTCTTCTGACTATCTATCGAAGCAAACTCATTAAAAGTAATGTCCTTACTGATGAGAAAACCTGGAGACTTTGGAGAGGTACACCATAACCTATATCTCTTCACTACAGTAGCATATCCTAGAAATATGCACCTCTTTTCCCTCGGCTCAAGCTTAGCATCTCTCACATGAGTATACGCAGGACAATCGAACACCTTCAAATGTTCATAATCAGCCGACAATCCAGACCAAATCTCAAAAGGAGTATTACAATCAATAATCGTTGATGGAGACCGATTCACCAAGTAACACGTTGTATTGATAGCTTCAGCCCAAAAATCATTTCCTACATTGGAATGCGAGAGTATACTTCGTGCCTTGTCTCAAAGTGTTCTGTTCATTCTTTCTGCGACTCCATTATGTTGTGGTGTTCTAGAACAAGTGTGATGGCGTATTATTCTCTTAGCTTCGCAGAACTCGTTGAACTCGCGATTGAAATATTCTAACCCATTATATGTCCTAAGACGTTTGATTTTTCTTCATGTTTGCTTCTCAATCATCTTCTTCCATTTGACAAAGGTTGAATATGCCTCATCTTTCGTTTTCAGAAAGTAAACCCACACCATCCTTGAATAATTATCAATCAAACTCATGTAGTATATGGCTTCGCTCTTGGATGGAATTATGTTTGGAACCCAAAGATCTAAGTGAATGTAGTCCACTATACCTTTAGTCTTTTTTACAGCCGATTTGTTGAATTTAACTCTAGTTTGTCTACCAAACACACAGTGCTCATAAAATTCCAATGATTCTGCTTTATATCCTTTCAACAAATCTCTCTTTCCCAACACAGCTAATCCTCTGTCACTCAGGTGACCAAGACGCCAATGCCACAACTTATTTTGATTCTGCCTACTTTGGCTATTACTCCATGATGATGATACTCTAGCATCGCCCATAACAACACTCCCCTGGAGAATGTAAAGACCCTTCTGCAAACTGCCTTACATGCATACCATTGAGCTTTTTGTCACTTTGATTACACCGTCTTCTGCACAGTACTTGTAACCCCGAGAGTCTAGAGTCCCAAGAGAAATCAGGTTTCTCTTTAACCCAGAACCATGCCAGCACGTCAAGATTCTAACAACCCTGTCAAACATTTTGATTCTGGCGTTACAATACCACCAACAGTCAACAAATGATTGTTCCCTAAATAGACAGTTCCCTGCATTGGCTTGTAAGTATCGAACCACTGCTTGAACTGACACATGTGATATGTAGCGCCCGTATCGAGTACCCAAGAGTTTTTCCCAAAGTCTGAACTCACATAAAATACATCTCCTCCACCACTGTTTTCACTATTGTCGGAATCGTTCACACCTTCAACAATGCTTGCTGCATTTTCCTTTTAATTTCCCTTTTTACCATTCAGTTTCGGACAATCTCTCCTATAATGACCATGCTCACCGCATTCATAACAGTTCGAGTGCTTTACCTTTGACTTGGACCTCCAGTTTTTCCTTGTTAAAGAACTCGCTTTGCTTTTAGATCTTCCCCTAGTCATAAGACCTTCCCCTTCAGCTTGATTTTCCGGCTGCAACTGTCTCATCTCTTTTGATTGCAGTGCTCCTTTGACATCTGCTAGCGATAACTTATTCCATACCATACATAATGGTATCTAAGAAGTTTTCATAGGGAGTTGGTAACGATCTCAATTCAAACAAATCTTGATCCTCATCCTCAATATTGATATCTATGTTCTCCAAGTCCATTATAATTTATTTAAAATTATCTAAGTGCTCTGTTATGGACATACCTTCTTTCAATCTGAAATCATACAAACGCTTCTTCAAGTATAATCGGTTTACTACTGATTTCTCTGAGTAAAGATCTCCTAGCTTTTTCCATACGCAGGAAGCAGTCTTCTCACCACTAATATCGTCAAGCACGTTGCCTTTTACACTCATTAAAATCCAGCACAAAGCCCTTTCTTGAAGATATTGCTTCTCCTCTTCTTTTATCTCTTCTGCTAACTTATTCTCCACAACCTTCCACAGCCCTTGCAGTACCAATGAAGATTTCAGTTTAATCTTCCATAACGCAAAGCTGGATCCCTCATCAAATTTTTCAATCATGTATTTTGTTATTGTAGACACCATTGTGAAACCCTAATTGCAAAAGCCATAATTTCACCACGTGGCTCTGATACCAATTTTGTTATTAAATCACTATGAAATTATCACAAAATGGCTCAAGCACATAACATATACGAAGGAAAGACTTAAATGAACACAAGATTTAACGTGGTTCGACAATTGTCTACGTCTATGGGCGCCGCCATAGAAAAGCGTTTCACTATGATAGAACTTGTTACAGATTTCAGATTGTGTTTTGTGTAGTCGTAGTAGACTATTTATAGGGAATTAATAGACTTACTAGACAGTGGACCTAATGGGCTCATATACACTAATAAGAAAACCATCTGTTGTATTACAGCTTGTCAATGATACAAAACTGTACCGCCGAACACGGTACATTGTCAAGGCACTATTTGACTCATTCATAACAGGTAGTATATTGGCTTCTTCCTTTTATAAACGTTTTCATCTTTTACCGTGGCCTCCCATTTTCTCCAAAAAGTGATGGAAATTGAACTTTTTAATCGGTAAGGAATATATGTTTTTCATCCGAAAGAACATCATATGACCTGATTATAGTATATTGATGTCCAAGTTAAGCTTCGACACTGATAACAGTATAACTTTGTACACTAGCAATATGCATGCCAATACCAAGAATTAAGTGAAGTTCTGAGTCCTCCTTAATGTTATATCTTGGTCTACACGTCGCTCTCTTTCAAATATGAAAGGATGCTGCTGGAGGTGTCTACCTTCCGACCGAATTCAAACTTTATGGTATTAGTAAATGCAAGAATAATAAGGGTCTCCAAATTTCGTTAGGATTAGGCCAAACTAATATACAAATCTCATGTACTATATGAGTATTTTATTTTGTACAAAAAAATATTTTTAGCTTAAAAACTAAAGTTTTTAACTCGTATATTAAGTTTTTTCATTTTTAATTGTTAAATTTCATTTGATATTTTGTTTTTTAAAATTAATTTTTATGCACAAATTAATAACAATCAAACTATATTTATTTATTTATTTACATAGATCATTTAGGAATTATTTAGTTAATTAACTTTAAAGTAACTATATGAATCTAACTAAATTTTGATTAAAACTTAAATTTAAGTTTAATCTAATAGTAAATACTATATATTAACAACAAATTTTAGCAAAAACCAGGAAAGAATTTTGATAAAAAAAATATTTATTTATATGTGTAAATTTAAAATATATCTTGAAATGATTTTTGGATATATTTTAGATTTAAATTGTATATAAAATCCAAAATTCAAACTGATTTTGAAATAAAACTCAAAACTCATATATCAATAAATTCATAACTTATAAAAAGACTAATTAATTATATCGATTTATTTAAAAATTATTATCATGATATCATATATATTTTATATATAGGTTATTAAAATGATAATAATAATTTTAGCAGATTATAAAGCAATCGTTAGACATCGGAATTGTTAGAACATCTCTTACTATTTTTGTAAAGTATGATTTTTTTAGACCATTTATTTTCCACTAATATAAAACATCAAAATCATTGGATGTAAGACATCATCCTCTAAATAAAAGTCTACTTTTAACTTTGTGCTTCCAACAACATCATTTTCCTACTACTAACAAACTCATCAAATTTAGACGAAATGTTTTTTCATCGAACTTTAAGTGACCGATAATATATTCGACACACTAGATTCGTGGCCAATACTTTACCATATTCTCTAACCAAAATTATAACACATATCTCTACCTCTTTTGATCTCTTCATCTGTCGTGCAACCATAAATAAAATTGAAATAAAACAACACAACAACCATCTTATATCTAGGATTCAAAACAACAATTATTATATTAGTTATTTTCCAATAATTGCTGAATTTTTCAAACATACAATATGTCATAGTTTTAATCATTGAAGAACTTTTAGTTATGTATCATTCTCCTAATGCTATTCGAATCTCACATTTTTATTGAAAATAAATATTAGTAGTTGGATATAGAACACCTGAAAATGACTCGGTAACATTATGAAACAACTCCAACTTTCAGCATGTATCTTGAGCTTTTTTCATTTTTCTATCAATCGGATTACAATCTTATGTAGAATTTCGTTGTTTTACTCTGAAAAACATCCTTATATTCCAAATATGTAGCTAGATATAAAATGTATAATTCCAACGCGTTTTACAATCACGAGCTAACTCTTTCACACACTTTATCTCCAATTGATCAGTTATTTCTTCAAACTTTTTTTTCATGTTGTCGTAAATTGTACATTATCTCAAATATGTTCAATGCCTTTTTTGATGACAAACAGACCCTCTTGTACAATCAAATTTAATATATGGGTTGCACAATACATATGGAATAGATATCAAAATAACATAAGTTTATTAGGTTGAAGTTTAGTCAAAACAATTCTTACTATGACATCATTTGTAGTACAATTATCAACCGTCAACATACTTATCTTCCTATCAATATTCTATTATAAACAACACTCAAAAAGTACATCCGCAAGTACTTCTTTTGTATGCAAATCTGTAAAAAAATGTTTAAATATAATAAATAAACCATTACATATATAACAAATTTATAAATAAGAATAAAAAATGAACAAAAAATAAGAGTGGCAAAAAGCTTTCATCAATTTTCTTATAACTCATTAATTTCCACTACCTTAAAAAAAGTCTTATTTTTGGTTTTGTATAATCTAGGGGCTTAAAGCTTTAATAGTGGCATGCTCTTAGATATGGTTTGAGGATTGCAGAGGCATTCTTTTATTATAAAGGATTTAAGGATTTAAGAGTGACATGCTCTTATATAGCTAATAGTCAAACTAATTTTAACCAAAAATTAAATAGTAACATTTAAAATATAAGAATATAAAATCTCTTATTTTTTGGTTTTATATAATCTAGGGCTGTAACATGCTCTTAGATATTCTTTAAGGATCACAGTAGCATGCTCTTATTATAAAGGCCTTAAGGTCTTAACAGTGGCATGCTCTTATATACATAATAGTCAAACTAATTTTAACTGAAAATTCAACAGTAACATTTAAAATATAAGAATATAATTTAGAATTAGTAATAATACATGCTAATGTGACTGTATAAATTCCAAGAATCGTCGACGTAATGTGCGGTTATTATCATTAAAGTTCTGGTTTTGTTTGGTGAAAACCAAATGTCGTTGTTAGATTGATTCTACCATAATTTGTTTCTATGTCTCATTAGTTTTTTCTTCTAAAAATGTACATCTTTAACATGTAAATATTTATCGTGTTTCTTGATACTATTTTAAACAATTTTTGGACATATGAGACAAATATTTTTAATCTGAAATGATCCATTACTCGTGCATCACAATCATCCTTGCAAGATATTTTCTCAATAAGTCTTGATCATAAAACTGTTTTTTCATCTATTTTATTTTATTTAGAAATCAAAACTTGTTGTTGGATGTCAATATTTGTACGTTTTATACAACTATTAGCGCATATATGTAGATGATTTGTATTTATTTTAGAATTTGCATCGAACAATTTTGAACAATATTTGCAATCTACTTTTATACCCCGTATTCATTTTTCTTTTTAAAATGCTTCTATACGGTTGATTTCAAATGTAAAGTATCCAATTCTATGTTTTTGTCATCATAAATTTGAATTGAAGCATCATTTTTTGGTATATGAGTTACATCTTCTTCAACTAATGGCTCGAAAGATTCATGGTGGTGCTCATCTAAATTATGTGAAGAATCAGAAGTCTTGATTTTGTTTGCTTGAGAAGCTTGAGATCTCATGGTGAAATAGAATACCTGAATATAAAATTAAAAGTTTGTGAAATGAAATTTGTGCTCCTCATAATGTGATGCGAAAGGGAAAAATATTAACCAATCGAAGTTCATTAAATATTGCGCAAAATATATTTGTTAAATCTAAAATAATAATATGAAATTCATTAAAGCATATAAAACAAGAAGTTTGTAAGAATATGAAGAGATCGAGAACAAAGAAGAAGATGTGGTTTTTTTCTTTGCCTTTCTAAAACTTAGAAATAAAATAAATCAAACTTAAAGTCACTACTTAATTTCTAAATTAGTTTTAATGTCTATTAAGATTATTGATATTAAGATTATTGATATTAATATTTACTATAACTTTCGTGGGTACTAACTAATATATGTGTGTATGGTTTTAGATAACTTAAAACTACAGTTTCAATTATACAACTGTAGTGAGAATTTATAATCATTTCTGGAAAATACAATATCCATAACCAAAAGATATAAAAACAACAAAGTAATAAAATTTCAAGCAAACATATAAAAAGAGCTAGAATTTTCTAATTTATAAACATAACAACCGATCAAAATCCTTGAAAAACTAAATAAAACCCATGAAATTCAGTATGATACAAAATATCTCAAAGAAGAATGATCAATAAAAGCTCAAAAGATCAAGCTTTTACGTCAAATAGAGATAAAAGGGGATAATCTCAAAAAAAGTAGAATTGATAGTGAATTTCGTGAGATAAATAGAGTTCAAAATATTGAACTCGACTTGAGTTAATTATAGTTATTTTCAGTCATTACTGGGAGAAGAAAAATAGTTATGCAATAGCAATTCTACGGAGGAGATGTTACGTGTTATGTTAGCTCTAAAGGATAATTTTTGTTTGCAATTGAATGATCTTGTTATGAACCTTTCTAATGTCATCTATTTGTCAATTCTGAGCACTAAATTCCTTCAAATGATATTTGAACTATAAGCTCTGAAGAATGCCATCATATGTGTGTTGAAGAATGTCATGAGTTCTGTATGTTTATATAATAATCTCAATTAATATTTTTCTAACCATAGTTTTATTGGTTGTGTGTATTTATATAATAATTTTACTGAATATTTTTCTAAACGTAGTTTTATTGGCTTTAGATGAATATAAAAGTTAATTAGGTAAATGAGAAGATAAGTACGTATTTTTGGGAAAATGAATTATACCGGTAGATGATTTATATGTTAAGGTAACTGGTAATTTGGTTAAGATAAATGGTAAATTAGTTAAAATTAAATGGTAAGCATTCATATTAACTAGTAAAAATGTTAAAGTAAGAGTAAACCGGTAATAAATTAAGTAAAAGGGTATATTAGGTGTGTGTGACCGTATTTAAAACAAAAAATAAAAATTTGGGTTGTCACGTGTCACACTCTAGTTAAATGTCACGAAGCAGTGACCACATGTGCAACATTTGTCAACAAAATTTATATTTTTTTAGTATGAATGAACCTCGAGGGGTGTTTCCAACATGTAACCAATTTCAGGGACTAACCAAGGTTTTTTGCCTAGATTTTTCAATAAGACTTTTGTCTTTTGAATAAAATTAAATAAAATTGAAGTATTTTTTATGCAACGTAACTTTTACATATAATATGAAACCGGGTTATATTTAGCATCGAACAATCTTGGAAAAACATATCTTAATTGGTATATATTTATTTACATGTATTGCGATGTAAATTTAACTTTATTAAAATTATTCACCAATATCTTTTCCACAGATTTTCCAATGTCCTTGACTAGTTGATTACATTTATTTTATATATCTCTCCTCGTTGGCATTGGCAGATTTATCAACAAAGTTCTAGTTTTGGTCTTCATTTATATATCATCTTTTAATTAGAAGATTTATCAACACAGTTTTAGTTTTGGTCTCTTTGAAAAAAAATATCATCTCAACCAATATGTTGCAAAATGTAAATTTCTTTACATGTATTATAAAACTTGTTTTATTTTGCATAGAATTGTCTTGCGAAATTAACTTTTTATTTAATTATTCATCAAGTGTAAGATGTTCTAACGACCCTCCTTATACTACGTTCATTTCTCTTATGTGTATTTGCATCCAAAGGTTGGTCGCTCATTGTATGTGTAGTTTCCCTCAAAGTTTGTTCATTATCTTAGTTTGTCATCTCAACTTTATATTTATCCTCCTCATCTTGTGTACAATTTTCAAAAACCTTCTCAATTCGTAGTTATACATATTTTGTATTTATTTAGAATCTTTTTTACATTATCTTCAGTTGGAAAATCAGTTTCTTTATGTATTTTAACAACTTAAGAAACTGATTGAACAACATTATGTTCGTTACTATCTACAAAAGGATCATCATTTTCTACCCCAATGTTCACCACCTTTAAGACTATCTATTATTTTGCATTCACTATGCCCCGTATTTTTCAAAGCGTCAAGTTTATTCCCCGCCACAGTAGCATCATCATGTTTATCCTCTTCCATGTCGTCCTTGTTTCCTACTAAATAACCAGTCTCTACCCTCATGTTCATCTTATTTAAGATGTGTTGAAATATGTTGTGGGAAACAATGTGGGAACGGTTAGAAGTAGTCAAAAGATGGTAAGAGAATGCTATCGAACAACTTTGGCCGCTAAACAAATCAAGAGGGTTGAATCAAAGAAATAATAGCAATCAGTGGGCCTTCCCTTAGTATCTTATCCCGTAGATGATCCAAGGGAAGCCTTCAGATTCATGGTCCCAGGCGAAAGCTTCGAGGACCATGTTTTTTCTCCGGGTAAAAGCCTCAAAATTGGTGCAAAGATATATTTGGAGGTAAAAGAAAAGTTAATCAAATTTTTATCAACAAAATTATATTTGTTTGCATGGTGTACAGAAGATATCACATGGGTTCCTGCGGATATTATTTGTAAGTCCGAAACTAGTATGGCAGAGGTAGATTATTTGACTAAATTGTGTCACATACGAGAGTCACAATATCTTTTATGGACTACTAATCTGGTCCTAGTAAAGAAGAAGAATGGAAATGGCGAATGTGTGTGGAATTCACTGATCTAAACAGAGTTTTCTTAAAGATATTTTTCATGTATCAAGAATAGATCCGTTAGTTGATTCGACCTCCGGAAATCGACTACTTTATTTTATGGATACTTATGTCGGATATAATTAGATCCAAATGGATCCAAAAGATCAGGAAAGTACTAATTTCATCACCGGAAGAGGCTTGCATTGCTATAAGGTAATGATATTTGGGCCATTCGACTACTTTGTTGAGTAACCTACCAGTGCTTAGTAAATAAATCTTTTGAGACTCAGATTGTATTGAAGTGTATTTCAATGACATGTTAGTCAAGAGTGAAAGGGATAAGAACCATTTAGCAGACTTAGAAGTCCTTTTTGCTAACTTGACAACAATAAATTTGAAATTGAATCCAGAAACATGTATATTTGGGGTAAGATCCAAAAAAGTCCTAGGGTATATAATCAGTGAGCGTTGGATAGAAGCCGATCTGGTACAACTGAAGGTTATGAGCATTATGGCACCATCTAGAATGATCAAAGAGGTGTAAATCCTCACATGAAGATTGGCAACGCTGAACAGATTCATATCACGATCTTCAGATAATTTTTCTTCTTTTTCCAAGTACTAAGAATGCTCAGAGGCTTTTCATCAAATCAAAGAGTATCTTTCTTCGTCAGAAATCTTGACAAAGTAAAATCCGGGGGCGAAGCTGTATATCTACTTTGCAGTGTCAAATTATGTTGTTAGTGTTGTTTTGATCTGAGAGGAATATTACTCTACAAGACTAGTGTATTATGTGAGTAAAAGTCTTCTAGATACTGAGAAGTTGTATTTAAAGTTAGAAAAATTAGCCCTTGCATTAGTCACCGCTGCACGAAAAATGAGACCTTATTTCTAGGCCCACTGTATCATTGTACAAATATCTTTTCTATTGAAAAATATGTTACAAAGGCCTGATGTGTCAGGAAGAATGACCAAGTGGTCAGTTGAGTTAGGAGCTTTTGATATCGAGTTTGAGCCAATTACTGTCATCAAAGCACAAGCGTTAGCGGATTTTTTAGTTGAATTTCATTTCGAACGGTCAGATATGGAATTTGATGAAGAAAACTTTGGAGAAACAAATAGTGAGGCTGAGTACGAAGCTGCCTTGGCATGGTTAAGACTTACTAAAATTTGTGGGCTAAGAAAGTAAGGTTGGTGAGTGACTCACAACTTCTTATAAACCATGCATCTGGTCAATCTCAGGCAATAAAATATCATAAGGCGGAGTATTTAAGGGTGATGGAGGCTTTAACTTTGGCTTTCAAAACCATTAGATACGAATATGTTCATAGGGATGAAAATTCAGTAGTTGATTCTCTGGCTACCGCTTCATATTCCGATAAGTATCCTTGGATCGTTATGTAAAAAAAATCCTTCAATAGTAACGGGGTCTGAAGTAGTTGAAGGGTCTGTTGAAGCTTTCTAAATTTCTACAAGCACATCAAAATATTGGAGGAGTGATATTAAAGAATTTTTTGTAAACGACGTATTACCTATTGATAAGGTTATGGCTAAAAGAATACGATTTAAGGCATACGGTTAGGTTGTCCTCAGATAATATATATATATATATATATATATATATATATATATATATATATATATATATATATATATATATATATATATAATCTTTTAGTCGGCCTTTACTTTGATGTTTATGATAGAATGAATCATTGATGATAATATCAGAATTACATGATTGGGAAGGATCGGTGCACTGCAGGTACACAACACTGATACAAAAAGTTCTTTTTGCATGATGTTATTGGCCTACACTCTCCTCGGATTCCAAGGAATTAGTTCGGAAATATGACACTTGTCAGAGATTTGCTAATACAATCCACGCACCATGTGTGCCTCTTGAATCAATATCTAGATCGCTACCATTTGACTGATGGGGTATTGACTTGGTTGACCATTACCAATGGTATCAGGAGCACGACAGACGATAATCATAGCAGGCGATAATCATGAGATGGATGTAGTGGTTCCGTCCGAGAAAATCTTCCCCTCATATAGGCTCAGCGAATATTCTGAAGAGACAAATGATAAAGGAAACCGCATGAAGTTAGATTCGATAGAAGAAAAAATAATAAAGGCACAACTAAACTCTCTACACTATCTAAGTATGATGATAAATCGATACGCTTCAAAGGTTAGGAGACGAAAATTCAAAGCACGGGAGAAAGTGTTAAGGAAGGTGTTTATTCATACAAAAGAAAAGCGTCTTATCAAGTTAGGTCCTCATTGGGAAGGTCCATATACGGTAAAGAAGAAAGTCAAGTCGGGAACTTATCGACTCAAAGATAAGGAAGGAAGGGATATCCTTCACCCTTGGAATATTGAATATGTAAATTTGTAAATATTTTGTTTGAGAACTTATGTAAGTATCGATGGTATACTATTTCCTACCCTGGTGACGCATGAAGGTTTTAATGAGGTGTCCTAATAGCCGACTTATATATAATATTTATTTTCCATCTTAAAATAACTTCTATAATGTTCATCGTTTTGAACTAAAGAGGTCCTTCAATGAATGTTGGGTGACAATGTTCATATTTTTAAACTAGAGAGGCCCGACAATGAACTTTAGGTGACAATGTTCATCCTTTTGAAATAGAGAGGACTTTCAATGAATGTAAGATGATAATGTTCATATTTTTGAACTATAGAGGCCTTCCAATAAATATTAGGTGACAATGTTCATCATTTTTGAACTAGAAAGGTGTTCTAACGAATGTTATGTAACAATTTTCATCTTTTTGAACTAGAAAGATCTCCCAATGAATGTTGGATAACATTGTTCATCTTTTTGCGATAGAAAGATCTCCCAATGAATGTTGGATAAAAATGTTCATCTTTTTGAACTAGAAAGATCTCCCAATGAATGTTGGATAATAATGTTCATATTTTTTAATTTGAACGGTCTATTAACGAATGTTGGTCAACAATTTACATTTTCGTGTGAAAAGCTTTGGAGGAAGAATGTGAGTATTTTTATAAAAGGTTAAGGGTAAAACATTTTCATGTGAAAAAATTTGGAAGAAGAATGTGATTATTTTTGTAAAACGTTAAGTGTAAAACATTTCCATGTGAAAAACTTTGGATGAAGAATGTGAGTATTTTTATAAAAGTTAGATATAATATAAAAAAATCACATGAAAAGGTTTGGGTGGAAAGTATGAGTGTTTTACAAAAGATAATTATAGAGTATTTTCACATGAAAAAGTTTGGAGTAGGGTGATAAAATTATCAAGTTACAAGGGATGATGTGTAATCGAAAAACTTCCTCATTAAGAACTTTCACAATACAAAGTATGTTGTACAAACATGAAAGTTCAACAAAAGTACGACTAGGGCACCAAAAGATGATTAGTAAGCAGGAGTTATACAAAAAGATTAAATTCAACACGAAAAGTAATAAACCCCAATTTTATTCAGAAGCGGTACCTTCTTTACTATCTTCCAGGGAACCAGAGCCAGAGAAACTCCTATTTGGCGATGTTTTTCTTTAACGCGCCCCCATAGGCTACCTAACTTCAAATCAGGAAAGCGTTCATACATCTCTAAAACTAAAGTAGACTTTATGTTGGCATCATTTTTTTGAGGCGAGAGACACAATCAACAACATATTCCTCAAGACATTTCTTTTTATCATCCTCAAAGGTTTTCTTCAAGGATTCCTTCTTCCCCGAGAGCTTTTCAGTCTCTTTAACAGTGATCTCAAATTATTTTTGAGTCTTATCACAAGAATCAAAGAGACGGTCGATGAGACTATTTCGTTCGATATCTTTAGTGATAAATCGTTCCCTTTCATCGTCAAACTTCTTTTTTCTTCAGAAAGTTTGGTCTCTAACATGTGAGTTCATCTTCTAACCTCTTCACCTCAGCCCTTCTTTGGATGAATTTTTTTTATAGCGATATTTCCGGTTGGCCTTTCTTTCGAGGAGAGCAGCAACGCGAAGAAACCGGTTAAGCTCATTCGCAACAAAATCATTCTCATAAATGTCGAAATAAGCCGAGGCAGGGGAAACATGTTCTCGTTCCCTTGGAATTTCTTCCTAGTTTCCTTGGTTAGCAGTTTGCCTTCTTTGGGGAACAAAATCCCCAACAGAATCTAAGTCAACAACAACAACCTTTTTAATAGGAGAAAAACTTGGACCAGTAGTGTTATCATCTTCCTCTTTACTATTAACTTTCTTTTTCTTTTTCTTTTGGGAAAATAATCTCCTTACTGGTCTCACAATAACTTCCCTCCCATTAGGTCTCACTTTGACCACAACTTCAGGGTTAATATCAATTTTTTGTTTTTTCCAGACTTCAACATTTTGTTATTCTCAAACTTCAGCCTTTGAATCAGCGTCACATATAGTATCATTCTCCTGCTCGTCGAATTTTTCAGCATCCTGGTGACTGGGAGCCCTAGCTCTAAAAGGAAGGAAAATAAGGTTGTACAAGCCTTCTAAACGCTTAAGTACTACGCTTTCTGAGGGTACCATAATTTTCTTTAGTGATTTCGCTTGACCTGGATCATACCTCCAAAGATAGATCCTAACCAAATTTGAGAGAGTGAAACATCTATGGAACTTGTAGTTTTAGTTGGTACTGGCCTAGAAGCTCAATTGTGTAACGATTTCACTCATGGATTTAACATGGTCTGTAAACGGTTTGGCAATCCCCTTCATAGTTGTCCACAAGAAAATGTTTTAGACCGAATGATTTGAACAAACAAGATAAAATAAGTGAGAGTTAGAGAAATGCTCAAACCCGATCTCCCACACCACAGGAATAAAAATGAATTGTTGTTTCTATTTCTTATCAGCTTCTAAGAAATCTTTCACAAATTTATATTGTCTTCCAAGACCTAGAGAACAAAAAAGGAAAGTGAGATTTCTTAGCCACACCTGAGAGTCCAACAAGATCCTCCATTGAGAATTCGATCTGAACGATCCTGGAAGCCATAATGCACACCATGAGGGTATACAACATGTTGGGGCAAGCTTGGGACATAAAATTTTGAATCAAGTGAAAATATTCTACTAAGGCAGGGTCAAGAGGCAGGCGAAGACCCCGGTTCATGAATTTTGTATAGATAATCAATTCGTCATCACGAACAGACAGTGGTGTTTCTCTAATTGAAGGGAACTGAATCGTAATATTGTTAGGAATCGCCCACTGATCTCTTATTTTAACCTCATCGGACGGGTGAAAATAACTTTACTTTATCTTATAAAGTGTGAGCAAGTGTTTTGCCCCAACTTCGCGGAGATTATTTCTTAAGATATCTTCTATATTCCAAGGTAAACTTGAAGTAGGTTTCTTCTTCTTTTTCTTGTTCTTTTTCACCTCGGAAGTTTCTCCTTGGTGAACATGAGAAGTGGTCATAATATCAAGGAGAGGAGAATAAGATTCCCAACCGGGTACAGAAGGTCTGGATGGAGGAATTAGTGTATGGATAACTTGAATAGGCTGAGTTATCACTGGAATCATATTATTTCCCTCTTGATCACTATCTGATTCGTCAACCAAATGTTTTTTTTTAATTTTGGGAATGGATTTCAAGACCTTCCCTGGTCGCACATTCTTTGAAGCGGGATTTTGAGGTAACCTCAAGGGTATTTTGAGGGGTACCTTGTGGAGTTATTTGGGAGGTTACAACAGCAGGTATGATTTAATTTTTGTAGACCACTTAGTTAGCCCCAAAAAAATTCTTTTTTTAGGTTGATCTCCCTTACTTGCTTCTCCAATTTTTCTTTATCACCACCCATCGGAAGAAATAGAGAAGAATGGTTACCTTAAGCTCATGTTATGTCAACGCGCGTTCGGTGAGGAAATAAATTGTCGCGAAACGTTGTTTGAAAAAATTCTAAATGAGTGTGTTGCTCTCTGATGTTGGTAGCTCTCCGTTCTTCAGCCTTATTTGAGATATTGAACCACCTCCAGAGTTTGTATCTTTCAAGACCCTCAAATTCTTTAGGCATAAAAGGTCAGGAAAAATAATTTAGTAGAGCAAGGTGTTTATCTCTCTAAAATAAGATTTTTTAATTCTTTTGAGCTGAGTAAATATGTGTAAACTTTAAAATATGAATGAAAGCAAGTATTTATATGAAAGGTTTGGGCTTCTAAGGGTTTGAGGGCCCAAATAAGTTGAAAAGTCCTTTTTTCAAAAGCTGCTTTAAGTAATGATTTGTCATGTATAAGTATCGGGAAGTGTGAAAAATTATTTGATATATCGCTTTCTTCATGAACAATCTTCGAATGTTGGCGTGTACTAGAAAGTAACCGACGCGTGGTAAGCAATAATGTCATCAGTCTAAAATATTTCTGACGCATTGACAAGTAGAAATATTCATGCCAATTGAATTGAATGAGAGGGAAGAGTAAGGTTATCATAGCTAATGATGAAGTCGTGAATCTGAAGAAGCACCCATGATAAAGCATAATTCGAGGTAGCTTTACAAGGAGGTTTGTCCAAAAAATACAAGTGACAAAGTCATCTGATGAAGATTTAAAGCAAGAAAAATCCATTTCATGGGTCTAAAGAAGTATCAGATGAGTAGTAACCCGACCAAGAAGTGAAAGCGCAATAGTCCTAGAACATCATAAAAAGAACTTATCAGAAGGAATCAACAGAGAAATAGCTCAAAAACGTAAATTTGATGGAGTAGTCCGACAAGAAAGCTCAGAGGGCTCATGATAAAGAAAGTTTTATCTCTACAAATCAGTCCTTGTTCAAGTACCTTCACAAGGAATGGGGGGCTACAGATAAGAGGAGAAAAATATGGTGAGAAATATGCTTTAATATGATGAATAAAAGGTTTAAATTGATGTGATTAAATGTGAATGATTAAACTAAAGCAAACATAAGGATTGAGGGGGTCATATGTAATAACTAGTAAACTTGTTTATAAATAGTAAAGGAATGAGGTGAGAATATCCATTGACGAGAGGGTAAATATGTAAATTCAGAACCTACTTCATGCACTATATAAAAGGCATTCCCTTTTTGGAGAAAATGTCCAATGATTAGTCAACGATTGCTACATTTATTATTTTAGTCTCTTTCTCTCTCTACTCGTTCACTTTCTCTCTCTAGATATATCCACATGTGAACATGTCTGTGATAGATACTCTCGTACGAACATGGTTGTAACAGGATTAATAACTAAGATATATTTGAGTTCATCAGGTACATCACATAGCATCGTAGATGTATTTTAGCCTATAAAATATAAAAACAAAAACAAGTATTCAAAAAATGGATTAATGTTTTTTTGGAACAGGTTCAAGTTTAAAATTTCTAAAACCGAAAAATAATATTCCATATTTATACAAATAATTGACGGCTCCAAATATTCATTTTTATACTTTTAATTCAACCAAAACTATTGGCGCGGATTTGATTGTTCTTCGCACGCTTGTTGTGCAATTTTGTAAAACCAAAAGTGGCCGCCTTCAAAACCCAAATTTTACGATACTTGATCATTTTTAACAAATAGACAATTAAATCAAATATTAGAACTAATCTAAACAATGAAACGAACTAGAAATAAAAAAATACATTAAAACAAAAATCTAATTTCTTAGAATTGTAAATTAAAACTCAAATATCTGATAATGAATAGCTCAAAATTGTAAAAAAAAATACATCATAGATGAATTAATACATACCTTAACGAATTTGTGAAGTTGAATTTTGAAAATGTCAAAATTTTGGAATAATTTTTTAAAAAGGTTTTAGGATTTCGCATGAAAAAAATGAAAAAAAATTAGAATAAAAATCGTTATTCATATAAATAAAAAATCATAAATAATGGAATGTTATCTAACAAAACAAGATAACAACACAATCCCCTATGAAAATTGGATCCAAATGTACCCTAATTTTACCAATTTTAGATATTAGGTATTTATGGACCTAAATAAAAATTATAGATAACATTTGCGTCTAATATTTAATTTTTAAAACAAAAAAAATCAAAAGGCAAACGAATTTAATTATAATAGAATTAGTTAGTTGAGAACTTAAAATTAAATTTATGTTTTTAAATTATAGATAACATTTGCGTCTAATATTTAATTTTTAAAACAAAAAAAATCAAAAGGCAAACGAATTTAATTATAGTAGAATTAGTTAGTTGAGAACTTAAAATTAAATTTATGTTTTTGAATTATATTTTGGTTCATTTGAATATTCAACCGATCTCAACACTAACACTAACTCAACACTAGTATGATATTGTCGTTCACGACTTTGCATTTGGTCCACTACCAAAAGGCTTCATATTAGTTGAGATATGTTCTTACTTATATACCGTTGATCCTTCCCATGTTTAACCGATGTGGGATGTGGGATTTTGGTCGTCACGCTAACAACTCGAACAAAGTACCACCTTAGCCTCTTCTCAATTGACTTTCATCCGCCCACTCTAATGAGGTCGTAAGACTACCTGATCATAGAGGCACTACGGATGTTACTGTTCACCTCCTATTAGACCACTTTGTCTTGTTCTTTAGTGTCACTCCCCACTCCAATCAAGTACTACCGCTTGATGAGCCACTGGCACTCTGAACTAGGATCTCTAGAACAGATCACGTTGAGCATGGCGTCTAACTTATTCATGTTCGATCTCCGAGAATTTCACCACCATCGCGTTCCGTCTGGGGCTGACGCTCTGATACCACGTGTTGGGAATATGTGTGTTTGGTCCACATATTCCACCTCCGTATATAAGTAAGAACACAACCGATCTCAACACTAGTATGATATTGTCCGCTTTGGCACCCGAAGGCCCTCACGACTTTGCATTTGGTCCACTTTCAAAAGGCTTTATACTAGTTGAGATATATTATTACTTATATACCACTGATCTTTTTCCATGTTTAAGAGACGTGGGATGTGGGATTTTGGTCGCCATCCTAATAGTTACCTCCATAAATTACATTATATTACGATTAAAATTATTCATTTTTATCTATATTTACCTATTAATATAAATTCAATCATCATGACCGACGGATCCATTCTAGGGGCGCACAGCGGGGGATGGAGTCCCTCTCATGCCGGTCCCGTCACTGTAACATTCTATGGGTAAGATTCGGTATAGAGTAAGTCCACATAGACATTTCTGTAATTTATGGTGAGTATTCTTGGTTAATTTCTTACAAGAGTAAAATGTCTATTTGTTGAGCTTTTAGTAGTGGATAACTTAATCCAAATAGACCTATCAATACTAGAAAAGTGTTAGTTATGGATAGCATAATCTTCTAAACCAATCTCCTTGGGATACTTATTGGATAATACTAACACGTGCTGAGGTATGTCAGAATAAACCCATGTGATGCATTACAGCTAGAGTTGGGGTCGAATTCGAACAAATAATGGTCAAAATGTAATATTGTCCTAAATTTTACTTCATAAGGTAATCGAAGTAGCCCAAACACCTATAAATTATTGATACTTATATTCATAAAGTAATTGAAATATACTATTATATTTCATATAGATCATAATTTATAATGAGAACAAATTGATAAAATTCATTAAACTACTAAGCTCGTACATAACAAAGTAGTTAGTATGAATAGTCGTAATAAAATAAAATGTAAATAACAATCATAACAAAATAGTCGTAACATATTATTCGTGATACAACAAAACGTAAACATAAAAAATATAGCTAAAATCAATCTCAATATCGGTGCGCAAGTCTGAAGCACTCATGTAAAGATTCGCGAAAACGCTTCATAGTCAAGTCATGGGATCTCGCCTCCATCGCAAGTAACTGATCCATCAAGTCGTGTAATCTCGCCTGATAAGTAGTCGTGGGGGGGGGGGGGGGGGTACCCCAACATATGTATATGTATGATGAGTAGTCATGGGATCTACCCCAATGGGGTAGCTGAGTTGGTTGAGTATGGCATTCTTATAACCAAAAGGTCATGAGTTCGAGTCCCTCTACATACGCTTTCTCGGCTGAGCCTGTCACCTTGTGTGGTTTACCTTCTGGCGTTGGTTTGCAGGCTATCGCGTTAGACTGAGGGTTTACCCTGTGCACACTTATTGCACTCTGAGTAGCGGCTGCGGGTTCCCTCCGAAAAAAAAATGATGAGATTCAAGATTGGTAAGTATGAACCATAGGTTGGTCTTCACATATACAAGGCACAATAATATCGTATCATCTTCTTGACCGAGCCGGTACATAGCAATTCCCAACGTGGAGTCAACAGTATAGGACTCCTATGCATTCCGGATAGACATTTATGAATTATAAAGCGTGTTTGCACATCGGACACTAGTACTAACTGTCAAAACATTTTTAAGTGCACCAGGTACTTGTTGAAAATGACGCAATTGTCAAGAGACGCAGAAGGGGTAGTAAGCTTCTAGGATGTCAAAAGACTAATGTAGTCTATATCCAAGATACCTTACAGAATTGTCTTACTTCACCTTAATGTGTATATGGCAAGAACCAGGTCTACAAAGATAATACAAATTTGTGAAATATAACTATCAAACTTAAGGTCTAAAATAGATATGAAAAATATAAACAAACATAACTATATTGAAATAGAGAAAATGGAGTTACAAATATAAACGACAAATAAAACTTACATCTTGGTGGGTAAATGTAGCTATAACATCACGAATATTGTCTCGATTTTGTTGGTTTTATCGAAAAAAGGAGGTGCACATCTACACATGGTTGGCTAAGTGATATTATATGACATGTGGTGCATAGGCGCAAGCTGGAAATATAACTGCGCCAATATCATCCGCCCGAGTAAACCCTAGCCGAACTGTTATGGTCCCTGATAATAGTCGCGATTGATATTGTTACCCGACTTGTTTGCTAGAATTGTACAACCAAACATATGTAGCAAATACTTTATAGTAACTAGTGTAACCATATCATCACTGATTGCAACATCGTAATATTGTGGTTGATTAAAAGTGTTTTTCAACCATGTAAAACAAACTTGTCGTATACCACCACCATGGTTTTCAGCAAGTTCCATTTCGAGGGCTTCTCTCGAAATAAAGAAGACAAAAAAATCTATATTTACACAACTACTAACTATTGGAAGCCCCAAATATTCATCATTTTATTACTTATAATCGAACCAAAACTATCATGCGTTTCATCGAACTTCTCTAGCTTCGAGATACAAAAATGCTTTGGGAGGTTGCCTGAAATAATTTCGGAGGAAAAAGGAGAAGCTCTCCAATTGTGACGTATCCTATAAACATTGGCCCTCGAATTTCACCCGCCTCAGTTATACCTAGCCGAACTGTTATAGTCTTCGATAATTGTCGCGGTTGATATTGTTACCCGACTTGTTTGCTAATATAATACAACCAAATATACGTAGCAAACACCCCATAGTAGCTAGTATAAACATAACATCATTGATTGCAGCATCTTAATTTTGTGGTTGATTAAAAAAGTATTTTTTAACCACGTAAGACAAACGTATCGTTTACCACCATCATGGTTTTCACCAAGTTCTATTTTGAGGGCTTCTCTCGATACACCAAGTAATCGAGCATATGCTGCATTTCTTTGATCAGAACTAAAAAATTTAACAACATCGAAGTTAAGACCGATTACAAAGATACTTGTGATGAGGTGTACATCGTCTAGTGTCACCATCCTCCCACCAAAAGAGAAGTGGAACGTATTTTTATTTGGATGTGACCGCCTAAAAATGCATCGAGTAAGTGAATGTTGGTAGCCCAATGCACAAAATAAAATGAAAAGAGACTGAAACACGTCTATGTTACTTCATCTCTAATCTGATTTTGATCTCTGAGATCCCACATGCGATGTGTTTGGTACATCTTCTACCCTCGTGGATGTACTCTAGACTACAAACTATTAAAAACAAAAATAGGTATTAAAAATATGTATTAATGTTTCTTTGGAACATGTGAAGTTTAAAATTTCTAAAATATAACACTAAAAATGTCTCAAGTAAGTGAATATTGGTAGCCTAATGCACGAAACAATCAGAAAAAAGACAGAAACACATCTCTGTTACTTCATCTCTAATATGATTTTGATCCCTGAGATCCCACATGCGATGGGTTTGGTACATTTCCTAGCCTCGTGGATGTACTCTAGCCTACAAAATACAAAAACAAAAATAAGTATTAAAATATGTATTAATGTTTCTTTGGAACAGGTTCAAGTTTAAAATTTCTAAAACATAACACTAAGTAAAGAAGACAAAAAAAATTACATATTTACATAACTACTAAGTATTGGCAGCTCCAAATATTCATCAATTTTATACTTATATTTAAAGCAAAAGTATTGGCAGGGATCCGGTTCTTCTTCGCACGCTTGCTGCGCGATTTTGTAAAAACAACAATGGTTGCCTTCGAAGCCTAACTCTTATAATACTTGACCATTTCTAACAAATAGACAGTTAAATCGATAAAAAACAACTAATCTAAACAACGAAACTAACTATAAAAAACAACTACAAATAGAAAAAAAATCAAATTTTTTGAAACGTGTTATTACATAATTTATATGTTTCAAAATATTTGTAAGTTTTCACCACTTCTACAGAGACTTTCTTCAGATATTCATCTTTAACAGCAGTCCACGTAGATATTTCTGTAATTTATGGTGAGTATTCTAGGTTAAGTTCTTACAACAGTAAAATGTCTATTTATTGAGCTTTTAGTAGTGGATAATGTAATCCAAATAGAGTTATCAATACTGGAAAAATGTTAGTTATGGATAGCGTAATCTCTAAACCAATATTTTTGGAACCTATTGGATAATACTAACACGTGCTGAGGTATGTCAGGATAAACCCACGTGATGCATTACAGCTGGAGTTGGGGTCGAACTCGAACAAATAATGGTCAAAATGTAATATTGTCCTAAATTTTACTTGTTAAGGTAATCGAAGTAGCCCAAACACCTATAAATTATAGATACATATATTCATAAAGTAATTAAAATATACTACTATATTTCATATAGATCATAATATATAATGAGAACAAATTTGATAAAATTCATTAAACTACTAAGCTCGTACATAACAAAGTAGTTAGTACAAAATAGTTGTAACAAAACAAAATATAAACATAGATCATAACAAAATAGTCGTAACATATTATTCGTGATACAACAAAAAGTAAACATAAAAAATACAACTAAAATCAATCTCAGTATCGGTGCGCAAGTCTGAAGCAATCATGTAAAGATTCGTAAAAATGCTTTATAGTCCAGTCATGGGATCATACCTCCATCGCAAGTAGTTGATCCATCAAGTCATGTAATCTCTTCTAATAAGTAGTCGCGGGGGGGAGGGGGGGAGGAGGGGGGGGGGGTGTTACCCCAACATATGTATCGATAGGATGAGACTCAAGATTGGTAAGTATGTACCATATGTTGGTCTGTACATCTACAAGGTACAATGATATCGTACCATCTTCTTGACCGAGTTGGTATGTAGCACCTCGCAACCTGGGGTCAACACTATAGGACTCTCATGCATTCCAGATAAATGTTTCCCAATTATAAAGCATGTTTGCATGTCGGACTCTAGTACTAACTGGCAAGCGACGCAATGGTCGAGCGACGCAGAGGGGGTAGTAAGCTTCTAAGATGTCAAAAGACTCCAATGTAGTCTATATCCAAGATACCTTACAGAATTATCTTACTTCACCTAAATGTGTATATGGCAAGAACCAAATCTACAAAGATAATACAAATTTATGAAATATAGCTACTAAACTTAAGGTCTAAAATAAATATAAAAAAAAATTAAACAACATAACTATATTAAAATAGAGAAATATAGAGTTACAAATATAAACAACAAATAACACTTGCATCTCGATGGGTGAATGTAGCTATAACAACACGAATATTATCTCAGTTTCGTTGGCTTTATCGAAAAGAAGCAGGTGCATATCTACACATGGTTGGTTGAGTGATATTATATGGCATGTGGTACGTGATAAGTTTGAGTACTTGGATTGCATTAGTAAATTGAGAGAAGTCAGATTATAGAGAGAGAAAATCAGATTGATCAAATGATTTAACTCAAAAAAGTCCACCTTTTTCATTAGATCAGCCTTGGCCTTTATATAAAGGCGCAAGGACTTAGCTCTTAACTGAAAACGATTACATAAAAGGTATAATTACACACAAGTCTCTAACTAAAATACATAATTATAAATTCCTCCTCTAACTTTATAATATGTTATAAAATGTTTTATTCTTTACATTTTAGTCCTCAAAGTTCCATTTCATTATCAGTACGTAGGCGCAAGCAACGGAAAATGATCATAAATATAGGTGTCTAACAATCTGAGGAAACCATAAAAATCCAGATGTGGCATGTAAATAACCCTTACCAAGCTGGAAATATAACTGCGCCAATATCATCCGCCCGAGTTAACCCTAGCCGAACTGTTAGTCGCGATTGATATTGTTACCCGACTTGTTTGCTAGAATTGTACAACCAAACATATGTTGCAAATACTTTATGGTAGCTAGTGTAACCATATCATCACTGATTGCAGCATCGTAATATTGTGGTTGATTAAAAGAGTTTTTCAACCATGTAAAACAAACTTGTCGTTTACCACCACCATGGTTTTCACCAAGTTCCATTTCAAGGGCTTCTCTCGAAATAAAGAATACAAAAAAAATCTATATTTACACAACTACTAACTATTGACAGCTCCAAATATTCATCATTTTATTACTTATAATTGAACCAAAACTATTGGCGCAGATTCGGTTGTTCTCCGCACATCGAACCAATTTTTTAAGAATAACAATGGATGCCTTTGAAACCCAAATCTTACAATGCTTGATCATTTCTAACAAATAAACAGTTAAGACGAAGATATACAACTAATCTAAACAATGAAACTAATTATAAAAAACAACTACAAATAGACAAAAACCTGATTTTTAATACTGAAAATTGAAACGCAAATATCTCAAAATTTATAGCTCGAAATTGAAAAACAAATTACATTTTAAGGGAACTAATACGTATTTTAATATATTTTTCAAGTCAGATTTCGAAAATATCAAAAGATGTTTAGAAAAAATTTAGGGTTGAGTTCGGAAAAAAATAATGATAAAAATAACTAGTTATATAAAAAGATAAAATTGTAAATAATAGATTAAGATCTAACAAAACAATCTCCAAATCTAATTGGATCCGCATTCATCCGTATATATTTTATTTTATTTCAATTTTGGATATTAAAAAATTTGACTAAACATGTATAATCTAAACAAAAGTTATAAATACAGCTTAAATGTGAAATAATGATATTCAAGCTTCGCAAAAATCAAACGGGATTTATACTTCCATTAGGATAGGATTGAATAGTTGGATGAATTTCCTTTTAAAAAAAATCAATGTTATTTTAGTTAATTTGGATTTTTTAATTAACCGGAATAGTGAAAAACAGGTGGATTCGTTCAAACACAAAAGAACGGGTACAAACTATTTTTAATGGTGAAAAATCGGATATTATTCGAACGAAAAGATCAAAATAATGATTTTGTTTGTTCTCAAAAACCGTATTCGTTGTGAATCTTTTTTTTATTTGAGTTATAAATGGTGTTAAACAATTCACGTTCCAAAATGCTTAGACCTCAACTTGAATTTTTTTAGATATAAAACGAATTCTATTGTCCAACGTGTCCGATAATATATTTGGCGTTGCTCCAGTAAACCATTGCGACGTGAATAAATTATTTATATTACACTTAAAAGTATTTTATTGTATTTATATTCTTTTAATATTATCTAATATTAGATAATAAGTTTACGTTGTATTAAATATGAGTTAAATTTTATTTTAAATTTATTATCCGATATCAAAATAAATAATTTTATACTAACTTTTCAGGATTATTAAATATCACCAAATCGGCAACATAGGATATACATTCGTTATTAAGAAAATACTGCTCACTCTTCTAGGCTAAAAGACTCAGACAAAAATACTGCTGCATACCATAGTTTTGTTAAGAAAAGAGTTAAGAGGAACAGAATTGATCGTATTAAGGATGGTGACATTTGGTTGGATGGTAAGAATGATATTGGGGAATCTGCTGTTAAATTCTTTAAGGATCTCCTTTCTCCTGTTATTAGTGTTGTTAATGAAGAAGATTTATTGAATGTTATTCACAATCTTGTTACAAATGATGACAATAATGATTTGACCAGAATTCCTGATGATGTTGAAATTTATGGGGTGGTGAAGAGTTTAAAGTCTGATTCTGCTCCTGGGCCTGATGGTTTTAATGCTGTGTTTTATAAGACTTGTTGGAAGATTGTGGGTGCTGATCTTTGTAACGCTGTTAAGGGTTTCTTTACTGGTTATAAGCTGCCTAAAGGGGTGAAGTCTACTGTTATTTGTTTGATTCCTAAGATCGAAAATCCTAATAAGTGGGAGGACTTTAGGCCAATTAGTCTTACCACTGTGTTCTCTAGGATTTTGGGGAAGCTTATTAATAATAGGCTGGCTAAGTTGCTTCCTAAGTTGATTTCTGATGAGCAAGGAGGCTTTGTTAAGGGCAGGAATATTCATGAGTCTATTCTTCTTGTGCAGGAATTGTGCAATGACATTAATGGTAATAAGAGTCATGGTAATGTCATTGTAAAGACAGACATGACAAAGGCTTTCGATAAAATGAATCATAGTTTCCTTCTTTGTGTGCTCAAAGCTTTTGGTTTTAATAATTCAGCTGTTGGTCTGATTCAGAACTGTATTAGGGATGTGTTCTCTTCTGTTCTGGTTAATGGTGAGATTACAGGTTTCTTTCCTAACTCTCAAGGCCTGAGACAAGGGGATCCACTCTCCCCAAGTCTGTTTATATTGGCTGAGGAGTATCTTATTAGATCTATCAAGTTTAAAGTTGAAGATCATTCTATGGTCAGGTACAAAACAAGGAGTGATTTGAACATTGATTGCTTGGCTTATGCTGATGATTTCATGGTTTTTACTTCTGTGGATGCTGCTACTATGAATGCTATTAAAGACATTTTGGGACATTATCAGTTGGTCTCTGGTCAGCAAATCAACAATGAAAAGTCTAAGATTATTGTCTCAAATAAAATTGATACTCAGAAGCTTAGATTGATTAAAGAAACTTGGCAGATTAATCATACATGTTTGCCTTTTAATTATTTAGGTACAACTATATCAAATAATACAAGAGTGGCTCACTTTGAATCTATTGTATCTAAGGTCAGGAGCAGGATTTTGGATTGGGATAAGCTCCATTTATCTTTCGCTGGTCGTCTTATACTTATCCAGTCTGTGCTGTTGGCTATTCCTCTTTATCATCTGCAGCATACTGCTTTACCAATTGGTGTCATCAAAAGATTGGAAGTTCTCTTTAATAAGTTCCTGTGGGGCAGTAATGATGAAAAGAGAAGTGTTAGTTGGACTAGATGGGGAAATCTGTGTAAACCATTTAAAGAAGGTGGCCTTAATGTTAACAGTTTGAATGATGTGCAGCATGTTTATGCAATGAAGAACTGGTTTATTTTCAGGAGGCAAACATCTCTTTGGGCCAGGTTTATGCTATCTATATACTGTAGGAATCATATTCATCCTGTTCTTGCAATTTCTCCTTACAAAAGATCTAAAAGTTGGACATCTATTATGAATGTTAGGGATGAAACTGAGAATTTCATCTTTTGGTTGCCTGGTCATGGTCACATAAGCTTCTGGTATGATCGATGGTGCTCTGATAGGCCATTTATAAAAGTTAACACCGACAATGATAGAAGAAACTTGTGGGATTCTGTTGATATTCAAGTTAGTCAGTTCTGGTTGAATGGTTCGTGGGACTTAGAAAGGATTCGAACTATGGTGACCTCAACTGATATTGCAAAGATTAAAGAGGTTACTCTTTCTAATAAACAAGATATTATGCTCTGGTCTTTGTCTCAGAATGGTTCCTTTAGTACTAAAGACACTTTGAATTACATTAGATCTAAAGGCAGTGTCTCAAAGCTTTATGATAAAACGTGGAATTCTGTCTCTCCTAGAAAGTGTTCGTTTCTGCTTTGGAGAGTTTTGCACAAATGGGTTCCTACAGATGAGGTCATGCAGTCTAGAAATGTTCAGTTGGTTTCGAAATGTGTTCATTGTGAAAGTAATGAAACTACTCACCATGCTTTTGTTCAGTGTCAGCAGGTTTGGATTGTTTGGAAGCACTTCAGTGACATTCTCAGAGTTCGAATTCAACCCTTTATGACTATCTCCCATATTGTAATGAAGTGGTATTGGTCTGCTCAGAAAGATTGTGACATTTTCACAATTCTGCCTGCAATTATAACTTGGTGTATATGGTCAGCCAAAAATAAGAAGAAGATGCAGAATGTTTCAACTAGTTCTACTTCTATAATCAGTCATGTTTTGTATATTTTATCTAGCCTGGATCAAAGTAAAATCTTAAACAGAAAGCACTGGGGTAGATTCAAGCGTGAAGCGTTAGCTTTGGGTTGTATTTTTCAAGTTAATTCTGGGTTTAAAGCTCTTCACTTGAAATGGAAAAACCCCAAACAGGGGAGATATAAGATAAATATCGATGGGGCTTGTACCTGGTCTGGGGAGTCTGCTGGTGGAGCTTTGGTTCGTGATAGCAATGGCGAAATGGTGATTGGTATTGGTTGTTTGTTTGGTAAAGGTTCTCCTTTGTCTGCTGAATGTAGAGCATTGTTTGAAGGTCTGAAAATCTGCAAAAGGTTACAGTTAAGAAGTGTCGATATTGAGATTGATTCTGCAATCTTGGTTAACTTACTTCTGTTTGGTAATTCTCTGTGGTACCTTGAACCATTGTTACGTTGTTGCAGAAAGCTTCTTAGCTCTGATATGGTGGTGAACCAGATTTTTAGAGAACAAAATCTGGGTGCTGACTGGTTAGCAAAGGAAGCTCTTGATAAGAAATTGAACTTAGAATTTGACAAATTCAATGCTCCACTGAAGTTGAGAGCGATTGTTTTCTTAGAAAGTATCAAGATTGGATATTTGAGGCTGAGAGATTAGGCTTTGTTTTAGAGTTCTGAAGGTTGAAGAAGAAGTGGGTGGCGCGTTTCTTCGTTTTAATTTTGTGTAAAATTGCCTTTTTGGCTTGTAGTTTTCTTTTTATTCAATAAAAACCCTTGATTAAAAAAAAAAATAGGATATACATTCGTTATATATACTTTTTGTTAAATCAATATATTACGCCATCTAGATTTTGTTAAATAAGATGTTTTATCTATTATTACATTAACAATTATGTAATGTAACTATATAGAAAAACAGAACTGCATCCGAATCACATAAATTTTTATTCCATTCAGCCAATTCTATATTTCTATGTGTATTTTTTAATTTGAATAGACCAATTTCCCAACATTGCTAAAATCTTTTAAATAAAGATTTTTTTTTTTCATATACCTTGATTTAGTCTTTTAATAATCTAGAAGTTCATTTGAACATATTAAATGTATTACCATGAAAGTTCCATATTCTCATTGCTAGGTTTTGCTCTTTTGGAAAAGTTCTTTGAATTTTAAGCTACAAGAGATTATCCATTGAGACAATTCCCATGTGGATATGTGTTGGTTTTGGGTAATAACAAATCACAAGCAATCTCCTGAAGAATACAATTGCTATAATTTAGTTTTTATGAACCAGAGAGACCATTCCTAACAACATTTTAAGCTGGACAAGATAGCCTATCATTCTTGGCAGTAAATCTTATTACCACCTACGAGGTCATGAGCTCGCCTTGCAAAAGAATCAGCAAAATCAATAGTATTTCACGAAAACAGTTTTACAAGTGAGATTCACTATTTTTCAAAACATTTTCTGGAAAAACTCTAGTGTTTTAACAACCCAAAGATTCAGTACCTCTCGTATTTTATGCAAATTGAAAACATAAACATTTTGATAGACTATAAAACCATTTATTCTTCTTATCAGTTCGTACTTTTCCATGAGAGAATATATAAGAGCGAACCGAGCGTCACCTCGAGGTGTTGTTCAACAATGGAACCAGTCTAAAACTTGGCAGAGTTCACCAGATGGTAGTTGTACCCAACACCAAGAATGCCGAAACACTTGGCCATCGTCTGCAAACCAAACACGATCAAATGCAAATTGTGCGATGGAAAGGAACAAGCAAAACTGTAATAAAAAGATGGATAAAGAAACTGAAAAACCTAATATTAGAGCCATTCGTCAAATGAAATGCACTTCCCATGAGGTAGTCCAATAAAACATCTATTTGGCTTATATAGAGACTAGCCGCATATAAAATCGCTAAGTCCACGGTGATTACATCAAGGAGTGCTAACTGTTTGTACTCACTCGGTGTGGATAAACATTCCACTGTGAAGCTCTCTCTTGCAGCACATCAACAACTTCAACATATCAGACAGATAAGGGGTAGCGACCGTCAATCCTGTGACAAGTTTTGTAAATTGCCTCTTTGTTAAGTTCTCTTCGATATATAAAAATAAGTATAAAAGACAAGCCTCGGAGAGGTAGGGATTCAATAGGACACAAGAAACACCATCTGGACAAATTTATACTTAGATAATTTATACTTTTCTTCACAGACATAACCAAAGTAACCCGAAAGATCGAAACAGATACAGCTCTATATGGACCATCATCGTTGGACAAACACGAAACAACAACCCACAACTCTTGATTAGACAGTAATGAGCACAACTGTTTAATGACAAAATTGGCACATTTAAATCATCGTTTGCAGCAATTTCTCTTCAATTCATATGCTTGCTCAAGCTTTTGCTTTTAAGAAGACTGATATTTCAGTTTCAAAAAATATAGTAACGATATTAAACGCAGAAGTAAATAAAGAAATCTTAAACTTTCCTCAACCTTAAGTGATCCAAGTTTCTTTGGGATATACAGAAGTATTTTTAAAGTACCCTCTCGTTCATATGTTCCCAGTAACAAAACATGCAAAGAAGATTAGCCCTGAGATGCTTTTCTTTTATACACATATTGAGAGAACCAAATAGACCCTAAAAGTGTGAAAGTCATTGCACTACCCAAAAGAAAGATATAGGTTTACAGAAGTACAGTGAAAGTAGAGGCTTTTTATAAAACATTACCGGCAGACGAGGGCAATTTCCAGACTGCTTTCAAGCTTTCTCTTGAAACTGCAGCATCAGGCCAATCTAATCGCGGTCCTCAACTCCAAATTCAACTGTGTAAACAAAAAAACAAGCCCATTGATAAAGCACTGCCAAACAAGGAAGAAGCACTGCTCAAACAAGGAAGAACACAAAAGGAGAAGTAATGGTTTGATTAAAAATAAACAATTCTTAACCCATAAAGAAGCAGTGAGCGGTTTAACACTCTTTAACACATCAGATTCAAATAGCAAACAGAAAAACAATTTCATTGATAAAAACAATGAACGGCACAAACAAAACCAATTCTTATAGATCTAACCGCCGAAACCCTAAAGAGTCCTACCTTGCCTTTTGAGTGCATACACAACGTCCATGGCTGTCGCCGTCTTACGCCTGGCGTGCTCAGTATAGGTTACGGCGTCACAAATCACAGAGTCTCTTTGTGGACGAGTCCGCTGTATCGCTTCGCATCTCCTTTCTTTCGCAGTCGACGGATCGCAGGCGTAATTCCCTTTACTGGGTTTATTGGCTCTTCCATTTTCTAAACCTTTTGCTCCTTTACATGGCCGGCTGACATTTTAAGTCGAAAATGAATATATTTTCCTTTTCATAAAAGCGGCTAAATGTGTGCTTCCACAAACGGCTAATTAATCATCAACGGCTAAATGTGATATTTTTTAGATGATATTTTTTAGATGATATTTTTTTTTTCTTATCCACAAAAGGCTCTCATATAACAATACCCTCTTCTATAAATACAAGGGTCACGTTTATTTTAGTCTCCCTTCTCATAAAAGCTTTTTCTCTCTCGTTTTTCGCTTCCTAAACTCTTTTGTAGTAAAATATCTCTTAATTATTCTTTCATTTGATTTTCCAACGATTTAAATAAAAAAAATGTCACGAATGGTTAAAGTTGATGAAAACAAATCTCGTTTTCAATGGACATCTCAACTTTCAATGATGTTCGATGAAGTTTATAAAAGACTCGAAAGACAAGGTGGGTTTCAGAATTATAAACGTTTTAAATATTATATTTATGTATTTTAAAGAGTCTTTTTATATAAATATGTATAAAATATGGGAATATAATATTAAAATATTTCCAATTTCAGGAATTAAACCTACTCCAAAGAAAATTTTAGAAGCCATGAAGGAGGTTCCTTTTCTTACTAGTGAGGTTGTAAATAGTCATCTTCAAAAGTATAGAAACAAAATAAAATATCAAAGAAAAAAAGAACCATCTATTTCCGACATTCCACGATTGGATCTACCTAAAAGTATGGAACAAACATACGAAGAAATGACTTCAACTTCGCAAGGTAAAAAATTATCAAAAGTTCTTTATTGATTAGTACGTAGTGTTTTAAATCTTTATACTTATATGATATGTTTTTATATATATATATATATATATGAGAAGATCTAACAAGATTTCAAATTCAAATATGTTTTTGTTGTTATACTATGTTCTAACTGTCTCGAGAAAAAAATATGTTTGTATTTAAAAAAATGATGGAATTAAATTTGTTTAGTTTATAACAAACAAATATTAAAAGTTTTGATTATTTAGTAGCTCAGTTTTTGAATTTTTTAGGCTTATGTCAAAGGTTTTGTTTATTTTGTTTTTGTATTGGATTCGGTATATTTGGTGAAAATATGATTATTGTTTGTTTATAACATGTACAAACTAGGGTAGTTTATGTACAAAGTTGTACTAGAACCATCATAGTAATATTAAGAAAAACCTTAAAACCAAATTATACACTCTGAACTGATTCTCGTTATTTCTGATATGGCTTATAATAGGAGGAGAGACTAGTAAAGAACATATAGAAAGGATCAATAATTTTGGTTGGGATATAGAAAGGATCAATGATTTTCGTTGGGAAGACGAATATGATGAATATTTTAGTTCTCTCAAGGTTTGTCGTCCATGCCAAGATATCTTTGACTATCCAGTCGATACATTATATAATTCTTCTCAAGAAGGATTGGAAGGCGAATGCAATGGGACGGTAAATTTAAAATTTCATCATCTTTTCATTATTAGAAAAAAATTATGGTTCTACTCGGTCTAAATAAAAATAATTTTTGTTTGCAGGTTAAGAATGATCTTCCCCACGGTAGTTTATTTTTAAATTTGTAATTATCAAAACATTATGGTTCATGTTAGGCTTAATAAAGAAAACATTTTAAGATGTCGAATTTTGAATTGTAAGATCTCTCCAAATTGTTTGATTAGCTCTTAAAATAAAAAGAAACATTGGAGATTTTTTTTATTAATTGACTTTTGGAATAGAATTTCTGCTCTTTCCGGCCTAAAAGATTTTGAATTTTGGGAGAATATAGATAATTATTATTGCGGCATTTTATTGTTTTGCAATTTCAGTTATTACGAATAAAAATTCAAATGTTTTTGTTGACCTGATTTTATTTGCATTAGATTGTCATATTACAGAAGATCGCTAAAAACTGCAAAAGGGGCAAAGATTACAACGTAAAAATCATAAGCTTGAATTGTCTGCTTTGATATTACAACGTAGATTAACTCTTTAATATTATAATACTGATTTTGTTATTATAAGAAAATATCATATTATTATTAATTTCATTTATTTTTATCGAATTCTTTTTAATCTTTCTAACCGTGCAAGTTTTAAAGGAATGAAAAGATAACAACATTATCTTAACCGTGCAAGTTTTAAAGGAATGAAAAGATAACAACATTATCTTAAGCCTCCAACTATTTATAAAGGACAATAATGGACAGTTCAATTATATTATAGGTTGTTAGCGTTTTTTTATCTTCTAACTCTTTTCTACTAAAAAAATCAAAACTTGCTGATAATATTATATTTATATTTATTTATTTTAAATAGTCTCATCAATCAAAAAATAGACGGTTAAAATGAATAGACTAGAATACAGGATTAACAATAAAAAAAAAATTTAAAATAATTAAACTAGAAAAGAAAAAAAAAAATCCACCAACCAAAATCAGGTGGGTCAGCGTAAGTTTTGGTATTTAAGTTGAAAAACGATTGAAGTTGAAAACCAATGGGGACAACATCTAAACCGGCTGGTTAGTGTTCATTACGACACGTGGCACATACTAATTTTTTTTGCTTTTTCCTACCTAAAGAGTCTCTTTTAGTCATACGTTTATGTTTGAATATAATATATATACCCAATTCGGGTTTAAGTATATCCAATTTTGAGTATACCCAAAGGTGATCTAAGTATATCCAAATTTTGACAAAAATACCCTTTTCTAGGTATATAAGGTTTTTTTTTTACTAATCTTATCCCCTCATTTTTTCTCTTACACTCTCTAACTTCTCTCTAAAACCTTCAAGTTCTCTCTAAAATCCGGCGAACTAAAATCCGGCGAACTAAAATCCGGCGAACTAAAATATAAAAACGTAGTCTTAGTATCAAAATTTAGGGTTATGGTTGAATTAGGTAAAAAAATCAGAATTTTAGGGTGTTTGGAGGCCATTTTCCGGCCGAAATTCGACCGGAAAATGACCATTTACGAAAGCTGAGCGTACCATAGGTACAGGGGGGCGTACCTGCCGGTACACCCCCTCTGTACCTATGGTACACTCAGCCTTCGTTTGGAGGCCATTTTCCGGCCGAATTTTGGCCGGAAAATGGTCTCCAAACACCCTAAAATTATGATTTTTTTAGTAATTAAATTTTTAATTTTTTTTAAAAAAAAACTTCAAAAAAACAAGTTTTGATTTTGCGTTTTCATTAGAAGAAGTTTAAAAAAATTAAAAAGAGTTTGAATGTTCTTGAGGCAACTTTGAATGTTCAAGAACAATTTGAAGAATTTCACAAAATTGTAGTAATATGGGGTTTGATCTAGTAGAGAGTTGTGTTTTTTTGGGTATACATAACCAAATAGATTGTTTTGTGAATTGGGTGTATCTAGGATATACTTAGTATTTTTTTTTACTTAGTGGCAATTCGGATATTAAATGAAAGTACAAGGGTTTTTTCGTCCTAAAAAAGTCAGACAAAAGTCAACTGCATTTTTTGGGTATACTTAAACCCGTTTTGGGTATATATAGCCATACCCATATAATAATGGTTTTTCTTTTTTATTATTAATATCTTACCAATTTTACTGTTCTAGATTATAACATATATAATTTCTTAATTTCAAGATTTTTGTTATTTATTCTTTTACTATTTTTAAAAAACTTTCGATTTACGTATTTTTATTTTTATTTTGAGATATAACCATACTATATATTTCTAAAAGTTATATCTAAGAATCTGATAAAAAAAATCTCTAACATTCTATTATTTTATTTACAATTACTAATATAATTTATAAAAATCATTTTACATCTTTTGTTACCACAGTATCTAAATTTAAATGAAAGATAAAATTTGGTTTATGATGACGCAGCAGAAATAGAAGAAGAATCAACGATAGATGGAACCCTAATTCAAGGGTAAGATGAAACCCTAATCTAAGGGTAACAAAGATTGAAATTTTCAGACATAAAAATATATTATTTCAAAAACTTAAAATAACTTAAGGCATTTGAGCCTTATATAATAGCTTCTCAAAACCCTGAATTATAATACAAGGAAATAAAATAAAATCAAATCAAATCAAATAAAATCAAATCTTAATATAATTAGATTTCATTTAGATACATAAGATATTTGAATAAAATAAAATTAAATTAAAAGGCTTTTGTTTGGACTTTCTGTGCTACATCAGTTTAAAATATGTATAATAAAAAACAAATCTAAAAAAATATAACATAACCATATATTTTAATTTTTTTGTATTAAAATTGCAAAAGTTTTAATTTACATCCAATGACTAAGATTAAATATCATTTTAACGAACTAAAAACCAATTATCTAAATTTTTTAAAAAATGTAGCTGCCAATTTTTAATCAGTAATTATAATAAGTAGTAACATAATGAATAATTTTATCGATAGCAAATTGTACATAATCGTGATTGGTAACAGAGTTTGACTCGTGGTTGCTCTCAACCTCTTTGGTCAAGAGCACATTATTATCTGTGATTCTCGTATGGAGAGTAAACGTAAGGTGTTCGATGTCATTCGGGATGATCTTTAGAATTGGTCGACTCGTTTAAGATCTACCGATGCTAAAAACCATCGAATTTTCCATGAGATTAACCATTTTATCCTCTTCATTCTTCCTCCTAACATTCGACGACGTCTACTACTGGATTGCCAAGAGATGAATTACCAAGTTCATTATCCAAAATATTTACAATGACATTCATACGTTCATCTCCCGCATCGGGTGGGCATGGCTATTTTAGCATAAATTTAATATTCATCGCCATTCCTAGATCTTTTGGCTTGTCATTTAAAGAAAACTATACAGCCGGTATAAACTTATGAGTTGGGCTTTTAACACCCACGAACTGTGTCTCATGCAATTTCATCTCGGAAACCATTAATCATATCTTTTTTTACTGTAGTTACACTTACTGCGTATGGGGTCGTACGTTATCTTTGTGTATAATAAAGGTATTATTTTTATCACAAACTTGTTGGGACAACAACACACTTTTAAACTTCCTGTCTCAAGAAAGAGTTAAACACATCAACTGTTTCAAACTCATTCATGATCAGGAAGATAAAATTGTGTGGGAGCTTAATGATAATAATTTTAACACTAAGCTAACCTGGGAGAGTATAAGGATGAAAAACAACAAATCTTCGTTCTTTAAAAAAAATTGGAATCATTTTATTCCAATAAATTTCTCTTTCTTATGTTGGAAACTCATTAAAAAAAAATTCCCCAATAGACAACATTCTTTCCAAAAGGCAAATTATTATTGTCTCCAAGTGCCAGTTCTGTTGCAGTTGTGAAGAGAAAAATCATCTCTTTGTCAACTGCAACTTTGTCTGGCATATTTGGAATTACTTTGGGTGTCTGTTCAAGATTCCCCTAGACGTTTTATGACCCTCACTCACATCCTTCACTATTGGTTCTGGTTTTTTAACAGCAAGTTCCATGTTAACCAACTTGTCCCACAAGTAATTTGTTGGACAATTTGGTATAACAGAAACTGCTACAAGTTCAATAACACTCATGATGACTTCAAGAGTGCTATTGACAGAATAACCATAATCATTCTGGGTATCGACTCTGGTAATACATTACAAACTAAACGTTGGTCACAGGCGATTGACGCATGTTCAGCTTTGGGATGTAACACCATAAACAACAGAAAAAGAAAGCCGGTTTACCTAAAGTGGCTGGCTCCGAATCCGGGAAGACTCAAAATCAACATCGACGGTGCGAGCAGCTCTTCTGGAGAGGCTAGTGGAGGTATTTTGGTCATAAACGAACATGGAGATATCGTCACTGGTTCAGGTCGTCTCTTTGGTAAGATGGACCCCTTCCAAGCTGAATGCAGAGCTCTTATCGAGGGGCTCATTCTATGCAGAAGAAACCATTGGCAAAATGTTGATGTAGAGTCAAATTGCATGACACTAATCAACATTCTTGCCTCCGGTATTGCTGCCCCTCTCCATGAACCCATGATAGCTATATGTCGAAGCCTAATTTACCCCAGCATGAGCCTCCGCCATATTTCCAGAAATCAAAACGCGGCGGCTGATTGGATTGCGAAGTGGGTCATATCGGATGGCCATGATCACACCTTCAAAGGCTTCAATGCACCGATTCCACTACTGGCAATCACAACACTTGAGAGCCTGAGAATCGGGTACATTGATCCCGGTTAGAATAATGTTGATTCGATTCTTCTCCGTGACTAAGTCTGATCTCTTTCTTGGTCTAATTTGGGTTGATTTCACTTCCTTTAGTGTTTTGGCGTCGAAAGCCAGAAAGCCTCGAGTGTCAAGACTTAGGGATTTCAATTAGGGTTTAGTTCTCTGATTTGGGAATAGCCTCATTTATATGTTTATTAGGCTTTGGTCCTTGTATTTCTTATAAGTTCTCAATTTAAGACTTATTCTTGTAAAACTTTCAATTTAGTAATAAATCCTTATTTGCTTAAAAAAATTAAATAGTATAAGAAATTTAAAAGATATTACCTTAAATTTTAAGAAACACTATTTTATATATTTAAAAATTAAAAATAAAATCCCTTCTAAAATATGAAAAAACTATTATATATATTTAAAAATATAAAACAAAAACACTTCTAAAACATAAAATTCATAAAATATACTATTACTTAACTATTATAATAAAATTATAAAAAAAAATACTAGATTTTGTTTTTCAAATTCCATAATACTAATAATGACAGATTATTACTTTTAAACAATCCCACAATCACTTTATATTTTAAAAATATATTTTATGAAGATTATTTAATTATTTTTAAGTCTATTTTATTTGGAATTTTTAAATACAATTGAAAAAACAATTTTTGAATTATTTTTAAAATTATTTTTATCTATTATTTTAAAATAAATATTAAAAACAGTTTTTTAATGAATCAGTTTTAATTTAAACCGTTCAAAAATCAGTTTGGAACAAAATATGACATCCATAAAAAAAATGCTGAAAAAGAAAAATTGTCTTTACTGATTTTAATTTTTTTTAAACTTGAAATAAAATATCAATATAAAATTAATATTTTTATTATTATTACAAATTCGATTTTATAAAACTCAAGTTTAACTAATAATATATTGATTATTTTTTAATTTTATTTTTTAATTCTTTTGAAAGATTATTGCAAAGTAAATTTAAGAAAATCCTGAAGTATAGCAGTGTTTTCCCCTTCTAGGGAGAAATAATGGGAACTTCAACCAGAAAGAATATCGTAAATGTAAAAGGATAGTGAGAGGAGTTCTTAGAGAAGTGTAGCTACCAACCCAATTTTTATCTCATCTCAATCATTCCAAGTAACCAATGACAGCGTCAACCACCTCTTGAGTCGAGCTGGTTCCACCAAGATCTTTAGTTCTATACTTGCCCTCCGCAATAACACGCTTGACCGCAGTCTCGAGTCGGTCAGCAAATGAAGGAAACTGGAGATGCCTCAACATCATGGCTGATGAAAGAAGCAAGGCCACTGGATACGCTGTTTTCAGCTCCACCATTTTTTCCTTTCCTACATTTCCTGCTGAAGCACCTTGCTCGAATATTGCATGATCAGCCCCGACGTTGCCTCCGGGCATGACACCAGTGCCTCCAGCAATACCAGCGGCTGTATTGGCAACCAGATTACCATAAAGATTTGGGGTCACCATGACGTGGAACTGCTCTGGCTTTGAAACAAGTTGCATGCAACAGTTGTGGACGATGATCTCATTGTACTTGATGCTAGGATATCTCTTGGCAATTTCTTGGCAAAATTCTAGAAACAACCCATCAGCGAGTTTCATGATGTTTGCTTTGTGCACAGCTGTGACAGTCTTTCTGTTGTTCAAGTATGCATACTCAAATGCATATTTAGCAATACGTTCTGAACAGAACTTTGTGATCACCTTACGGCTCTCAATAACCCCAGGAACAACTTCGTGCTCTAGTCCGGCGTACTCCCCTTCGGTGTTTTCCCTAATCACAACGATATCAACGTTCTCATGACGCGTAGGCAGCCCAGGCAAATTGAAGCAATTGACTAACGACGCGTAGAGATCAAGCTCTTTCCTCAGCTGGACATTGAGCGAGCTGACTCCACCATCGACGGGAGTCTTGAGCCCTCCTTTGATGCAGACTTTGTTGGTCTTGATCGAATCGATAACCGCCGGAGGGACACGTTTCATGTCGCCGTGAACGTCAAACTTCTCGAAGAACACAGGAGCGTGCATCGCTTCCATCACCTGCTCGACGGCGTTGGTAACCAGCGGTCCGATCCCGTCGCCGGGAATCATCGTGACCTTACGAGGAGTTCCGTCGCCGGGACGGGGCATGTAGGTTATGTTGCGGGATTGGGATCCAGCTCGGGTTGAGGTTAGGTTTTTTAGCAGAGAGAGTGATCGGCGAGACATCGTTGACGGTTTTTCGCTGATCGGTTTACGATCTTTTGGTGTTTTGTCTCTCCATATATATTGATTATTAATTAAATTAAAGTATAGTATTTATTCATAACAAAAATTAAATAAACATTAAACCAAAGGATAGTTACGTCCTTAACAAAAAAGATAAGTTTACGATTAATATCCCTCTCAAAGATAGCCTAATCATTGGGCAAAAATAGGTAATTCCTGACTTGTAAACCTCTTAAATGTATTCCGCTCTTTTAAAATATTTTAAAAGACTCAATTAATAAATAGTTGAATAATTAAAATAATTAAAAATTTAATCAATAAATATAAAAATTATCATGCATAATTGTATGAATAGCAGGTTAAATTTGAAATTTGCAAAAACTATGAAGTATTTTTTGATTTTATGTAAATGAACAACAGATGAAATTTAAATCTAACTATAATTAATTTATATATATATATATATATATATATATTAACAATAAATACAGTGACCATAGCTATAGAAGAATTTTGATAAAATAATATTTGTTTATACTGTAATTTTCGAATATGTCCTGAAACGAACTTTTGGATATATTTCAGGTTTTTTATATAATATAATATATAAAAGCCAAAATTCAAAATAGATTAGAAATAAAATCCAAAACTAATATTAAAAAGAAAATTGATAACGTATTATGTATGGACTCATTGAGAGATTATCATCCTAATATTATAGAATATGGATAATATTAGAGTGGGGATAATATTGGAATGATGGTGATTATTTTTTTCGTACAAATTTTTGTATTGGATTTACTCTTATTTTAATTTTAAATAAAATCATTTTTGTAAATGATGTTTAATAAACTCAATAATAAATATAATTATTTTAACTAAAATTAAATTAGTTTCAAAAAAAAAGTTATAACAAGTGTTTTATTTAAATCTGTGTTTATCTTATTATTAAGGCGATCATTATATAGGATATAAAATGATCACCACGAACATTCCGAAAATACTTATCAAATATTAAAATAAATATTAATAAACTTACAAGAAAAATCAACAATAACTAGAATTTAAATAATCCATACTTTTGATTTCATTTCAAATCCAATTTTGATTATACATTAATGCTTTCATAATTTTATAAGCAAGTTTGCTATGGTATGGGCTAAGTAGCCGACCGCTAGTGCTAAAAGCACATTATGAAGCAACTATTGACACCGGAATCGCTAGAACATCTCTTATTATTTTTTTAAAGTAGGAGGTTTCATACTATTTACTTTCCATCAATATAAAACATCAAAATCATCGGATGTAAGTAATACATCATCCTCTAAATAAATGTCGAATTTCAACTTGTTCTAAGTATCCATACTCTTGAAACACAGACAATAAAGAGCTTGTTGTAATCATCGGATGTAAGTCATAACCTTTTTAAAAAAAAAAATTTAATACGAACAAATCAATTTTTTCAATATAACCATAAAAAATATATAATTATTTTTATAAAATAGTACTATTAAAAATATAATATTTACGGACCATAATTGTTAAAATGATAATGTTCATTAATTAAAAATCATATCAAGAAATATCAGTTTCACTAACCATAATTTTTAAACTAATATATATTTATAAATTAAAAATCATCACATGAATAAAAAACAATTATGTTTGAAATAATAATATTCGTACTTTAACAAATGAAAGTTGAAATTAAAATTTAAAATAATTATAACCAACAAAAACAAACAAATTTTCAATTTTAGAGGGCTAACTTAGATTTGACTTTTTAAGGTTTTGCAGCATACACTTATAAAACGTAATGCGGCCTTATAAAACTATCTTTAATAACAAAACGAATGAGACCCCTTCCATTATGGCTTAAGCAATGGAAACTACAGCTCCAAAATAACTATTTATATCTTACGCATAAGTTAACAATTACAATGAAAGAACAAATGGATGGAGCCAGCGGGAGATCAAATGTCAAGAAGGGCATTTCTTCATACCAAATATAGAGCTTTTTGAAAATTAGGACCAAATTGGGAATAAGACATATTAACCACAAATGTCAAAATAAAGACTTATAAGTTGTTATATGCAGATAGATGACCTATGTTACACTCATGGAACGTGAAGCATTAGTAACTCTACACAATAGGGAATGTAGTACCTAACGAAAGATAAGATTTTTTATAATTATAAATTGTCTTCAACATATGCATCGGTAGGATGAGAATCAATATTGGTAAGTATGTATCATAGGTTGGTCTCTACCTATACAGGGTACAATGATGTCGTACCATCTTTTTGGCCGAACCGGTACGTAGCACTTCGCAATGTGGGATCAGTGGTACTGGACTCCCATGCAGTCTAAATAGATGTTTCCCAATTATAAAACGTGTTTTCACGTTGGACTCTGGTACTACATGTCAAAATATTTTTAAGTGCACCATGTACTTGTTGAATATGACCCAATTTTCAAGTGGCGCGGAGAGGGTAGTAAGCTTCGACGATGTCAAAAGACTTCAATGGAGTCTATATCGAAGATACTTTACAGAACTGTCTAACTTCACCTAAATGTGTATATGGAAAGAACCGGGTCTATAAAGATACAACAAATTTATGAAATATAGCTACCAAACTTAAGGTTGAAAATAAATATGAAAAATAAAAACAAACATAACTATATTGAAATAGAGAAAAATAGAGTTATAAATATATACGACGAATAAAACTTATGTTTTGGTGGGTGAATATAGCTATAACATCACGAATATTGTATCGATTCCGTTAGCTTTGTAGAGAAGGAAGAGGTCGTATCTCCACATACTTGGCTGAGTGATATTATATGGCATGTTGTGCGTAGGGGAAAGCAACGGGAAATGATCATAAATCTAGGTCTCTAACAATATGAGGGAACCAAAAAAGCCCGATGTGGCATGTAAATAACCCTTACCAAGCTGGAAATATAACTGCACAAATTTCACCCGCCTCAGTTATACCTAGCCGAACTGTTATAGTCCTCGATAATAGTCGCGATTAATATTACTACCTGACTTGTTTTCTAGAATTAGACAGCCAAACATATGTAGCAAATACCCCATAGTAGCTAGTGTAACCATAACATCATTGATTGCAGCATCGTAATACTGTGGTTGATTAAAAGTGTTTTTCAACCATGCAAGACAAACGTGTCGTTTACCACCACCATAATTTTCACCAAGTTCCATTTTGAGGGCTTCTCTCGATACACCAAGTAATCAAGCATACGTTGCATTTCTTTTACCAAGACTACAAAATTTAACAACATCGAAGTTAAGACCGATTACAAAGATACCAGTGATGAGGTGTACATCTTGTAGTGTCACCATCATCTCATCAAAAGAGCAGTGGAACGTATTTCTTTTTAGATGTCACCGCCTAAAAATTCCTCAATTAAGTGAACGTTGGTAGCCCAATGCACGAAACAATAAAAAAAAGACCAAAACATGTCTTTATTACTTCATCTCTAATCTAATTTTGATCCCTGAGATCCCATATACGATGTGTTTGGTACATCTCCTAGCCTCGTGGATGTATTCTATATTACAAAATATAAAAACAAAAATAGGTATAAAAAATATATGTATTAATGTTTTTTTGGAACAAGTTGAAGTTTAAAATTTCTAAAATATAACACTAAAAATGTCTCGAGTAAGTGAATATTGGTAGCCTAATGCACGAAACAATAAAAAAAAGACAAAAACACATCTATGTTACTTCATCTCTAATCTGATTTTGATCCCTGAGATCCCACATGCGATAGGTTTGGTACATCTCCTAGCCTCGTGGATGTACTCTAGCCTACAAAATATAAAAAACAAAAAATAGGTATTAAAAATATGTATTGATTGTTTCTTTGGAATAGGTTCAAGATTAAAATTTCTAGAACATAACACTAAATAAAAAAGACAAAAAAAATCACATATTTACATAACTACTAACTATTGGCATCTCCAAATATTCATCATTTCTATACTTATATTTAAACCAAAAGTCTTTGCAGGGATCTGGTTATTCTTTGCACGTTTGATGCGCGATTTTGTAAAAACTAAAGTGGCTGCCTTCGAAACCTAACTCTTACAATACTTGACCGTTTCTAACAAATAGACAGTTAAGTCGAAGATATACAACTAATTTAAACAACGAAACTAACTATAAAAAGAACTCTACAAATTGGAAAAAAACAATATTTTTAAACTGAAATTTGAAACTCAAATATCTGAACATGTATAGCTTAAAATTGAAATACAAATTACATCTTACGTGAACTAATACGTACCTTAAAATAGATTTAGAAATGTCAAAGATTTAAAATGTTTTAGGGTTTCAGATTCGAAAAATATAAGTTAATGATAAAAATAACTAGTTATATAAAAAAATTGTAACTAATGGATCGAGATCTACCAAAACAATGTCCAGATCTAGTTTGATCCGGATATATTTGAACAATAGTAAGATATTGTCCGCTTTGAACCATAAGGTCCGCACGAATTTTATTTTTGGTACACTCATAAAACGCCTATTGCTAGTTAAGGTGAGTTGATACTTATATACACTCTATTATTTTCAGTTCCATTAATGTAGAGCTCTGAACCAAATATGGGACAAAGTTTACTCTTCAACAAAAATTGTATAATTTTACGATTTTTTTTAAAATAAAATTTTAAATTATATCTTTGATCAATTTGGATCTTTTAATTAGTCGATTAAAAAGAAGTGGGAAACAAACTATTTTTTCAGTGACAAAAAATCAAATATTGTTCTAACTAAAAGACAAATTTCGCTTGTTTCCAAAAAAATTGTATTCATTGTGATTCATTTTTTTGTTTGGGTTATAGATAATGCTAATAAATTCACAAACCAGCTCAAACTGAATCAATTTTGTATAATATTACATTAACAATTCTGCAACTATATAGAAAAACGAAACTGTAACATAAAGACCTTTTTTCCATTAAGCCGCTTCAATGTGTATTTTTAATGTTTAATTTGAAAAATCCATTCTTTTTAACCATAAACCAAAACATTCATAATATATTAAACCTACACCTAAACAACTCTTATAAACCATGCAACATTTCTAAAATCTTTTAAATAAGAGAGATGACCCATGAAGACAATTCCCATGTGTTGGTTTCCCGTAGTAACAAATCACAAGCAATCTCCTGAAGAATACAGTTGCTATAATATAGTTTTTGAACTAAAAGTTAATCTCACCTAATACTCTCAAAGAAAGTTATCATCAGTAAAAATTAATCACCAACGAGTGAAAATGATCACAGTAAGCTTCTACTTCAGGCCGAGCTGCTTCGGAACTCAAATTGCTCAAATAAAAACTCTCTTAACTCAACTCGTTTTTAAAAGTAATTCATAATTTGCAGAAGACTTGTATATCAAAACGATCTATCAAACGTTAAAAAAACTTTTTGCATTCCCTAAACCTTAAGTTTTTATTGCCTACACTTTGTAGTGCCAAAGAGACCATTCCTAACAACATATTAAACTGGACAAGATAGCCTATCATTCTTGGCAGTATCTCTTATTACCACCTACCAGTTCATGAGCTGACCTTGCGAAAGAATCAACAGAAATAATAGTATTTTAGTAAAACAGTTTTACAGGTGAGATTCACTCTTTTTCAAAACATTTTCTGGAAAAGCTCTCCTGTTTTAACAACCAAAAGATTCAGTACCTCCCGTATTTTATGCAAAAATGAAAACATAAACATTTTTATAGACAATAAAAATCCATTAATTCTTCTCGTCAGTTAGTACTTTTCATGAGAGAATATATAAGAGCGAACGGAGCATCACCTCGAGGTGTTGTTCAGTCTAAAACTTGGCAGAGTTATCGTATGGTAGTTGTACCCAACACCAAGATGCTGAAACACCTGGCCATCATCTGCAAATCAAACACGATCAAATCCAAATTGTGCGATGGAAAGGAACAAGCAAAACTCTTATAAAGAAACGGATCACGAAGTTAAAAACCCTAATATTAGAGCCATTCGTAAACCAAAATGCACTTTCCATGAGGTAGTCCCATAAAACATCTATTTGGCTTATATAGAGACTAGCCGCATATAAAATCACTAAATCCACGGTGATTACATCAAGGAGTGCTAACTGCTTGTACTCACTCGGTGTGGACAAACATTCGACTGTAAAGCTCTCTTGTTCAGCACATCAACAACTTCAACATATCAGACAGATAAGGGATAGCGACCGTCAATCCTGTGACAAATTTTGTAAATTGCCTCTTTGTTAAGTTCTCTTCGATATATAAAAATAAGTATAATAGACAAGCCTCGGAGAGGTAAGGATTCAATAGGACACAAGAAACACCATCTGGACGAATTTATACTTAGATAATTTATACTTCTCTTCACAGACATAACCAAAGTAACCCGAACGATCGAAACAGATACAGCTCTATATTGACCATCATGGTTGGACAAACACAAAACAACAACAGACAACTCTTGATTAGACAGTAATGAGCACAACTGTTTAATGACAAAATTGACACATTTGAATCATCATTTGCCGCAATTTCTCTTCAATGCATATGCTTGCTCAAGCTTTCGCTTTTAAGAAGACTGATATTTCGGATTAAAGGGGGGGTAAGCAGATCTTCTCAAGTCTCGCATAAAGAAAGGATGTCTCAGTGCTTCTCTTGCTTTAAGCCGATCTGCCGGGTCGTATTGGAGAAGCCCTTGCAGTAGATCTATTAAATCGCCAGCAGAATGATCCACATGTTGCATTATTAGATTCTGCAACAGATTCATGAGAAGAAAGCTCACACCATAACTATCATGTTTTGGAAAGATTTAGAAGTCCAGGTTAAGACAATTTTCCTACTATTTGTCCCTCTATGACAGATATATATACATGTTCTACATCTGAAGCTGAAGTAAAACAAATGGTTGTGGAACACTACGCAGTCCTAGCACTTTACATTAGAGCATTTCAGTTTCAAAAAATATAGTAACGATATGAAACGCAGAAGTAAATAAAGAAATCTTAAACTTTCCTCAACCTTAACTGATCCAAGTTTCTTTGGGATATACAGAAGTATTTTTAAAGTACCCTCTCCTTCATATGTTCCCAGTAACAAAACATGCAAAAAAGATTAGCCCTGTAATGCTGTTCTTTTATACACATATTGAGAGAACCAAATAGACCCTAAAAGTGTGAAAGTCATTGCACTACCCAAAAAAAAGAAATAGGTTTACAGAAGTACAGTGAAAGTAGAGGCTTTTTATAAAACATTACCGGCAGACGAGGCAATTTCCAGACTGCTTTCAAGCTGTCTCTTGAAACTGCACCATCAGGCCAATCTAATCGTGGTCCTTTCCTGAAGTATTTCACGGCTCTACGGCTGTAACAAATGTCAGGTAAACTAGGAGTTAATCCTTACAAAGATACTGACCAAATCTACAGAGAGGAACGATTTGACTCTTCTTACTCGGCCCTTAGCGCCATATGTTGTGGGAGTGGCCCCAGAAGCCTTTCCATCATGGCAAGATGCTCCAGGTTTTCATGTGTTTGAAACAGTGCCTCACCCTGCAAAAAGACCACATACAGAGAAATAAACTCATAAACCACACTACCATAGAGGAAGGTGGCAAAACCCAGTCTATACTAACTATAATAAGCAAATTAGTCTATTGAAGGAAACATAATTCAGTAAAAGCAAGAGCTAATGTCACTTAGAAGAGAGTTAGAATTCTAAAGCTTTTGCTCAAGCCTGGTCAGAGTTATAGTCCTAGTTGCCACATTGTGTAGCCATTTTATATACTTCTGCAGCGCTACCGTGTATCGGAAGATATAGTAAGATAAGGGCACCCACTTAAATGTCATAATATCATTTATATAAATAATATATGAAAAGATAGATACAACCACATAACTTAATCTATTAAGCATAAAACAGAAAACTAAATCACGAAGTCATCAATATTGTCAAAGAACACGTAACGAGAAAAGGTATCAGATTCTGATGAATATTTAGGATTTGAAGTAGAAAGGAAACAGAGGTCCTAAAAATAAAGGAATATTGGTCGCGGATAGCTTTTCTGACATAAGGAAATTATAATTTAGCAAAATAAATTACTGTTTTGAAATTATATAGGTGGCTTTTATTATTGTATATTCTAAAACCCTAAAAACAATGGAAGCATCATATCTTTTAATATAAAAAATAACTTTTTTTGGGATATCAACAAACTTTATAAACACGGGAAATCTGTGTTAGGAAATGCAAAACGAAAACAGCTTTAACACATGCTCTGTATCGCACGATAACAGAGACTCAGCTGTATATACAAAGATAGGTATCAATGGCATCTGAATTTTGTCAACTGTGGTTAAAATAGCCAAATGTATCATATGGTGGTGAAGCTTTGAGCTAATCAAGATCAAGAGGCTTGAAATACAGTTACATACCGAGCAGAGTTCAGCAAGTATACAACCCACACTCCACAAATCACAAGGATAATTCCATCCAAGGCCTGAGGTAAAAGCAGAGAACGTTTGAGTAATAATACAATATTCAGAAAGGGGTGACTAAAGAAGTATATGAGTAATAAAATATTACCTAGTATGACCTCTGGCGCCCGGTAATGTCTTGTCGACACAACATAAGAGTGATCTTGATTTTCAAATGTTGTACTACCAAAATCAATGAGCTTAATGGCACTTGACTTTGGAAGATTTTTAAAGTAAGAGCCTTCTTTTCTTGGCCGTGATAGAAACTGGATTGCCAAAATAGTGGAAGGATAAAACAGATATCCAAGAAATTCATATAGTCATACTTGAGTGCTCCAAAAAAGACACTAACAAAATTGAAAAAACACCCTCAAACTATAGAGTTTATACCTAAATAAATTTACCTTATGATCTGGTGCTTTAACATAATCAGAAGATACAAGAAGAATGTTCTCTGGCTTTAAATCGGTATGAATTAGCCGCAAATCATGCATAACTGTGAGCAGAGAATATTGAAAACAGATCAGTCAACAACTAGAAACATCATATTATGATTAGTACGATTATTGATACTTAGGGCACCCAGTCAGTAAATAAAATTATGAAGAAAAGTGAGCAAAACCAAAAACCAATTGGGGTTGGATGCACAGATAACAGTATATTATTACCGAACAAAAACAACAGTTTATAGTCATGAAGCATCAACAAGATAATATAACGATGAATAAGTGCAAGATTAGCCACACACATGCTACAGAGTCCAAAAGTTGTCGGCCAATCTCCCGAACAAGGTCAATGGGAAATGAACGGTAGCTGTTTTTGCGAAGAAAATCGTATAAGCTTGGCCCAAGCTTCTCAAATACCTGCTTTCACCATTACATGTATACCAAAAGCTTTTATCTCATAAAATAGTGGGGGTGTGAAGATATATTTTATGCCATTTTAAAACAATGAATCATAAATACCAACAGTACTTACAATACATATATGATTACGATAGTCAAACCAATTCCGAATTTGTACACAACTGCGAAAAATGAAAGAAGATGTACTAAAATCATTCATCACGATCTCAACGGGAAAAGCCAAGAAGAATGCAAAAGTCTTACCGAGAACCACCAACGTCACTTCTGGCAAGCCTTTGGAGGACATCAATCTCTATCATGGCAGCCGCACGATATTTATTTATGGACCGAACTATTTTAATAGCCACGCTCTCTTTATTTTCATTGTCAAAACATTCTAACACCTGGCCAAATGTCCCTGCAGGAATGAACTATAATAAGAAATTGGGTTGCGAGAAGTTAATTTTTCTCTTATGACTACGGTTTTAGGCACAAGGACCCTTACCATAACAGGACAGGACAGATGGATAGATTATAATACCTTGCATATGTAAGCAGATCTTTATACACATGTCTATATACGTCGATTATATATATACTTAAGAGGGAGTAGGGCTCAAATATGGGTCGCCTAATAAAGAATCAGGCTCAAATATGGGCCGCCTAATAAAGAATCAAGCTCAAATATGGTCCGCCTAATAAAGAAGCAGGTCACACCAGGCTAGAGGTTATTGAATCTATCTTACACTAGGTTTTCGACAATTTTCAATTCCCTGGACAGATAAAACAAGGGGAACTACTTACCGTGTTCTTTTAACGGATTTAATGTCCTTGGTTATAAAAAACCCATGAATTCTTTTGTATAGCAATTAAATGCATGAGTAACTCATGAAGGGACGTAACTTCTTTATTTTAGTAAGCCGGAAATTCAAACCCATCAAAAGAACATGGGGAAGTAATACGCCTCGTTTTATTTACCCAGTGAATATAAATCTGCCAGAAGAACAAGCACCTAGTGTAGCATTGATTGGATTGAATGATCCATACAAATTCAAGGACTCAACAAAACATAAACTAGATCATAATGTATAGGGAAGCAACCTGACTAGAATCTTCCATATAGTAATTCTCTTTTTCGCTCAACTCGGACTAAAACCAAAAAAGACAATTTGGCTGGAAACTCAAAACAAAAAAGCAGACAGCATACTAGCATAGCAGTTACAAATTCATAAAATAACTAACCTTCTCCCATTTTGCTGAGAATCCTATCTGCATGTACACGAGAAAAGAAATAAATGAACCCACGCATGTCTCAGCAAATAAAGATACAGGAGTTATCATACTTATGTTCCTAAAATCCAAGGAATCTAAAAATCCATACATCTTGGAGTCAAGTTTTCACCAATGACGAACACGTAGCGTCCATCTTTGTCATCCGGTCTCCAAGGAGGAGAGCCGTAGGGAGGAACTCCCCTGTAAAACATGTTTGGATAAGGATAATTTGCAAAGGATCCATTTCCGAATTCCTGCCCCAAATAGATTGGAGGCTGAAGGACCTGCAAAGCAACAATCCACACACACAAACAAAGAGAAATCAAGTGATCAACTCTCTGAATCAGCAAACTCTCAAAATGAACACTGTGTATCACTAGAACATAAAGACTAAAGCTAGCTTATGACTATCGATCGACGGCATCGGGGATTTTGAAGCTTTCATTTCATCAGTACTTAGATTCTGAGTAACTAACTTGCTATTCGATTGCATCTTTGTATATATAATAGAGAGAGAGGGGGGATCAAAAACCTTAAGAGGAGGAACGACGTCCCATGTCAATCTAGGTCTCTTCCTGGGCCGGTTATCGACCTCCCTGCGAGAGAATTCAATCATCCTTTGCGTCTCAATATGCATTGTACATCGAATACTGGCTTTGAGGTTTAATCCGAAAAGAAGAATCACAGAAAGAAACAAAAAGCAAATTCAAATAACGATCGAAGCCGACGAAATGAGATGGAGAAATTGAAACCCTAGAAAACAGTTTTGGAGAGGATCTTTCTACCATATGACTCAAAAGCTTAGAGGAGGAGTGTCTATCCCCAAAAGAAAAGAGACTACAAACTTTGGGTTTGAGTTTGAATTGACACGTTAGTGCCGTGGCTTTTTTCTTAACCATGGTTAAGGAATCTGTCGGGATGGGCTTTTAGCTTGTGTATAGTATACATCGAAAACGAGATACACTCAGGCCCATTTAAAGTCCATTTGCCAATAGTGCCAAAAATATTAAACTTGGTGACTAAAAGAAAGGCTTAAATCGTTCTTTGGTCCTTGGACTATCACGTTTTCTGCCATTTATCTCTCGACAAAAAAATCACGGGTGAGGATCTCTCGATTATCAAAAATCTATAATTTCAGTTTCTGTGCATGGTTTTTGTCCTGGTGCTGCCACGTGTCGTCATAGTCGCCATAGTTAAATGGTTTTTGTTTCATAGATAGTTCTTCGACTTTTAATTCCATTTTTACCCTTTTAATTTAATAATTTTTAATAATTTTTTATTTTTTATTCTTTTATTTTTCCTAAAACAAAGTATGGCAAAATTTGCGATACTCTGTTTTTATGTTCTTACCTCCTAGGTGCAACTTTTTTTTCTTTCTCCCTTCATGTTTCTTTCTGGCCTCTTCTACTTTTTGTTCTTTTTTGCTTGGGGACATTAGATCTTCGGTCAAATCAAGTATTATCCTTTCCTTTTCTTTTATTTTAACATCTGCTGAAATATAGCCAAATTTTAACCTCTTTCGATATATGTTAGTGATATGGGTGAATTTGTAATTTTTTTGTGTGCACTTTCATTGCTCAAGTCATCTTTTTATAGATATTTAAGTATTATATCTAAATTTTGTCCATTCAACTTCGATACAATACGATCCTAGCATAAAAAAATCAATGACCTTCTTGGAATTGTATGAAGTATAATAGTATCTCTTTTGTTCTGCTGAAGAAATTAAATATATCTTGGATTATATATTCCAAGTCTAGCGCACTAGGTGTTTTTTCTTGGCTCTGAGTTCTCGTATCTTAACTTTTGAACAGCAGTTGCATCTATATATTATTTGTTTCTAATTGTTTGCCTTTGGTTTTGGTTTTTATTTAACGACATTATAAGTTGCATCTTATTTACTTGATAGTATACATGCGCAGCTGAAAGAGTACCCAGTTGAGGCATGCGAGTTACATCTCTTAGTCCTGGATCTTTCGAATAATTCATTATCAGGATTACCCCCAGAACTTGGTAAGGTTAGCTGATACTATGCTTATATCGGATACAGTTCTACGATATATGATTATGAGACTGTATGTAGCATAGGGAGACCTATCACATACTTCATGCTGTGTATCAGAATGGGCTAATGTAGTTGGGGCATCATTGATTGAAAATTTATCTAACTATTTTTCCCATTGTAGCATGAAAACGATGCTTATAGATTTTTTATTACCAAGTAAATAAAGTTCTATCATTTTGCGATAAAAAAGAGAGTATCAAACTGTGTAGGCAGCTTCAAAATTTTGATTACCAAGTAAATAAAGTTCTAACATTTTGCAGACTATTGCATCTTTATTTCTATTAACACGTCTTTGCTAGCTTAGGTTCTATTGGGCCTTCCATTTGGCTGTAATAAAAATAGTTGATATTGTCTTGCAGTGGAATCAAATTCCTCCTTCGAAATGAGTCCTAGAAAGAAACATGAAGGGTGAAAGAAAAAAAAAAGTATAAGAGGCTAGAAAGAAACATGAAGGGAGAAAGATAAAAAAAGTAGCAGCTCGGAGGTAAGAACAAAAAAACATGAGTATCGCAAATTTTGCGATACTCTGTTTTCAGAATAATAAAAGAATAAAAAAATAAAAAATTATTAAACAATTATTAAATTGAAAGGGTAAAAATGGAATTAAAAGTCGAGGGACTATCTATGAAACAAAAACCGTTTAACTATGGCGACACGTGGCAGCACAGGACAAAAACCACGCGCGGGGACTGAAATTATAGATTTTTTATAGTCGAGGGATCCTCACCAGTGATTTTTTTGTCGAGGGACTAAATGGCAGAAAACGTGATAGTCGAGGGACGAAGCAACGATTTAAGCCCTAAAAGAAACGTAGTTAATCCTTTTTTTATTCGAATAATTTTGTCGTTAAGCTTTTTTCAGTAAACTTTGTGGACAATTCCGTGATTATAGAGTAAAAATTCAAAATAAATGTTAGATATTTGTTGCGTCTATTTTCTTTTTCCTTTTTTATTAACAAAAACAGTTTCAATTTTTTATAAATCAAATAAAACAACCATGAAAATTAGCGTAAAATAAAAATAAAAAATTTGAAAAATTTGAAATAGCTTATTAAAAAGTATATTTTGGACAATAATGATTCGAAACAATAATGATTTTGAAAAAATATGGTAGTTTATAAATAATAAAGTTCTTTCAAGATATATATGCGTTGTTTTAAAACCAAATTGTCATATATTATTTCAAAAATCATTTTTGGAAAATTTCAAAAAAAATGTCATGTATGCGATGTTTCAAAACAAATGTCATGTATGCGATGTTTCAAAAAAAATGTTGTGTCTGCGATGTTTCAAAAAGTGTGTCATGTATGTGATATTTAATAAAATATGGTATAGTTGTGATATTTAACAAAATATGTAATGCTTACTTTCATGTTCCAGAAAAATTATCATTTTTGTGATGTTTCAAAATTATGTCCGACTTGCGATGTTTAATAAAATTTGCCATGCATGTGACGTTTTAACAAAAATTTCATGTGTGTGATGTTTCAACAAAACATGTTTGGCCACGTGGTTCATAAATTAAAAAGAAATGACATGCTATGTTGAAAATAGACTGAGAAAATTTATTCTACCATGCTTGTTCATCGATGAGAAAATCTATCATTCCAAGTTATTCATGAACTAAAAAGATATGTCATATCACGTTATTCATTGACTGAGAAAATATATATTGCAGAACTTATTGATATATGAGAAATTTGTCTTCTCATACTTGTTCATCAATGAAAAATATGTCATACCAATTTTGTCTGATAACTTTTAATTGCTCAAAATGAAGTACAAAGTTAACCTTATATAAACATGCATTCACATTAAGAACAATATAAAGTTAAACAAAAATGTGAAACTTTATAAATATAACTTTGGAAGGTATATATATTACAACATGTAATTTTATAAAACATAATATTTGTACTATAAGCAATAAATACAAAAAAAATATCTTCTGATGTCGTTGGTTGAAAAAATGAGGAAAAGATTTGATGACTAGTGGTTGCCTCTAGAGATGGCAATGGGTCGGGATGGGTGCGGGTATAGCTAAACCCGTAACCTATCCCATCTATATTTTTCCTAACCTATACCATAACTCGTATCCGGGTAATAAAATTTTCTCCTGAATTCGAACGTCGGATTCGGGTACCCACCATGGGTACCCATTGAAGTTATGATTTTTGCATAAATAAAGGAAAAAATACTTTTAATTTTTTTTTAAAAAATCAAATTCAATATTTAAATGTAAAGTGCTATTTTTAAATATATTGTATCTCATGTCTAATGTTAATTATCAAATACTTTGTTTTAAAGTTTGATATATTAATATTAAATAATATATTATTTTATATAATATTAATTTAACGGGTATCCATCGGGTATCACTGGTGGGTCGGGTTCAGGTTGGGTACCTGTGGAAAATCTATTAAACCCATAACTCATCTCAAACCGGACGGGTAGTAAATTTTCAAACCCACAATCCATCCGCATATATATTTTTTTAAAACCCATAACCCATTCCACCGGGTCGTCTCTGGTCGGGTACCCGCGGGTTCGGAAAAAATTGGTTGCCTCAAAGTTGGCTTAAATGAGTATTTATGATAACTAGTATCACCATAGTATCCACATGTAACAACTAATATTTTTTTTATTTACTTCAACTTCTTGAGCTTCTTATTTACAATCCAAAGTTTTCGAAAAAAATATTTTGTCTATGGAAAAATGGTAATCAACATTGTGGCTAGAGCAACAATAATCAATTTTTATGATATGAATTATTACCTTGAAAATAGAAATTAATTTGGTTATCATTAAAACATTAATTGTGAGTGTTAGATTAACTTGAAAACCAATTACTCCAACACTAAATCTGTGTAGGTGTTACTGCAACAATGTAGGAGTTAAATATTATTATCCATATTGTATGTTATCAGAGCTTGAGTTCTTTTCAATTAAAAAAATTACTTTGAAAATTATTCGCATTAGCTGCTAATCTATGTATCTCTTGTAGCGCTTTTACTATTTGTGCGAGGTGATTCAGATTTTTACTACTAAGTTTTAGAAATATATGATAACCTTTATTTTATATGAAACAAAACAATGATAATATTATACGATTGATTGTAAGGTTAAGTTGTATATTACAAAACAACATTTAGAAACACAATTTACGCATTGCTTCATAGAAAAAAATGTTTCTTAGATCAACACCTTCATTCAAAAATATAAAATATATGGTTGGTTTCCAATAAAAAAAAGCTCTTAAATTTAAGACAAGTATTAAAACAAAGATAACAAAAATGGTATTACGTTAAGATAAAAAAAAATGTTTGTAACAAAAACAATAGAAGGATAAAAAAGTATCGTGCCACGATAATTGGGATAGTAACATAATTGAAGCTTGATAATATCTCGATGAGTCCATACATTTCTTCTAGCGCTTTATTATTAATAGACATTTCACTTGTTGCATCTATCATTAGTTTGTTATTTTTTGTAGCTCATTGTAAAAGGTACGTACAATCATCCAAGTGAGGATATGATGGTAAAAATTTTTATTATTAATTTTTCGTGCTTTTCTTAAGAGTTATAAATATACTTGTTGTCCCACTACGAAACATGTTCTATTATTCACAAATTTCACTAATTGTGTTTGTAATAATTAATTAAATAAGAAACGTCGTGTTAATTGATCTCATGTGGTGATGGATCATGGTTGTAAAAACTGTAACCATACATTTGTTTTTCCCTTCATATTAAAAGGAAATAATCTCAGTCTGATAGCATCTGGTGGGACTCCGTTACATTCTCATTATCAGATACTTCAAACTTCAATATTTTATTTAATTATTTTATTACTCGAGTTTTTTTCTATTTTATTTAAGTCTTTGGTTTTTTACTTAAAAAAAAAACTTAATCACTTTGTTAGAGTCGTTCTTTTTATATTTAAATATTCTCTCAAATACATAGAAAACTCGAAATTTAACACAATGATAGTATTTATTCTATTTATTAATTAAGTAAGCTACTAAATTAGTGTATATATATATATATATGAAAGATAAATATCAATTTATCATTCACCAAGATATATCTTATCGAGAGGACACTCCAACAAAATAAAAACATATAATTATAGGATAAAGATAAGATCTTGTTTCTATATATGAGTCACCAAAACACTATATTATCAAGGTTTAACTAGACTTTTCTCCAAATGTTTAGGTTCAAAGTAATATGTTTTTGTACTTGAAGAAATCCACAAAGGAGTAAGAGAGGCCCACTATGGGTATAAAACCCTCCATTAAGTTATATTGCATATTACTAACCAACAGTTCATACAAACATTATAATGTTTATACAACATTATTATGATTTTTGTGAGTGGGTTGCCAACTTTGTTCAAGTTCCAACGGTATCCATGAATTCTATTTATAAAGTGGCGCCCTTCAATATGGCGCATCTGGATATTTTGGTACCTTTTCCAAAAGCTTCAAGAGGTTCAAAATATCTATTGGTTTAAGAGGTCCACTACTTCTCTAAGTGGGTTGAAGTAAAATCATTAACAGGATTATGAGTCAAAAAGCTCACCCACTTCTGTATAATCAATATATTACACATGTATAAACTTTATAAAGTAATAATAAAGATAATACACTGTAGTTCCAAAATAAATAAGTTTCTTTAGTTTGCAGAAGAAAAAGAAATTCAAATAACATTTATATCACCCTTCCCTCCCCAAGCTAACAAGCATGTTGAAAAAACTAACCAGATCATAATATAATGGTTACATTGAATTTTGAGAGTTTTGAAGAGTAGTGGCATTATACATTTAAAAAATTATTGTGGTCATACAAAACTAATTTTAAGAACACAATTGGGGAGATCCATTTCACTATGATTTAAGGATTTTAAGTTGTAGTTCTTAAATAAACATTCATGTCTTATATATGAATTACCAACTAAAATAAAATAAACATCGGAGCGAGTTGCGAGACATAACTTGAACTGATTGAAAGACATAAATAAAAATTCGTATATGCATGAAATATTATAGAGATAATGTGCAATATGTATGATTATAAGGTTTGTTTTTTGAAAATTTCAAGCAAGATATCAAATACTAAGTAGGGTTTTCTTTCATACCAAATAAAAGCTCTTGGAAAATTAGGGCCGAATTGGGAACAAACCTACACATTAACCACGAAGGTCAAATTAAAGATTTATAAGTTGTTGAATGCAGAAAAATGACATATACCACACTCATAAAACATGCCCATTATAAGGTTTACACAATATGAAATGTAGTACATGATGAAAGATAAATTTTATTATAAGTTTTTTTCAGTAAACTTTGTGGACAATTCCGTGATTATTTAGAGAAATAATTCAAAATAAATGTTAGATATGTTTGAAGTCTATTTTCTTTTTCTTTTTTTATTAACAAGACAATTTCAATTTTTTATAAATCAAATAAAACAAACAATCAATATTAGAGTAAAATATAAATATAAATTTTGAAAAAAATGAAATAGCTTATTAAAAAATATATTTTTGACAATAATGATGCGAGAAAATAATGATTTAAAAAAATATAGTAGTTTATAAGGTATAAAATTGGTAAAGCTAAATTGTAAGCATCTCGGAAGAGAAGTTCTCTTCTCTTAACGGTGGCTATTTTCTCCTATCAATTTCTGTCTTCTTGGATTTCTCGGTCGTTTTCAGGCCGTTTGGCCTGAGAACAGAGACTTCAATAACGGTTCGGGTTGTTTCTAATCTTTCCTTCCGTTCCTTTTCGACCTTTTTCCCTCTTTGGAGTTTCTTCTCCGCCTATTCTTTATGCGGTGCTCCCTGACCGTCATCTGAGAGCTTGTCTTATCGAAACCCTTCTTACTATCCAATTGTCGGTCTGTTCAATCATTGTTGTGACGTGCGTCGCGACAGTCCTTATCAGAATCTCTTGTCTCAATTCGCGCTTCACGATGTCACTCCCCATTCCAACATCTATCTCGTCTTACGGCAGAAGCTCTACTGTTTTTTACTATTTTCTCGAGTCGCGCTTCAAGACATCATTCCTCAGTCCAACAAGTATCTTGTCTTACGAAAAAAACTTCACCGTTTCTGGCTATTGGCTATCACCCAGTGATTATGGGTTGTCTTCTTTTTCAACTAAGGTAAGGTCAAAATCCAGCTGTTCGGTGCAGCATGGTTATGGACTGAAAATCTGCATCGTGAGGTGTACTGGTATATCAGAATCTCTATTTCCTAGTGTTCTGTCACTTGCGTCCGTGGAGGATTCTGCTAATGGCAATATGGATCTGTCATCTGACAGGACACTCGTCTGACATTATGAGCAATACAACAAGATTTTATTTTTATCATCGACTTCCAAAAGGAAAGTTCGTCTTCATCCACTATTGGACCCCTGTCACTAAATAGTATCACGGTTGGTGACGCGCCCTATAGTAAAAAGGATTTATCCTCCGACAGGACCATCGTCAGACCTGCTATTTATTGGTTGAGATCAAAGTTGTTGGAAGAAATAAAAATATAGACTTACCTCTTAAAAGGCTTTGCTCTTTTAGCGTCATCGCTTACGATAACATGGGTTTGTCCTCCGTCAGGATCATCTTCTGATGCATTGTCGCATTCTACTTGGTTTTGTCTGTTGTCTTCCATTAGCGTAAACTTCTTTGGATTTGCTCTTTTATCGGCTCGAATGGCCATTGTTATGTTATTTCACTTACTCTAGTTTATCTCCGGTGTCTTGTCATTCCTACTATGTTTGTTTTAGCAGAGTCTTGTCTATCGATCTTCTAATGTCATATGTATCTCCACGGGATATGCCATAGGTATTTGTATGCACATGTTTTATTTATTTAATGTTTTTTCACAAAAAAGGTATACAATTCTTTCAAAATATATATATGCATTGTTTTAAAAAAAATCATATATTATTTCAAAAATCATTTTTGGAAAATTTCAAAAAAAATGTCATTTATTCGATGTTTCAAAAAAATTGCCGTGCGTGCGATGTTTCAAAAAGTGTGTCATATATGTGATGTTTAATAAAATATGGCATAGTTGTGATGTTTAACAAAATATGTCATGCTTGCTTTCGTATTCCAGAAAAATTAATATTTTTGTGATGTTTCAAAATTATGTCTTACTTATGATGTTTAATAAAATTTGTTATGCATGTGACGTTTTAACAAAACAGTCATACATGTGATGTTTTAACAAAACATGTTTTGCCACGTGGTTCATAAATTCAAAAAGAAATGTCATGTTATGTTGAAAATCGATTGAGAAAATTTATTCTGCCATGCTAGTTCATCAATGAGAAAATCTATCATGACAAGTTGTTCATGAACTAAAAGATCTGTCATGTCACTTGTTCATCGACTGAGAAAATATATACTGCAGAACTTATTGATATATGAGAAATTTGTCTTCTCATACTTGTTCATCAATGAAAAATATGTCATACCAATTTTGTATGATAACTTTAGTTGTTCAAAACGAAGTACAAAGTTAGCCTTATATAAACTTGCATTGAAATTATTAAAAATATAAAGTTAAACAAAAATGTAAAACTTTATGAATATAACTTTAAATATAAATATCCAAATGAAAACATTAACAATATCTATTGTTTTACTATAAATGGTAGAATAACGTATACATCCCGCTTTTATCACCACGTTCACCAAACAAAGGTTTTGGCTAAATTAGGTACATTAAAGATATTCGACCCCAATTATAACTAGCCCCATATATTTTTATAAGTAACTCCCGTCTAATTTATTAAGTTCTAACCTAATATTCTAACCATCCACAACACCAATTTCCAAACCTTCACATTCTCTATCTCCCTCACAAAACTCATAGAACTTCTAAAACCTCAAAATAAAAAAACTCTCATTTGGGTTACCAAAATTTGGTTTTCAACAACATACGAGTAGTCTAATCCATTAAAAAATATCAACCGGGCAAAGGAAAAGAGTAACTTTCTTATTATTCTTTTAGTTTTTTGTTCTATTTAGGTTATAATGGTTTTGTTAGTCGTTTTCTCACGCAAGTATACGTGGTCAAATAGTAGCAAGTAATAAGTAAATAAGATCGTTCCCACGAAGACCAGGTGTATATAACAAGAATTCACTTATGCAATAACGTATGATTATTAGACTAATGCTTGAACGAGTAATAAAGTATGTGTGAATGAATGTAACTAAGAAAATTAACTAACGAGTTTACTTATGCGAGAGAAAACATGGAACCCTAAATTCATTGTTTATTTTACTTAGAGTATTAATATAATTCATCAATATGTATGATAACAATGATTACTAATCATATAACACAAAATTAGTATACGCTACCTTTCAGTACACGTAAACCAAACCACTTAAACAACCACAAAAGAGATAACAGTTAAGCAGACACCGCTTGTATGACAATCCTATATGTCTATACGAATTGAGGTACAATTGGTTTTAAGCACAAATTATCTATTTCGATTACATAGGGTAATATGATATGGTTAGTGACATATTACGAATCATGAACAATCACAATACGAATCATTCAAGAACCTATGCTAGCATGGCAAGTTCTAAACCCTTAAATCCACTTTCACATTCATTAAAGATTAACAAACTAGATGTTCGCGACGCATCTAACGATAAGCACAACCATACTAGGTAATCGATAAAGGTATCTCACAAATCAATCAAGAAATCAAACCATAAGTATTATTCAAACAAATCCATTAGAGTTCCATGACAACAATTAGTTCATAATCGAACGAATCATCATCATGGGCTCAAAAGTTAACATAGCTCTAAGACGAATGTAAATAGATGAATAAGAATTTAGAGAACGTCAAACCGAATAGTAGCCACTGAGTATCGCCTAACAGAAAAAATTCGTAAACTACCGATCGAAAACAACAAAAAGAAGTAGCTCTCACCTGTCTCGAGCAATACATAAACTACCGAACGAAAACGTCGTAGCCGTTACCTCAACTGCCGATCGAAAACGATTGTGGTTGTCACCTGCTGCCTCTCGAAAACCATCGAAACAACTTCCTGCCTCCTGCCTTTTGGTTATATATTGTCGCTACCGATAGAAAACCTAAAACAACTGTCACGTGTTTATTTATCGATCGGAAATAAAAAAAGTAGTCAATTGTCTTTTGATCTCTTTTTTCTCGTTCTATATTCTGTCGAAAACCAAATAAGTGGTCAATTGTGTTTTCTCTTCCTTCTTTTTCTCTCGCTTTAATCACCTCTCCACTTGTTTTTCTATCCTAATCGAAAAGAACCCAAAGTCGGCACGCCCTATTCTCTATTTTCAGTCTATTTATATATTCTGCCCATAAACCCTAAAAAAAGCAAATTTAGTTTTTTCTTCCTACTGGGCTTTTTTATTTCTTCTGATTCATGAGCCCATTGAAGCGCATCAGACCCATAACTTGTTCCAAAATTTCCCTCAAGTATATTAATTTTCGATTTTCTTCAATTTCAACCCTAAATTTATTAATATTATCACAATTTACCCGCAGCACAACTCCAACCCTTTACTACAAAATTTCTTTGGAACAAAAGGCCTAGTGGTGCAGGTAAAGGAACCAACATTTTCCTGCGATGCCAAATAAAATGAAATATTAAAATCACTGGATCGTAATCTAAATAACAAACAGTTCTTATCGAAATCTCTCGGGACTACTGTCACTTATATGCATGCTTTTACATTAAAATAAAATGACGGTTACGAACATAAACAATAGTAAATCTAGCTATAAAAATGTTAAAGGGATATAAAACATACAAAATTATAATTATTAAGAACATTATGAGCATTCTATTCCCAAAAAGTTTATAATGTCTGCATATTGTTATACCTACGAGAATGAATGAAAAACACGTTGAAACACAACAAAAACTTGTTAACCGGTGATGATTTTAAGAATAATGGAAGCGTAATAAGTGACATGAAATGCACTTATCAGGTGCGGAATTATCAACTGGAGGGGAACCTTATTTTTTTCCATGGATCCGCGGGGTGAGTATGGGTAGTCCCAGTGGGGTAAAACTATTTTTTGTGCAAAAGTTTTACATGTTCCCCACTGAGGCTGCCCATATTCACCCAACGGGGACCTAATTGTTTATAAATTTTAATATTTTTTTGTCACAAACAACAGATATCGTGACCAGAGAATGAATAAGGCCACAAAGGAGGACGACGTGAACGAGAAGAAGTCCCAACTTTATATTTTTTTGACATGGCGGTAGTGGTAGCGGTAGTGTCCCGAAGGGAGATCGGGCCAACCGAGGATAACGTTCGGAGTATTTTGACCAATCCGAACGATGGAATTTTTTTGTTAGCGTGAGGGAACCTAATTTAAAGCGATCACCTTCACGAGAGAAGCATACCATTAGGGACTCCGCAGGCTAAGAGAAGGAAGAAGATGATATACCTGAGTTACCTGTACGTAACCAAATATGTCCCACCGATCCGAAGAGCTAGAGAAACCTATTCCTTTTGTAGAAAAATATTATTTTGGTCCCCGACTACATACATCACGAGACCTACAACACTTTCATCGGCGATGTAAGTTATTTAATTTACGACTTAAATAAATTTTTTGTTACTTTAACTAATTTATTTTATGGTATATTTATATGTTTTTATTTGTTTCAGTCCCATCCTGCCATTATGGTCCAATCGAAATGCAACCCACTAGGTCAATGTGAGCTAAGGAACCAACAAAGGATCAAGGCTCTCTTAGAAGGTATTCCATTTTTGTCGCTTATGCGCCACTTGTCGAGATATAATATTCATCAACACGAGCCAGAATATCGTGCTTATGAATAAGATGGAAAAAAAGTCGTTCATGCGTACATCATTTTCTTTCTTGGATGTACCATATTCACCAACACGAGCCAGAAAAACATCCAATCCGATTTTCTCATCCATCTCGAGCATTTGGAGAATCTTGACAAGCTTGCGTGGGGTACATGCACATTAGCATGGATGTATAAGAGCTTGTAGACATTTTGAAGCACTCTTTAAAAAGTCTAGTTGGTTTATCGGCGTTGTTGGACTGTAGGGTCTACGATCAGTTCCCATGCTTCTGGGTTACGGTAAAAAACAGTTACAACCTAACCGATCTAAAATATGTTGGCGTATTTCCCAAAAGCTTACCCGAACAAATGTTCGTGGGTATACGTACTACCGTGACATCCTCGCTTCTCAGCCAGAAACATATGTAAGTATTCTATATGGATACCTTTAATTTTTACGTAATCGATGAATTTATGTGTTTATTTATTACATGTTTATGTATTTATTTATTTGCAGGTGATTTTCCATCCATACTTTGTTATTCGATAAGATTTTCAGGAGCATGAGATAGGGTTGTATTGTAACCATATTCACTTTATGTTTGTGACCGAAGAATACCACCTAGACCGAGTGATGTGGTAGTTTGGTTGGGTGCAAGAGAAACTGTTGGATCCTATTGTCGCTCGATATGGTCTCACCAGATGTGAAAATCTGCATTATCATGTTGACGCTCATAACTAGACCAATTGGAGGGAGCACTTGTTCGTGGTCGATAGGTATTCACGATCGTTGGCAACAAGCCGTATAACATTGAACCCTAAGTACGAAGCTTATATTACGAAGTATGGTTGGTTTCACATCACTCCACATATCCTCGACGAACAATCCACGGTAGATACGATTAACACGATAAACCGTGTTTGCCCTCTCAAATATAGTCTAAAAGAGCTAATGTTTTTTAGAATAAAAATGATTCACATCACAAGTTCATGGCTCCTTATCATGCTTGGTTTGTTGATAATTTATTTGTTTTTTTAGTTTCATACTTTTTCAAACAATTTGTTAGTTATTTTGAATGTTTTACAACATAACAATGAAGTTTTGTATGTTATATTCGATTTCAGTTTTATCGGTTAATATATCTTGTATTTGATGTTTGTTTTAGTTTAGATATTGGTCTATATTATATTTATTGGTGTGTATGTGTTGTATGTTGGGCTTGTCGGTTTCGTGAACTCTTTGTGGAGGGTAAAAGTTAGCTTACTAGATACTATATGGTTGAAACACTACAACTCCCTACCAAGTCAAGGCATGCGATCTGGCAGTTGTAAAATTATCACCCGACGGGGAAGTTCCCCCCCCCCCTCTCCCAAGCTACAAAACGAGATACACGATAAAATAAATGTTTAATGTTTAAACTAACGGTAATGTAAAGAAATACTTACGTTCACAAAGTGGTTGTAGTTGACCAAACCCAATATGATTTCCAACAGTTTGATATCGTAGGAGGTGCACCTCTTAACATAATAAAAGTGAAGCCAACATACATGGTTCTATAATGTCCTACGAAGTGGAGTATGTAGTTAAACATGTATGCGAGAGGGAATTTCATCTCGGGCATGAACATTCAATGATCGATAGTAGCCATATCGCTAAAACACTTCACATTTTCCGTAATGTATATCAAATCCTTCATTCTTGTAGATATCTTCACGTATACGAATGTGTAATCCATAAGATCGTTGTATAGGGAATCCCTAATCAATCTCCACCCATCTTGTTTTCCATTAAAGGAAAACGTAATCGAGCGGTACACAAAGTGGCTATCAGATTTAACATCGGTAATGAACGTTATGAAATGCCTAACAAATATGGAGAATTGGTTTAGGTACCCTTTGGGATCAACCAAAATTTCCTTACATGACATCATAGAACTTGACCTACAATCAACAATTCCACTAGAAAGCATCGTCCAACTTGTTTGCATTAGAATAACGCTCCCTTTTTTTCGGAGCGACACTTTTCCTACCAAGTTTGGGACCCAACTTTTCTTTCCTCTTACGCGAGTTTGCGGTCGCAGGTTTGAGCATTTTTGCAAACGATGATGAACTAGCTTTTCAAAATCTAACGTATGCTCGTGAAACAATTTGTCGCGTTGAGTGGATTCGAATGCGGTACTAGACAACTTACATTTGGAAGGTGGACGACCGCGCACTTTTAGCTTGACCAAATTCTCCAATACCAAAGTTGTTTCCGGATGGACAATGGAAAATTATCTTTTATAATCATGCTATATACATGCTTCATCCTTGGAGTCCATGACAATGAGCACTAGTTTACGGAAAAGAATGTCTAACCTCTGCTAATGATCGTGAAATAATTTTAGAGGCACATCTAAGCCGTTTGAAACAAATTAGTAGATATCATGCACGCAAGGTATACCATGTGTAGTTTGTATCATATAACCGCAAGACATGCTATATGCGATTGTAATATTACGAGCACTAACTACTTATTCGAAAAAAAGTTCCAAAACATAGTGGGAGACGATATTGTTTAGCTTCTCGTACATAATATTAATGGATTTATGTAAGGATAACAAATAGATCTTCTCAAAAGACCCATTGATATCCCCGTGTTGCAATTCAATCAAAGTATGAGCCTTCAACAAAAAAAAACTCAAAGTTACATTGGCTCGTACTAAGGAAACACTTGAGGGTGGAATGAGCGCTCTCCACACGGTTTGTGGTTTGGTTACCCAAATGCAACAACTTGTTAGTTCTCCACATGATAGACTTATCACCGTACAGTCCTAACTAACTTTCAGTGTATTCGGTTTTTTCAGATATTCTTTGAAGTCACGGTGCAATTTTGACCGATAGTTATTAAAGGATATCTTTGTTTCCGCCAACATCATTTGGTTCCACAATTTCAATAATTATTGGACATTTTTTTGTCCTTGATGATTTTTTTTTTCGTTCTCCCTAGAACGTTCATGTGTGTCATCGACATAACACGTGTGTTGTATTGGGGAACACTTCCTCCGCCGCCTTCACCAACGCTAAGTTTTTATCCATGAAAACAATTGAGGATGGTCGATGGTGTGAGGGACCATCAACGACTGTAAGCATTCTAACACCCATTTGTAGCTCTCGAATATTTATCCGGACATAAACGTAAATCCGTTACAATGACATTTGGAAACGTTCGTAACAAATCCAAACTAACCGGTTGTGCGTAGAAAAACTCACATATGATATCGTTTCCATCTTCGGAAGGTCTATATTATTCGTAATAGTTTAACCTCTTTAGTTCATTAAACAAGTATTAGAATTACGACCGCTCGCCTTTCTCAAGCTTCCGTTGTTTTAGTTGAGCACATGGACGACGAATTTTTGAGGTTCATTTTTTTCACTCCCCCGAGAATGTCACGAGGACGAGATCCCATTTTCGTAGAACTAACTACAAAATCCAACTCTTCTTTGGAAAATCATCTCAAGTACGAATGACTTTCGTTGAATTTTGTTGTATTGTTGTTTGGAACGCCGTATGCGAACTCTAAGCCTCATAAATCATAATCTACCTTTTTTCCTTTAAGGGTGAAAGAGCATCCACATTTTTTTTATCCCGAGAGACTTCCTCTTAAGATCATTTAGATCTACCAACTTTGTGTAATTTCCAGATCTCTCGCACACAAAAATGATTCTCGGAGTTATTCTACTTTTGCCATTTTCGCGACGCCGTAATATAATTACAAACCTATTGTCTGTTGCGATTGTCTTAACCCAATTGATCAATTCTTCGTGTGCGCAGTGAGATTTCGTGTTGAACAAATGACTATCTACGGAGCAATGACCCTATTTTACCATGCAATAATCAATTAGCTTTTCCTCATCATAAATTCACCAAGTGAAAACTATGTAACAAAATTTGTTTGTTACCACACCCCGTCGGGTGGCGCGCCGCGTACCGGGAGGTGAAAAATTCTCAACCATCGGGGAGATTCCCCCCATGGTTGAAAATATGTCCCCTGTCGGTGAACGATTCAAAAAAATTAACAAGGTTTTTAAAACTTATGCGGGTAAAAAGCACCGCAAGTCCCCTATGTTTGCCATTTGTAACACATCATTCCCTATTCATTGTCTTTGTAATAAACCGGTCCCTTACGTTTTAAAAACGTAACAAAGAGATCCTTTTCTGAAAATATGAGGGACATGTCTATTACAAATTGAAAATGTGTGGGACCTGTTTATTACAGATATGAAGGACTTGTTTATTATAGACAATGAGCTGTTTATTATAGATAATGAGCTCTTTGTTACGTTAGTAAAACGTAGAGGACCGGTGTATACAAAATTAAAGGAAATGGACTAAAATGACACAATTGACAAACATGGATGACCTACCATGTTTTTACCCAACTTATGCGTTCTTATAACCGACGAGGAGGGTCCTAGGGGATGGTGGGTGAACTATCCCTCGCCGATGGGTGTAACGAGACCCAACCAGCGGAGTTCACTAAACTCAACTTGCAGAGTTTAAATCTAGATCTAGAAGGACTATAATGTTTCCGCCGGGGTGGAGGGTCTAAACGAGAGGGGCCAAACGAATTCAATTATTTCTAAACCAGTAGGAATTTGAAAAATAATTTTTTTAATGAATTGGTTCGAAAGACTACTTTATTTAGAGTTTCATGCTCCTACAAAAGTTCTCCTTCTTAATATCTATTCGAAATCATTTTCTAGATTTGGGTGTTTTTTTTGGACCTGTTGTAGGTTTGAGTGTTTTCTGAAGTTTTGAAAAGCTTTTATTATTATTATTTTTTCAAAATTTATGTATAAAAAAATTGATACATAAAATTTTATGTTTTTTATTTTTAGGCTAAGTGTACCCTGATAAGGGCGGAATTCGCCGATCTCAATTAGAGGGGTAAAAACACAATAAATAAATATTTGATGTAGTTAAAGAGTATTCAGAGTCAATCAGGGACCAATGTATAAAGATAAAGATAGTAGAGGGGCCTCATTAATATGTGATGAACGGCCCACTAAGAGCTTAAATGTGTCCTCCTTATTTTAGTATAAAAGGGTGACCCACTTGCCTAAAAAGGGCATTGAATAATATTTTCTCTGAATCTTCCTTTATCTCTCTACACTTTCTCTCTCTAGTCACATCTAGCACAAAGATCCTAAATATATTCCCCAAACAATTATCAACTCATCATTGGCGCCGTCTGTGGGGAAGGTGATACCAAAAAGGAATCTTTTGTCCTTTGAAAATCACATTTTTCGGGATGAACAACGATGCGGCGATAGAGAGGGACGAGAGAGAAGTCGTCCGAGCCGTCTCAGGTTCGGGAGGCACGGTAGTCCCCGCCCGAGAATGGCACGGCGGTCGGGACAAGCGGTCAACTCTGATAATGACCCGAAAGAAGCTCCTTGAGGACATTGCTCGGTTGGAAGAAGAAAGGGAGCGGGCGTTGGGCGAGAAAAGAGCCCGGGAAGGGAAGGGCAAAGAGCCCCTCCTGGAGGACCGGGGGGCAGCTGGCCATGGCAACGATCCGCGAATAGAGGCCCGACCTGTTAGGTACTACAGGGATCCTCTCCCCGATGACGAAGAAGATGCTAGGACTCGTCGAAACCTCGAGAACCATCGGGCCATGACGTCGGACTACCCCTCAGACGATTCGTCGGGCAAAGAATATCTGCGGCGGGAAAGGGTTCAGCGAGCGCAGAAGAATCGATCCCGACGCATTCGAGGGCCCAGGGCCGACCCTCTGCAGTATAAGAAGGGCGGCGCCGATAAGCCGACCCCGGTATCTTTTGAGAAAGAGGAAATACATACCCCCAGCCGCGGAGAACATGAAGTATTGCCACCGATTCCGTGGCAACCATCGAATAGCCAGAACCATGGTTACAGGACCAATAGCCAATTCATCAGCCCAGGGGTCGAGGGGCTTTATGGAGTTAGGACCGAGGGTCTTGGGGGAGGAGCATGTGAGCTCGGAGTCAACTGGAGGGCCTCTCCATTATCCGATGAAATATTAGCGGGACAGCTCCCGAGGAGATTTGAGATTTCTAAGTTAGAAAAATACGACGGAAAAAAGGACCCGGATAACCATTTGGAGGCTTTCAAAAATTTCATGTTAAGCTTCGACAATGATGACAAGCTCCTGTGCAGAGCATTTTCTATGACTTTCAAAGACAGAGCCTCAAAGTGGTACAACCGCTTGCCGCAGGGGTGCATTCGGAACTTCGGGACTTTCTGGACGATGTTCAGGCAACACTTCTTCGGAAGTAAGAGTTTCCGCGCCAACATAGATACTATCATGAATTGTCGACAGAAGCTGGGGGAGAGCCTCAGAGACTATACTAGGCGGTTCATTGACGCAAAAACCGACCTGGACCATTGTGAAGAGAATGTGGCTCTAACGGCGTTTCGTTTGGGCTTGCTCCCAGGACCGATGAAGCAAGCTGTGACCAAGAAGCAAGCGTTCACTTTTTCCGCATTGCTGGCACAGATAGAGAAGCAAATATTGATTGAAGAAACAGAAGCGTCAGAACTGGCAGCACAGATTCAACAGAGCGCCCAGGCGTCGGTTGTAATAAAGCAGGTTTCCCGATCAGATTACGCCAGGTCGGCCCAACCAGTTAGCACGATACACCCGACCACACCAGTGTTAACCAAACCTCCGACCCCGACCGGTCTGAAACCAAGGCAAACAGGACCGGCGATCTCTCGACCCATGTCCAACAAGTGGACGCGACCTGCCTATTTCGCAGACCTTACGGAATGCGTGTCATCGATCTACGAAAAAACCAAGAGGAGCGGAATGTACCGAAGGCCTTTCCCCATCCCAACGCCCCGGGAACAAAGGAATAACCGCTATTGCCGCTACCACGAAGACATCGGGCATGACACGAAGGATTGCATAGCCTTGAAGAAGGAGATACAGATGCTCATAGAGCACGGGAACTTGTTGGAGTATGTAAAAAATGCACAACAAGGCACGACCTCGAAGGAGGTGGTGATCGTACCAAAACCAGAAACGACCATGGCCATTTCAGAGGTGACTGACCACTTCAACGTGACAATTGAGTACCTTGATCCCGAGGCCAACCGCAATATCATCGGGGTCATTGAGGAGGGGGCAGAGGAAGGCGTCGGTAGCGTCCGTGGTTTTTGTGAATTTTTCGAGTCATTAACCGTCTCCAGGGGAGGACCGATGATGGGAAACGCAAACTTGCTTCCAAACCGGAAGTGCCCTTTCCCCGACCAAACCGTTCCGCTGAAAACGCAAACTTGCTTCCAAACCGGAAGCGCCCTTTCCCCGACCTCGCGCTTCGGTGACCCAAAAGCTAATCACGATGTTATCGGGATCATCAAGGAAGAGATTGAGGAGAATATCGGTAAAGTGCGAGGCCTCTGTAATCTTTTTGAATCTCTGACAATTTTCGGGGGGGATTCGATGGCGGGAGTCACGCATTCCTCCAGGAAAAGGCACATTGTCAACTTGACCACCCAGTTGGAATCCAGAACTTGCTTCCAAACCAGAAGCGCCCCCTCACCGATTTTACATTTCGACGACGACGACATGAGAGACATAGCCGGACCGCATGAGGACGCCATTGTGATCGGGGCAGCAATAGCGGGAGAGGAGGTTCGGCGCATCTTGGTAGACACCGGGAGTTCGGCCAATATCATCTTCGCATCTACCATTGCTAAGTTCAGGACGCGACCGGTGATTGCGCGATCCGACCGCACCATTGTCGGGTTTACCGGGTCAGCAGCCGACGTAGTCGGGGAGTTCGAGGGCGTGGTCCAGTTAGGCCGCGACCCATTTAAAAAGGAGGTCACGGTGTTGTTTGTAGTAGTGGACGCGCCGGCCTCACACAACGCCATTCTTGGCCGATCTTGGATGTCGCGCATGCATGCTGTGACTTCTACTATTCATCAATGTGTGAAGTACGTGGTCGGAAACAATGTAGGAGTGGTCCGAAGCAGCCAAAAAGCAGCGCGGGAATGTTACCGAGCTGCGTTAGCTCCGAAAAAAGACCAAGAGATGTTTCCGGCTCAAGAATAGCAATTAAGGGGGGTGCCTCCGGGATCGCAACCGGTGGATGACCCCCGGGAGGCCCCAAGCCTTTTGACGACAGACGAGAAGTGCGAACTACATTATTTTGCAGACGGGCAATATCTGCGGGTCGGGGTAAACCTTTTGCCAACCCTAAGGGAACAGCTACTAACCCTCCTACGAGAGAACCTAGACTTGTTTGCATGGTGCTCGGGGGATGTCACGGGGGTACCAGAATCCTTCGCGATTCACAAGTTGACTATCAACAGAAATATCAGACCAATCGTCCAGAAGCGTCGGGCTTTTTCCCCCGAAAAGGCGGAAGTAATTCTGCGGGAAGTTGAGAGAATGACCAGCGTCGGACACATCAAGGAAGCAAAATACCCTTTATGGATCACTAAACCTGTGCTAGTTAAAAAGAAAAGCGGGAAATGGAGGATGTGCATGGACTTTACTGATCTCAATCGGGCATGCCCGAAGGACCCTTTCCCGATGCCGAGGATCGACCAGCTGGTAGACTCGACGTCGGGCAACAAGCTACTCTCGTTTATGGACGCCTATGCCGGTTACAATCAAATTAAGTTACATGTCGCGGATCAGGAGAATACTACGTTCATTACGGGTCGGGGATTATATTGTTACAAAGTGATGCCCTTCGGGCTAAAAAACGCTGGCGCGACATACCAAAGGCTATTAAACAGAACATTCGAAGGCCAGATCGGGAGAAACATGGAGGTTTACATCGATGACATGTTGGTCAAAAGCGGTACCGATGAAGCCCATCTCGCCGATCTCAGGGAAACTTTTGGTAATCTACGGGGGATCAACCTTAAGCTAAACCCGGAGAAATGTTCTTTTGGGGTCCGATCAGGGAAATTTTTGGGGTTCTTCGTCAGCGAGAAAGGAATTGAAGCAGACCCTATTCAGCTCCGAGCCCTGGCCGACATGACGCCTCCCCGGAGTGTGAAGGAAGTTCAGATTCTGACCGGGCGTCTGGCCGCCCTAAATCGTTTCATTTCTCGATCGTCTGATAAATGCGCTCCGTTTTTTCAGGTCCTACGACAAGCGAAATTTTTTGTTTGGACTCCTGAGTGTACCAAGGCTTTTTAGGGATCAAAGAGTACCTATCGACCCCGAACCGCCTCACCAAGCCGACTGCGGGGGAAACCCTTTTCCTTTACATTGCGGTCACGGATTATGCGGTCAGCGCTGCTCTAATCAGCGAATCAGGGCCGGCTCCGACGGCGGTATACTATGTGAGCAAAAGTTTGCTGGACGCCGAAACTCGGTACCTCAAACTGGAAAAAATGGCGCTGGCTCTGGTGACAGCAGCGCGGAAAATGCGACCATACTTCCAAGCCCACCCTATTGTTGTCCGCACATCACTTCCGCTAAAATACATTTTTCAACGACCAGACATGTCCGGGAGATTATCCAAGTGGTCGGTAGAACTGGGGGATTTCGACATTGAATTTGAACCCCAAACAGCTATCAAAGGCCAGGTCTTGGCCGATTTTCTAGTTGAGTTTCACTCAGAACGACCCGAACAGGAAGCCCACTCGCAAGAGAAAGCAGAGGGCGAGTGGACCGTCCGCACCGATGGGGGAGCAAACGTTAGTGGTTGTGGGGCGGGAGTCCAAATCGTAACTCCCTCGGGTGTTAGCATGCTCCAGGCTATCCGTTTTGGTTTCCACACGTCGAACAATGAAGCTGAATACGAGGCTGCTTTGGCAGGGTTACGGTTGGCACAGGTATGCGGGGCAAGACAAGTACGACTCATAAGCGACTCCCAGCTTCTAATAAACCAAGCCTCGGGAAGCGCGGAGGCTCGGAAGGAACACCTGGTATAGTACCTTGCGGCATTAAGAATTCTGGCCGCTTTCTTTGACAAAATTACTTACGAGCATGTACCACGAAGCAAAAACACCACAGCGGATTCTTTGGCAACGATTTCCTGCTCCACCAGTTATCCATGGGTGATAGAGCAAGAAAGCCCGTCCATCATTAAACGACATGAGTTAGCTAACCGACCTGAGATCGCATGCCAGATCTCTTCGGTTGCAACTTCCGACTGGCGCCGGGGTATTATCTCTTTCTTGGCTGAAGGTCGGCTTCCCGACGACACCGCTTCGGCACGAAAATTGCGCAACAAAGCGCGGGGCTACGTCCTTTTAGGGGATGTGCTGTACAAAAAATCTTTTAGCCGACCTCTGCTTCGATGTTTAGGTTTCGACGAATCCCAGGTAATCTTGTCCGAACTGCATGATGGTGAAGGCGCGGCGCATTGCGGATACAAGGCTCTGATTAAGAGAATTTTTCTTGCGGGGTTCTATTGGCCGACAATAATTGCAAACGCAAGACTCATAGTAAAAACCTGCGATACGTGTCAAAGGTTCGGTAACGCCATCAACGTACCCGCAGCTCCCCTAGAATCCATATCCGAAGGGCTGCCTTTTGACCGCTGGGGAATCGACCTCGCCGGACCATTACCAAAGGCATCGGGAGGAAGGCAGACGATTGTCGTGGCGGTAGATTACTTCTCCAAGTGGGTCGAAGCCGAGCCTCTGTCCGCCACGAAAACCAAAGATATTGTCAAATTCATTTGGGCGAACATTTGTTGCCGGTTCGGAGTGCCCCAGCGGCTAACTATGGACAACGGGCCACAGTTTGATAGTGCGGAGATGAAGGCGTTCTGCACCACTCATAATATCCGACAATGTTTCGCTGCTCCTTTTCATCCACAAGCCAACGGTCAGGTCGAAGTAACAAACCGAACCATTCTGGATGGCCTCAGAAAGAACCTCGAGGGAAAGGCCGGGAAATGGCCAGACTACTTGCAAGAAGTATTGTGGGCTTACCGAACCACACCCCGCACGACCACTCAAGAGTCGCCTTACGCTTTAGTGTATGGTATGGACGCGGTCACTCCCGCGGAATCTATTTTTCCTTCTTTCAGGGTCGGAACTTACCAGGAGGAGACGAATGACGACAGCCGACGACTCGAGCTCGACCTCATAGAAGAGAAGCGCCACCGCGCCCATTTAAATTCTTTACACTACCAAACTTTAATGAGAAGTCGATACGCAACCAAAGTCCGCCGTCGGGAGTTCAAGGTCGGAGATAAGGTTCTACGACGCGTGTTCCTCCACACAAAGGACAAGAGCCTCGGAAAGCTGGCCCCAAATTGGGAGGGACCATACGAAATTGTCGAGAAAATCAAGAGCGGGACGTACCGCCTGCAGAATCGGTTCGGACACCTCCTAAGGCTACCATGGAATATTGAGCACTTAAAATTATATCTAGAATAGTTTGTAATTTACGATGTACTTCGCTGTATTTTCCACTTGATTCAAGGTTGTAAACGGTCGGGGATGCACTCTTTCCTACCTCGGTGGCGCGAGGAGGTTTTAACGAGGCATCAGTCAAAACCCGACCCGCGTTTTTGATAATCAAAAATCTTTTGCCTTCTAAATATTAAATTGTTGTGACTTCGGACAGCTGACGAGCTGGACGTCGTCCGTTTCTTTTAATATTACATTTTGGTTTTCCCGAACCTTTGGAAAAACTTTCGATAACGAATCGATCTACAGAGCCTAAAAATAGGTTTCTCGGTTCTACCGATCTACATTTTGGTTTTCCCGAACCTTTGGAAAAACTTTCGATAACGAATCGATCTACAGAGCCTAAAAATAGGTTTTTCGGTTCTACCGATCTACATTTTGGTTTTCCCGAACCTTTGGAAAAACTTTCGATAACGAATCGATCTACAGAGCCTAAAAATAGGTTTTTCGGTGCTACCGATCTACATTTTGGTTTTCCCGAACCTTTGGAAAACTTTCGATCACAAATCGATCTACAGAGCCTAAAAATAGGTTTTTCGGTTCTACCGATCTACGCTTTGGTTTTCCCGAACCTCTGGAAAACTTTCGGTAACAAATTAACCTACCGAACATTAAGATTTACGATGTGCGAAATAGTAAACCCAGCAAATTAAATATGATCGTCACAGGGGGCCCCGTGACCCCCAAAAAACATAAGAGTTAAAGTGGTTCGATAAAAACAACAGAGGGGCCTACGGCCCCCAAAGAGTTACTGAATTTTCAAAAAAAAAAAGGGGAAACGAAATCACTGGTCCCCATCTTCATCCACATCCTCATCGTCTTGTTCATCGTCAGCATCGTCGGATTCCCCACAATCGACTCCCTCGGGTCGGTCTTTCTCTGGTACGTCGAGCCACAGCGACCCAAGGCGAAGGTCCGGGAAGCGGTTATGGAGTGACAGCACGTATGCGGCTTTGGCATCCGCAGTCTCCTTGTCCGACCACTGTCTACATCGGTTGATGTAAGCGACGTTCGAGGACTTTAACTTTTGAACCTCCAGTGCCAGAGATGAGGCGCGGTCTTCCGCGGCTTTCCTCGCCGTCTCCGCAACGTTCACCGCGTCCTGCGCGGTTTTCTTCGCTGTCTCCATCGCCTGCTTCGCCGTCTCTGCGGCCGTCTTCGCTTCGGTAGCGAGATTTTCAGCTTCAACAACCCGACCTTCCGCCAACGCCTGGGCCTCCTCGGCAGTTTTGACCTTCGCAGCAAGACTGGTAATCTTTGTCTCCGCCAAGGCTAACTTTTTGCTAAGCTCCTTTGCCCGACGCTCTTTCAAGGCGGCCGGAACCAGCAAGTTGTATAGCGACAGAGCAAGTCCATCAGTGCCCCGAAGAGGAAAAGGGTGCGGGCTACCAAGCATCGTCAGCACCGGGAATTTGGGGCCACTTGACGAAGAGGCGTCCGAGTTTGCAGCTTCGGGGGGCTCAGTGTCGTCTGGAATTAACACAACGTCGTCCCTTACAGGATCTACGCCGTCGTCAACTTGATCCACGAGTTTAGGCCCTGAAGCACCCACCCCCGCGCTGACCACCGCTAGATCCTCTACCGCAGTTTTGGATTTCTTCGACTTAGACCCCCCCCCCCCCCCCCCCCCCTGTCTCTGCACGTTTTTTCCTCTTTTGCACCGCGGCCGGGTTATGACTCGCATCCAGTCGTCCTGCCTCGGGCGCCGCTACCCTGATCGGGTCACCTACTGCCTCGTCGTCCTCTGACTTTGGACGCTTACTGGGCGCCTTGTTGCGCTTGGGCAGGTATAGTATGTACCCGGGACGCCCGGTTCGGGCAAGCACGTCGTCCAGACTTGGAGGCTCCCGCAGTTGTTCAATGGTAAGAGTCTCGGATGAGCACCGCCAGAGGTTGCTCATGAACAAGTTCTTATCCATAAAAGTGTGGTGCATGCCCCGACCCCAATTCCTTCGGGCGTAGTTTTTCAGCACCTCGAAATGACCTCCGCGGCTTCCGAATGGTCCTTCTTCACCCCCTGCAGCCAGTCATTCGACACTACGCAAAGGAACGGTAGATAAAGGTATATATAAAATATATATATATATATAGGGGAAGGTAGTACCATCATGGACCCAGGTCCGCAACAGTTGCCTCGGGTTCTCCGGAGAGTATGGAATACCGTTCTCCCAACACCCGCTCAGAAATACGAACCGATGCTTCCACCCTTTGTCCCCTTCCAAGAAGTCGTTGACAATTTTCCACTTATTGCCTAGAGAAGAGTAGAAGAATGGGGATTTCGGGGACTTGGACAGACCCGACATGGCGATGTACTCCTCCATCGGCATAACCTGGCCAGAAAGGCGGGAAGCCATGATGCAGGACATCAAGGTATACCAAGCATTTGGCGTCAGCTGCGACGGGCAGATCTGGAGGGTGCGAAAATAGAGCGCAATCTCAGGGTCCAAGGGGAAACGCAAACCCCAGTTGAACAATTCGGTGAACACCACGATCTCTCTGGGTCTGACGTGGACGGGGGTCTCCCCTGGGGTCGGGAATCGGACGTTGACACACTCAGGGATCCCCCAGCGGGTCAGTAAGTCTCTATGATCGGCCTCGGGGAAGTAGAGATACTTCCCTTCGAAGAGAGAAACCACGTCCCTGGTTAGAAGCCAGCTGAAGTACTTGGTGGAAATGGCAGCCGCAACCTCTTCGGGCAAGGGGTCATCCTGGGGGTTAGCCGCGTGGCCAGCAGCAGCAATACAGACTCCCGCGGGAGCAACATCGGCTTCCGACTCTCCAGCTTCTTGGGTTGGAACTTGACTAGAGCTGCGGGCGGTAGCGGCATCTGTTTCAGACGGTCGGACCCGGGAGGAAGAAGCATCGGCAGCGTCGCGTGCCATGGCCCTATGAGCCTCCTCCGCTTGCTCGGGTGTTAGCCGCATTTTGGGTAAACCTAAAAAAGTGACCGCAGTGTTAATACCGGTCCGAATCCCTCTAATCGAGGGCGTAAGTTGAACCATTTCGGGACTATTACCTCCTGCTGAGTACTTGGATAGATCGTCTTCTCCCATTATCAAGAATGTGGATTTACGGGCACGTCGGGAAGCGGGCGAGTTGACGGACGGTAAGGTCGGATTGCTTGGCCCGACTACTGAAAAATGGGAACTGTCATTGGAGGAAAGGATAATGGGTTCTGGGGATAGGCTAGCCTCAGGAACAGGAGAAACCGGAAGGTCGGATACCAGGAAAGATTCTGCGGGAACCGGGGTGGCAAGAACGGGATCGTGAGGAAGTGGAGCGGGAACAAAAGGTTTGGAGTTAGACCCCCAGATCAGACCAGCGCGTCGGTATTCCTCTGCTCGATCTCCGATACTAGACCACTCTTCAAAGCTCCACTCGGATTTCTTTTTCTTGGTCGGTTTTTTCTGTGAACGTCTGGGTTTCATGCAACGAACATACTAGAACGAAATAGGGTCGAACGAGCTCTTTCTCTCTCTAGAAATGATCGGACGGCGTTTTCTCTCTCTAAAATGCCTCTGAGAGACACTAAGAACCTTGGGGTATTTATAGGCTGGATTGAAGGATCGGGGGATACCAATCGATGAAAAGACAGCGGGAAGATGAAGAGTCTCACTAGGAGCCTAGTCTGACAGAGGGGTGACCCGTTAGCTAAAGACACGTGTCGACCACCGACTGACAAGGGCTGACATAAGCAACTCATCACGAACCCATCGACGATATGGGCCGGCACCACCGAGATCAGAAAGAAGTATAGGCCCATCACAAGAGGCCCGGGATGAAAATCCCAGCAGAACAGGAATAGGAGGCGCGGGAATATCACCAATAAGGAAGCCTCGAGCATCGGGCAGTCAGAACTTACAAAGCCCGAAGCTTGATAAGAGATCGGACGAGTGGCGATGGCTCTTTCACAAGTCTCCGCTCACGAAGCTCCCGAAGACTGGGGGGCTACTGATAAGGGCGGAATTCGCCGATCTCAATTAGAGGGGTAAAAACACAATAAATAAATATTTGATGTAGTTAAAGAGTATTCAGAGTCAATCAGGGACCAATGTATAAAGATAAAGATAGTAGAGGGGCCTCATTAATATGTGATGAACGGGCCACTAAGAGCTTAAATGGGTCCTCCTTATTTTAGTATAAAAGGGTGACCCACTTGCCTAAAAAGGGCATTGAATAATATTTTCTCTGAATCTTCCTTTATCTCTTTACACTTTCTCTCTCTAGTCACATCTAGCACAAAGATCCTAAATATATTCCCCAAACAATTATCAACTCATCATACCCAAAATCCAATTAAAAAAGAAACAATTAACTTGATCAAGATGGAAATGAAAAAAACCAAAAACATTAACAAATTCGAAACTTCTTAGATTTTTTGGGTAAAATTTAACAAAATCCCTGAAGAAATTCCATTTCTCTTGTAACTTCTTATTATAAAATAAAAAATTTACCGTTTGCATTGATTTTGGATGGATTCTAAGTAATAATTTAAAAAAATTGAGATACTTTTTCCCCATAGGATAAAGGGCAAGGCTAAATTGAGACCCCATTTGGCTATAATGAGACCCCTCTATAATAAGATTTCATTTGGTTATAATGAGACCCAAAAAGACACATTTACCCCTGATATAAAACCCTTATTTTCAGCCTATTTTCTCTCTTCTCTCTCAAACTCACTAAAAATCTCGAAATCAAAACAGCAAGATTTCTCAAATCCAACATCACAAACAGCTTAAGGTACGAATCATTTACATATCCATGTAATTTTTATGCATTTTAGTTTAGTATTTTTAGTGATTTTTAGAGTTTAGGGTTCTTGATAAAAAGTCGGATTTTCATGTATATGTAGTTGTTTTTTTGGAAAAATAGCTTCAGATTCGTGTTAGTCGATTCAGTAGGATCGTTTTGGTATCATGTATAATGAATTTGGGTTGGGTTTTGGCGATTTGGGTTCGATTTGGGGTTTTAGGGTTTGAGTTTCTGTTTCGGATTTGAATTCGAATTTAGTTGGTCCAAATTCGAGAACTCATGTTTGTTCCACTTGACTAAAGGATAACTTTGTTCTGAATTGTTGAATAAGACACATAACAGTTCAAATTTATTGTCTCATTTTGCATATGGAAGGTTATTATTATTAACTTTTTTCTTGATCAACATGAAACTTTTGCAGGTTTTAGATAACTGCCGATCAATGTCAAAGTTTGGGGTTCTATTTCGATCTATGGTTGTGACAGGTGGTTTTCGGCAGAGGACTCAACTAGAAACCTTACAGCAAGGTGTCGATGTCTTGATTGCGACTCCAGATCGTTTCATGTACCTTATTAAAGAGGGATTCCTGAACTTTCCAAAATTGGGTCTCTTTTGTATTATAAGTAAGGAAGGAAATCGGAGTGAATCGAAACAAATTGGTGTCTCTCTGTTTCGAATTTCTAGTGGCAGTAGGTATGGCAACAGCTACGTACCCACCACCGCCACCGTATTACAAACTCTACAAAGATCACTCGGAGAACCCCGAATCGGCTCCTGAACCACCGCCACCGATCGATGGTACCTACGTTTGCTATGGTGCCAATTGCACTACTGATGATGCTCTTCCAAGCTTGGAAGATCAGGGTGTCCGTCAGCTGTACTCGAAAGGACCAAATATCGTCTGTCAGAAAGAGGATTGCGTTATTAAGAACTCAACATTGAGTTTTATTTAATGGTTTATCTCTTATGTCGTAGTCTCTCTCAGCAGTCTGCAATATTCGGTTTTAAATTTGACTTAAGGGTATTTGATTTTGTGATCTATTGTTAAGAATTCAGTGTCCAGGTTCTGCACCTGTTTATCTGGATCATCTTGATCTTCCTCTTTTGATGCTCTTTCATATGGCGAGTTCCTTTTGTAGTACAGAAATCGGATTTTAATTTGGTTTAAGGGTATTGTTTTATTGACACAAAGGAGATGATGGCGTATATAAATTGGATTTCTTCAGTAGTTATCTTGTTGTTCTGCCTCTTTTATGCTTATTCATCGGAATTATTCTTAGGTAGATGTAAATTTACTTAGAAGAGGTATTGGTTTTGTGACGTAATAGATAATCAACGATTCTGTTGAAGCTTCAAAAAAAAATCTATTCATCAACTTGTTTATACAAGTAATAAATTATTATTAAAAGTTGGATCGACATCATAAATCTAATACTATTAATTAAGAGACTTCTATAGTCTTCTTTAGGGTTGGGTTTTAGAGATTTTAGTTAGTTTAGAGAGAGAAAGCTCTAGAGAGTAGTTGGAGAAAAATTGGTTTTTGGTTCAAAACTTTGACTTATAAATGAAGGGCAAAATGGACATTTCACATTAAAAAAAAAATCTGAATTTGGGTCTCATTATAGCCAAATGGGGTCTCATTATAGCCATGCCCTAAGATAAAATGTTCATTTCAGGGGAAAAGAAAAACTGGGTTTTAGCTTCTGACTTTAGAAAATAAACAACAAAACATAAGAGAAAAACCAACAAACCGTCCATGGCCAAAGCAGCCGCCGCCGTCACCACCACCATCTCCGCCGCGTCCCAGCCTCGCCATTCGTTTATCGCGGCCGTTACTCCATTTCATTCTTCTTCTCTCGGATTCGATTGTAAAAAATCAAACCTTTCTCTAAGATTCCCTAAGCTCTGCGTATCTGCATCTGCTATGAGCATCGAAGCTCTAGAGAAACTCTCGTCTCCCTCTTATACCGACCAGAAAGAAACCGGTTTGCTTCGATTCGTCAAGTACCACGGCCTTGGCAATGACTTCATATTGGTAAACAAATTTCCTTTTTTTTATATTTAATTTTGTGTAGTTTATTAGGGTTTCATACTAGGTTTTGAATATAGGTTGATAATCGAGACTCCATGGAACCAAAGATTAGTCCCGAGCAAGCTGTAGAGCTCTGTACTCCAAAATTCGGAGTTGGTGCTGATGGGGTTATATTTGCTATGCCAGGGACCAATGGCACCGATTATACCATGAGAATATTCAATTCGGATGGTAGTGAGCCAGAGGTAATTCACAATTTATAGAAAATAAGATTTTTTTGATAGCTTTGTTATATAGTAGTTGGTTTTGCTGTATGTACGTTGATACCAGTCGGCGCTCAGTAAATTTGGTGCATTTAGGCTACCTGTGTTTCCTCTTACACTACAGCAGAAGGTCAAGGAATACAGATTTTGACACCAAATTTGAAAAATTCATCTTTCAAGCTCTTCTTAGGATTTTCTGGACATTTTGTTTTCACCATCATCAAACATAAAAGCATATTTGGTTTTGTTCATAAGGCACGTACTTCCTAAGTGTTGACGACCGCTATGAATCATGGTCAAATCTTAATATTTATCTTATTCGGGTAGATGTGTGGTAATGGGGTGAGATGCTTTGCAAGATTCATTGCTGAGCTTGAGAATCTTCATGGAAAGCACAGGTATATATAGCTACAGTTAATTTTGATGTTTAGAGTTGCTTTGACAAATAATCCCTGCAGTAACATTTTAGTTTTAATTCGTTACATGCAGTTTCACAATACATACCGGCGCTGGTCTAATTATTCCAGAAATTCAAGAAGATGGGAAGGTATCAGTTGAAGTTCTTTCTTATTATATGCCATTATGCCAATTCTTGTTTTTTTTTTTCTGTCTCTGGAGTTCTAAACAAGGACTGTTTATTACGATTTCAGGTTAAAGTTGATATGGGCGAACCGATTCTTAAAGCAGCGGACGTACCTACAAAATTACCACCAAATCAGGACGAGTCTGTTGTTAAGTCAGATATTGTTGTTGATGGAGTTACCTGGAGTGTGACATGTGTTAGTATGGGTAATCCTCATTGCATTACGTTCGGTACCAAGGAAGGTCAGGTGTGTATGTCACTTTGTATCCACAAATTCCTATGAAACTGTTCTTTTTTAGGAATACAAACTTTTAGTTATTTGATAATTCTGGGACTAAAATCATTATAGCCTTTGACAATTAGCACTAGCAGTTTCTAAGCAATTTTTTCTACTGAACCTTGAGATTTTCAAAAATGCAAATTTGTTAAAGCTTTTCTGCTAAACTTGGATGGCTTATTCTCTTTCTTATCATAAATGTAACAATTTGATAAGAAACGATAGGGGCTTGTATTTTATATAAAGCTCGTGAATAAGTCAATTGTAGATAAAGAGATGTTTTTCTAAAAAATTATGTATATGCATTAGAGAATTATAACCCTTTAAATATATGTATTTGTTTTGCTTCTCTCATGACCTCGCTCATCCTCATTTCTTCATTGTTTATGCATATAAACAGAATCTGCGGGTTGATGAATTAAATTTAGCCGAAATTGGTCCTAAGTTTGAGCATCATGAAATGTTCCCAGCTCGAACTAACACAGGTGAGTTGTTATCAATCAAAAGGATGCGATTTTACAAGCTTTTTCTAACAGTGAATTTTGACTTCAATTTTCTCGACATGTTGAAATCAAACAGTTTAAGAGTTTTAAAATACTCTTGTTAATATGGTCTCATCTGTTAATCCCTTGATTTAACTCCATGATTTGCAGAATTTGTGGAAGTGATTACTCGTTCACACTTGAAAATGCGTGTATGGGAGCGTGGGGCAGGTCAGTTTATACTATGATAAAGTTTGTCCTTTTTTAAACAAATTCACATGCTAATCAAACTAGTCTGGTAATTTATATCTATCTGCAGGGGCAACTCTTGCTTGCGGCACTGGTGCTTGTGCATTGGTGGTGGCAGCCGTTCTCGAGGGTCGTGCTGATAGGGTATGTTCTTGTGTGATGAATAAATCATCTTGGATATATAGGAGAGAACGTTTTATTTTCTTCGATAAGAAATATATCCTTCTTATACAAAATATTAGCTTATCAAACTAATCAGTGGAGAAAAAGATTATGATTTTTGATTTAAATGACTACAACTTTCACGTGGATCAGAAATGCACAGTCGATCTACCAGGAGGACCTCTCGAAATTGAGTGGAGGAAAGAAGACAATCACATTTACATGACCGGACCTGCAGAAGTTGCCTTTTATGGTTCAGTACGCCTGTAACAAGGATCAATCTTGTGTTTGTCATCATCCCCTCTGTAATCTTTTACTCTGGCGGGGTTGCAATTTTCGTTAAACAAAAAGAGACTTGAGATTGACAAATGCATTTTGTCTGTATTTACTTACTTCCTAAGATTGATTTATAGTTACCAGTTTGATTTCACTTTACCAGTTGTTTTATAATAGGTTTTACCTATATTTTCTTTAGACAAAGCTTCCAACTCTTAAAGTTTTTTGAAGTTATGCTATATTAAGGAGAACGGAATTATTCACAGAATTTTGATATCTTTGACTTGTTTGTCTTTGAGCTAAACAATAAAATATAGCCTACAAGGTATCCCAATAGTGGCCATTTGGAAAAGTATTTAGAGCGAAGCTATTTCGCAAACATATCTATTATTATTGTTCAAACTGCATTTCAATTTTTTATTGAGCAATATGGAATTTTGCATCAAATCTTTTGTGTAGAAATCCCATCTCAAAATGGTATTGCTGAAAGAAAAAGTAGACATTTTTTAGAAGTTGCTCGTGCACTTCTTTTTCATATGAAAGTACCAAAAATATTTTGGGCAGATGCTGTTTTCACTGTTTGTTATTTAATAAATCGAATGCCGTCTTCTATTCTTCATAATAAGATTCTACATTATGTGCCTTTTCCTTCAAAACCTTTATTTCATATTGAACCCCACATATTTGGTTGTATTTGTTTCGTTAGCGATGTTAGTCTTAATCGTACAAAATTAGATCTCAAATTTTTGTAATGTATTTTCTTGGATATTCTAGAGTTCAGAAAGGATACAAATATTTTTTTCCCTCACTTAACCGGCATGTCGTGTCTAGAGATGTTACATTTTTAAAGCATGTTTTATTTTTTCCAATTGAGCCTAGTGTGAACCTTCAAACAGATAAAGATGACGATGATCTCCTCATTTATTCCGTAGTTCAGTCCCCTAGCATTACTAAAACTGATTATGTTACGCAATCTGTTGCACTTCCTCCACCATCTCGACCTCCCATTACACATGACGTCCTAAACCTCCTCTAGATGCCCATTGCCGATTCTTTCGTCTTCAGATCTTGTTACAAACGATAATCAGTTTAATATTGACCTTCTTATTGCTAATCGAAAAGGTAAAAGACAATGTACTTATCCAATTTCATATTTTGCAAAATATGATCATTTTCACCTTTTACGAAAGTTTTTATTGCAACTTTTGATTCTATTTTTATTCCGAAAACTGTTCGTGAAGCTTTATGTCATTCTGGTTGGAAATTTGCAATGTTTGAAGAGATAAAAACATTAGAAGATAATGGTACTTGAAAGTTGGTTAATTTACCTGCAGGAAAGCAAGCTATTGATTGTAGATGGGTAATTAATTCAAAGTGAATCCAAATGGGACGATAGCTCGACTTAAAGCAAGACTTGTAGCAAAATGATACGCTCAAATTTATGGTGGTGACTACTCTCAGACATTTTCTCCGGTAGCAAAGTTTACCTCTATTCTTTTATTTATTTCTTTAGCATTTTCAAATGATTGGCCATTGCATCAGTTAGACATAAAAAATGCATTTTTACATGGAGATTTCCAAGAAGAAGTGTATATGGAGCAACCTCCTGGGTTTGTTGCTCAGGGGGAGAGAGGAAAGTTATGTCGTTTGTACAAATCCTTATATGGTTTAAAACAAAGTCTACATGCTTGGTTTGACAAGTTTAGTGAGGCACTCAATTAATTCGGGTTAAAGAAGAATAGTTGTGATCATTCTATATTTTATAAAAGTTCTGCAAATGACATTATACTTGTGGTTGTGTATGTTGATGACATTATCATTACTTATAGTGACAATGAAGGAATTTCTTTACTCAAAAAATTTCTACATTCAAAATTTCAAACAAAATATTTAGGACCACTGGAGTTCCTTTTAGGAATGGAAATAACAAGAAGCAAGAAAGGTATTCTCCTATCGCAGAGAAAATATGTTTTGGATTTATTGATGGAAGCATGCAAGTTAGGAGCAAAATCATGTAATACACCGATGGTTCCTAATTTGCAGCTACTAAAAGATGATGGAGAATTATTTGGTGATCTAGAAAAATATCGTCGATTGGTAGGAAAACTTAATTATCTTACAGTAACTCGACCAAAAATTGTGTATCCGGTTAGTATTGTGAGTCAATTTATGTCATCACCAACAGTTAATCATTGGGCAACACTAAAACATATCTTGTGTTATCTCAAAACAACTCCTAGACTCGGATTATGGTATGACAGTAATGACCATACTAATATAAAGTGTTTTGCATATGCAGATTGTGATGGATCTAAAGCTGATTAAGATCAACCACTAGTTACTGTGTGTTTGTAAGGGGGTAACTTAGTATATTGGAAGAGTAAGAAGCAAAATGTTGTATCACGATCGAGTGCTAAAGCTGAATATAGAACAATGGCTCAATCTACTTGTGAGATAATTTGGATTTCTCAATTGTTGAATGATATTGGCATAAAAACTACAATGACTGTAAAGTTATGGTGTGATAATCAAGCGGTGTTGCACATTGAGTATAATCCTGTCTTTCATGAAAGAACGAAACATATTGAAATTGATTGTCATTTTATCCGTGAAAAGATTCAACAAAATTTCATTCATACAGAATATGTCAAAACAAGAGAACAATTAGGATATATATTCACAAAATCCCTCAATGAATCACTTATTAATTATATTTGCAACAAACTAGGCACGCTTAATATATATGCTCCAACTTGAGGGGGAGTGTGATTTCGTTTCAGACTTTCGATCAAACTTGCACTTCAAGCACTTATGTACAAGTTCCAAAGATTTTAAACCACGACAGTTTCAAGTACTTTCGCACAAGCTTGATGGGGAGTGTTAATGGAAATAATAGAATATATTTGACTACATAGTTTATTGTAGTTAATAGTCAATGATAATTTATTATATACATTATTATGCTAGACTAGACATTATTAGAGTATATTAGTATATTGTTAGAATATATTCACCGCATGTATATATGGCTTAGTCTGTATAGAATCGATATGCCAATAACACAAAATCTATTTTATAATTTTACATTTTTCAAAGTTTCATAAAAAACACTGCATTTTTCTAAAAGTAAAATTTTATTTTATCCTTTTATAAATTTTGGCCCAAACATCCATATTTAAAATTTCAGCAAACTTTTCACACTTAATTTTTTACATCGAAACACCCATTCGGTTTTTCATTATTTTGTTCTTTTATATTTTTATTGGATTTCGGTTTCCATGAATCTTTTTAAAATAATTTAAAACTTATTTTTTCTTACTTTAAGTCAAGTCTAAAAACCTTCTTTTATCATGAAAACGATTTCTATTTTTTCTATGGAAATCGATTCCAAAAACTCTTCTTTTTTATTATGTCCGTTTTTCATGAATTTGTTGTTTCGGGATTGGTTTTCTCGAAATTACATGCTTTAAAAAAATAACATATGATTCTGAGTAGACATGGGCATTCGGTTCTTCGGTTCTATTTGGTTTGGTTTTTTCGGTTCTCGGTTCTTTCGGTTCTTCAAAACTAGTACCCATTTAGGAACCGAATAAATTTTGGTTTGGTTCGGTTCGGTTCTTCTTAATTCGGTTCGGTATGGGTACTTAACTCGGTTCCAATCGGGTAATTTTGGATACTTTAAATGCTTTGCAATATCAACATATATAAAACTCTTTTTACACTTTAAAACAAGAAAACTATGTTAGATTGTAAGAAAAAAAATACTAAATATAAGAAATATTCAAAATTAATATATTAAAGAATAATATTAGTAATATAAAGAAAATAGAGAGATGATATCAAGTTTATTAAATTATATAGAGATTGATATTTTGTTATTTTGTTTATACACATAATAGTTTGTAAATATGTCGCCACTTTGAATAAAGTATGTTGTCATTTATTAAAGAGAACATAATTAGAGATCAATGATAAAAGACAAATTTAGAGGAATCTAACTTTGAAAAAAGAAAATATAGTTTCAAAAAAATTCGAAATTAAGTATTAACACATAGGTTCGGTTCCTAACGGGTACTCACGGTTCTTCGGTTCGGTTCGGTTCCGAGAACCGTGGGTAATTCAAAACTGGAACCATTCGGGTATTATGAAAGAACCAAATCTACTTCGGTTCGGTTCTTTCGGTTCAGTTCGGTTCGGTTCTTTTGGTTCCGGTTAAAATGCTCATTCCTAATTCTGAGTGGACATCTCATAATCATATGTTATTTAAAAAAAAGCATGTAATTCCGAGTGGGTATTTCATAATTGAATCTGCAAAATCGTAATTTCAATTTTGGTTTTTCTGAAAACGAATTTTGATGTTAAATGAATGTAACACTAAGATACAAGATTATATTACCTTGTTGGTTATTTGAGTGATGTTATCCAGTGTTGTTTTTTTGGTTTGAGTGTTTTCCTTTTCCATTAGGTTGTTTGTAATTTTTTTAAAAATTGAGTTTTTTTTAGTTTTTGAGTTTAATTTTAGAAGTCGCACGATATATGTTGGATGTAAAAATATAAAATGATGTTTGTTGGAAATAGAGGTGAATAGTATAGAGTGACATAATATAAATTATAAGATAAATAAAAGGTAAAAAGATATAAGCAATTGTCGAAACATTTTTTAAAAAATTTAGATAAAAGAAATAATATATATGATGGAATAACATTTTTCCCAAAAATCATTAATAGGCCTACTCAAGCGTATAAACATGAGGAGGTTCCTCCAGTTATATATAAGTCCACCTAATCTTCTCTTATATAACACGACAACCTTAGGTGTTAATTCCAAGAGTTCAAAGTCTCAAAATTTTAAGAGCACATTTTTTTCTGACGCACAAGATCTTCGGAGAGTAGGTGCATATCATACTTATAAAGAAGAAAAAAAAGAACTATACATAAAAACTTGGAGGTTTAAAAGAGAAGCACAAATGATTAAGAAGAAATCCATTTTATAAAACTAAAGAAAAATGTTAGTTAGATTGTGAATCCTTCCAATGCAGGCTGACTGAGCTTGCTAGAGTAAAATGTTTGTAATTATTTTCTATATTACAGACACATGTACAAGAGGAGAGCTATCATTTCTCCTTACAAAAACATACATATATAACATAACAAAAGTACATATATAAAATAAAATATAGATTTTATAAGTTTTTGACACGTCATTAAAAGACACATGTCTTTTATTAAACATAGCTTGGTGATAAATCTTAATGGGCTCAGTCAAAGTTATCAAGCCCAAATTCATATCCATTACTGAAGTCTAATGAGCTTGGCATTGTACTGTTGCATATTTTTTCCTTTGTAGTTCTTCAAGTTCAACTTTTATTGCTCTAAAGATTTTTTTATCTTTAATTTCTATGACTGGTAGGCTTATGTTCATGTCTTCATATGAGATTAGCCTTTCTACTTTTATTATTAGATCAAGCTCAAGTTTTTATGGCCCTGCAAGATCTATTTCCATGTTGCTAGTAGTTGATTCTTCATTATTATTGTTACTTGATTCTTCTTCGAAGATTGAAAATTCATAGATTTGATGTATATGTCCGAGGGATGTATCATGATATGTATTTTGAGTGGAATGACACCGTTGTTGCATTCCATCAGATGCTTATAGAGGTTTCTTGTTAGGCACGAGCAAATGTCCAAAAGGCTTATATGTGGAAAGACACATATAATATATATGTAATATTTTTACCAGAGTTTGATGGTATCCGGATGATGAAAATATGGTCGATAAAAACAATAGATAACTGTCAATTCTTCAAGAGGATCATGAGCTCCCAACAAGTTTTGTGCATCGATGATTTTGAATTTTTTGAACTCATTTATATACCATGGTATCAGAGTCGTTAAGGGCACAATATTACAGATTCGAACATCATAAATACCACAATTGAGATTGGTAAAGCCTTGCATGTCGAGTAAATCGGTAGATGGTAAATAAATGATGGTTAATGTTGAACGTATTGTAAGGTGGAAAGTACCTGGTATATTTGAATATTTTTATCATCCAGTAGAACAAATTATAGTTTGCATAGTTTTGTAAGTCAAACACGAGTCTAATCGTAACACGTGGAAGAAATTCATTTTAATGGTTATTTATGAAGATAGTGACTGTAGAAAAGGTCAGAGCATGAAAAAAATGACAATTTTATGACAGAGGTAACGAGTAAGATTATTGATGGAGGTAGATACATGAGATATGGTATCAATTTGCGCTTATCTTTGACATGTTGTACCTGAAAATCATATTCTGAGAACCATGTCATTACCCTAGGGAGTTGTTTTTCTAGGAGTGACTTGTTTTGGAATTCCAAAAATTTCGGGAATCGGAAATTATTAAGTTTGACCCGAAAGTGATGACCCAATAAATGGAACTCAAATTTATTAATTCCGTATTTGGCTTCTAGTGTCTCTTTGTAGACCGTATGATAGTGTTTTTCTGAATCTTTGAATTGTCTTCTTGTATATATGTAATACTATTTTTTCCTATAATTTATTCTATCTGAAATGTCCCCTGAAATTGATCACTCACATCAGTTTGTAAATTTCTCTTATCATCTTCAGGGATTTTTAGGGCAGAAAAAATTAGGTGAGTTTATTAAAGTTTTTTACTGTGGCATCGTCTTTTTTAGCACATTTGATAATTGACTTGGATCTCGAGAAGCATTTGGTAAAAAATACTTTAGATAATTGACGATTTATAATACTAGTATGATTTATCGTCGTCTTCAAAGATTTGATCTAAGAATAAAATTAGAGATGGATTTGGGAATGAAATTAGGACCATTGACTGTGTTATATAGATTGGATTATTAAATCTAGATTCGGGTTATTTTAATTTGAATAAGATTTTCGATCGAACTAATATCGAACGGGTCTTAATTATTGAATTTAGATTTGGATTGAATTTTTTATTTATTTGGACCAATTATATATTATATATAAAAATAAGTGAGTTTGGATTAAAATAAAAGATTTTTTTTTTCAAACAACACCTACATAAAAAATAAAAGGGCACGACTAATTCAAGACCCGTTTTTTATTTATAACGAGACCCGATTATAATGAGACCCAACTTATTTAGAAAACTGCCATCCATGTAAATACCAAAATCCCAAAATCCCAAATTTACTTTCTTTCTTTATTTCAAAACCCTAATCTCTAACCCAATATTTGAAAACGTTAGATTTTTGAAATCCAACAACATAGACTTTTTAAGGAACTCTCTACATTATGGTGGTTTTTTTAAAATTTTCATCTCTATTTGTAAGGATATTTAGAGTTATGTTTTCGAATAGAAAAAACAAATTTTTCTATATTTTTAGTTCTTGTTAGGATGTATGATTATATATATATACTAAGTTAGGCTGTAGGCTTCAATTTGGTAGCTAAATGGTACTTTTGGTGTAATATAGCATAAGTTTAGGTTGTAGGAGAGGGTTGTTGCTCGTGGTATTTCCACGACCCAATAATTTTCCAAATCCACGCACGATTTTTTATCATATTTGGCAATTTCGCACGTGCGTAGACTGACCTGATGCACATGCATGGACTGTGCCCAATCCACGCACGAATTTGTGCCAGATTTGGCACAATATAGGCATGTGTATGTGTGGATCATCTGGATTTGATTTTTTACCCCCTTATTGACGTCCGTTCTATTTTTTACGTGTTACGATGTATTTGTTCTCTTCCATTATCGAATTAAGTTTTTTTAGTTATTTAGAATCCATGTTTGTAAATTTAGATTGTTTTACAAAAATTTTGATTAACATTTTGTGGGTGATTGTAAGATGCCTCATCGCTGCCGCTCTCCAGGTAGGTTGGACGCACTCACAGCCGATGAGACCGATACAATGTTATTAAGAAATACTTCAAGAAGCACACGAGTCTGTACCCGTCGTAACATGGTTCTCGCCCTCGTTCCTCGCTGTCGAACTACGGAGCAACGATTTCGTTGATTTAATTGGCACGTTATTGACCTCTACTCTAAATTTCACTCCTACAAGGACCACGGGGCTTATAGCGTGTTAAAAAATGACGTAAGTGTTTTAGTGTTTTTTAGTTGTTAAGGTTATAATTATGTGCTACAATGTGGTTTGTGTTATAGTTATTGGTCTAGGTTGAATACATTGTTGAAAATATTGGTTGTTGGTTTATATTGGTTATTGATTTTACTAGTTTATGTTGAATCCATCGGTTTAGGTTGGAATACACTGTTTAGGTTATAATAGATTGGTATTGGTTATCGGTTTATGTAGAGTGCAATGATTTTAATTTATATTGTATTTTTTTATGCAGGCGAGGTTACATATGCGTTGCTACACTATGTATCATACTCATCGTGGTTGAGATCTTAAAGATCGACAAACACACATTCGTGAAGAGGCGATGGGCACTTGTTTCAGATCCAACGTTGGCGCTCTCGCATGTTGGGCTACGAACGTCCATTTAATAGAGGCGTTTTAGAGAGATGACATCCGGAGACCAACACATTCCATTTCTCTTTCTAGGAGTTGATAGTTACACTCGACGATGTGCACATCATCATTGGTCTTCTAGTTGTTGGGGTGAATTGCGAGTGGGTATCCTACGTACGCCTGCTTCGGTACACTGTTAAGGAGTTGGAGGTGACATTAAATGAAAATAAAGGAGGTGGCAGGAGACATGTTCGCCTCGCATGTCTGAAGATGAAATTTTGCTCGCATCAATATTTTAATGATGTCATTACTGATGGTGATGTTCGCCGAGCTACTCGAGGTTATTTGTTGCACTTGTTTGGTTGTACCATACTAACCAACAAGTCAGAAAAAAACATAAACCTCAACTACTTACATTTGATAAATGATTATAGTAATTCGGGTAAGTACAACTAAAGACATATGATACTAGCTCAACTATATTTCCGGCTAAGCATGGGTTGCCTACACACCACTTCCGGTATGTCTGGATTCCTTGGCCTTTTAGAAGCTTGGATTTACAAACATTTCCCCATATTTTCTCATGCGCAAAACCACAGATTCAGTATTTCACAACCTATAATGTGTAAGTATGCGCCTCCAGCATTTCGACAAAGATAACAGGCTCGAAACGGTGTTTGCGATTACCTCGTTACCTTCACCGAGCACGATGTAAGTTATAATTATGCTTATTTTTAATTTCAGTAATAATGTAATTTACTCTCATTTGATATAGTTAAAACCATTGTTCAGAATCAGTCCAAAATAAGAAGTCTAAATGTAAATTAAAACAAGAAAGTCATAAATAGCAAAAATGATTAAAAATAGAAAACACATAAGATATTTAAAAATTCTAGTGAATTATACATCGTCGGACAAATCATAGAATTGATCATCCCCATCTTATAATTTACGTGGTTGTACTGGTTTGATTTGATGATTTTTGTTGAGACGTTTGTCTAGTGGGATTGCCCAATTTGTAACGTTATCGCTAGTGCAGAATGCAAACCAACAAGGGTATATATCTGGCAACGGTCCATTTAAAACAACCTACAAATTTTAATAAAATGAAAACACAAAATAACAACAAAGAATCAATAACGTATATTAATTTACTTACTTTCACAAAATGATTATCATGCACGTATATTAACTTCTACTTCAGGACACGATCTAGGAGGCACACCATACAAATGAAGATATGTGTATGAAAGTTGAAGAGATACATGGTATACTATACATTGATACCGAGTGGCTATCACCAAGCCAAAGTCGTCATCCAGTGCCTATTAACGCTCCCATACATTTTGAAACAATATAATCTTTGTAATAGGTTATCAACACGTTGTGCACCATAAAAAATCCTCTCTTAAAGATCACGTTGACACAACAGATCAAACATCAAATCCCGTCCTACTTGATCCCATGAATCTACATTATTGTAAGTCGATAAAGCTACGATCCTAAATTCGAAGATATTTTATCAGAAGCAACGTTTTTTACTCTAGTTATGTAGTCGTGTAAGTAGTTGGGAGAACTCTCGTACACGCTATATTCTTTTCCCTTATTCGATTTTCAGGATCGTGTCACTTTCTCATTTTTTGGTTGGGATTTAGATTTGGGTTTGTCTTTGGGTACTAAAAATGCCTTAACCGCCAAGACGGTCGTACTACCTATCGTACCGGAAGTGCTAACGCCTAAACTACCACCGTATTCCCACTTGGATGAGTTCCGTTTAGTTGATTTGTCTGGGCCGACTTTTTTCTGACCTTCAGTGACGACCAGATCCTTAGGTTGCAAAACATGGCTTCTTGAAGGATCTAGGATTTGAATCATCCTATTTATTATGTGATCTTGCACTTGTGGACCGTAACCGCGGATGTACTATATATTAAGGAGAGTTTTCATGTAAACTCATCTTCAGTACCAACGTTATCCCTAAGTTTGATCTCTAAAGTACTTCAATAAATATCACATTCATCCGTTTGAATCTCCCTACCTTCATTCTCGATCATAGTATACTCACACGCGCACGGTAAGTTGTGCGTTTTCCTAATAACACACCCACACATCGCGGGAGTGAACCATAATTCCCTGTCTTTTAAAACATTTTTCTCTAATATTTTTATGGCCATACATGAAAGTTTACCTTTGATTTCGCTATACATAGCCCCTAGATGTGTGTTTAGGACAAAACAAACTTTGTTAGTTTCGAAGATCGTAGAGTGTTGAATGTGAAGCAACGAGTGAACTTTATCCTAAAATTTCCCAAGCATGCATAGACTTGTGCCGATTGCCCGTTTTAGGCTCGAGTGAGTACTCTCCGCCCTATAACATAAAATTAAATTATTTAGAAGTGTAATAATTAATAAAATTAAGTAATGTATAAAGATAATAATATAACTCACCGGTTGCTAGTGTGGGCAGCCAAATGTTTAATTTTGTTCGTGTGGATATTTAGGAATTTATGTCCGTAAGTTCTATCTATTGTTTCATGACGTAATCGAAAACCTCGGGACAATAGGCATAGGCTTGGTGTAAATCGGCAAGGTTTTCGCTATAATCTTTGATCGTCGCCGAATGAGCAACCAAGGCATACAATTTTTAGAACTTTTCGACCATGTCCACTTTGAGCAAAACTTTCTTAGCGTATGAGTAAATGTTCCTATTGATATGCAAGTGCATCCGGAAATACATCCTTGATATTGTTCATTAAAGCCAACTCCCTATCAGTGACGATAATATTTGGTAATGCGCACTTGTTATTCACCATTACTCTCCTTAGAACGCTCAATCCCAACGTGTAGTTCTCTTGCTTCTCGGAGCTTATAAAAACAAAAACTATACAAAAGGTCTTCTTCATCGAAGTTTTACCAACTATTTATAACAAATGCCTTTTATACCTTGTAGTCTTGTACGTGATATCCATTATAAGAACTTGAAGAAAAACGCGCAATAGATCAATGCTTGTAGGCTCGGCAAAAAACAATTCAAGGATCTCGTTAGTTGCTTTGTTTGTTCGCTCCTGAACATAATACTCGTGTTGTTTTAACTGACCGAACAAGTATTGTATTTGGGTTTTGCCCGCTTTATCTACCAAATGATGTTTCTGACGCATGTTGTAAATGGTACGCATGCTAGATACATTTTTCGGATCTCTTAACTTAAACCACGGTATATATCTTTTGGCCGAGAATTGTTTATTGTGAGTTTACGAACATACTCCTCATCCTCCGCTTTTAGCCTAGCGGTCGTGAATGACCATCCAAGTGTAAAAACGGTTGGTGGTTGTGTTTCTCATTTCTCATACCAATTTCCAATAACTGGGTTGTTCTAAGACCGACTTTATCCTTCGCGTGAACGGACCACCACATTTTTTTGATGAACACTCTCGACACTTCTTCACAATCCCCGGTTTGGGCCTCAGTTTGTAGACACCGTGCCTCTCACACTTAAAATATAGTCTCAAAGTTTTACCGCTTTTACTACCATCGTCATCTTTAACGACCAAAACAATGAATCATATACTTTTGCTTTCCTTATCAATCCATGCAAGCAATTCCGATTTGGTATAGACGCTCTCGGTAGTAAAAATTTGGATATAATTGGTCATGTTACATGGTGCTACTTCTGGTTCCTACACAAAACATAAAAAATAAAATTACTACAATATCGTAATTCATTCAATTCAATAACCAAAATAACTCATTTTATGAAAATAAAGTTGTTTTTTACAAAATAACAACTAAGTAACTCAATTGGCATGAAATAAGAACACAAACGCATAATTCGACATGAAGTCGTGACATGATTTGGCAAAATTCGACATGAAATCGTGCCATGATTTGACAAAATTCGGCACGAAATCGTGCGCCAAAATTTTACAAAAATTGCGCAAAATCATGTTAAAATTTTACATCATCCGCGCACTAAATTATGCATAGATTTTACATAATTCACGCACGATTGTGCGCGATTTATTATCTTCCACACGTATTCTTGCGTGAAAATCGTAAAATTATGTGTGAAGTTGTTTTTGTTTTATTTAACCTTAAAATTTACCTCTAGGACTGTATCCTAGTGAGTTAATGGCTCTTCCTAATTGCAACTAAAATCGTCTAATCACTCAAATCCATTGATTGATTAGATTTAGAAATGATATTTAATTTTTTTTTCATAAATTAATGAATTTAGATAGTTGCAAAAGAAAAAATAGAGATAAAAACGAGGTTGGAAAAATTAAAACCTTTTATACAAGGGCTAGGCTAGAAATATTACACATTTTTATAGATCTTAAACCGCTAGATCTTATACCTAATTGATAGATCTCGCACCTAATTTTTGACCATTTTACCATTTTCAGAAAACCTAGGTATAAAAGCGTTTGATAGATCTCTCACCACTTTTTTTTCCTCTCTTTCTCTTTCTCTCTAGAAAACTCTCAAACACCCGTAGCATCCATTTCAAAAACTCGATTTTTGAAGAATCTGAAGTGAAGAAAAGTTAAAGGTAAACGATACAAACATCATGGTGTAATTTGTTTTTGATTTCATTCGGTCTAAACTGTCGAATCTAGGTTTTTTAGTTTTTTAGTTTTCAATTTCAAAAGTTCGATTTTTGTATGATTTTAGGTGTTATTTTGTTAGATTAGTGTTGTATTGTTGTTAGTATTGCTAGGATCTATGTTTTGGTGCTTGATTTTGTTAGAAATGAGGTTGTTTTGGTGTAGTTGTGTTTATGGGTCGAGTTTGCTGTTGGTAGCACGAACATCGTGCTACCAGATGGGATCTGGTCGCACGATGTTCGTGCGAAGAAGACAGGGTTTGGTCGCATGAGACGGCTATACATTGCCGTCTCATGCGACAGAAATCTAGGCTGTCTCATGAGACGACAGCTTAAACTGTCTCATGAGACAGCTTAAGTTGTTTCAATTTTTTTTTATTTGGTGTTTTGTGACTAATACATATTTTTTTACGTTGTGTTTACAGGATGGGACGATTCAAGACTAAAGTTAAAAATTCGTTCAAGAAACTTAGGGCAGACGAGGAGGCAGCAGCGGCTAGAGCTTCGTCCCAGGCCGAGGATGTAGAGGCTGCTCCCAGCGAGGGACATGTTCCCGATACACGTAGTAGACGACGTCTCCGTCGTCACGGCGATTATATTCCTACTCCTGCTGATGGTAGCTCAGGGGCAGCTTCTACGTCGCATCCACCTGACTATAAGTACGATGACGATGTAGATGCACCAGAGTATATGGAGGCCGATGCACCTCACGCACCGGATTATACGGAGGCCGATGCACCTCACGCACCAGAGGCAGCATCCCACGCACCTGAGGGTGAGGATCTTGATTTTTTGTCCGTGCTGTCGCATGTTCCAGCACTTTTCCCGGATTACACCCTGCACGAGGCTTTTAGCGTCTATCACGGAGATGTAAGTGTTATATCTTTATACTGTTTTATCATTTTCTTAAGTGTTCGATACATATGTTTATAATTATTATTTTTTTACGAATTTACGTATTTTATACATATTGCAGGATAGGGTCACCCTGCGATGCTTCGCTATGTATGACAGTCTCCGGAGATGGTACATTACAAAGTAGAGCAGGGTACGAGCAAGGGTGATGGAGACTATATTTGGTCCACTCGTCGATGCACTCACCCGCTGGCATACGAACCTCCATTTGGTAGAGGCATTCTTAGAGCGGTGACATGAGGAGACTTCTTCTTTCCATTTCTCGTTCGGGGAGATGACAGTCACCTTGGACGATGTCCACGTCATCACTAGACTACCGGTTGTAGGTAGGTCCTTCGATGCTCTACCATTTGACTCTGATGTTGAGAGGCTTGGTACTTATGCTGCCATGCTAGGTGTGCGACCATCGGAGCTGAGTAAAAACCTTAGGAATGCTAGTAGTGTGAACCTAGGGTGGCTGCGTAGTACTTTTAGTGGTTCTCGGTATAATGATAGGAGGATCACTGATGATGGTTTAGATCATGCCACCCGTGCCTACATACTATATTTGTTAGGTACCACTATATCTGCGAACAAAACCGGCAACAACATTCCATTAGATTACCTCCAGTTCGTGAACCAGTACCAGAGTATGCATATGTACAACTGGGGTCAGTTGGTTTTAGCGCAGCTGTACCACGCCCTTAGTCAGGGATCTCTCCATGGTACGGGAGGCATTTGCGGGTTTATAGGGTTGCTCGAGTCGTGGATTTTTGCACACTTTGTTCAGCTTCGAGCTCCACTTTTCCCGGATTACGACGTATTCATGCCCCATATGTGCCGACATGCGCCGCGGAAGATTGGTATCTCCCATGATGTGCGCATGCAGATGAGACAAGCACTGGCGACGTGCACCGAGGCAGATGTAAGTCATATTCGTTCATTTTAATTATGAGTACTTTTACTAATATAAATGGGCTAAGTTGTTAATTTTTTTATTTACAGGTCATGTTCCTCCCCTTCATACATTTACAGGACCATTTTCCGTTCCAGCAGGTGACTTATGTTGAGTTGACCCTTAGGTCGTTCGACGTGGTTGTGGCGTACTACCCAGACCGTGTCGTTCGACAGATGGGGTATGTACAGCTGATTCCTAAGGATATACGCCCTCCTAAGTCGAAAAAGCAGGGAAGAAGATGGTCAGTAGCTTAAAATGGGACGATCACTTGTGGTAGACATGTGAAAACCACGTGTTCACTCCTGTTGGCACGACGTACCGTGGCAGTGGAGCGAGTGCTGACCCGATGTACTACATTTAGGTGAAGAAGAGGCTATGGTACATCGTCAGTCGTTCTGCGCCGGAGAGAGGTCCTCGGTTGGAGCCGCAGGGTGGTGCTGACTATTCAGGATACGAGCAAATTGCTAGGTTTGCTCCATCGATACCTACTATGGATCACGATGATCTTGTAGAGACCGCCCTCATGATGTGTAGGATCGCTGAGAGGTACCGACGACACTGATTATTACTCTCAGCATAACTTTGTTAGATTTTTAGACATCAACACTATATTTTGTAATCAGTTTGTTGTATGACTGCTTTTATTTTTTGTATTTTAATTTATTGTATGCTTGCTTTGAATTTATCATGTTTATGGGTTCGATTCCATTTGAATTAGAGTTAGAGCTTGTACCATTCAAACACACACACTCATACAAACTCCCACTAAAACACAAATACAAACTCACACTCAAACACAAATCTGAAATAGACACTCATACGTAAATTGAAAGCAAGCAGTCATACGTAAATTGAAACACACACTCATACTTCAATTGAAACTCACACTCAAACAGAAATACACACTCATACTTAAATTGAAACTCACACTCAAACAGAAATATACACTCAAAGTTAAAATGAAACACAGACTCATACTAAAACGGAAGCATGCACTCATTCATACTTATCTATCAGGCCAGTTCCATTTCATCAACCTTCTTTCTTCTTTCGCATCTTTGTAGTCACTGATTTCCTATAGCCGGATGCCAATAATGTCAGAGCGGACCGCATCCAGCTGGTCCTCTGTTATATAATCCGTAACCTGACAGTTGAACCGGTTACCCGCAATACGACGTTCCAATTCGGTGAGGCCAGAAACTAGATATCGACGGGATGTGACCAAGACCGACCACCTAGCTCGCACTTCATCAACACGCCTTGAAATGTAAGGCGGCTGAACACCATCCCTTCCGTACAAGAAGTACATCTGGCATACTAATGCCTCGCAATACCTTTTACCACCCTCTGGAATGTGCATATTACCAACTTCAACTGATGCCCTCATCAAATACTGATCTTCCAACTCAGTCCATGAACCCATTTTTCAGCTTGATTTATCAACTAATTTACAATTTAATGTGCATGAAGCTTCTATTTATAGACGGACCGGTAAGAAAAACATTCAAATGAAAATGTAACACGTGTAAAGTAAGAAACCCGAAACTCCCTCTCATTCTCGAAAATTCAAAAAATCCCGCTCATTCTAAAATATCAAAACTCCCTCCCATTTTCAAAATTCTAAAACTCCCTCTCGTTCTCGAAAATTCAAAAAATCCCACTCATTCTAAAAAATCAAAACTCCCTCCCATTCTCAAAATTCTTAAACTCCCTCTCATTCTCAAAAATTAAAAAATCCCGCTCTTTCTAAAAAATCAAAACTCCCTCCCATTCTCTAAATTCTTAAACTCCCTCTCATTCTCTAAAATAAAGTCCCACCTAAATTCACTTCACTATATAAAGAACTACAAATCCGTTTACATTCATATAATCTTCTCAAACTTAGAAAGTTTAACAAATGGAGTTTACTCCCCATGAAGACTACCATTTGCTTCTGGCGGCGAGGATTGCCCGCCGAGAGATGGGAGAAGATACTAGTGATGCTTTTTTTGATCGGGTGCTTTGTAAGATGTACTACGGCTACGGCCGTTTACAAACCGGAGGTCTCCTCGTGCGCAACCGTGAGCAAATCAAGCAGAGGTATCTTTTTTGTCAACCGCTCCAGCGTTTGTTGTTTTTGCCGTATAAAATTAAGAAAGAAGCGGCCGCCGTCTTCAACATGACGGTGGTAGACTACATCAGTAGGGATATGGTGGCGTATCTTCAGGATAGGATTACAGAAAGGGAGGAGGGGGTTGATTCTGACGACAACTTGGGATATGACTTCGATGATTGAGCATTTTGGTTGTTGGCATTTCGGTGTTTAATTATTTTCTTATGTTTCGTTAAGTTAAAAGTGTTAACTTAATATTTTCCTCTTTTTGTAACCACTTCAAGTGTACTTGTTGTTTTCCTGTACTTCTACAAAATGTACTTGTTGTTTTCTCCCTTATAATGGTATTTTATTCCAACAAATGTCCAAACTTCGTCTCATGCGACCAGGACCAAAATGTGTCTCATTTTGGGCATGCGAAAAAAGCATTATGTCTGAAAAACTAGGCCAATTTTTTGGTCAAGCGTCGCATGAGACGAGCCCAAATGAGGTCTCATTTTGGGCCTGCGACAAATGCCTTCTGTCTGGACAATCAGGCCAAATTTTTGGCCTGGTGTCGCATGAGACGAGCCACAAAGGGCGTCTCATTTTGGGCCTGCGACATATGCTTTCTGTTTGAAAAACTAGGCCAAATTTTTGGCCTAGCTTCGCATGAGACGAGGCCCAAATGGCGTCTCATTTTGGGCCTGCGACAAATGCTTTCTGGTTGAAAAACTAGGCCAAATTTTTGGCCTGGCGTCGCATGAGACTACGCCCAAATGGCGTCTCATTTTGGGCTTGCGACAAATGCATTATGTTTGAAAAACCAGGCCAAATTTTGACAGTAGATATGTGATATGTGTTTGTAATGAAAATTACATTAAACTTAAAATCGTCAAACACCTTTGTATCAAATCCTCAAACACCTTAAACTACATTATATCAAAATTACATCAAAATTACATCAAAATTACATAACTATGTTACAGTAGATGTTAGGAAAACTAACTAACTTAAACTACAAATGTTGCACAAAAACATTTCAAACATTTGAAACGTCGTCGTCTCTAGTCAAATCTGTTACATGTGGTTTTTCGTTCAAGTTGATTTTCCTTGCGGGCATTATCTGTGTAAATTTGTTCAACCGCCGGTAGTATGGATGCGCCCATTGATTCGCTTCTTCGGTTGCATAAGCGGCCCAACACGGGTATAATGGAGGCAACGGTCCATCGGGTGGAGTAGTAATCTACAAGGAAATAAAATAAACGAATGCATTAGTAATGATAGCGTAAGAAATTTTGATTGGAAACGAAATATACTTACATTAACAAAGTGACATCCATGCATGAAAGCTATCCCAACTTCTATGATCGTCGAATTGTTGACGGGTGGCTTTCCACGTATTGGTAGATACGTTAACGAGGCTGCTTGCGATACATGGTATACCATGCATTGATACCTTGTCGCGATGACTAGTCTAATGTCCGGAAATGTCATCCAATAGTGGCTACTAGGATTGGGCTTGAAGTAATCTAACCTTTGTATCAAATCGTCAAACACCTTCTCCGAACCATATACATCCAACCAACATGCACGGTTGTCCCGCAACTCTTTCAACAACTCGCGTCTAACATCCTCCCATCTATCTTCGTCGTTGTATATTCAATGCGCTACGGAACAATATTCGCATTATCCGTCCGGAATAACGTCAACTAATTTTAAAATGTAAGTGTGTAGAAAGACCGGGATGCAATCCGGATATAACGTTAACTTCCCATCCTTAACAATTTTCTTAGGCCTTCCAACTTTCTTTTTTGCTAATGGAGGTTTGGGTGGTACGATGGGAACCACTTTGGATGCGGTCGTGCTCCCTAACGTGTTTACGGGTGTACTACCTACCGAGTTAGCCGGAGTACTAGCACTAGCGGTTTGTTTAATGGGATATTCCCACGAACTAGGGTTCCGTTTAGTCGATTTATCAACGCCTCCCTTTGGTCTACCCTTAGCTCTAACCGCTTCTTTAGGATCTTGAATATGACTTGTCTCGTGCCTCAATATATGCATTACCCTATTGATAATGTGGTCTTGTTGGTCGGGGCGGAAACTACGAATGAAGTTGTCAATTAAGGAAATCTTTTTTTGCAATTCCTCTTCGCGAGAGGTAGGATCCCTATGCACAATATCTAATCTTTTCCAAAAAATATCCACATCTTCTAAAGGGATGCACCTACCTTCTCTAGCTATAAACGCAATTTCACATGCACAAGGTAAACCATGCGTTTTCCTAAGGAAACAACCTCCATATGCCACCCGATCTACTCCTATATTCCGAGCACGTAAAATAGCAACCATCAGTATCTTTAGCCCCGCATGTGACACATGACCTTTAAGATTTTTGGTCAAAACACCATCGAAGCCGGGAATTGATCTAAACTTACTTCGCTCGAATGATTCGACGATACCCGCATGTTGCTTCGTTAACAAGTTATGAACTTTTTCCCAAAAAGTCTCAAAGTTGCATTGATTCGTCCCAAGATATTTTTTTAGGGACGAGTGAGCACCCTCCGCCCAACATAGTACAAGTAATAAATTATCAACTTATTTGAACTTAAATAAAATAACTCAACGAAAAGTAGGATACACGGACTAACCTATTTGTAGTTGTTTGGCCATAATGCTTAATCGTGTTCGTTTTGTACGCAAGGAACTTGTCAACATATTTTGTTATCCACGAGTCTATAACGTACGCAAAACACTCCGGTTTAGATGCAAACATCTCCTTAAGTGTATCCAGATTCTTTTGGTAACTCTCAAACGTGTTCGCCTCCGCAACGTAGCCGTAAAATTCAACAAATTGTTTCGCTACCGCATCATCGTGCAATATCTTCCGAACCGCCCCAAGAATGTTCTTACTAATGTGCCACGTGCATAACAAGTGGTGCGTTCAAGGAAAAATTCTATCCACCGCACGCATGAGAGCTAACTCCCGATCGGTAACAATAATGGATGGAAATGCGCAATCGTTATCCATCATCAAACCACGAAGAGTTTCCAAAGCCCATACGTAGTTTCCAATCTTCTCTCCGCTCATAAATACGTACGCAACGGTAAATGTGATGGAAGTGGATGATAAACCGACAACCTCTAACAACAGCATCTTATACCTAGTCGTCTTGTACATACAATCCATGAATAACACGTTCGGGAATGTACGTAATAAGTCTATGCTAGTAGGATGTGCGAAGAAAAAGTCAGTGATCACCTTTGAATCATCTTTCAAACGCTCCCACGTCGAGTATCCATTCTCCTTCAACTTCGTCAATAGATATTGCATTTGGGTTTGTCCCCCGTGTTCAGCGTCCCGATGTTTTTGGCGGACATTGTAGGTTGCACGCATGTTCGAAATGTTTTCCGGATATTGGTGCTTCAAACCACTGTATATCTCCCTAGGGTGCGAACCTAGGTGAGACAAAGTACGAACTAGTTCCTCTTCGTCCAGTTTTAGCCTACAAGCGCAGGAATGACCGTCTAGGCGAACGTAGGGTTCATGATTGTGAGTACCGTTTATCACCTCCAAACGCCATTTCATGGCTAGTACGTCGATCGGATGACCTTTTAGCGCAAACGGACAATTACATTTCTTCGTGGATGTCTTCCTCTTTTTCAAAGTTTCCGGCTTTGCCTTTGATACGTATACACCGTATCGCTCGCAAACGTACTCTAACCTAGGAGTCCTTCCCCATTTCCCGCTATCGTAGAGTTTTCTTATTGTGACAAACTTGATCTTCTTTGTTTCAATGTCCACGAAAGCATCTAATTCGTCTTTAGTGAATAATCTATCCGTCTTGAATATTTTACTGTAATCGGCATCCATAAATGGAGGCTGGGCATGTTCCTCCTACAAAATATACAATCGAAAAGTATGAGTTTATATATACATGTTGTCGCACGAGACATGTCTCAAGTGCCGTTGCACGAGACATGACTCCAGTCGGTCGCATGAGACGCTCTTTTGTATCCGTCTCATGCGACGGATATGGTACCGTGTCGAACGCTGTTCGTGCGATAACGATACTGTTCATCGCGTGAACAGTGTGCGACACAACTAAATTCCGAATAGCAGAGTTTCGGTTCTTACCTTCATCCGGTAAGCTTCCTCCTCGTCCAGTAAGTCTTCCAGAGACATGCCCATCTCTTCGTTGTCCATAGATACTCCGATTCAAGATTTTTCGAAGTGGATTTGATGGGTTTGGGTAAAAAACGCTAACTTTTTCGATTTAATGGGTTTAGATTAGTAGATTTTAGTACAAAGCTTGTAGATCTAGTTTAATAACGGATAGATTTCAGTGTTTCGGCCGACTTGGAGACTAAATGGCATCAATGTAAAAATCTAGAGAAAGGAAAGGCAATTTTGGAATTTCAATTTTGAATTTGAAAAAAGAAGGGAGTAGGGTAAGAGATCTATCAAAATTTGTAATATTTCTAGCCTGGCCCTTTATACAAGCTATAAGCTAGAAATGTTACACATTTTGATAGATCTCTCACCCTACTCCCTTATTTTTTCAAACTGAAAGTTGAAATTCCAAAATTGCCCTTCCTCTCTCTAGATTTTTACATTTATGCCATTTAGTCTCCAAATCGGCCAAAACACTTAAATCTATCCGATATTACACTAGATCTACAAGCTTTGTACTAACATCTACTAATCTAAACCCATTAATTCGAAAAAATTAGCGTTTTTTACCCAAACCCATCAAACCCATTTCAAAAAATCTTGAATCAGAGTATCTATGGACAACGAAGAGATGGGCATTTCTCTGGAAGACTTACTGAACGAGGAGGAAGCTTACTGGATGGAGGTAAGGACCAAAATTCATTTTTTCAGATTTCAGGCCTGTAGCACGATGTTCGTGCGATGAACAGCATCGTCATCGCACGAACATCGGGCGACGGGTCTCAAGTACCGTCGCAGGCCCAAAATGAGACGGATACAAAAGACCGTCTCATTTTGGGCCTGCGACGGTAGGCCAAAAATATGGCCCATTTTTTCAGACAGAGAGCCTCTATCGCAGGCCCAAAATGAGACGCTCTTTTGTATCCGTCTCATTTTTTGCCTGCGACGGTACTTGAGACATGTCTCATTTTGGGCCTGCTACTGCAACTTGTATATATAAACTCATACATTTCGATTGTATATTTTGCAGGAGGAACCTGCCCAGCCTCCATTTATGGATGCCGATTACAGTAAAATATTCAACACGGATAGATTATTCACTAAAGACGAATTAGATGCTTTCGTGGAGATTGAATCAAAGAAGATCAAGTTTGTCACAATAAGAAAACTGTACGATAGTGGGAAATGGGGAAGGACTCCTAGGTTAGAGTACGTTTGCGAGCGATACGGTGTATACATATCAAAGGCAAAGCCGGACACTTTGAAAAAGAGGAAGACATCGACGAAGAAATGTAATTGTCCGTTTGCGCTAAAAGGTCATCCGATCGACGTACTAGCCATGAAATGGAGTTTGGAGGTGATAAACGGTACTCACAATCATGAACCCTACGTTCGCCTAGACGGTCATTCCCGCGCTTGTAGGCTAAAACTGGACGAAGAGGAACTAGTTCGTACTTTGTCTCACCTAGGTTCGCACCCTAGGGAGATATACAGTGGTTTGAAGCACCAATATCCGGAAAACATTTCGAACATGCGTGCAACCTACAATGTCCGCCAAAAACATCGGGACGCTGAACACGGGGGACAAACCCAAATGCAATATCTATTGACGAAGTTGAAGGAGAATGGATACTCGACGTGGGAGCGTTTGAAAGATGATACAAAGGTGATCACTGACTTTTTCTTCGCACATCCTACTAGCATAGACTTATTACGTACATTCCCGAACGTGTTATTCATAGATTGTACGTACAAGACGACTAGGTATAAGATGCCGTTGTTAGAGGTTGTCGGTTTAACGTCCACTTCCATCACATTTACCGTTGCGTACGTGTTTATGAGCGGAGAGAAGATTGGAAACTACGTATGGGCTTTGGAAACTCTTCGTGGTTTGATGATGGATAACGATTGCGCATTTCCATCCATTATTGTTACCGATCAGGAGTTAGCTCTCATGCGTGCGGTGGATAGAATTTTTCCTTGAACGCACCACTTGTTATGCACGTGGCACATTAGTAAGAACATTCTTGGGGCGGTTCGGAAGATATTGCACGATGATGCGGTAGCGAAACAATTTGTTGAATTTTACGGCTACGTTGCGGAGGCGAACACGTTTGAGAGTTACCAAAAGAATCTGGATACACTTAAGGAGATGTTTGCATCTAAACCGGAGTGTTTTGCGTACGTTATGGACTCGTAGATAACAAAATATGTTGACAAGTTCCTTGCGTACAAAACGAACACGATTAAGCATTATGGCCAAACAACTACAAATAGGTTAGTCCGTGTATCCTACTTTTCGTTGAGTTATTTTATTTAAGTTCAAATAAGTTGATAATTTATTACTTGTACTATGTTGGGCGGAGGGTGCTCACTCGTCTCTAAAAAAATATATTGGGACGAATCAATGCAACTTTGAGACTTTTTGGGAAAAAGTTCATAACTTGTTAACGAAGCAGCATGCGGGTATCGTCGAATCATTCGAGCGAAGTAAGTTTAGATCAATTCCCGGCTTCGATGGTGTTTTAACCAAAAATCTTAAAGGTCATGTGTCACATGCGGGGCTAAAGATACTGACGGTTGCTATTGTACGTGCTCGGAATATAGGAGTAGATCGGGTGGCATGTGGAGGTTGTTTCCTTAGGAAAACGCATGGTTTACCTTGTGTATGTGAAATTGCGTTTATAGCTAGAGAAGGTAGGTGCATCCCTTTAGAAGATGTGGATATTTTTTGGAAAAGATTAGATATTGTGCACAGGGATCCTACCTCTCGCGAAGAGGAATTGCAAAAAAAGATTTCCTTAATTGACAACTCCATTCGTAGTTTCCGCCCCGACCAACAAGACCACATTATCAATAAAGTAATGCAAATATTGATGCCCGAGACAAGTCATATTCAAGATCCTAAAGAAGCGGTTAGAGCTAAGGGTAGACCAAACGGAGGCGTTGATAAATCGACTAAACGGAACCCTAATTCGTGGGAATATCCCATTGAACAAACCGCTAGTGCTAGTACTCCGGCTAACTCGGTAGGTAGTACACCCGTAAACACATTAGGGAGCACGGCCGCATCCAAAGTGGTTCCCATTGTACCACCCAAACCTCCATTAGGAAAAAAGAAGGTTGGAAGGCCTAAGAAAATTGTTAAGGATGGGAAGTTAACATTGTATCCGGATTGCATCCCGACCTTTCTACACACATACATTTCAAAGTTAGTTGACGTTCTTCCGGACGGACAATGCGGATATCGTTCCGTAGCGCATTCAATATACAACGACGAAGATAGATAGGAGGATGTTAGACGCGAGTTGTTGAAGGAGTTGCGGGACAACCGTGCATGTTGGTTGGATGTATATGGTTCGGAGAAGGTGTTTGACGATTTGATACAAAGGTTAGATTACTTCAAGCCCAATCCTAGTAGCCACTATCGGATGACATTTCCGGACATTAGACTAGTCATCGCGACAAGGTATCAATGCATGATATACCATGTATCGCTCGCAGCCTCGTTAACGTATCTACCAATACGTGGAAAGCCACCCGTCAACAATTCGACGATCATAGAAGTTGGGATAGCTTTCGTGCATGGATATCACTTTGTTAATGTAAGTATATTTCGTTTTCAATCAAAATTTCTTACGCTATCATTACTAATGCATTCGTTTATTTTATTTCCTTGTAGATTACTACTCCACCCGATGGACCGTTGCCTTCATTATACCCGTGTTGGGCCGCTTACGCAACCGAAGAAGCGAATCAATGGGCGCATCCATACTACCGGCGGTTGAACAAATTTACACAGATAATGCCCGCAAGGAAAATCAACTTGAACGAAAAACCCCATGTCACAGATTTGACTAGAGACGAGGACGTTTCAAATGTTTGAAATGTTTTTGTGCGACATTTGTAGTTTAAGTTAGTTAGTTTTCCTAACATCTACTGTAACATATGTAATTTTGATGTACTTTTGATGTACTATTGATGTAATTTTGATGTACTTTTGATGTAATTTTGATGTAATTTTGATGTAATTTTGATGTCATTTTGATATAATGTAGTTTACGGTGTTTGTCGATTTCATACAAAGGTGTTTGACGATTTTAAGTTTAATGTAAGTTTCATTAGAAACACATATCACATATCCAATGTCAAAATTTGGCCTGAGTTCTAAAAAATAATTCATTTTTCGCAGGCCCAAAATGAGACACCTTTTGGGCCTGGTCTCATTTTGGGTCTGCGACGGTAGGCCAAATATTTGGCCCATTATTTTGGACAGAAAGCTTCTGTCGCAGGCCCAAAATGCGACGCCTTTTGGGCATGGTCTCATTTTGGGCCTGCGACGGTAGGCCAAATATTTGGCCCATTATTTTGGACAGAAAGCTTCTGTCGCAAGCCCAAAATGAGACGCCTTTTGGGCCTGGTCTCATTTTGGGCCTGCGACGCTAGGCCAATAATTTTGCCTATTTTTTCACAAAGAAAATAGGCCTAGTTTATCATTTTGGACATTTGTTGGAATAAAATACCAGTATATGGGAGAAAACAACAAGTACATTTTGAAGAAGTTCAGGAAAACAACTAGTACATTATGAAGAAATAGAAGAAACAACAAGTACACTTGAAGTGGTTACAAGAAGAGGAAATCATTAAGTTATGACTTTTAACTTAACAAAACATAAGAAAATAATTAAACACCAAAAAGCCAACAACCAAATGCTCAATCATCGAAGTCATATCCCAAGTTGTCGTCAGAATGAACCCCCTCATCCCTTTCCGCAATCCTATCCTGAAGATACACAACCATATCCCTACTGATGTAGTCTACCACTGTCATGTTGAAGACGACGGCCGCTTCTTGCTTAATTTTATACGGCTGAAACAACAAACGCTGGAGCGGTTGGCAAAAAATATACCTCTGCTTGATTTGCTCACGGTTGCGCACGAGGAGCCCTTCTGTTTGTAAACGGCCGTAGCCGTAGTACATCTTACAAAGCACCCGATCAAAAAAAGCATCACTAGTATCTTCCTCCATCTCTCGGCGGGCAATCCTCACCGCCAGAAGCAAATTGTAGTCTTCATGGGGAGTAAACTCCATTTGTTGAACTTTCTAAGTTTGAGAAGATTATATGAATGTAAATGGATTTGTAGTCCCTTTATATAGTGAAGTGAATTTAGGTAGGACTTTATTTTAGAGAATGAGAGGGAGTTTAGAATTTAGAGAATGGGAGGGAGTTTTGATTTTTTAGAATGAGCGGGAGTTTTTGAATTTCCGAGAACGAGAGGGAGTTTTTGAATTTTGAAAATGGGAGGGAGTTTTGATATTTAAGAATGAGCGGGATTTTTAGAATGTTCGAGAACGAGAGGGAGTTTTTGAATTTTGAAAATGGGAGGGAGTTTTGATATTTAAGAATGAGCGGGATTTTTAGAATGTTCGAGAACGAGAGGGAGTTTTTGAATTTTGAAAATGGGATGGAGTTTTGATATTTTAGAATGAGCGGGATTTTTAGAATGTTCGAGAATGAGAGGGAGTTATCGGGTCCGTCTATAAATAGAAGCTTCATGCACATTGAAACTTCATCATTAGTTGATAAATCTAGCTGAAAAATGGGTTCATGGACTGAGTTGGAAGATCAGTATCTGATGAGGGCATCAGTTGAAGTTGGTAATATGCACATTCCAGAGGGTGGTAAAAGGTACTGCGAGGCATTAGTATGCCAGATGTACTTCCTGTACGGAAGGGATGGTGTTCAGCCGCCTTACATTTCAAGGCGTGTTGATGAAGTGCGAGCTAGGTGGTCGGTCTTGGTCACATCCCGTCGACATCTAGTTTCTGGCCTCACCGAATTGGAACGTCGTATTGCGGGTAACCGGTTCAACTGTCAAGCGACGGATTATATAACAGAGGACCAGCTGGATACGGTCCGCTCTGACATTGTTGACATCCAGCTACAGGAAATCAGTGACTACAAAGATGCGAAAGAAGAAAGGAGGTTGATGAAATGGAACTGGCCTGATAGATAATTTTGCGTGTGTATTTCTGTTTGAGTGTGAGTTTCAATTTAAGTATGAGTGTGTATTTCTGTTTGAGTGTGAGTTTCATTTTAAGTATGAGTGTGTATTTCTGTTTGAGTGTGAGTTTCTGTTTGAGTATGAGTGTGTATTTCTGTTTGAGTGTGAGTTTCTGTTTAAGTATGAGTGTGTTTCATTTTAATTTTGAGTGTGTATTTCTGTTTCATTATAATTTTGAGTGTGTATATCATTCAAATGTAATCGAACCGATAAACATGATAAATTCAACGCAAGCATACAATAAATTATAATACTAAAATTAAAAGCAGTCATACAATTAACCGATTACAAAAATATAATGTTGATGTCCAAAAATCTAACAAAGTCATGCTGAGAGTAATAATCAATGCCGTCGGTACCTCTCAGCGATCCTACACATCATGAGGGCGGTCTCTAGAAGATCAGGGTGATCCATAGTAGGTAGCGAAGGAGCAAACCTAGCAATCTGCTCGTATCCTGAATAATCAGCACCACCCTGCGGCTCCACCCGAGGACCTCTCTCCGGTGCAGGACGACTGACGATGTACGATAGCCTCTTCCTCGCCCAAATGTAGTACATCGTGTCAGCACTCGGTCCACTACCACGGTACTCCGTGCTAAAAGGAGTGACCACGTGGTTTCCCCATGTCTGCCACATGTGATCGTCCCACTTTAAGTCTGTGACCATCTTCTTCCCTGCTTTTTTCGACTTAGGAGGTCGTATATCCTTAGGAATCAGCTGTACATACCCCAGCTGTCGAGTGACACGGTCTGGGTAGTACGCCACAACCACGTCGAACGAGCCAAGGGTCAACTCAACATAAGTCACCTGCTGGAACGGAAAGTGGTCCCGTAAATGTATGAAGGGGAGGAACATGACCTGTAAATAAAAAAAATAGCCCATTTATATTAGTAAAAGTACTCATAATTAAAATAATTAAAATGAACGAATATGACTTACATCTGCCTCGATGCAAGTCGCCAGTGTGTGTCTCATCTGCATGCGCACCTCATGGGAGACACCAATCTTCCGCGGCGCATGTCGGCACATATGGGGCATGAATACGTCGTAATCCGGGAAAAGTGGAGCTCGAAGCTGAACAAAGTGTGCAAAAATCCACGACTCGAGCAACGCTAGAAACCCGCAAATGCCTCCCGTACCATGGAGAGATACCTGACTAAGGGCGTGGTACAGCTGCGCTAAAACCAACTGACCCCAGTTGTACATATGCAAACTCTGGTACTGGTTCACGAACTGGAGGTAATCTAGTGGAATGTTGTTGCCAGTTTTGTTCGCACATATAGTGGTACCTAACAAATATAGTATGTAGGCACGGGTGGCATGATCTATACCCTCATCACTGATCCTCCTATCACTATACTGAGAACTACTAAAAGTACTCCGCAGCCACCCTAGGTTCACACTACCAGCATTCCTAAGGTTTTTACTCAGCTCCGATTGTCGCACACCTAGCATGGCAGCATAAGTAGAAAGCCTCTCAACGTCAGAGTCAAAGGCTATAGCTGCGAAGGACCTACCTACAACCGGTAGTCTAGTGATGACGTGGACATCGTCCAAGGTGACTGTCATCTCCCCGAACGAGAAATGGAAAGAAGAAGTCTCCTCATGCCACCGCTCTAAGAATGCCTCCACCAAATAGAGGTCCGTATGCCAGCGGGTGAGTGCATCGACGAGTGGACCGAATATAGTATCCATCACCCTTGCCCGTACCCTGCTCTGCTTTGTAATGTCCCATCTCCGGAGACTGTCATACATAGCGAAGCATCGCAGGGTGACCCTATCTTGCAATATGTATAAAATATGCAAATTCGTAAAAAATAATAATTATAAACATGTGTATCGAACACGTAAGAAAATTATAAAACAGTATAAAGGTGTAGCACTTACATCTCCGTGATAGACGCTGTAAGCCTCGTGCAGGGTGTAATCCGGGAAAAGTCCCGGAACATGCGACAGCACGAAATAAAAATCAAGATCCTCACCCTCAGGTGAGTGGGATGCTGCCTCTGGCGCGGGAGGTGCAGCGGCCTCCGTATGGTCTGGTACATGAGATGCATCAGCCTCCATATACTCCGGTACATCGTCATCCAAATCATCGTCAGGGGGATGCGACGTAGAAGCTGCCCCTATGGTACCATCAGCAGGAGTAGGAATATAATCGCCGTGACGACGGAGACGTCGTCTACTACGTGCACCGGGAACATGTTCCTCGCTCGGAGCAGCCTCCTCGGCCTCGGACCGCGCTCTAGCCGCCGCTGCTGCCTCCTCCTCCGCCCTCAGTTTCTTGAACGGATTTTTTGCTTTAATCTTGAATCGTCCTATCCTGTAAATACAACGCAAAAAAAATATTTATTAGATTGCAAAACACCAAATAAATAAATAAAAAAAACCAACTTTCGGCCTCGTCGCAGGCCCAAAATGAGACTTCATTTGGGCCTCGTCGCAGGCCCAAAATGAGACTTCATTTGGGCCTCGTCGCAGGCCCAAAATGAGACATCATTTGGGCCTCGTCGCATGCCCAAAATGAGACTGCATTTAGGCCTCGTCTCATTTTGGCCATGCGACGAGGCCCCGTCTTCATCGCAAATCAAGGCTGCGATGAAGACGAACCTGGTAGCACGCTGTTCGTGCTACCAGCAGCAACTCGACATCCAAAGTTAAAAACCACCGAAAAACCCTCATTTCTAACAAAATCAAGCACCAAAACGTAGATCCTAGCAATACTAACAACAATACAACACTAATCTAACAAAACAACACCTAAAATCATACAAAAATCGAACTTTTGAAATCGAAACCAAAAAAACTAAAAAACCTAGATTCGACAGTTTAGACCGAATGAAATCAAAAACAAATTACACCGTGATGTTTGTATCGTTTACCTTTAACTTTTCTTCATTTTAGATTCTTCAAAAATCGAGTTTTTGAAATGGATGCTCCGAGTGCTTGAGAGGTTTCTAGAGAGAGAGAGAAAAAGAGGAAAAAGTGGTGAGAGATCTATCAAAACGCTTTTATAGCTAGATTTTCTGAAAAGGGTAAAATAGTCAAAATTTAGGTGCGAGATCTATCAATTAGGTATAAGATCTAGCGGTTTAAAATCTATAGAAATGTGTATTATTTCTAGCCTGGCCCTTTAGACAAAGGTAGTTTGATAATTTAACCTCCATTTAAAAGAATTTGAGATCGGTTGGTTGAAACGGCCTCTTGGTTGCAATTTTATGAAACGTGAAAAGTCCGTTCATTACAAAAGTAAGAAAATGGTGACATTAGACAAGTGGCTTGCAATATTTTTTTAGCCTATCAATTACGTATTTTAGACAAAATACAATCTGTATTTTTAAGTTGTACTAAAAAGGTGAAGTCTGTGTCATATTTTCAGAGGTTCTAGGCTGTTCTGTTCCTTTCGACCCAACTTTTTACCTAATTTCTTAGGTGAGGGAGAGTGTTCATCTTTCTCATGTTAATCTTTCCGGCGAAATTCAGGCCTAACCAAGTAAGTTTCTATCGATCTTTCGTCTAATTTGTATTATTTCGCTGATTCTTATCTTGCATCAAGTGATTTCGCTAGCCCAAGTTAGTTGATCTTAAAAAAACTCAAATATTCATCTCTTTATTCAGGAAACCTCCCAAAATGCTCCCGCTGGCTGTTTTGGAATTATGTCAACCTCACTTGGCACCTTGGAGAAACTTGTAAAGATCTCAAGGTAAAGTTCCAGTTGAATGATTCTAGGGTCTGTAGTGTAGATGATAAACCTTTTAGAAAAACCAAAAGGTCTCCATATCAAACCCTAAAATCTATTTGATCGGAAAATAAAAATCTGACATGCCAGCAATTTTTCAAACCAAAATGGGAATGTGTTGCTGATTGATTTGCAATCACTACAACTAGATTAGTACAGCTAACCAGAGTGTTGAAATGATAGCAGGAGCTATGTGTTTTCACTTTGATTGAAATATTGGTAGACTTCCGAGGTATACATTCACCGTTTAGTATTTTGAAAGTGCTACTTAGAATTGATCAAATATAAGAAGTATATGATTCAGATTGTTAGTTGAAAAATCAAGATTTTCAAGATAGTCGAACTCATATATCTGATTAGGAATGAGCCTGGAAATTGTTTTTTCGAGATTAAAAAATATTTAATGTTTCATGGTGCCAATGGAATTGAGCCTTGCAATTTATTATAATTTAATAATAACTCTTTCAGCAAGGAAGCATGAACAAAGTTGAAGGAATGAAACTAGCTTTTCCTTCAACTGTAGTCATACTCCCTCAGCTAATTGAGCTATCATGCGTTACAATAAATATCAAGCCTAAGTTTCACCACTATCATCGATCATTAAATACTTATTACCCTCCAAAAAAAAACTTCATCCTCGTTCCTAATTGAATGCATGAGTTGAACTATTTTGAAAATCCTAATTTAGCTGGTGACAATCTGAAATGTATGGTTCCCAAATGTTTGATATATTCCAATAGTGCTGTTAGAATACTAACATAAAAATGTTTGAGTGAAAACGTTTCTTAGATCTTTACCAATATTTCAAACAGCATAAAAACATGTATTTTGGGAAAAGTCAGTTTGTAGGAAAATTTCATGCTATCTCATCAGCTGTTCTAATCTAGAGGTATTAAATCTCAAATAGCAACAAAGTTCCATTCTGGTTATGAAATCTACCAGCATTGCAGGTTCTTGTTTGCGATTAAATAGATTTCACGGTAGTAGAGAGTCCTTTTGGTTATCTAAAGTGCGTATCATTGACATCACCTACAATGGTTTCACTAAAACTTTGCCATTTCGAGTTGTTTAGAAGTTGATCCTCAATGCAAATGACCGAGATTGACATAAACCCAAAACAAACTGGGTACTATGATGATTCATATGAAGAAGAACTTAATTGGGTAGCAACAATGGTCGGATGCGTTCCTGAACTCATATCCTGGTGATCATGGCACATTCACATATTGCAGATGTATGTTTGATACTTGTACCTTGTTCCTTCAAGTATACAGGCTATGTGATTGTTCTTTGACCCTTGGAGGTTTGTAAGGGTAGTCAGAGATTGCATGATAAGATGACCAACTTTGTATAAGAAAAAAACCCGCACAAGTTCAACGAGGTTCAAGGTAGGTGTTGATATTTATTTATACATAGGTATGTTAATTGCAATCATGTGCTGTACCTATCTCTTAATGAATCTCCTGATACTGTTTCTGTTTAACTTCTTCTGTAGAGCTGGTGGGGAACTTTGTACAAAGGACTTGCAAAAGATGCTCCAACACTTCCACAATACAGAGAGCAGATTGACAAGCTCTCCATCCATGCAGAGATAAGTTTATTATTTATGATTTTAGGCAACTCTTGTAAAGATAATACTTTGATTGGCACAAAATTCCCATTTACAAAAAAACTCCTGTAAAGATTAATTTATGTTATTTTGGTAAAGGCTTGATTATCTCTTTTGTTTATTCATCTATTATTGTGTCTGCTCAATATTTTTCACAGACCTTCTCAAATAACACCACCTCGTATAACTATGACTACTTTAGTCCAGTGGTATATACCTTTTGTAGACACTTCCATGGGAGATGTTGGGGAATCATGTCATATTGGCAACCACTATGATGTATCTGGTGAATCTCGATATCTTAAACTGGCTTAGCATACTAATTGGCGTTCTCTTCGGTTCTGTTGCCTATGATGCAAGTAAAATACATTTTTGTTCTGCAGATTGCAGGAAGATCTAACACTATCAGGGAGTTTAGAGTTCGAGTAAACAGGCCAGCTGGAGCAGGACCTTGTTTTTGGTGATGCAGGATCTTGAGAAACACAAGGTTATTTATCCATTTTCAAATTCATTTTACCACTCAGAGGTAAAAGGAAATCGAAAATGAATGAATAACCTTGGTGTATAGGTGAATTGATGTAGAGAGAGCCTCTTCAAGTCCTTCAGAGGCTCACAATAAATTTTACAGAACCCACTGCATATGAGAAACTTTAGTTTCTGTGAATCATAGTGATTTGAATTAATGTTTGAGTTTGTTTCCAAAGCTAAAGAATTCTCGATGGAGTAAAAAAGGATCATAATGCTCATTAATCTGTAAAACTAACTAATAATGATGGACACTACATCAACGTATTTAGCTACTAGTCTGATATCGTTACAGGACAGCCTACAAGATCAGCATCCTAGATGCGGCATCCTCTTCAAATCAGCTAAAAGAGGGTGATGAAACTCTAGATTCAAGACCAAATTCGGGAATATCAAATCATCATAAATCTACAACATATAGAAAAAATGCAACATTAGAGGAAGAAAAAAAAGGTTTCAAAGGGGTAATCTTCTACAAAAAGAAAACCCTTCTCTCTTCTATGTTTTAGGATTCATTTTAGTTGTCAAATTTTATGCTGCTCGACCAAAGATAGAAGAAATAAAATTATTTTTGCATCATTTGACGATTTAGTTTATCTGGCTAAGATTATAGATATATTCTAATAGAATTGGATTACAAATAATATTTAAAAAAAAATTAAGAAAACATAATGTATGGTCTATAAGCCAATTTTCTTTAAGACTATTAAAATTGTATCATGGATTCAACCATAAGATCGAATGTCCTATAACACCGGTCTGTATTTCTCTTCCATTTATTTTTTTTGAATTTATGTATAATCAAGACACTCCAACTAATATAGCTAAACCCATAGGTGGTTTTCTGGATTCTAACAAAAATCGAGCAAGGTTTAACTGTTGTAAATTTTGGCTTGAATTAGATATCTCCAAATCTTTTCCTCAAATGCTCTAGTTAGGTTTTGGGGATATAGATGGTTGTTGGCAACATTTCACCTACGGTGATATGCCATTTTATTGCTCAATCTGTAATCATATAGGCTATAAATATTCAAATTGTAAAACGTTATCCATAAACAAAGAAAAATCTATCTCAAAAGATAATCAACAAATAAAAAAAGATACTCAAATCTATAACAAGAATTCAATTTCCCAAAAGGAAATATGAGTTCAAAAAATTAAGTCAATAATTGTTCTAAACATTCAAAATCAGAAAAAGATAATAACTCTCTTCCTATAGTCAATAGAAATACTGACCGTAATGGATTTAATAAAAAAAGTGAAACTCGAAAATCTAAAACAAATTCTATAACACCAGAAATAAGCCAAACACTAAGACCATCTATCACTAAAACCAACCAGAACAAGGTTTTTTACCATGAACATAAACATGAAATAGATAATACCAATACAAATACCCAAGTTAATGAACTTGTCTCTACCGAAGTTTCAAGTAATGAAATAATTAAGGCCATACACACACTAGAGTTAAGTAATGTTTAATTCATCAAATGAAATTGACAACCTTGTAAATTGTCAGGAATCACCTAAAAACTCTACTATAATCAGCTTACCAATATCACCAATAATAATAAAAAGTACTGAAAGGAGAGATAGGAAAAATGGTGTAAGTAAAAGACTAAAAAAACAAAAAAAAAAATCTTAAAGGACCACTAAAAGATTATATTTTAATTATTTCAAAAGTTAGATGACTCAAACGAATATATGTTTCTAAATTAATTTTGATTTCTAACCGATCTCAAGCAGGTTAAAACATGACTTAGAATTAGAAACTGATATTTTCTTGATTTTGCAGGTTAAACTAAGATCAAAATAAACAAAGTTAATGGTTGCTTGGACTTGTTATGAATATATAACACAAGTGAATGACTCGAATAACGACCAAACATAAAATAATGAGTTAAACAATCAATCATCCAATATAGGCTTCAACTATGATGACAATAAAAATTGAAGAACACTAGAATGTGAACTTGAAGATCGAAAATTTGTACACAAAGATGCCAATATTCATTTTTGTACAAAACTTTAGTTCCAAGAAAATTTAGTATTATATAGCTTCAACTTAGGCATCGTGCCTAAAATGTAACTCAACAAAATTATTTCATCAATAAAGGTTGTTTTTTTATTTTTTTAATTAAAATAAACATTTTCTAGGTATATAATGCATTCTCTAGAGGAAAGTATTTAAGCCACAATTATTTCAAAATAAGTATTGAAGTTACTACCGTTTACTGATTGAGGGGTACACCTTCTTTGATTGTTGAGTCAGCTTTGGTTTGTCCGGATAGAACTAGTGAGAGAAATCTTTTTGACATTGAAAGATTTTTGCTTCTTGATATTTGGATTTATTTTTATGACCATGGACATTTGACGAGTGATTACTTTCAATTGAGAAATAAAGTGCAAAAGTTGATTGATAATGAAGAATTGGTAGAATTTATTAAGAAAACAAGGTGAGTGATAAGTGAAGAAAAAAAGTGAGTAATTGCGCAAGAACTTGAAATCTGATGCATATAGAGATGACGAGAGAAAGCAGTGGGTCAGCCATGGTTACATAGAATAGAAGCAACAAATTTAACGTTTTGCAATATTTTAAGTATCACGTTTGGAAATTTTGTTACGGGAATTAGAGGAAGTTAAATAATAACACGAGACTCCTATGAAATTTCTTTAGATTTTCCTAAGTCTTCATTCTAGAAATTAGAGGGTCGAAAATTGGATGAAGAAGTTTAATGGAAAAAAATATTGACGACCCCATAGATGAAACACAAAAGGATAATGGTCTGGATGAAGTAGACGAGGTGGAAGTAGCAAGTGGGAAATTGGTTAAAGTTGGATGTCATACGAGTCAGAATTCTACAAATAGATTCGTGAACTTGTTGAGTGAAAATACATATGTTTTTTGTTGGGTTGTTGATGACGTTACTAGAGTGAGTTTATCAGTTATTTATCATAAATTGACCAATTCATCAAAATAGAAAGGTCTTTTCTCGAGACAAAGCTGAGGTTATTGTCAAGATGGTTAAAACATTGTTGAGGGTAGGTCTTAAATATGTTGAGACTTGAGATGGCCAAACGTTCTTTTAAATGCAAGCATTTTTATCGTCAATTGAAAAATATTGTCTATATGTCTTGAAAACTATTGAAAGATATTGTTTACATGTTTCATATGATTACAACTTCACATTCATTTGAACCCCTCCTAAACATCAACAAGTTTTGACAAACTTGGAATGGATTTTCAATTCCGACGACAAAATAAACTAAATATGAATTAAAAACGTTTTTGAAATATGTTATAACTTATAATTCAGTTTAGATTTAATTGCAGAAGTATATTTATAAATGTATTTAAAACGCTAAGTTATAACAAGAATATCTTACATATCTTTTATAAATATCTAACCTAACGGCTACATAAACTCAATTAAGTAACAACTTACATTTAATTAATATTTATGTTTGAGATCAATAGTAGATAAAAAATCATTTATAAAATCAACTATACATAACAAAATATAAAGTTGATTATTCATCATCATACTAAAGATACTACATAATCTTAACTCAGATTTAAAAAAATATGAACTTATTAGTTTTTGATAGGCTCCATCTCGTGTAATTTAAGACATATTTCAATCTCAATAGGTCAACTATTAAAACATAATATCATTATAACAATTAAAAATATTATACAATATTAATATTAAAAACTAAAAAATAGGATAAATTTCAACCTCAAGAAGTCGATCACTAAAGTAAAATGTTATTATACTAAGATGATACCTCCTCGAAAGCTAGCCAAATGTATGCCGCCGATTCTTCTTCCATGACTGGTAATATCTAGATTTTCAACCACATGCTAAATTATTAGAGAACCCACTTCCATGATTTATTCTTGAAAAATGAGATTAGAGAGAAAATAAATATACTAGAAAACCATTTCATGATTTACTCTAACAAAAACTGAAGATGGATTAGATGGATAATTAGTAGGTTCAAACGACAAAATAAATATTCAAACCCGATAAAAATAAGACTACTTAAGTAGATTTTTTAAAAAAAATAAGAAAAACTACTTATTCCATGATCTTTACAAAATCTCAAAATCCATTCTACATCAAGTTGTAAGTCATACCTCAAAAGTTAAGGTTTCCATATGCGGACAAATTTCAAGTATGCATAAATGGAATGTTCGGACATCAATCTCAATCTCAAGATTTGTCAGCTGCAATTGTGGAGTCAACATATGTTATATAGCTGATAAATTTATAGCTCCATTTTGTGTTTGGTATTGGTTATGTTATTTAGAAATCATTGTTATACTAGATTTGAAGTTGCATCATACTAGTATAACAAAACGTAAAAAATAAATATAAAGCTCTTTACACGATTCATTTAAGAATAAACAAAACAAGAAAACTTATAGGCTTTACAATGTGAAGCCCAACGTCGTGAAGCCTATCTTATCATATTTTACTTCCTTGTGTCCGGAACCATAACCCCATAAATTGATAAACCAATTTATGCTCAGAATTATTAGTTCAGACTTAAGTGTTGAGATTGTAGCCCTTTTTTTCATAGTGTCCAAATTCAACCCGGTTACCAGACTTGATCCATAACACCTTTTGAAATAGATAAATTAGTTGTAACAAAATATTACGAAAAGTGGAGTTAGTTTACTATAAAATATGAAAGGTTAGTCAATCATAAAAAATCCTCCTCATAAGAGTTGATCATTTACTTTTAGACAAAACCTTGAATCATGAGCTATTTTGGACTTCTATCTATAAAAACCATATCTTAGATCTTAGAGCTACCCACAAATCTACCTTTGTTTATAAAATTAATTTAAAACCTACCTAAATTTAAGTTTAATTACATTAGACAAACTAAATATTAATAGAATAATTTTTTATTAAGGATCGTTTTATAACTAATAAAAAAAAATAGAAAATGTTTTTTTTCTAACCATATGTATTTCACGGATTAAACTATAACACTTAAACTAAGATGAAGAGATAAAAAGATAGAACATGAAATAATATTTTATAGAATATAATAAGATATTTTATAGAGAAATGTCACACTAAATACCTTCTCACCAAACTTATTATCATATAGTACCTGAACTTTCTTTTATGCCTACTAAATACCCATCTCAACAAACTAATTCCTTTTTAATACCCAACTAATGTTTTCATTCCTGAAATACCCTCAACATTTGGGTCAGTCTATTTTGAACCAAAATTCTTTATCTGTATTTCTTCTTGGTAGCTCGGTTTTGTATTCCTTTTCCACGAGTAGAAGCTTTTATCAAACATCGGTCTTTAAGGATTATCTGCTTTAATTCTTTGGAGCTGGGTTTTTTTTTCAACCAGTAGAATTTTTTTTAGTTCCTGGGTCTTTAAGCTGGGTTTTGTTAGTTTTTTTTAAAGATTTCATCTTTGTTCTGTTTATATTATAGTCTCGCTTAGTTTCTGTCTAGCTGAAAACAATTTTTTTAAGTTTTGCGAAAGTAGAGCTGAATCCACGTTCTGTAATGGTGTTTTGTTCTTACATGTCGTTGGGTTGAAGACGCTAGATGACTATGACGCTAGATGACTATGACGCTAGACGACTAGATGACTATGACGCTAGATGACTATGGCGCTAGATGACTATGACGCTAGACGACTAGATGACTAGGCCGCTAGATGACTATGACGCTAGATGACGACGCTAGATGACGACGCTAAGTGTAATATGACGCTAAATGACTATGAGGCTTAAATCGTTGTTTCGTCCCTCGACTATCATATTTTGTGTCATTTAGTCCCTCGACAAAAAAATTACGGTTGAGAGTCCCTTGTCTATCAAAAATCTATAAATTCAGTCCCCGCGCGTGGTTTTAGCTGTAATGCTGCCACGTGTCACTATAGTTAAATGGTTTGCGTTCCAGATATAGTCCTTCGACTTTTAATTCTATTTTTACCCTTCGATTTTAATATTTTTTAAATATTCTTTTATTTTTTTTTTATTTTTCTGAAAAACAGAGTATGGCAAAAATTACAATAGTATATTTTTTTCCTTTCGTTTTTTTCTCTGTTTCTACATGGTTCATACATTTATAGATATGTTTGTATGTTTTCTAACCTGTGCACATAGACAGGAGTTCATGGGAGGATTTTTTCATCAGACACTGGAAAGCCATTACACGGTTTTATCACGATCAAGGGAATAAACTACACGGTACAGTACTTTCACAATTTTTTGTGATTATGTTCTTACATTGTGTCAGTTAGCAAAAGCTTATTACCTTTTATATTATGATGACAACTAAAATCTGGCGATGCATTTTCTTAGTATCATCGTGTGCTTGCACCAGGGAAGAAATACGAAGGTATTTTCTGCTACTCAAGAATTCAACATCAGATACTTCTAGAAACATGTGGAAAAAAATCTACGGCTGGCTTATTTAGTAGGTATGGTGAAAAACATTTGCTGTCATTGTGTCATCGCTGTCAATCTATCACCATTTAAGCACTGTACAAGGCTCGTATTATCACTTTTTTGTCCAATTGATCACTAAATATTATTGTCAATGGAGTGATTTGAAGGAAATAGTCTAGAACTAATTAAATATAAATGTGATTAATCTATTGGAAGATTCTATGATGTCTTTCATGATACTATATGATTTATGTATAGTCTTATTCATGATATAACTATCCAATTTCCCATTCTTGATGATTTGCAGTCACAGCCTCCGCCCCCGGCTAAAAAACGAAAAGCACAAGTATTTGGTTGGGAGACAAAGCGGCAACTCTAGGCTTTATCCTCGATCCAGAAATCGGAGAAGAGGCAAAATTACTGCGAAGTGACTGCGACTACAGAAACAAGAACATGAGTTTCTGGTTTGGTCAATCTTTATTGGACACCCACTCGGAAGTTTACGTAGTTTTGGTTCTTGTTTTAGCTTTCCTTTGATTTTTACTACAGAGGAGAGTGAGATCCAACATTTCAAGACAAAAAAGATCAGTGGTATGACCGTGCTTCTAAACAAGTCTCTGATGGGTTATTTGACAACTTTTTGGTACAATGTTTCCTTTAATAACCAACTTTGTAATTGTTCTTCACGTCTACACATTGTAATAACAACATTAATTTATATAATATAAGCTGCTCCTGTCTATGTGCACAGGTTAGAAAACATACAAACATATCTATAAATGTATGAACCATGTAGAAACCGAGAAAAAAACGAAAGGAAAAAAAAATAGAGTATTGTAATTTTTGCCATACTCTATTTTTCAGAAAAATAAAAAAAATAAAAAAATAAAAAAAATATTTAAAAAATATTAAAATCGAAGGGTAAAAATGGAATTAAAAGTCGAAGGATTAGATGTGGAACACAAACCATTTAACTATAGTGACACGTGGCAGCATTACAGCAAAAACCACGCGCGGGGACTGAATTTATAGATTTTTGATAGACGAGGGACTCTTAACCGTGATTTTTTTGTCGAGGGACTAAATGACACAAAACGTGATAGTCGAGGGACGAAACAACGATTTAAGCCTGACTATGACGCTAGACGAGTTGTACTTGCATAAATCATGCGAGATGGTCGTGTAATATGACGCTAGATGAGTTGAACTTGTCCAAAGCACGCGAGATTTACGTGTACTACGATGCTAGATGAGTTGAACTTGCCAACATCACGGGAGATGTAAGTGTAATATGACGCTAGACGAGTTATACTTGCCTAAATAACGCGAGATGTTCCTTGACTATGACGCTAGATGAGTTGCACTTGCCAACATCACGCGAGACGCGAGATATGGTACTAAAACAGCAAACTCATCTTCCAATCTAGCACCCATGATACGCGAGACGCACGCTACAACTGCTGTCAACATGATGCATTAAAAACCGTACCAGACATGAGACACACGCTAAAACTACTGTGAACCACCTAAAAAATCCCCATGGTACAGTTCCAGACGCGAGACACATTCTAAAACTAATGTAAACCACCTAAAAACTACCCAGGTTTCAGTTCTAGACGCGAGACACATGCTAAAACTACTGTAAACAACCTAAAAACTCCCAAAGTTTCAGTTCCAGACAAGGATGCACGTACAGGAAATCCGAAAACCCAAGTGAGCCCGATAGTGCGTCTGAATCGACATGTTACGCCTCCCTACAACTAAAACCGATCGTAGGTGCAGCTAAAGAAGAAATTTAGTTCTGCCTATTAGACAACATACATTCGACCTTACAAAACAAGACACCATACAATCACCGGCCGAAGAATATAGACTCGCCGGAGTTTGTTCGGTAAAAACAAGACGGTCGACAGAGTTCTTCAAGGGTTGAACTTCTTCTCTGACTTTCTTCTACGGTGGTTTCTAAAATTTATTGGGATTTGGGGGAAAAGTAAAAATTAAATTAATAATAACTTACTTTCTCTTTCTTCTAATATTAGAGCTAATTTGGTAAAAAAATTTGCTTCTAAGTAGTGTAAGAATCTGATATTTGGGTATGATTATGAATTTCATACTTGAAAAGGTATTTTATTGTACTTTTCTCAAAATTAAATTAATAATAACCTAGTTTCTCTTTCTTCTAGTATTAGGGCTAATTTGGTAAAAAAATTGGCTTCTTAATAGTAGTGTAATGATCTCATATTTGGGTACTGATTAGGAATTTCATACTTGAAAAGGTATTTTGTGGTACTTTTCTCTATTTTATATTTTTCATGTTTTAGACTTTTTGGTTTATATATATTTATTTCCATCTTATGTTTTTCTTTAATACTTTTGATTATGTATTAATTTTTTTTATATATTTTGATTTTTAATTTTTTATAAAAAATTAAAAAATTATAAAAATAAATATAAAAAAATTGAAATATACCATTTTTGAAACACGAAACTAAAATATTATAATATAAAGAGATCAAAGCGTAAGAATTTGGAAAATGAAATAGTATCCTACTATAATCAAAGATGTAAGTTTGAGGCATTTTCGAAATAAATTAAATCTAAATTAAAAAAAGTTTTTGAAATATGTTATCTTATAATTCAGTTCAGGTTTAATTGCAGAAGTATATTTATAAATGTATTTATATCGCTAAGTTATATAACAAGAATATCTTAACAATTTCGGTATATCTTTTATAAATATCTAACCTAACGGCTATATCTTCAAACTTCAAACTTCAAATCATTGTTTTCTGCGTTTCACTTTTTCTTCGTCCGTTTGATAATTAATACTCTCGATTCTCAATCATCAACAACTCTAAAAAACGTAAAATCATTATCAATCGAACGGAGAAAAGTCCAAATCATAGCAAAAAACACTCGTTTGGATTCGACTAATCTGATTCTTTATTCTGTAAGTCCGATTTCTCTGACAAGCTTTTGATTCTAAGAATAGCTCCTATCTAGAAATTTATTGATTCGACTTTAATGATGAACTCGTACAAAAAATTAATCTTTAGGGTTTTTCCTTCGTGGGTTTTTTTTTTGTTTTTGTTTTCGTACTCTGAGAATTAAAAAGTGTAGGTTCTGTAATGATTGAATTATTGTTTGATGTTTTGGTTCAGTGAAGTCGGAAAGAATGATCTCACTTACTCCCGATCAGTTTAGAAAATCTGGTTATGGGATGACCCCATCTCCGATGCCGTTCCTCACTCCTCGGCCTGAAAGACGTCGGGTTGACACCAACTTCAACCGTCCTGATAGAGATAAGGAGGTTAATGTTCAAGTGCTTGTAAGATGCAGGTCGATCTTAATTCTAGTTTCCTTTTTGTCTTAGTGTTGGAGTAATTGCTTTTTAGATTTTAATCGATTCGGGTTATATTTTGTCTTGAATTTAACCCACTAGGCCATTGAGCGATGAAGAACAAAGGTTGAATATACCAAAAGTAGTTACCTGTAATGAGGCTAAAAGAGAGGTCACTGTTCTACAAAGTGTAGCTAATAAGCAAGTTGATAAAGTTTTCAGTTTTGATAAGGTAAGCTTATAAAACAATCACTTGTTTTGCAATTTTGAAGATTTCGTGTGTCTAATTTTTGAAACATTTCAAGGTGTTTGGGCCGAAATCGCAACAAAGATCAATATATGAGCAAGCCATTGCACCCATAGTGAATGAAGTGCTTGATGGTTTTAACTGCACCGTATTCGCATATGGGCAGACGGGAACTGGAAAAACATACACAATGGAAGGTGGTATGAGAAACAAGGTATATTATATTATATATCATAGAAATTTGATTCGAATCTTTGTAGTAAAAGCCGGTGGTTATTGAAAAATTTAATGTGCTATTGAACATAGGGAGGGGATTTACCTGCCGACGCTGGTGTGATACCACGAGCAGTTCGACAAATTTTCGACACACTTGAGGCCCAAAACGCTGATTACAGCGTCAAAGTGACATTTTTGGAATTATATAATGAGGAAATTACTGATTTGCTAGCTACGGATGATAACTCAAGATCCATAGAAGATAGGCAGAAGAGACCCATTTCTTTGATGGAGGATGGGAAAGGTTGTGTCGTAGTTAGAGGCCTTGAAGAAGAGGCTGTTTACAGTGCTAATGATATTTACGATCTGTTGGAACGAGGAGCGGTTAAGAGGCGAACAGCAGATACATTCTTAAACAAACGCAGCAGGTAATATGCCTCGTACATGTTTACTCTTTTACGCATAATAATTTATTCTCATGAGATTACTTCATTGATATGCAGTCGCTCTCATTCTGTATTTTCCATCACTGTGCACATAAAAGAATCTACTGTCGGGGAGGAAGAGTTGATTAAATGTGGCAAACTTAATCTTGTTGATTTGGCCGGATCTGAAAATATTTCTCGCTCTGGTGCTCGGGAGGTATGTAAATGTTTCGTTTGCAATCAGTTGAACAACTGAAAACGTATCGAAATGTAATTAATTTGAGTGATGCCAAAAAGGATTGGCCAAGCCTTTTAAATGACCTTTCTGATGTAGGGTCGCGCTAGAGAAGCAGGCGAGATTAACAAGAGCTTACTAACATTGGGTCGCGTTATTAATACACTTGTAGAACATTCAGCACATATACCTTACAGGTTTAGACCTGAACTTATCACCTTTTAATATATTATGTGTTTGGTATCAATTTTTGTTTCTCAACTAATTGCTGTCTTTGCTGTTTAGGGATAGTAAGCTGACCAGGCTTTTGCGAGATTCTTTAGGAGGCAAAACAAAAACTTGCATCATTGCTACGATTTCACCATCTCCTTATTCTCTTGAAGAAACTTTGAGTACACTAGACTATGCTTACCGGGCTAAAAATATAAAAAACAAACCAGAGGTTTGTTAGTTGTTCCGTAGGATGTAGCTGTAGCTTGGTTTTAGTTCTTTGTTTTCTATTTTCTAGGTATTATAATGACTCTTGTTATTTCAGGCAAACCAGAAAATGTCAAAGACTGTGTTACTTAAAGATTTATACTTGGAGATTGAGAGAATGAAAGAAGGTTTGTGCTTCAAGCCTTCACCTGCATTCAAGTTTCATATAGTGTTGAACAGAACATATATCAAGTTCTATACTTTTTAGAACTAAAAGAGAGGAAGAAGGTTTCATGTTATATAAAATGAATGCAGATGTACGGGCTGCTAGGGACAAACATGGTGTTTATGTTCCGCACGAAAGATATGTCCAGGAAGAAGCTGAAAAGAAGGTGATTTTTTTTATATAGAGCTGGAAAGTACCGAGTTTCTGTCCACAATATATTTTTTGCAGTACTATGTGTATTCACAGGTACATCTTGTTTAAGATTTATTTCCTTTAAAATATCTTATAGGCGAGGATTATCAACATAGAGCAGTTGGAAAATGAACTCAATCAGTGCGAAAAGGTTTACTGCCTCACTAATCCTTTTGCTTTTTTCTCCCCTATCCAAATATATCAAAAGAAGCTAATTTGCTTCTTTTCTTACTCATGTAGAAAGCTCACAAGTTCCAAGAGCTTTATCTTACTGTAAAAGAAGAGAAACTGGACCTTGAAAGTGAGCTAAAGTCATGCAAGGTAATATAGACCGAGTTTTTTTTACTTCTATTGTTTACTTACTGTAGGAATGCGTTGATGACAGTTTTTGTTCACACAGATAAAACTGGAAACCAGTGACAAGTCGATGGTTGAACTTCAAGCAAATCATAGTATAGCTATTTCCAGCTTGAAGGAAAAAGAACTGATAATCTCCAAAATGAAAATATCAGGTAATACTTTAGTAGTCAATGAAGTTCTATCATTTTCCTTTTTACTAATGGTTACCAATCTTTCAATGGACAGAAAGCTCTTTGATAGATCGAGCAAAGACATTGGGCTCCGATTTACGACTTGCATCAGAGGATATAACTTCGCTTTCTGCTAAACTAGGTATTTATACCTGACAGCGTGCCTATTTATAAGCATCAGGGATGTTCTCTAATCTTGTTTTGCTCTTTGCAGATAGAAAAGAGAAAATGGAAGCAGGAAATCAGCGTCTGCTTCTGAAGTATGGTTCTCAGCTTGATCAGAACTTGAAAGACTTACATAAGATGACTCTGATGTCAATTTCTCAACAACAACAACAACTGATAAGCATGGAGGAGCATGCTCGTTCGTATCTCGCTAGTAAATTCGAAGTATGAGAAGCCAATCTTGTGTCTCCTCGTCTATTGTTGTAATATTTTTATTTGATTTATTACCAGTTGGATAACATCAATCATATTGCCAGGCCACTCATGACTTCGAATCTAGGATTAAGAACATGACAGAGACATACAGTTCAGGGATAGTAACTCTGCAGGAGCTAGCAGAGATGGTGAAATCTAAATCTTTATCTGACCTGGAACACATAGATTCTACAGTCTCATGTCAAATAGAAGCTGTTGAACAAGTACGAAACCTGGAAACTGAGTCTGAAATTGTTTAGAAAATGCCATATTCAAACATCTGTTAAAACTAAATATTCTTGTTGTGGTGTTCTTACAGTTTATTGTTGATGCCGTGTTGGAGGCTAAGGGTGTTACGGAGGACATGCAGAAATCTCTTAATGAACAGAAGGAGCTTTTAGCTTTTACTGCAGGAAAGCAGCAGGAGGTACGATGGAGCTTTTAGCTTTTCGCTTTCTTCTTAGTATTTATTAATTGTTATAAAGTTGTTCATTCCCTATATGATAATGATAGGGTTTACAACGAAGCTTAGCTTCCGCACAAGCAATTTTCAGTGCAACCGTGGAATTTTTGAGTGACCTTCATTATCAAACTTCTCAAGTTCAGGAAATCCTTGAAGAAAGCCACACTGAAAAATCTAGGCAACTAGCAACATTTGAGAGCATGTTTAAGGTAAGTTATTAAATTTACAGGAATTTGAATTGTTTAAGATATAACAACACTAATGTTTACATCAATGTGGTACAGGAAGAGGCTGCTAAAGAGGAGAAGCAAGCCTTAGAAAAGATAGCAGTAATTTTATCAAGTTTGACATCTAAGAAAACTACAATGGTAAGTGTAGACTGAAGTAGTCCTTTTCTTTGTCTTACGTTAGTCTCAAAATTGAAAATTTTCTAAGAAAAATTATTTCTAGGTCTCGGAGGCCTCACAGAATATCAATGCTCACAATGTACTTGAGAAGCAGAGATTGCAGCAACAGATGTTCAATATGCAGCAGGTTTCAAATGACGCTAAGAAGCAATTGGGTAACTACATGGAAAAGGCGGAAAGTCATTACATTGAAGATACATTTTCTACGGCTGAATCTACAACCATCATGGAAAGTTCCCTTCAGGAATGGTATATATATTATTTTCAACTTGTCTGCCCTTTTATAGTTAACGAAAAATTATTAAAAAGATCTCGTTAACTCTTTTTTTGCGCTTTATCATGATTAGAGCATTAACTGCTTTACAGAAAACTGCGCATAATTGTTTTGCTTGCTCTAACTTTTTCGTTTTCTCTATCGGCAGCTCAAACAAGGTCGAACACTCTAAACATCAGTGGGAGAAGGCTTGCTCGCATATAAGTGATATGAATACAAATAGTAGCGAAGAACTTCAAGCTGCTATGATGTAAGAATTATTTTCTCTTTTGGCTTAGTCCTTTTGTTTTATTACATCCTATAAGTAGTGATAATGGTGCGAAATGCTTTAAACAGTGAAAAGGTTTGCACAAACCAGACCATGCATGATTGTTTTGCATCTGCATTATCCTCGATGGAAGCTGAGATCACTGATAGTACTGAAGATCTGTTGGAAGTTGTAAATGGTAAATCGAACTTTTGTTTCCCATAATAATTCCTTCTACCTACTAATATACTAATATAGCATCATGTCTAAGTGAAAATATGTATGCATTTGACAGATTCCTTTATGCAAGACCACGAAAGTAAGAAAGACGTAGATTCCATGACTACAGCGTGTTTGGATCATCTCAAGTTGCTGCAAGAAAATCACGGCCAACGCATATCTAATACTAGAACCGATGCAGAAAACTGCCTCATAAAAGATTACTTGGTAACAATCGTTGTAAATTCTATAACTTCATTTCGGCAGTTTTTGTATTAGGAGCTTTGTATAAATTGTTTTGTTGGAACAGGTTGATCAGCACATGGATACGACCCCCAAGAAACGAGCCAACACAGTGCCTAGCTTGGCGGCATTCATCGAGGAAACGACAACTCCTTCGCCTGAAAATCTAAAATATCAACATTCAGAGAAAGGGTCAAAATGTTGCAAAAAGGAATCCAAAATGCATCAAGAGTTGTTATTACAACAAGTTGATTTGGCCGAATCACCCAACAGAACTCCTTTCGCACATCTTAACCGAACTGTAACGGAAAACAGCTAAAGTAGAACATGTACAATGCTGTTGTAGGCTTATATATGTCTCTCACATATATAAAGCACTCTGAAGTTGTAAGTCAGTAGGTTGTATCATCATTTTTAAATTTTTTGATAGACTCCGTTCTCTTTTTTTCCAATAATCATGATAAGTAAAAAGCACATAACAATTTTTTTTTATTATGGTTGACTTCTTCTCTTAGATATTATTAGGGCTATTAACGGCTTGGGGAACCGAACCGGAACTGAACAGATAAGAGCCGGACTGAGAACTAACGGTTCGGTTCAGTTCGCGATTCCATCTTAAAAAATCGAAATTGATAAGGAATCGAAACAACAAATTCGGTTTGAAACTGAACCGATAAAACTGATAAGTTGATAAAACCGGTAAACTAATAGAACCGAAATTAAACACAATAAAATCGATAAAAAATCAAACCAATAAAATGGTTAGACCCATTAATTTATTATTATTATTATTTATTAATTATATTATCAAAATTAATAGTTAATTATCCATTTTTAATAAAAAATAAGAAAATTAAGTTCTAAACTTCAATTTTTTTTTATTTATTTGTTAAAAAAGTTGAAAATAAAACTATAATTTAATTTAAATATTTTAAATGCATCGGCCCGGACCGATAGGACTGAACTGAAAAGAGCTGAAACGGAAACGATAACAGACCGAACCGAAAAGGACCAAAACGGGATTGGACCGAATTCAGACTGAACTGACCACAGGTTGAACCGGAGCTGAAACCGAATCGAAAAAAAACCGAAACGGGATTGGACCGACCAGATTGAACTGAACTGAACTCGGATTGAACCAAAATCGGAATCGAATCGGACCGAACCAAACCGAACAAAAAACTTAACTGTTCGGTCCGGTTCCAAAATATAAAATCAAAAGCTTAACGGTCCAATCTGATCCGACAAGTTTAACGGTCCGATCCGGTTCCGATGAAACCCGGGCCGATGAAGACCCCTAGCTATTATTTGCCGGTTCAAATATGGAATCTTCATGTGAACATGAAGATTCCGGAAATACAATATTCTGTAACTTTAGTATGAATAAAAGAAAAAAAAAACGTATTTATTTTCTGTCAATATTTTGAACTAGAGACTTTATTTATTTATTATAATTATAATTGAATTTAAATAGCGACAGTCTTTTTTGGACCGTGTTATTTTAGATGGAGTAGTTTCCAAGCTAGTGAGATATACACAGACGTGGGCGCTAGCTCATTCCTGACGACTTTGTTTCGAACCAACTGTGAACCACCGTCACTCTTGAAATTAAAATGTGATTATTTTAAAATTACATAAATGCCCCTATTCTAACAAAAAGATCATTTGCTCTTTATCATGCGAAGGGTTATATAGGTCAATGTCACAGTTTAATGTGGCCGATACTAGACCATTGAAAACGAACAACTAAAAAGAACTTTTGTAGTAGTAGAAGTCAACATAGCCCATTACTGTTTATTTTTTTAACGAACCTTCTGTGAACCATACATAAGACCCCCTCGCTATTGTAAAATCTTTTCAAAATTAACCCTCAGAAAGTTTCTTTTCCAATCACTCGCCGATGCAAAATATATACTTTGATACGATACTATTTTTGTATATGTTAGCATTTAATTCAGATATTAAAATTATAGTTTAGATATTTTACACCACTTTGTCTTAATTACTGTACGACGTAAATCCTAGACTGTTATTTAGTGATTAAGATTAGCTATTTGTTTATTCTATTTGTAAAAATGTTCGACATAATTGGACCGGACAGATAAGCTTATTGTTCGGTTTGATTAGGATGGTTACTGATTTTGACTCGGACTCTTGACAGAATAAATCGGATTATCAAGTTTATTGGTTGGCATCTGATCAACCCGAGAAAATTTCAAATCAGATTTTTGGAATTTAATTAGAATCGGTTCGGTCCGATTCGGTTCAATTTTGATCAGGTTTGATTTTGATTGGATCTGTTTTATTTTAAATTTGGTTTAAATTGTTTATAAAAAATTAATTTTAATTTAATTTTTAAATCTTTTAGTTTAATAAACACTATAAAATTTAAAAATTAAAAATTAAAGTTGGAATTTATTAAGTGAGTCCTTGTCTAATCATTTTGGCAATAATATAATAAAATGAAAATTTTAAAAAATAATTATTTTTCTATAATTTTATTAGTCCCATCCCGTTTGGGTTCTACCAATTTACTAAATTTATCGATTTAGTTTCAAATTGGTTCAAGCAGATTATCGATTTTATCCATTCCAAAACGGAATCGTGATTTTATTGATTTTTTTTTATCAATAATATATAAAATGAAAAGACAAACCGAATAGTTAAAATTCGGTCGAATAAAAATCTAAAATAAATCTGTCAGAAACTAGCACAACCATTATGGTAACATTAAAATTATTTAGAGATGAAATTATTTTATATATATATATATATATATATATATATATATATATATATATATATATATATATATATATGCGAAAATAGTAGTTTTTTCAGTCAACTATTTACATCCCACATTAGCTAAAACCATCATACACGTGAAAGAAATGTTGAATTTAAACTTCTAAAAGATGGATGATCTATTTAAGTAAACTTAATATTTGCAAAGTGATTTGATACTAAACTAAGAAAGTATGGGACAATATCACAAAAGAAACAACAACTGAAGGGTTATATAACCAATAGATCTCTTACTTAGTCAACTTAACCGAGTAGTCAATGTTAACAACTTAACAAGTCACAACTACTCCTATATATAGGACGGCAACACGGTCACAATTTTCATTCCAAAACCTTCTAAAACCATCAAATACAACTTCTTCTTTAACAACACAAAACCAAACACCAAAAGTTAGATACATAATTTCTTATCCTTACAAGAAACAAATGAAAAGAGAAAGAGAAGCAGACTCATCACAAGCTATAGACATGGCGAAATGTCTAATGCTTTTATCACAATCCCTAAACAACTCCTCAAACTCGCAATATTCTTCTACAAACAACAAAAACCTCGAGTTCGAATGCACGACGTGTAATCGTAAGTTTCCTTCGTTCCAAGCTTTAGGCGGACACCGGGCAAGCCACAAGAGGCAAAAAACATCAACCGATGAGAAACCAACGAGTGATCATAAAGATGGAGTTAAGTTTAATATTAGTGGTAATAATAGTAATAGGGTGCACGAGTGTTCGATATGCGGACAAGAATTCATGAGCGGACAAGCTTTAGGTGGCCACATGAGGAAACACAGAGTTGTTGTGATGAACGAAGAGAGGTTTATTATGCCGACGCCGATTCGAGTTTTGAAGAGAATGAATAGCGGAAGAAGGGTTATGGGTTTGGATTTGAATTTGACACCCTTAGAGAATGATTTGGAGTTTCTTTTTGGGAAGAATAGAGCTCCTGTTGTTGATCCTCGTATGATTCTTTAGTTCTATTTTGATTATTTGTATATTTTTTTTGTACTTTTTTCTCACATTCTTTGATTTGTTATTGATTTTGATTTATACCATCTCAATTCCTTTTAATATTTTGTGTTTCCATTAATGGTATAAACTTTCATTCATTCATTAGAGGTATAAAAAGTAAAATATTGTCAATTCATATAGCGTAATACTCGTATATCCTTATACGTTAACTTTTCTAAAAATAAAATGAATGATAAATTATTTGTTAATATATTTTTTTTTGAGAAAAGAGGCTTGGTTTTCTTTGTAATATATGTATCGAACTTTTTCAAGGCGATAATATATTTGCTTTCGAGGTTTCTTAGATTCCTTCCATTTTTTCGTCATTTCCTCTTCGAAAATAGAAGAGACATCAGTCTCCTTTTGAGATTCGGCTTCAGCATCGGATTTAGTAGCTTTTGAATCAGCTTCATTGGCTTTCGAGGTACCTTCTTGGGGATCTTGAGAAGAGGGAATGTTTGATTCAGATATAGGAATTGCAGGTCGAATTGTTTCTTCTGATATTTCTCTTTGAGGAGGATCGGTGGTGGTGATTTTCGAAGGAGATGGAGTTAGAATTATTGTTGATTCATCTCCCATTGCGATGAAGGTATTTTTAGGCTTGGACGAAGAAGGTTTTTGTGAGGAAGGGTTATATGTTTTAAATTTTAGAGGAGAAACTTTACTTTGAGTAGAAGATGTTCGAGGGGTTTTAGGACCAGAAATTTTAGATGATGATTTTTCTTCGATATTGGGAGTAGGAGAAAGTTTTGGAACTTTGGTAGGATCGAAGTTACCGTAGTAAAATGTCTCATTCGTAGTTCCAATTGGGCCACCAAAAATTAACCCTACTTTTCGATACTCTTCGGCTCTTTGACTTATGCAAAAGTAGTCGTAAGAACCGAACACCAGATTGCTATCAGTATCAGAAGATTCTGCTGTTTTGGGTAAAATGGCCTTCAACTTTTTGGTTATCGGTTTCTTTCTCATAATCCAGGAATGGATTGATCGGAGAAGATGAAGATGGATCGGAAAATTTGAGTTTGGCAGTGAGAATACTCGGAATAAGGGAGGAGCAGTTGAAGGTAGCAAAAAAAGCTTTGACTTCTCTCTAAAATGGTTGTGTCTAAAAAGAGTTGAAATGAAAAATGAATGGTATTTATACAAAAGTAGGTGAAGACATGTGAAGAAGGACAGACTCATTTTATGATAGGTTGGAATACAAATCTCTGGGTGGGTTAGATGTTTGACATCTGTCAGATTTACTTCACCGATTGAATGTAACCGTTATACTTATAATCGTTACATTCGAAGGGGGAACACCTAAAAAATATGTTGAAGGCAACCTTGAAAATTATTCGAAGTAATTACATCAAATCTTTTGGTTATTATTCGAAGGATTATTTGCCAATGGCCTCGAATATATCATTAAGATTGATTTGGTTTTAAGAGTTTATAATTTACATATCATATACACGCTTCGAATTTTAATTAAAAATAGTGTATTTGAATACTTATTTTTATGATCATAGATCTGTTATTCGAAGACATTGGCCTCAAATAGTTTGCTTGTTTTGATTTATGGCAGGTTGATGATTCGAAGATAAACGCGCCTCAAATAGTTTGCTTGTTTTGATTTATGACGGGTTGATAATTCGAAGATAAACGACTTTGAAGACTTTTTAGTTCTCATTCATTTACTGACATGAGAACTAGAGGGGCTTCTGATATGGAAATGAGTTTTTAGGATTTAATTTATAAACAATGTAAATTTAGGGACTTGATTGTGATTAGTGTAAGTTTTGTCTTTAATTTCTAAATGATATAAGTTTTAAGAAGCTATTGTGACTTTACATAACTTGTAAGGACTAAATAGCAATTATAACCGATCTTATAACAGATTCAGTTATTCAACTAAGTCTTGGCCCCTCTATATAAAGGACTAGACATATCTAATACAGAGGTTGACCACTTTTTACTTAAAACTCATTTTGTACTTGTGTTTTCTCTCTCTAAAAACTCTAAAGCAATTTCTCTCTCTAAGATTTCTCTCAAGCAATTTACCAAAGCAAATCAAAACCTTATCAATTATGATAATTGAATCCAATGTTCCCAGACACTTTTGGCCTGAAGCCATTGCCACACTAACTTATCTAGTTAACTGTTCACCAATAAAAATTCTTAGTCATAAAACCACACTTCAAATCCTAGAAACCCAGACAAATATACCACATACCTTAACTCTCATGCCTCGTATATTTGGTTGTTCTGTATCTATTCATGTTCCAAAGGGTGATAGATCCAAACTCGATCATTGTTCCATGCAATGTATTTTTGTGGGCTATGCACTTCATCAAAAAGGGTATCGGTGTTATAATCTAATCAATCATCAGATCTATATCACCATGGATTATAATTTTCTTAAGATAGATTTCTATTACCTTACCCAACCTCGTGTTCAGAGGGAGAGCACAAGTGACTCACTAGGTTGGTTAAGTTCCCCAATCATTCCAAATATTGTATCCATATAGCCACTCATCAATGTAAAATGGATAAATGACTTCATACGTACAAATGCAACCTTCAAATGATGTCTTACTAGAGGATAGTGAACCACTTAGTCCAATTGCTTCCCAATTATTAATGATTATGGAAGTGTTTACACTAGTGTAGAAGTGCCCGAAGAAGGTAGATGTGTTTTACCTGGCAGGAATAATCGTGGAGTCTCACTTATACGTTACTCATCCAACCATGTTCCTCGAGCGAGCAGATATCCTATAGAAACTTGGTTAGAGGGAGCATGTCAGAATATGCCAAGGTATTTACTATAATCGTCTACACCCATTGCCCATATAGTAACAAAAAAAAGAGAGAATATTGGCCATTCATGTTAAAATGGATTCCCTTACAAAGAATGGTACTTCAGAGAAATACAAACTTCCAACAGGAAAAAATCAGTTATATGTCGATGATTCTTCGCTATCAAACACAAAGTATTGGAACCATAGAGAAAAACAAGGCTCAACTTGTGGCTAGAGCTGTTACCGGGTCGGGTCGGACCGGGTTTCGACGGGATCGAGACCGACCCGTTAAGATACCGGGCCGGTCCAGCCCAGACCGAAAAACCAAGGGAGCCAGTTTTGGTGACCCAAGACCGACCCGGTAAGGTAACGGACCGGTCTGGCCCGAACCGATATGCCAAGGGAGCCAATTTTTTGACCCGAGACCGACCCGGTAAGCTAATGGACCGGTCTGGCCCGGACCGATAGACAAAAAAACCTAGTTTTATTTTAAAACCTAGTTTTATATAAGTCCAAGTTATAATAGTTATCTCCAAATTAAATTTTATTACTTTGAAGTAAACACTCAAATCTGAGCATCAGTTTTAAAAAGCTCGAATTTGTTTAACTTCACGATAAATCAGAAGTAGTTGTATTAGATTTAACATCATCTGCTCAGATGGAATAAGAACAAGTACCAGAATCAAAGCGAACCACCAACGGAAACATAAATAGACTCAATCATATTCAATTTCCATGCACAATACCATCAAGAGAGGTTATTGCGCACAGATTGCAACAAAAACCCTAACATTTCGAAACAGCCAAATTCATAGATTGAGATGCAATCCAAAATAATCTCGTGATTCAAATGGTATTCAATCAATCGAAAAAATAAAAAAAGAACAATTCGAATTGATTAAAATACAATTAACAAACACTAGAGTGAAAAACTAATCGGCCATTAATAAATTTGAATGAAAAAGATGATAGGCTCAGAGGGTTGCTGTTTGTGCTTAAAGAAGAGACTTGGCTCTTCTCATACAAGAAGTGTCAGAAATATAAGCACTGCTCATCACTGCCTTTGTCAAACAAACAAATGAAAACGCATACAAAAACTTAGAAAATAAACTGAGATCTGGATTGGTGCTGTGGTGAAGCATGTAAACGGGTCTATATATACGTAAAAAGAGGTTTGGTGGGACTAGGGTTTTGATCCGTGGACTCCTTTTGGGTCTACGCTTATTTAAGATATGTTGACAACCTGGCCCATTGCTCAGTACTTCAGTAACTCGTGACATGTGCTTTGGGTTAGGGAAATTTTTACTTTTTTTATATATATCCCATATCGGTCTGGTAACCGGGCGGACCGGTCCAGACCGGTAAGAAAATCGGGCTAAATTTTTGGCCCCCAACCCGCCCCCTAAATTATTCGGACCGGTCTCGGGCCGATTTTATCGGATCGGTCTCGGGCGGGTTATCGGGTTAGTAGGCCCAATAACAGCTATACTTGTGGCAAAATGGTACATACAAACTTACAGAATTGATGATTCTGAATTTTTTTCTCTAGTAGCAAAGATAAACACAATTCAAGTTTTATTCTTAGTTGCAGCAAACAAAAATTGACCACTTCACCAATTCGATATAAAAATGCATTCCTTCTTAGAGATTTGAAATAAAGAGTATATATTGAGGCTCTATCATGATTTACTATGGAAATAAATTAGTACGAGTACACATAAAGTAACTCGTGATCATACATTGTTTCTGAAAAAAAAAGATAACATATCACTTGCATAATAATCTATGTAGATGATATGATCATCATAGGAAATGACACTAAAGTATTGCAAGGTTAAAGAAGAACTTGTTCGTAGAATTTGAGATGAAAGATCTAGAATGGGTAAAAATACTTCTTAGGAATCGAGGTTATACGTTCAAGTAAATAAATTTTTATATATTATAGGAAGTATGTTCTTGATTTACTTGCAGAAACAAGAATGATTGATTGTAAACGAGTCGAGACTCCAATGCAGGTTAGTCATGGGCTCAAAATGGTTGAAGGTGCTAACTTGGCAGAAAAATAAATATCAACGACTAGTTTGAAAACTAAGTTAATTGTCACATACTCGACCAGTCACAACCTATGCGGTTGGGGTTGTAAGTCATTTTATGCACAACCACAATTGGATCATACGAAAACAGTCATGAGGATAATACGATATTTAAAAGTCACGTCGAAGAATAGAATTATGTTAAAAAATAAATGACCTCTAAATATTGAAGTATACGCTGATACATATTAGGATGGTAACTCAAATGATCGCAGGTCTACATCAGGTTATTTTATGCTAGTTAGGAGAAACTTAGTGACATTGAGACGTAAGGATAAAAAAGTGGTGGTACTTTCGAGTGCTGAGACAAAATTCCATGGAATTTCTAAAATAGTAACATAAATCTTATGGATCAAGAAATTAATGGCTGAAATTAGATTTCCATCATCTTTTCCAAGTGTGACAATAAAGCAACAATAACTATATCGGAAAATTATGTTTTACACGATGTAAATAAACATGTGGAAGTAGATCGACACTTTATAAAGGTAATAATTGAAGATGATACAATTGAACTTCTTTTTGTAAGATCAGAGGATCAACTAACAGATATCATGACTAAATTCGTAACATGACAAATCTTCACTACAATTTTGAGCAAGTTGAGTATTGAAAATTCGACTATTCAACTTGAGGGGGAATATTGAATATTATCATTATTAATATTGTTGAAGACCAAATATTAATTGATTAGTTAAATATTTGAATAATATATTCTTGATGTAAGAATATTATTCAATTAGGAAACATATTACGTTAGTGATTTGATTTTGTTATTGTAGTAAAATATTATATTAGCCAAAAATATTATTATGTTATTGAAATATGATAATGTACTAATATAAATATAGGAGATGTACAAGAGAACATAACAAAAAAAATAGTTATCTCTATATTTTCTTATCAACTTTTTCTTAGTTTTCTAACAGAACCCACTAATCATAAGGAGGAAAAAAGATCTCTTGAAGAGATCGCGACCAAACACGTTGGTGCACAAAGCAAAGTACCAACACGAACCGACTTGCAGGAGATACGGTATGTAGGAGAACTTCTGATGGCCAATAGGGGAGCGTGCCCTCTTACCCCAAGGTAGATTAGTGTAGGAAAAAAATTATTTTCATATTTTTTGAAGAACGCCACAATAAAAAGGTTTGATCAAGGGGGTAAATGGTGTTAGTTTTTGTTGAATTTTGGATAGCATGTTAGGAACATCTAAAGTTTCAATATGACCGGTTAGATTCTGATTTGGTGTTACGTTTTGGGAAAATCATTGGTGGAATAATGAAGTAGTTTTTGTAATATACTTCATTTCTCCATCTTCGTTTTTGTTAGCTTATTATGTTTAAAACTGTTGGTGGGTTGTATATATATATTTTATATTGAATTGGATATACTTGTACCCTCAATTTATCATAATAATAAAAATATTTTTGATGAAGTCTTCATAAATCTCTTGGTTTTTTACTCTTCACATCGAATAGGTTTTTCCATATAATTTTTTTGTGTCTTGATTTATTTAACCGTTGAATATTTTTTCGTGATTAGGTTTGTGGTTTTATTTGGTTAATAAATTGGTGAATCACTCTTGTTGAGTTTTTTGTTTATTTGGTTGGTTGTCTTTGTGAGTGGTTGATATACTACTATTTGGATTTCAATAGTTGGTATCAGAGCTCCATACCCAGACGAAACATGATGTAGATGAAATTCTTGAATGTCGAACATGATGAACATCAGTCATGTTCATCAAGCGGAGTGAGTAGATTGGAGTGTATCACGACGGTGTGACTTGATTGAAGTGACACTAAAGAACATCTAGTGTGCTCTGATAAGAGGGAGCAAATAAATCCATTGTAAAGCTTCATAACTCACATAGTGATTCCTCACACATCCTAATTAGAATGAGCAAATATAAGTCAATTAAAGGGAAGTAAAAGTGGTAGAATTTGTTAGGTGCGACCAAATTCCTACATCGCATAAGCATGAGAATGATCAATGGTATATCAATGTTTTTTTTCTTCAGGTTACCATATTTTAATTAATCACTAACTCATATATAAACTTTAAATTATTTAGACATATGTCTGATAAATAAAATATAATTTTTGTCCTCCTATTTAGTTTCAATAGATGCTCGTGGTGATTTTCTTAATTAATAAAAAGGTGGCGATGAAAAAAAGTTCAATATTTTCTAACAAATCATAAAGAAAAACGGATAAAATTACGTGGTGAATGAAAAAATATTAAAATCTATTTACAATATATTATGTAATTAGACTTCAGTAGTTCCATGTTTAAATTCCTGGTTCCGTCACTCATTAGAATAAAAGATTATTGTTAAAAATAATGAAAACCAAAAGAAATTCAATTTCGACTGTCATAAAAAAAATTTAGAGGTAAATCTGACTGAAATAAAAACGCCAATCTGGATAACTTATTCTGTAAATTCACGCCGATGGCGCAGTTACAGTCTTTTATAGACCGTGTTATTTTAGGTAGAGCAGTTTCCAAGTTACTTATTGAGAGAGAGATGGGCATAGGCTAGCTCACTCGTGACGACTTTGTTTGGCATCAACTGTGAACTACCGCTACTCTTAAGTCTTAAGATTAAAATGTGCTTCTTCATAAATACATAAAGACCCATACGTACATTCTGATTTGGAAATTGCTATTCATCGTACGAACTTGCGAAGGGTTATATATGTCAATATCATAGGTCAAAGCAACAGTTTGATGTAGCCAATGCCAGACCAATACCATTGAAAATAACAACTAAAAAAGAACTTTTAGTAGTAGAAGAAGTCAAAAAAGCCCCTTACTCTCTATTTTTATTTTTTATTTATTTATTTTTTTTTTGGCAAAAAGATTATTATATTCACTAAATGATATAATCAGTTACAAGAGCCCAATGATAGCTTGAGTTTAGAAAGTTAGAACTCAAAGGCCCAATACTAGGCTTAATTGAGACTGGACTAGAACCTTAATCCCTAATTCACAACTAGAAACCCTAATTTTACAGCCCCCTTTATCTTCTCTCTTTCACAAACCCTAGAATTTCTCAGCGTTAACCACCATAGCCAATCTTTCGAATCTGCCTCCATTAACCAAAAACCTCACCAAGAGAAAACCGGCTCCCTCGATACAATTTCCTTCACTGTCACGAACAATAATCCCTCCAGCCGCCTCACCGGAAAAACAGGAGGCACCATCATCTTCACTCTTCCCATAGCTGGAGGCTTCCACACCAGGTAATTGATCCTCTTCTGACTACTAGAATAGGCTCCAATTTTGCAACCTGTAAGCTTAAACCATTAAGCATATTTTGATTGGTGAGCATCCAATCTAATATTTTCCAAACTTTATTATTACTCCATGTGTAACGTGATCCAGTGTGTCCAGGTACTTCAAGACTGCTATTTCTTATGAAATCATTGAAGTCATCAGCTCCATTTGCATCGTAGTTTATACAGCAAAGTTGATCATCAGGACATCTTATGGAATTGAAATCTCTAGCAAGAATCCAAGGAACTCCACAGGTGATGTTACTAATCTGACTCCAGAGTACTTTCTTATGTAATCTCAATTTTTTTGCATATATAGAAGTGAAACAACCAGTAAAGTCAGCATGGTTGATCATAACATGTAAATATTGATCCTGATCCACAATTACTGATACATTCACTTCATTAGACCAAAGCATCCATATCTTATTAGATGTGTTAGCCACACACTTCTCAAACCCAATTCTTCTAGTAACCAGCTCTATTTTATCAGTCCAAGCCATAGGTTCCTGTATTGTAACTAATTTAACTTTCTCCTGTTTAATAATGAACTTTAGCCTAGCAACCGTAGGATTATTATTCACGCCCCTTGCATTCCAACTTAGGAACTTAATCATTATCAGATGTTGAGTCTTTTAGAGCCTTTCCTCTCTTTCTAAGAGAGCTTATAGACAGCCTATTAGAGTTACCATTTCTATTGGCCGATTTAATCTTTCTTAAAATAACAGTCTCAAAATCTTGATCAGGGTCATTTGTACTAGTTTTTGGTGATGGATTGTAGCTACCTGTTCTACCAGCTCGAGGAGAAGTATGTGCCTGACAGTTATCTTCATCTTCAAGATGCTGTATCAGGCTCATTACAGGCACTCGCTCTTACTGGACTTACAACATTCGTGGACGGACAAGACACTGAAGACCTATCTTTCTTTGTGATTATCGACTTTAATTTCCTCCTGTAAACATGTGTAAAGGTTTCAACCTTTGTAGGCCTAGAATCTTTATCTGTATTTTCTTTCTCCTGTAACGAATCTTGCTGAACAGAGTTTCTTGCAATATCACCTCTGTTTCCATTTCTGTTCTCTTCAACACTTTCTTTTACATTTTCTTTCACAGTCTTTGATTCCATTACCATATTCTTTTTGCATTTATCAGGCTCATGCCCAATGTGATGACAAAAATTACAATATGCTGGTGCATTTTTGTAACTGACGTTAATATTGAACACTTCACCATCACCAAACTCTACCTTCAATTTTCTCTTAAGTTGATTTGAAACATCAACTTCAATCAGGGCAAAACATGCGTTCCAATTTTCCCTGTTAACTTCAGTGATGACAACATGATGCACAAACCCAAGAGATGAAGCAAGCTCGTTAATCACTGCACTATTGTACATGAATTCTTGAACTTTTTCAAATCTAACCCATAGCAGCGCAATCGGACACTCGTAGTTTCTTGTACTATACGGACTCCACTTAACCACACGCATCATCTTTCCCTCGACTTTCCAAAATCTGCTCACCCAGAGCCTTCCAGCATCAGCCAAAACCGAAAACTCTACCAGTATTTGTCTAGAGTCTATTGTTACGTATGTAAAAACACCCTTGAACTTAAGGGATTCAAGAAATGCTTGAAACACTTGTCTTTTAGGAATACCATCGTTGAACTTGCATATTAGAGTGGTTCTTGATTGAGAACATAGGGTGTTCTTTACCTTTCTTTCAAAACGAATAACATTGTGATCACCATACGCTTTTACTTCCGATTTGTAAACTGGTTCCACACTCTTTTCCATAACAACATCCGAGTATCGCCTATCCTTAGTTACTGTCTTCGATTCAGTCACAACAATCTTGCCATTCAGTGGTGGAAAATCATTACCTTGAGTATCGAAACTCATGATTCCCACCTGAAACAGGGAGTGCCTGTTAAGGCTGTGATTTCAATCGTATACGCAGCAGTAGTTGGTAGTTTGTAGGTATCAATGGTGTGATTATTCCGGTGATGCAAAACGGTAGAGGTGTTTCTTAAAGGTTAAGAAACAAACTCAATTCTTGGACCTTTCTTGAGAGAGAAACCAGGGTCCCACCAATCCCCCTTACTCTCTATTTGTGTACGGAATTTTTTGCGAAACACACGTAAGCAGCCCTCGGTATTATATATTATTTTCAAAATAAACCCCAAGGCCAAGACCACTTTTGTCAAACCACTCCCCACAGCGCGATTTATTTTTCAAACCCTTTTTAAAGTTTTGTTTAAAAGGTCAGTATTTCCCGATTTTTATTCATTATGATGATATCAAAATAATCATCCCTTTTCAAAATTTTAAAAGTACAGTTCAAAATTTAAATTTAAATTATCAATCGACCGAACCGAAGGACTTACATAAAGTTAATATTCGGAAAGCGATTTGATACTTTAACTAAGAAAGTATGGGACAATATCGGAAAAGTAACTATACCTGAAGGGCTATATAGGCAGTAGATCTCTTACCTAGTCAACTTAAACGTGGAGTCAAAGTTAACAACTTCCCAATCCCAAGTAATCACAATTCACAAGTACAACTACTCCTATATATAGGACGCCAACACGGTCACATTTTTCATTCCAAAACCTTCTAAAACCATCAAATACAATTTGTTGTTCAACAACAACAAAAACCAAACACCAAAGGGTAGATAACTTCTTCTCCTTACAAGAAACGAATGAAAAGAGAAAGAGAAGCAGACTCATCACAAGCTATAGACATGGCGAAATGTCTAATGCTTTTATCACAAACCCTAAACAACTCCTCAAACTCGCAATATCCTTCTACCAACAATAAAAACCTCGAGTTCGAATGCACAACATGTAATCGTAAGTTTCCTTCGTTTCAAGCTTTAGGCGGACACCGAGCAAGCCACAAGAGGCAAAAAACATCAACCGATGAGAAACCAACGAGTGATCATAAACAAGGAGTTAAGTTTAATATTAGTGGTAATAGTAATAAAGTGCACGAGTGTTCGATATGCGGACAAGAATTCATGAGCGGACAAGCTTTAGGTGGCCACATGAGGAAACACAGAGTTGTTGTGATGAATGAAGAGAGGTTTATTATGCCAACGCCGATTCGAGTTTTGAAGAGAATGAATAGTGGAAGAAGGGTGATGGGTTTGGATTTGAATTTGACACCCTTGGAGAATGATTTGGAGTTTCTGTTTGGAAAGAATAGGGCTCCTATTGTTGATCCTCGTATGATTGTTTAGTTCTATTTTGATTTTTTAATGTTTCTTTTGTACTTTTTTTTCTCACATTCTTTGATTTGTTATTGATTTTGATTTATACCATCTCAATTCTTTTTAATATTTTGTGTTTCTATTTATGGTATAAACTTTCATTCATTCATTCGAGCTATAAAAAGTAAAATATTGTCAATTTATATAGCATAATACTCACATATCCTTATAGGTTAAGTTTTCTAAAAATAAAATGAATGATAAATTACTTCTTAACTCTTAAGTATATAAAAAATAATAATTTATAAAATCAGAAAAATTATACATAGTATTAAATAAACTATTCTCCTTTTTTTAATAGCGAGATATTCTTTTATAATATAAAATACTAAATAAGTAAAAAATGATGTTTCGTAGGTTTCGGTTATAAACTTCAAAACTAAATACAAATAATGGATATATTAAAAATATACTATGGCAAAAGGAAAAAAAAGGGTAAACTGACACTTAACCATCTAGTTTAACATTAAAAATACAATGACAAAACAAGTTTGCGGAGATTATATTACCGTACTACAACCGAATTATTATTATAATCAGACCATCAAAACTGAAAATAGAATACATAAAGAAACCTAAGTTTATATATGAAAATTTAAGATGCAGAACCGAAAAAGCAAAAAAATAATAATATAAAAATCAAGTTTAGATATAAAAAACAAAAACCTAGAAAAAAACATCAAAGCTGAAATACATGACAAAATAAAATATATAAAAATATCAAAATCTATATATGAAAATTTAAATCCTAAAATTGAAAAATCCAAAATACCTAAACCCAAAAACAAATCTCTAGATCTTGAATCGGTTGATGATTATCATTATTAGCGTTGTCCAAACCAAAATATTAATTAAAGATTAATTGATTGGTCAACGATTTGAATAATATATTTTTGATGTAAGAATATTATTCAATTACCAAGAATATTGTGTTATTGTTTTTTTATAGTAAAATATTATATTAGTATAAAATATTATTATATCATTAATATACGATAATCTACTAATATAAATATAGGAGATGTATAAGACAACATAACAAAAATTTATCTTTAGTTCTTTTTATTATTTTTTATCATTTTTTTAACTTTGTAACATGGTACCAGAGCAGTGTTCTTTTAGGATTCAAAAAATATTGAATCTTCCAATAAAAACATAAATTAGCCAACATGTATTCTTGTGTCCAAGACCAAACTGTCAGAAGAAAATTGACGCATTACTGGAAATAACAACCAAAATGCTCTCACTGAAATCAGTTCTCATAGCCTCTTAATTGGATTCAAACTCAACAATGAAAATTACTTTTTGTGGGCATGACTTAATGAAAAGTCAATTGGATGAATAGACACAATATCTCACCGGTACACCACCAAAGACGACAAATCCAACATATACAAAATGAGAGAAATCTGACCAAATAGTGTTGACTTGGATCGTTTAAAACATTGAGCCATATTTGATCAATCATGTTGCACATTATTCGACAACTAGAACATATGGAATGTATTATCTATAATATACGGTAATGGTATAGACTCATTCCAAACATATGAACTATACAAAAGGGCGAGTACAATTCATCAGTGAAGTGATACTCTTGAAATTTTGTGGAATATTTTTCAAAATATTTGGATGAGAATTAATAGGAGATCACCAAATCCTGTTAAGGATCCTCAGGATATAACCACATACATCAAAGTTTTGGCTGAACAAAAACTTTACCAATTTTTTTGCAGCTATTGATGACATATACGAAGTAATTCGGAGAGATGTCTTGAAACGAATCTCATTCTCTTAGTTGAATCACTCTATGCAATGGTGAGACGAGAGATAGCCAGACTACAAATTTTAAAGTCAACAACCAACAATGATATTATTTCATAATCAGAATGGAATAGCATTAAAATCAGCAGGGTTAAAAAAACCAAACTTATGAGGAATAATGGTCATTCAGAATCTATTGGAAGTCCGTGAAAATCCTCATTATGAGAGGATAAATCCAAGTTAAAGTGTACACATTGTGGGAAGCACAAACATAACAATGAGAATTGCTTTGAGTTGGCAGGGTACCCAAAATAGTGGGAAGACAAAAAAAAATGAAAGGCACATGTAGTTAATAACATTCCAAAAATCTATTCACGCAGTGGCATTAGTCAAGGGATAAAAAATAATGAATAACAAGGCTTTACAAGACTAAGTCATTGAGTTAAAATAACATAACAGATTTTAGATTGTGGGGCTACATACACAATAATCCATGACCCATCGTATATTATTGATCGAGTACCACCTTTAAAACTTCATGTTGAAACTACAAATGAGGGTTCAACCAAAGTCAAATGAGAAATATCTATTCTAATATCTCCATAATTGAAATTAATAATATGCTTTTACATTCCATCATTATCTTACAAACTCTTATCCTTGAGTCATGTAACACATGAACTGAATTGTGTAGTACTGATATATCCTTAGTTTTGTCTTTTGCACTACATTCATACGAATAAGATCATTGGGCGTGGTACTGGGCGCGAAGGTCTCTACTATGTTGATGAAGTGGTTCACCATAGAACATCCTTATTTTCTCATGGGGCATCTGACACCGACGCTTAGGTCACCCTTTTTTAGTTCTCTTCGTTTATTATTTCCTATCCTTTTCAGAATAATCATTCCCAAAATGATGCTCATTTGTCATGTGAACTTATTTATTGGCAAAATATCATCAAACTTGGATTAGCCCAAGTGATACTCAAGGTGAATCTATGTTTTCTTTAGTACATTTAGATGTGTAAGGGCCAGTACCATATGCAAAATAAGAATGGTTTTCAATATTTTGTGTTATTTGTTCATGACTTCACTCTGATGATTTGGGTATACTTTTTAAAACATAATTCTGAAGTGTATGGGAACTTTGTTAGTTTTTCAAAATTATCCAAACCCAATTCAACAAGAAAATCAAAATTCTTTAGCTCGATAATAGAGGGGAATATGTTAACCATCATATGAGAACCTTTTTTTTAAATGGCCTTATTCACCAAACCTCTTACCCAAATACACCCCAACAAAATGGAGTTGCGAAACAAAATGATCAAATTTTTCTTGAAATGACTGCAGTTATAATAATTGAATCCAATGTTCCCAGACACTTTTGGCTTGAAGCCACTGCCACACCAGCTTATCTAGTTAATCGTTCACCAATAAAAATTCTTAGTCATAAAACCACACTTCAAATCCTGGAAACCCAAAAAATATACCACATACATTAACTCTCCTACCTTGTATATTTGGTTGTTCTGTAACTGTTCATGTTCCAAAGGTGGATAGATCCAAACTCGATCATTGTTCCATGAAATGTATTTTTGTGGGCTATGCACTTCATCAAAAAGGGTATCGATGTTATAATCCAATCAATCATCAAATCTATGTCACCATATATTACAATTTTCTTAAGATAGATTTCTATTACCTTACCCAACCTCGTGTTCATAGGGAGAGCACAAGTGACTCACTAGGTTGGTTAAGTTCCCCAATCATTCCAAATATTGTATCCACATAGCCACTAATCAACGTAAAATGGATAAATGACTTCATACGTACAAATGATCAACCTTCAAATGATGTCTTACTAGAGGATAATGAACCACTTAGTCCAATTACTTCCCAATTATTAATGATTATGTAAATGTTGACACTAGTGTAGAAGTGCCCGAATAAGGTAAATGTGTTTTACCTGGCATGAATAATCGTGGAGTCTCACTTATACGTTACTCACCCAACCATGTTCCTCGAGCGAGTAGATATCCTATGGAAACTTGGTCAGAGGGAGCATGTCAGAAGATGCCAAGTATTTACTATAATTATCTAAACCCATTGTCCATGTAGTAACACAAAAAATGAGTGAATGTTGACCATGCATGTTAAAATTGATTCCCTTTCAAAGAATGGTACTTCAGAGAAATACAAACGTCCAACAAGAAAAAATCGGTTATATGTAGATGAATCTTCACTATCAAACACAAAGTATTGGAACCATAGAGCAATACAAGGCTCGACTTGTGGCAAAATGGTACACACAAACTTACAGAATTGATGATTTCGAATATTTTTCCCTAGTGGCAAAGATAAACAGAATTCAAGTTTTATTCTTAGTTGCAGCAAACAAAAAATTGACCACTTCACCAATTTGATTTAAAAAATGTATTCCTTCACAAAGACTTGAAATAAGAAGTATATATAAAGGCTCTATCATAATTAACTATGGAAATGAATCAGTATGAGTACAGAAAAAGTAACTCGTGATCATACATTGTTTATGAAAAAAGATAATATATCACTTGCTTAATAATTTATGTAGATGATATGATCATCATAGGAAACGACACTTTTGAGTGACAAGGTTAAAGAAGAACTTGTTCGTAGAATTTGAGATGAAAGATCTAGAAGGGTTAAAATACTTCTTAGGAATCGAGGTTATACGTTCAAGTAAATAAATTTTTATATCTTAGAGGAAGTATAATTTTGATTTACTTGCAGAAATAAGAATGATTGACTGTAAATGAGTCGAGACTCCAATGCATGTTAGTCATAGGCTAAGAATGGTTGAAGGTGTTAGCTTGACAGAAAAATAAACATCAACGACTAGTTTAAAAATTAATTTAATTGTCACATACTCGACCAGTCACAACCTATGCGGTTGGGGTTTTAATTCATTTTTATGCACAACCACAATTGGATCATGCGGAAGCAGTCATGAGGATAATACGATATTTAAAAGGCACGTCGAAGAATCAAATTATGTTAATAGGAAATAACATCCAAATATTGAAAGTATACACTGATACAGATTGCAATGGTAACTCAAATGATCGCAAGTCTACATCAGGTTACTTTTTATGCTAGTTAGGAGAAACTTAGTGACATTGAGAAGTAAGAATCAAAAAGTGGTGGCACTTTCGAGTGCTGAGGCAGAATTCCAGGGAATTTCTAAAATAGTAACATAAATCTTGTGGATCAAGAAATTAATGGATGAAATTAGATTTCGATCATCTTTTCCAAGTGTGACAACAAAGCAACAATAACTATATCGGAAAATTATATTTTGCACGATGAAAATAAACATGTAAAAGTAGATTGACACTTTATAAAGGAAATAATTGAAGATGGTACAATTAAACTTCCTTTTGTAAGATCAGAGGGTCAACTAGTAGACATCATGACTAAAGTCGTAACATGACAAATATTCACTACAATTTTGAGAAAGTTGAGTATTGAAAATTCGACTATTCAACTTGAGGGGGAATATTAAATATCATCATTGTTAATGTTGTTGAAGATCAAATATTAATTGATTAGTTAAATATCTGAATAATATATTCATGATGTAAGAATATTATTCAATTCTGAAGCATATTACGTTAGTGATTTGATTTTGTTATTGTAGGAAAATAGTATATTAGTAAAAAATACCGTTATGTTATTAAAATATGATAATGTACTAATATAAATATAGAAGATGTACAAGAGAACATAACAAAAAACAATAGTTATCTCTATCTTTTTTTATCAATTTTTTTAGTTTTCTAAGAGAACCCACTAATCATAAGGAGGAAAAAAGATCTCTTAAAGAGATCGCGACCAAACACGTTGGTGCACAAAGCACAATACCAACACAAACCGACCTATGGGAGAGACGGTATGTGGGAGAACCTTCTGATGGCCAACAAGGGAGCCCCCCCCCCCCCCCCCCCCCCCCCCCCTTACCCCAAGGTAGATTAGTGTAGGAAAAAAAAATTATTTTTGGATTTTTTGAAGAAAGCCACGGTAAAAAGGTTCGATCAAGGGGTAAATGGTGTCCGTTTTTGTTGAATTTTGGACAACATGTTAGGAAGATCTAAAGTTTCAATATGACCGGTTAGATTCTGATTTGTGCTACGGTTTGGAAAAAATCATTGGTGGAATAATGAAGTAGTTTTTGTAATATAATTCATTTCTCCTTTTTCGTTTTTGTTATTTTATTATGTTTAAAACTGTTGGTGGGTTGTATATATTTATTATATTGAATTGGATATACTTGTACCCTCAATTAATCATAATAATATTTTTTGGTGAAGTCTTCATAAATCTCTTGGTTTTTTACTTCCATATCGAATAGGGTTTTCCATATAAATATTTCGTGTCTTGATTTATTTTACCGTTGAATATTTAACCATGATTAAGTTTGTGGTTTTATTTGGTTAATAAATTGGTGAATCGCTATTGTTGAATTGGATTTCTTGTTTATTTGGTTGGTGGTCTTGAAAGTTGATCTTGTGAGTGGTTGATATACTACTATTTGGATCTAATAGTTGATATGAGAGCTCCATACCTAGACGAAACGTGACGTATATGAAATTCTTGGATGTTGAACATGATGAACCATCAGCCATGCTCATCAAGCGGAGTGACTAGATTGGAGTGTAGCAGGATGGTGTGACTCGACTCAAGTGACGGTAAGGAACATCTAGTGTGCTCTGATAAATATGAGTAAATAAATCCATTGTAAAGCTTCATAACTCAGATAGTGAATCCTGACACAGACTAATTAGAGTGAGCAAATGTAAATCAATTATGAAGAGGTAAAAATAGTTGAATTTGTTAGGTGCGACGAAACTCTTACATCGCATAAACATGAGAATGATCAATGATATATCAATGTTTCTTTGAGGTTACCATATTTTAATTCATCACTAGCTCATATATAAACTTTAAATTATTTAGACATATATCTAGTAAATCAAGTATAAAAAAATTATTTTTCTACTATTTAGTTTTAATTGATGTTCGTGATGATTTTCTTAATTAATAAAAAGACTGATAAAAAAAAGTTTAATACTTCCAAAAAAATCATAAAGAAAAACAAATAAAATTATGTGGTGAATGAAAAATAAAAATAAAACCTATTTCCAATACATTAAGACTTCAGCCCTTTCATACTTAGATTCCTAGTCCCGCCACTTATTAGAGTAAAAAATTATTCTTAAATCAATTTCCACTCTCTTAATGTTTCACGATAACTTATTCCGTAAACTCACGCCGATGGAGCAGTTACAATATTTTATAGACCGTGTTATTTTAGGTAGAGCAGTTTCCAAGTTATTGAGAGAGAGACATAGGCTAGCTCACTCGTGAAGGACTTTGTTTGGCACCAACTGTGAACTACCGCTACTCTTAAGTCTTAAGATTAACATGTGCTTCTTTATAAATACATAAAGACCCATAGATACGTACATTCTGATTGGAAATTGCTCTTCATCATGCGAACTTGCGAAGGGTTATATATGTCAATATCATAGGTCAAAGCAACATTTTGATCTAGCCAATGCCAGACCATTGAAAATAAAGAAGTCAAAAGAGCCCTTAACTCTCTATTTGTGTACGGATTTTTTTGCAAAACACACGTAAGCAGCCTTCGGTATTATATATGTTTTTCAAAATAAACCCCAAGACCACTTTTGTCAAACCACTCCCCACAGCGCGATTTATTTTCAAATCCCTTTTTAAAGTTTTGTTTAAAAGGTCAGTATTTCCCGATTTTTATTCATTAAGATGATATCAAAATAAATTATCCCTTTTCAAAATTTTAAATGTAAAGTTTAGAATTTAAATTTAAATTATCAATCGACCGAAGGACTTACATAAAGTTAATATTTGGAAAGCGATTTGATACTTTAACTAAGAAAGTATGGGACAATATCGCAAAACTAACAATACCTGAAGGGCTATATAGGCAGTAGATCTCTTACTTAGTCAACTTAAACGTGGAGTCAAAGTTAACAACTTGGCTAAGTAATTACAATTCACAAGTACAACTACTCCTATATATAGGACGCCAACATGGTCACATTTTTCATTCCAAAACCTTCTAAAACCATCAAATACAAGCTCTTGTTCAACAACACAAAACCAAACACCAAAAGTTAGATACCTAATTTCTTATCCTTACAAGAAACGAATGAAAAGAGAAAGAGCAAGAGAAGCAGACTCATCACAAGCTATAGACATGGCGAAATATCTAATGCTTTTATCACAATCCCTAAACAACTCCTCAAACTCACAATATTCTTCTACAAACAACCAAAACCTCGAGTTCGAATGCACGACATGTAATCGTAAGTTTCCTTCGTTTCAGGCTTTAGGCGGACACCGGGCAAGCCACAAGAGGCAAAAAACATCAACCGATGAGAAACCAACGAGTGATCATAAACAAGGAGTTAAGTTTAATATTAGTGGTAATAGTAATAAAGTGCACGAGTGTTCGATATGCGGACAAGAATTCATGAGCGGACAAGCTTTAGGTGGCCACATGAGGAAACACAGAGTTGTTGTGATGAATGAAGAGAGGTTTATTATGCCAACGCCGATTCGAGTTTTGAAGAGAATGAATAGTGGAAGAAGGGTGATGGGTTTGGATTTGAATTTGACACCTTTAGAGAATGATTTGGAGTTTCTTTTTGGAAAGAATAGGGCGCCTATTGTTGATCCTCGTATGATTCTTTAGTTATATTTTGATTTTTTTTTTGCGTTTCTTTTGTACTTTGTTTATTTTTTTGCTCACATTCTTTGATTTGTTATTAATGTTGATTTTATACCAATTCTAAATTCTTTTTAATATTCTGTGTTTCTATTAATGGAATAAAACTCTTTCATTCATCAGAGGTATAAAAAGTAAAATATTGTCGGGTTTTATAGCATAATACTCACTTATTATACGTTAAGTATATGAAAATAGAATAATATATAAAATTAGAAAAGAAGAAGTTAGTATTAAATAAAATATTTTAGATACTTTTCTAATAACGAGGTATATTTTTTATAATTTAAAATATTAAAAAAATAAAATTTTTTTATGTGATTATTGGCTGTTATGAATTTCAAAACTAAAACACAAATAATGGATATATCGAAAATATTTTATGATACTCTTTGGAGTAATTAGAGAGAAAAATTGATATAAAGGAGAGCATAAACCATCCGAGGTGAATTAATCGAAAACCATGTTTTGGTTTTAAGAAATTTTCAAGCTATTTAAGGTTTACCAGCTCACGCTTTATGAGGCTATATTGTCTGGAATTTATCGTTCATCATCTCTATGGACTATGAAAAGTTCACAACGAATTCATGCTTGGTACCTCCACAATCGTTATACCATGAGCACTTGATTTCTATCATTCATCTCATCCATGTTCCCATTGAAATATACAAAAACTGTTTCTGACAAACGTACGGGAGCACGGTCTGACATCGTACGAAAATGCTGCTCCAACCTTCACTTGAAAAAACGTTTGAAAGATTGGAAAATGTTGCACTAATGGGAAGGCAACAACCGTGAATCTTCCCAGACTGAAATCATTATATAAGAATACATTGTCTCATTTGTTAGGTTAAGTGAAGTTAGAAAGAAAAATAGTAGCAACATCATAACACTTTGATTTGTAATCCATTGTATTAATAAAAAACATTTTTCATCATTCAACAGTTTCAAGTTTTTGCGATTTCAGCTATTTACTTGTTCAGTCCATTGCAGTCTTTTAGGTTTGAATAATTTCCCCCCACCATTTTGTAACAGTTGTCGGGAAACACGCAACAGTTATATTCAAGCCTACCGGACAAGAAGACTGGTATAATGTCTTATAAAAGTCGCACAGTTTTGGTTCCATCCTAGACAAAACTACGGTAAAACCTGTTAAAATTATGTATCAAAAGCAACAGATCCGTTGAAAGCTTCCCTAAGAAAATGCGACACAACTTTGTCGACAAAAGCTCTAAAATACTAGTATTTACTTTACTCTAAAATATTTGGAAGGAGTAACCAACTCTGTTGGGACGTCTTGTTGATAAAGTTGAGGTACAAAAGCGCAAGGTGTCCATAATCTCTGTAGACCAGGGGGTAACAACGAACTTTCTTTTCATCCCTCCCGAAAAAGGTTTCTTTTTGATGTCATTCTCTTCCCCACCCCGAACTTGGTAACGAGAGTCAACAGAAGATCCATAACCCCATTAGGAAAAATCATGTTGGAAATTTTGGTTGTGATCGGAAGATGGGTCAAAGCTGAGATGACGGATTTTTTGGTGCTCAATGCATCGTCTCCTTACAATCTCGTTGTGGGGAGACCCTGTCTAGTTTATTTTGGCATTTTCTCCTTCTTTTACCATTAATGCGTAAAATACGCTGTAGGGGATGAAGTAATGGTAATCATGGGGTACCATGGGGCAAGTTACGAAGACGCCCGAAAGGATCCTCGGTGGTTAGAACCAACCCGTCAGCTGCAGATATTAGTCCGAGCAAGAATGTGTCTGCGTGAAACACCAAATGATCAATTATAGTGAATGATCTAAGGGAACATCAATTCAAGTTTGGGGTGACAAAGGAATTAAAAAAGGTGCGCATTAGAGAAGGACTCGACCAAATTATGAACATCAAATGAGGACAAACTTGATATCTATATTAATGGAGCATGGTGAAATTTTCACGTGCGACATCGTCTCAGTAACATATATATGTCTGAATCTTTTTCTATCTGTAAGCTTATGATAGACCCACAGGTAAGGCCGGTGCAACAAACGAAGAGGTACTTTCCACCAGAACGATCGAAGATGATTGAGGATGAGGTCGAGAGTTTACTGTTCGTAGGACACATTAGGAACTCAACTATCCCGAATGGGTAGCGAACCTCGTGTTTGTAGAAAAAAGAATATAAAATTGAGATTGTGCATCGATTTCACGAGCCTCAACCGAACCTTCCAGAAAGACTATTTCCACCTCCCGCAAATAGATCAGCTTGTAGACACCACCGTGGATCATGAGATATTGTCATTCATAGACGCCTATTTTGGGTACAACCATATCAAAATGGACCATTAAGATCATGAGAAAACTTCATTTACCACAAACCAAGGGCTGTATTATTATATGGTGATGCCTTTTGGGCTTAAAAGTTCAGATTTCACCAACCAAATGATGGTGAACATGATATTTAAGGAGCAATTGGGACGGAACATGGAAGTTTACATCGACAATATGTTGGTAAAAAGTTAGTACAAGAATTCGTACCTAACAGATCTTCGGTAAACCTTCTCCACCCTTAGGCAACACAACATGAAACTAAACCCCACCAAATATTTCTTCGGCCTTACCTTGGAGGAAACTTCTTGGGTTTATCGTCCATAAAAAGGGTATCGATGCCGACCCAAACCAGATCACCGCACAAAAAGAGATGAATCCACCCCAAACCATAAAAGAGGTGGAAATATTGAACAGAAGAGTAAACGTACTCAATAGATTCATCTCAAGGGCAGCAGACAGGTTCCTCCATTTTTTAAAACTTTGAGAGTTACCGGGAAATTCAAGTGAAATGAAAAGTGTGACGCTACCTTTAAAGAGTTAAAAACCTACCTCACATCACCCCAACTATTGGTAGTCCCGATAAAAGTAGAAACCTTAATCGCCTATTATGGGGTATCCGAATGGACCGTGAGTGTCGTGCTAATAGTAGAAAGAAAATATTTCAATATACAATCTATTACGCTAATAGAGCTCGTTTAGGGGTTGATACAAAGTAATCCACCTTAGAGAAAACCATACTATCTTTGGTAATAGCCGCGCAAAAATTAAAATACTTCCAAGCCCACACAATATAAGTACCAACCACCTTACCCATCTGGTCTATCTTAAGTACGCGCTCGCGTCGCTTAGCAAAATGGGTCATTAAGCTAGGTGGATTCGACATCGAGTTCGTGCCTCAAAATGCTATAAAAGGGCAAGTCTTATCCGACTTTGTTTTCGAAAAGGTTGGAGAAACGCCCTCGGAAAAAGAAAGGCCAACACATAATGGCTGATTTACGTGGACGGAGCCTAAAACATGAGGGGATGTGGAAAATGAATAAATATTTTAACCCTAGAGAGGGAAGATATAAGGTTAACCATCAGTTTTGATTTCAAAACCTCAAGCAACGAGGTCAAGTACGAGTCAACGATAACGAGGTTAAAGGTAATTATGGAGTTTACATCGGGAAACATCATAGTGAGGGTGGATTCCCAATTGGTCATAAATTAGATCATCGGATAATACGAAGCAAAGGAAGATCGAATGATCCTGTACTTGGGAAAAGTAAAACAATTGAACGAACAATTTTTCAATGTCATCTTCGAGCAGATTGGGCGAGAACTTAACACCACAAAATATTACCTTGCATCTAAAGGAAGTGCTAGAGAATTACCGGAAGGGGGACAATTTCAAAAACAAGGGGAATCGTACCTCCTGAAAAAGGAAACAGAGGAAATCAGCGTGATTTCGACAGAACTGCCAACGTGGATGACTGAGGTAATGGGATATCTCATCAATGGAGTCGAGCCGACCAACAAAGTGGAAGCACTGAGGCTAAGGTTGCGTGCCACACGTTTTGTCATGACGGATGAATATTTATTCTGCAGGGAGTCTCTACAACCTCTCTTAAAATACTTATTACCGACAGAAGCTGAATATTGTCACTAGAAAATCCACATAAGAGCATGCAGTGGGCACTTAGGGACTTACAATCTGTCCCACAAAGCTTTAACTTTGGGATACTATTGGCGTGACATGCGCAATGGCGTAAAAAAATTAGTGAAAACTTATGACTACTGTCACCAATTGGGGGTTAAACTAACATCGTTACTAGGAGCATGTCCGTTCTAACAGTAGCAGCTGGATTTAGTCGGGTAATTTCCTCCATGTGTTCACCAATATCCCTCATATCTATATTCTCACGACTTTAACAATATCGATGATTGTATCTTTTTTACATCAAAACTCTGTTGCCATTTTTTTTCCGGAGGGAACCCGCAGCCGCTACTCAGAGTGCAATGAGTGCGCACATGGTAAACCCTCAGTCTGACGCGATAGCCTGCAAACCAACGCCAGAAGGTAAACCACACAAGGTGACAGGCTCAGCCGAAAAAGAGTATGTAGAGGGACTCGAACTCATGACCTTTTGGTCATAAAAATGCCATACTCAACCAACTCGGCTACCCTCTTGGGGGCAAATCGTTGCCAATATTGTTTCTACTGAATAGGGATTTCTTGTAGAAGTACTTCAAAGTTTTTCTCATAACTTCACCACCACTAATGTCCCATAAAAATTTAAAAACCCGGAATCAGGAATATCTGGACTTGGATATTGTTACTTTCAATACTCATCCTTAATTTTGGTATCTAGCGGTCATAGTATTTTTGTCACCAAACCTAGTCATTATATATTAATACTCTTATTATTTTGGTTATAAAAAAATCGGAAAAGTAATTCATTTTCCCTAACAACACCAATAGTATAATTTGTGATATTATCCTAATTATTAGTCATAATACCGGTTTGTTTTGTGTAAAATATACATTTTAAATTATTGTGAAAAATTGTGATGTTATTATCTTCCAATTTTAAACTTAAATCGTCATTGCGTAAAATACACATTTTAAGTTATTGTGAAAAATTGTGATGTTATTATCTTCAAATTTTAAACTTAAATTGTCGTTGAATAAAAGTTTAAACAACCCGGCTAAAAATAATGAAAACCGAAAAGATTTCAATTTTCACTGTCATGCAAAAATTTAGAGGTAAATATGAACTATACTGAAAACGTCAACTTCGACAGCAGTGCCACGACAATTGATTCCGTAAACTCACGCCGATGGAGCAGTTACAATATTTTATAGACCGTCTTATTTTTAGTAGAGCAGTTTCCAAGTTATTGAGAGAGCGACATAGGCTAGCTCACTCGTGACGCCTTTGTTGGGCACCATCTGTGAACTACGCTACTCTTTAAGTCTTTATAAATACATAAAGATTAAAATGTGCTTCTTTATAAATACATAAAGACCGATAAGTATATTCTGATTTGAAAATTGATCTCATCATGCCATGGGTTATATATATCAATGTCACAGGTCAAAGCAACAGGTTGATCTAGCCAATGCTAGACATTGAAAATAACAACTACGTGGCAAGCGGTTCTAACAACTACGGGTGGCAACCGGTTCTGGAACCGCAAGAAAAAACTGGAGATTTGTTAATAACCCGGTGGATAACCTGCTAATCTAGTCCAACTAAATCCATCTTCCATTTGGCAAAAGGTATTGGCTCAGAAATAGATTCCATAAGTACTGCTGGAACATGAGCTTCATTCCCATACCTTTGACATGGATCACATTTCTTCACCTTTTCTTTAGCATCCGCCATTATGGATGGCCAATAGTATCCAGCTAATAAGACTCTACGGGTTAGTGCCTTGTACCCACAATGTGTTGAGCCTTCCCCATCATGCAGTTCAGACAAACAACTTGGAATTCTTCAAACCCCAAACAACATAGGAGAGGTCTACTGAAAGATTCCTTATAGAGAATTCCCCTTAATATAAAAAACCACGTGTCTTGTATTTAATCTTTTTTGCCACAGTTTTGTTCGAAGGCAAAGCCCCATCAGAAATATATTGAAGGAGATTATATCTCCAATCTTTAGGTTGAATCACATGTATGAATTTGACAAGCTATTAAAAAATAAGAAAAGAAATGAATCCTTTATATCGGTTGATAACTTTGAACCCAATTCTCGGAAGCTTGATCTCTCTCTTGGTAGCACGGGGGTTCATATCTCCAAAAAGGTTTCGACGTATTTTATATGTTATGCTTCACCGATGATGGCTCGTTTTTGGAGAAAAATAGTATTCTCACTATTAGTGAAATAACCTACACTCATAAAACGGGAACGAAGTGCTGCAAAGATTCTGAAACTCCATCATCTCTTTGAGTTGTTTCCATCTCCGCATAAATTTAATTAATCTTTTACTTGAGAGGTAGAGGTCTGGAGACCAGATTGTCCCGTGGTTTTTGAAGGTTTCTTAGTTTTGTCATGTGGATCCAATGTTGCTCTTCTAGCCGAGCTTAAAGTACTATTAGGTCAAAGAGGTTTCCAGACCCTTGATCGGTGAAACCTCATCCCTCTCTTTCAGATGCTGCATAAGGTTCTATTACTCTGAAAGTATCATGCTTTAAATAAAAAAATCACGATTGAAAATCAATAAAAAGAAACAACATCATAAATAATCAATGAGTTAAATAACTATTTTAAAAATAAATAAATATTTAATGATTAAAAATGTAATGCCTCATTATGACGTTATTCACGAAATATTAAAATTTGTTAGTCTAATTCGACTTACATAATTAAGTTAAACTAAATTTTATTTATAATTGTTTATCAAATATATAAATTATTTCATATTAGTTCGCCTACTTGTATGGTGGTGAAATAAAAGATAAAAGACTCGTACTTAAATAATCAAATTAATTAAACAATTTATTTATTTTGTACCATGTTGGTCACAAAATTAAATTGAATTATATCATGAATCGTTAAATAATTCATTGTTTACGTGTGATTATTTATTTGTGTGCTATTTGTATTATTAAATTTAATCGTTAAATCTTCATTTTTATAACTCAGCTATACAATCCTATGAACTTTAAATACTTTAACAAATGGTAGATTCTATATTTTAAATTAATATTTTTTTATTTTAGTAAAAGTTATTATACCTAATCAACAATATATAAATAACGTTGAAATCAATATTTTTTAAAAAGTATTGAACGCTCAAAGATAAATACGCTAAACATTTGCTGTATAGAGTTTAGTATTAATTAAAATTATGATAATAATAATATTGTATGAAAACCATATTAATGTTACATTTGCATTATTTGACCGGTCCAAAACCGTATAAATTCCGGTTAATCATCTTCTTAAACCTGTACGCCATTACCTAATATATAGGTAATAAGTCTCATAAGTTTTAAAACTTTGATAATAAATTAATACTTTTTGATAATAATTTAAAATACAAATTTTATCCTAATATGTAAATTATCATGATAGAGTACAAAACATGTTTTCGGTAAAATTCGATCCCAAATCAATACTCTTACGTAAGATAATGACGGGTTTTTGTATATATTTAATTTTAATAAATGTACTAAAAACTTATGTCTGTTTGATTTTCTGATGTTCAACATAAACAAAATCATATCATTACATTTGATAATTAATTTTTATTTAGAAAACAAATATTAATTGAATAACAGTATCAGTTCGGGTTTTGGCGGAATCGGACCGGACCGCCAAACTTATCGATTCAGACCGGATTAGACTACTAAGCTTTCGGTTCTAGAATTTAGAACCGAACAATATCGTTAAATTACCGGTTTGGTCCGGTCCAATTCGATTCCGGTTTCGGCTCATTAGAGAGACACTAATATCATCTTCCCTGAGCAAAGATTCCGGCACAGTAGAAACCCTGCAAAACAGGCAAAACAGATTGGAAACGAAAAATATGAAAAATAAAACAATTACTAAAACCTATAGCAGCAATTATAGGAAGAAAGAAAGTGACATAAATTTTATCCTACCTGGAGTTTAAACACCTGAACATTGTTGAATTTCATCCTACCTGGAGTTTAAATCTAGAAAGTAGTTCCGAAAAACAGAGTGAGATGAGATATTTCGGCAACAAAAATCTAAAAAATATCGCAACAAGGTATAAAACGTGGTTCTGAAAGAAAGAGTGGGATAAGATATTTCTTACAAAAGAACCAAACAGTGAGACAGAGAGAGGAAAGAATCCGAAGAACCTGCAAAGAATAATATGAAACATACCACTTGATGTTCTAACACACGTACGTAGGATAACCATAACCATAAACATGGTTATTTAAAATAACGGATAGCAATCTTAAATCTTTTCAAAACCCAAAATCTCCCCCAGATTATATTCTAATAGTTTCCGTTGAATGGATAAGAACACATTTCAAAATTACCTCTTAAAGCTTCTATGAATATATATAGATGCTTCTTCTCTGAGATACTTTCAACTCTCATTTGAATTGACTCTCTCCACTTCAACTCTAAAACTGAAAGTAAATCTCAACTCTCTAAACCTAAACTTCTATCTCTATTATAATACTGTCTACTTTCTGTCGGTAGTTTTTATGAAGGACCAGAGGTGTTATATGGAGGACTAGTTGGAGGAGGCTATGGAAACGTTTCTCAACATCTATGAGATTTATCAACCGGAGGATGAGGATGAGCCTTTCATCCACCGGACAGATCCATATGCAAATGACACAATGATCATGCCGGACGACTCTAGAGATCGGAATTCCATATCAGAAACGGATACCACAACTCACTCGAATGTTTTCCAAAACCAGGTTTATATGGAGGACGAGGACGAGCAGGCTATGGAAATGTTTTTTAACAGCTTTTACGATGAGATTGACCCGGTAAAGATCGCTCATCCCATTTCCGGATTCGATAAAGCGGAGGAAGAGGATGAGCCGTTCATCCACCAAACAGATCCAGATGCAAATAACATCGTGATCATGCCGGAGGACTCTAGAGATCGGAGTTCCACATCAGAAACCGATACCACAAGTGAGTCGAATGTCTTCCAAAACCAGATTGTCTTAGATCCACAGCTGCTGACAATGGATTCTCATTCAGATCCAAACAAGTCCGACTCTACAAACCAGACTCGGAAATCAGCATGGAGAATAGAGAAAAAGAAAAGCAGTAGATGGACGAAGGAGGAGTATAGGTACGAATATCTGACTATTCCTCTCTCCTTCTTCTCCATCGCATTGATTCCTCTGCTTAGATATCTCTTCCTATTTTTAATATTCAATCCTCCATGCCCTCATCTCATGCTATAATTCGAAATCCCGACAACTTTACATATTAATTTATTTTATTTAGGGGTATTCTTGAATGACAAATTTGTAAAAAAAAAGAATTAACTTCACATAGTAATTTTTTTTATTTTGTATGAATCGACTATGGTGTGGATAATTATCGCCTGAGGGTAAACTTGTAATTTGTTCGGTGTTTTGTGGAAGTATATGGGTGTTTAATATTTAGAGTAGAGTGTAGAGGGAGAATTAAGCAGCCTGGTTGAATTTAATTTTCATCATTCACATTTAATGCAGGTGGTTGGGTATTTATACCCTTACATTTGGGCTTTATGGGTTTTTGGGTCATGTTTAATGGACCCGGGTCATGTTTAAAGACCCACGAGCTCTTAGTAGGGGAGCAAGTAGCTTAGTGAAGAAGTGTTTAGGTTTTTTATTACTTTTGTCATAGTTCGAACAGTTTAATGGGCTGAGTGTTCGAAGTGTCCTGTCCGGTCCGGTGAGTTTGGTCTGATTTGTCCTTGTCCGGAGAGGAGGCAGAATTCGGACTCATCAGACTAAAAACGATTTTTTTAGTGATTTCACAAATTGAAAGTTGTTATTTATTACGGTAACAAATTTAACTTTCATAAGATCATCCCATATCTTTTTAAAAAAAATCAAAATAGACATTACCTACCATTTTTAAAAATATATTAGTTTTTTTATATGAATAGCTAAAACTAAAAAAAAAGGTGAATTTATTAAACATTATAACTCTAGATTAAATTGATTATAATTATATTTTATATTTAATATAATTAATAGTTAAAAATCATCTATCCGATTATTATTAATTTTGATATAAATTGTGATATTTATATAAGAATAATTACTTAATAATTTAAGTTTTGGTTATGAAATAAGTTTGATTGTGTAAAAAAATAAAATACAAGTTGGTTTTGAGCAATTAAGTGTTAATTGTGCATGAAATAACTAACGTTTTTTAGTTGCTAAAATATGTGAATTTTTGTGTTATAAACTATTATTTAAAAAAAACAATTGTATTGCGGGTGTAAAATTACGTGTAGTTGAGATAGGAATTTTTTTTATTATAGTTGCGTAATTAGGCGCAAATGTGCTGCGAATATAAGAAGAAAATGGTAGCATAAAAAGGATTTTCGGTTTTGAAATAAGTCTGATTGTGTGAAAAAATTAAATACCACTTCTTTTGTGAAAATAAGGGCTAATTTTTTTTTGGTGTGAAAAAACATTAAATAAAATAAAATATATTTAGACAAGTACCTAGGGTATATCCCGAACTAGACTGAAGAGGAGGGGACCTGCAAAATAAAATAGAAGAATAAATAATAATATAAGTAATTACATTAGTCATTTAAGGGTCGTTTTGTACCCTCATATGGGTTTAGTTTATTCCTTCTACTTTGATATTAGACTAAGGATCGATAGACATTGGTAAGTGTTGTTTAATACATTTCGTTCGGCAGAAAGAATCTGGTTTTACATTCCGAAATTTGAAGGCGATTATCATTCGTGATTATGTTTGGCATGCCCAACCTATATCAAATGTTAGATTTAATAAATTGATTACATAAAGTTCCCTTATTCTTACTAATGGTTACGTTTGTACTCACCTGAAGAAGTATTTTATTTTTATAAATATATACTAACGTCCCCTTGGAGCAAAAATGTTGTAGCCAAAATAGTTTGGTACATGAGTTCAAAATACTTGAATTTAAACTAGAGTTAGAGGAGGATAATGGCTCAGATAAGCCTCAGAAGGTTTAGTTTAAAGTTGTAGAGCAGGTGGGTGGGGTTGTAGCTGAGGTTTGACTCGATGCTCGAGAGCTATGGTTTGCACAAGCTTGATCTCTCTCTTGGTTTGGCGTCTTTTATTTGTTATGCTCCACCGATGATGGCTCGTTTTCGGAGAGAAAACAGTCTTCTCACTATTAATGGATTGACCTACGCTGATAGAAAGGAAACGAGATGACGTCGAGTTTGACGGTCTCGTTAGAGACTTATAACTACTATTTGGGATAAAGTGTTACAAACATTTATTGGTCTAATCACACTTATGTAATTAAGTAAAACTAAGTTTTATTTGTAATTAGAACATAGCTTCTAATAAGAACTTCGCTTTTGAAGAGATGTAAAAATCTTCAAGATTGTTCTTCTTAATTTCCAAGAAAGACTTTCTTCTTGTTCCTTAAGCTTTTATCTATGAGTTCTTCTCCCTTTTTTTCTCTGTCGGTGCTCTTCTTCAAATCTATGATTTTCTAGATGGCTGCTTCAAATATATTTAATCTTCTATCATTGGAAGAGTTTCCTAAGCTTCCAGTGGCAACGAACAACCTGCACACCAAAGAAGATGAAACCAACATTACAGCTACACCTATTAATACCAAATCCTACTCGGAGCTAGTCAAGCAATCTGATTCTCTTAGATGTTACAAACCCTCTAACATTACAGAGAAAAACGATCATATTTCGATACAGTATGATCAACTGGTGAAAAGATCAACTTGTGAAAGATTCTAAGCATACGTTAATAGGGAAATTCACAAAAGGAATAACCAAAAAGAAAATTATTAATTATTCTCTTAGTAGTTTCAAGTTTTTGGGAGAATTTAATATTTCTATCAAAGACTCGAGACATATTTTCATAGACTTTGACAATAAGGAAGATTTCAGAAGATTGTGGTCAAAGACTATCTCGACTGTTATTGACTCCATTATGAGGTTGCTAAAGTGGAAATGTAATTTCAATCCCAGGTTTGAAAGTCCTAAAACTCCGGTATGGGTTCAAATAGAGCATGTCCCAGAGTATCTCTATAACAGGAATATTATGCAAGAAATTGTTAATTATTTTGGAAATCATATACATATAACTATTCCTGAAAAAAAACAGGGCATTTTTAATACTTGCTATGCTTTAATCGAATTAGATGTGTCCATGAAAATTTAATACAGTATATAGGTGGGTTTCAGAGATAACCAAGGTTACTGGTTATCTATAAGCTATAAAAAGCTTCCAAAGTACTATACGAATTGTTTTCATTTAGGTCATAACATAGATACGTGTAACAAATCTACTATTGTCAACAATCTGCTCATTAAAGTCTCTGATCCTGAAGCTGTTGGAAATTCCTTAGCCAAAAAAGATACAACTAAGATTTAGTTCAATACTACTATCAAGTCGGGAAACCAGGGAACTATTGATAAAAAAAGACTAAAATCTGTCATTTCGTTTCCTGAACATAAAGAGAATATGGACACATCTACTATAAATGATAATAAGAACTCCAACCCTATTCAGAATCAGGTTATTAGCAGCCCTACAGACTCTTCATTCAACTATCAGGAGATCAATAAATATAAAAACATAAAAACATTAAATAAAGTACCTAGGGTATATCCCAAGGATTTACAATCGACATAAGGAGATCGATAAATATGAGGGCTAAATCAAATAAAGTAGGAATTGTAGATCGGCAGAGATAAACGAGAATAACTAAAACAATGCATGAATGGCCAATCGAGCCGACATATAGTACTCCAAGGAAGTCCACAACAATGGAAGTCACCAAACTAGACTGAAGAGGAGGGGACCTGTAAATAAAGTAGAAGAATAAATAATAATACAAGCAATTACATAAGCCATCAAATCTTGGTGCCATGGAATCTGAACCAAAGATCAGAGAAGATTCGTTGAGAAACCAAATAGGCATTGACTGGAGGGGAACCAAAAGTTATTGAGTTCCTCTCCTTCTAGATATGGTAAACAACCGCACCAAAGCAAGAGCGCAAAATGTGATGGTTTCGAGCGTGAGACCAGTTTGACGCCTCGCAGACCCAAGATTTCCAGCACAAAGCAGAAAAAGGGAAACCCAGTTTCAACTGGAATAGGTCCAAATACTCTGCGTGAAACCATAGTCAAAGAGAAGATGAACACTAGTTTCAGAAGTAAAGTTGCATAAGGCACAATCTGGTGGGGCATTAATACCCCAACTGAGAAGATTGTCTCTGGTAGAAAGTTTGCACAGTATAGCGAGCCATAAAATAAAAGAGTGACGAGGAATATTGAATTTATTCCATACTAACCCAACCCACCCAACAACAGGGGCAGGCGAACGAATATCGTTATAGGTATCCTTGATTGTGAAGTTATTACAACCAGCCTTCGCTGTCGAAAAAGGAACATCAAAGGAGTTAATGTTTGGAGGGGGTAATGTGAGGATGATATTGTTGATCTTGAGAAGATTAGAACGACTTCTACCTCTGGCCAATCTGATGTTTGAAGGCCAATTCCAATGACCATCGAGGATGATATCTGAAACCTTGAGGTTATTCCCGAGCCGAGAATCCTTGATGATATTGGTGCCATAGTGCAAAGCTAGAGAGGTAGGGAGGAGCCAATGATCGTACCAGAAGGAAGTACTCGAACCATTACCAATAGCCACCCTGTATAAATTGCTCGCCAACGGGCGGAGACGAAGATTGTTTCCTCCCAATCCAAGAAGGGGATGAACGAATAGATTAGATTTTATTTTTAAAATAAAATATTAATATAATTAGATTTGATTTAAATACATAAGATATTTGAATAAAATAAAATTAAATTAAAAAAACTTTTGTTTGGACTTTCTGGGCTACATCATCCTCTTCTGGTTAACAAGATTTCGACCTCGAATTCACATCGCCATCACCATCAGGAACCAAAATTATTTATTTTATTTTATTCAATCGGTACATTGAGAATTATAATTGTTGACCTTATCGGAATAAGATAAATCCTTCTCAAGTGTTCCTTATTCGAAGTCACATTGAAGCCATCCGGTTGATGAAAAAAAAAATTGAAAACCTTTTCATAGCCTGAGGACAACATCCCCATGCCCAGTAGATGAAAAAAGATGGTTTTGAAAACTTTTTCATAGCATGAGACAACATCTCGATAAGAAATTTTTACCTTGATCCGACGATTGGTAGTCAATTTAAACTCCTTTAGTAACCAGTCAATATGATCGTCATTGAAACGGTTGGTATGCCCCTTCATACTCAAACGATCTTCCTGATCTTCATGACCATGTGTGTTGTTCACTTCTTTAAACCTTGAATCAGAATAGCCAGGCTTTAGAAACATGCTTCCCCATAGTAGGAACTGAGACTCTGATACGAAACTGATGACGCGGCGGAAATAGAAAAAGAAACAACGATAGATGAAACCCTAATTCAAGGGTAACATGATGAAACCCTAATCTAAGGGTAACAAAGGTTGAAACTTTCATAGGTAAAAATATATTATTCCAAAAACTTAAAATAACTTTAAGGCATATGAGGCTTTATATAAGAGTTTCTCAAAACCCTAAATTATAATACAAAGAAATAAAATAAATATTTTAAAATAAATTAAATTAAATTAAATAATATCTTAATATAATTAGATTTGATTTAAATACATAAGATATTTTTATAAAAGAAAATAAAATTAAAAAGGCTTTTGTTTGGACTTTCTGGGCTACATCATATGACATGTAACTCAATCCTTATTGTGGTAATATTTCTTCATGCTGAATAAATAATGATTCGAAAACAAGGTAAGATGGTATCGGCGGAGCCAACTGCACATATTTCATAAACTAATGCGAAATCAATTTTTTCCTTAGTCATTTGAGGGTCGTTTTATACACTCATAAGACCTTGGTTTGTTCCTTCTAGTTTCATATTAGAGTAAGTATTTATAGGCATTGAGAAGTTTCGTTGGATACCTCTCGTTTGACAGAAAAAATCTACTTTTACATTATGAAAATCGAAGGCCATTATCATTCGTGATTATGTTTGACATGCCAAACCTATATCAAATGTTAGATTTAATGAAATTTATAAAAGTATGTGCCATTATTCTTGTTAGGGTCAAGCTATATATACCCAATTCGGGTTTAAGTATACCCAATTTTGAGTATACCCAAAGGTGATCTAAGTATACCCAAATTTTGACAAAAATACCCTTTTCTAGGTATATAAGGTTTTTTTTTACTAATCTTATCCACCTCATTTTTTCTCCTACACTCTCTAACTTCTCTCTAAAACCTTCAAGTTCTCTCTAACTAAAATCTGGCGAACTAAAATCCGGCGAACTAAAATCCGGCGAACTAAAATCCGGCGAACTAAAATCCGGCGAACTAAAATATAAAAACTTAGTCTTAGTATCAAAATTTAGGGTTATGGTTGAATTAGGTAAAAAATCAGAATTTTAGGGTGTTTGGAGGCCATTTTCCGACCGAAATTCGACCGGAAAATGGCCATTTGCGATTTTTGAGCGTACCATAGGTACAGGGGGGCGTACCGACCGGTACGCCCCCCCTGTACCGACCGGTACAGAGGGGGTGTACCGGTCGGTACAGACCCTCTGTACCGACCGTACAGAGGGTACGCACCGGCTGGTACGCCCCCCCTGTACCATCGGTACAGAGGGTCTGTACCGACCGGTACACCCCCTCTGTACCTATGGTACACTCAGTTTTCGCAAATGGCCATTTTCCGGCCGAATTTCGGCCGGAAAATGGCTTCCAAACATCCGAAAATTATGATTTTTTTAATAATTAAATTTTTAATTTTTTTTTAAAAAAAACTTCAAAAAAAACAAGTTTTGATTTTGTGTTTTTATTAGAAGAAGTTTAAAAAAATTAAAAAGAGTTTGAATGTTCTTGAGGCAACTTTGAATGTTCAAGAACAATTTGAAGAATTTCACAAAATTGTAGTAATATGGGGTTTGATCTAGTAGAGAGTTGTGTTTTTTTGGGTATACATAACCAAATAGATTGTTTTATGAATTGGGTGTATCTAGGATATACTTAGTGTTTTTTTTACTTAGTGGCAATTCGGATATTAAATGAAAGTTCAAGGGTTTTTTCGTCCTAAAAAAGTCAAACAAAAGTCAACTACGTTTTTTGGGTATACTTAAATCACATTTGGGTATATATAGCCATACCCTTCTTGTTAATGGTTATGTTTGTACTCACATGAAAGAGTATTCTATTTCCAAAAAAATATACTAATGTCCCTTATGAACGAGAAGGTTATAGCCAAAATAGTTCGATGCATGAGTTCCAAAGCCTTGAACTTGACCAAGAGTCGGAGAAAGCATTATAAGGTTTAGTTTAAAGTTGTAGAATAGGTGGGTGAGGTTGCAGTTGAGGGTTGGCTCGATGTTCGGGAGCTATGGTTAGCACAAGCTTGATCTCTCTCTTGGTAGCACGGGGGTTCATATCTCCAAAAAGGTTTCGACGTCTTTTATATGTTATGCTTCACCGATGATGGATCGTTTTCGGAGAAAAATAGTATTCTCACTATTAGTGAAATGACCTACAGTGATAGAATGGGAACAGAGTGCTGCAAAGATTCTGAAACTCCATCATCTCTTTGAGTTGTTTCCATCTCCGCATAAATTTAATTAATCTGATACTTGAGAGGTAGAGGTCTGGAGACCAGATTGTCCCGTGGTTCTTGAATGTTTCTTAGTTTTGTCATGTGGATCCGATGTTGCTCTTCTAGCCGAGCTTAAAGTACTATTACGTCAAAGAGGTTTCCAGACCCTTGATCGGTGACACCTCATCCCTCTCTTTCAGATGCTGCATAAGGTTCTATTACTCTGAAAGTATCATACTTCAAATAAAAAATCATGATTGAAAATCAATAAAAAGAAACAACATCATAAATAATCAATGAGTTAAATAACTATTTTAAAAATAAATAAATATTTAATGATTAAAAATGTAATGCCTCATTCATGGCGTTATTCACGAAATATTAAAAGTTGTTAGTCTAATCCGACTTAAATAATTAAGTTAAACTAAATTTTATTTATAATTGTTTACCAAATATATAAATTATTTCATATTAGTTCGCCTACTCATCTTTATTTCATCATAAATATTTTTATGGTGGTGAAATAAAAGATAAAAGACTCATACTTAAATAATCAAATTAATTAAACAATTTATTTATTTTGTACCATGTTGGTAACAAAATTAAATTGAATTCGTTAAATAATTCATTGCTTACGTGTGATCTATTTAACACATGTGCTATTTGTATTATTAAAGTTAATCCTTAAATCTTCATTTTTATAACTCAACTATACAATCCTATAAATTTTGAATACTTTAACAAATGGTAGATTCTATATTTTAAATTAATATTTTTTTTTATTTTAGTAAAAGTTATTATACCTAATCAACCATATATAAATAACGTTGAAATCAATATTTTTTAAAAAGTATTGATACGCTAAAAATATGCTGTATAGAGTTTAGTATTAATTTAAATTATAGTAATAATAATATTGTATGAAAACCATATTAGTTACATTTGCATTATTTGACCGGTCTAAAACCGTACAAATTCTAGTTAATCATTTTCTTAAACCCGTATGCCATTGCCTAATATCTAGGTAATCAGTCTCATAAGTTTTAAAACTTTGATCATAAATTAAAACTTTTTGATAATAATTTAAAATACAAATTTGATCCTAATATGTAAATTATCATGATAGAGTACAAAACATGTTTTCGGTAAAATTCGATCCCAAATTAATACTCTTACGTAAGGTCGATGGGTTTTTGTATATATTTAATTTTAATAAATGTACTAAAAACTTATGTCTGTTTGATTTTCTGATGTTCAGCATAAACAAAATCATATCATTAGATAATTAATTTTTATTAAGAAAAGAATATTAATTGAATAACAGTATCAGTCCAGGTTTTGGCGGAATCGGACCGGACCGCCAAACTTATCGATTCAGACCGGATCAGACTACTAAGCTTTCGGTTCTAGAATTTAGAACCGAACAATATCCTTAAATTACCGGTTTGGTCCGGTCGGATTCGATTCCGGTTTCAGCTCATTAGAGAGACACTAACATCATCTTCCCTGAGCAAAGATTCCGGCACAGTAGAAACCCTGCAAAACAGGCAAAACAGATTGGAAAGGAAAAATATGAAAAATAAAACAATTACTAAAACCTATAACAGCAATTATATGAAGAAAGAAAGTGACAGGAATTTTATCCTACCTGGAGTTTAAACACCTGAACATTGTTGAATGTCATCCTACCTGGAGTTTAAATCTAGGAAGTAGTTCCGAAAAACAGAGTGAGATGAGATATTTCGGCAACAAATATCTAAACAATATCGCAACAAGGTATAAAACGTGGTTCCGAAAGAAAGAGTGGGATAAGATATTTCTTACAAAAGAACCAAACAGTGAGACAGAGAGAGAAAAGAATCCGAAGAACCTGCAAAGAATAATATGAAACATACCACCTGATGTTCTAACACACGTACGTAGGATAACCATAACCATAAACATGGTTATTTAAAATAACGGATAGAAATCTTAAATCTTTTCAAAACCCAAAATCTCCCCCAGATTATATTCTAATAGTTTTTGTTGAATGGATAAGAACACATTTCAAAATTATCTCTTAAAGCTTCCATGAATATATATAGATGCTTCTTCTCTGAGATACTTTCAACTCCCATTTGAATTGACTCTCTCCACTTCGACTCTAACACTAAAAGTAAATCTCAACTCTCTAAACCTAAACTTCTATCTCTATTATAATACTCTCTACTTTCTGTCGCTAGTTTTTATGAAGGACCAGAGGTGTTATATGGAGGACCAGTTGGAGGATGCTATGGAAACGTTTCTCAACATCTATGAGATTTATCAACCGGAGGATGAGGATGAGCCGTTCATCCACCGGACAGATCCATATGAAAATGACACAATGATCATGCCGGATGACTCTAGAGATCGGAATTCCATATCAGAAACGGATACCACAACTCACTCCTATGTCTTCCAAAACCAGGTTTATATGGAGGAAGAGGACCAGCAGGCTATGGAAATGTTTTTCAACAGCTTTTACGATGAGATTGACCCGGTGACGATCGCCATCCCATTTCCAGATTCGATAAACAGGAGGAGGAGGATGAGCCGTTCATCCACCAAACAGATGCAAATAACATCGTGATCATGCCGGAGGACTCTAGAGATCGGAGTTCCACATCAGAAACCGATACCACAACTGACCAAAACCAGATTTTCCTAGATCCACAGCCCTTGTCATTGGATTCTTATTCAGATCCAAATAAATCCGACTCTACAAACCAGATTCGGAAATCAGCATCGAGAATAGAGAAAAAGAAAAGCAGTAGATGGACGACGGAGGAGCATAGGTACGAATATCTGACTATTCATCTCTCCTTCTTCTCCATCGCATTGATTCCTCTGCTTATATATCTCTTCCTATTTTTAATATTCAATCCTCCATGCCCTCATCTCATGCTCCCTCAGTTTTCAATAAATATTTTTTGTTTTCTCAATATACTATCAGTTAATAAACTTGGTGCATGTGTAAAAACTATCGGTTAATAAACTTGGCCATGCACATGCACCATGCATTGAAGTGCAGCCCTTTTGTGGAAGAAACATAAAAAAGAGAGAGCGATAAGAAGAGAGAGTATATATTGAGAAAATAAAGAATATTTATTGATAGATTATCAAGAGTCTAGTTGCGAAAGTCTAGTTTAGATTTCTCATATATTTTAGTTCAGTGAATAATCTATCAATTAATAATGTTAACAATAACAATATTATGTTATAATTGTTTTCAGGAAGTTGTTGGAAGGGCGTAAATATTATGGTCGAAATGATTGGATAAATATTTCCAAACATTTTGTCACAACTAAAACCACTAAACAAATAGCCAGTCACTATCAAAAATATGTTCTTCGGAAAAATGTGGTCAACAAGAAAAGAATAAGCATTCATGACACTCCAGACAACTTAATGATTCTTCAAGAAGCAGTTGCAGACGGTGCCTCAAGAAACTGCACCCACTGTCGACTGGACCGGTTCGATGGCTTCTCCACAAGCAGATGCACACATGATACACCCAACAACTTGGATGGCTTCTCAACAAGCTGCTGCATCCACAATAGATGAGACAGCATTGATGCCTCCTCAGCAAGCTGATGCTCGCATGGATGAGCAGACAGCTTGGCAAGTGGGTGAACAAGATTTTTCATTCATGAACCTCTTTCAATATCCATTATAGTTTAACGCCCCAAAGCTATAACAGTTATTTTATGTATAACAGTTGTTCTGTCTGATTAGGGAGTGGTATTTAGCAATGATCGGTCTACTTTATGTTGGAATATGGGGGTCCGATCCGCATATTCCACCTCCGTATATAAGTAAGAACACAACCGATCTCAACACTAGTATGATATTGTCCGCTTTGGCACCCGAAGGCCCTCACGGCTTTGCATTTGGTCCACTACCAAAAGGCCTCATACTAGTTGAGATATGTTCTCACTTATATACCATTGATCTTTCCCATGTTTTACCGATGTGGGATGTGGAACTTTGGTCGCTACCCTAACAAATCATCCTCTCGAACAAAGTACCACTTTAGCCTCCTCTTAATTGACATCCATCCGCTCACTCTAATCAGGTTGGGGTTGCCTGATCTCTAGAGCCTTTACAGCGGATCTATCTGATCTCGACCATCCTGCCTTGTTCCTTAGCGCCACTCCAAACAAGTACCACCGTCTTGATACACTCCAATCAAGCCACACTGCTTGATGAGCAACGGGCACTCCAAACGAGGATCTCTCCAATCAAGCCACAATGCTTGATGAGCCTCAAATCAAGCCACACTGCTTGATAAGCCACGGGCACTCCGAACTAGGATCTTTAGAGCAGATCACCTTGATCATATGGCTACTGGTTCATCATGTTCGACCTCCGAGAATTTCACCACCATCGCGTTCCGTCTGGGCCCGACACTCTGATACCACATGTTGAAATATGGGGGTCCGGTCCGCATATTCCACCTCCGTATATAAGTACGGAACACAACCGATCTCAACACTAGTATGATATTGTCCGCTTTGGCACCCGAAGGCCCTCACGACTTTGCATTTGGTCCACTACCAAAAGGCCTCATACTAGTTGAGATATGTTCTCACTTATATACCATTGATCTTTCCCATGTTTTACCGATGTGGGATGTGGAACTTTGGTCACTCTGATACCAAGTATTAACCCTTTTTATGTTCAATGTGATAGACAATGGGTACAAAGAGAAAGTGTATGTTGCCCTACAAATCTATTATCCCTTTTGAGAAAGTGAAACTGTGGTACTTCTTCATACTTCAAATGCAGCGTACAAAGGAAATAAATAGGCAATAAACGAGGTGGGAGTTACAAAATAAGATCCACTAATCCCACTTCTCTCTTCACTTAATGCCCGTTACGTAACTCCTACACCCACATAAAACTCTAAGACTCAGTTTAATACTAACGGTTACTATAACTTAAATAAATAAATAAAACATGTTTAGATTAAATACATAAAATGCAACATGTCCCCCCCTAATCTCAACATGTTTTTCAAACCTCGACTTCGTAACCCATTCCTTGACGACTGCCATAAAGTCCATGTGAATCCTGACTTGATGCAGAAGTTCTGCTGCTTCCATATCCTAGACTAGATCTTTCGAATCTATCACCATATGCATCTCCGTAGTGAGAAGTACTTCCCCCAAGCTCATAGTCCAAACGGGACCTTGAATGCCGGACACCAAGATCAGTATAACGTGGGGGAGGAACATCATCCATCTCAGAATATGGCCGTTTGGACCCAGAAACAGAGTCATAATCACGGCTTCGTAATTCACGATAACCTGCACTCCTTTCATATCTTTGACCATAACCGTCATCTATGTAAGCTCTCCTTGGTGCTGAATGAGAAGCAACTCTAGGTAAATCGGGATAATCAGACTCCCGGGATGAATACTCATCTCTATAAGATGGGCGCCTCTCAGAAACAATCCTTGGATCATAATGGACTACAGGTCTACTTCTTGGAGGAGGAAGATCCTCACGGCGGCTATATTCCCTCTTCAAGCTACTCCTCGGATACGAAGGAACAAGTGGTCTTCTGTCATATGACCTAGATGGAGGAGGCAAGGGCCTCCCTCTTGCTGGCACGGACACGATAGGGCGTCTATCTCTAGGTCTAACAGGCCTTCTCACGCTCGCTGGTGCAAAGCGAGCTGCACTTCCCCTTACACTACGTGATGCAAAGCCACGTGATGATGGACGATCCCATGAATTCCTAACAGCTCGCTCTACATCACGGGCATGATGGTAATCTGTTCGACCTACATTTCGTCCTTTACTTCTCTGAAGTGGTCTAGACAGCCTAGCCCTAACTTTAGCCTTGTGTTCCTTTTCACCTAGCTCGGTGTTGTTTATACTTTTGGCGCAAGTCACAGCAGCATGATGAGTATCGAAGGTGACAAATCCAAAATCTTTGCGCTTTGCAGATGGCATATTACTTGCAAGCTCGATTTTTTCAATCTCACCATATTTCTTCAAAAGTTCCTTGAGATAACTTTCATCCCATGAAGGTGCCAGTCCATCAATAAGCACAGTTTTCACCTGAGACATAATTTCGTCACCCGGATCAATGAAGGAGTCTGCGAAAGAGACTTTTGCTGGCCTATCCACTCCAAATAACACATCTCTTTTCTGTAGACGTTTGAAAGCATCCATGGCATCCGAGCGAGATTGAAATTCCAAAAAGGCAAACCCTCTATTAAGTCCTGCGCTGTTGCTCTTTCAACGCTTCCTTTGCCCATGTCTTGCATATATTACCAAGGAAAAGAGTGTCACTGTCTTGACTTGGAGTTACACCACATTTTTTCCCGTTAATCACGGGGTTTTTGAGCTCTGCAACAGCTCTTTTAGATTGTTCAATAGTAGCAAAACGCAAAAATGCAAATCCCTTGTTCTTCTTTGTCTGAGGGTTTATCATCAACCTAACTTCAGTGACCTGGCCCACCTTGCTAAAGACTTCCCTAAGGTCTTCCTCGGTTGCATCCTTGTCCAAACCCCCAACAAATATTTCAAACTCCTTGCACTTGCGCCTCTCTTCAACAACTTCATGGTGGTCATCTTCTTCTGCTTCAACTATAGCTTCATGCCTCTGTTCCTCGCCTCCATGCTCATCATCTCCTTCGCTGTCCAGTTCCTCTGGTATATCAGCTGTCTCGTCCTGTGCTTGGTCATCTCCTTCTTCATCTACTTCCTCATAATCTTCATCTTCCCTTTGATGCAAATCATCTTTCTCCGTGTCCTTCTCATCATAATCCTCTCCACCATATTCTTCGGGTTCATATTCAGGATCATTATCATCTAAATCGAGTCTCTCATCTTTTCCATATTCCTCCATGGAGGTATCATTTAAGCCATCCTCTTTTTTAGAGGATCCAATCCCTTTCACCTCGACATCATCAGGATCTTCTTCGACCTTGTTAAACAAACATGTTGCTCTACTTTCTTCAAGACTGATCTTATATAGTCGATTCTCTGTCCTTTTCACCTTCATCAATAGTCTTCCACTCGCCTCGCGAATCCACAAATAATCCCCATCAAGTACGACTTTATTCCCTGCCTCAGAAAGTTGTCCCAAGCTTATAATATTATTACAGAGATTTGGGATATAGTATACCTCTTCAAGCATCCTTTCTTCACCATTATTGCACTGGAACGCCACTGTTCCCTTTCCCTTGATACACACGGTCGATCCATCGCCAAACTTCACTTTCCCGGAGACACGCTCATCCAAGCTTTTGAATTTTCCACGTTGCCCAGTCATGTGATTGCTGGCGCCGTTATCCAAGTACCACACCTGTGACTCCTTTTGTTCACCTGCGTTTGTTCGTAGCTTTGGAACCACTCCATCCTCCTTCAGAAGCATAGATTCGATATCCATTTGTCCGACCTCAACAACCAACAGGGCTGGCTCATCTTCTTGGATTTTCGAAAGATTTGCTTCTCTCGTCATGTCTTTCTCCTTCCTTGGTTTACGACAGTCCGCAGCAAAGTGTCCCAGTGCTTGACAGTTAAAGCACCTCACTCTACTTCTGTCTCGTACTCCACGAGTACTTCCTCCACCTAGAGTCCCTTCTCTATTGGTTTTCCTTAACCATTCTTCTGGAGTCAACAAAAGCTGCCCCTCGCCGCTTTCTTTCTTCCTCCACTCATCTTCTGTCAGCAGCAATTGTCCCTGGTGTTTCTCCGTTGTCCCTCGCAATCTTTCCTCGTGGGCTTTCAAAGAACCAACGACTTCTTCTACCGACATCTCTTCCAGATCTCCGAATTGCTCAATAGCAGATGCAATCTGTAAGAATTTTGTGGGAACCGCTCTGAGAAGTTTCTTAACCACATATGTCTCTTCCACTTTCTCTCCCAACACTCAAATATTGGTAACCAGGCTGTTCAGCTTCAGATAGAATTCGTCTAATGGCTCATCGTCTTTCATGCTTAGAGCTTCGAATTCGCTCTTGAGGGTCTGGGCTCTAGCTGCTTTTACCTTGTCTGCTCCCAGGTACATGGTTTTGAAAGCCTTCCACGCATCCTTGGCCGTCTTCTTTTCTGCAAGTGACATCAGGACATCTTCTGGAACTCCCTGGTAAATAACAGCGAGTGCCTTTTTGTCGACCTTGTCTTCCACAGGAGCATTAGGGTCCTTGGGTTCGATTGCCTCCCACACTCCGTGGGCTTGCATGGATACCGTCATTTTGAGAGCCCATGCAGTGTAGTTGGTTTTGCTCAACATCGGGTAGCTGAGACCAAAGGAGCTTTTGCTTGTCGTCTCCATCTGAAGTTATGAACACCTCCTGAAGCTCTGATACCAAGTATTAACCCTTTTTATGTTCAATGTGATAGACAGTGGGTACAAAGAGAAAGTGTATGTTGCCCTACAAATCTATTATCTCTTTTGAGAAAGTGAAATTGTGGTACTTCTTCATACTTCAAATGCAGCGTACAAAGGAAATAAATAGGCAATAAACGAGGTGGGAGTTACAAAATAAGATCCACTAATCCCAATTCTCTCTTCACTTAATGCCCGTTACGTAACTCCTACACCCACGTAAAACTCTAAGACTCAGTTTAATACTAACGGTTACTATAACTTAAATAAATAAATAAAACATGTTTAGATTAAATACATAAAATGCAACACTTTATTCAATGTTGTCTAACTGTCTCTTAATTATATAAACAATTTACTTATTCTTTTGTTTCCCAATTGGGTTCAACTTAACATGAGTGCTAGAGCACAGATAGTGCAATTTCAAGATCCAAAAACATAGCACTCTTGCCATACTCATGCTCAGTTTTTGCAAACATTTAACAGAAACATACTATAATATAACATGCATCAAGAATCACAGCCTAATAACACTACCACAAGCCCTAAACTACCAATCAAACCATATAAAACTAATCCTAACCCCTAAATAAAGTTTTTAAACAATTACAATCTCCTGAAATTTGCTTGAAACTGCTCGCCCCAGTTGCTGCTTGAGAAACTACTCGCCTGAGTTTTTCCGAAACTGCTCGCCTCAGTTGCTGCTTGAGAAACTACTCGCCTGAGTTTGCCCGAAACTGCTCGTCTGAAGGTAAGGCTTTGGTGAGAAGGTAACCTTGTTGATGAGTTCAGAATGGAAAGCCTTTGACGATAGTGAGTTGATGCTCGACGAGGGAGGGTTGCTGTGGTTTTGGCCTTGCTGTGGCGTGACTGTCGATGAAGGTTTGAGATCTTGCTGTGGTGTGGCTGTCGACGAGGGTTTGAGGTCTTACTGTGGCTATCAACGACGATGGTTGTTGCTGGGTTGTTGTGGCTGTCGACGAGGGTTTGAGGTCTTACTGTGGCTATCAACGACGATGGCTGTTGCTGCCTTGCTGTGGCTGTCGATGATGATTGTTGTTTGCTGTGGCTATCGATGATGATTGCCGTTTGCTGTGGCTGTCGACATGTAGGTGCTTTACGTAAAGATTCGGGGTTTCATGTTGTTTCGTTGTAAGTGAGGTGAGAAGGTAGGTAATTTAGGTTAGGTTATGTTAGTTCTTTTATTGAAGTAAGTTGAATTAGTTACTTTAGCAAATATTAGTTTAGAAGGTAGGAAGATAGGAGTTTTGATTTAGTTTAGCGTTTTGAAAATTGGGGCATTTTTTTAAGAGAAGGTAGAAAAATGGAAAAACAAATTCGAAATCCCGATTAATTTATTTTATTTAGGGGTTTTCTTGAATGACAAATTTGTAAAAAAAAGAAAATAACTTCGCATAGTAATTTTTTTTATTTTGTGTGAATCGACTAAAAACGATTTTTTTTAGTGATTTCACAAATTGAAAGTTGTTATTTATTACGGTAACAAACTTAACTTTAGTACGACCATCCAATACCAATTTTTTAAAATCAAAATAGCCATTATCTACCATTTTTAAAAGTATATTAGTTTTTTTATATGACTAGCTAAAACTAAAAAAATGTGAATTTATTAAACATTATAACTCTAGATTAAATTGATTATAATTATATTTTATATTTAATATAATTAATAGTTAAAAATCATCTATCCGATTATTATTAATTTTGATATAAATTGTGATATTTATATAAGAATAATTACTTAATAATTTAAGTTTTGGTTATAAAATAAGTTTGATTGTGTAAAAAAATAAGATACAAGTTGGTTTTGAGCAATTAAATGTTAATTGTGCATGAAATAACAAACGTTTTTTTAGTTCCTAAAATATGTGAATTTTTGTGTTATAAACTATTATTTAAAAAAAAAAACGATTGTATTGCGGGTGTAAAATTACGTGTAGTTGAGATAGGAAAAAAATTATTATAGTTGCGTAATTAGGCGCAAATGTGCTGCGAATATAAGAAGAAAATGGTAGCATAAAAAGGATTTTTGGTTTTGAAATAAGTCTGATTGTGTGAAAAAATTAAATTCAACTTCTTATGTGAAAATAAGGGCTAATTTGTTTTTGTGTGAAAAACATTAAATAAAATAAAAAATGTTTACACAAGTACCTAGGGTATATCCCGAACTAGATTGAAGAGGAGGGGACCTGCAAAATAAAATAGAAGAATAAATAATAATACAAGTAATTACATTAGTCATTTAAGGGTCGTTTTGTACCCTCATATGGGTTTGGTTTATTCCTTCTACTTTGATATTAGACTAAGGATCGATAGGCATCGGTAAGTGTTGTTGGATACATTTCATTCAGCAGAAAGAATCTGGTTTTACATTCCGAAATTTGAAGGCGATTATCATTCGTGATTATGTTTGGCATGCCCAACCTATATCAAATGTTAGATTTAATAAACTGATTACATAAAGTTCCCTTATTCTTCCTAATGGTTACGCTTGTACTCACCTGAAGAAGTATTTTATTTTTATAAATATATACTAACGTCCCCTTGGAGCAAAAATGTTGTAGCCAAAATAGTTTGGTGTATGAGTTCAAAATATTTGAATTTGAACTAGAGTTAGAGGAGGAGAATGGCTCAGATAAGCCTCAGAAGGTTTAGTTTAAAGTTGTAGAGTAGGTGGGTGGGGTTGTAGCTGAGGTTTGACTCGATGCTCGAGAGCTATGGTTTGCACAAGCTTGATCACTCTCTTGGTTTGACGTCTTTTATTTGTTATGCTCCACCGATGATGGCTCGTTTTCGGAGAGAAAACAGTCTTCTCACTATTAATGGATTGACCTACACTGATAGAAAGGGAACGAGATGACGTCGAGTTTGACGGTCTCGTTAGAGACTTATAACTTCTATCTGGGATAAAGTGTTACAAACATTTTGAAACTCCATCATCTCTATGACTTGTTTCCATCTCCACATAAATTTATTTAATCTCTGACTTGAGATGTGGAGGTTTGGAGACCATATTCTCTCTTAGTTATCGAAGGTTTGTTAGTTCGTTCGTGTAGATCCGATGTTGCTCTTCTAGCCGATCTTAAACTACAATTGGGCTAGAGAGATTTCCAGACTTTTGATGGGTGATACCCCTCTCACTCTCTTTTGGATGGTGCATAGTGTTCTGCAACCCTTAAAGTACCATACTGCGGAAGCATCTAGTCTATTTTCCATTGATGTTGTTCTGATCAATGTGGACATATCACTAGACAATTATAGGTAAATCTATCTCGAAAAACAAGTAGTGCAAAACTAAAATATAAAATATTGATTGTTTACCCTTTTTATGAAAGTGACAATCTATTTATAGTGATGTTTATGAGTTTTTAGTAGACTAAAATCATAAACACGTAAAACTTCTATTCAATAATTTTACATCCTTAATCACTATATTAATTTATATAGCCGATCAAAACTACTTGACTATTACCCTTTATTAATAATTAAAATAAAAAATTATGATTGAAAAATAATAAAAACAAATAGAATCATTAATAATTAATATCGTATCATTAATGAAATATTAACATTTATTGGTCTAATCAGACTCATGTAATTAAGTAAAACTAAGTTTTATTTGTAATTAGAACATAGCTTCTAATAAGAACTTCGCTTTTGAAGAGATGAAAAAATATTCAAGATTGTTCTTCTTAATTTCCAAGAAAGACATTCTTCTTGTTCCTTAAGCTTTTATCTATGAGTTCTTCTCCATTTTTTTCTCTGTCGGTGCTCTTCTTCACATCTCTGATTTTCTAGATGGCTGCTTCAAGTATATTTAATCTTCTATCATTGGAAGAGTTTCCTAAGCTTCCGGTGGCAACAAACAACCTGCACACCAAAGAAGATGAAACCAACATTACAGCTACACCTATTAATACCAAATCCCACTCGGAGCTAGTCAAGCAATTTGATTCTCTTAGATGTTACAAGCCAACTAACATTACAGAGTAAAACGATCATATTTCGATACAGTATGGTCAACAGGTGAAAATATCAACTTGTGAAAGATTCTAAGCATACGTTAATAGGGAAATTCACAAAAGGAATACCCAAAAAGAAAATTATTAATGATTTTCTTAGTAGTTTCAAGTTTTTGGGAGAATTTAATATTTCTATCGAAGACTCGAGACATATTTTCATAGACTTTGACAATAAGGAAGATTTCAGAAGATTGTGGTCAAAGACTATCTGGACTGTAGGTGACTCCATTATGAGGCTACTAAAGTGGAAATCTAATTTCAATCCTAGGTTTAAAAGTCCTAAAACTCCGGTATGGGTACAAATAGAGCATGTCCCAGAGTATCTCTATAACAGGAATATTATGCAAGAAATTGTTAATTCTTTTGGAAATCATATACAGATAACTATTCCTGAAAAAAAAACAGGGCATTTTTTAATGCTTGCTATGCTTTAATCGAATTAGATGTGTCCAAGAAAATTTAATACATTATATAGGTGGGTTTCGGAGATAACCAAGGTTACTGGTTATCTATAAGCTATAAAAATCTTCCAAAGTACTGTAAGAATTGTTTTCATTTAGGTCATAACATAGATACGTGCAACAAATCTACTATTGTCAACAATCTGCTCATTAAAGTCTCTGATCCTGAAGCTGTTGGAAATTCCTTAGCCAAAAAAGATACAACTGAGATTCAGTTCAATACTACTATCAAGTCGGGAAACCAGGGAACTATTGATAAAAAAGACTAAAATCTGTCATTTCGTTTCCTGAACATAAAGAGAATATGGACACATCTACTATAAATGATAATAAGAACTCCAGCCCTATTCAGAATCAGGTTAACAGCAGCCCTACAGACTCTTCATTCAACTATCAGGAGATCAATAAATTTAAAAACATAAAAACATTAAATAAAGTACCTAGGGTATATCCCGAGGATTTACAATCGACATAAGGAGATCGATAAATATAAGTGCTAAATCAAATAAAGTAGGAATTGTAGATCATCAGAGATAAACGAGAATAACTAAAACAATGCATGAAGGGCCAATCGAGCCGACATATAGTACTCCAAGGAAGTCCACAGCAATTGAAGTCACCAAACTAGACTGAAGAGGAGGGGACCTGTAAATAAAGTAAAAGAATAAATAATAATACAAGCAATTACATAGGCCATCAAATCTTGGTGCCATGAAATCTGAACCGAAGATCAGAGAAGATTCGTTGAGAAACCGAAGAGGCATTGACCGGAGGGGAACCAAAAGTTATTGAGTTCCTCTCCTTCTAGACGTGGTAAACAACCGCACCAAAGCAAGAGCGCCAAATGTGATGGTTTCGAGCGTGAGACCAGTTTGACGCCTCGCAGACCCAAGATTGCCAGCACAAAGCAGAAAAAGGGAAACCCAATTTTGAACTGGCATAGGTCCAAATATTCTGCATGAAACTATAGTCAAAGATGAGATGAACACTAGTTTCAGAAGCAAAGTTGCATAAGGCACAATCAGGTGGGGTATTAATACCCCAACTGAGAAGATTGTCTCTGGTAGAAAGTTTGCACAGTATAGCGAGCCATAAAATAAAAGAGTGACGAGGAATATTGAATTTATTCCATACTAACCCAGCCCACCCAACAACAGGGGCAGACGGACGAATATCGTTATAGGTATCCTTGATTGTGAAGTTATTACAACCAGCCTTCGCTATCGAAAAAGGAACATCAAGGGAGTTAATGTTTGGAGGGGGCAAGGTGAGGATGATATTGTTGATCTTGAGAAGATTAGAACGACTTCTACCTCTGGCCAATCTGATGTTTGTAGGCCGATTCCAATGACCATCGAGGATGATATCTGAAAAACCTTGAGGTTATTCCCGAGCTGAGAATCCTTGATGATATTGGTGCAATAGTGCAAAGCTAGCGAGGTAGGGAGGAGCCAAGGATCGTACCAGAAGGAAGTACTCGAACTATTACCAATAGCCACCCTGTATAAATTGCTCGTCAACGAGCGGAGACGAAGATTTTTTCCTCCAAATCCAAGAAGGGGATGCACGAATAGACTAGATTTTATTTTAAAATAAAATCAAATAAAATATTAATATAATTAGATTTGATTTAAATACATAAGATATTTGAATAAAATAAAATAAAATTAATAAAGATTTTGTTTGGACTTTCTGGGCTACATCATCCTCTTCTGGTTAACAAGAATTCGTCCTCGAATTCACAGCACCATCACCATCAGGAACCAAAATTATTTATTTTATTTTATTCAATCGTTACATTGGGAATTATAATTGTTGATCTTATAGGAATAAGATAAATCATTCTCAAGTGTTCAGTATTCGAAGTCACATTGAAGCCATCCGGTTGATAAAAAAAAATTGAAAACCTTTTCATAGCCTGAAGACAACATCCCCATGTCCAGTTGATGAAAAAAGATGGTTTTGAAAACTTTTTCATAGCATGAGACAACATCTCGATAAGCAATTTTTACCTTGATTCGACGATTGGTAGTCAATTTAAATTCCTTCAGTAACTAGTCAATACGATCGTCATTAAAACGGTTGGTATGCCCCCTCATACTCAAACGATCTTCCCAATCTTCATGACCATGTGTGTTTTTCACTTCTTTAAACCTTGAATCAGAATAGTCAGGCTTTAGAAACATGCTTCCCCATAGCAGGAACTGAGACTCTGATACCAAACTGATGACGCCGCGGAAATAGAAGAAGAAACAACGATAGATGAAACCCTTATTCAAGGGTAACATGACGAAACCCTAATCTAAAGGTAACAAAGCTTAAACTTTCACAGATAAAAATATATCATTCCAAAAACTTAAAATAACTTTAAGGCATATGAGGCTTTATATAAGAGCTTCTCAAAACCCTAAATTATAATACAAGGAAATAAAATTAATACTTTAAAATAAATTAAATTAAATTAAATAAAATCTTAATATAATTAGATTTGATTTAAATACATAAGATATTTTTATAAAAGAAAATAAAATTAAAAAGGCTTTTGTTTGGACTTTCTGGGCTACATCATATGACATGTAACTCAATCATTATTGTGGTAGTATTGCTTCATGCTGAATAAAGAATGATTCGAAAACAAGGTAAGATGGTGTCGGCGGAGCCAACTGCACATATTTCATAAACTAATGCGAAATCAGTTTTTTCCTTAGTCATTTGAGGGTCGTTTTATACACTCATAAGACCTTGGTTTGTTCCTTCTAGTTTCATATTAGAGTAAGAATTTATAGGCATTGAGAAGTTTCGTTGGATACCTCTCGTTTGACAGAAAAAATCTACTTTTACATTATGAAAATCAAAGGCCATTATCATTCGTGATTATGTTTGACATGCGAAACCTATATCAAATGTTAGATTTAATGAAATTTATAACATCATGTGCCATTATTCTTGTTAATGGTTATGTTTGTACTCACATGAAAGAGTATTCTATTTCCAAAAAAAAATACTAATGTCCCTTATGAACGAGAATGTTATAGCCAAAATAGTTTGATGCATGAGTTCCAAAGCCTTGAACTTGACCAAGAGTCGGAGGAAGCATTATAAGGTTTAGTTTAAAGTTGTAGAGTAGGTGGGTGAGGTTGCAGTTGAGGGTTGGCTCGATTTTCGGGAGCTAGGTTTGCACAAGCTTGATCTCTCTCTTGGTAGCACGGGGGTTCATATCTCCAAAAAGGTTTCGACGTCTTTTATATGTTATGCTTCACCGATGATGGATCGTTTTCGGAGAAAAATAGTATTCTCACTATTAGTGAAATGACCTACAGTGATAGAATGGGAACAGAGTGCTGCAAAGATTCTGAAACTCCATCATCTTTTTGAGTTGTTTCCATCTCCGCATAAATTTAATTAATCTTTTACTTGAGAGGTAGAGGTCTGGAGATCAGATTGTCCCGTGGTTCTTGAATGTTTCTTAGTTTTGTCATGTGGATCCGATGTTGCTCTTCTAGCCGAGCTTAAAGTACTATTACGTCAAAGAGGTTTCCAGACCCTTGATCAGTGACACCTCATCCCTCTCTTTCAGATGCTGCATAAGGTTCTATTACTCTGAAAGTATCATACTTCAAATAAAAAATCATGATTGAAAATCAATAAAAAGAAACAACATCATAAATAATAAATGAGTTAAATAACTATTTTAAAAATAAATAAATATTTAATGATTAAAAATGTAATGCCTCATTCATGGCGTTATTCACGAAATATTAAAATTTGTTAGTCTAATCCGACTTACATAATTAAGTTAAACTAATTTTTATTTATAATTGTTTACCAAATATATAATAATTTATAATTTTTATTAAAATTTGTTAGTCTAATCCGACTTACATAATTTTGTTAAACTAATTTTTATTTATAATTGCTAAAACCTATAGCAATTATAGGAAGAAAGAAAGTGACAAGAATTTTATCCTACCTGGAGTTTAAACACCTGAACATTGTTGAATTTCATCCTACCTGGAGTTTAAATCTAGGAAGTAGTTCCGAAAAACAGAGTGAGATGAGATATTTCGGCAACAAATATCTAACCAATATCGCAACAAGGTATAAAACGTGGTTCCGAAAGAAAGAGTAGGATAAGATATTTCTTACAAAAGAACCAAACAGTGAGACAGAGAGAGGAAAGAATCCGAAGAACCTGCAAAGAATAATATGAAACATACCACCTGATGTTCTAACACACGTACGTAGGATAACCATAACCATAAACATGGTTATTTAAAATAACGGATAGCAATCTTAAATCTTTTCAAAACCCAAAATCTCCCCCAGATTATATTCTAATAGTTTTCGTTGAATGGATAAGAACACATTTCAAAATTATCTCTTAAAGCTTCCATGAATATATATATAGATGCTTCTTTACTGAGATACTTTCAACTCTCATTTGAATTGACTCTCTCCACTTCGACTCTAAAACTAAAAGTAAATCTCAACTCTCTAAACCTAAACTTCTATCTCTATTATAATACTCTCTACTTTCTGTCGCTAGTTTTTATGAAGGACCAGAGGTGTTATATGGAGGTCCAGTTGGAGGATGCTATGGAAACGTTTCTCAACATCTATGAGATTTATCAACCGGAGGATGAGGATGAGCCGTTCATCCACCGGACAGATCCATATGAAAATGACACAATGATCATGCCGGACGACTCTAGAGATCGGAATTCCATATCAGAAACGGATACCACAACTCACTCCTATGTCTTCCAAAACCAGGTTTATATGGAGGAAGAGGACCAGCAGGCTATGGAAATGTTTTTCAACAGCTTTTACGATGAGATTGACCCGGTGACGATCGCCCATCCCATTTCCAGATTCGATAAACCGGAGGAGGAGGATGAGCCGTTCATCCACCAAACAGATGCAAATAACATCGTGATCATGCCGGAGGACTCTAGAGATCGGAGTTCCACATCAGAAACCGATACCAGAACTGACCAAAACCAGATTTTCCTAGATCCACAGCCTTTGTCATCGGATTCTCATTCAGATCCAAATAAATCCGACTCTACAAACCAGACTCGGAAATCAGCATCGAGAATAGAGAAAAAGAAAAGCAGTAGATGGACGACGGAGGAGCATAGGTACGAATATCTGCCTATTCCTCTCTCCTTCTTCTCCATCGCACTGATTCCTCTGCTTAGATATCTCTTCCTATTTTTAATATTCAATCCTCCATGCCCTCATCTCATGCTCCCTCAGTTTTCAATAAATATTCTTTGTTTTCTCAATATACTATCAGTTAATAAACTTGGTGCATGTGTAAAAACTATCGGTTAATAAACTTGGCCATGCACATGTACCATGCATTGAAGTGCAGACCTTTTGTGGAAGCAACATAAAAAAGAGAGAGTGATAAGAAGAGAGAGTATATATTGAGAAAACAAAGAATATTTATTGATAGATTATCAAGAGTCTAGTTGCGAAAGTCTAGTTTAGATTTCTCATATATTTTAGTTCAGTGAATAATCTATCAATTAATAATGTTAACAATAACAATATTATGTTATAATTGTTTTCAGGAAGTTGTTGGAAGGGCGTAAATATTATGGTCGAAATGATTGGATAGATATATCCAAACATTTTGTCACAACTAAAACCACTAAACAAATAGCCAGTCACTATCAAAAATATGTTCTTCGGCAAAATGTGGTCAACAAGAAAAGAATAAGTATTCATGACACTCCAGACAACTTAATGATTCTTCAAGAAGCAGTTGCAGACGGTGCCTCAAGAAACTGCACCCACTGTCGACTGGACCGGTTCGATGGCTTCTCCACAAGCAGATGCACACATGATACACCCAGCAACTTGGATGACTTCTCAACAAGCTGTTGCATCCACAATAGATGAGACAGCATTGATGCCTCCTCAGCAAGCTGATGCTCGCATGGATGAGCAGACAGCTTGGCAAGTGGGTGAACAAGATTTTTCATTCATGAACCTCTTTCAATATCCATTATAGTTTAACGCCCCAAAACTATAACAGTTATTTTATGTATAACAGTTGTTCCATCTGATTAGGGAGTGGTATTTAGTGTAGTTTGTTATCACAGAAACAATGTTGAACAGCTATATTTCACACACACAATGGACTGTATTGAGAACTCGAAAGCTTGTCTCTCTCTTCTTGTTAATCAACTAAAAAGTACAATATATAAGACTGTAACGTTCTGAAAATACCTACAAAGTAGGAACCAACTACACCTAAACAAACTCCACTACCTCATGACTTAATCAACTCCTACAAACTCTCTGAAAACCCACGACCAGAACAACCGAACAACTACAGCAAATACTTTATTAAAAACACGAAACAAAACAAAACAAATAATCAAAGAAATAATTTAAGATTAATACCAACATTCTCTCCCTTAATCTTAAATTTTATCAGTCAATTCCTTAACCCCCAGAAGCTGTCTCATACGCTCAAACTTGACTGTTGTTAGAGCTTTGGTTAGGATGTCTGCTCGCTGGTAATCACTCGACACATGCTTCACCACGACTTCGCCACGTTCAATGCACTCTCTAATAAAGTGAAAGCATACATCAATATGCTTACTACGACCATGGAAAACAGGGTTCTTTGCAAGATCAATAGCTGACTTATTATCAATATACAAGATCACTGGACCAATGCTTTCCCTAGGCACTTGCTGCATCACATTGCGTAACCAAATACATTGACAAGCAGCTGCAGTAGCAGCCATAAACTCAGCCTCACATGAAGATAACGCTACACACCTTTGTTTCTGAGACACCCATGTCACCAAGCTTTCATTTAAATAAAACACCATCCCACCTGTGCTCCTTCTGTCATCAATATCACCACCCATGTCACTGTCTGAGAAGCTTGTCAAGACATTATTTCCACTCATCCTCGAGTACACAAGCCCAAGCCCAAGTGTCCCCTTTACATACCTCAGAATTCTCTTCACTGCATTTAAATGTAAAACAGTTGGGTGCTCCATATATCTGCTCACCATGCCTACTGAGAAAGAAATATCAGGTCTAGTATGGACCAAATATCGCAAACCTCCCACCAAACTTCGATATTTTGTACTGTCAACCTCTTTTCCACCTATATCCCTGGTCAGCTGCTCACTTGGATCCATGGGGTACTTGGTTGCATTGCAATCTGACAATCCTGCCTGCTCAAGCAACTTCTTTGCATACCCACTTTGCTTCAGTTCAATAACTCCATTTCTTTGCTTAACCTCTATTCCCAAATAATAAGCCAAATGCCCCAAGTCACTCATTTCAAACACTTGACTCATCTGCTTCTTAAACAGCTCTATACTCGACATCTTTGTACCTGTTACCAGAATATCGTCGACATAAACTGCAATTATCAATACCTCGTCTGCGCTACTTCGAGTGTACACGGCTTGTTCAGATGGACAACGTTTGAACCCCAATTTCTCCAGACAGCTATTTAACTTGGCATACCAGGCACGTGGTGCCTGTTTCAAACCGTACAACGCTTTAAACAATTTATAAACCTTTTCTTCATGTCCACTCTTGATGAATCCCTTTGGCTGTGACACATAAACTTCTTCACTAATATCTCCGTTGAGAAACGCAGTCTTAACATCTAAGTGATGTACTTGCCAACTATTTTTAGCTGCTAGAGCAAGCAACAGACGAACAGTTTTGAGCCTAGTAACCGGTGCAAATACCTCTTCATAGTCGATACCATGTTCTTGTACGTAACCCTTCGCAACCAAACGAGCCTTATGCTTTATAACTTCTCCATCTGCATTCTTCTTTATCTTGTATACCCATTTCAAATCAATAACCTTTTTCCCTGCTGGTAACTCGGTTAATTTCCATGTCCCATTCTTCTTGATGGAGTCCATCTCACCTTGCATAGCCAATCTCCAATTCTTATCTCCTACAGCTTGTTCAAACTTCTGTGGCTCCTTGGTTCCTACAAATAGAAGTTCTTGCTCCAACTCTATCTCCTCAGTGTTATCATACACTTCCTGAAGTGATCTGAACCGCAAAGGCTTACCACTATCATCATATCTGTGTGAACTAACAGTCGTTCCTGGTGATCTCGAGGAACTCTCCGCTTCATCTGTGCTACTGACAGGAGATCGTGTTGGCGTCTCATAATCACCCTCCCAAGTATCACTGTCATTCAGATGTTCTGCCTCTCCACTGTCTACGTTTTCAAACATGTCTGGGACCACAAAGACATCTTCGTTGCGAGCATCACTTTCTTCAGACTGTTTGAAACACCAGTTCTTTGTCTCTTCAAACACCACATCTCGACTTATATATATACGATTGCTCACAGGGTCGTATAACCTATATGCTTTAGTACCAGGCTCTCGTCCAAGATTAATTACTGCCATACTTCTGTCGTCTAATTTCTTCGTGTGACCTTCAGAAATTTTCATGTGTATTAGACAGCCAAAAACACGAATGTGGCTCAAGTTTGGCTTTGTTTCAGTCCATGCTTCGTATGGAGTCTGGTTCGACAAGGCACGTGTTGGAAGTCGATTCAGAACATATACCGAGTGACGAACAGCCTCTCCCCACAATGTTGCTGGCAAACTCATTTCCTTCAGAAAACAACGAGCCATTTCAACAACAGTTATATTCCTCCTTTCTACGACTCCGTTTTGCCGAGGAGTGTACGGAGCCGTGAAGTGCCTTTCGATTCCATTGTCCTCACAGTAAGTCTTAAAATCATTTGAGACGAACTCACCTCCACGATCAGTTCTGAAAACTTTGATCTTCTTTTCTGCACCATCTTCTACCTGAGCTCGGAATTTCTTGAACACACTAAAAGCTTCATTCTTACTTTTGAGCATATACACCCACATAACTCGACTGAAATCGTCCACCAACAAGAAAAAATATTTGTTTCCTCCAAGTGTAGGTGGCTCAATTGGACCGCATAAATCACCATGTACTAGCTGTAGGACCTTTGTTGATCTATATGTCGCTCTCTGAGGAAATGTCTTTCTTACTTGTTTTGAGACCAAACAGCCTTTGCATACATCTCTCGTCTGACTTGTGTTAGGTAGGCCAGACACCATATTGTTTTTGTACATCAAGGACATCGACAAGTAATTTACGTGCCCTAAACGAATGTGCGAGAGATTTGACACTTCTTCCAATTTTGACATCAAACAGCTTGGACTCACAGTTTCAGCCAACAATTTATACAGCCTATTCTCAGAACGCTCTACTTTCATGAGTACATTTCCCTTCTCTTCATACACCCAGAGATAATTACCTTTCAAGACAACTTCATTTCCTTCCTCAGAGAGTTGACCCAAACTTATAATATTACTACACAGGGAAGGAATGTAGAATACCTCATTTAACGTACGTTCTTCCCCATTTTTGCACTTGAAAGTAATCGTCCCCTTCCCTTGAATTTTCACGGTTGAACCATCACCAAATTTTACTGATCCTGTGATTCCTTCATTCAACTCCACGAATTTTCTTCTATCGCCTGTCATGTGATAGCTAGCCCCATTATCTAGGTACCACACATTTGAGGTTGATTTGTTTTCTCTGTCTTCAGTCATCACCTTTGGTGTCACTCTTTCTTCGTTTAGCATCACTTCTTCGCATTCTTTGTTATGCTTTGCTAATAATAGGGCTGGTTCGTCTTCCTCTATCTGTGCAATTAAGGCCTCCTGCCTCACCTCCCTTTCACGCCTTGGTTTCTTACACTCGACTGCGATGTGACCATAGGTGTGACAATTGTAACACCTCACTTTACTCTTATCCCATCTATTACGGCCTCCCACATTTGAGCTACCTTCAGTGTTGCCTCTATTCCTCCTTCTCTGCCATTCTTCCCTAGAAAATAACAACTTGCTTTCACCACTTTCTTTCTTACGCCATTCTTCTTCTGTTAGCAGTACCTGTCCTCCCGTGACTTCTGTGTTTCTTTTCAATCTCTCCTCATGTGCCTTTAGCAAACTAATCGCCTCCTCCACCGTCATGTTCTCCAAATCACCAAATTGCTCTATGGTTGATGTTATCTGCATGAACTTCGGTGGTACTGCACGCAGCAGTTTCTTAACCACATAGGCTTCCGTCACTTCCTCACCAAGGACTCGAATATTTGTTGCCAATCCAACAAGCTTCAGACTGAAATCATCAATAACTTCTGAATCCTTCATGGTCATAGCTTCGAACTCCGCCTTTAGAGTTTGGATTTTCGCAGCTTTAGCTCTAACTGCGCCTTGACACATAGTCTGTATCGCCTCCCAGGCCTCTCTTGCCTTCTTCTTTCCAGAGAGAGTCAACAGTATCTCCTCGGGGATACTCTGGTAGATCATTGCCATAGCCACCTTGTCCGCCTTCTCTTTCGCAACTGTTTTTGGGTCTGTTGGTTCCACAGCCTCCCAAACTCCGTTAGCCTGCATTAGAACCTGCATTTTCATTGACCAAACTGTATAATTCGTCTTGGTTAACATTGGATAGCTTAAGCCCATCGATCCACCTTTGCTTTTCCCATTATCCTTTGCTTTTGCCATTATCCTTTGCTTTCGACGTGAATCTCTTGCTGATAATACCGAACCTTGCTGCTCTGATACCAAATGTAGTTTGTTATCACAGAAACAATGTTGAACAGCTATATTTCACACACACAATGGACTGTATTGAGAACTCAAAAGCTTGTCTCTCTCTTCTTGTTAATCAACTAAAATAGAAAGTACAATATATAAGACTGTAACGTTCTGAAAATGCCTACAAAGTAGGAACCAACTACACCTAAACAAACTCCACTACCCCATGACTTAATCAACTCCTACAAACTCTCTGAAAACCCACGACCAGAACAACCGAACAACTACAGCAAATACTTTATTAAAAACACGAAACAAAACAAAACAAATAATAAAAGAAATAATTTAAGATTAATCCCAACATTTAGCAATGATCGGTCTACTTTATTCAATGTTGTCTAACTGTCTCTTAATTATATAAACAATTTACTTATTCTTTTGTTTCCCAATTGGGTTCAACTTAACATGAGTGCTAGAGCACAGATAGTGCAATTTCAAGATCCAAAAACATAGCACTCTTGCCATACTCATGCTCAGTTTTTGCAAACATTTAACAGAAACATACTATAATATAACATGCATCAAGAATCACAGCCTAATAACACTACCACAAGCCCTAAACTACCAATCAAACCATATAAAACTAATCCTAACCCCTAAATAAAGTTTTTAAACAATTACAATCTCCTGAAATTTGCTTGAAACTGCTCGCCCCAGTTGCTGCTTGAGAAACTACTCGCCTGAGTTTTTCCGAAACTGCTCGCCTCAGTTGCTGCTTGAGAAACTACTCGCCTGAGTTTGCCCGAAACTGCTCGTCTGAAGGTAAGGCTTTGGTGAGAAGGTAACCTTGTTGATGAGTTCAGAATGGAAAGCCTTTGACGATAGTGAGTTGATGCTCGACGAGGGAGGGTTGCTGTGGTTTTGGCCTTGCTGTGGCGTGACTGTCGATGAAGGTTTGAGATCTTGCTGTGGTGTGGCTGTCGACGAGGGTTTGAGGTCTTACTGTGGCTATCAACGACGATGGTTGTTGCTGGGTTGTTGTGGCTGTCGACGAGGGTTTGAGGTCTTACTGTGGCTATCAACGACGATGGCTGTTGCTGCCTTGCTGTGGCTGTCGATGATGATTGTTGTTTGCTGTGGCTATCGATGATGATTGCCGTTTGCTGTGGCTGTCGACATGTAGGTGCTTTACGTAAAGATTCGGGGTTTCATGTTGTTTCGTTGTAAGTGAGGTGAGAAGGTAGGTAATTTAGGTTAGGTTATGTTAGTTCTTTTATTGAAGTAAGTTGAATTAGTTACTTTAGCAAATATTAGTTTAGAAGGTAGGAAGATAGGAGTTTTGATTTAGTTTAGCGTTTTGAAAATTGGGGCATTTTTTTAAGAGAAGGTAGAAAAATGGAAAAACAAATTCGAAATCCCGATTAATTTATTTTATTTAGGGGTTTTCTTGAATGACAAATTTGTAAAAAAAAGAAAATAACTTCGCATAGTAATTTTTTTTATTTTGTGTGAATCGACTAAAAACGATTTTTTTTAGTGATTTCACAAATTGAAAGTTGTTATTTATTACGGTAACAAACTTAACTTTAGTACGACCATCCAATACCAATTTTTTAAAATCAAAATAGCCATTATCTACCATTTTTAAAAGTATATTAGTTTTTTTATATGACTAGCTAAAACTAAAAAAATGTGAATTTATTAAACATTATAACTCTAGATTAAATTGATTATAATTATATTTTATATTTAATATAATTAATAGTTAAAAATCATCTATCCGATTATTATTAATTTTGATATAAATTGTGATATTTATATAAGAATAATTACTTAATAATTTAAGTTTTGGTTATAAAATAAGTTTGATTGTGTAAAAAAATAAGATACAAGTTGGTTTTGAGCAATTAAATGTTAATTGTGCATGAAATAACAAACGTTTTTTTAGTTCCTAAAATATGTGAATTTTTGTGTTATAAACTATTATTTAAAAAAAAAACGATTGTATTGCGGGTGTAAAATTACGTGTAGTTGAGATAGGAAAAAAATTATTATAGTTGCGTAATTAGGCGCAAATGTGTTGCGAATATAAGAAGGAAATGGTAGCATAAAAAGGATTTTTGGTTTTGAAATAAGTCTGATTGTGTGAAAAAATTAAATACAACTTCTTATGTGAAAGTAAGGGCTAATTTGTTTTTTGTGAAAAACATTAAATAAAATAAAAAATGTTTACACAAGTACCTAGGGTATATCCCGAACTAGACTGAAGAGGAGGGGACCTGCAAAATAAAATAGAAGAATAAATAATAATACAAGCAATTACATAGCCCAGCAAATCTTGGTGCCATGAAATCTGAACCGAAGATTAGAGAAGATTCGTTGCGAAACCGACGAGGCATTGACCGGAGGGGAACAAAAAATTCTTGAGCTCCTCTCCTTCTAGACGTGGTAAACAACCGCACCAAAGCAAGAGCGCCAATTATGATGTTTTCGAGTGTGAGATGAGTTTGACCCCTCGCAGACCCAAGATGTATATATCTTTTTACTATTCTATTGTCTTTCACACTCAAAATTTTCTTAGAGAGAAAATCATCTTCATCTTCAAACTATTCTTGAGAGATTATATGTTCACAGCCAGAAACACTTTAGTTAAAGGTGGGTGGTTGAATTTATCGGACTTAGAAGAAGCAAGGAAAGTAGAGAGATAAAATTGTATCGCCGTTGGTTTCCCCGTTTCTCCAGGCGAGAAAAAAAGTCAGCCAAACTAGGACGCCGACCAGGGGTCATCTTCCTCAAAAGACCCTAGACCCAGAAAGCTCTCATTTAGACCAAACCTTTCACCCCCCCCCTTCTGGTTCTTCCATACAAGAATCTCAATACCCTGTTTCTGACGAAAAAGTCGTTTCAAGCATCAGAAAACCCTCACCATTCATAGCAATGGGTTCTGACACAAAAAGGAACCAGAGAAGATAACTCCTCGCCGAACAACTCACCAAACCAAAACTTAATCCACACCATCTACTTAAAAACCCTCCGGATCGGAGGTAGCTAAAACGGCTCCGCAGGTCAATCCCTCCGGATCACAACCTTTACCAGATATTAGGCCCTCAGAGGCAACAAGTGCAGAACCACCAGAACAACTTCTGATGAAAGAAAAAGAGAAACCTTCTTCAAAGACCACCAAAAAACCTTCCACAGTGATGGAAAATAATATAGTGGACAGCATCGAAGAGGCTCCTTTTGAGACCGAAGCGTCCGGCCAAACAGGGGATGCTGCCTTAGACAAAAAAGGTAAAAGTAAAGTGAAAATTTTCATGACTCATCCGGACTCTCTTCCGAAGTGTTTAGAGGGTAAAGTATGCCCTTGTTTTAAACATGTCAGCGTTAAATATCTGCTGGCTTTGCAAAATATCAACTATGTCTACACTCACACTGTTGAATTAGGTCGAATCTAGACTAAATGGGGGATTTCATAGTCTGTTAAAGTGAGGATACCAATTACTCCGGAGACCCCCATGGACTGCAAATTGAATGAGGTGGTAGTATACAACGAAGTGTTGACCAACCCTAGTTTGCTGACTAGTAGGTAGAAAAGCACTAGTAAGTCTCTCCTTTTTTTTCTTTTTTTTACTTCTTAAATTACAAGTTTTCTTATTCTGACTAATTTTTTATTTCTCTTTAGTTCTGCCGATGGAGTTCACCAGCCACTTGGAAGAAGGGAAAATGAAATGTGCAAAGCTCAATGCATAGACTTCGGAAAATTGGGGGAATACCTTCCACAATTGCTTCACGCAATTTTGTGAGGTCTCACCTGTAGAACACCACAGGCCGGAGAGAACTTTCATGGGAAGAGCTAACCACCCCTCCTCTTATTGACATGATTTTGAAAAGGACAGAAGCCAAAGAAGCCAAGTTGTTCTTGCTTTCCAGGGCTAAGGCTCCCAACAAAATGAAGAACGAGAAGAGGAAGGCTGCAACAGATCTGGCTCAAACAGCTACAGAAGGGACTGGTTCAGGGAACCAGGGTGGTATTAATGTGGCTTTGCTCAAGGCAGTTAAGGTCGAGACAGTGAGGGAAGCTGAAGAGTCGAAGAACCCATCAAGGCCTCCTAAAAAGGACAGGAAGCGCAGGGCCAACAACGGCGAAAAAGCTGCCAACAAGAAAAATTTCATCTTGGGGGAAGAAATAATCCTTCGCCCTTCGGAAATATCACTACCAGCTCATGCCGACCCTACTCTTCAAGAGGAAATCCCCACAGACCTTCAGTCCCGACAGATTGTTGGTGGAGGGAACGATGAAGTGGACCTCTCTGCCCTTCAAGACATTGGTCTGTACTTTAATAACTTTGAGAACGATGATTTTGCAAGCCCTTATTGTCCCTCCAATTCCTCCAACATTGTGACTTACAATGGAAAATATTTTTCCGTATCCAGAGAGCAGGATACCTTAAGTCATGCTCTCTTTGGTTACATCCGACCAATACTCGATCTGGAGAGGCAGGTAAAAAATCAAGCAAGCATTATCAACTATCTCACTTCTGACAAGAAATATCTGTCAGACAGTCTTCTAAGTGCTCAGCAAAGCATAGAGTTGTTGAATAAGGAAAATGAGGATTTGGCAACCAACCTAACCGCATCGGAAGCAACCAAAACTGAGCTCCAAACTAAACACTCCAACTTAGAGAATTCTTCTTCTTTAGCATCCGCCATTATGGATGGCCAATAGTATCCAGCTAATAAGACTCTACGGGTTAGTGCCTTGTACCCACAATGTGTTGAGCCCTCCCCATCATGCAGTTCAGACAAACAACTTGGGATTCTTCAAACCCCAAACAACATAGGAGAGGTCTACTGAAAGATTCCTTATAGAGAATTCCACTTAATATAAAAAACCACGTGTCTTGTATTTAATCTTTTTTGCCACAGCTTTGTTCGAAGGTAAAGCCCCATCAGAAATATATTGAAGGAGGGTATATCCCCAATCTTTAGGTTGAATCACATATATGCTCATACTTTCCCCCATCTTCTTTGTTTTGACTTAGCTGTATGGACAAACATTCTTGTACGTAAATCCAAGGGTAAGACTCATAATATGCTATAGTTGCTAGAGAGTCTGCCAGTGTATTCTCCGATCTGGGAATATACTCATAACAAACACTTTTGAAGTCTGCCATTTCTTTCAAAATGAGTAAGTACTTGATCAGGTGTTCCTTCTTGGCCTCAGACTAACCTTGAGCATGGTGGATGAACAATTTAGAGTCACTCATTAACCGAACTCTCTTAGCTCCACACAAGAGAGCCAATTTAAGACCAGTTATGGCTGCTTCATATTCAGACTCATTGTTAGAAGCCCTGAACCCAAAGCATATAGCTTGATACAGTTTATCACCATACAGAAAGGTTAAGAAAACTCTTGTTCCACAACCCATAGTGCTTGATCCACCATTAGTTCAGACCACTCACTATTTCTTGGTTTTACCTTCTGAAGTTTGTTTAAAGTTCCTGTCCGCATGGAATTCCAGTAAGAAATCAGCCACTAATTGAGCTTTAATAGTTGTTCGGGGGGCAAAATCAATGTCGTAATCGCCCAATTATACTGACCACTTGGTCATCCTGCTTGATATATCTTCCTTTTGAAGAACATTTTGTAGCGGGAAAGATGTCCGGACAATGATCAGATATGAGAATGAAAATACGGCCTCATCTTTTTTGTCGCAATCACTAAGGCCAGTGCCAACTTTTCCAATTTTAAATACCTCTTTTCAGAATCTAATAAACTTTTACTAATATAGTACACCGGACGAGGATAATTGTCCACTATGCTTACCAGGACAACACTTATAGCACACTCCGATACAACTATGTATACATAGAGATTTTCTCCTTGAGTGGGATTGAAAAGAGTCTTTCGTGAGGATAAGTGTTTCTTTATCTCCACAAAGGCCTGGTTTTAATGTGGGGACCAGTTGAAGTCTTTAGCATTTTTCAAGGTTTGAAAAAACAGAGAACAATTGTCTGATGACCTCGAAATAAACCTGTTTAAGGCAGCCAACCTTCCGGTGAGCCTTTGGACTTCTTTTAATGTTTCGAGGAGAGTCCATTTCTAATAGTGCATTAAGCTGATCCGGATCAGGTTTGATACCTTTCTCACTTATTATGTAGCCTATAAGCTTCCCAGATCAAACCCCAAACACGCATTTTTCTAGATTCATTTTCAAATTCACAACAACTAAATTAGAAAATGTTTCTTGAAGATTGGATGTAGTCACAGCTCCATGTGATGAGGCATATAACTAATATGCTAGTATGTTGGGGTTGACTGTGGATGAGGTCCATGTTGAGATACAGTCCACTAGAGGCGCTGGCTTTAAGATAAAGTGATTGCGGGAGACGTTCACCAGGGGTCGCTACATTGAGCAGACTGATGCAGACACTATCCGTCAGGTATCACGAGCATACCTGATGTTCTTATTTGGTGGAAACTAGTCAGAAAAGCATCAAGACTGACTATTTATACGGGTTAGAGAATGTGGACTCCGGTTTATGGGACATAGCATGAGGTACGAGTGCATTGGCATTTCTATTCCGTGGTTTGGGTGATGCTTTGAAAACATCAAATCATAACCTTTACGGATTTTTCGTCATGCTAGACTGTTGGATTTACGACCATTTCCCCGTGTTTAGAGCCTCTGAGAATTCGGACCATGTAGCGAGGCAGCCGAGGATTTTCAAGTGGCTACCGAAGAGGATTGTTGGGCAAAACATCCGCCCCAAATTGGTTGTGCGTACTCTCCTTTGGGATAAGAAGGAGAAAGATGTACGTTTTTATATTTATTAGTAAGTAACATATTTATACTAAATTATATTTTATTATGTGTTCACGGCTTTACTATATTTTGAACAGACCGTTTTCGAGCCTTACGAGGAGATCAGGGTTCAGTTTCCCGTGCAGGAGATCCGCACCATTGCTCATCTTTTGCGGATGATGAGCACAGTTGAGGCTTACATGCCAAACCGCGTTATGAGCCAGTTCGGACGGGTTCAAGATGAACCCGAACTCCCACTTGTACTCAGACCGGGTTACAAGAAAGAAGAGTTGGCTAGATACACATGGCGTGATAATGCATGGTTGGATCGACGTCAACATTTACTTTTAGAGGATCGGTTGACTGTTACCGTTGATACTTATAGACAATCGGTGACAAACACCTACTGGAGGTACTTAGCTGAGTATGGTTGGCATACTATTAGTTCACCCCCGCGCACCACAGACGATAGATTGTTAGAGGTTGTTCGTTCGATTGTTACATTGCCTCTACGTCCCGGGGAAGAGGGTGCGCTTCAGTGGAGACATCAAGTGTTGCAGCTCTTCTCTGTTTGGTTATTTGTCCTCATTATTGGGCTTGTTTTAGCTATGCTATGATCTATCTTTTATCTTCACGTTTATGTTTTTATCGATTTGGACGATTTGTTGTACGTTGAACTATGACTGATAGTATTTTCTTTCGTTATGAATGTTAGTATTTTCTTTTCACCTTCATCTTTACTAATTCCATTAAACTATAATTTCACCAAAATTATGGATGCTTGAGAAATAAACATCCAATTCGAATAACCAATTATAAGTACCCATTCAACAATCAATTTTACGCTTAATATTACTTGCTCAATCCGCTTGCAAATTTTACTAGATGATTTGTAAACATGAAACCTTAAAACCGGGACACAAGCCTCTTTAAAAAAAGTAACATCAAATGTTCTAACAAGTTTTCTGACAACGGCTCACTAAAAACCAAAAACAAAACAAATGAATTAAATCCAAAAAAATAAATACAAGTCCCAATGCACTATTGGTACGCAGTCATGAGAACCTATGGTGCACACTACTCTGTACCCATGGTATAGCTGGGTGTGCACCATCGGTAAATGGGGCTTGTACTGATGGTGGAAGCCCTCTGTACCGATGGTACAATGCACCGGCCGACATTCCATGTACCGGCCGGTGCTTGGCACCATTGGTACGCAGTCAGGCGCACCGATGGTGCCTCACCTTGTGCACATATGGTGCACCATCTATGCACCATCGGTGCGTAGGGTATAATACCTATGGTGCCATATACTAGGCACCATCGGTACACCCAACTGCGCACCATAGGTACACAGTAGGTTGTACCTATGGAGCGCAATTTTTTTCATCAATTTTTTCCCGCCTTGTAATTCCCGCAAAGTTTTTTTCCCGCTCTATAATTCTCGTCAAACTAATATTCTACTTTTCTATATAAGAAGATCTAAGTTTGATATACCAAACACACAAAATTCTTCTTCCAATCCTACAAATTTGTTTCTTTATGGAGTGGAGTGTGTTTGACGATGCGCATCTACTCAAAGTTGTAAAACACGTGAAATATACTAGGTCGGACGATGATACCAATGATTTTTTCGAGGATTTTTTGTATATGATGTATTTCATGTACTGTGGCATGTCTACGTCTACACAAATGCCTCAATATCATAGTCGTGAGGACGTAGCCACTATGTACAGGTGTATAACTAGTGGACCAATGTTTTTGGTGTTCAACGAGCCACCAGACATTAGGAATGAGGCATTCGAATCATTTGGTTTAATAGTCAGAGACTATTTATCTATAGAAATGATAAAATATGTTCAGTCTCAAATCGCCATGAAGGAGGAAATATTGTGTATCCTCAGCGACAATGGAGGATACGATTTAGACTAAAGATTTGTTTAATCTCAAGTTATGTACCCCTGTTTTGTCAAGTTATTGTTGCTTATTTTAATGTTTAATTTTAAGTTATGAAATGATTAGTTGCTTATTGCTATAAGTTGGAAAATTTTCTAATTTATCGTCAATATTAAAACAAGGTACCAAAACATAAACCACTAACAAATAAAGTACACAACGTTAGGAAAAAGTAAATAAAGTGCTAAACAACATACAACCGACCAAATAACATAAACCGACTAAACAAATTCATCAAGATCAGTTACATGTGGGAATGAGAAAACTGGTTTTCTCCCTTCGAGCTCCGTGTATGTTTTGCAGCGACCAACTATTGGTAGCTCCCAAGTTGTAGCCTCTTCAGTCTTCAATGCAAACCACATAGGATGTATATGTGCGCAATGATATATAGTCTTGTTTGCTAGCTGTTAAATCAAACTAGAATTAGAACTAAATCTTGATTAATACAATCGTACTTAATATCAAAACTATTAATCAAATGACTTACATTGACGAAGTGATTATTATCAACGAATCCAAACCCAATTTCACGTCTTTTGGACATCATGGGTGGTTCACCGCACAGATATAGAAACGTTTGGCTGCATTCTAACTTGGTTGTAATCGCAATGCCCATCTTCGACATTGTCATCCAATATTTGGGGGATGCTGGAGTGTCGTAGTAGTTTATACTTTCTGCAACCTTCATGTACTCTTCTTTACCGTTTATATATCTTGCTATAAGTTCCATAGTTTTCCATTAGTTCATCGTTGATTTCCTTCCGAACAATGTTGCTAGCAAGCGAGGCAATGAAAGAACTACGAGTACAAGGTACTTTAGGCACATCCACACGAATCATATTTGTACTAGCAACTGCTTTACCCTTTTTAACTTTTGGTGCTTTTAAAGAGTTTGTCACTGAGTCCAGGCTGGCCTTATCAGCATCATTCAATTTTTCCCATTTGCATTTGTATTGTTTAGTGGATAATGTATCGACAACGAGTTTCCGTTTAACCTGCGGACGGCCTCGGTGTTTCTGCTTCTCCAATGGCTCTAGCAAGGAGGATGTTTCAGGATAAACAATTTCAAACCATTTCTTGTAAATGTGTTTTATACGGCTTTCGTCTTTTGTCTCCATAACATCGATTACTAGTTTTTCCAAATCATCTTTGAGAATCTTCATCGTCGTACGACATGTACGAGGCTGTATTTCTAACCTTGTCCAGTGACTGTGAAACACTTCTAACAATGCAACTTTTCCGTTTTTACGCCACTCGTGGATCTTGTGGTAACAAGGTATACTATGGGTAGATTTTATCGCGCATATGCAAACGTCATCGTGTTTAACATCCGACCCATCTTTGATAGCGATCATCTTGTTATCTTCAGTCTTCTCAACTTCGTCAAAAAAATAGTTCTAACACCATGTGGGAAATCTTGCCTCGAATTTTGTCAAATAATTTGTCGGCGAACTTATGTAGCTATATGTAACGACTATTCTCAAACGAAGACCTAATGGCAGCATGTTGGATTTCAACTAGTGAATGCACCCTCCCCCAAAATAACTCAAAGTTTAATTTCCTTGTACGTAGGTAACGCTTTAAGTTTGAATGAGCCCTCTCGACGCGGTTAGTCGTGCAATGTCCCAAATGTAAGTTATTGTTCGTCTTCTAAACAACGAATTTGTCCGTGTATTTATCAAGCCATGATTTTTCAGTGTATTCAATTGCAAGAGGATAGTCTTTATACTCCAATAGCATGTCTCCTCGGGCGTGATCGAATTCAATCTCTGATGCTGCATATGCAATCTTTTTCCAAGCAGAAACAAACTTCACATGGTCACCTTTCTCAGGGAAATATTTTTTTAGTTTCCCCTGATAATTTTGGTTTATGTGCCAGCGGCATAACATATGCGTTGTATCCTGGAATACCACTTCTATCACGTTCATCAACGCTAAATCTCTGTCGGTCAAAATGACACGGGGTTCTTCGATCCCGTGAATGACAATCAACGACTTCAAACACTCTAAACCCATTTGAAGTTGTTTAACTTCTCACCGTACATGAAAGCAAAAGCGGCACAGTACATCAAACCAGTACACGTCACATCCACTGTCTCAAACAATGGCATACCATATCTTATGGGTTTATACGTATTATCCATGATCAACACTGTTGGAAATGTCCGCAAAAGGTCAACACTAACTGGATAGGTAAAAAATATATCTGTAATGACTTGTCCATCGTCTTCACCAGATTTATGCCATTTATAATAATTATGTGCCTTAAGCTCTCCCAACAAGAACTGGAGCTGCGACCTATCTGCCTTCTTCAAGACCCTATTTTTTTGTCGTGCATTATAGATAGTCCGCATACAAGAAACATTATCTTCATTTAGCTTCTTAACACCATTCAGTATAACTCTAGGGTTAGTTCCAATATAGGTCGCTCGTTCAACATATTCCATCTCTTCATCGTTCAAACGACCTGAAAAAGAATGATCGTCTAACTATTTTGAAGTCTCGTGGTTGTGAATCCCACATTTCACTTCTAACTTCCATTGATCCGGTTCCACCATTAACCCGAGACGCTTAAATGGGCAGGCAATTGTTTTGGTTCCTGTAGACTTTTGTTTACGGTCTTTCTTAGCTACTCTTGGAGTATACTTTCCCGACCTCTCACACTGGAAAAACAGCCTAGGACTTTTTCTACTATGTACTTTATCACGCCGACTTAGGTTGATAACCAAACCATGGTGTTTTCCTGTTTTCGTCACCCACTTAATCAATGCTTCTTGTGTATAGAAATCAGTGGTGAAGAACAAATGACTGTATTCAGTAGCAAAAGCTTCGTCAGACCCATAGGCAACATTCGTCCCCTGTTATACAACAACAAAACACAACTCGCAATTAGGTATAATAAAAAAAAGGGTAAAAACCTTTTCCGGCGAAATTCGTCCCCTGTTAAAAAAACATTAGCACGCACCACCGGTTTCAAGGCCCGAAACCGATGGTGCATGGTAAAAATGGCCTCAACGGTACCTTTTCCGGCGACGTCCCCTTCTTCTCGGGCGACTCGGGCTCCTCTTCCGGCAATATTTCATCATCTCCTCTCTCCGAAGACATGAACTCCTCCGTGCTAATCCCTAGTACCGGGTGAGTCATGATTGATTTTGTGTTTTTCTTTAAAATAAGGTTGAATGTTCTTGACAGTAGTTTGAATTTTGAAGTTGATTTTTAAGATTTTTAGAAAACAAATTTGATGATAGATTTACTAAGGAATTGTGTTTGTTTGGGTATAGATAGCGAAATAGGTTATTGTCTGAATTAAGTATACTTAGGATATACTCAATACATTTTTTTTAACTTAATGACAATTAGCTAATTTATTAAAACAACGAGAATAATTTGGTCAGAAATAAATCAAAATAAAATCAAGAGGTTTTTAGATAGGTTTTGGCTAAATCGGGTTCAAAGGGGATAACCACTCATAAAATTTTGACCAATTTTAACGCTTACCAAAAATACCCTTTAATCTCCGCCGGTTGAGCTAGCGGAAAAGCTCCCCACCGGTTGAATATAGGTGGTCCGGTGGGTGAGAGGATCTCACCCGACGGATGAGAAAGTTTCACCCGGTGGGTAAGCAAACGGGTCCAAGAATAAAATTATAAAAATCCAAAAACGATCAAATTTTGAGAATAGTTAACATTTTTTAGGCCCCATTTTAGCCAAAAGCTTTTAGATATACACAAATGGGATTTGGGTATATAGCCATATCCAAAGATTATTCCTAAAGATGATGAAAACCAACATGATTTAAATTTCCACTCATGCAAAAATTCGAAAGTTAATAGCAAATCTGAAAACGTCAATCTGGACAGCGGAACCACGACTGATTCTGTAAACTCACGCCGATGGAGCAGTTACAATCTTTTATAGACCGTCTTATTTTAGGTAGAGCAGTTTCCAAGTTACTGAGATACGCATATGCTAGGTCACTCATGACGACTTTGTTTGGCACCAACTGTGACATACCGACCGGTACTCTTTAAGTCTTAAGATTAAAATGTGCTTCTTTAAAAGTAAGTATAGGCCCCTGGTTACGTTCTGATTTGGAAATTGCTCTCAATCATGCAAAGGTACGTCACTGTCACAGGTCAAAGTAACAGTTTGATCTAGCCAATCCTAGACCATGGAAAATAACAACTAAAAAAGAACTTTTAGTAGTAGTAGACGTCGTCAATAGGGCTGTCAATGGTTCTCCGGAACCGAGAACCGGACCGGGACCGAACCGATAAGGACCGGACTGAGAACCGGACCGAACCTTAACGGTCCGGTTCACGGTTCCATTCTAAAAACCGAAAACCGATAAAGAACCGAAACAAAAAACCGGTTAGGAACCGAACCGATAGAATCGATAAACCGATAGAACCGATAAGAGACCGAACCGATAAAACCGATAGGACCGAAAGGAACCGATACGGAATCGAACCGATGAAACCGATAAACCGGTAGAACCGATAAGAAATCGGACCAATAAAACCGTTAAAACCGATTATTTATTATTATTATATATTCTTTTATAAATTATAGTACTAGAATTAATAGTTAATTACCGATTTAAAAAAAAATGGAAGATGAACTTATAAACTTTAGTTTTTATATCATTTATTTTAATAAAAAAATAATTAAAAAATAATTTTTAATTGATTTTTTATTTTTTTTTAAGTGGACTGAACCGGACCGAAACGGGACCGGACCGAACTCGGACCGAACCGAACTCGAACCGAACCGAAACCGGAACCGAACCGGACCGGACTGAACCAAACCGAACCAAAAACTTAGCGGTTCGGTTCGGTTCCAAAAATTAGAACCGAAAGCTTAGCGGTCCGGTCCGGTCCGAACCGATAAACTTAGCGGTCCGGTCCGGTCCGAACCGATAAACTTAGCAGTCCGGTCCGGTTCCTTCAAAACCCGGGACCAAACCGGACCGATAACAGCCCTAGTCGTCAATAAAGCCCATTACTTTTTACTCCTACTACTTTATTTGCGTAAGGAATTTTATGTGAAACACACATACATAAGCAGCCCTCGGTATTAAACATTATTTTCAAAATAATCACCGAAACCCTTTTTGTCAAAACAGTCTCCATAGCAAATTTATTTTCAAAACCCTTTTTAGTTTTGTTTAAAACGCCAGTATTTCCTGATTTTTATACTTTAAAATGATATCAAACTTTTTTTTCCCTTTATAAAATTTTAATGTAAAGCTTAGAATTTAAATTTACGTTATCAATCGAACGAAGGACTTACAAAAAGTTAATATTTGGAAAGCGATTTGATACTAAGTATGGGACAATATCACAAAAGTAACAATAAGTGAAGGGCTATATAGGCAATAAATCTAGTACTTAGTCAACTTAAACGTGGAGTCAAAGTTAACAACTTCCCAAGCAATCACAATTCACAAGTACAACTACTCCCATATATAGGACGCCAACACAGTCACATTTTTCATTCCAAAACCTTCTAAAACCATCAAATACAACTTCTTGCTCAACAGCAAAACCAAACACCAAAAGTTACATACCTAATTTCTTATCCTTACAAGAAACGAATGAAAAGAGAAAGAAAAAGAGAAGCAGACTCATCACAAGCTATAGACATGGCGAAATGTCTAATGCTTTTACCACAATCCCTAAACAACTCCTCAAACTCACAATATTCTTCTACAAACAACAAAAACCTCGAGTTCGAATGCACGACGTGTAACCGTAAGTTTCCTTCGTTTCAAGCTTTAGGCGGACACCGAGCAAGCCACAAGAGGCAAAAAACATCAACCGACGACGAGAAACCAACGAGTGATCATAAACATGGAGTTAAGTTTAATGTTAGTGGTAATAATAGTAATAGGGTGCATGAGTGCTCGATATGCGGACAAGAATTCATGAGTGGACAAGCTTTAGGTGGCCACATGAGGAAACACAGAGTTGTTGTGATGAATGAAGAGAGGTTTATTATGCCAACGCCGATTCGAGTTTTGAAGAGAATGAATAGTGGAAGAAGGGTCATGGGTTTGGATTTGAATTTGACACCCTTAGAGAATGATTTGGAGTTTCTTTTTGGAAAGAATAGGGCACCTATTGTCGATCCTCGTATGATTGTTTAGTTATATTTTGTTTATTTGTGATTCTTTTGTATTTTGTTTAATTCTTTTTGCTCACATTCTTTGATTTGTTATTAATTTTGATTCATACCATCTCTATTCTTTTTAATATTTTGTGTTTCTATTAATGGAATAAAACTCTTTCATTCATCAGAGGTATAAAAGGTAAAATATTGTCGGGTTTTATAGCATAATACTCACTTATTATACGGTAAGTATATGAAAATAGAATAATATATAAAATTAGAAAAGAAGAAGTTAGTATTAAATAAAATGTTTTAGATACTTTTCTAATAACGAGGTATATATTTTATAATTTAAAATATTAAAAAAATAAATTCTTTTATGTGATTATTGACTGCTATGAATTCCAAAACTAAACACAAATACGGGATATATCCAAAATATTTTATGATACTATTTAAAGTAATTACAGAGACACATTGATATAAATGAGAGCATAAACCATCCTAAGTGAAATAATCGAAAGCCATGTTTTGGTTTTAAGAAATTTTCAAGCTATTTAAGGTTTACCGGCTCGCGCTTTATGAGGCTATGTTGTTTAGAATTTATCGTTCAATGAAGAATCATCTTTATGGATTATGAAAAGTTCACAACGAATTCATGCTTGGTACCTCCACGATCGTTATAGCATAAGTATTTGATCTCTATTATTCATCTCATCCATGTTTCCATTGAAATATACGAAAACTGTTTCTGACAAACGTACAGAGCACAGTCTGAGTCTGACATCGTACGAAAATGGAGCTCCAACCTTCACCTGAAAAAACGTTTGAAAGATTGGAAAATATTTTCTCATTTGTTAGATTAAGTGAAGTTAGAAAGAAAAATAAGTAGCAACATTGATGTCATAACACTTTGATTTGTAATCCATTGTATTAATAAAAAACATTTTTTATCATTCAACAGTTTCAAGTTTTTTCGATTTTAGCTATAGATCAGTACTTGTTCAGTCCATTGCAGTCTTTTAAGTTCGAATAATTTCCCCCACCATTTTGTAACAGTTGTCGGGAACGACGCAACAGTTATATTCGAGCCTACCGGACAAGAAGACTGGTAGAATGTCTTATAAAAGTCGCACATTTTTGGTTCCATTCTAGACAAAACTACGGTAAAACCCGTCAAAATTATGTATCAAAAGCAACGGATCCGCTGAAAGCTTCCATAAGAAAATGCGACACAATTTTGTCGAAAAATACTATAAAAAAATAGTATTTACTTTATTCTAAAAGATTTGGAAGGAGTAACCAACTCCGTTAGGACGTCTTGTTGATAAGAGTTGAGGTACAAAAGCGCAAGGTGCCCATAATTTCTATAGACTAGGGGCAACAACAAACTTTCTTTTCATCCCATCCGAAAAAGGTTTCATTTTGGTGTCATTCTCTGCCCCACCCCGAACTTGGTAATGAGAGTCAACAGAAGATCCATAACCTCATTAGGAAAAACCATGCTGGAAATTTTGGTTGTGATCGGAAGATGGGTCAAAGTTGAGATCATGGAGTTTTTGGTGCTCAATGCATCGTCCCCTTACAATCTCGTTGTTGTGGGGAGACCATGTCTAGTTTATTTTGGCATTTTCTCCTTCCTTTACCATTAATGCGTAAAATACGCGGTACGGGATGAAGTAATGGTAATCATGGGGTACCATGGGGCAAGTTACGAAGACGCCCGAAAGGATCATCCGTGGTTAGAACCAACCCGTCAGCTGCAGAGAAGGAACATCAACCCGAGTTTGGGGTGAAAAGTAAATTAAAAAAGGCGCGCATTAGAGAAGGAGTCGACCGAATTGTGAACATAAAAAAAAACTTAGGAAAAAAAATGAGGACAAACTTGATATTTATACTAATGGAGCATGATGAAATTTTCACGTGCGACAGCGTCTTAGTAACATATATTGTCTGAATCTTTTGCTATCCGTAAGCTTATGATAGACCCACAGGTAAGGCCTGCGCAACAAAAGAAGAGGCACTTGCCACCAGAACGATCGAAGATGGTTGAGGATGTGGTCGAGAGTTTACTGTTCATAGGACACATTAGGAACTCAGCTATCCCGAGTGGGTAGCGAACCTTGTGTTTGTAGAAAAAAGAATATAAAATTGAGATTGTGCATCGATTTCACGAGCCTCAACCGAACCTTCCAGAAAGACTATTTCCACCTCCCGCAGATAGATCAGCTTGTAGACACCACTGTGGATCATGAGATGTTGTCATTCATAGACGCCTATTTTGGGTAAAACCATATCAAAATGGACCATTAAGATCATGAGAAAACTTCATTTACCACAAACCAAGGGCTGTATTGTTATAAGGTGATGCCTTTTGGGCTTAAAAATTCAGATTTCACCAACCAAAGGATGGTGAACAAGATATTTAAGGAGCAATTGGGACGGAACATGGAAGTTTACATCGACAATATGTTGGTAAAAAGTTATTACAAGAATTCGTACCTAACAGATCTTCGGTAAACCTTCTCCACCCTTGGCAACACAACATGAAACTAAACCCCACCAAATATTTCTTCGGCCTTACCTTGGAGGAAACTTCTTGGTTTCATCGTCCATAAAAAAGGTATCGATGCCGACCCAAACCAGATCACCGCACTAAATGAGATGAATCCATCCCAAACCATAAAAGAGGTGGAAATATTGAACGGAAGAGTAGACGTACTCAATAGATTCATCTCAAGGGCAGCAGACACGTTCCTCCATTTTTTCAAAACTTTGAGAGTTATCGGGAAATTCAAGTGAAATGAAAAATGTGACGCTACCTTTAAAGAGTTAAAAACCTACCTCACATCACCCCAACTATTGGTAGTCCCGATAAAAGTAGACACCTTAATCGCCTATTACGGGGTATCCGCATGGACCGTGAGTGTCGTGCTAATAGTAGAAAGAGAAAAATTCAATATACAATCAATTACGTTAATAGAGCTCGTTTAGGGGTTGATACAAGGTACTACACCTTAGAGAAAACCCTACTATCTTTGGTAATAGACGCGCAAAATTAAAATACTTCCAAGCCCACACAATATAAGTACCAACCACCTTACCCATTTGGTCTATCTTGAGTACGCGCTCGCGTCGCTTAGCAAAATGAGTTATTAAGCTAGGTGGATTCGACATCGAGTTTGTGCCTCTAAATTCTATAAAAAGGCAAGTCTTATCCGACTTTGTTTTCGAAAAGGTCGGAGAAACGCCATCGGAAAAAGAAAGCCCAACACATAATGGCTGATGTACGTGGACGGAGCCTAAAACGCGAGGGGATGTGGAAAATGAATAAATATTTTAACCCTAGAGAGGGAAGATATAAGATTAACCATCAGTTTTGATTTCAAAACCTCAAGCAACGAGGTCAAGTACGAGTCAAAGATAATGGGGTTAAAGGTAATTAGGGAGTTTACGTCGGGAAACATCATAGTGAGAGGGGATTCCCTATTGGCCATAAAGTAGATCATCAGATAGTACAAAGCAAAGGAAGATCGAATGATCCTGTACTTGGGAAAAGTAAAACAATTGAGCGAACAATTTTTCAATTTAATCTTCGAGCAGATCGGGCGAGAACTTAACACCACAAAAGATTTCCTTGCCTCTAAAGGAAGTGCTAGAGAATTCCCGGAATGGGGACAATTTCAAAAACAAGGGGAATCGTACCTCGTGAAAAAGGAAACAGAGGAAATCAGCGTGATTTCGACAGAACTGCCAACGTGGAAGCACTGAGGTTAATGTTGCGTGCCACACGTTTTGTCATGGTGGATGAAAAATTATTCCGTAGGGAATCTCTACAACCTCTCTTAAAATACTTATTTCCGACAGAAGTTGAATATTGTCACTAGAAAATCCACATAAGAGCATGCGGTGGGCAATTAGAGACTTAAACTCTGTCCCACAAAGCTTTAACTATGGGATACTATTGGCGTGGCATGCGCAATGACGTAAACAAATTAGTGAAAACTTGTGACGACTGTCACCAACCGGGGATGAAACTAACGTCGTTACTAGGAGTATGTCCGTTCTAACCGTAACGACTGGATTTAGTCAGGTAATTTCCTCCACGTGTTCACCACAATCCCTCAGATCTATATTCTCACGACTTTAACAATATCGATGATGGTATCGTTTTTACATCAAAACTCTAAAAGTCGTTGCCATTATTTTTTTACTAAGTATAGATTTCTTGTAGAAGTGTTTCAAAGTTTTTCTCATAATTTCACCCCCAATAATGTCTCGTAAAAATTTAAAAAAGCCGGAATCAGGAATATCTCGACTTGGGTATTGTTACTTTCAATTCTAAAGGTCATCCTTAATTTTGGTATCTACCGGTCATGGTATTTTTGCCACCAAACCTAGTCATTATATTAAGGTAAAAAAAATCGGAAAAGTAATTCATTTTTCCTCACAACACCAATAGAATAATTTGTGATATTATCCTAATTATTAGTCATAATACCGGTTTGTTTTGCGTAAAATACACATTTCCTTTTCGTTCCATATTCCACCCAATGAAAACAGATTACTTGTTCCACACTTTCACATTCTCGATGTTACTCTTTACCCTATAAATACTCAGCTATTCATTCAGTAAGAGTTTTTTAGAGAATCCACCTTTTGAACCATCTCCCATCTGTTCTTCATCTTCAACCTGCTCATCTTCAACCTGTTCATCTTCTCTTGTCTATCTTCAACCTGTTCATCTTCAACCTGTTCATCTTTTCTTGTCTACCCAAGCAATCTCTCATACCAAAACCCATTGTATGAGAAGATACCCTAGATACAATAGATTTAAACCCAGAAGACCAGTAAGATCAAAGAAAAATCTTTTTCCTGGTTCCAGTAACCAAGTCTTCGGGGCCTACGATTATCTTTGTATCTCTCGAAGAGCCAAAGAATACAAAGCTGCTGGGTTGATCTATAACGGTCCTCACTCTTCCTGCACCACTTTTAAATACGACAACTTCAATCCAAATCTTGCCACTTCGTCTTCACCTCTAGCTTCTAACCCAGAAAATAGCTCAACAACCTCTTCTCTCCAAAATCCAGCCAAATCTTCATTACTAAGACCTCATCGAAAATCTAAAGTAGTTACTTTAGACAAGCCACCCACTTATAACAAACCACAACTCAAATCACCTGTCCTTCAAGTCGAAGAGACAAAAAACCCTCAATCCAAAACACTTCCTCCTCAATTCGAGGCTATCAGAGCTAAGCGTGCCAAAAAATCACCTTTCTTAGTAATGGGTGAAGAAGCAAAAACCTCTTCTACTCCTCAACACTCTCCTCCTCCCCCACAAGAAGTGGATGATACTACACCAGAGTGTAGTCAGCCAATTCCTGTGACTCAACAAGAGACACAAATTCGAAGTCACTCCGAGGAAAGTCACAAAAAAGACGATTCAGAAGCTACTGAATCTGATGCCGAGGAGGAATCCGAGGCTGATGGTGTAGCTCCTCCAAAGAAAACTCGAGGGAAAAAAGGTCTCATTACACTGCCTGAGAACGTTGCCTCCTTAGTTCAAGAGAATCTCAAGCCTCTTTCTGCTTGGTACATTCTTGCCTTGAAGAATGTACCTTACAGCTACTACCTCGAATCAGAGAAAGAGCACCTCAGAAAGCTATGGGGGTTAACTGATAATATGACACTTCGACTACCAGTGGAAGGAGAGACACCCTTGAACTGCCAAAAAGATGAGCTGGTAGTGTACCCTGAGCTCTTTAACTGGGGACTTCGGTTTCCCCTGGATCCGATGATCGTAAAGTTCTTCGAAATCCACAGACTATGCCCAACACAAGTTACTCCCAACTTGCTCTTCACCTTGTTCTCAGCAATTATGGTATCAAGGCTTGGAGGTATTCCCCTCGAAATCGAGGACTTCATCTCAGTAACCAAAGTGTCAAATGGCCCTGTTCTGCCATTTTATTATTTAACCCTTGAAGATGACTTGAAAATTATCGACGACCTTCTCGAAGCCGATAAATTCTGGAAACAAAGGTTTGTCTTTCTGTCAGGCGCCTGGGAAAATGGCAAAGAAATTTCCGATGCCAATCCTTCCAGACTCACCCTTACTTGGAGAGACAGTAGTAAGTGATACCTTCCCTTGTTTATCTAGTTGTTTTTGAATCAATCTACTTAGCTAACTATTTTTCTCTCTTTAGAAATTCCGAGGCGGTTTAAGGGTCGTCGAAAAGAAGCCAAGCTTATCTTCCAAAAGATGGCTGAGTGGGCTGAAAAATCTTGGGGCAATGGTTTTCATTCAGCATTCGAGCCCATTAACTTCGTTAATAGCCATCTCTGGCGCATATCTTTAGGGGCCGACTTCCCTCAGGATCCGATGACGCCACCAGATCCCCTTCTGGCAGTTGAGAGGATTCTTGCACCAGATGGGAAATGCTATCTTCCTCTTCGGAACCGAAGTGACAGCCATCTACCTTTGAAAAAGAAAAGGAAAATGACCCAGAAAGCCAGCACAAGCAAAGCTAAGCCTCCCCTGACTTCGAAGAGTACAAGGAAAAGAAAAACGTCTGCACCTTCACTTCCCACCATAACCGAAGAAGACCAGCCTACCCTGAAGAAGAAAAAGAAAAAGGACACTTCTCCAAAAAAGAAAGAGAATAAGTCTAAAAAGCCCAATGAAAAGAATGAGGCTGATTTACTAGAGGCTGTGCTAGCTTCCGAAGCACAAGGTAAAACTTTTGTCGAGGAGAATCCTGAAGGAGGAATAACCCTTGAAGATAAACAAGTAGATGATTATCTAAACTTTGATGACTTCAACTCAAGTGGAGATTTTGTACTTTCTGGCTCTCAACCTGCCAACGTTGTTCCACCAATTTCTACCGAGGCTGCTACAGCTTCTACATCTAACCCTTTTGCTCCTGTTCATCAGCCATTAGTCTTTCCTCACTCAGAGAAATCCGATGAGGTAATTTCGATTCTTCAACCTTTCCCAAATTTAATTACTGCAGTCACAAAATTATACGAAGAGGTGAGCAAATCTCAAAGCCAATTGGAGCGTCTTGCCCAAGAGTTAGTTAGAAGCAGAAAAGAAACAAAGTCTGAAAAGACTTCGAAAAATGAAGCACTCCAAAAATTCGAAGCTGAGAAAGAACAGCTTCTTAAAAAACACAGGGAGGAAGTCGAAGCTCTTAAAACTACTCATCTGGAAGCTCTTGAAAGTCTGAAGGCTGAACATTCTACTGCCATCTCCGATGCTACGGCACTTATTAAGGAAACAAAAGATAAACTAGAAAAAAGCCAAAGTGAGATTACTACACTTCGAACAGGATTCGAAGAAGAAAAGAAAGCTGCAGTCAAAAAGGCTGAAACTAAAGTTAGTTCTGTGATGCTCGAAGGCATGAAGAAAACTCAAATTGATACATCTATTCAGCTTCTTCGAGAAGTTCATGCTGCTTGTCCAAGGCTAGACTTATCAGACCTTTGGAAACGAGTTCCAGAAGATCAGCGCCCCAAGGAAGCTTTCGAAGCGCCACCAAGCTCCTCCTCAGATGAAGGAAATAGTTTCGAAGAGGAATCATCAGAAGGAGAAGAAGATGATGCCTAATAGGAATTATAGTAACTTGTTTTGTTTTTTTGTGTATGTGATTAAGTACTCCCTCCTTTTCTTTTTGTAAACTTCGTATTTTATTCCATGAGGAAATCACTTATCTTTTTTTTTATATCTTAAATTTGTGGTATACTTGTTTAAACTGGTTATTCTTAAACATAAATGCTTAAGTCACGACACCTCGAAAAATAGATGCACTCATAAGACGTGGCACCTCGAAAAATAGATGCACTCATAAGACGTGGCACCTCGAAAAATAGATGCACTCATAAGATGTGGCACCTCGAAAAATAGATGCACTCATAAGACGTGGCACCTCGAAAAATAGATGCACTCATAAGACGTGGCACCTCGAAAAATTTGGTTGTTTCTTCAAAGCTATCGCCTCGGAAAATTATTCTTGGTCAACTTTCAAAGATGATCAATCTTTGCCAAATTACCAAAATAATAAATCACACATCATAACAAACAACCAATGGCCAAAAGAAATTTTATTAAAAAATTCGATGTTAATCAGACACCTCGTTAAAACCTTTCTGGGCCAACAGATAAGGAAAGAGTATGTCTGTTTTACAAAAATTCGAAGTTCAGTTTTACTCACAGTACAATTTCAAGTGTTCTATGTTCCAAGGGTGCTTGAGCATCCTCCCTTCTCGATCTGATAACCTGTAAGAACCTGGTTTGACCCTCATTTTAACTTCGTAAGGACCTTCCCAATTCGGAGCCAATTTTCCGAGGTGTTTATCCTTAGTGTGAAGAAACACTTTTCGCAACACTAGATCGCCAATTTTGAATTCCCTTCTCTTTACTTTAGCATCGTACCTGCTCCTCATTAACGTTTGATAATGGATCACATTTAAATGTGCCTTGACCCTTTTTTCTTCCAACAAATCAAGTTCCACCCTTCTAGCCTCATCGTTATCTGCATCGGAATATTGTAGTAGTCTATAGGAGGGCAATGTAGATTCAGCAGGGCACACAGCATCCATCCCATATACTAGAGAAAAAGGAGTTTCTTTTGTAGCCTCTCTAGGAGTTGTCCTATATGCCCATAATACTTCTTGAAGAAAATTTGGCCATTTCCCTGCTGCTCCTGCCAAATTTTTCTTCAAGCCATCCAAAATAGATCTATTTGTAACTTCTACCTGTCCATTTGCCTGGGGATGGAAAGGAGTGGAAAAACATTGCTGTATCCCTTTCGAAGAGCAAAAAGAGTCCATTTCTTTGTTATTAAATTGAGGACCATTATCAGTTGTTATTTTCCGAGGTATTCCAAAACGGTAGCAAATGTTACTTTGAATAAACTTGATTACATCCTTAGCTTTTGTCCCAGCTAAGGGTTCTGCTTCTGCCCACTTCGAAAAATAATCAACTGCAACAATAATCATTTGTCTCCCACCAGAAGCCATAGGTAATGGTCCCACTAAATCAATTCCCCATCTATCGAAAGGAATCGCCTCTGAAATTGTCATTAGGGGTACCGCTGGTTTATGTATTAAATTTGCATACCTTTGGCAAGTATCACAACTTCGAACTAACGACTTGGCATCTTGCAAAATGGTAGGCCAATAATATCCTGCCAATAATACCCTACGTGTTAAAGCTCTAAACCCACAATGAGCTGACCCATCTCCATCATGCAGTTCGGACAGAACATTCTGAGACTCATCCTTACTTAAACATCGTAGTAAAGGTTTCGAAGCAGACCTTTTGTACAATACTCCATCCAGTACCACATATCCAAGGGATTTGTACTTTATTTTCTTGAGCAAGTGTTTATCCATAGGCAATATTCCATTCGAAATAAAGTTTAACAAGTCAAACCTCCAATCTCCTCGAGCGCACGTCGGATTATTTACCACCTCATCAACAACTTCACATTGCTCAGAATTCGATATGATCGAAGGCGATGGTTGTGTTACAATCCATGGGTATTCTTCTGAGTAAGCCATCGTCGCCAAAGAATCAGCCATAGTGTTGTTTCCTCTTCGAATATGCTCCACTTCGACATTTTCAAACTGCGCCATCATCCCCCGAAGTTCTTGTAGGTACAAAACCAAACGCTCCTTTTTAGCTTCTGATACCCCTTTAACGTGGTTAACTACCAACTGTGAATCTGTTTCCAAGCGCACAAACATTGCTCCACAAATCTTCGCTAACCGCAACCCTGCTAGCACAACCTCATATTCAGCTTCGTTATTTGAAGCATGAAAACCAAATTTTATAGCTTGAAACATAAATTCCCCCGTTGGTGCCACCAACTCTACTCCTGCACTTGACCCTTTACTACTGGATCCCCCATCAGTTCGTATTGTCCACGTCGGATTCTCATTCACCTTTTCTGCATCTTTCTCCTCGGATCTGCTTGAGTGAAACTCCACCAAAAAATCTGCTAAAGCTTGAGCTTTGATAGCTGTTCGAGGAGAAAATAGCACATCGAAATCTCCCAGTTCCACAGACCACTTGGTCATTCTCCCTGAAATGTCTGGTTTTTGCAAAACATTTTTTAATGGATATGAAGTTCGAACTACAATCGTATGTGCCTAGAAGTAAGGGCGCATTTTTCTTGCTGCCACTACTATACACAGTGCCAATTTTTCGAGCTTCAAGTAGCGTTTCTCAGCATCAACCAAACTTTTGCTAACATAGTAAACTGGCTTCGAAATTTTTGTGTCCTCACTGATCAAAACTGCGCTTACTGCATAATCTGACACTGCTATATACAAAAATAACTGCTCACCTTTCCGAGGCTTTGATAATATTTCAGGAGAGGACAAAAGATTTTTTATCTTCAAAAAGGCTTCTTCACAATCCGAAGTCCACTCAAAATTATTGGGTTTACGCAGCACCTGGAAAAAAGGCAAGCACTTATCTGAAAAACGAGAAATGAATCTGTTCAGAGCTGCTAACCTGCCTGTTAACATTTGCACTTCTTTGATATTCCGAGGTGAAGACATCGATATCAGGGCCTTCAACTGTTCTGGATCCACCTCGATTCCTCTTTCACTAATCATATACCCCAAAAATTTACCAGATCGGACTCCAAATGTGCATTTTTCTGGATTCAACTTCAATTGAATGGCTCTAAGATTCAAAAACGTTTCTTCTAAATCATCAATATGTTCATCATCACCTTTGCTTTTAACAAGCATGTCATCGATGTATACTTCAATATTTCTCCCAATCTGTGAAGCAAACGCCTTATTCATCAGCCTCTGATATGTTGATCCAGCATTTTTCAATCCAAATGGCATTACTTTATAGCAATGCAAACCTCTATCAGTAATAAAAGTCGTGCTCTCTTCATCATCTGGATTCATTCGAATTTGATTATACCCCGAAAATGCATCCATGAAAGTCAGAATTTTATTTCCCGAAGTGGAATCCACTAACTGATCTATTCGAGGCACCGGAAAAGGATCTTTTGGACAGGCTCTATTCAAATCTGTGAAATCCACACACATTCGCCATTTTCCATTCTTCTTTTTTACTACCACCGGATTAGCCGTCCACCTCGGATAATTGGCCTCCCTAATGTGCCCCATTTTGTATAACCGATCCACTTCGGCAACTATGGCCTCAGATTTCTCCAATGAAAAAGCCCTTCTTTTTTGGATAATTGGTTTGACCTTCGGATCAACCGCTAAGCTATGACATGTGATGTTGCTTGGGACCCCTACTACATCTTCGGATCTTCAGGCAAACACATCCAAGTTTTCAGACAAAAAATTCAACAACTTTTCTCGCATCGACAAAGATAACAGAGTGCCAATTCGAAGTACCCTGCCATTATTAAAAATAAATTCCTCTATTTCTTCATTGACCACTACAGAACTCGGGGTTGACCTCGGATCATCAATTCCCTCGTCTGTTTCACCACAAGACAACCCCCCAAACTGCTAACTCTCCATGAGATCATCAGAACTTTTGCCACGTAACCTAAATGCAGCAGCATAACATTCTCTTGCCACCTTTTGGTCACTTCGGACTACGCCGACTCTGTCCTCGACCACATACTTCAGACATTGATGAACTGTAGAAACTACAGCGTACATTTTGGCCAACCATGACCTCCCAAGAATAGCGTTGTAACTTGATGGACAATCCACCACCACAAAAAGTACCTGTACTTTCTTCTTGAAAGGCCCTTTTCCCAAGGAAATTTCACCTTCGAATTCACCTATTACAATTGCTGATGCGCCGGTAAACCCAATGATAGTCCTTTCTGATTTTTCTATTCGAGGTGGTGCAGTCAACCTATCATACGTTGACTTAAAAAGCACATTAGCAGAACTTCCTGTGTCGATCAGCACTCGTCGAATCTCCACCCCGCATACTTCTGCTCCAATGACCACCGCATCCTCATGTGGCCCAGTAATGCCCCTCAAATCATCTCCATCGAATATTATAAAGGGCACATCCTTTCTGCTGCTTAGATGTGCCGATGCGCCTCCCTCAATTTGTCGCGTTAAGTTTACTATATGCCTCTTCCTCGAATTATTGGTGTTGTTCGTCATCGAATCCCCTCCAAATATAGTTAGTGATTCGAAAAAGGCACACAAATCTCGAACACGTCCCTGACGCATCGGCTCATCTATCGACATTAACAAAAGTCGACTGGGGTCTGGTTCAACATATTCCGAGGCTGCATCGAAACCATCTGCCTCACCTGCAACATCTAAAATCATTAACGCAGTTTCCTGCTTGGAATTAGGATTACCTCCTTTAGGAGCTGTTGCCTTAGCATTCTTCCTGACATATTCCAACAACTTTCCATTTTCGATCAGAATTTGCATCTCCTTCTTTAGAGCAATGCAATCATTTGTATCATGGCCAATGTCCTCATGATACCTACAAAATTTATTATTACGCTCCTCTCTTGGCCTGTTGATAGCTGGTGGCTTTCTAAAATTGATTGTTCCTCTTGTTTTTTCATATATTGAAGCCACGCTCTCAGTTAAATCTGCATAGTAATCTGGCCTCACCCACACATTCGACCTGGACCTAAATTGCTGCTGATTGTTAGAATTATGTTGATTATATCCCCCTTGATACGAGTTCGAGGTTCCTCGGTTAGAAACATTTTGATTGCTCTTCGGACGCGAGGTATTGTTGTTTGAGACGTTAGATTGTCCATTCCCCTTCTGAACAGTACTAGCACCTCCTCGAACCCTTGTCGATTCTTCGACCTTAATTTGGTCCTCAACCTGGGCCATAAGAGCTCCAAAAGTTAACGCCCTGCGCCTCGTAGTCTCATCGGCTAAATCCCCAGGCAACAGCCCTTGCCTGAACGCTGCCATAGCCACACTTTCTTCACAGTCATCCAATTCAGCCTTTGTTGACACAAACCTCTTGGTATAATCCTTCAACTTCTCTCCCACAGCCTGCCTGCACTGTATTATTGTGTCTCCATTGGCTCTCATTTCCTTGCTTCCCACAAACTGCCTCCGAAAAGCAGTGTATAAACTTCTAAAATTTGCAATCGATTCCTTAGGAATCTTATTGAACCATTTTAGCGCGGTTCCCTTAAACGTTTGGGAAAAAACTCTACACACTAATCTATCATCATCTTCGAAATTAGTCATGTAGTTTTTAAATTGTTCTATGTGGTCATCGGGATCTTGAGTCCCATCAAACTTTTCAACTTTGGAAATATCAAACCGCCTCGGTAGCGGCACAGATCTGATCTCCCTGACCAGTGGTGAGTCCCTCCAATCAACCCCCTGGACATACTGGTCCTCATTTCTCATCCCCACAGTTGCATACAAGCTGGACTCACCTTCATATTTCCGAGGCGAGTACCTCCGAGGCGAGTATTTCTGAGGTGAGTATACTCGCCTCTCTTTCTTCTTTCTTCCCTCCTTAAACGCCTTAGCTGGCCGGAACTCACGCTCTGTTCCTCTTGAACGGCCTCGAGAACGTTCGTACCTCGGTGTTTCATCAGATTCAGAATCTTCAAAATCCTCCTCATCACTAGAGTTTTCATACAGTCGCCTTTGTAACTTTTCCTTCCTCTTCTTTATCCCGCTATACTCTTTCTTTTGCTCAGAACGTGCCTTACGCTGCTCATAGTGATCATCACCCTCATCCATCGACTGATCAGACTGATCATTACGATCACCTCCTGCTATTTTAGACCTAAGTCTAGCACCATTATCATCTCCTTTCTTTTTTACCAATTCGTCAAGCTCAGCCACCTTCCTAATCATTTCATTCATTTTTCCTTCAAAGTCAAATTGGACTGATTGAATTGGAACAGATTTACCTGCCTCTTGCAGATCGGATTTCAGCGTCTCTATTGCCTTGCGAACAGATGGATTGTCACCTTCCTCTGGATTCATCTTCAAACAGCGAAAAATCAAACGAAATATGAAAATTCGAACGAAAAACTTAAAAAAAAAACGAGAACTCGAACGTTGATTTTTGATCTGTTGATCAAGGTATCCTCTCCCCTCTTTCTAGCGCCAATTTGGTGTGAATTAAAGTTGTAGTGAATGAATCAAGAACAGAAAATTTGCAGAGAGAGTTTCAAGTAGTGAAAAGTACTTCTAAATATATCATAGGTCAAAATAACTCTTTCAGCCTCTTTAAATAGGCAAGGTGAGTTAGTTAGAGAAACGGTTACATATTGTCATATTTACAATTTAACCCTTCGGTTTCGCCTAAAGCCTAATTTAATCCTATAATTACAGAATTTATCACTTTAGTCCCTAAAGAATATCCTTCCTTATCAGTGAAAAATTGTGATGTTATTATCTCTCAATTTTAAAATTAAATTGTCGTTGAATAAACGTTTATTCAACCCTGCTAAAAATAATGAAAACCGAAAAGATTTCAATTTCTACTGTCATGCAAAATTTTAGAGGTAAATCCACGACAATTGATTCCGTAAACTCACGCCAATGGAGCAGTTACAATATCTTATAGACCGTCTTATTTTTTGGTAGAGCAGTTTCCAAGTTACTGAGAGAGCGACATAGGCTAGCTCACTCGTGACGCCTTTGTTGAGCACCATCTGTGAACTACGCTACTCTTTAAGTCTTTATAAATACATAAAGATTAAAATGTGCTTCTTTATAAACACATAAAGACCGATAAGTATATTCTGATTTGAAAATTGATCTCATCATGCCACGGGTTATATATCAATGTCACAGGTCAAAGCAACAGGTTGATCTAGCCAATGCTAGACATTGAAAATAACAACTACGTGGCAAGAGGTTCTAATAACTACGAGTGTCAAACGGTTCTGGAATTGCAAGAAAAACTGGAGACATGTTAATAATCCGGCGGATAATCTGCGAATCTGGTCCATTAGATCTGTAATCCGACAGAACTATAATCCGGCAGACCTGTTTACCCGTTAGATCTGTATAAGCAGTAACCCGACAGACCTGTTGTTAGAATATTCAGTGTATTAAGTTTCCTTGTATAGGTCTCTAAGTTCTCTATATGTTGAGAGTCTTACTTGAGTTTGCATTATAAAAGAGTTCAATACGAAATGGAACATTTTCTAATAAACACAAAACCCTAGTCGCCTCCTGCGGCTACTTCTCTTTTTATTTTTTAACATGGTATCAGAGCACGTGTGATTCTGGGAATTCTGAACATCCTCAACAAATATGGCTGGCAATGAAGTCGTGGTCACTCAAATCCCTGATGAATTAACAATGCAGATTGTTGCCATTCTGAGAAATGGTCTCGGAACACAATAACAAACAACTAACTCGGAGAATTTATCCCCAGTGATTAAACTCAGTGGTGACAACTATGCCGTATGGGCAAACCTGATGAAGAAAGCAATTGGGGGAAGGGGGAGAGGTTCTCACATTACAGGGGAGCCGACACCTCCATCCAAAACTGACAACACATATACAAGGTGGGAACAAGATGATCAATGTGTTTTCACATGGATTATCCAGAATCTTGAATCTAGCTTGGTGAATAATGTCTCACAATATCCCACTACAAAAGCCCTCTAGGATGGGTTAGCCACCACATACGGTGCTGGTATAGATTCGTTACATGTGTTTGACCTTCATAAGAGGGCTAATTCATTAAGGCAAGGGTCCGATACACTAGAAGACTTGTGGAGCAAACTGCAGAACATCTGGATGTCTATAGATAGGCGAGATCCGAACCCTATGAAAGACTCATAAGACATTCAGATCTACAAGAACAAAGACTCTATCAATTTCTAATGATGATTAATGACAAGCTGGAACCAGTCAAGAGAGATATCCTGAAAAACGATCCTCTTCCTTCCGTGGAAACAGCATATGCTACAATACGAAGGGAAATGGACAGGCTTAATATACTAAAATCAAGTTCTTCTGATAGGGACTCGATTGAAATTGGAATGGGTTTGACTGCTAAAGATTCTGCACAGATGTTTAAATTCCGATCCAAAGAGAAAGAAGATAAATCCAAGTTGTATTGCACTCATTGTGGGATGAAAAGCCACACTAAAGAGACATGTTTCCAGCTGGTTGGCTATCCATAATGGTGGGAGGACGGTCATAAGGAGAAAACTAACCAGCGTTTCAGATCTAATGTCAAACGGGCTTCGTCTACAAGTGGCGGTGAAGATCCGACTAAAAATGAGCAAGGAAGTGGCACTGGTTTTGGAGGAATGGCGGCGAACTCCTATGAAAAACTTGGAGGTAAAGGGTTTGAGAAATCAATAAATTGGATCTTTGATTGCGGGGCTACGGACACCATGTCTTAGGATCCTAAAGACTTTGGTGACATGTCATCTCCAAAGAAGTCCTATATTGAGACTGCTAGTGGAGAAATTTGTGAAGTAAAAAAGGGAGGTTCAATTATTTTTTCGGAAAAAATGGAAATTAAAAACTGCCTATACATTCATTCACTATCCTTAAAGTTATTATCTGTTAGTCAAGTGACAAAACAACTCAACTGTGTGGTTCTTATGTATCCATTTTTTTGCATTTTACAGGACATTCGTACGAAGGAGATCATTGGGCGTGGTACTGAACAAGGAGGTCTCTATTGTGTTGATGAGGTAGTTCATAAGGGACATGCCATGCTTGCTCACGGAACAACCGAAAAACAACTTTGGTTATGGCACCGACGACTTTGTCATCCTTCTTTTAGATATCTTAAAAGTTTGTTTCCTAGTCTTTTGTTGAATAATTCCATTCATGAGAAATGTGAAACCTGCATTCTTGCAAAAAATCCTAGGGTCTCATTTGATCAAAGTAATACTAGAGTTGATTATGCTTTTACGCTAATCCATTCTAATGTTTGGGGTCCAGCACCAAATTCCACTAACAATCAAATCAGATACTTTGTTTTATTTGTGGATGATTTCTCAAACATGACTTGGATATACTTCATGAAACATAAATCAGAAGTACCAGAAATATTTGTTTGTTTTTACAAAATGATTTTGACTCAATTTGAGAAACATATACAGATTCTCCGTTATGATAATGGAACAGAGTTTGTCAACCAAACAATGCATATTTTTTTCAAAACAAATGGTCTTATCCATCAAACCACTTGTCCAAACACACATCAACAAAATGGTACTTCAGAACGAAAAAATCATACTTTACTTGAAAAAACTCGTGCTATTATGATTGAATCTAGAGTTCCTCATTCTCTTTGGCCAGAAGCTCTTGCTACAGCCACGTATCTTGCAAATCGTCTACCAACCCGATGTCTAGGAAATAAAACTCTATTACAAGTGCTTGCCACCCAAGTTACAATTCCATCTGTTATGACCTTACCACCTCGTGTCTTTGGTTGTTCGGTGTTTGTTCATATCCCTAAAACTAGTCGAAACAAACTTAATCTGTGTGCTGAAAAGTGTATATTCGTTGGGTATGGTGTCCATCAAATGGGCTATCGGTGTTACAATCCGGTTACTCGTCGAATCCATGTCACCATGGACCGTGACTTCTTAAAATCTGATTATTTTTTTGATCACCAATCTCGTGCTCAGGGGGAGAAAGTAAGTGAATCACTCGACTGGTTGCTATATGAAAGTTACTTTGAGGATGTGCCGACAGATTCGGTAGATGGCGCCACCGAACACGCCTCTTCCAACATAAAGGAGACTGACGAGGCAGTTCTTACCACCAATGATTCTCCAGAAGACAATGTCCAACAAAAAATAAATGCCATGGATACTACCAACGAATCAGCCAAAGAAAATGTCCATCAAGAGGTAAACAATTTACAATGTCATAACTCAAAAAATTCTATTGATCATGACATTTCAGGAAGTTCATTTGTTGAAACTCAAACTCTGGTTCTTCCCCTAAGAAAAAATAGAGGGGTTCCTCCTGGCCGGTATTCACCGGAACACGTTCCTCGTGCTTCTACATATCCGGTAAAAACTGACAGGAAAGGAATGCTGAAGATTGCAAAGACGTTTTCAGCTATTATTCTCTCTGAACAAATCCCTAAAACAGCTCAAGAAGCTAAGAAGATGACTGAATGGCATGGTGCAATGAATACCGAAATGGAAGCTCTAAAAAAGAATGGTACATGGGAGAATTGTGTGTTACCACAAGGGAAGAAAGCGTTCGGGTGTAGATGGGTGTTTAATATAAAATATAAATCTGATGGAACCATTGAGCGACAGAAGGCAAGATTGGTTGCCAAAGGATATCCACAAACATATGGTATAGACTACTCTGAAACGTTCTCTCCGGTTGCAAAGATTGACACTATCAAAGTTTTACTTTCAATAGCCGCGAATAAAGATTGGCATCTTCATCAATTTGATGTAAAGAATGCTTTCTTACATGGAGACTTGGAAGAAGAGGTATATATGGAACCCCTACTAGGGTTCTCTGATGGTTTTCAAGAAAATGAGGTATGTAAACTAAAAAAGGCATTATATGGGCTCAAACAGTCTCCCCGTGCTTGGTTCGGGAGATTTATAATGGAAATGAAGCAGTATAGCTACAAACAGGGTAATGGGGATCATACCTTGTTTTACAAAAAGAGAGGAGAATTAGTCACTTGTCTTATGATATATGTCGACGATATGATTATAACGGGGAATGACGAAGAAGAAATTAGCTCTCTTAGGAAAAACCTCTTCAAGGAGTTCGAAATGAAAGACCTTGGGGGATTGAAGTATTTCCTAGGAATCAAGGTTCTTAGGTCAAGAGGAAGGATTTATATCTCCCAACGGAAATATATATTGGATTTATTAGCTGAAGTTGGCATGGTGGATTGCAAACCAAATGACACTCCTATGGTTGTGAATCACAAACTAAAGATAATTGAAGGGGCGAGACCAGCGAGTAAAGAAAGGTACCAAAGGTTGGTGGGAAAATTGATTTACCTGGCTCACACTCGACCTGACATTGCATACGCGGTTGGAGTAGTTAGCCAGTTCATGCATCATCCTCAGGAATACCATATGGAGGCAGTAATGAGGATTATTCGATATCTCATAGGCACACCAGGAAGAGGCATAATGTTTAAGAAAAATGGACACCTTGATGTTGAAATATTCACAAATGCTGATTGGGGAGGGAATCCTAACGACAAGCGATCAACTGCTGGTTACTTTACTCTTCTTGGAGGTAACTTGGTGACTTGGAGGAGTAAGAAACAGAAAGTAGTTTCACTGTCAAGTGCTGAATCAGAATTTAGAGGAATCGTTAAGGGGATTACCGAGATACTTTGGTTAAAGAAGATAATGAAAGAAATTGGATCCCCCTTGAAGTGTCCAACTCAGTTAATGTGCAATAATAAAGTTGCGATTAAGATTTCAGAGAACCCGGCATAGCACGATAGAACAAAGCACGTTCAAATAGTTAGGCACTTCATAAAAGAAAAGATTGAAGATGGGACAGTCGAACTTCCGTTTGTTAGATTGGAAGACCAACTGGGAGACATCCTGAAAAAAGCGGTTGCTGCAAGAACATTCGAATCAGTTTTATCCAAGTTAGGTATTGGTGATCCCACTACACAACTTGAGGGGGAGTGTTAGAATATTGAGTGTATTAAGTTTCCTTGTGTAGGCCTCTAAGTTCTCTATATATTGAGAGCCTTACTTGGGTTAGCATTATAAAAAACAATTCAATACAAAAGGGAACATTTTCTAATTAAACACAAAACCCTAGCCGCCTCCTGCGGCTACTTCTCTTTTTTTTTAACACCTGTAATCCAACAGATCTGCAACCCGACAAACCTGTTCAAAATTTTTAAGTGTTTTAATTATTTTATAACCAAAATCATATCTTAAGTTATATTTAAAAAATATTGAGATAATGTATATGATTATAAATTTATTATTACATTTTTGTTAGTATTAATTTGTTTTGGTTATTAATATTTTAAGTGCTGTAATTATTATATAAACCAAAATTTTAATCATTACTTTTAAGGTTATAATGTTATAATTACATTTTGAATATTATTATTAGGTTTTGATTTTAAATATTAGTAGTGTTGATATTATGTTATAAACCAAAACCATATCTTATCATGTTAAAATATTACAAATTTTATGGTTATAATTTTAATATTACATTTTGATTACTATTGTATTTGGTTATAAATATTACAAGTGTTTGTTATTATTTTTTAAACCAAAATAAGATCTTATAATTATTTCATAATACAATTGTTGTTATTATAATAAAAGGTAAATAATGTTTTGGTTTATTTAGCCGTTCACAGTTTATACTCTTGCGGGCCAGGAATTGTACAAATGTTTTCAAATTAAAATACAAAATAGTAAAAAACTATCACAAACATCATTCATTTTCTTCAAGTTCTTCTTCGTAAGTAAAATCTTCCTCCTCACTTGATTCACCTTCAGCTTCGTTTTCTTCCATAATTTCTTGTTCAAGTGTATCTTCATAATCATCGGGATAATCTTCAAAGATGTCGTCTACATTCATTTCGTCTCTAAACTCTCTGTCTTGCATCCTTTTATCCGCCGCGGTCCAATCCTTGACTGCTAAAAACACTCCAAGTGCTTTGCTCGTCAATCTTGTTCTCTTAGTCGTGTATTGCAACCTTTCTTGGCTGAAAGCACACTCACTTGCAACTGTAGACATAGGTATTGCATAAATCTCTTTAACAAACCTGCAAAGAATATGATACTCTTCAGTTTTGTTACCCCACTATCTTATGATATCTTCAATACCACGGTCGGGAAAATTCGTAAAATCAAACCTAGTGCTCAAATATCTAGACAACTCATTATCAGATTGAGGGGATTCTTTAAATTCATTACTTCGCAACATTGCCATTTGAACATAGTTAGTAGAAAGTCTCCCTCTACCCCTATTGTTACCACTCCTTACATTTGTAATTGTATTTAATCTATATCTTTCAGCATACTTATCATACAAATTGTTCATACATTCATATACGCTGATAATATACCCTTCAGGGTCAACTGGATCATCCGGTGGACTAGTTTCAGAAAACTGTACGGATTGATAAAAGCATCTAACTAGCTATCAAATTGATCTTTTCGTGAAAAAGGATCCAAAATGCAAGCAATTGAATAAGTCATAGGGATTTGATGAAAATACTTTGTGAACTTTAATTCCATTTGGGGCACCATGTCTACGCATACAAAATTTGATCTAAATGCATTCATATGCATGGCAAGATTAGTAATCACGACAAGGGCCAAACGAGCATTAGGTTGATTTTGTGAAGAAAAGGTTAGAGTGTTTTCTTTAAAAAGTTTTAAAAATCTTAACATGTGTGCACAATATGTCCAATGTTGATTTTCAATAACTGTATGAGGATAAGATGCATTATAAAGCGTCATAATCTCTTCTTTAAAAACATGAGCACGTGCAAGCATTGCATAAGTAGAATTCCATATAGTTTCGACATCTAATATAAGTTTCTTATATTATTTCCCATTTTCAATAACAAGTGTTTTAAAACCTTTTTTTTAGCAACAGAGGTCGTGCAAAATAGGATCCCATTTTTAAAAAGGAGAAATAAAATATTCCAAAACTATCCTTATTCCATCTTTCGCAACTAATTGAAGTACATGGCATAAACATTTGGTGTGAAACAATTTAGGAAAAATGGGAGTGCAATCTTGTCTAAGAAATTTTATAGCATTCAAGTTAGCAGATGCATTATCGAACGAAATAGACGTAATCTTATTTTTAATGCCATAAATATTCATGCATTCAACCATACTCTCTCTAATTAATTGTGCATTATGCTGACCAATAGATTCAAACCATACAATTCTCCTTTTCAGTATCCATTTGGGATCCATCTAATGAAGGGTAACACATAACATATCAAAATCAGTAAAAGAAGCTATGTCACTAGTAATCGAAACATTCCATGGCAAAGTTAGCATAGTTTGAATAATATCTTTTTTCTTTTTAAAAAATATTTAAAGGCCAGCGATCGCAAAGAGCTACGTGGAATGCGATTGGCTTGTGGGTTTACCCCAGCTTGCATCCAATTTTCGTATCTCCAAGTATCTGCATAAGTAAATGGTTGTAAACTACCAATTGCATAAATCATTGTTTCTTCCCTATACGTATCGTGTTTAAACTCAAAAGGAGGACATGTTTGAGGGTTTATGCAAACATTATTTGCGTTAGGTTTTGTATGATCATATATTTCATGTTTTTTTAAATGTTTTACCATAGTGCTAGTGCCCATATATCTACTTCCTCTTACGTAAAGATAACTTTTATTGCACTCTTTACAAATACTAGATAAACCATCCTCTGATACACTAAAGTGTTTCCAAATCCAAGATGTTTTCTTACGAGATCTCGATCCACCACTGGTACTTCCGCCACCACTTTCGTGGGAGAAGAGTGTGTCAATGTGAGGGGAGTCTCTACGAAAATCATCATCGGTATTGAGATCCACATTAGCGGGTGGGTGAGCATTAGTATTTCTACGTTTTAGAGGCATTTTAAAACTTAAAACAACGTTTTTTTAAATATGCAATAAAATACTAATCGAAACTAATATCGCAAATAATAAAAACTAAATTTAGACTAATACCAACTAATAACAACTAATAACAACTAATAACTACTAATAACAACTAATAACAACTAATAAAAGTAGAATTAAAATAACTAATTTAAGTAACTACAACAAATAAATAACTTGATAAATTATACGAAGCTCTTAATTGAGCTATTATAATGTTATCCCAACGTTATTTAGGTTTTTTATTAAATAGAAACAATTTGTGGGAAAAAAAATCGAACAATTCTGAAAGTAGAACTACAATATGTAAAATAAGAAATTCGAGTTTTATAGAATATCAAGAACAAGTAGAGAGATTTAGGAGATGTAGAGTGGATTTAGGGAATTTGTGAGTTTGGAGTTGGGGTCTTCTCTATTTATAGGGGAGATCCATTTTTTTTTCAAACATTTGGAAAAAAAAGTCTGGGCCATCCGGACAATTGTCTGGATGCCCCGGATTGGAAATGCGGACCCTCCGGACGAATTTTCCGGAGGCCCGGAGTGCAAATTCGAGTCATCCGGAAAATTTTCCGGATGGCCCGGATTGTAACAGATCTGTCCAGACTATCCAGAGAATTGTCCGGATGCCCCGGACAATTCTACGACTAGTTTGAACACTAGCTGTTAGGATTAGCGGAGTCCAGATGGCCTTGATGGATGACGTCAGCAATGACGTCATCTAACGGCTATTTCCAAAAACAAAAAACCCTATAAATATAGCCCTTAAACCCTTCATTCACTCACACCACCATCAATCTCTCTCTAGTTACCTAAAATTCTCTCTCTAAATTTTGTTTACAATTTTCAAACCCAAAAATTTCTACAGGTTTATCAGAATGTTTTCGAGAAAATCAAATCAAGCCTGGAAGAGTGGAGGAGATGATTCATCATCCCCGAGACGAAGAATGAATACCGAAAGAGATTTAGGGTATGAAGAGGTGGAGGAATTGGATAGCGCGACAAGCGAACATCACGTCGAAGGGGAGGTTTGCGTCCGTAATTCTCTAGCACCATGAGGTGTAACCAAAATTTTGGCGGGTACGTATTTGGATTACGATGAACTGATCCAAGTTGAAGGTATGCAAAATAATTCAGACTTCTTAAACCTAATAATGGCCTAGGTTGGATGACAATTGCTAGATTCAATTGTGAATGATATATCGAATTAGTACGCAAGTTTTATGCCACCGCACATTTAATTGAGAATGTTTCAAATGGTAGAGGTTTAGGAATGAGTTGTTTAATTGATGGTGATGCCTATAGTTTCTTTGAAACTGATTTTGAAGAACTGTTTTTTGTTCCAACCCATGATACATATACTGGTAAAAAATTACCTTCCATTACTTATCCTCGTTCGGGCTAGGCTGTTGATTGGCCTATGTCCTACGAAAAAACAGTAGAGCTTCTGAGTTGTGGTTTGGAGGCTCCAAAAATTAATGGTAAATTCAAAGCCATAAGAATTAATTTGGATTCTAATGGGAAATTAGTTTTGAAATTGGTAAACAGATTATTTCTTCCCCCTAATAACAATGATACGCAGCTTTCATATATTCAAACATTTTTAACTGCTTTTATCGTGCAAAATGAGGGAAAAATTAATTTACCTAGTCTGATAATTTGAAATATGGCTATGAGGTCTGGGGCGGATAAACTACCTTATGGGATGATATTGAGTCATTTGCTTGTTACGAAAGGGGTTGATGTAAGTATGTACACTCCGATGAAGGTTAGGCCAACTAGTGCTATAGGTAGAAACTCTTTGAAATTGCAGGAGATATACACTTGGGATGGAGAGTTGATATCAAAATCACAGGTATGACGTCACCATAGGCCCGCATTGAATGATATATGGGATGCGAACAATCTTACAAAACCGCCAAATCCACATTCTGAGCAACAAATTCAGCCGTCTTTCGATCCAGTTGCTCATGGTGGTTCTTATGGACTACCACGATAAGAAAGACATTCCGACCGTGAATTTGCTGAGCATTCACATGAGCAGCATACGGATTATATCCACTGAGCGCATACTCAACATACGGAGTGGCATTCTCAATATACAGAGTGACAGGGTCATTTTCAACAGTGGCAGGGGGGGGGGGGGGTAAACGACCAGCTTAGCCAGATACAGCAGTGTTAGGGAGGAGTGAATGATCAACTTGGTCACCTACAACAGTGGCATGGTGAATACAACCAGTGGCATGATAGACAAGATCAATGGAATGAGCGATTTGCAAACTCTCAAGCCGAACAATCAGAATATATGCGACAGATGATGGTGAACATACATTTGCAAGGTCCACCACTTAACAACAACAACACTGAAACTCCTTAGTTTTTTTACATTTGATTGTATTAAGCATTTTTGTTGTAATGTTTTTCTTTTTTATTTGATTGAACAACTATGTCACTTGTTTGGTTTTTATTATTTGTTTGTTTTGCTTCTATTTTTCTTATTAAATGTTATTTAAATCTCTTTCAATTTTTATTTTTATTTTGTTATTTACAAGTGATTTATGTTTATGCATATACTTATAAAATTCTAAAAACTTTAAATTTATACTTTAAATATTGAATAGTTCGAAAATACAATAAACTATTTAAATCTTATAACTATACACTTCAAGCTTGAAATGTCTAAAGAACTACCTAATAATTTAAAATCAAAATACAATTATATGTCTAATAGGTATATATTATTTAATATGTACCTAATATTAAATAAAATATCTTAAATATCTAAATATAATCAAACAATATCTAAATCATATTACAATTATATTGTTTACGATATCTTGTTTAAGACAATCAAATTATTAATTTTATAATCGTAAAAATATTTTCAATAATATTAAAATTTATAATCAAAATACAATTAGATGTATATATTTTATTTAATATATACATAATATTAAATAAAATATCTTAAATATATAAATATAATCAATCATATCAAAATCATATTACAATTATATTTTTTTTGGATATAATTGCCTTGATTATAAAATTTCGATTAAAATAATATAGTATTTAAATTAAAATACAATAAATAGCATAATTAGCTCGTTTATATTGTACATATCTTAATTATTGAAATTCGACATAATTAATACTTACAAATTAATTTTAAATAATATTATAAAATACTTGATAAACGGTGTCTAAATGGGTTTTCTGCTGGGTAACTTGCGAACCTGGCCCCTTATTCCTACAACCGGAAAACCTGCATAAACAGTAACCTGACAGACCTGGAACCCGACATAATTTTTTAAATGGTTAAAAAAAGAAATCTTAGTGGTAGAGGAAGTCAAAAGAGCCCCTTACTCTCTATTTGTGTATGAAATTTTATGTGAAACACACGTAAGTAGCCTTCAGTATTATAAATAATATTTTCAAAATATTATAAAGTTTTGTTTAAGGCGCTAGTATTTCTCGATTTTTATACTTTAGGATGGTATAAGAAAAATATCCTTTTTCAAAATCTAAAGTTTAAATTTTAAATTTAAATTATCAATCAAATGAACGATTTACATAAACTTAATATTTTGTAATGACTTGATACTAAATTAAGAAAGTATGGGACAATATCACAAAAGGAACAATAATTGTATAGACAATATATCTCGTACTTAGTCAACTTAAACGAAGAGTCAAAGTTAACAACTTCACAACTAATCACAACACCCTTATATATAGAACATCAAAACCATCACATTTTTCATTCTAAAACCTTCTAAAACCATCAAATACAATTTCTTGTTCAACAACACAAAACCAAACACCAAAAGTTATGTTAAGGTGGCGACCAAAGTCCCACATCCCACATCGGTTAAATATGAGAATGATCAAAAGTATATAAGTAAGAACATACCTCAACTAGTATGAGACCTTTTGGAAGTGGACCAAAAGCAAAGCCGTGCGGCCCTTCGGGTGCCAAAGCGGACAATATCATACTAGTGTGGAGGTTGAATTGTTCTTACTTATATACGAAGACAGAATATGTGATACCCATATTCCCAACATGTGGTATCAGAGCCACGTGGTGAAATTAGGGCTTTTGCAATTAGGGTTTCACAATGGCGTCTACAGCAACAAAATACATGATTGGAAAATTTGATGGAGGATCCAGCTTTGCATTATGGAAGATTAATCTAAAATCTTCATTGGGGGCTTTTGCAATTAGGGTTTCACAATGGCGTCTACAGCAACAAAATACATGATTGGAAAATTTGATGGAGGATCCAGCTTTGCATTATGGAAGATTAATCTAAAATCTTCATTGGTACCACAAGGGTTGTGGAAGGCTGAAATCTTCATTGGTACTGCAAGGGCTCTGGAGAATAAGTTACCAAAAGAAATGAAAGAAGAGGAGAAGAAAAATCTTCAAGAAAAGGCTTTGTGCTTGATTTTAATGAGTATGAAGGACAATGTGCTTCGCGAGATTAGTGGTGAGAAGACTGCTGCCTCCGCATGGAAGAAGCTAGACAATATATCTCGTACTTGAAGAAGCGTTTGTACGATTTCAGATTAAAAGAAGGTATGTCCATAACTGAGCACTTCAATAATTTTAAATAAATTATAATGGACTTGGAGAACATATATATCAATATTGAGGATGCGGATCAAGATTTGTTTGTATTGAGATCATTACCAGCTCTCTATGAAAACTTCGTAGATACCATTATGTAAGGTAAAGATAAGTTATCGCTAGCAGATGTAAAAAAAGCACTGAAATCAGAGGAGATGAGACAGTTACATCCATACAATCAAGTTGAAGGGAAAGGTCTTATGACTAAGGGAAGACCTAGAAGCAAAGCGAGTTCTTTAAAAAAGAAGAAATGGAGGTCCAAGTCAAAGGTAAAGCACCCAAACTGTTATGAATGCGGTGAGCAGGGTCATTATAGGAGAGATTGTCCGAAACTGAATGGTAAGAATGGAAATCAAAAGGAAAATGCAGCAAACATTGTTGAAGGTGTGAACGATTTCTACAATAGTGAAAACAGTAGTAGATGAGATGTATTGTCCGTGAGTTTAGACTTTGGGCAAAACTCTTGGGTACTCGATACTCGGCGCTACATATTGATAAGGAAGAATAAAAGACAAGGAGAAAAGTGTGAAGGAGAAACATGATAGGAGAAAAGTGCAAAGAAGAAATATGACAGGAGAAAAGTGCAAAGGAGAAACATGATAGGAGAAAAGTGCAAAGGAGAAACATGATAGGAAGAAAGTGCAGAGAGGAAATAGTGTGAGGGTTAAATTGTAAAAGCTGTCTAAGAAACAGCCAGAATAAGAAGAAAGTAAAGTGTAGGGACTAAAGATGTAATTAATGAGAATTAAAGCGTGTGGGGTCCGCAATTGTACTATAAAAGGACCACACACGCTTCACAAATCCCGAGATGAATAATAGAATATACTTTCTCTCTCTACTTAACCTAAAAGTTCTTACTTTCTCTCTCTAAAAACTGTAACCAAACAAATCAGGTCTATTCATATTGACACTAAGATATTTCCGTATCACATAATCATCACTAAGAAATCCTCGTATCGCAAAAACGCCCCCGGACATTCATAAAACTCTTCAGTGGCGCCATATGTGGGAAGCGAAGATCGCTCTGACGGTAATCGCTTCTTGGAAATAATTCCTGTTTCGAGGAGAACTATGGAAGAGCAAGGGGACAATTTGGTTAACAATTGCGAGGAACCCTGATAGGCGATGACTACCGGAACGATATGGAATACGAGGGACCAGGGGGGCAGCGAGTTGAAAACGCTTTCGACGACTCAGATCTGTTAGCTCGAAGGAATGAATTGCTGCTAGAGAAACAGAAAAGGAAACCGTACAGGAGAATATTCGATCCGAGATAAGGAGGGAGGCAGTGATTGAAAAGGAGGAGCGCGAAACTGAATTTCGTCCCAAAAATAAGGACGACAGATATCGGGGACGCGAGCGGCGATCGCCAAGGAGAAGAGAGAGGCGACGTTCGAATTCGGCTGACTCAAGTGATTACTCTCAATACAGCTCCTCGGAGTCGTCCCCTCGGAAATACCACAGAAAGAAAAAAGGCGATCGCAGGTACACCAATTTCCGAAGAGGAAGAAGCTCGGAGAGGAAATCTTCGAGGGAAAAGAGTCACCATGCCCGAGGTGGAGATCGGTCTAATGGACATGCGAAGTATCCTGATAGGAAAGATGACATGGGCCCGCGGAATTCGGAGTGGAAGCAACAATACACTCTACCTTCCGAGGAGGGGTTGTACTTTCGAATAATGACAATTTACGATCCAACATTTATCGTACGGGTCACAATTGGAGAGCCTCTCCTATGTCCTCAGAGATTTTAGTGGGGAACCTTCCAAAGCACTTTGATATTTCAAAGTTAGAAAAATTCGATGGGACGCAGGACCCGGATAATCACTTTCGACGACGATGATAAGTTGTTGTGCAGAGCTTTTTCCCAGACTTTCAAGGGGGTAGCTTCTAAATGGTACAATAGACTTCCGCAGGGCTCTATAAAGAATTTTGATATGTTTTGGAACATCTTCAGACAACACTTCATGGGAAGCAAGAAGTTCAGAGCTAGCGGAGAGACGATCATCTATTGTCGGCAGAAAGTTGGGGAGAGCCTGAAGGATTACACTAATCGTTTTGTCAAAACGAAAACAGACATGGAATATTGTAAAGATTCGGTGGCTCTTGCAGCTTTTAGGATGGGCCTACTCCCCGGATTTTTGAAGGATACGGTGGCAGAGAGCCAAGCAATGACCTTCGGAGCGTTATTAGATCAGGTTGAGAAGAGGATCTTGGTGGAAGAGACTCAGGCGTCGGAAAAGGGATCTGGGGACCAGTTGGATAAGAATCAATTTCAAAGATCCGAGTCGAGTAACCAAGGCCCCCGTTCTAATGTTCAGGCCAAGAATACAGGTCAATATCCGCCGAGGCAGAAATCAAACCCGCAATACTATGGCAACCAGCACAATTACAATCAAGGAACGAGACCTATGTCGAATAAGTGGGTTCGACCCGACTATTTTGCGGAGTTAACAGAAAATGTTGCTACAATATTCGACAAAGCGAGATCTACGGTACCGTTCAGGAAGCCTTTTCCCATACAGACTCCGAGGGAAAGCAGAAGCGTTAATAAGTACTGCAAGTATCATGAGGATATTGGACACGATACCAAGGATTGCATAGCTTTGAAAAAAGAAGTGCAAGCCTTAGTCGAGAATGGAATGTTACTAGAGTTTGTCAAAAAGCATTCCCAGAAAAATGTCGTGGTGAAAGCTGTCCCGAAGAACACTGACACAGCCATGGTGATTTCCGAAGGGATTGACAACTTTGACATTGAACAGGAATATCTAGACCCCAAGGAGGGGCGGAACAACGTCAATATGGTGGAAGAGATTATTCTGAAGGGGAGGGTGGATAGCCTCTGCGCTTTTTTCGACTCTTTGGCAATCTTCGGAGGAGACACTATTGCGGGAAATTCTAACAGCTCCCGCAAGAGGCACATGGTCAACCTAACTACCAAGATCGAAGCAGGGGTGTCAGCACGAATGCACCGGTCGCCTTCCCCCATTATTTGTTTTGATGACGATGACATGCGCAATGTCGCAGGCCCCCACGAAGATGCGGTGGTGATCGCTGCGGGCATCGCTGGGGATCAAATTCAGAAAATACTTATCGATACAGGGAGTTTAGCAAATATATTGTTTATGAGCACTTACCAGAGAATTTCTGACCCACCAGTTATCCAAAGATCCGACAGGACTATAGTGGGCTTCATTGGTGCTGCAACAATGGTGGTAGGAGAATTTCAGTGTGTGGTCGAATTGGGCCGAGGGACATTCAAGAATGAGGTGGAAGTATTGTTCATTGTCGTTGACGCGCCGACGTCGTATAACGCCATCTTAGGTCGCTCTTGGTTGTCCCGGATGCATGGCGTAATCTCCACAGTACATCAATTCTTAAAGTATGTGGTTGGGAATAATGTTGGGGTAATCCGAAGTAGTCAGAACATGGCCCGCGAATGCTACCAGATAGCCTTGTCCTCGAAGGGAGGTTGGGGAGAATCGTCCGATCAAGCATTGCAATTAAAGGGGCCTCCCTCTGAAATCATCCCATGTGATGATCCGAGGGAGACCCCCGGATTTTTAGTCCCAGAAGAGGACTCTGCGACTCACGAATTTGCGGGTGGCAAACCTCTGAGGACTGGGGTCAACCTTTCTTTAGAGTTTAAACATAGGTTAATTTCTTTTTTATCTGACAGACTTGATATGTTTGCGTGGTGTGCACAAGATGTCACTGGAGTCCCGTCGGAAATCATGTGTCATAAGCTTGCAATACGACTAGATGTTCGACCTATCGTTCAGAAAAGGAGACCAGTCTCTCCGGAAAAGGCTACAACAATTCTTTTAGAGGTCGAACGACTTTTGAGCATAGGCCATATTCGCGAGTCGCATTATCCTGTGTGGGCATCAAATACAGTATTGGTGCGTAAGAAGAATGGTAAGTGGAGGATGTGCGTTGATTTTACGGATTTAAACAGAGCTTGTCCCAAAGATCCATTCCCAGTCCCTCGCATCGAGCAGTTAGTAGATTCGACCTCGGGTAACCGACTATTGTCGTTCATGGACGCCTATTCAGGATACAACCAAATCCGCGTAGATGCCAACGATGAAGAAAGCACTTCTTTTATTACTGGGAGAGGGTTATACTGCTATAAGGTTATGTCGTTCGGTTTAAAAAATGCAGGGGCTACTTATCAGCGCCTAGTCAATAAAACCTTTGAGGGACAGATTGGGCGGAACATGGAGGCTTATATCGATGATATGTTAGTCAAAAGTACGCGGGACAAATACCATTTCGCTGACCTAGAGGAGACGTTCCACAATTTACGCAAAGTCAACTTGAAACTCAATCCGGAGAAGTGCATTTTCGGGGTGAGGTCGGGCAAGTTTCTTGGTTACATGATCAGCGAAAAAGGCATAGAGGCCGATCCAGAACAGATAAAAGCTCTGATTTCTATGACCCCCCCCCCCCCCGGGAATGTGAAAGAAGTTCAAGTTCTGACAGGCATATTGGCCGCTCTGAACAGATTTCTCTCTAGATCTTCGGATAAGTGTGCACCTTTCTTCAAAGTGCTGCGAAACGCGAAGCAGTTTTGTTGGACCGAGGAATGTTCGACCGCTTTTCATCAAATCCAAAAGTATCTGACGTCCCCCGAGGTCTTGTCTGGCCCGTTTATTGGAGAAACGTTATTTGTCTACTTAGTAGTATTAGGGTGTGCGGTCAGTGCCGTTTTACTCCGCGAAGACGAGTCTCTCCCGAAGCCTATCTATTATGTCAGTAAGAGTTTGTTGGATGCGGAGAAAAGATATCTCAGGTTAGAGAAGATAGTTTTGGCGTTGGTAACGGCGGCTCGAAAGATGAGACCTTACTTCCAGGCCCACCCAATAATCGTTCAGACGGCTTTTCCCCTGAAAGGTTTGTTACAGAGGCCTGATATCTCTGGTCGGATGACCAAATGGTCAGTGGAGCTAGGGGATTTCGACATCACATTTGAACCTCGAACAACGATTAAAGCCCAGGTTTTAGCTGATTTCTTGGTCGAATTCCATTCGGATAGAGAGGAAAATGAAACCCATGACCATGTTGATAAAACATCATGGTTGGTAAAGACAGATGGGGGGTCGAACATTTCTGGAAGTGGAGCAGGTGTCCAATTGATTTCTCCGGAAGGAATAGCAATGTTCCAAGCCATTCGGTTCGGTTTTAAGGCTACTAACAACGAAGCAGAGTATGAAGCTGCATTAGCAGGTCTGCGTTTGGCCCAGATATGTGGGGCTACAAAGATTAAACTGGTCAGTGATTCACAATTGGTGATAACCCAAGCCTTGGGAGATTCCGAAGCCCGAAAAGATAAGCTGATACAGTATTTGAAAGTATTGAAAGATTTAGCATCCGAATTTGAAGAAGTCGAGTATGAGCATGTTCGAAGGGATTTAAATGTTGTCCCAGATTCTCTTGCCTCTATTTCGCGGGCAGAAGGTTACCTGTGGATCTTGGCTCAGGAGCACCCTTCGATTTTGGTTGGTGAGGAGCATACAACAAACGTTTATGAGGAAGTTAATGTGATTACGTATGATTGGAGATCGGCCATCATTGACCTTTTGGTCAATGATACTTTACCCGACGACAAGTACGACGTTAGGAAGATCAGGTTTAAGTCTCATGGCTATATTTTGTTGGGAGGAGTGCTGTATAAGAAATCTCTTAGTCGACCGTTATTGAGGTGTTTGAATAAGCCTGAGTCCAAAATTATCTTATCTGAACTACATGATGGTGAAGGATCTGCCCATTGCGGGTATAAGGCATTAATTCGAAGAGTATTTCTGGCTGGGTATTATTAGCCTACTATTGCTGCGGATGCAAAAGAGTTAGTAAAACGATGCGACACATGTCAACGCTATGCTAATGTGATCCATAAGCCCGGGGTACTATTAGAAAGTATTTCTGAAGCAGTACCGTTTGACAGTTGGGGCATTGATCTTGTTGGGCCTTTACCAATGGCATCAGGCGGCAGACAAACCATCATTGTAGCGGTAGATTATTTTTCTAAGTGGTCGAAGCTGAACCCCTCGCAGGGACGAAGGCTAAGGATGTGATCAAGTTCGTTGTGTCAAACATTTGTTTTCGTTTTGGTGTGCCAATGCAGATCACAACAGACAACGGACCCAAATTTGATAACAAGGAGTTCAAACGTTTCTGTGTCTCGAGAGGCATACGAAAATGTTTTTCTGCACCGTTTCACCCTCAAGCTAATGGGCAAGTGGAGGTGACTAATCGCACAATTCTTGATGGTTTGAAGAAGAATTGGAAGGAAAGGCGGGAAAATGGCCCGACTATTTGCAGGAAGTACTATGGGCATACCGGACGACTCCGCGGATGGCCACTGTTGTATCTCCATTTGCCTTAGTCTATGGAATGGATGCCATTGTCCCTCCAGAGATTGTTTTCCCATCGCATCGAGTAGAAACATATGCACCAGACACGAATGACCACAGCAGAGCACTGGCTTTAGATTTGGTCGAAGAAAAAAGACAGCAAACACAGTTGACGTCTCTTCATTATCAAACTCTGATGAGGAGTCGGTATGCGTCTAAGTTAAAGCACGGAGATTTTAATGTGGGGGACAAAGTCCTCCGTAAAGTCTTCCTGCACACGAAAGACAAGAGCTTGGGAAAGTTGGGACCAAATTGGGAAGGCCCTTATGAGGTTACTGAGAAGTTAAAACCAGGCACGTATCGGCTAAAAGACAAGGAGGGGCGATATCTCCGTCTCCCATGGAACATTGAACACTTAAAATTGTATCTCGATTGAAGAGTTAGTTAGTAAGTAGTGTTCGTATTTTTTTGTATGATACAGAACGAGATTTGGCGAGGGCACACTCTTTCCTACCCTGTTAGGCACAGTAAGGTTTTAATGAGGTGTTCGATGAGCTGCTTAATACAAAGAACTCTTTGCCTTAACTATTATTTGGGCCACGATAACGCGTGCCTCGAATTATTGTCTCTTCAAACTATTATTCGGGTCGCAGAAAGCTGTGCCTCGAATTGCTATCTCTTCAAATTATTATTTGGGTCACAGTAATATGTTCCTCGAATTTTTTACTCTTCAAATTATAATTTGGGTCACAGTAACATGTGCCTCGAATTCTTGACTCTTCAAATCATTATTTTGGTCACAGTAATATGTGCCTCGAATTTTTTACTCTTCAACTTATAATTTGGGTCACAGTAACGTGTGCCTCGAATTCTTGACCCTTCGAGTTATTATTTGGGTCACAGTAATATGTGCCTCGAATTCTTGTCACTTCAAATTATAATGTGGGTCACAGTAACGTGCGCCTCAGATTATTGTCCCTTCGAATTTTCATTTGGGTCACATACATGCATGCCTCGAATTTTATTTACTTTTGTTATTATTTGGGACACATAAATGTGTGCTTCGAATGTTAATTGCCTTTACTATTATTTGGGTCCTCATAACGTGTCTCAAATTATTGTTTCCTCGAATTATCAGATGGGTCACATTAATGTGCTCCACAAATTTTATTTTCCTTAGTCATTATTCAGGTCACAGAAATTATCTTTTGGATCACATTAACTTAGGATTAGCTATTATTAGTTTGAGCTGTTGATCTCACAATAATTTACTTTAAGTTCGAAGGGTTTGTCTCTTCGAATTCTCAGGGAGGAATACAGTATTTGGTGCTTTAGATTGAACTTATACATAAACATACCAATCGATTGCATAAAATTCAGCATATTACAGCATAGTTTCATCACCTTACAAAAAGAAGCACTATAGGGCCATAACCAAAACATTGAAATCTTCTACATCTTCCCCTAATCTGAATTTTTCGAAGAGACACTCCCCTCTGCTTCTGAGTCGTCACTGTCGCTCACTACTATATGGGGAGGACGAAGTTCCGAGGGGACAAGTTTCTAAAAACTCCCCAAGTTGTATTCGGGATGCTCAGCATGAATTTGGGTAAGTAAACCAGCTCGAGTAGTGGCATCCCGGGCCTTCAGCTTACTTGTGGACGTAAATGCATAAGCATCCACAACCTTATCTTTCTCCTCCTCGACCTGCCTGGGGAAGTTCTCCACCCGTCTTAGTAATTGATCCCGATCCTCTTTCACCTTTTTGAAGCTCTCAGTACATTCTGTGAATCCATCGCAGGCCAAACGATGCCCTCTCTTGTACTCAGCTATCAATAGCTCTTAGGTGTCGGTCTTTTTCTTGTACAACTCCCTCTCTTCTTGACAGCACCTCTCTAGCATTATCACATAATTTTCGGAGGCAGATAAGCGCTTGTACAAAGTATCTGCCTGACTCTCTATCACTGCGTGTTGCTTCTTGGCCTCCTCGAGCTAAGAAGCAGCTAGCAACGACTTGAACTTGTAGTGATTTTTGCGCTTCTCAAGATACCGCATCTTTTTCCATCTATTAACTAAGGTATGCAACATTCGTTGAATATTCAGTGAGAATTCATCGTCTAAAGGAACTTCGAAGGAGCTTGTTGGAGATCATAGTGCTGCAGAATCAAAATCAGAAAACCCACCACCAAGAGTCTCTGGATCAATGTGCTGAGGAGGGTTGCTCCGAGGGATGGGGAGAGGTGCTAACTTTGGACTATTTTCTAAAGGTACAGGGTGTGAAGATTCGGTAAGAGGTGAGTTTGGTCTTTGATGAGAATTGCTCTTAGGTGAGTTGCCACCTCTGTCCTCGGGTTTGCTTGAGAGTTCTTGAATCTCTTCGGCTGGAGCGGCTGCCTGATTGTCATCAGGCGTCTCACCATCCTCGGATAGTTCTTGAATGGGTTCGAGGACAGCTTTGCCTTTTCTATCCTTTGTCTTGGGTTCCTTTTTGGATGGAAGGATGGGAGCAGGAGGAGGGGGATTGGAATTCGATGACACAATATTGCTTGGGGAAGGAAGTCCTTGGGTATTGACTGTTCCTTCAGGGTTTAGCTGTTGTTCCTTCATTGAAACCTCTTCTTCTGGAGGATCCCCGAGATGACTCTTCGAACGAGAGCGCTTGGGAAGATATATAACTATATCTTTTTGACTCACTCGCTCCATCACTTCTCGCTCCGAGGGGGGAGCCATCAACCCTCTTATGCTAATTCGGTCGAGGGGATTGAGCCTCCACAACCGACTCCGAGCAAGTTTATTATTTGTGAAACAGAGACGAAATCGGTTGTCTCAGTGTTCTTTTGCCCACAAGCGAAGTTTGGTGAACACATTCGTGGCACCCTCAACATAGTCCGAATAAGGCTTCGATATCCCAGTCATAGCTGCAACAAGTAGCCAACATAAAGTCCAGTCATAAACCAAAGTTCGATGGAGAATAAATAATTTAGAAGACTTGGAACTTACATTTATTGGTCCACATTAGAGATAGCTTGTGAGGATTCGAAGGCGTGGCCTCTGACCCGGTCTCCCAGCAGCCAGAGAAGAATACGAACTGCTGCCTCCATTTCTTGTCAGCCTCTAAGAGATCTCTCAGAACCTTTTGTCCTCGGTTGAAAGTCAGTGAGTAAAAGGGAAAGAAAGGATTCCTTGCCAGACCAGCAAGGCCGATGAGTTTCTCTAATGAAAATTCGTGACCTGATAGCCTCGAGGCCATAATGCAGGCCATCAGAGTAAACCACATGTTGGGGCCAACCTGTGAAGGATACAGGTCTATCTTCGCCAAATATACGATGAAGAAGGGGTCTAAGGGATACCTTAACCCCCAGTTCATGATCTCCGTATACACCACCAACTCGTTGTCTCTCACTGACAAAGGCGTTTCACCCTCCGAGGGAAATCTGATAGTAATATAGGAGGGGATGCACCATCGAGTCCTTAGCATTTCCTCTTCATCTTGTGAAAAGTAATTGTATTTGATATTGTAGAGAGCCACCATATGTTTATTTTCGATGCCCCAGATATTGCGACCCGCAATGCTATCTAATTCTAAGGGAAGTTCAATATCCCCTTTCGATTTTGGGGCAATCCGACGAGCTTGTTCTTCGGATATTGTTCGAGAAGAGGAGGTCGCATTGTTCGAGGGACCTAAAGCATGGATCACAGGTACTTTTGGTTCGAGGGATGCTGTTGCAGGTGCTTTTCCTTTGGAATTTAGACTCTCGTTCCGCCTGTTTTGCATATCCTCTTCGGTGATGATCGTTCTCGAAGGCAAGAATTGAGTCCCATGAATGGTCATAGATGGAGTCGAGGGCAGACTTGACTCATCTAATTCCCTTCTCTGCGGAGGATTGATAGATGTGCGATGCGGGCTAGTAGATCTCCGCGGAGGACTAAAAGATACTAGGTGAGGTATGATAGCTGTCCGAAGAGGGCTGGCGGATGCCTGGGGGATGCCCTCGATTGTTGTTGGGGAAGAAGGCTCCCAAAAAACCAGGGGTGCCTCTTTGGCACGCTTTCGCTCATGCGAACTTTTCCTATCCTTATGAGATCTTTTTCTCTTCCCCGAAGAGTGTTTGTGCTGTCTGTCTTTTCCCATGCTTTCGAGGAGGTTAGAATCACTATGCAGACTTCGTCGAGAAATTTCGAGGGGAATAATTGCAGTTGAATCTGCTGGGGGAGGCCATGCACCAAAGAACGTAGTAACAGATGGTGGGGGTTGGGGCCTCACGTCTTCTCCAGCAACAACTCTCTCCTCGAACCTCTTGTTGATCAACAACCACTCAGGAATTCGACAGGGTTTGCTCGCCAGTTTTCTCTCTCTAGATTTGTTTGAACAAAAGTTGAATTAATAAAGAGAGAAGATTGCTATTTATAGATGAGGTTGGGCCTTTCAACCAGACCAGGCCCGGGGATTTTTTCTGGTGTTTGCATAGGGCCATTATGGGGTATATAGGTGTGAAATATCCTGACACCAGCCACAGGGGAAGATGCAGAGTTTTCTGAGTCAGAAGATGTCTTGGGAATAGGAAACGTTTCTAGACAAATATATGCTGACATGCATTGTTATTTAATGACGTCACGTCAAAGAATAATCCTAACACCATATTTAGCTTTGGATGGAATAAGTTCGAAGCATTGATGCAATCGAAATCAGGGGACTTATATGACTAAAACGGTGCAAGGATTGGGGGCTACCCAGTTATCAGGATAAAGTCGAAGAGAGGAGATTTTCGAGGAGCAGTTTATGATTTCAACAGTTCGAGGAAAGTTGTTGAGAATCGAGGAAAGAGATCTTCGAGGGGTTTCTTAATAACTTCAACAGTTCGAGGGAAGTTTTTGAGATTCGAAGAAAGAAAATATTCGAGGAAAACGTTCTTTACTTTTTGAAGCTAATTATTCGAGGGTATGTGAAATGAACAGCCAGACGATTATTCAGTCCTAGTAAAAGAACTTTCACTAGGACTGGGGGGCTACTGATAAGGAAGAATAAAAGACAAGGAGAAAAGTGTGAAGGAGAAACATGATAGGAGAAAAGTGCAAAGAAGAAATATGACAGGAGAAAAGTGCAAAGGAGAAACATGATAAGAGAAAAGTGCAAAGGAGAAACATGATAGGAGGAAAGTGCAGAGAGGAAATAGTGTGAGGGTTAAATTGTAAAAGCTGTCTAAGAAACAGCCAGAATAAGAAGAAAGTAAAGTGTAGGGACTAAATATGTAATTAATGGGAATTAAAGCGTGTGGGGTCCGCAATTGTACTATAAAAGGACCACACACGCTTCACAAATCCTGAGATGAATAATAGAATATAGTTTCTCTCTACTTAACCTAAAAGTTCTTACTTTCTCTCTCTAAACACTGTAACCAAACAAATCAGATCTATTCATATTGACACTAAGATATTTCCGTATCATATAATCATCACTAAGAAATCCTCGTATCGCAAAAACGCCCCCGAACATTCATAAAACTCTTCACATATCACATGTGTCAATTCAAGCAATGGTTCGATCGTACAAGCCAAAGCAGGGAACTGTCTATTTAGGGAACAATCATTCGTTGACTGTTGGTGGTATTGGTAACGTCAAAATCAGAATGTTTGATGGGGTTTTTAGAATCTTGACGTGCTGGAATATTCCTGGGTTAAAGAGAAATTGATTTCTCTTGGGACTCTAGACTCTCGGGTTACAAGTACCATGCAGAAGACGGTGTAATCAAAGTGACAAAAGGCTCAATGGTATGCATGAATGGGACTTTGCAGAATGGTCTTTACATAAGGGAGTGTTTTTAGGGGCAATGCTGCAGTAGCATCATCAGGGAGTAATAGCCAAAGTAGGCAGGATCAAAATAAGTTATGGTATTGGCCTCTTAGTCACATGAGTGACAGAAGATTAGCTGTTTTAGGAAATAGAGATTTTTTGAAAGGGTATAAAGCAGAATCATTGTGATTTTGTGAGCATTGTGTGTTTGGTAATCAAACTAGAGTCGAATTCAGCAAATCGGCTGTAAGAAAGACTAAATGGACAGTGGACTACATTCACTCAGATCTTTGGGGTCCAAACAGAATTCAACGGTTATTGATTGTAAACATCCTTTTGAGATTTGGTCTGGATCGTCGGCTGGTTATGAACATTTGAGGGTGTTCAGTTGTCATTCGTATGCTCACGTGAGAGATTATAAACTTGAGCCGAGGGAAAAGAGGTGCATATTTCTAGGATATGTGTTATGATGTACCTCTCTAAAGTCTCCAGGTTTTCTCATCAGTAGGGACGATACTTTTAATGAGTTTGCTTTGATAGACAGTCATAAGAAAGTAGGAGAAACAGTCGAATCATGATCGGTTGTGAGTAAACAGGTGGATCTTGAAGTAGAATCAGTTCCTAGCAGGTCCAATAATTCAAGTGATTTTGAGGTAGATCTAGAATCAAGAGGTGAAGTATCAGATGATAGTGACGATGATGCGCCCGAACCAGAACAACAACCTTATAGCGTAGCATTGGGCAGAGAAATAAAATATATTAGACTTCCAAAAAGGTATGCGAATCTAGTTGCATATGCTCTGTCAGTTGCAGAAGAAGTTAAGATGCAGGAACCTAGTAGCTACAGAGAAGCTATAGCGAGTTTAGAGGCAGATCGATGGATTGGTGCTATGGGGGAAGAGATTGAATCTCTTTATAAGAATCAAACATGGAAGCTTGTTGACTTGCCTAAAGAACAGAAGTTAGTAGGCAGTAAATGGGTGTTCAAGAAAAAGGAAGGTAATCCAGGGGTTGAGGCATCTTGATTCAAGGCAAGACTGGTCGCTACGGTTTTACTCAAAGGGAAGAAATCGACTTCAATGAAGTGTTTTCACCAGTGGTGAAGCATAATTCAATTCGAGTTTTGTTAACCAAAGTAGTTTTGCAAGATTTAGAGCTTGAGCAGGCACTATTCGACTTATTCACAACAAGTTAGATAATTTATTCTCTTTACAAGAAACGAAACGAATGAAAAAGGGAAAGAGAACCAGACGCATCACACGCTATAGACATGGCAACATGTCTAATACTTTTATCACAAACCCCAAACAGCTCAAACTCACAATATTCCTCTTCAAACAACAAAAACCTCAAGTTTGAATGCACGTGTAATCGTAAGTTTCCTTCGTTTCAAGCTTTAGGCGGACACCGAGCAAGACACAAGAGGCAAAAAATATCAACCGATGAGAAACTAACGAGTGATTATAAACAAGGAGTTAAGTTTAATATTAGTGGTAATAGTAATAAGGTTCATGAGTGTTCGATATGCGGATAAGAATTCATGAGCGGACAAGCTCTAGGTGGTCACATGAGGAAACACAGAGTTGTTGTGATGAATGAAAAGATGTTTTATCGCAGTAGAGAGTATAGTTTTCTTGATTGAGGCCCAACTCTTTAAGAAATTTATTTAATCATAAAGTTCTTTACTATCTTCAGTAATGGAAATATAATCAGCCTAGGTAGTGGATAATGCAACGTATTTTTGTAGTCTTAATTGTCACGAAATTGCTCCCCCTGAAAACGTCATCAAATATCCCGAAATAGATTTCCTACTATAAACATCACCAACCATATCTGAATTCGTGTAGCCTTTAAGAATAGGTTTACATTTTCCAAAATATAAACATAATTGAGAGGTTCCTCGAAGATACCTGAATATCCATTTTACATTATTGTCGTTATTTTATTCGAAGCCCATTTCTAATAATCACTCATTTTGTTTCCAAAAAATAATAAAGTTTTAGGTTTATCTACATAAAAACTTAAGTTTGACTGATAACGTCTAGTTGCATAATATATTAGAAAAATTAATATGCATATACCACTATTGTAACACTCTCTCTTTCTATATTGTGAGGCAGGAATCAACCAACATGCACCAATATAATAAACATGCACTATCATACAAGAGAAACATCAAACTAATTTAATCAACATGCTCCAATCAAACTCTTTAAAAATTAAGAATATATTTCATGAAATATTTTGACTTACTCCATGGTCATATGTGGAAAGAATTATATGAGTATCAGTATTTCAAACATGCAGCAGTGACTATGGTCATCAAACTATGGAATTAATTGAGGTAATAGTAGTAGCTGGAAGCGTAATTTTGTGTGTGTGTGTGTGGAACCACACGAATAATTGTTTCTTGTTTAAAGACAAATAATACATACCAAATTAGTATGATGACATCTGTGATGAATTATTTATTTCTTTAGTCATCATTAAAAAATGTAGGTTCAGGCCAATATATAAACTTCTTATGCAGTTCAGGATATTATGGAACCTTACAATCAAAGACGAACCATCCGATATTTGGAGAAATGCAAAGTTGTAATATTCGGCGGTATCGAGGCTACTCCTAGAAATACACTATTTTCAAGTAATACAACTGTAGTTCTTCAAGCTTCAGAGAGTAAGTCTCTGCTCTCCTTATAGTCTCGCTAAACATTTCTAATCCACTCATGTAGTTGTTGAATTTTTATAATTTTATCTTGTATATTCTTTTATATAACAACATAATTTATCACTACTCGAGAAATTTCTAACCTACACATGCATGCATGCCCACACAAGTTTAGCAATTCGACCGCGTATGGATTGTATATTAATAACACGTTTATTGTTCAGTCAACGCGGAAACCGTTCTCAAAGGTAAAAATGTTGATGGTGTCTATAACTGGGATTTTCAAGACATGGTCGCCAAAGGTGTTACAAGTATGGATGCAATATCATTTAGATTTTGTGAAGAAAAATTTCTTTATAGTCGATATGATTGTTAAGAGTAATTCATAATATTGACATGTAGAACTTTTAAATGATACTTTTCCGAATTTATGAAATTTTAATCTATGGTTGAAATCTTTATAGTCTTCTTTTAGGGTTAAAAGTGGAAATGTTTTGAAATATATTGTCATTAAGAATGAGACTAAGGTTGATCTGCTCCAGCTTAAAGCATTATTGACTATAAAGCCCCCAAAGAATATTAAAGAAGTGCAAAGATTGATTGGTCGGTTAGCGGATTTATCCCATTTTATATCATGGGCATCAGATATAAATCATATTTTATGTGAAATTCTTAAGGTAGCAAATAAATTTTGTTGGAATAAAAATTGTGATAAGGCATTTCAAATATTAGAAGAATATTTGGTTTCACCAGAAATATTATCCTCATTATCAAAACGGTGATCATCCATATATTTATCTTTATTTTTATTATCTTCGAGTCATTACGGTCTTAATTAGGGAAATAGATAAAGTGTACTTATCGTTTTACTATGTTAGTAAAAGTTTAATTTATGCTAAAAATGGTATTTGAATATGGAAAATTTAGTCTTATGTCTGCATGTGTTTGCATGAAAGATGAGGCCTTATTTACAAAGTCATATTATCTTGGTTTGAACATCTTTTCTTTTGGAGGTTTGTTGTAAAAATATGATATTTTTGGAAGGCTCACAAGTTGGTCAGTAGAATTGGGTGAGTAGGAAATTATCTTTGAGCCTTGAACTGCGATTACGGCTCTAAAGGTGGAAACCTTTATTAGCGATTAAGGCTCTAAAGGTGGAAACCTTTATTAGTGAATTCTCTAGGGGGAAATTCAAATGTTGACAATGATGAACAATTAGATTTAGCTACGGGTATCAAAGTTTATGGAGCGTTAGAAGTAAGTGGAACCGAACTTATTTTGGAAAACTTTTTGGGGAAAAGATTGAAGAATCTATGAAATTTGGTTTTGAGGTAATTAACAATAATGTTGAGTATAAAGTTATCTTAGGAGAACTGAGATTGGATAATTTACGTGGTAAATTAATTCACTTCAAGTAATTAGTCAAAAAATTATATTATTCACAATAAAGACTCTGAAATTAGTCAAACAATTATATAAATCACAAGAAAGAACGACTCAAAAAATCGGTCAAAATAACAAAAACAAAATATATAAATTCAACAACTCAATCAAAGAAGAACTCAAAAACCAAAATAATAATAGTAAAATCAAAACAAAATATAACAGGAAGATTTAAAATGAAACCTACGAGCTAATGTCCAACTCTTTTCTACGTCAAAATTCTAAAAGCTTGATGAAGATTGTTGAAATTCTAAAAGCCGGATAAAGATTGTGGTGAGAAACATAATTTTTTTTTTACTCTAAACTAGAAAAAAGCTAATAATCTGCCAAATCTCAATTTTAATTTTAAATACCAAACATCACAGCCTCATAAATTGTCTATTTTGATAAGACAAATTACAAATTTTTTAGTCAAGCGGAATATTTATTTACCTAATATTTATCTTAAAATCATATATTTTTAGTTTTTAGATATTCAATATTTGTTTTAAGTTACCTTAAGGGTTTACTCACACCACCAATGCCACCACTCATATTGAAAAACATCGAAAACAAATAATGTCTGGAACATAAATAAAAAATATGAATACAAACAACTATATAATTAGAAAAATATGAATAAAAAATAGATAATTTGCTCTCCTAAAATAGATAAAAAAAAGTATGATTTGAGAAAACTTTATTCCTTACAAAATCACCAATCTCAGATCTACAACACAAACAACATTATAGAACCGTTTTCCAACCTGAAACATCTTTCAATTTTTTCTTTGAACTCGTCATTTCATGTTTGGAAAAACCCAAACAATACAGAGCACACACCAAAAAAACTAAAACAAAAAGTTTTATACTTCCATATCAATTAGAAATTTCGTCGAACACCTTCTCCGCATATTTTTCAAACATGACGGGGACGGGGAATACGATATTTAAGATCGGTATTACTTTTTTCATTTACATTCCGTCCTACTCTTTTTGTATTATCTTCCTTTTCTATCAGTCAAGTTTCATTACACTTGTAGTTGTGATTTCTAATCTTGTTCCTCTTCTCTCAATCAAGCGCGCTTATGAACACTTAGAAACAAAAGGAGGGAAGATGAAACTTAACCAATACAAGAGGAAGATATAACAGATAGAGCGAAGATTAGGGTTTTGAAATGTCTATAGTGAATTTGGGTATTTAATAGAAGAGAATGGGCCAGATTTTAACTATGTGGGGACAAGTCCTTTTAATTTAAAGGGGTACAATCTAGTTCATACACTTATTAGGATAAAAGATTAAAAATAAAAATCAATGGTAATATCTAACAATAAATGGTAAAAATTAAATGTAAATGATAAAAATGATAAAAACAAAACTAAATGTAAAAATTAAATATAAAAAAACTTGACAGATTCTTTATGTTTGTGGGTTGTCTCACGTTAATAGGGAGACATTCATTTGTATAATAAACGGCTCGTCAATGTTATAAATAGAACAAATCCATATTTTAAAATGTTATAAAAGATTAATGTTTTTAATTTAAATAGTTATCCATCTTTTGTTACAATTGTTTTTTATTTAAATAGTTTTGTTATTTGATTTGATCCATCTAATAACTAAACCCATTTTAATTAAAACATTTAGATCAAATTCGTAGAGTTAAATCACTCGTTATCAAACTCAACTATTGTTAGTATTGTATTTATATATAAATCATCAAAATATTTACTTATTTTACACATATTTATTTTTCACCTTTTATTAGATCACATCAACACGTTTTATTCTTTTTATTCCAAGGCAAGGCTTCAACATTATTTTTGTTGTTTTCTTTAAAGCCAAACTCTAATAATCTCTCTTTTTTTTCGAAGCCCACTTCTAATAATTGCTCATTTGTTTTGCCATAATATAATAAACCTTTAGGCTGCTCAACACAAAAACTTAAGTTTGACCGATGCCGTCTAGTTGCATAATATATTACAAAAATTTAATATGGATACTATTATAACACTCTCTCTTCCTCTATTGTGAGGCAAGAACCAATCAACATGCACCAATATAATAAACATGCACTATCATACAAGAGAAAAATCAAACTAATTTAATCAACATACACCAATAAAACTCTTGTAAAATTAATACTATATTTCATGAAATATTTCGATATACTACCTAGCCATATGTGGAAAGAATTATATGAAATCCAATGTTATTATCAATATTTCAAACATGCAGTAGTGACTATGGTCATCAAACTATGGAATTAATAGAGGTAATAGTAGTAGTTAGAACCATAATTTTTTGTGTGTGTGGAACCACATGGACAACTGTCTCTTGTTTAGAGAGAAATACTACATACAAAATTAGTATGATGGTATCTGTGATGAATTATTTGTTGCTTTAGTCATCATTAAAAAATAGAGGTTCAGGCCAATATATAAACTTTTTATGCAGTTCAGGAGATTGCAGAACCTTACAATCAAAGACGAGCGATCCGATATTTGGAGAAATACAGAGTTGTAATATTAGGCGGTATTGGGGCTACTGCTAGAAATACACTCTTTTTAACTGATACAACCGCAGTTCTTCAACCTTCAAAGAGTGAGGCATCGCTCTCCTTACAGTGTCGCTAAACATTTCTAATTCACTCATGTTGTTGTTGAATTTTTATAATTTTATCTTTTATATTCTTTTATATGAGAACATAATTTATAACTACTCGGGAAATTTCAAACCTACACATGCATGCATGCCCAAAAAAGTTCAGCAATTTGACCGCTTATGAATTGTATTTTAATAACACATTTATTGTTCAGTCAACGCGGAAACCGTTCTCAAAGGTAAATGCTGATGGTCTCTATTCTGGCATTTTCAAGACAAGGTCGCCAAAGGTGTTACAAGTATGGATGCAATATCATTTAGATTTTGTGAAGAATTTTTTTTATAGACGATATGATTGTTACGAGTAACTCATATTATTGACATGTAGAATATTTAAATGAGATTTTTCTTAATTTATGAAATTTTAATCTAAGGTTAAATTCTTATAATGTTATTTTAAGGTTAAGAGTGGAAATATTTTGGGATATATTGTCATTAACAATGAGACTGAGGTTGATCTTTTGCAGCTTAAGGCATTGTTGAATATGGAGCTCCCAAAGAATATTAAGGAAGTGCAAAGAATGACTGGTTGGTTAACATCTTTATCCCATTTTATATCATGGGCATCAAATATAAGTCATATTTATGTGAAATTCTTAAGGTAGCGAAGATATTTTGTTGGAATAAAAATTGTGATGAGGCATTTTAAATACTAGAAGAATATTAGAGTTCACCAGAAATACTTTCCTCACTATCAAAAGGTGAATATCCACATATATATATATTTGTGTGTTTCTGATTTTCTAGTCATTACGGTCTTAATTAGAGAAATTGATAAAGTATAACGATTAGTTTACTAGGTTAGTAAAAATTTAATTTATATTAAAAACGATATTTGAATATGGAAAATTTAGTCTTATGTCTGGTTGTGTCCGCATGAAAGATGAGTCCTCATTTACAAATTAATATTATGTTGGTTTAATCATCTTTTGTTTTGAGAGGTGTGTTGCAAAAGTGTGATATTTTGGGAAGACTCACAAGTAGGCCAGTAGAATTAGGTGAGTACAAAATTGTATTTGAGCGTCGAAGTGCAATTAAGGCTAAAAATGTGGTAGACTTTATTAGTGAATTCATGAGGGGAAGTTTAAATATTTACGATGATGAACAATTAAATTTAACTATGGATAGCTAAATTTGATGGAGCGTTAAAAGTTGGTACAAGTGGAACCGAACTTATTTTGGAAACACCTTTTGGAGAAAATATTAACGAATCTATCATATTTGGTTTTGAGGTAACTAAAAATAGTGTTGAGTATGAGGCTAGGTACGGTTATCAACTTCAAACCTAAATAAAAAAAATTATATATTATTGTAGTAACCAGAGCAATTAAAATTGAGAAAAAAAACTATAAATGAGAGTTTAATAATTAAGTTTAACATAAAATATACAATGACAAAGTAAAGTGAGAGTTTATGTAAAGAAAAAATAACATGTATATGAACAAAACATCATTTCATAAGGAAGAAGAAAGATGTCTTGAGGAGACAACAGATAAACACCATGGTATACAAAGCACGATAGCAACACGAACTGACTTGCAGGAGAGACGGTTCGCGGAGCGCCTCTGTCGATCGACAAGAGAGACACCACCATTATATTAGCGTTCTAGAGAGAAAGAGAAATAAATATGAAAAACTCTCTCTAAAACAAACTAAATATTTAAAATTAATTGATTTGATAGAGATAGAAGTCTACGTAAAAAAAATCTCAAGATCACTTAAATCTTTTACAGGGAAGACTCTCTAAAATATTTGTTAAAAATAGAAGATATTTCTAAATAATGTATAAAATTTTATTTGAAATTTGAATATTTTATTTAAAATATATATATGTATACATGTTTATGGATAAATTATTGAAATAATTTTTTATTTTATTTTTTTATTGACCAATTAGTCACGAAATTTGTCACATGTATCGTAAAATCGTTTGTGTTCATTTTTGTATGTCTGTTTTGAATATGTAGCACTCGCGCATACATTTAACTAGACTAAAGCGAATAATCTGAGAAATATCAATTTTAATTTTAAATATCAAAAATCAAAACCTCATAAAAAGTCTATTTTGATGAAACAAATTATAATTTTTTTAATCAATCCGGATTTTTACCTAATATTTGTCTTAAAATTATATATTTTTATTTTTTAGATATTTAATATTTGTTTAAAGTTACCTACAGTATTTACTCACACCACCAATGATGGCCAACCACTCATAATGAAAAACATAAAAAACAAATCATATCTGGAACATAGAGTTAAAAAATATGAATACAAACAAATATATAATTAGAGAAATATGAACAAAAATAGATAATTTTCTCTCTTATAAGATGCAGAGAAATCAATATCATGTCTATGAGTATGATTTCAACAAACTTTCTCCCTTACAAAATCACCGATCTCAGATCTACAACACAAACAACAACATTATAGAAACCGCTTTCCAACCTCAAACATCTCATATTTTTTTGTTTGAAAGTGTTATTTCATGTATGAAAAACCCAAACAATACAGAGCACACACCAAACAAACTAAAATACGAAGGTTTATACTTTCATATCAATTAGACATTTCGTTGAACACCTTCTCCGCATTTTCTCCAAACATGACGACAACAAAGGAGATGATATTTAGGATCGATATTACTTTTTTTCATTTACCTTCCGTCTCACTCTTTTTGTTTCATCTTCCTATTCTATCAGTCAAGTTTCATTACGCTTGTAGCCAGTGGCGGAATCAGGAATCCAGGTCAGGAGGGGCTGAAGTATTACATAATAGATATGTTTTAATTTTTTTTTTCATTCACTTCGTACTTTGAATTTATTTTTTAATAATTTGTCTGGAAATATTAAAAAAAATTAATCCCGACATTTTTATTGGTTAAGAAAATCATGAATATTTATTAAAATTAAATATATATAAAAAAAAATTATACATTTGATTTATGGGGCATATGTCTAAATAATCTTATGTTTATATACGAGTTAGTACCAGTGATAGCATTTATGTATAAAATCAAAAGGCTTCATACTAGTTGAGATATGATATGTTCTTACTTATTTGTCATTGATCCTTCTCATACCTATTGATCCTTCTCATACCTATCCGACGTGGAAATTTGGTCGCACATAACAAATTCTACAACTTTTACCTCCCCTCAGTTGACTCACCTAATGCTCCCTTTAATTAGGTTGTTTCATGATTCATGTCTAAGTCATAAAGTTTTACAATGGATATATTTGTTCACTCTTATTAGATCTTAGAAGTTCATTAGCGTCACTTCCATTAATCAAGTGACACTATCTTTATACACTCTAATAAAGTCACTCTGTTTGATGAGCATGACTGATGGTTCATCATCTTCGACATCCAAGAATTTCATCCATATCACGTTTTCGTCTGGGTATGGAGCTCTAATACCAACTATTAGACCCAAATAATAGTATATCAACCACAAGCGAGATTAACTTCAAAACAGCCAACCAAATAATAAAACAACCGATTTATTAATAAAATAAATCAACGGTAAAATAAATCAACAACCAGAATATTTATATAAAAAGACCACTTCGTTCTGAAGAGTAAAAGACCACGAGACTTATGAAGATTCCACCAAAAACACTTCTACTAGTATGATAAGTTGAACGTAAAAGTATATCCAATTCAACATAATAAATATCTACAACCCACCAACAATTTTAAACATAATAAACTAACAAAAAAAGAAACAAAAATGAATAATATTACAAAAACTATTCCACTATTCCAAAAATGATTTCTCCCGAACCGTAGCATCAAATAACAATCCAACCGGACATATTGAAGCTTTATATGTCCCAAACATGCTCTCCAAATTTCAGCCAAAACCGACACCGTTTGACCATTGATCAAACATTTTAAACATAACTTCTTTAAAAATTCCGAAAATAAAAATTTCTCCAATACTAATCTTCCTTGAGGCTTGGGGGGGCTCGGGGCTCGGTGCTTGTAGCTTAGGAACAAAAAGAGTGAAGATGAAACTTAACCAATCGAACAGAAAGCGCGAAGATTAGGGTTTTGAAATGTCACTAGTGAATCTCGTTATTTAATAGAAGGGAATGGGCCAGATTTTAACTATGTGGAAACAGGTCCATGAGTCCAATCGACTTCATACACTTATTACGATAAATTATTAAAACTAAAAATAAATGGTAATATCTAATAAATAAATGGTAAAAATTAAATTTAAATAATAAAAATGATAAAAACAAAACTAAATGTAAAAATTAAATAAAAAAAACTTCACAAATTCTTTATGTGTGTGAGTTGTATCACATTAATACCCATCATTCATTTTTATAATAAACAACTCGTCAATGTTATAAAAATACAACAAATCCATATTTTTAAATGTTATAAAAGGTTAATATTTTTAATTTAAATAGTTATCCATCTTTTGTTATAAAAAAAATTATTATTTAAATAGTTTTATTATTTGATTTGATCCATCTAATAACTAAACCCATTTTAATTAAAAAAATTAAATCAAATTCGTAAAGTTAAATCACCGGTTATCAAACTCAACTATTGTTAGTATTGTATCTATATATAAATCATCAAAATATTTACTTATTTTACACATTTATTATTTATTTTTCACCTCTTATGAGATCACATCAACACGTTTTATTCCAAGGCAAGGATTCAACATTATTGTCGCTACTTTCTTCGAAGCCCACTTCTAATAATCGCTCATTTTTTGCCATAATATAATAAAGCTTTGGGCTACTCTACACAAAAACTTAAGTTTGACCGATAACGTCTAGTTGCATAATATATTACAAAAATATTAATATAGATACACCATTATTATAACACTCTCTCTTTCTATATTGTGAGGAAGGAACCAATCAACATGCACCAATGTAATAGACATGCACTATCATACAAGAGAAACATCTAACTAATTTAATCAATATGCACCAATCAAACTCTTGTAAAATTAAGACTATATTTAATGAAATATTTCGACTTACTCCCTATCCACATCTGGAAATTATACAAAATCGAATGCTATTATCTGTATTTCAAAAATGCAGCAGTGACTATGGTCATTAAACTATGGAATTAATAGAGATAATAGTAGTAGTTGGAAGCATAATTTTGTGTATGTGTGGAAACACATGGATAACTGTTTCTTGTTTAAGAAATACTACATACCAAATTAATATGATGGTATATATGATGAATTATTTATTTCTTCCGTCATCATTAAAAATGGAGGTTTAGGCCAATGTATAAACTTCTTATGCAGTTCAGGAGATTGCAGAACCTTACAATCGAAGACGAGCCATCCGATATTTGGAGAAATGCAGAGTTGTAATATTCGTCGGTATCGGGGCTACTGTTGGCAATACACTCTTTTCAACTCATACAACCACAATTCTTCAAGCTTCAGAAATACACTATTTGCAACTCATACAACTACAATTCTTAAGCTTCAGAGAGTAATGATCCGCTCTTCTTACAGTCTCGCTAAACATTTCTAATCCACTGATTGTAATGTTGAATTTTTATAATTTTATCTTTTATATTCTTTTATAATAACATAATTTATAACTACTCAATAAATTTCAAACCTACACATGCATGTGTGCCCAAACAAGTTCAGCAATTTGACCGCTTATGAATTGTATTTTGATAACACATTTATTGTTTAATCAACGTCAAAACCGTTCCCAAAGGAACAAATGTTAATGGTTTCCATGACTGCCATTCTGAGGACATGACCGTCAAAGGTGTTACAAGTACGGATGCAATGTCACTTAGATTTTGTGATTAAAAATTTATTTATAGACGATATGATTGTTAAGAGTAACTCATAATATTAACATGTAGAAATTTTAAATGATATTTTTCCGAATTTATGAAATTTTAATCTAAGGTTGAATTCTTTATAGTGTTCTTTTAGGGTTAAGAGTTGAAATATTTTAGGATATATTTCATTAAGAATGAGACTGAGGTTGTTCTGCTGCAGTTTAAGGCATTGTTGAGTATGCAACTTAAGACATTTTTGAGATTTGGTCTTGTTGATGGTGTTCGGTTGTCCTGCTTATGTTCATGATAGAGATGTTAAACTTTAGCTAAGGGTAAAAAAATGCATATTCCTATGATATACCATTGGAGTGAATGGATATATGTTATGTTGTACCTCTCCAAATTCTCTAGGTTTTCTCATCAGCTGGGACACAATTTTTAAAGATTTTTCTTTGCTAGAAAGTTAGAAGAAAGTAAGAGAAATGGTTGAATTAGGATTGGTTGTGAGTAAATATGTGAAGCTGGAAGTAGAATCAGTTCCTAGAAGGTCCCATGATTAGAGTGGTTCTGAGGTGGATCCAGAATCACGAGGTGAAGCGTCATCATCAGATGATAGTGATGATGATGCGTGTGAACCAGAACAACAAAAATTTATAACATAAAACTAGGCATAGAAAGAAGAGATATTACACTACCAAAAAGATATACAAATCTAGTTGCATATGCTCTGTCACTTGTAAAAGAAGTTGAGATGCAGGAACCTAGTAGCTATAGGGAAGCCATAGCGAGTTCAGAGGTAGATTGGTGGATAGCGAGTTCAGAGGTAGATTGGTGGATTGGTGGATTAGTGCTATGAGAAAAGATATTTAATCTCTTCATAATAATCAAACAATGAATTTGTGATAGAAGGTAGTAGGTGGCAAATGGGCATTAAAAAAACAAGGAATGCAATCCAGGGGTTAGGGCATCTCGATTCAAGGCAAGATGGATTGCTAAAGGTTTTACTCAAACGGAATTAAATGAATTTAATGAAGTGTTTTCATAATAAGTGAAATATAGTTTGATTTGAGTTTTATTAGCTATAGTAGTTTTGCAAAATTTAGAATTTGAGTAGTTTGATGCAAAGACTGCAATGTCTACATGGTGAATTTGAAGAGCGAATCTACACGAGACAAAGATACGGATTTATTGAACCTAATATGGATGACAAGGTTTGTCTGCTGAAAAAGTAATTGCATGGTTCGAAACAGTCACCTAGACATTGGTACAAATGTTTTGATACATTCATGTTGTCAAAAGGGTTCACGAAGAGTCCATGCGACAATTGTGTGTATCATCAAAAGATATCAGATGATTCTTATATTTACTTGTTATGTATATCGATGATATGCTTATTGATGCTTGTAATATGTCACACATTATGCAGATAAATAAGTAACTTAGTGCCGAATTTGAGATGGAGAATCCGGGTAGAGCAAAGAAGATTGTTGGTATGAAGATCATGAGGAACATAAGCTTAGGATCATTACACTTGTCTCAATGAAGCTACATTGTTAATTTACTACAATGATTCAACATGTTTGATGCTAAGACATTTAATATCTCGTTTGCTACTCATTTCAAGTTGTTTGCAGCAGGATCGACCAAAGACGATGCTGAGTTGGAACAAATGTCGAGGTTCCATACTCAAGTGTAGTTGGTAGTATCATGTATGTTATGGTATGTACACGTCATGATATTTTACATGCAGTTAGTGTAGTTAGCAGGTACATGCGATGTCATAAGAAAAAACATTAGCAAACAGTCCAATTGATACTTTGGTATCTTAAAAATATTGCGAGTATTGGCTTAACTTTCAAAGTGACTGATATTGGTGGATCATTGGATGATATTGCAAGATCAGGATGATATTGCAAGATCATTGGTTGCTTTTTTTTAATTCTGACGGATAAAAGGAGATCTCTGACAGGATATGTGTTTACTTTAGTTGGGAGTCCGATCAGTTGGAAAGCATAGTTGCAAACTACTATAGCTTTGTCTACAACAGACGCGGAGTACATGGCTGTAAGAAAAACAGTTAAAAAGGCATAAAGGGAAGTTTCTGTGTTGATAGTGAAGAAATGTTATTACCCTAAATGGGGATATTTGTTGATAATGCATAAAGGGTATTCCACATTCAACATTCAATATTCAACATATTTATTTTGCAATATACATATTTTCTATATAAATGTTAACTAATTTGTATGTTGAGGATAAGTCGAATAAGTTAATAATGTATATTGTTACAATGTGCCTCATGGTATAGTCTTGTGTCAATGGTAATTGTATAATGCCTGATAGGGTATCGTGTCTGCTGGTATTGTTTTGCGTCATTAACAGTGTATCTTGTATAGACTGATGTAACTATTAGGCCCATTATCTAGTTTGTCTAATTTATTCCATATAAATAGACTACTATGACTACAGAAAAAGGATATCTGACAATCTGTAACATTTTCTATCACAGTGAAACAATTTTCTCTAATCGCGTCCGTGGACGTAGACATTTATCGAACCACGTTAAATCATGTGTTCATTTATTTTGTATTTTTTTATTTGAAACATTTGTGATACATTCCATAGTGATTTCTAACAACATAAAACCTAAGCCCCCTATTCTTAACCAACGAACAATTTGAACCCCTATTGAAACAACATAACTTTTGCCAGAATTTTAAATTCATTAAGAATAACCAAAATTTTGAGAAAAACCCGTTAAAAACGTCAAGAAAAAAAGATCAAACCCATTTGGTTTGACCTAAATTTTGATTATGCTAATGATTTTGTATCATAAATAAGATATATACTCATCAAATTTAACAAGAATTTAATCAAGGATTCGAAAAATATCGAAAAATTCAAAATCTTACATATTAGAAAACTGTTTGAACCAATATGAACTAATTATTTGAAATTACAGGGTTGGATTATAAATGGTTGAATCCGGTCGTTTTGATTTAAATGTACAGGATCCAATTCTCATAATTGTCGGTATAAAATTTAAAAACTAAAAATAAATGCTAATTTTTAATAAGTAAATGATGAAAATTGAAGTTAAATAATAAAATAAAATAAAAATAAAAGTATAATATTAAAAAATAAATAAATGATAGAAAAAATAGGAGGAATTGTATTTTAGGTTCGATATTTGAAGTGACCGAAGTGGTAAAAAAAACACGATATTGGTTGAGTAACATATGATCTGGTTAAATACATGCTTGAATGATCAGGCTGCAAATGTCACTAATCACATTATAAATTTTGGTGATTAATCACAATTTTTTTACTGTAATTTGCGGTATTATAATTTTTTTAATTTATGTTAAAATTATTATAATATTAAGAATTTATTAATAAATTTAATAAATTAATAATATAGATTTATATAATCTAATTTTTTTTTTATTTTTTTTTTCTATCCGATTGTTCAGTTAATTTTTTATTATAATTATTTATTGGTTTTGTATTTTTGTTTTTTTAAATAATTATATTTCCATTTTTTTCTTATTTTGAACTCTATCCCAAATTAAGCATATATAATAATTTTGACTTTCTTTTAATTTTTTTTTAGTTTTGGTTTTTAGGCCAAACCTTTTTAATATATAATAAAATCTACATATACAACTTTTTTTATGGATTTAATAAGAACGAAATTGGTGTTGTCTTGCTTGTTAGTTTTGTGATACTTTGCAAATTGTAATGAAATATTTCATAGAAATGTAACTGGTAGTCGCAGTGATACTAAAATTTTTCGTTAAGCTAATTAAATATCCTAATAGACCTCGGATCATATTTATATATTAATTTGATGACCAATTATTCTGAAATGTGCATTGACATTGGCGAGAAAATTAGATGCTACAACGATACTGTAATTGAGATAATATCAAAGTTCTGGCAAATCCCTGATGCACTTAAAAATGTTGCAAACTTCACCTTCAACAAACCAACAAAGTGAGTACTAAATGCTATCAGGTACATAAATCACAATGTTTGAAGCAACCGCAAAGAAACCACAAGTGCATTAGTGACAAGTAAAGAGCATTTTGTGATAGCTTCTGAGCCAAATTGTAGACGTTTGAGCCAAATTGATACTTATAAATTAAGGCACGAGTAAAGCTACCACATGTGTGGATTTTGTAATTCCAAAACATCAAAACATAACATGCTCAATACAAAAAACACATGAGAGTTTTCTTAATCGGAAACATTAGAACTTAACATCAGTCGTCCATGTCCCTTGGACACTTGGGTGTTTGACGACATGTCTTGTCTTCAATTTTACCACCTGTCTGCCCAACGTGTTTCTAAGTCGAGTAGCACATTGCAGTACATCCTCGGGAGTCATATTCCTCACGCATACCACTCGGTCGTTTTTGTTTTCTACAAAGTGTAGCAAGTAAATGTTTTATCTATTTGGTGCAATGCTTAAATAAAGACACATGCTTACTTGAAAGAAAGACTAATGCAAATGTAAATGATACATACTATAGAAGCCCTTCAAATGTGGATGCTGTCCACGAATGAGTTCAGAAACCACTTCTAGCTGAGGGTTTTTCTCTTTAAAAGCTGGCAATTCAGATTCCATAAAGGCCCTGTGGTATCATCAACCCGTTATCATTATCAATACAATAAAAGAAAACCCCTAATATACAGTCTTGAAACATTTCTAGGACTAACAGAAGACTTGAGACATAGGACTACATAAATTTTCTTCAGTATAGGAGAGCTTGAATCGTGTTTTAAACATCTAGTCTACACATCTTTGTTTAACTAAAAGATTGTATTATAAAGATCAATTCAAACAGAAAATAAAAGAGGAGAAAATAACTTCATCCTCGTGTCAGCTTGTTCTAACGGGTTGTTTTGTTCCAGCACGTTTTCTTTCTTACGCGTAGGCTTAATAGCAGAAATGTTATTTAGTTGATCTAGGCTTTCAGGCATTAAAAAGCTAGCCTTTTAAGCTTATAAAAATAGAAAAGCCTAAATATCCAAAAGTTAGCTTAACTTTTTCAATGTTGATATACTTTTTCCGCCTGATTATTCACTATCCACATTGATTTAATAAAACTAAAGAAATGTTTTCAATTTATATAGTTCTCAGTTTCACTTGGTCCGGTCGTTTTTAATCCTTAAAGTTAACTTTCTTACAATCCTGCACCAAACAACACATAACTTTTTCCTGAAATACTAACCTCTTAAAGCTAGCTTCTTTTGGCTAACAGCTAATGCTTGATGGTTTTCAGAACTTATCTGAATACGACATTAAACAGACCACTCCATATAAATGAGTCTACTGTACTTAATTGGTTTTGAAGTATTTAGCCACTAGGTATTATTCCTCTGGGTGTAGTTATATTCGTATAGCAAGTCTTTAGAGCTTATGACAGGTATAAGAGTCTTCATCTACATAGGTTCTTCTAAGATTTGTAACTTTTTCGTGGCAATCTAAGTAAGTCTTATGCAATGTTATTTACACGAAAGAAGGGGTTTTCTTCACATATCTAATCCCGGAGTGTATTTTTAACTACATTGTTTCGATTTCGGTCTAATGCTGACTGGTTCGACAAATAAGTATGCAGACTACATCACTGGTTTGACACTATGTCAGCATAAAATCTACAATCATTTTACATAGACTAATTCTATATAGATGATTTTTGGTCATTTTGCCTGCAAATAAATCGGAAAAAGAAAACAAAATGATATTTTTATAGAACATTAATACCTTATGCCTCTACTGCTACCTCCCCAGTCGCAGTAGCTAACTACTAGCTTCTTAAGCTGCCAGACACCTCTACACGCCATCTACAATTCAAACAAGACATGTCAATTAGCATATTAAACAAGACCCGGGTGTAAAATTAGGGTTTCGTTTTCCTAGTAACTTCACAGTACGAAATAACTAGATAAACCTAGTTTTTGAAATTGAAAAGGATCGGGATTTTACAGTGTTAGAACAAAACCCTTGTGAAAAGATTAAATCTTGATGTAGAAACGATAGAAGATATGGAGACCTTTTATCAGTAATGAAGCAAGTATAGAGAAGAAGAGTGGGAAGGAGAACCTGTAATGTAACCCTTGTGATGTGAAGTCTCTCTTTTTCTCGTGCGCTAGGGTGCTTCTTTAGGACACATTATGCTGGTTTCGGCTCAAGCGTTTAACTTTAAAACACATAACCATGACGTTACTCTACCAATATATAAATAATATTCTCTCGTCTTAACAACAAAAGTCTGGGTGGTGTAGTCGGTTATCACGCTAGTCTCACACACTAGAGGTCCCCGGTTCGAACCCGGGCTCAGCTTTTGATAAAATCAACCATTCCAAGGTAAACAAGTTTGATTATATTAGAAATCAAAACACATCATCCATTACGAGTGCTTTTTATGTATACAATTCATAGAAAAATATAATTGAAAGTGATTCGACAATAATATCTTTATATGTGGATTCTGCCCATATAAATGTTTTACTATTATAACATATTTTTTCATCACATTTTTTTTATGTTTATAACATATTTTTTCATCACATTTTTGTTTGTTTATAACATATTTTTGTTTGTTTGGATGGAGAAATTTAGTACAAGGTTATGACTGTAATTTTTATTTATTGTTTAGTTTATTTTAGTTTAGTTTAATCAAAAGTCATTTGTATTACTAAATTGAGAGAAATACAAAGCGTTTTGGAGTTAATTAGCTAAGTGACAAAGTCGGGAGACTAAAAAGCAATTCGCCAAGTTTAACTTTCAGTCTAAAGAAAGCTTCACGAAGCTGAAGGCCTCTATAACCAAAACTCGGCTCTACACCATATAGAGAGAGAGAGAGCAGTTTTTGAGCCAGAAGCTAAATACTCAGCCATAGATGAGACTAGAACTTAGAGCCACCAAGATTTCTCAAGAACTGCATCCCTAGTGTCATATTTTCCAAAACCCTAGAGAAAACCAAGAGCCACCAAAGCTTCAAATCCGATGTCTAGCGAACATAAAAACAAAGACTCAGTCTCAGAGCACCCAAATCCATTGAAGCCCTCAATCGCATGCTGAAATCCTTTCGAGAAACAGAAGAATCGAAACTCAGTCATACCTTCTCTAGACCAATTGAGACTTATATCTCCCAGGTCACCCCTTTAAGCCATTTCTCTAGCTTCAATCTGCACAGAAAACACCGTACACCAACAGTATCAAAAATATTAAGGTGAACAAATGTAACCAAGGTCGATGCTTTCCAGAAATGCAATCGAGAGGAGAAGATTAGGGGTATTGAAAGGAGAGAAGCTTAACTTCTCTTTACATTTTAATGTCCATTTCATGAGCCAATCCACTGCACGGTTTTGGTCTCTTGAAACAAAGGATAACAATATTAAGGGAAAAAACAAGTTTCTACAGATGGTGATAAGATTTTTAAGGTACCATGGGCTTTTATTTATGTTCATGTTATTTAATAAAGTTAAACAATCAGTTTATATATCCATGTTTACCCAATTTTTCATTTTGTAGGTCAAAAGCCCTTCCAATAGAGCTCTTGTTTCTGCCACCAGAGGATTGAGCTTTCCAAACATATTCGAATATGCATGAACAATGATGCCCTCATGATTCCTGATGACCATGGCGCCACTGGAATCTCTATTCGCAAGACAGGAGACATCAAAGTTCATTTTCATCCTCTCATTTACAGGAGGCAACCAGTTCAGATAAGTGACTTTTCTACTGTTGTTTTCATGGGATAGACATCCTAAAGACTGACCAACATCATTGGTATTCAACCAGTGTTTGCTTGTAAGCACTTTATAGATATCTAGACCCAGTATAATGTTATTGATCATAGTAATGGAAGTATAAAGACTGAAACCAGTGCCTTTATACTTCACAATATTACGATTCTTCCATATCACCCAACAGATTAAATCTGGAATGCAGTGAGTGATATGGATCTTTTGGTTGGAGAACCAAAACCAATTATACACAACATGTTTAATAATCATGTGTCTTTCAACTTTGACATTAAACAAATTGCTATAATGATACCAAAGACTCCAGGAATAATGGCAACTAACAAACAAATAATTTATATCCTCACTGTTATTGTAAAATAAACACTTTTACGCTAAGTGAAAGTGTCTATTTTGTATAACAGAGTCAACTGTGATGTAATTATGCATGATTCTCCAAAGTAAAAAAGCAAACTTCCTTGGAGTTATAGTTGACCAGATTTTCTTGTTGAAAGTAGAAGTGTTTTTGGAACTTCTCACAGAATTCCAAGTGCACTTAAAGTTGAAGAGATGATCAAAAGACAACATCCATATCATCATCTTTATCATAATTAATTGTACACTTCATAATATGCTTCTTTATGTTTTCAGGAATAAAACCCATCAGAGGATCTAAGTCCTAAGTATTGCCCTTCCAGCAAGTGTTGACCCTGGCCTCTAAAAACCATTGATTTGTGGGCAAAAGGTGGTCAAGAATGGGGGCGTATCATGCCAATTTTATGTCCAGAAGTCCATTTCGACCCTGCCAAGAAGCCATTTAGCACTTTTTTCAGCTTCCCCCTTGATACAAGTCAAACGTTTCCAGGTAAGAGAACTACTCATCTTATAGTTAAATTTTAAAGGGTACACATTTCTGTTATAAATATCATGCATGAGTAAAGCCCAAATAGAGTTTTTCTTTCTATAAGTGAACCAGAGATTTTGAGAATAGGTGATTTGTATATCAGCTAATTTCCTGATATTCAACGCACCCTCTGCAAAGGGAAAACAAATTTTATCCCAAGATGCTCAGTGAATACTCTTTTCATTTATGTTAGTCCTCCAAAGAAATTTATTAAAACTGTTTTCCAATTTTTTTATCACTGAATTAAGAAACACTGATCTTTGCATCCAATAATAAGTAATATGCATTAGAATAGTATAAATTAGAGATAATCTTCCCCCATAAGATAGCTGCTTTAAGTTCCAGTCCATCATTTTGCCATTGATTTTATCCATTAAAGGATTAAAATTTTGAGTTTTGTTGTTGTTGTTGTTGTGCAGGGTAACCCCAAGGTAACAAGTAGGAATATTCTCAGTAATGAAACAAGTGGAGCTCTCCAAATTGTTAATTCTGCATTAATGCATCTTTTTTGAGGTAATAACCTTTGTTTTTTCTTTATTTATAGACTGCCCAGAGACACTTTGGTATTTATCTAAAACTATACTAAGGAGATCAATAGATTTAGGTAAACTATTAATGTAAATAATAATGTCATCAGCAAATGCAGTACAAGGAATAAGAATTCTACTCCTAGTAGCATATTGCATGGAATAATTTGATGTAAACAGATTATGCAGACACCTAAGAAGGACTTCCTCACCAAAAATGAAGAGGCTTGGGGACAAGGGATCTCCTTTCCTCAAGCCTCTTCTAGACTTAAAGTACCCAAAAGTATTACCATTTATAAGAATAGAGAGGTTCATATTCCCAATCATACTGTGAATTAGACCAGTGAACTTATTAGAAAAACCATAAATAGTAAGAACTTTTAAAATGAAAGAAATGGACATTCTGTCAAAAACTTTTGACATCTCCAATTGCACCATTATATTTCCCTTATTAGGCTTCCTATTCAGGTCAAAAGCCATTTCTTTGGCAGTGAGAATGTTCTCACGAATTGACCTATTCCTGATAAAAGCACCTTGAGTGTTTGAAACAATGTGAGTCTATTGTTTAATAATCTTGAAAAAATTATGTTAAGCATAGTACAGAGGCTAATTGTCCTATAGTTGCCCCAGTTAACATGATTAGAACTCTTAGGGATTAAACTTATACTAGTAGAAAACATACCCATATGCATATTATAACCATCAATAAAGGAATTTATAGTATTTCAAAGGTCTTTTTTAATAATATTCCAACAAGTTTTATAAGATGTGATATTATAACCATCCAAACCCATTGCACTATCTTTTTCATAGTGCTGATAACATTCAAAATTTCTTCCTCCTTGACAGGCTTCATGAGACTCTCATTATCCTCATCAGAAACAAGATTAGGAATAACATCAAAGATGGGATCATATAGCAGTGCAACTTCCTCTACATGACTGCCATAAGGACTAGAAGACAGATAAGTAGAAAAATAGTTTAAAGCAAACATTCATATCTCATTTTCATTATAGACTCAATCCTCTCAAATTTTGATTCCTTTTATAGAATTTCTCCTTCTTTTCTTATTCACATATGCATAATAAATTTTAGTATTACTATCAGCCTCACTTAATAAAAAATTATAACATTTCTGCTTCCAAAAGAACTCTTCAATTCTAAGATTTATAAGATGCAAAGCAACAACCTTTTTAAGATGAGCATTAGTTTCACTGTTTTTACCATTTTGATGAATAATTTACAAACTTTTAACCTTATCTTCAGCTTCCTTAATGTTATTGAAAATATTACCAAAATGGTTTTTATTCCATTTTCTTAAACAACTCTTTAACCTTTTCATCTTGAACCAAAAAAATATCATTCGTAGTAGCCCTAATACTTAAGTTCTAATTCTGATAAACTATATTTAGGAAGGAGTCATCAGACATCCACATGTTTAAAAACTTGAAAATCTTCTTATTATTCATAGGATTATAGTTTTTAATTGAAGCATTAATAAGAAGGGGGCATGGTCAGAACAGGTTATGACCATGTTGATAACCTGAGTAGAAGGAAAAGTGTCAGCCCAGTTTGAGTTGAACATCACCCGGTCTAAACGTTTCCACTTCAAATTTTTATTCCAGGTGAACTTGGAGCCCACAACACCAGCATCGTCCAGGTGACAATCAGTAATAGCATCAACAAACTCATCAATGTTGTTTTGAGACAGAGTAGTGCAACCTATTTGCTCCTCAGCAGAGGCCACAACGTTGAAGTCTCCCATGGTAAGCCAAATTCGATTTTCAGTAGATTTTCTTTTGAGATCAGCCCACAAATTCCTCCTCAAAAACCTATTACACTTAGCATATATAATATTCATAGAAATGTTATTAGGGCTACCAGGATAGCAAACATCTAGATGCAGGAACTGATCATTATTAGAAAGGATGCTATATTTATATCATCAGACAAAAAAACCCAAATCTTATTAGTAGAGTTAGCACATAAATTAGGATAACTAAGCCTAGTAGCCACATCCTCTTGGACCTCAACTTTGACCATAGGTTCCTGAACAACTAAATCTTCACCTTTTCCTTAAGAATAATGTATTTCAACCTCCCCACAGTAGGATGATTATTAATGTCACAAACATTCCAGTTTAAAACCTTAATCATTATCAGAAACAGATTTGTATTTCTTTTTTATCCCTGAAAAATGTAGAGATTTCAAAACCCTTTTACCTGGTCTCTTGCCTTTATTAACAGACTTAAGCTTTTTTCCGAATGTTGTGAAAACCTTGATTAGTGGGAGAGTCCAAGCTTATCATCTTAACAGGAGAGGTACATTCACTTCCTATATTTCCTCTTGTTGGAGAGTAGTTTCTTGAGCATAGGTTACTGCATTATTGAGAGAGCTTTGATTCCATAAGTTTGTTAAGATCTTTTCTTATGCATGATTCTTTGAATCATTATTCATTTGTTGAGGATCAGACACCTTCTTGAAGGCTTGAAGATCTTGAACAAGATTTCCTTTGAAGCTCGAAGCCTCCTTACCTTTCCCAGCATTCGAGATGGAAGCTGAAAGATTTCGTTCCACAACGATCGACTTAAGTTTAGGAACATAAATTAAATTTGTATCTTTTTTACTTTCATTTTTAGAATTTTCATTCTTGTAAACATTATCTTTGGATATTAATAAATAATAAGTTTCATTTCTAGCAGAGTCTTGATTCTTATCCTTGCTTTTTTATTTCTGGGCTTTCACACATTCACTTTGATTATGCCCCAAATAATAACAAACAGGGTAGTATTTAGGTAGATTTTTGTAGGAAACATTTAACCAACACCCGTCATTTTGGCCAAATCCAACACAAATTTTTGAATGTATCTTTAACACCACATCCATTTCCACCAAGACATAAACGACATTATTGTAAGCCCTATTATTCTCCGCGAATTGAACTTTGTAAGGGTAACCAAGAACAGAAGCAACCTCAGTTATAACTTGAGCATCGTAAAGAAATTTAGGGATTCGTTCCAGTCTGACCCAAACCAAGGCAAGAGAACTCTCATATTTGTCATTGAAATCTGGTGCCCATCTCAACACACGCATCATGATACTTCCCAGATACCAAACTCTTCTCGCCCAAACCTTAGCAACATCTTCCCTTCGATCAAACTCGAAGATAATATGTCGAGAATCCCATTTAAAGTAGTTACAACAGCCCCTTAACTTTACAGAAACCAGAAAATTATCAACTGCAGATTCCTTGGGGATTCCAGACGAGAACTTCCCAACCAACGTAACCTTTGAAGATTTTGACAATCTTTCCTTAACTATACTCGAGTACTGGATTGATATATGATTTTCATTATAACAAATAGATTCATTATTCATTTTGTTCTTTGGTTCCTCCATTGAAGCTTTAATTGTCTCAGCAAAAGACTTACTGATTTTACCAATTTCCCTTAGATCTTTATTTCTTGAGCAAAGAACTGGAAACTCTTCTTCGAAAATGGCATTGTTATATATCTCCATGATAGAGATATAGACTACAATGCAAATGAAAGAACCTGGCAGAAGAAGAAGCTTAGAAAAGAACCACCATTAATGGCAGAAACAGAGCTTCTTGGAGAAGAAACACCTCATACAAACCAATATCATTTTATTGTTTAGTTTGATATTTACGTTTTTTAAAGATTTTTTTTGAAAGTTTATGAAAAATTAAGTCTTAAAACTATAAATTTATATGTTTTTTATTACTATTTAGTAATTATTTTTTTAATTATTATATGGGTAAGGCTATATATACCAAAATGGGGACTAAGTTTACCAAAAAACTATGTTGACTTCTTTTTTGACTTTTTTGGGACGAAAATATCTATAATGTTCCATTTAATTACTAAATTGCCACTAAGTAAAAAAACACTAAGTATATCCTATGTATACCAAATTCAAAAAACAATCTATTTGATAATGTAGACCTAAAAAAACACAACTCTTTACTAGATCAAACACCATATTGGTATTGTTTTCTGAAATTTTTCCAAATTAACATCAAAATTAAAATAACCTTAAAGAACATTCAACCTCATTTTGAAGAAAAACACAAAATCAATCATGACTCTGTCGGAGTTAAGGATTAGCATGGACGGATGTCGCTGGAGGCTGGAGATGAGAAAATATCGTCGGGGAAGGTGGTTGAGTTGTCAGAGAAAGAGCCCTCGTCGTTGGAAAATGTAACTATTTTCATGGTTACACTACGTACCATCGGTTCTGGGATTTAGAACCAATGGTGCGTAGTGTTGTTGTGGCCGGTTCTAGACCGTAGACCCGGTCGTGCTCGGCATGTGCACCACCGGTGCGTAGGCCATAAAACCGATGATACTGGGGCCTCAGTACGAAGAAGTAGCCCTCGTCGCCGGAAAAGGTAACCATTTTTATGGTTATACTACGTACCATCAGTTTTGGGCTTCGGAACTAATGCTGCATAATCTTGTTGTGGCCGGTTCTACGGCCTTGAGCCACCGGTTCTAAGGCAATTGTTTTTCGATCCCTTTCTGTAAGCATGTTATGTCTAATTACGAGTCGTGTTTTGATGTTGTTAACTAGGGAACGGATGTTGCGCACGTATCTGAAGAAGCTTTTGCTGCTGACTACAGTTATGTGTTTTTCACCACCGAGTATTATGCACAAGAAACAGTGATGAAGTGGGTAAAGAAGACCGAAAAATGTAATGGGTTGGTCATCAATTTAAGGCACCGCGATAAAGTCGATAGTAGGAAACATCCTCAAATTTTTTTTCCAGTGCGAGAGGTCGGGAAAGTATACTCCAAGAGTGGCCGAAAAGGATCGTAAGAGAAAATCGACATGAACCAAAAACATTGGTTGTCCATTTGAGCTATATGGGTCGTTGGCGGAACCGGGTCTATGGAAGTTAGAGGTTATATGTGGGATTCACAAGCACGAGAGTTCAAAATGATTTGACGGTCATTCTTACGCATGTCATTTGAACGAAGAGGAGATGGAATTTGTTGAGCAGGCAACATATATGGGAACAAACCCTAGAGAAATATTGAACGGTGTTAAGAAGATAAATGAAGATAATGCTTCTTCTATGCACACTATTTACAATGCAAGGCAGAAAAATCGTGTTTTGAAGAAGGCGGGTAGGTCATAGCTGCAGTTCATGTTCGAGGAGCTTAAGACACATAATTATTATGAATTGCATAAATCCAGTGATGACAATGGACAAGTCATTACAAATATATTTTTTTCGCATCCAGTTAGTGTTGATGTTTTGCGGACATTTCCAATAGTGTTGATCATGGATAGCACGTATAAAATGATAAGATATGGTATGCCGTTGTTTGAAATAGTTGGTGTGACCTCAACTGGTTTGACGTTCTGTGTGTCTTTCGCTTTCATGTCTGGTGAGAAGTTAAAGAACTTCAATTGGGTGTTAAATTGTTTGAAGTCGTTGATTGTCGCTCGTAGGATTAAAGAACCGTCTGTTATTTTGACCAATAGAGATTTAGCATTGATTAACTCCATAGAAGTAATATTCCCAAAGACAACGTATATGCTATATGCCGCTGTCACATACACCAAAACGTCCAGGGACATACATGGAAGTTTTTCCATGAGAAAAGGGATCATGTGAAATTTGTTTATATTTGGAAGAAGATAGCGTATGCGGCATCAAAAATTGAATTTAATCACGCCATACGTGAAATGCAATTGGAGTACAAAGAATACCCTCTTGCAATCGAATACACTGAAAATTCTTGGTTTGGTAAATACACCGATAAATTTGTTCTTTAGAAAATGAACAACTTCATGCATTTGGGACATTGTATGACTAACCATGTGGAAAGCACTCATTCCAACTTGAAGTGTTACCTACGTACGAGAAAACTGAACTTTGAGTTATTTTGGGCGAGGGTGCATTCGCTTGTTGTTTGGTCGGTTTATGTCGCTTAGTTGTTTGTTTTCTTACTAGTTATAATGTTTTGTGCTTCATTATAAGTGTTTTATGGTTTTGGTAGTTTGTTTTTATATTAATAATCAATTAATTAACTGTGGATCAAACATTATGCAACTTATATTTCCATAACCTAGGAAAATATTATAAAATAAATGACAATAACTTGTCAATGAAAATAGTCATTACATAGAAGACAAAACGGCAATACATAACTTAAGATTAAGCATAACTTTAGTCAAAATCGTAGCCTCCATGGTCATTGAGGATACAAAATGTTTCCTCCTTCATGATGATTTGATCCTGAACATATTCCATCATTTCTTTAGATAAGTAGTCTGTCACTATTAAACCAAAGGATTCAAATGCCTCATTCGTAATGTCTGGTAGCTGGTTGAAAACCAAATACATTGGTCCACTAATTATACATTTGTACTTAGTCGCTACATCTTCACGACTACGAGAGGGAGGCATTCGTGTAAATGTAGACATACCGCCATACATATAATACATCATACAAAAAACCTCATCGAAAAATCCATCGGTATTATCATTCAGCCTAGTAAACTTCATCTGTTTTGCAGCGTTGAGTAAATGAGCATCGTCAAACATGCTCCACCCATAGAGAAACAAATGAGAAAGATTACAAGAATAAATTTGTGTGTTTGGTGCATCGAACTTAGACATCCTTATATAGAGTTGTAGAAGTTTAGATTGGCGGGAAGTTTTGAACGGGAATGAAATTTAGCGGGAAGTGCAAATCTGGAAAAAACTGATGAAAAAATAAAGCACCATAGGTTCTGCGGGGTAACTTACTAATAAATAAAATTTAGCGGGAAGTCCACTTATGGTTTAAACCCCTTGTATGGCCCGAACACAACCTATTCAAAATAAAGTAAAACATTGAAAACATAATAGAATACGACTTAGTATAGTTATGTAACTTATTAATATATAAAATAACTTACATTTGTTTCCTTCAGATCCGAAAGAAGAGTACGCATCGTCGATTTTGGGCAGATGTTTGTTCCAACGATCCTCTTAGGTAGCCACTTCACAACCGTCGACTGCCTCACTACATGATCCGCATTCTCGGGGGCTCCAAATGCGGGGAAATGATCGTAAATCCAGCAGTTTAACATGGCGACAAATCCATAAAGGTTATGCTTCGATGCTTTCGAAGCATCACCCAAACCATGTAACAAATAGGCCAATACACTAGTACCCCATGCGATATCCCACAACCCAGAATCCACATTCTCCAATCCATATAAGTAATCAACCTTGACTCTTTTCTGAATAGTATCTGCAAATATAGTGCAACTAAATAAGAACATTATGTACGCTCGTGATACTTGGCGGATTGTATCTGGACCAGTCTTCTCGATGTAGCAGCCCTTTTGTAAACGTCTCTCGCAACCACTTTATCTTGAAACCAATGCCTCTCGTGGACTGGATCTCAGCGCGAACCTCCTCAATGTTCAACCTCAATATAGTGGTGTAGTAGATGTATGCCTCATCACATGGAACCGTGACAACATCCAAAGTCCGACCAACAATAGGGAGACCTGTAATGCAGCTGACATTTTCGAGAGTAATGATAATATCCCGGAAGCTGAAATAAAACTTATTGGTCTCCTGATGCCAACGCTCAACGAATACCTCATCCAGTACAAAGTGCATGAAGTACTGAGGCAAGTGAGAAATCAGAGGTTCGAAAGGAGTCTGTGCCAAGTGCCGCTCCACCTCCGCCTGAGCACTAAGGTCCCACATACGTAGCACATTATAATGTGCATGGATGCCTAACGACGTGCGAGCCTGTAAATAAAAAACTAAGTAAAAAATCAATCAAAGTAAAACATAACGCTGGATACCATATAATAATTTGATACTGACCTGCCCGATGAAGACGTGAAATACCTCATGATCCTTATAGTCAGGAAATAGGGGTAGCTTGTTGCAATTTAAAAATGCAAACGTTTTCTGCTGCTCATTAGCGTGTATGACATCAATATGCTCCTCGTCTAGGATATCCTGCTCGGGATCTCTAGTCGAATCCACCCTATCACTAACTAGTAATGAACGTGAAGTACTAGTACCCACATGGGGTAGTGAAATAGTAGCGGGCAGTGGTGATGTGATGCATCCCATCGTGATGTGCCTCCATCGATATCATCAACTGTTTTTTCAACAACTTTATCCTTTCGCTTCCCATGGTTTATGCGGCGCAACGACTTATCAGACCTGGTCCTCTCCGCCAATTCCTTCCTCAATCGTTTAGTCTCCGTGTCCTCCATTGATGACCGTCCGTATTTATTTTCACAGACTCTTTCATCTTCAACGGACCTTACCGTCTTCAAATTATTACCCGAGTGAATCATCTTTGATCCCAGGTGAACCACCATTGACCGAGGAAGGTCACCGGGTCGCGGATCGACAAAATCGGATCTAAAATTATATAAAAAACAAACAAAGTTAATATTATCATATAACATACAATAAAATCCATATACCTAAAATAAAATGCACAAAATAAACCTAATATATCATATAAAAACATTTCATACTTTGATTTTTTTTTTAAAATTTTAGAAAACTTAAGGCTGCGCACCATAGGTGCGCAACCCCTGTACATGTGGTATGTACCACTTGATATATGCCCAACATACCATCGGTACGCATGGTTTGTACCGAGCGGTACAAACCTTACGCACCGATGGGGTGCCTGGCGCAGCCAACTGGCAAGGCTGCCCGCCATTTTCCAACCGAGAACCGGGCTGGAAAATGGCCTCATAATCCTACCAAAGTCCTTAATTTCTAACCTAATTCAACCTAATTCTATCCTAATTTCTACCAAAAATCAAAATCATAACCAAATTCACAAATTTCTATCATAAATAAAATAACCTAAAAATTAAAATTAGGAAACTTACTTTGTTGGTGGTAGTGGATCTTTCTTCTTCACCATGATAAAAGAAGCGAAAAGGAGGAAGATGAGGAGGTGTTGTGGTTCATCGGAATTGTTAGAGAGAGGTTGGAAGTTTAGAGAGAAGTGGGAGGAGTGAGGGAAGTGGGAGAGAGTTGGAGAAAAATGATATGGATGAATGTTGGTAAAAAAAGGCTTATATACCCCAAAAATGGTATTTTCGTCAAAATTTGGGTCAACTTATACCACTTGTGGGTAAACTCAAAACTAGGTAAACTTAAACCAATTTTGGGTATATATAGCTTGACTCTTATTATATATGTATGTAAATAAAAAAATTTAAGAAATATTGAAGATGGGGTCCAAGAAACGTTCCAAGAACGTCTCTTGGTCGAGCAGATTTCTTATCTGTCTTAACTTTTTTTTATACTTTTTTATACTTTTTTTTTATTTTTAAATCATCCACTTTTATGGAACCTGCATTAATCCAGCCTCTTTTTGAGGCCGATCACCTTTACATCAACCCTAACCGTCAAATATCATCAATATCTGAGTCTATAGAAGAGCATGAGGAAGACTCGTCAGCTTTGCTACAAGTAAGACAACCTAAAACTACAATGGTTCATGAAGATCGTCACTCAATCAAGCCCATCTTGATTTCAAAACACCATTCTCTCAAAGAGCCAACATCCAAATTTACAGAAAAAGACTTCCTTTCGTTCGCTGGATCTAAAACGCAAATCCCAATCGACCAGGAAATGTGCTCAAATCCAGTATTTGAATAATCTCCTATCACACACAAGAAAGAAGCCAATAAATCATTCTCAGACCTTTTGAAGCCCTAAATCAAAGATTTCAAACAAGACGATGTCTGCTATCATATAAAAGAAGACTATCAGGCCATCATCTTCAAGAATAAAGATAAGACTTTTCTAATTCGTGTTATATTCTACCAATCAATTAAGGGAAAACATATTCTAATAGATAAAATAGACGGCTTATATAACCTTACAAGATAAAGATAGTGCTGAAACAAATAACTGAAATAAAACTTCCAAGCACCCTTAAGTTTAGGCACTAACTTAACCTATCATTCCCTCTCCTAAACTAGACAGTAAGCTAGTTTAACTTAGGTTCATCACAGACTCCAAACTTCTTTCTAAGCTTCTGAAACCTGTCCAACTTCAGCGGCTTGGTGAATATGTCTAGTATTTATTGTTGTGTGCGATAAAACTTGAGTTGAACGGCTCCTTCATTTACTAAGTCTCATAGAAAATGAAAGTGAACATCAATGTGTTTACTCTTTCCATGCATCATGGGGTTCTTTGACAGCTTGATGGTTGAGCTATTATCGCAGAAGATGACTGGACTTGAGCTTCATTTATATCCAATTTGCTTCAAAGTTCTTTTCATCCAAATCATCTGACAAACCCATCATGCCGCAACAATAAATTCTGCCTATGTTGTGCTTAAAGTAACCATAGATTTCTTCTTATAAGACCAAGCTACTGCTGCATTACTTAGGATGAATGCATACCTGGATGTGCTCTTTCTATCTTCCACACACCTTGTATAATCACTGTCTGTAAAGCCTACAAGCTCTCTATTTCCTGATTTCTGGTAGGGAATTCCATAGCTGATAGTTCATTGTAGGTACCTTAAAATCATTTTTGCAGTAGCAAGATGAAACTTAGTTGGTTTAGACAAAAACATACTAATGAGACTCACCGCATACATTACATCTGCCCTTGTTGCTGCCACATACATTAAGCTTCCAACAAGTTGCTTGTAGAATGAGCCATCTACTTTAACTCCATTGTCGTCGTTATGAATCTTACACCCTGGAATTATTGTATTCATAACCGAATTACTCTCATACATTCCAAACTTCTTCAACACTTCTTTCACATATTTCTTCTATGTGATAAAAATCCCATCTTCGAATTGCATCACTTCTAAGCCGAGAAAGTATTTCATTCGACCAAAATCAGACATATCAAACTCCTTCATTGTGGACTCTTTAATCTCCCTCATCATTGTATCGTCATTTCCAGTGTAAATCAGATCATCAACACACAAGCTAATAATCAGACATTTACCTTATGTATTAAATTTTGTGAAAAGTGTTTGCTCACTTTCATCCTTCTCAAAGCCCATAGAGAGAAGATATGAGTCTATTCTGCTAAACCAAGCCCGTGGGGCTTGCTTGAGTCCATATAAAGCCTTGTAGAGCTTATATACTTTATTCTTCTGTATTTTTTTTGTCTAATATCCTCTTGGCTGATCTACATATACTACTTATGTTAGTTTTCCTTGAAAAAATGCCGATTTCACATCTAGTTGATAGATAATCCACCATCTATGAGCCGCGAGAGCTAAGATCATTCTTATAGTATCCATACAAGCTACATGAGCATATACCTCTTTGTAATCAATCTCGTATTTTTGTGCATGCCCTTTGGCGACCAAGCGATCCTTGTACTTCTCTATCTCTTCATGTTGGTTCAATTTAGTTTTGTAAACCCATTTTACTCCTATGTTTTTTGCTCATTTGGGCAGGCCAGTCAGAGCCCATGTACCATTCTTCTCAATAGAACTAATTTCAGAGTCCATAGTTCCAATTTTCATTGTCTGCTGCCTCATCATAGGTCATAAGATCTAAGCCAACAAACATAAGAAACAAGTCAGATTCTGCAGCAAACAATGCAAATTGTTATTCCTCATCCTCAGTTCTAACTACGTTAGTTACATAATCACTCATCCAGGCCGACGGTTTTCTTACGCGAGCTTGTACAACTAAAGTTACACTGACTAGAGCAGTGACTACGACATTAAAAATAGGAACAACAGCTGCGCTAGGAGAGACCACACCAGAAACCTTAGTTTTGTCATTATTAAGAACCTCTTCTACTCATCCATTTAGATTTATATTAGTTCTCCACTCTAAATCTAGACTAATTTGATCCTCACAACTTTCATGCCAATTCTGCTTCTTATTTTCTTCAAAAAAAACATCTCTACTCACTGAGTCATAAAGTATGTATCCCTTTGATTCTGTACTTATTCCAAATAAAACAAAACTTTAGCTTTTATCTCCAAGTTTTGTTCATCGAGCATCGGGCACATGGGCATGTGCAACACAACCAAACACCCTAAAATGTTCTACCTAAGGTTTTAAACCATTCCAAGCTTCCTCCGGAGTTATGTCTTTTAGTGAGCGTGTTGGAGACCTATTAAAAAGATAAAATCTCTAGTTCATAGCTTCCGGCCAAAAAATATTTGGAACATCTTTCTCTACTAATAAAATCCTCACCATGTTCATCACAGTTTTATCATTCCTCTCGGTGACGCCATTTTGTTGTGTCGTGTAAGCTGTAGTAAGTTGCCTCTTGATCCCAATCTCTTTACAAAACTTGTTGAACTCATTTGAGGTAAACTCACCACCACGATCTGTTCTAAAACACTTGATAGACAAACCATATTCATTTTCAACACTACTTTTAAAATGGTTGAAGACAGCAAAAGCATCAGCTTTGTAAGCTATAAATTATACCCATGATTTTCTACTAAAATCATCAATGAAGCAAATAGAATACTCTTTTCCACCATTCAAAATTGGAGAAATTGGACCACAAATATCTGATTACACTAGCTCTAATTTTTCTGAGGCTCTCCACGAAGATTTATTTGGAATAACATCTCTTTGTTGTTTTCTTTTCAGACAATATGTACAGACATATTCTACTTCAGCAAGTCTCGGTATTCCTCTCACCATTTGTTTGTTGCTCAAAACCTATAATCCCGTGTAGCTGAGATATCCATATCTTCTATGCCAAAGCTGAGATTGGTCTCGGACAGCAGTTTTTAAACACATCTCTGAATTTCTTGGCAGTCTGCTTGATATGATTATAAACATCCTGTTTGATATCATCTCGCTCCCTATGATGAGACCTTTTGTAGGATGATAGATGCTGCATTGATTTGATTTGATTAGCACATCCAAACCTCTCTCTTGAAGCTGACCAATACTAAGAAAGTTGTTTTTCAGATCATATACATGGAAGACATCTTGTACCACATAATTGATTCCTCCAAAAAAACAGTCTTACGCTTCTTTTTCCAGCTACTTCCATCTTTGTATGATTTCCCAACCTAACGGTCCTTCTAAAACCTTCTTCTATTTCACTGAACAAACTTCAATCACCACACATGTGATTGCTGCAACCTCATTCTAAAAACCATATATCTTCTTTCTTATCTTCCAGATTTTCAATATAGGCCATATGCAACATCTCTTCTGTTTCTTCTTCCTCTGCATAATTTACTTGATTTGATGATTTTGGACACTCGTATTGATAATACCCTTACTGATGACATTTATAGCATTCGATAGTTGATTTCTTGTAGGACTGACGACCTATGCCTCTACCTCCGTATCGTCCTCTTCCTCTGCTGCCATATCCTTCGTATGTTGAGGCTACAAGTGCTTGTTCTTCATCTCCCTTCTTTTTGAATTTTTGTTCATGTACAAGAAGTGAACTTTGTAGGGAATCAACAAAGAGTGAATCAATTTAGTTTGCTTCTTCAATGAAGAAAACAATATAATTGAATTTTTCCGTGAGACTTCTCAAGATTTTCTCCACAAAGTCATATCTCCTACTAAATTTTTCATGTCATTTGAAATAACCATTACTTGACCAAGGACACCCATATTTGGCTCACCTTGTTTCATAGCTAAGATCTCGAACTCTCTTCTTAGGTGATTTAGCTACGCTCACTGTACTCGAGCGTTTCCTTGATACTTCATTTTCATCGAATCCCAGAGCTTCTTCGAGGTCTCCTTCTGGGTTATCGTCTTTAAAATCGTCTTGTCCAAGGATTGGAACAAATAATTCTTAGCTTTGAGATACTTTAACTGCATCTCCTCCAGCGTATTCTTTTGTTGTGGAGTCAAGACATCACCTATACCTGGTTGTGTGAATCTGAATTCCACAATCGTCCAACATTCCTTGGAACGAAGTAGATTTTCCATGAACATGCTCCAGTGATCATAATCTCCTTCAAATCTAGGGATTACTGGTTGGGAGAAACCGCTACTTTCTTCTGATCTCATTTCTTCACTCTTCCTGTTTTCCTATTCTTCGCTCCGATACTAGATGTTATATTCTAGCAATCAATTAAGGGAAACATATTCTAATACATAAAATAGACGGCTTATATAGCCTTACAAGAAAGAAACAATGCTGAAATAAAACTTCCAAATACCCTAAAGTTTAGGCACTAGCTTAACCTATTAATTCTTAATTTTAAATTCACAGTTGTTGCGAAAATCTCCTTCGGGAAGCCTAAATTACTCATCCATTAGGTACCGAACTCTCAACAATGTTTAAGAACAGCACCGAAAATACCTATTCATAAATAATTTGTAGCTAATGCTAAAAAAACCATTTCAACGGTAATATTTCCTTATTTCTAATTGGCGTAAGATCTAGTAATTCAACTTCTGTTGAAATCGTCGTACAAAATGATAGAGTTGGTGTTGATAGATCCAAAACCTTTGCATAAAATCAATCGCTCTAAGATAAAAAAAAATATAATTTAAAGTAATTTAATTATATTGGAAATAAAAAACAAATCACTTATTACGAGTGGTTTATATATATCATTCATAGAAAAAATATAATTGAAAGTGATTCGATAATATCTCTATTTTCGGATTCGGCCAACATAAACGTTTTACTATTATAATATAATTTTTAATTCTTTTTTTTTTTGTATATAACATGTTTTTTATCTTTGGAGGAATATATTAATATAAGGTCATGGCTGTTAATGTTTTTGTTATTAGTTGGTTTCCACGTTTTCTTAAAAGTTTTTTAAGTTTACAAAATATCTAAAGGGATAAAACTAAAAAGTTAGATAATTTTTTTATTATTATTTAATAATAATTGTTTTATTATATATGTACGTAAATAAAAGTTTTAAGAAAAGTTAAAGATGATGTTCAAAAAATGTTCTAAAAAATGTCTATTGGTCGAGCAAATCTTATCTGTTTTAACCCTTCCTTTACCATTTCTTTCTTTTTCATCGGCCGCTCTCATAGAACTTGCATCAATCCAACATCTTTTCGAGGCCGATCACCATCACATAAAATCTAACCCTAAAATATCATCAACCTTTCAATCAATATTAGAGCATCATATAGACTGGTTTGAAGACCTAATAAATCGAATCGACCAAAAAATATGTTCCAATCCAATATTTGAATAATCTCCCAACACACAGAAAAAAAAGTCAATAAATCATTCTCAAACTTTTTCAAGCTCCAAATCAAAATTTCAAACAAAAAGATGTCTGTTATCAATAAAACAAGGCCATCAGACCATCAACTTTAAGGATTAGATAAGTTTATATATTTCTTGATGTAAATTTACACTTGTTGCGAAATTCTCTTTTTTAAGCCTAAATTCCACGATTTTGGAGTATTTATTGACTCATTTCATATTTCATGCAAATATAACAAATATAGCCTAAGCATAAATCAACCAAGGTAAAGAAAAGTTTAGTTATATTAGAAATCACAACATCTATTACGAGTGCTTTATATATAATTATTATTATTATTATTATTATTATTATTATTATTATTATTATTATTGTTATTGAGAGTGATTCGACATGATTCGGCCAATATAAATGTTTACTATTATAATATATTTTCTGATTTTGTTTTTTGTTTTTATAACATGTTCTTGTTTGTTTGGATGAAGAAACTTAATATAAGGTCATGGCTGTTAATTTTTTTAGTGTTTAGTTGGTTTCTACGTTTTTAAAGAATGTTTTAAGCTTATAAAAAAATCAAAAGGGTTAAAACTAAAAAGTCTGATAAGTTTTTATTTTTATTTAATAATAACTTATTTTTATTTGTATGTAAATAAAAGTTTTAAGAAAGGTTGAAAATAGGGTCTATAAAACGTTCGAAAAACGTCTCTTAGTCGAGCATATTTTTTATTTGTCTTAACTTTTTTTTACCATTTCTTTTTTAATCAGCCACTCTCATGGAACCTGCATCAATCCAACATCTTTTTGAGGCTGATCACCATAACATAAAACCTAACCCTCAAATATCATCAACCCCTCAATCTATATTAGAGCATCATAGAGAATCGTTTGAAGACCCATCGAATCCAATCGTCCAAAAAATGCGTTCCAATCCAGTATTTGAATAATCTCACAACACACACAAAAAAGAAGCCAATAATCATTCTCAAACTTTTTAAAGCCCTAAATGAAGAATTTCAAACAAAAGGATGTCTGTTATTAGATAAAACAAGACCATCATTCCATCATCTTCAAGGATAAAGATAAGTCATCTCTATTTCTTAATTAAATTCACACTTGTTGTGAAATTATCTTTTGGGAAGCCTAAATTGCATGATTTTAGAGTATTTATTGATTCATTTCATATTTCATTTCATATTTCAGGCAAATATAGTTTATATATATATATATATGAGACTATATATATATATATATATATATATATATCTTTATAGAGCCCGATAACTTAAAATATTTAAAAATATTATAAAAGAGAAATAAATGTATACTTTGTAGGAAATTTTTCTTCCGGCTTCTCAACTGGATACCTTCTTTCAACCCTAAAGTGGAGTATCTAGAGACTCTAGTTTGGGTTACTCTACAACCTTGATTCCATCACCCGTATAGTAAGTGTAATTGGATTGCCTTTGACTAATTAGATTCCATCATATAACAGAGCTAGCTTTAACTGTGTTCTCTCATTATTTTAAACTTATCCAAACCACTTCCCCAAAAAATCTGAGTAGGTTTTGGGGAAGAAGATGGGTTTCGGAAAAATATATCATATGGTTCTATGACTAACTACTGCAATTCATATAAACATTTAGAACACAACAAAGAAAACTGTAATAAAAAGTAGAACAATTGTGAAAGGTTAGCTGATATTGACAAATAACTAACCTGCAATCGTAACTCTACTTCCCTTAACGAAGTATGGGTCCCAAAAGCTCCCAAGAATCCCGCTATCACAAATCAGGAATAATTTCAAAACACTTCAAATTAATGATTTACCTGAAACTACAAATCATCATAAACTTCCATCAACATTCAATTCAATGAAGCTAACACCTCAAATGTACCAAAAAGCAATTTAGTTAACTCTAAATATTTAGTTGTCACACCTAATGTCCTTCCACCATTTCCAACCAATGAAATTCATTAAGAATTTCACATGAGAATATTAGGAAAAATCCTTGCCCCTCAAGTCCAATCAATCGAACCACCTGAACTTAACTGTGTGCTTGTACATCTCTCAGGAAACCTTCCTTCATCTCCAATAAAGGAAAGCTCCCTTATAATCGTTGCTCAATTTAGAACTAAAATTGTAACCCGATCTAAAGTTAATGCCCAAAAGGATCCTACATCTACTTAAACCAAAGGATTTACACGATCTTCTACTCAACATTTCAAATGACCAATACAATCCCTTACTGAAATGCCAAAGGCATTATAAACAAGAAAACCATTACAAGAATTAAGTCTATCATCAAAACCGAAAAATATAGATTGTTGCTCTTAAAGAACCAACATTATCTATGGATAATCTTGACTTAATCAAATCTAAACTTGGATTCAAATATGGCATAGAAAAATCTAACAATAAAATATGTATTATGAATAATCAAAACTACCAAATAAACACAATCATCAACTACGACCAATTCTCTCATATGAAGGTGAACCATTCCTCTTGTAACAAAGAGGTATTGATCACCATCATATATTCCCAATGCTAAAAAAGCTAAAGAATTGGCCTTTAGGATAATCTTAGAAACATCTCGAACACAAACCTTAAATGGATGCTTGATGAAGATTTCAATGTAATCTTCAATGCCACTGAACAAATGGCCTGCTCTACCCTTGACCTAAATGCTATTGATGACTTTAATAACATGGTTTTGAACTATAAACTAGAAGATCCAGGTTACTCTGGATCAAAATTCACTTGGTCTAATAATTTTAAATGGAACTGTTTTGATAGGGTTCTACATAATGCAACATGAAGAGATTTCTTTGCCTCCACAAATGTCAAACATCTGGCCAGAACTAGCTCATACCATTCACATCTATTTATATCCATGTCCAATCTCAACAACATCCCCAAACCATCTTTTAAATCCAAAACATGTGCCTCATCCACAAAAAAATTCTTACTATAGTTGAAACCAATTGGGCTAATCAGATCTATGACAACCCTATTTATGTTTTTTGGGCCAGATCTAAAATGAATGATATAAAATTTTAAAACATGGAATGAAGATGAATTTGGAACATCTTTGACAATATTAATAACCATGAAACCTAATCTAATTTAGCTAAGGCTAGGGCCAATCACCCGAACCTCCTAGCTAGAGAAGAATTCTTATGGAAACATAATAGCTCCTCTAGTTGGAAAAAATCAAGTGATAGGAACACCAAAATATTCCATAAGTATGTGCAGAAAAGATACAAAAGAAACATGATCAATAGAATTAAAGTCAATGGTCAATGGATTGATAATCAATATCAGATTGTTGATTCAACCATTGACCATTTCAAAAATATGTTAAATAGTCAAAAAACTCATCCAAATCTTTCTAAAATAAAAGAGATTATCCCTCACATGTTAACTGAGCAAGATAGCATAAATTTTCTTATCACTCATAATGAAGAATAAATTCTTCACTCTATAACCTCTCCTAACAAGAACAATGTCTATGAAGTTGATGTATTCAACTCCATGTTCTACCAATCTTGTTGGTTCATCATTAAAACTGATTTGTGCAATGCAATAGAAGATTTCTTCAATGGTCAATCTGCTCTTAAAGGCATATTTACAACTGCAATATGTCTTATCCCCAAAACATAATCCCCCCATTAACTGGCAAGACTATAGATCCATTAGTCTTTTCACACTTTTCAAGAGAATCATCTCTAAGATAATTAACTATAGAATTTCTAAGATTTTACCAAAACATATCTCCTTAGAACAAGGAGGTTTTGTAAAAAATAGACAGATAAATAAAAACTCATTAATCACTCAATAAATGGTCAATGCCATCAATAAAAATATTAGAGGAGGTAACATTATATCAAAATTAGATATGTCCAAATCCTTTGATAAAATTAATTTTTAATTTATATATCTTGTCATGGAATGTTTTGGTTTTAACCATAGATTTATTGATCTTATTAAAAAAAGGAATTGAATCAGTCAATTTTTCCATCATCCTAAATGGTTCATCTCATGGATATTTTAATTCCAGTAATGGTGTGTGGCAAGATGATCCTTTATCACATAGCCTATTCATCATTGTTGAAGAACTTCTCTTTAGAGGTATTAAGGAACCTATTTCTTGTAAACTAAGTTATGTACTTTTCTTCAAGAAGTGATCTTCATATCATTTTTCTTGCATATGATGATGATGTAATCATTTTTATGAATGGTTCCATCAATAATGTTAAGAAAGCTTGCAATTATCTTGATTATTATCAAACTATTTATGGTCAAATAATTAATGAAGACAAAATGATTTTCATAACATCTGAAAAATGGACTGAAATAGAATTAATAATATCAAGCATACTGTTTGCTTCAAGCATAGTCATCCTCCATTTAAATACCTTATAATCAATATTCATAAAAATAACAATAGTAGACATTTGGATGACTTGGTGACCAATATAAGAAACAAAATCATAAACTCGGATAACTCATCTATCTTTTTTGGAGGCAGATTGACTATGGTCTAATATGTTCTCTCTTTATTCATGCCATCTACATGAAAAGTTGTTCCCCTCCTAACTCAGTAATTAACAGATTTAACATTATGATGAACAAATTTATTTGGGATTCCAAAGTCTTATCTTAATCAAAAATCTGGTCTAATTGGACTTCTTTATGTTTCTTATACGATGAAGATGGTATGAATCTAAAAAACTTAAAAGATACTCAACATACTTATAATTATAAACTATGGAGGAATTTCAGGGCCAACAAAACCCTTTGTGCTAACTTAATGCACTCTATTTATTACAAATTCGCTCACCAACTTCAAGTTAACATTAAATCTTATGATTCTAAAACTTGGAATATATTACTAAAAATAAGACACTCTGTTGAACTTAATATTTCCAGGAAATTGGGTAAAGGACAAATAAACTTCTGCCTTAAAAATTGGAAAACATTTCACCATTTTATAACCCTTAATTATATAGAAAACAACTATTGGTACATAAGGGATAATGTTTCTAATTTTTGGCTTAATAACACTTGAAACTTTGATAAATTAAAGGATAATATTTGTTCTTCAAACATTAAGAGAATCTCTAGTTTGAACATAATTTGAGCTTGATGACACTCTGATATGGAGTAAATCTAATGATGGAATGTTTTGGAGGCTCTTAAAAGGATACATTCTTGTTGACACTATTATGTAATAAAAAACTTTACTCTTGCTTCTAAGTGTCAAGATTGCCTGAACATGGAATCCATCCCTTATTTTTTTGTAACCTGCCAAACTTCATGGGAAATTTGGAGTCACTTTTATAACTTATTTAATATCAAGATTGGTCAGCGCGTGTCTATTAATCATATAATTTTCTGCTGTTTTTCCTCCAATTATAGCTTGACCCATATCAATATTCTTTCAGAAATTATTGCTGGAACATTTAGTCTGCTAGAAACAACATGAAACATAAAGGCAAAAGAAGTTCTTCTAAATATTTAATAGACAATATAACTTTCTCTTTAATCAAATAAGATATTGCTTACTTGTTCAAGAATAAGCATTGGCATGGTGACTACCATATTGCAAAAGCCTTTGGCTGTTTTAACCATCATTTGACTCCCAAATTTCATATGCTTGTTAAATGGTATCCTCATATTATGAACAAACTTAAGCTAAACTGTAACCGTTCTTGTCTAATTAATGGGGAAGCTAGCGGAGGAATTATAATCAGAAATCATTTAGATAACCTTATCAAAGCCTCTGGTCTCTTTTACGGTAAAAGCTTTTTGGTTATTGCTGAAACTATAGCTGATATGATCACTCATATTAACCCCAATTTTCTTTGTTGAAGGTAAACAGATTTGAATGATACTCATATATCTCGTTCTCAAGTGAAGAATGCCTCAAGTCTACAAGTCTATTCTGATGAACTCACAACATGCTCAAGACCTCAAATTAAGTTTTGGTCATTGTAACCTTAATATTAGATTACAATTTCATACTTTGTAAGACCATGGGTCTCTTGTTACATTTGATCAAGTTACATCACTGTAACTGAAATTCAATTAAAATTTTGAATTTATCATATATATATATTGTTGGTCTATTTCATATGGTCATATTAAAAATTGATTATTATTATTATTAGATATAGGTTAGAAGTAACTCGTCAACAAAATTATTGTTGAAGGATTATATGGAACTAATTAGATCTATATATTGATATGAAGCAGACTAGTTTGAAGCATGTTGATTTGAATGATGTTGGATCGAAGCACTCTGATCCGAAGGGAACTGAATAAAAACACCATAGTTGGACTGAAATCGATTGTTTTACTTGCGAGGTTTTCTATTTAATTGAATATCTTATTTTGGTCTTCTTATGTAAATTAGATTTCTTATTAATTAGGTCTTTTATATTAATTAGGTATTTTTATCAGATTTTTTATATTAAGAGAGTAAGTATTATCATAATCGTTGATTAATGGACTTTAATCTAGAGCGTCTCATGAACAATTAGGTTTTTTTTTTCAAATCTATAAATAGAAGAGGATACAACATGTAAGTGTTTGACGGTGCAAGTATGCGAGAAATATATAGAGAAATCGTTTTATGTCTTTTAAAAGATAACTGAGGTGAGAGATAAACACCTAAAAGTGATTAAGTCATTTGTGTTTGAGAGTATTTATCTAACCTACTTGTTTATAAAAGGTGTTCGTTGCTCGTAGGTATAGGACTCATAATTTATACCATATTAAATATGTCTTGGATGCTTGGTTTCATTTACGCTTTCTTTCGTCTTAAATATAGTAAATTATTTTTTGGACATGATCGATAAGACCTTAGTCATTACTTAAGACAAACAAAAAATTTCCTAAATAATTACTTATTAAATACGTTATATATTTTTTAATTTTGTTTATTTAAACTTTTTTAAAACAATACAAGCAACCCTAAAGTTTGATGGGCATGGAACGGAAGATTACAAATATAATAAGATAAAACTAAATTATGGCGAACCACTAATCAACAATTTGGTCCATTATCCATTTGGTCAATCAACTTATTAGATTATTATTTTATATAATACCAAATTAAAGAGAAGAAATTTGTCATGTCTACATTTGTATATCACTCAGGTTTGGTCTCATCTTCCATTTCAGTTATTCATTCAACCTTGTGGTATTTGGATTCCAGTGCGTAATGTCATATGTCGTCTTACGTGTGACACTTTATTTTTTTCTTTTATTTAGCCTATATCTGTTTTGTTTGTTTGTATGACAAATATATCGGTAGAAGGTTTTGGTTGTATTGTTACCCCTTACATATCTCTTTCTGATGTCTACTACATTCTCAATTTTGATTTGAATCTTGTTTTGTTTAGTTAATTGGGTAAATCTGGTCACTGAGTCTTTTTTTTTTCTGATTTTGTTTGTGTTATACAAGATCGACATACTCAAAGACTGATTGGGACATGTTGTAGAATGGGAGAGCTCTATGTTTTGGAAAAACATAAAGTGACTCATGTTGATGTCTATAGTGTTGACAAAGGAAAAACATACATTATTGATATTGCTGCTTGTGGTGTTGATTTGTCTATGTTTCATTTTAATCATTTGTCTTCTGAATTTTATCTTTGAAATTCTCGTCTTGGATATGTATATGCCTTACATTTAAAGTTTTAGTCCCTACAAATATTTTAGGTAATGTGAACACTTGTCGTATCTCGGATTGTAATGGTTGTGAACTGACAAAATTTTATGTCATACCGTTTGATAGAAGTGTCTTTTGTTTTGTTTCTCCTTTTGATATTTTCCATTCTCATGTTTCGGGTCCATATCATGTTTCCACAAAGGATGGTTCAAGTCTATCATGTAAATTTTATTGGTGATTATACTCGTTATACATAGTGTTTTATCCTATGAAACAAACATATATTTTCTTCAATATTTACATATATTTTAGAGTAATTGTTAACTGGTTAGTTGCTTTATATATGACTTAGGGGGTCAGTATACCTCCAATAATTTCACCCATTTACTTACATCTGAGGGTACCATACACTAGTCATCTTGTACTAACATCCCTTAGTAGAATGGGGTTATCAAAAGAAAACATTTTTTTACAGAAGCACTTCTAACTTTTGTATATGTGATTGATCAAATCCCTATTACACATAATTTGGTTTGTATCCGTTTCAAAAGTTAGATGGACATCATCCAGATAATTCCTCTATATGAGTATTTATATGTATGTAGTCTCCCATCCTCATGTCAAAAGTACCAAGTGTTCACCTAAAACCGTTATATGTTTTTTCTTGGTTATGGTATTGGACTGAAAGGATATCGATGTTTTGATACCACAAGTTATAAGTTATATGTATCTTGACATGTCATATTTTTTAAGAATTCTATTTTATTTGATTCACAAAAAATCACATGACATAACAAAGAAAAATATTCAAGTTATTCATCCATTTAGCAATGAAAATGATACAACTATTGTTCATAACATACTAGTTCATGAGACGTCTACACCAACAAATACTAATTTTGTTCCACCAATGTATGAGTCTAATTCTTCCTCTGGTGCAACTGTAGATTCCCCACCTCTCAAAATATCTACTAGTACAAGTAAGTCTATCTAACTACTTATTTTTCTTATTCTTCTTATTCAGATATGTTTCATCTTTTATAGAAAACGTACATGATTTACATGAATCTAGTTATTTCCGATCCCCGTTGGCAAAATGATATGGTCGACTATTTTACTTCTCTATATCAAACTCAGACATAAGATTTGGTTGAACTCTGCTAAACATATAGTTGGTTCTAATGGATGTGTTAGATTTAAGATTAAAAGTGATGTTGGAAGCCGATTTGCAGAAATCATTAAGATTTTGGGGACAAATTTTTATTTTATTTTCTTTTTTCATTCAGAGGCCTGCGTTTTATGTGGTTCTGCTCGCCCGTGTTCTATGGATATACATGCCTATGTATCGTGGTGCACATGCTTACGTATCTCAGTACCAATAGTTCTATTGAATTTATAGTATCCGGGTTACACGTTCTGTGTACCCGGGTTACACATTCTATGTATCAGGGTTACAAACTGCCAACAAACCCATCGAACCCTAAACACCCAATTTAGAAAAAGATATAAAAACGAATGATTTATGCTTTATTTTTTTATGAAAAAAAATATGTATGGATATTCTTCACAAACAAAACTTTCACCTACTCATAATACTAATACATGAGAGTTGCGCTTTATTGTTTTATACGTGGAAAACTGATAATGCTAAGAGTATCATTTGGATTAATAACTTTGTAACTTTGTCGATTGGTATTCAATTGGCTCAGTATGAAGCAACAAAATAAGTTTGGGATCGTTTGGATAGATTGTATACCTAGTAAAAAATTACTAAGCAATACTTGTCTAAATTATGGGATTAGTTAGACCTTATAGAATTATATATTTCAAGGTATTCAAACCTTATATTAGTACAAGGAAAGATAAAATATTGATGAAGATTTAAGGATTGCATGAAAAAACTCTTCATAGGTCTTCTATTCCCACTTTTGATTCAGTAGTTCTTGAGCTTATTGTAAAAGAGACTCGAATGTAATCTTAGGTTGTCAAGTGTTCAAAAGTGACTAAAAGTATTGCTGTGTTTGAAATCCCACAATGATCCCCTGCTCTAAAACATCATATACAAACACCAAAGTTAGCCTTTGATGAATATACTTTATGTAAATGAAAGAATCACTGGAAGTCTCAATGCTCATTGTCGAAAGTAAAATATCAGCAACCTCTTTAGTAACTAGATTTTTAGTAACATAAATGTATTTCTCATTAGTTTCATCTACATTTCTTCCCCACGACTTAGTGATGTTACTACTTCATCATTAAGAGATACTAATAGTACCACGCCACCCTCTGCATTGTACCCCTAGAGTTTTTAGATCTTTAGAAATATATATATATATATATATATATATATATATATATATATATATATATATATATTGTTCTAGCGAGTCAATTGTGTAAATCTAGTTATTGCATCTTCTTTTATTATTCTTTTTATGTCATACATAATTAACGCACTTAGAGGATGATTTTTATATATCGTAGAATATGAGAACTCAATGTTTTCGAGGACCTCAAAATGATTGATATTACAAATCTAGTGTGTATTTGTCTTTGTTTTTCACTAATTTAGACTATTATTTTTTAAATGTAGGATTAGGAATGTTTCCGCATAAAATAATCACTGAGTATATTTGCGTGTACTTTTAATTTTATTTTCTATTCCCGAAATATATGCCCATTTTGTAGTTTTCCTTTCTATACAATAGCTAAAAAACTATCATCTGGTCATATCTACACTTACAAACTATTATTCTGCAATTCAAATACGATTATATAAAGATGATTCTAAATTTTAAATATAAGTCGATTTAGCCTATACTTAGTCGTACATATGATTTTCATAAATATAAATATTAGTTTTCACCCAAAAAATATAAACAACATAAATAGAAGAAAATCATAATATTATGTATTTATACATGGAATTGCAATACAGATAATATAAGCAATAATAACTATGTATACAACTGTTGCTACAATGAGTTATTCACGACACATAGGACACATTCTATTAATGAATAACCACTGGTCTATGCAATCAAGATGAAAATAATGGTTACAGTTTGGCATCGTCCTTAGGGTTTCCTTGGCTTCATATTCTGACAAACATATTGCACAAATATTGTCATTAGGAATAGGTAATCGTTTGCTTTCACCTATATATATTTTTGGGTATTTTTCTATAACAGAATTCGGAAGACCTGAAGAAATATTAGTAGTAGGTGGAACGACGGCTTCTGTGATTTGAAGTTGATTACGTAAGGAATTATGAGATCTATACCTTACTATTACAACAAAAATTATGCAAAAAATGCATAAAAATCCAGGTAGAATAAAAAACATCTTCATGGCGTTTCCAGTCCCAGCCCGAAAACCTAATAATATGTTGTAATATAAACAATAATTTATATTAAACAAAGTAATTTCATAATAAAATTCCATCTAAATATATTTAAAGTGTAATAAATATTAAAAACTATAAATATTGTTGTTATGAAAATTCCAATAAAAAAAGACAAGTGTTAATATATATAATTTTACTTTATTACTTATTATAATTAGGTAATTGGTTAATATGTTTTTTTTCACTATTTTTTATACAATCAATGAGTGTGTATCTTTATGCTTTGTGGAAAATAATGGAAGAATTTAACACAAATGATTAATTATTATTATAAAATTTAATTTATATTTTAAAGTTTAGTTTGTTTTAACGTTTTAATAGTCATATATAAGACTTATCTAATATTAAAATATATATAAAAAATCAAAATATAAATGTTAGAATTATTCATTTAAAAAATAGTGTTAATATTTATTAGGTCTTGGACTGCATAAGTGATATATATTTAGAATTGGAGGAGTGAATTAGATTGATAGTGAGATAATTATTAAAATGTAAAACTTAAAGATAGATGTGCAACAACAAGTGGCGTGTCCAGTAATAACTAAGACATAATACATATACTATAAAATTAAAAGTAGATTTGTGGCAGTCAGATTTTTCCTTGTGTGACATAAGAGTTATAAGTCGGCGCTGTAGCAACGAGAATTCTCATTGAGACGAACTCATGTGTGTGGGTTAACTACTAAATATTTCATGAGGTATTTTTTTCCACAACAAGCAAGATGCTCGTGGTACCGTCTTTATAACAGTTATTGACTGTTTCTCACCGTTGTGAGCCTTGTTGGTTGTTGTGGTAAGCACTAATAAATGTTTATTTAATAATTATTTAATTTTTTTTGAACTTTTTTGAAAGAAATTTGATGTAGGATTTGTTAAACCTATAAATAACGGTCATAAGTTGATGGATTAAAGCATACAATCTAAATTTTCTCTTAAAACTTTATGTCTATTCTAAATCTTTCATTCATTAATAAGATATTTATTGATTTTTTTTTATATATTACCAATTACTTGATCCCCAAAAATATTTCATGAGTAAGAAGTCTTAAGTAGTAATAAAACGAACATTATTCTTTTCCGAGAAAGAGTATTGATACATATATCAAGTTGCATATCATCCGGAGAAGCCTTCGATAAACTTTATGGTGACCATAATTTTGTAAGTATTGTTTGTATCATTCTCATTTCTAAGATTCCAAAAATATTAAATACGATAATTCCAACAGAGACGAAAATAAGCATACCAAGTCCATAGTGGAAATATAAATAAATTTGGAATTACCATTGAGAAACATAAATAAAATATATGTCATAAACATTCTATATGTTCTAAAAATGAATAAAAATTAGTTTTTTGGTTATCAAAAGTTGAAATTCATTAGGTGTGCAAATCCGATAACCTAGTTATGTCTAAGGGTGGTAACTTTGTTTGAAATGAATACTCTTACGGTGGCATGATTAAATAATGCACTTATTCATCTTCAAATAAAGTGAAAAAATATACTTTGTTTTGGCATGATAGATTTGTATGCATATGTTATACCACGATCAAGAAAATTGATAAAGGTGGACTTATAAGTTGTGATACTATTTCATATGAGAAAATTAGTTTACGTGTTGAATAAAAAATGATTAACAACCCATTTAAGACCTAGAAATATGCACAAAAATATTAGACTTCATACACGACGATATAAGTGATTTAAATGATGTATTGAATAAATATATTTTATAATTTTTTTATAGATGATAACTCTAAGTATACTAATGCCTATTTGAATAAGCACAATGATAATTATTTTCACATGTTTCAATTACTCAAAGTTGAGGTTAAAATGCATTAGATACTAATATTAAAATACTATGTAGTGATACAAAAAGAAAACATTTCTCTAAATATTTTTCTAAGTTTAGAAAATAACACGTGATAATCTATCAATATTTGAAGATTTATACATCACGAGAAAATGGGTTGGCTTGATGGAAAAATAGTACTTTGATTAAGATGATTAATATAATTTTAGTAAATTTGAGGTTGCGTGTTAATTTGTAGTTTGAAGCCATTTTAACGACATGTCAAATTATAAGTCGTGTTTACCTTAATAAAATGAAACTCTCACCTTACAAGTTATGAAAAATAAGAAAACTAAATAGTATATACTTAGGATTGTGGGGTGCTTAAAATTTTAAAAAAGCACGAAATTAAACAGAAAAAAAGTTAGTTACACACTAAACAACAAAGCTTATATATTGTTAGAATTGAGTATAATGTTGTGATTGGATCCAAAAACAAGAATTCTTGGAGTTCATGTTATATAATAATAATAGAACTCAGATCATTATAGAGATAAAGAAACGACTACACAAGATCTGATTATCAGAGTATTATTTTCTGTTTTTGAACCTCTAGAAGTCAAAGAAAAAGAGGTCTAAAGGTTTGTGATCCGATAAATGATAGATTTCAAAGTATATATTTATACTTGGTAGAATGGAGTAGTGAATAAATCCCTCAGAAAATTCAAACGGTCTTTTTTAAGAGTTAGGCCTAAGTTTTACAAAGAGGTAATATCGTATAGATATTTTACATTTTGTAAAAATATTTTAAATGATGAAATGACATCCAATAATATCAAAATATACTTGAGAATTGGTTAACTTGCCTTCAGATTCAATACTAATTAGTTGTAAGTGGGTAGTTTGAAAATAATACCACATCAATGATATCATTCAAGTATTCAATGTACGAATGCTAGCGATGAGTTTTCGAAAAAAAGAAAGAATATATTATCTTAACACATATGCTCCGATTGTGAGAATCACAAGCATAAGGATATTTTTCGCAATTGAATCACTAGCAATCTTAATATTCATCAATGGATGTTAAAACAAAAATATTAAATGAAGATCTCAATGATGAGATCTACATTGAGCAACTCGAGGGATTTATGCTTCTAAAAATGAATTAAAATTCTTTAGGCTAGTAAAATCATTATACAATATGAAATAAACACCTAAGCAGTTTGACCGTGTAATGGTATCTGATGAGTTGAGGAACAATATGGCGTATAAATGCATGTACATTAATATTCATGGTGATATTTTGGTTATAGTGTATTTATACATAACTAATTTACTTATATTGAGTAATGACACTAGATGAAATATTGAAACAGAGAGGTTTCTGTCATTTACCCTTCAAAATAAAATATCATTATGATGTATACACTATTTTAGGAATAAAAATATTTAAAATAGTGAAGATTTTATCCTAAATCAATCCAATTATATGGAAAAGATACTTATATATCTATAATTGAAAGTAGCGCATACAATATTCGATCATAGTTTGGAACTTAGAAACAATGTAGGATTATAAATGGCTCAACTGAGATACGTTAGTTCTACATGAAGTCTCATGTATACGTTTTTATATTTTTAGACAAATATTTTATTTACGGTTAGTAAATTAAGTCAAGTTACTAGTAATCCATTCTTTCATCAGGTTATAAATTCCTAGATTAAATTCTTATATGTTGCAGAAACTTAATATATCCTCATAATATCTCATATTTGTCGTGTCCAAAATAATGTTGCTGATTGGCTAGCAAAATAGACAATCAGATAAATGAAACAGAAGATGAATCAGCTAAACATTCCTCATCAACTTTAGGCTATTACTTTCCTTGAAAGTATTGGCTTATGTTACATTAGAAACAATATTTAATCTCTTACTTTCTGAATATATTCAATATTCCTACTTCTCTAATGACAGTTGCAGAATTAATATGACAATCTTATGCCAATCTCTGCTTTTATATTAAGCTTTAAGTGCATGTTCTTAGCCTTTTGTTATTTGAAAAGATCTTATACCTTTCCATGGTTACTGTCTGTCTTTCGTCTGGATATGTTCAATGAAATGCCCCGATGACTTGCTGCTCATTGTTGTGATTGTTGTTGTTGGATCCGGTTGAATAAGATGTTGTTAAATACTGTTTGCGTCATTCTTTTAAGATCAGACACGAGTTACACGCTGATGGTTCCGGTGATTTTGTGATCTCCATCGTATGCGTCTTTGTCAATCCGTGCTTTGATTTTGTATATGTCGGCTCTGTCTGGGTTTGTTCATCTGGTTTATATTTTTTTTAATTTTGTAGACGTAGAAAATTACCATGTCGAGAATGGATAACTCGGGAAAATTTGTAAACTCAATAATCGTTATGGTTCCTGGTCTTAAATTTCCTTTGCCTATTTGATTTTCGGCTTTATGGTATCACAACAATTTCTGGTGAAATGGTTATGATCGAGTTGTTTGGCGGTGTAGCTAAATCAAAAGGGATGGGACCAAAATTCATCAACAGTTTTCCGCATTGGACATGTTAAATTGTTGAAGGAGAAATCAAGAGTTGAATTCTCAAGAGACTTCTCTCCAATTTCTAGAGAAACCAGACCTGAAACTTTGTTGTAAGATAAGTTCAAGTAACGCAAATTGTTTCCACCAAATTTAGAAGGAAGAGACACATTCGAAGGATTTGAAAAAAAGATCCAAAACCTCAATTAAACCCACTTGGTGGTCTTTGTTATGATCGTCGCTGTCGGAGCCATTTGAATCAGATGTTGTTGAAGACTATTCGCTCAAAATAATGTCATTCATCTTCTCAAGGCTTCTCGAGCTAGTTTTCTTCGAGATTGAATTGCTGTTTCAGATGGCTTACAAGCTTCATTTTCGTAGTAATTTCGATCAACTTTCAGTTGTTTAACACTATTTTTCTTATCAGAAATAGCTTGCAAAGACGCTTGTGATGTTTAATTCGTTGTGACCAAGTTTTGTAGGTGGCGGGATCCTGAATTTTTCCCCCTTTTAGTTTGTGCTAGATTAAAACTAGGGTAGAAGCCTTGTAAGTGGCCGAAATTTTAAAGTTGGTCCTATTATCTTATCCCATTTCTGAGTGGGCTTGTAATTCGCTTCATAAATGGAATTTTCTTTTGATTACAAAAGAAAGTTACTAGTAATCCAAGCACAAAACATTGGAGCGCTCGTGGAAAGGTTTTTGGTTAATTAAGAAAGACTAAAGACATGTTTCTTCAGTTGTTTTGGTTAATTAAGAAAGACTAAAGACATTTTTCTTCAGTTTTCTAACTTTCATACGGGTTGAGGGATACACATATATAAATTAGATCACTAGTTTAACCGATAACAAATGAACTACGAAAGAGATATTTAATTGTACCGTTGAGACTGTTTTCTGGAGTTAAAAAAAACAGACATTTATATCACATTCGACCATAATCGTTATGTATAGGGTTGATTGTTTTGCATCAAAAAAGCTGAATGGATATCTATTAACTCATTTCTAAAACAAAAATAAGAATTCTACTATGTTGTGAAAGTAAAAAAATACTTGTAATTTTTAATACCATGTATAATAAATTATCTAATAAAAAAGTATAAGTATAGATCCAAAATATTAGTATATCTAAAATCTTTTAATTCGAAATTATAATTTCTTGACGAAGATTTTGTTTTTGTTATATTTTTCGTATAGAAGAAAAATGTAGGATCGAGACCCAATTTATTCTTTTATTTTTGAATGTTAAGAGTTTAATGTTAATTATATTTGCTATTCAGAGTGCAACGAGTGCGCACATGATAAATCTGCAACATATAGAAGGAGTCGAACTCATAACCTTTGATCACAAGCATGCCTTACTCAACCAACTTGGCTAAGGACTAATTCTATTTTCTTTATTAATAATATGTTAAAATAAAAACGACTAAAATCTTCTGAGCTGATTTAAGCAGAAAAAAAAGATAAAAAGGAAAAGTACCTGAGGCATAATCAAAGCACCCAACAACCCTGGTTGAATTCAAGCCGCAATACTTGCCTTGTCGTTCGCAGTTCTTACAATCGGGTTCCTTCCAACTCACACGAATACCCACCGTCTCTAACCACCATACCTCTCTCGAAACCGTAACATTTCCTATAATCGAGCATTCTCGTCTAGACGACTGGTCCGACACCAGCCCAACAGTGTAATCACCGCTGCTAAGACACGGAATATCCTGGAGATAGCCTAAATAAGACGAAGACGAACAATTTATTAAGAACATCTTTTCGGGTTCCTCGATCGAAAACGGTGAACCTGTGAAATTTATAGTTTTTTCAAGGAACCGTTTCATGAAACACTGATTTGGGTCGGATATCCGCATCTTCTGTGACCCGTAATTGATTTGGTCGACGATGAAGTCCCCCGAGTCTGGGAGGTTGATGATCACATGGGTTTGTCCGTCCATAGTTTCCTCGGTGCGTAGATCAAAACCTGGATACCCGCACCCGATTGTCTGGTTTAGGTCGACCCGAAATGGAAACTTGACCTGTGTACCGGCGTAATATGAGGCCGGACAGTACGGTTGGCTTGTTGCCGGCCGGAGTAAAACTATAAGATATAGTAGGGAATGTGTCAAAAGCATTTGCATTGTCTTCATACGTTTTGTTTTAATTTCACGAAAGTTTCAATACCTTCTTCGACATGCTACACTTATTTTATATGGTATAGTTTCATCAAACTCATACGACTAAAATAAATAATGACAGATTAATGATAAATTTTATTCTGCTTACTAAAAATATGATAGTTGAATTTTATTTGATTAATTTTAATGCAACCATAAATTAAACCATACTATCGTGTCAAGCCATGCCTGCCTTGGAAAATAATTTATTTATTTCAAGCATTTTCCTTTCAATACCTATAATCATAGTTTCCAAAAGCTGTATTGAACATTGACTTTGGGTTTCATGATTTATCATAGAGTTGACTTTGTTTCAGGTTGCCCGATAAGAAATGCATGACTGGATTATTTGACCTTATGAAACTCTCAAAATAATGAAACTTATAAACTAAATAATTATTTTAATGTTAGTGATATATATTTTAGGGAAACGGACGACGGAATGCATTTATTGAAAGATATACTAATAAACTTGGTTAGAAATGATGCGTGAACAAAAGTACTCTCGAGCAACTACACAAATATAGTTAGATATGTTATGACATGCGTAGCCAATAACTATTAAAATATCATAATGAAGTTTGAGTCGTGAATTAGTAGTGAATTAGAAGCAAAGAAGCTTGAACCATGACTTATTAGCAGAGACGTTTGCTGGTAAGAACTAAAACAAGTTATCAAGACTATCATTATTGAGTCGAATAAGATATATGTTGAGCCGAAGCAGGTTGGTCTGAAACGAATTGACTGAAGCAGTTTGAGCCAAAGCAAGTTGAACTGTAGCGCCACAGGTGGACTGAAGTAGAGTCTTATATTTGATAGGTCTCCAATATTAACTCAGTATTCTATTTCGGTCTTTCAATATTAATTAGATTTTATATTTATTGCGTCTTCTATATTAATGAGCATCATATACAAGGTTTCATATATTCATTGGAATTATTTCAGTCGTTGATTAATAGAGTTTAATCTGGAGTGTCTGAGGAAGAATTAGGGTTTTCCCTAAACCTAGAAGTAGAAGAAAATATATGATTATAAGGTGTGATGAGACGACGAGTTTTTATAAGCAACATATTTCCTGAGTGAGAGAAATAACTCTAGGTACTTCTAGAGATACGTGAGGTGGGAGATAAACACTGAAGATAGGATTTTGTGAATCACGTCAATTTTTTAACAAATACTGATTGAGTCCTTTGTGTTGAGAGTCTTTATGTAACCTACTTGTTTATAAAAGAGTGTCCGTTGTCTGTGGATGTAGGATTTTTACACTCTCTGAACCACGTTAAATTTTTCTTCTGTATTTGGTAAACATGGTAAATAATTTATATGAAAGGTCAACAGTCACACTTTGGTTCTTTGCTTCAGAGGAACATAGATTCCCCCGTACAAGTAGTGCAGTGAGGGTGAAGAAAAATTCTAAGAAATAGATCGCTCGCCGATCCGTAGGCTGGAGATTTAGATTTTTTCTGAAAACTGAAATCCATGAAATACGAGTTCATGTCTGACATAATGTGAGATGTCTGAATTATTGAGGAGATTGGGCTGCTTTACATATGAGATGTCTAGATTAGATTATGACATGCTTGTCATACTATCCATGTTATAAGTAATATTATTTATCATGATACAAAATTGCCTAGTGGTTGACTTTGTCGTCAGCATGAAGTGTCTGCAAAGCCTTGTAATGTGTATTAGTTATATAGTAACATATCAATATGATCAACTAAGGTATGCATTATGCAAAGTTGGTTCCATAATAGGTGTTCAATAAAAAAAAATTGATTGCATTAAATATTATTGTTAAACATACTATTGTTTGAAAATACTATAGTTTAATATTGTTAAACATCACTTATATAGAATCATTGCTCTCTTTGTAATGGATTTGTAAATATAAGAAAAAATCCTTCATGTTAATGCAATCAAAACTTTTTATTGAACACCTATCATGGAACCAACTCTGCATAATACATACCTTAGTTGATCATATTAATATGTTACCATATAGCTAACACTTCATGTTAAAGATAACACTCGATTCAATCATAATTAAATCTCTCAACTCTTTGCGTTGATCATTTTATTTCATAACAATAAAATTACAATTCTCACTTCATTATATTTTACAAACATTCAAAGAACCTCAAATGCTTCAGGAATTTAGTTGAGAATTTCAAATTATTTTCAGTTTTAGGCATATTCCTTTTTTTAATCTTATATACCTAAATATCTCATACAATGATCTTAACAAGTTTTTTGAATATGTATGACATTTATCTCCCATTGCATTACAATTATTTGTTTTGAACGTTCAATGTAGCTTTATATATAGAAGATGATACAAACTGAAGGTTAACCCAAATAGGTTTTTATAATCCTGATTTTTTCGTTGACACTTTTTGTTCTCGGTTTCATTCCCACTGTCACTAAGAGGGGCATCCTCAACCACGTTTTTCAAATTCATCAACTTTTCATTCGAATACTTTAGTGATTGTTTGAGTAATTATATTTAAGATTTCATGTCTTAAAGTTTTTTTCAAAATATAAGAAATAAGTACAAATGTACAAATTTTAATGTAATTTAGCATAAAAATATTAAAACTATATATTAACATAAATTTATTAGGAAAATTAACTATATTTGAGAAAGATCCAATCCAAATTACCCAAGAGGCTGTACGCGGTAATCATAGATTCAAATATTACCTTATTTTAAGAAAAATTTAATAATAAAGAACAAAAATTAAATCACACGTATAATAAATGATTTAACATGGTTTGGATAATGAAGAAATCATATATCCACGATAACAAACATAATATATTTTTGCAAAACTACAAGAAGACTAGAAAACAGTTAAAACATTTTATGGGTTTATAAGGAATCAGTGAGTCTCAGAATGCCTATTCAATTATTTATCTTCTACCTCACTACACTCTTTAAAATAGACTCGTCAATTTCATTTGGATCGACGCTCGTAAATTTTCTCGTCTCGCCACACCTTTACCACACACATTGGTTCCTCTATTCATAAACTTAGAGAAAACCTTAATTCTCCAACAAACACTCCAAATTAAATCACATGAATCAACGAATGTAAATAAATTCTTAATCATAAAATAACAAAAATAATGAAGATAAAATCCAGATTAAAAGAAAACCTACTTGATATAGAAGATCCAATTAATAGGAAATATAATTAATATAAAATTGCATTTAAAATAGGAAGACCAAAATAAAAGATCAAATTAAAATAAGAAACTACCAGCAAATATAAGAAGCCCAATTCGATCAAAAACTTAAGCCCAACTTCATCAAATCAAATACAATGGTTCACTGGCATCAACTAACTTCTTATGAACAATCTGTTTTGGTTTAGTCTTCTTCAGACCCGTATACTTAAGACCAGTATGATTTGAACCAATATTCTTTGGACCAACCTTCTTCGGTCCAACACATATGCTTCGGTCACCTTTTTGGACTATGCTCAACTGTCAGGTTCCAGTAAACTCATTTTAAACCTAAGTCCGGTTGAGCATTTATTCACATAGAGAGTCAATAGTTCCAAGTGAATTTCTCTAATCACATTTCTCTAGCTATAATATTTAGTTTCATCCATCGACATGCAGTTCCAGCCTTTGGTACTTAATCTCAGCTTCAACATCCAACTTCAACTACAAGTTACAACCTACAACACCAACTTATAGCTTCCACACTAAGTTACAACTTCGACCCAAGTTGCAACTTTTGCCACCAAGTGAATTGTTCAACAATGATCTTACCACCATCTCTTTGAGCCTATACTTAACAATTCTCTACTATCCATTAACACAATGCTCCAACTACTCACCAAAGACAAATTGTCCACCTACAAACCTGAAAAGATAAATTTCCATGCATTTTATGAACTTGATCGAGGAAATCCTCCCAAACAGACCAATCTTCTAACCTCATGCATATCAAAATATAGTAGTAACATCCGTCTGACCTAACTCAAGACCTGACCGAACAACACTTGACAACTATTCTAAAATTTGAAAATCTAAAACCTTTGATCCATTAAACTTCATGTCAAAACAAAAACCCAGATATGGTTGAACTTTATCCAACCCCGAAACCAGCTTGGAAATAATTTCAATAGCGGCATCCTTATCTTATCTTGATTTTAAAACTCGATCTCAACTCCAGCTGCACCTTAGGTACCTACTATATCTTCATGGAAACAAAAAAGTCCAAGGGCTCATGTTGACAATGATACTTGTCTCAACATCTCCTCCACTCAACCTCTTTTTTATGTCCAACGGTTATAAGAATAAACTTTAATCCAATTATTATGTCTAGGATGGTATTATGTGCTTATCAGAGACTCATTGATTTATTGGTCATCCAAGAAACAAAAAGTGGTTGCTAGTCTAGTATAAAATTGGAATATCTAGATCTGGCTAATTTTAATGTTGAAATAATGTGGCTCCAGTCTGTTCTTCAATAGCTTTGACTTCTTCTTCATTGAGTACCAATCGTTTGGTGTAATAATCTAGATATTTCGTTACTTTCCTCTAAGCATGTCTTCTACGCAATAACTAAACATATCGAGATTGATGTGCACTTCATCAGAGATGAAATCATGTGTCGGTAACTTGTAATATGATATTTACCATCGCATGATCAAACGAATGGTAGTTTGACTCGATCCCTAACTTATGCTCGCTTTGGTTTTTTACGAGAGAAACTAAGACTTTGCTTTGCTTTCTCTACTTCACATGAGGATGTGAAGATGAAGAAAGAAAAGGTTTGTTTGAGTTAGAATTTTGAAGAAGATGAAGAAGCTGGCTTAGGAAAGAAGAAGATAAGAACTATAGAAGAGAGGAAGAGCACCTGAGAGTTTTACTTCTGTTACTAAGGTGAATTGAGTATAGATCGGGTCGACGTTGGCCTTTGGCCTGAAAGTATGTACTATCGAAAATATAATTAGTAGAATAATTTATTTTATTTATATTTGTTATCGAAATGATTATTTATTGCGGCATAATAGACTTTGTCATATATGATATAGTACGATAAATAAAATTATTAAAATCGGACTTATAAAATATGATATATGTTGTATGAAACATATGAGTGGTATATGGAATCAAATATGATTAAAAAGCCGTACAAATCCGTTGAATGATGCATGAAACAGTTGGACTTAATACACACTGAAATACGTGAGTTAATCGATATTTTAACACGTGAGGGAAAATATAATTTATAACTTTCGTTAAGACTACTCTAGATTTACTTATATCTATTTTCATAAACAAAACGATGAGGCCTTTAGTATGTTTAAGATTTTTCAAAACGGAAGTAGACAATCAATTAGACCCTAAGATTGAAATTTTGCATAATGATAGGAGTGAGAATATTTCTCGGATAAATTTTATTGTCTTTATGAAGAGCATTGGATAATTCATCAATGCTCTACGCCCTACACACTACAATAAAATAGATTGACTGAGCAAAGAAATAGAACTTTAATCGAGATTACTAATGGCATGTTACTTATCTCAAAATTACACATTAATTTATGTGGTGATGCTATCTTAACTGAATATCATATTTGTAATCGTATTCATCTTAAAAGAAATTAAAATCTCTCCATATGAGTTATGGAAATGAAGAAAACCAAACATAGACTAATTCAAAATGTGGTGATGTTTAGCATTTTGCAAAAACACAGATCTAAAAAGAGTAAAATTAGGTCATAAAATGATAAGGTTTATGTTCAATGGTTATTTGGAAAATAAAAAATGTTATAGGTTATTATATTTGGAATCTAGTTTACTATTTGAATAATATAATATAATTTCTTTAAATTCAAACTATATGATGATAATAAGATATAAACAGTTGTAAAAAATAAGGAAAAGACTTTGAGCAACCACGAGAATCTCGTACGAGTCAAGGAAAAAAAACTTAAATATTTAGCCCAATGAGACAAAATATTAAAATATTTCTTTATATTTAGTAGAATAAATTTGTGAAGAAATCACTCGGAAGATTCCTATATTGCTTTCTTTATAAGACGACTTTAAATCATATAAGGAAGCAATAACATCCCGAGATTTCTCATTGTGGAAATATGCCACAAATAATGAAATATATTCAATAAAACGTAGGAGTTAAATGGTTGAAATGGATATTTTGGAAGAAATGTCACACAAATGAAACCATTCAAGCCTTCAACACAAAATTGGTAGCAAAATGTTTTTGAGAAAAAGCATTGCATTGGTATACAATGTGAAAATTTACCATATGGATGTCAAAATGATATTCATAAATAGAGATTTGAGGAGGTCTATATGGAGCAACCCAAGGATTTTAGACTTCCGGGGAATGACTCTAAGGAATGTAGGCTTGTTAAGTCATTATACGGTCTTAACAAGCACCTAACAAGTGGCATGAAATGTTTAATCATGTTATTATAACCAATTTGTTTAGATATAATACGAAGGAAATATATTTATACACTAAAGTTCATGTTGATATAATAGTCAATGTATGTGTATATGTAGATGATTTTCTTATACTAAGTAATGAGATGAAGAGAATAATGAAATGAAGAGGTTTCTATATTCTATATTTAAGATGATTGATCTTAATAAAGTATGCAGTATGTTAGGAATTCAGGTATTTAAAAAGAGTGGGGGTTATACATTAAATTGATCCCATTACATTTAGAAAGTATTTAGAAAGTATCTAAAATTCAAAGAAGCATAAACACCATTTGATCCTAGTTTAAATATTGGAGAAAATGAGGGGATAATAGTGACCTAATTAGAAATATGCTAGTGCAATAGGAAGCTTAATGTACACAACTTTATGCACAATGCAAGATATATCTTTTATAATGAGTAAATTCAATCAATTTACGAGTAATACAAGTACATAACATTAAATTCAATTAGAAGGTTCGTAGGGTATTTAAAAAAGACTAAGACATATGTCTCCAATATTTTAATTTTCTTCGGGTACTTGAGTGATACACGCATGCAAGTTAGGTCACTGGTCTAGCCGATAACAAATCGACTATAGGGTGGGTATTCATATTTACAGGCGGTGTTAGTTTCTAGGGATTAAAAAAATAAACGTGTATATCTCACTTAACTATGGAGTCTGAGTTAATAATGTTGGCTGGAGCGGGTAAGGAGGATAGATGATCAACATATATCTTATTGGAAATATCATTCACTTCAAAGGAGAATATGATAATATAAATAGATTGTAATAGTCAATCAATAATAGGTAGAGAATATAGTGGGAAGTCTATATATATATATATATAAGTCTAAGACATAAGTATGTTAGAAAACTAACTCAAAGTGAAATTATAACATCTTATACGTACGTTCTACTGAAAACCTAGCAAATCCGTTCACCGAACCATTAGCTCGAGAATTAATAAACACTACATATAGAGAGATAAAAGTAAGACTCTTGAAACATGTATTTACAAATAAATTCAACCCAATCCGAGTATAAAGAACCTAAGCATCAAATTTGTAATGGGTAACAATAAGTTATTTGTGAAAGGTTCAACATATAAATAAATTAGAGTTTCATCCGTGATGAGTTATAGATACGTCGGTTGTTATGATGTAAGGATAAGTTAAAAAGAACTATTAATACAATTTGGTCTAATTGTGACATGTATATTTAAAGAAAACAAATATAGTGTAAGAATTATACCTTGGTCGTGATGAAACCTACTGGAAAAGTTCAGTAAATGTTTTTCGTGATCAACACAAGATTGACCGTGACAAAAAACAAGACGTGACACAAACCATATGTTTTGAACTTATTTGCTTGACTTGGTCGTGATCAGCCCATGATGATTGCAACCAACCTTATAACATATCGGTTATTCATCAAATAATTGATCTATAGGGATGTTGTGGCGACCAAAATAGGGATGGTCGTGGAAAACTCTTTAACAATGTGTTCTTTTGAAAAAATTAGATTCTCGAATATATAATACTTGAATAGTGTGACTTTATCTATGATTATCTAAATAATCATAACATTTTTGAAGGGTTTGATAATCTCTATAAATGGGTAATATTGACGAAAATTATTTTTTTGGAAAGCGTAGTCATACATATCTCGATTCCATATTTTTCGGTGAATCTGTTACGACTCTTCGATGAATTTTATCTTGATCAAATTCTATAAGTTGTTGTTTCCGATTTTTATTTTCTAACAACCATTTTTATTTTGAATAGTAAAGCAATTATGAGTCATGTCTATGTGTTTGAAAGTCAAACCTAGCTAGAAAGGCCAAAAAAGAATACAATATTATATCACTATAATGCCCTACCAAGTGAGTAAAAGTATATATGATTCCTAAAATAATAATAAAAATAGTTGATCTCGAAGGGAGTTCGGTCGTAAGCCATTGTCACGTATATTTAGGCCATCAGAAGTTAAGGCCTTACAAATGTTTACAGTTCGATGAGATATAAGGGAGATCGAAATAATATTACTCCCTCGTGCATTTTTAGACCATCAGAAGTTAAGGCCTTGTAGATACTCACAATTAACAAAGGCGTAAGAAAATTCATAATGCGTCAAACCTTCAAAAAGGATGAGAGCTAGGTATAATAACCATATTATAAAAAATATATGTTTACAAACTATAGATATCCCAAGGAATTGAACCAACCAAATGCTGGAGGTTTGGCCACCATAAGAGACGAATTACCTCTATGGAAAGCCAAAATTTTATAGCTAAAAAAGTGTACTCATCATTCCATACACATAACTATACATAATATATTAAACAAGCAAATTATGCCTCGACTTTTCAAGGAATTCAGTTTAAAAAGCAAAGAAAACGAGTTTAAAAATATAAAAGAAATTGAGTTGGTATTAATATCACTATCCTTTCGGAAGCCTTAGCTAGCTTGGTTCCATTTCTGCTACTAGCGGAGGTTTCGTTCAAGGTACTTAAGATCTCAAGTTTTCTAGTAGAGACCTACATGTATTGTCGAGATCACGCTGTCCGATGGATTAGTTTAGTGGTTAGTAAGGATGTTTCTTTCCTGAACCTCCAGGTAATCTTGTTACTTTATCTTTTTGTCTTCTTAGTAATCCACAACAACTCTCTTTGGCCGGTCTTTTTAGGGACATAACTTCATAACCCTCCAAAAGGGAAGTCAAGAACTTATTCGTAAAAGTTGACGATAATTTTTTTTCATGATCTGTGCGGATTGACCATGGGTCACCCTCTTAGTGGAATTTGCAATCTCTTTAACGGTCTTACCTTTGAACTCCTCACTGTTGAAATGATTGATTTATTCTTGATGAGTATTTTAAGTAATAGTATTTTCTTAATTTTTTTTCTTTCTCTACGATTTTTTAGAAGTAATTCTATATATTATGACCCTGTTAAGTTTGATGTTAGTGTCGGACATATGCTTTGGATTTTTAAGATGAGTCTTTAAAAGACTATAAAATTTAGGTAAGATCACTTTTTTTCATCCATGGTTTGTATATCAGCAAACATAATGCTCATTATGTATAAAATATAAAAGATAACTTACTAAAAACAAATGTTGGCCCTTCCTATCCCTACCTAAATCAAACACCAGGTCGATATACGTCTAGAGCTACCTACCAAGAATATGAATCTACCGACCTACGTTTAGTGGGAGTAATAGGTAGCCTCTTAGAGGTATATATGTACCTAGACATAACATGTATGAGGTTCCAAATCTCGGGGGGGGGGGGGGGGTTTACTCTATACTGTCCTACGGCTAGACTCCGGCGAACTTGGCAAGAGTCTTACCTCTAACAACCTCCAAAACATCAAGACTGACCCTTTTAATATTTGAAGCTGATCATTTAGTAGCATCTTATTGGATGGTGAATAATTGATACTAAGTGGATCTTCTTCGTTCATGCCGCCCGCTCCACCTTTCTTCTTCTTAGACCTTTGTACGTTAGACTGGACCCGTGGGCCAAAATCAAGACAAGAATATGTCCTCAATGGTGAAAAGTCTGTCAACTGTTATCTCTTAATGAAGAACTAGGTTTGAGCCAAAACACTTGAGAATCTTTCCCTTTCAAAGCTGGTGACTAAGGAGACACTCCGAAAATCTGCAACACAACTCAGTAAACCCCAACAATATGAAAATGAAACTAACAAATATAAATGAACACATGTATATGAGATAATATAAATAAAGGAAAACATTAAGTGAGTGGGGTTGTCGTTGGCTAGGAAAACTAGCCTTTAACTTCATCTTTCCAACTACTTTTGCAGTCAGACTCCCACTTTTTATTTACAAAAATAAAATGTTTCTTACATTTTTATCCAAATTCAGTAGGCCATTTACTATTTTGCACTATGTATATAAGGTCAAGTAGTAAAAAAAATCCATCCGTCCAGAAATGAAGCTCGGGGTAACCAGACTGTCAAATATATATATATATATATTCGAAATTATATGTTAGCATAATGTTATATTTTAAATATTTTAAAATTTACAATTATAATGAAATGATTAGAATTACGAATATAATAAAAACTTTTAATTTTTGATAATTCTAAAAAAATATAAACTTTTAATAAAAAACTATAAATAGTGTTATCTTTTATTTAATAAAAAAATTAATGTATTATTTAGGAGATTGATTTTTGAATCGAAACAGAATAATAATATTAACCTTATTTTTTTTATTCAATATATTTAAATTCACAAAATAATTGTATAGATTATGGTTGATGGTTTAATAAATTTTTCTTCAAAATTTAATGAATTAAAATTTTAAAACTATATACAATTTATTATTAATATTATAAATAAAAATAACAACCTTCGAATTTTTGAGGATAAGATTCGAATAACTGAACCATATGCTAATGGGGAAGAGACCATCTTTTTAACATTTTTATTGTAGAACTTCGGGTCCGATCCAACTATATACGTCAACCCCATTATAGGCTCATATAACTCGTTTATGTAATGAGTTTGAATGAGACTTTCTCAACGCACATGTTCTCAGTATCTCAAAATGGATCTCGAAGCTTTCAAACAATAGAGATTTTGACCAAACCTTTTCTATTTTTAAAAATCTCCAAACTAAAATGTAAGTGTTCCAAATCGTTCACCATATAGACTATGTTAAGACATATATTTTTGAACATATGAAAAGAGAGCGGGAGACTCTTAATAACTTTTTATTCAAATTCGCTTAATGTTGTTCCATTTGAGATGCCTTAAGCACGAAACTCAAATTTTTAATTCTATATGCACAAATTACGCATGCTTCCGGAAATCAGTCCATTTGTAGTGCACTAGTTTATGTGAAAAAATCATTTATCACAATTTCATCTTTCCAGTATGTTGTGAAACAATCTGTCTGTACAAATTCATAGGACCATTCCTTTGAACAATTTCATATCTCCAGTAAACTGTAACGCATTTGTCTCATCCGTTATTCCAATATATATATATTATTTAAAATATCTCATAATCTTGTTCTTCTATACATTCATTTTTACATGAAATGCCTCATGGTCTTAGTAATGTTCCTGTATATACTAACTATTTTAGTTAGAAAAAAATATTTTTATTATTATAAAATAATCTTTTAATTTAATTTTCTTTTACTTACATATTATTTCAAAAAGTTTGATCAAATATTATATTATGCATGATATTTGTGATTTTATTTTTGTTAATTAGAAAGGTTAGTGTTATAATTATCTGGAGGTTTTGGCACTCAATGTATTTAAATTACAATCACTGGTAGAATAAAGATAGGTTAGGGTAAATAAAAAGAGTTAGAAAAAAAGGGACGGATGTGAAAAAGTAATAAAACCGCAAATTGGGAAGTATTTTTGGGGAATTGGTAGAATTATTTGGTCAACGAAAAAAGTATAATAAGTTAAGGTACCCTATAAAGGGTTAAGGTATAAATCTTTATCTTTGAATACTTTTTAAGTAAAAATAAATTGAAATGAAATAATTATTCCTTTGCCAAATAAAATAGTTACTCTTATACCAATTTTATGGTCTTATTATTTGAATCCGCGTGATAGAACTCTTAACGGCTAGTCTCCAAATACTACTGCATCAGCATGTGCCTCTCCTTTCCTATATATAGATAGATAGAGGACGTCCATTTTCATCAGTAAATACAAAACCAAAATATTCTCTCTCACTTTCCGAACCCTTAGTCGGTCAACTAACCATCCTCATGCCTAGATCCAGAGTAAAACTGATTTACATAGCTGACAACACTGTCAGAAAGGCAGTTTTCAAGATTCGGAAAAAATGCATCATCAAAAAAACTCAAGAACTTAGCACCTTATGCGATGTTGACGCTTGTGCTATTATATACAGCCCTTTCGGAGGTGAACCGGAGTTTTGGCCTTCGGAGAGATCTAAAGTGAATGAGGTGATTGAGAGGTACCGGGCTACTCCGGACATGGAACTATCCAAGAGAAAGGTGGACCAGGAGGGGTTTCTGCTGGCAAAGATCAACAAGTTTAGCGAACAAGTTTATAAACATAGGAAGGAGAACTATGAGATAGCGATGACTCATATAACGTTTCGGTTGTTGGCTGGTGACTTTGGCACCAACGACCTTAATGCTAGGGAGTTAAACGAAGTTGGAGGGATAGTTAAGAAATACTTGAGGCAGATTGAAAATAAAATAGACTCTCTCAGCTCTTAATGATGTGCTTTAGGGTTCAAGGTTTTCTTTTCTTTTCTATCTGCAGTTCAGTTTGTTTTATGTATTACCAATTTGGTTGGTTCGAGTTACTCTATTCTTTCTATACATCATTATTATTGTTATGGTTTTATATTGTTTTTTTTTATGTTAATTTTTCTTTTCAAATTAGTATAATAATAATTATAACTGAATTGTAAAAAGCTTTTAAAACACTGAAAAAGTTCTCCCACTAAGTTATAAAAACCTATATATTTCAATAACAAACGGACCTTTAAATTGTAAACAATTGTATATTTAAATAGTAAACAAGACTGTCAGCTGTTTGTCTGAAACCAAGAACCGGCTTCAAACCCGAATTTAATGGTTTGACTTGCGATTTTACTATAAAAATCGAGAGCAATAAAGAATCGAAACAATAAAATTAGTTCGGAACCAAATTGCTAAAATCGGTAAAATCGTGCTAACCAATCGTATTATTTATTTATTTATTATATTCACAAAATTAATAACTAAATAACAAGTTTTTATAAAAATAAAAAGCTTAACTTTCTCGATCTTTAGTTTTTATATTATTTATTTAGGTGAGGAGTATGAAAGCCAATTATGATTGGGTTTTTAAAAAATTGAATGGACCGGATCACCCACCTCAAACTGAAATCGGACAGAATTAAAACGAACCAAATCAATTTCACATAGAATTCAAATCAAATTAAATTTGGACTAAACCAAAACTGGAACCAAACTGAATCAGATCGGACCGAGCCGACCAAATCGATTTCAGATAGAATTCAAACTAAATTTGGACTAAACCAAAATTGGAACCGAACTGAATCAAATCGGATCGAGCCGAACTGAATCAAAAATTTAACGATACGGTTTGATTATAAAAAAATAAAATCGAAAATTTAAAAGTACGGTCCGGTTCTTACCCTGATAAACAGTTATATATATAAATAAAAGTTAACTTTTATCAAAAGTTTTAGTCGTAATATTAACTAAAAAATGGTTGTGTATAATGGTTGTATACTGACCTGCTTCAATTTTATTCTAATTTATTATTAATTCTATTTCTTTTATAATTATCATTTTGTTTTTTTGTTTTCCTTGTTTTCCCAAAATTTTAGATTTTGTAATATATTCTATTAGATTAAACTAAACTTTTATTATAAAATTAAGTGTAACAATATTGGGTATTAGAGTAATTTATGCTATAATTTTTAATTTTCTTTTTATAGATGTTCACTTTTATAAGAAGTTCTAATATTCTAGTAAAATCTCTCACTAGGATTTGCTAATTTGTTCAAAATCACTAACTTTCTTAGCTTCCAAACATTTATCTCGTCCTAAGTACACTTCTATGGATTATATAGCATGAAAGTTTCTTAAATGGCGACGACAGACCCTTTTGAAATGTTGGTTGTTGATGACTCAACTTCTTAAATGGATTATAGATTTATGCAACAAATCGTACTTTAGTAGATTAGAAAATAATATATATATATATATATATATATATATATATATATATATATATATATATATATTATTTTTCAAAATACAAAACAATAAAATAAAAGTTGTTTCAAAAATATTTTAAAAGATAAAAATAGAGCAACATGAAAAATGCTAACTACAATATCATAATTGGTATTTCCTTTTGTCATTAATATTTACATTTAAAAAAAAAAGAATTTTACATGTTTTTATTGATAAAAACTAAATAATAATAAAATATTCGTAACCTAGATTTTAAAAAACTATTTTCGACTAAAAATACAATTATGTTTTAATTGTGAAAATTATATGGACATCTTAGTTATATTATTTATAGCTAAAAGATAATGGAAATGATGGAGGTAAAACTTCATTTCGGGGGATATAAAGCTAAAACTTAAATCGGAAACAAAACTATTACACTAAAAAGTAAGTCATGCATGATATTTTTATAGCATTTTTAGTTATTTATAAGATTTTGAAGTTAATTATAAAAAATATTGACTTGGAGCAAATGCTTAACAATGCAAGAGAGTAGTATATGTTAAGATTTAATATTTCATAATCCGTAAATTCAAAGTATTTAATTAAACTAATATAAATTTAATCAATTAAAATAATTAAATAATAATAAGTAATACGGAATAAATAAATATTGTGTGGATGTTCGTCAGGATAAAGTGTATCTAAATGATAATACAGTCTAGAAATTTAATATTGGAATTTACAAATATATAAAGAGATATGATCTTTGATAACACTAAGTTCATCATATTAATTAGGAGAGTAATAGAGAAGAAATAAAAAGTAGGAAGACAATATAAATCATAAATATTAACAATATGATCCATTGGATTTGGTGAATATGATAAAGAGTTTAAACGTAGAACATCAATATAAGCACATGCATCAGTAGATTTTATCAATGAATTTCATGAGAAAAGAACTCACGTAGAAGAAAGAAAATTGATATAGAGTGAATCAAAAGATAAAAAAATGGGTAGTTTGATCTGATGACGCTTCAAGACTAAATGGTAATGGGCCAGTATCATCTTAAGTGTTCTAGGAGGTGATGAGATTAAGAAAACTTTTAAGTTTAATTTTGTTACTACGGGCAATGAAGGTAAGTGTGAAGCAAAATTGTCTAACATGTGATTATGCTATATTTGTAGGTAAAAATTATCCGACTAAGGATTCTCAATTAGTAATTGGACAATCATAGGAAACTTTTAAAAACCAAATAAAAAAATATGATAAGAAACTTAGAAGTTGTGAAGCATATAGAATAATGTTATGAAAATATTTCATATGAACAAGTGACACGATTAGAGAATGTGGTTGTATATGTGTTAGCTAAATTTGGTTATGTGGAAGATAATTCTTTAATAATAATTCAAGAAAAACTTCCAGTTATCGATAACATAGATAATCAAGAAATTTTATTAATTAAGGAAAGTAATGAGTGATTCATGCGCATTTGATACTTTTAAAGGGCCAAATAATACCATATAATAAAACACAAAATCAATGTTTGGGATTATTAGCTTCCAAGTATACTGTTCCAGATGGATTTTTATATCGAAATATTTCTACATGACCATATTATTTTAGGGCAACTCTGGCTTTTCAAGATGATTAACACATCCCAAATGGAATGCTATATTAGTTTATTTTCCCAGTGAATTATTTTGAGAAACTTTGCTTGATCAAGTCCATATATGATATAAATGAGATCGTCAATCAGAAAGTTAACATTAACTGAGAGGTTATTGTGCTTTGTTTTGTTTGTGGTCGACCAGATTACCCATGATATAATCGTAGGTAATATAATATTGATATGGATATCTTTGTTGGTAGACCCAAACCATGTCCTTATCATGTGAGTAAATGACAAGTTCCCGATGATTAAGATCTTGAACATAGAAGCAAAGAAAACTTAGACATTCCATGCCTTTAAACATTGAATAAAGACATGGTTAATCGTCTCAGAATTAACACAATACTCACATTTAGATGCCATTTGGAAAGCTTTCTTATGTAGAATAAGATCTATAGGAAGCCAATTGTGAACTGTTCTCCAGACTAAGAAAGAGCATTTCTTTGGGGGTTATATGCTTCATTCTTATAAAATTCCAAGTGTCTTTAGTGTTGTATATACCAAATTGAGAATGAGACTTATTTATGGAGTCTTTGCTTGTAGTCAGAGATATCTTTCTGATTCTATCAATATTAGGAGCAAAGAAAAACCCTTCAATATTTACCATAATCCATTGTCCATTGCCCAATTTTTTTTGACTTCTTTAGTTTGATACCATGTTTTGTCTATCTCAGAGTCTAGGATAATGAAAGGAAAAGGAGAGCACCAACGTTCTAACCAAAAATCCATTCTCCATTCTCTTACCTTGTACTAGATGAATTTCTCTGTCTTGTCTTTAAGTTTGATTAGCATATCCCACACCTTTGAACGTTTGTATGGATTATGGGCTGTTATAGGGTGGTAATTGTTGCAATAGATAAAAGCCATGAACCTGGCCTAGAGAGAGTTTTGTTCTCTAAAATTCAACCATAGCTTATAAGAGAAGACTTCTTGAATATCCTTCAGATTTCTGATGTTCATCTATCCTTCTTCATAGAGTTTGCAAATTTTAGACCAAAAAGACCAAAAAATTGTTTTGTTACTTTTATTGGACCCCTACAAGAATTTGTTACAAAGGACATTAATTCTCTGAATAACAGTCTATGGTGGAAGAATTTTGTATTGTCTAGATTGGAATTGTATTGAGCACCGTATGAACTAAAGTAAGTCTTCCTCCAAAAGATAGGTACATATTGTCTCATTCCATGATCTTTGATTAGTTATTATGTCAAAACTTTTGATCATTGTGTTAATCATTTTAGATGGAGCAATGAATTTTTATTTCTCTTTGTTTATGTCTTGACGTGATCTCTCCTGATAATGTATCAAGAATTTATTTATCTTGCTAATAGAGGAAGAAACCGCATTGCAAAAAATTATGAAGTCATCTGCAAATGCTGAGCAAGGTATGTGCCGATTCCCTTTGTTATTGTATCTTATTGAATAATCTTGATGGGTTATGTACTTGGTTCCCCTGATTAGAAACTTTTCAGCGATCATAAAGAGATTAGGAGACCGAGAGGTCTTCTAGTCTTAGTGCTTTAGTAGATTTAAAGAAACCTTTCAATTCTCCATTCAAAATAATAAAAATATCAATCATCGTCATTTTAGCTAGATTTATCACGTGTTGATTCGACCAAATACTAGTCATAATTTATTCTAACTTATTTTTCTATTTTGAGATATGTGCAGACATAAAACTAGGAAAAATATGCGTGATAAAAATAATATTATTTGTACTTGTATCTATATTACTGTAAAACCATAATAAATGCAAAATGTAATAAAATACATACTAATTACCAAAAAATAAATATATACAAGAACTAGAAGGGGTACAACCCAAAGTAAAATATCATAATCATCAAACAATATATTTCAAGACATATAATAACAAAGTAGAAGATGAGCAATAAGTGGTTCGAGATATGACTGCAATCAAAATATTTGAAAATTAGACCAAATAAATTTGGTAAGAACTAATAAAAGGAAACATAAATCGTTTTTAGATTGAGAAAAAATGCTAAGGCAGAAAAGACTTGAGATGTTTTGACCAAAACAGTTGTCAAATAGTTAAAATCAAAACAAGACCATGATGACAGAGAGGGTTGATGGATCGGTTGATAATTCCTTAGACATAAATCGTTTTTAGACATAAATGTTTGAAAGATAATTCCTTAGAAAATTCAACCTGTTTATAATGGATAAATATGATGGGTCGGTTGATGTAGAGCGCCACTCCAAACAATTTTCTATTAATATCTAAATTTTAATCTAAAAATAAATTAATTTATGAATTGTTTCTATGATCTTATGAGGAAGTAGCCCATATTGGTTTAATAACCTCCCATATAACTCTGTAAAAATATTTCAAAAATTCATAAAAAAATTTGAAGTCATTAAAGAATGAAACTTTATCATGACGATGTACCAAAACAATGATATCATTTCATAATTATGTTTATAGCTTTGTCTATTAGATTAATAACTTAGAATATTCTAATGAAAGTGTCACGACTATGACATTTAAGGAAGATTTACCCTAAAATACCTGGTTAATAGAAAACTTTGTCAAATTTTCTATCAAATTTTCATCGATGTACAAGTTACAAATGGTGGAGAATTAGCTCCACCAAATCTAACCATAGTAAAATAGAATAAAATATCATCAAAGAGGAACAAAAATTTCCATGAGATCATTCGACAGAAGCCAAAATTCTTAGTATAAAAATAGTTTCCAATTCACCCTCTCACAAAGTATATTATTATAATCTACGTGTAAACAAGAAAAAGGTAAATTTTCACAATCTGGAAGACATAAGGGAATCCAATAATATTTTTTTAAGAAGTATTCTATTACATATTATAATAACCACGATCATTGTACTTAGCATTGTTATCAACTGAAACATAAAACTTAAAATCTAATGGAAAATTGACAGTGAAAAAGATAAAAATCTGATATCTGAAAAAGATAAACATATTATTTACAAGATTATAGGATGATACACAATGTCAACCACATCACCGTCTATAAGAAAAATTCATAAAAGAGACATTGAGGTCCACCTCATAGACGAAACCTCTAGTCATACCAACCAAGTACTCGAACTACATATATATTTCACTGATAATGATTTGAAGAAGATTACATTGAGATGATGATGCCCTCATTGTAACATTAGATTTTGACGGAATAAATATAGTCTTATACAAATTATTATATCGATTTAGGGAGGTGTAATATATAGTAGTAATTAGAGAAATGGTTGAAATTTCTAAATATAAAAAATAGGAATGGATTTGATCAGGTTTAGAGGTAGAACTATATATTATTTAAGAAAAAATTATACGTTTTTAACGACCTTGTACGAATACTATTTATGGTGGCAGATGCTCCGAGCTCGTATAATTCTATTTTTTGGGAGGCCATAACCAAACAATACATGCAATTGGGTCTTCATATCATTAATGTTAATTAATGTGATAGGCTCCGGAAAATCCCTTTGGTTCTTATCTCATTTATTAGAATACTGCAAAACAAAATTATTACACCTTACATGATTATAAAATTCATCCATCGTTAGCAAAATCTGGCTACAGATTGGATCTCTAAAGGGTTACTTGTCATAAAACAAATTATAATCTTGACATCTTTGATACTCCTGCCAAGCTTTAAGCAATAATATATTTAGAAAGTATCAAGGGCTATCTTTAAATGACCAAATAATCATTTGGCTTATTTATCTTACCGTGATTACATTTTCATACTAACTTTGCTGATAGGATCACTCATATTAACCCCAATTTTCTTTGTTGAAGGTAAACATATTTGAATGATACTCATATATCTCGTTCTCAAGTGAAGAATGCTTCAAGTCTACAAGTCTATTCTGATGAACTCACAACATGCTCAAGACCTAAAATTAAGTTTTAGTAATTGTAACCTTAACATTAGATTACAAATTCATACTTTGTAAGACCACGAGTCTCTTGTTACATTTGATCAAGTTACATCACTGTAACTGAAATTCAATAAAATTTTGAATTTATCATATATATATATATATATATATATATATATATATATATATATTGTTGGTCTATTTCACATGGTTATATTAAAAATTGATTTATTATTATTATTAGATGTAGGTTAGAAGTAACTCGTCAACAAAATTATTGTTGAAGGAGTATATGGAACTAATTAGATCTATATATTGATATGAAGCAGACTAGTTTGAAGCATGTTGATTTGAATAATGTTGGATCGAAGCACTCTGATCCGAAGGGAACTGAATAAAAACACCATAGTTGGACTGAAATCGATTGTTTAATTGAATATCTTATTTTGGTCTTCTTATGTAAATTAGATTTCTTATTAATTAGGTCTTTTATATTAATTAGGTTTTTTTATCAGATTTTTTATATTAAGAGAGTAATTATTATCATAATCGTTGATTAATGGACTTTAATCTAGAGCGTCTCATGAACAATTAGGGTTTTTTTTTCAAAAACTTATAAATAGAAGAGGATACAACATGTAAGTGTGTGAGAGTGCGAGTATGCGAGAAATATATAGAGAAATCGTTTTATGTCTTTTAAAAGATAAGTGAGGTGAGAGATAAACACCTAAAAGTGATTAAGTCATTTGTGTTTGAGAGTATTTATCTAACCTACTTGTTTATAAAAGGTGTTCGTTGCTCGTAGGTATATGACTCATAATTTATACCATATTAAATATGTCTTGGATGCTTGGTTTCATTTATGCTTTCTTTCGTCTTAAATATAGTAAATTATTTTTTGGACATGATCGATAAGACCTTAGTCATTACTTAGACAAACAAAAAATTTCCTAAATAATTACTTATTAAATACGTTATATATTTTTTAATTTTGTTTATTTAAACTTTTTTAAAACAATACAAGCAACCCTAAAGTTTGATGAGCATGGAACGGAAGATTACAAATATAATAAGATAAAACTAAATTATGGCGAACCACTAATCAACAATTTGGTCCATTATCCATTTGGTCAATCAGCTTATTAGATTATTATTTTATATAATACCAAATCAAAGAGAAGAAATTTGTCATGTCTACATTTGTATATCACTCAGGTTTGGTCTCATCTTCCATTTCAGGTATTCATTCAACCTTGTGGTATTTGGATTCCAGTGCGTAATGTCATATGTCGTCTTACGTGTCACAATTTATTTTTTTCTTTTATTTAGCCTATATCTGTTTTGTTTGTTTGTATGACAAATACATCGGTAGAAGGTTTTGGTTGTATTGTTACCCCTTACATATCTCTTTCTGATGTCTACTAAATTCTCAATTTTGATTTGAATCTTGTTTTGTTTAGTTAATTGGGTAAATCTGGTCACTGAGTTTTTTTTCTGATTTTGTTTGTGTTATACAAGATCGACATACTCAAAGACTGATTGGGACATGTTGTAGAATGGGAGAGCTCTATGTTTTGGAAAAACATAAAGTGACTGATGTTGATGTCTATAGTGTTGACAAAGGAAAAACATACATTATTGATATTGCTGCTTGTGGTGTTAACCTAAAGCCATTATATGTTTTTTCTTGGTTATAGTATTGGACTGAAATGATATCGATGTTTTGATACTACAAGTCATAAGTTATATGTATCTTGACATGCCATATTTTTTAAGAATTCTATTTTATTTGATTCACGAAAAATCACATGACATAACAAAGACAAATATTCAAGTTATTCATCCCTTTAGAAATGAAAATGATACAACTATTGTTCATGACATACTAGTTCATGAGACGTCTACACCAACAAATACTAATTTTGTTCCACCAATGTATGAGTCTAATTATTTCTCTAGTGCAGCTGTAGATTCCCCACCTCTCAAAAGATCTACTAGTACAAGTAAGTCTATCAAATTACTTATTTTTCTTATTCAGATATGTTTAATCTTTTATAGAAAACGTACATGATTTACATGAATCTAGTTGTTTCTGATCCTCATTGTCAAAATGATATGGCCGACTATCTTACTTCTCTATATAAAACTCAGACATAAGATTTGTTTGAAATCTACTAAGCATATAGTTGTATCTAATTGATGTGTTAGATTTAAGATTAAAATTGACGTTGGAAGCCGATTTGCAGAAATCATTAAGATTTTGGGGATACATTTTTATTTTCTTTTCTTTTTTCATTCAGGTACCTAAATTTTTTCATTAAGATTTTGGGGATAAATTTACTAAGAAATACTTATTAAAGTATGATATTTTGTCTAAATTATGGGATTATTTAGACCATATAGAACTATATATTTCAAGGTATTCAAACCTTATATTAGTAGACGGAAAGAGAAAATATTGATGCAGGTTTCGATAACTCTATGTTTCGATTTTGAAGGATTCAATGGAACAACTCTTCATAAGTCTTCTATTCCCACTTTTGATTCAGTAGTTCATGAGCTTATTGTAAAAGAGACTCGAATGAAATCTCAGGTTGTCAAGTGTTCAAAAGTGACTAAAATTATTGCTGTGTTTGATATCCACAATGATCATCTGCTCTAAATCATCATATACAAACACCAAAGTGAGCCTTTAATGAATATACTTTATGTAAATGAAAGAATTATTGGAAGTCTCAATTCTCATTGTCGAAAGTACAATATCGGCAACCTCTTTAGTATTTAGATTTTTAGTAACATAATTGTCTTTCTCATTAGTTTCATCCAACATTTCTTCCCCACGACTCAGTGATGTTACTACTTCATCATTAAGAGATACTAATAGTACCACGCCACCCTCTGAATTGTACCCCTAAAGTTTTTAGATCTTTAGATAAATATATTGTTTCCAATCTTGTTGTATATTTAAATTCATGTCTCAATCGTGTATTTCTTCATCTCCTACTTCACGTATTCTTTCATCTTTGTGGATTTTAGATTCTAGCGTGTCTCGCCATATGTTACCTTACATGTCATACTTTATTTTACTGTGTTATATTTCACTTATATCTATTTTCTCTGCTAGCGTTACATCAATGACGATAGATGTGTTGGCTATATTGATACCTTTCACATATCACAGACTGATGTTTACTATATTCCCAACCTTGTTTTGATTTTTTTTGGCCAGTCAATTGTGTAAATCTAGTTATTGCATCTTCTTTTATTATTCTTTTTATATTATACATAATTAACGCACTTAGAGGATGATTTGTATATATCGTAGAATATGAGAACTCTATGTTTTGGAGGACCTCAAAATGATTGATATTACAAATCTAGTGTAGATTTGTCTTTATTTTTCACTAATTTAGACTATTATTTTTTTAAATGTAGGATTAGGAAAGTTTCCACATGAAATAATCACAGAACATGTTTGCGTGTACTTTTAATTTTGTTTTCTATCACCGAAACATATGCTCCTTTTGTAGTTTTCCTCATAATATGTCCCTCTATACAATAGCTAAAGAACTATCATCTGGTCATATCTATACTTACAAACTATTATTCTGCAATTCAAATACGATTATATAAAGATGATTCTAAATTTTAAATATAAGTCTGTTTAGCCTATACTTAGTCATACATATGATTTTCTTAAATATAAAAATCAGTTTTCACAAAAAAAAACTATGAACAACATAAATAGAAGAAAATCATAATATTATATCTTTATACATGGAATTGCAATACAAATAATATAAGCAATATGAGCTATACATACAACTATTGCTACAATGACTTATTCACGACACATAGGACACATTCTATTAATGAAAAGCCACTGGTCTATGCAATCAAGATGAAAATAATGGTTATAGTTTGGCATCATCCTTAGGGTTTCCTTGGCTTCATATTCTGACAAACATATTGCACAAATATTGTCACTAGGAATAGGTAATCGTTTGCTTTCACCTATATATATTTTTGGGTATTTTTCTATAACAGAACTCGGAAAACCTGAAGAAATATTAGTAGTAGGTGGAACAACGGCTTCTGTGATTTGAGGTTAATTACGTAAGGAATTATGATATCTATACTTTACTATTACAACAAAAATTATGCAAAAAATGCATAAAAATCCAGGTAGAATAAAAAACATCTTCATGGCATTTCCAGTCCCAGCCCGAGAACCTAATAATATGTTGTAATATAAAAAATAGTTTATATTAAATAAAATAATTATATAATAAAATTACATCTAAATATATTTAAAGAGTAATAATATTATAAAGTATAAAAATTCCTCTCAAAAAAGACAAATGTGTTAATATATATAATTTTACTTTATTACTTATTATAATTAGGTAATTGGTTAATATGTTCTTCGCTATTTTTTTATACAATCAATGACTGTGTATCTTTATTCTTTGTGGAAAATAATGGGAGAACTTAAAACAAATGATTAATCGTTATTATAAAATTTAATTTATATTTTAAAGTTTAGTTTGTTTTAACATTTTAATAGTCATATATAAGACTTATCTTCTATTAATATATATATATATATATATATATATATATATATATATATATATATATATATATATATATATATATATATATATAAATCAAAACATAGATGTCAGAATTATTCATTTAAAAAATAGTGTTAATATTTTATTAGGTCATGGATTGCATAAGTGAGATATATTTAGAATTGGAGGAGTGAACTAGATTGATAGTGAGATAATTATTAAAATGTAAAATTTAAAGATAGTTTAGATCGTTACAACAACAAGTAAAGTGTGCAGTAATAACTAAGACATAATACATATACTATAAAATTAAAAGTAGATTTGGGGCAATCAGATTTCTCCTTGTAGTGACATAAGAGTTATAAGTCGGGGCTGTAGCAACGAGAATTCTCATTAAGACGCATGTGTGTGGATTAACTACTAAATATTCCATGAGGTATTTTTCCACAACAAGCAAGATGCTCGTAGTACCGTCTTTATAACAGTTATTGACTATTTCTCACCGTTGTGCGCCTTGTTGGTTGTTGTGGTAAGCACTAATAAATGTTTATTTAATATTTTTTGTTTATTATAAATTTGAACGTTTTTGAAAAAACTTGATGTAGGATTTGTTAAACCTATAAATAAGGGTCATACGTTGATGGTTTCTCTTAACACTTTATGTCTATTAGATAATGATATTAAAATACTCTGTAACGATATAAAAAGGAAACATTTCTCTAAATATTTTTCTAAGTTTAGAAAATAACACGTGATAATCTATCAATATTTGAAGATTTATACATCACGAGAAAATGAGTTGGTTTGATGGAAAAATAGTACTTTGATGAAGATGACTGATATAATTATAGTAAATTTGAGGTTGCGTTTTAATTTGTAGTTTGAAGCCATTTTAACGACATATCAAATTATAAATAGTGTCTACCTTAATAAAATAAAACTCTCACCTTACAAGTTATGAAAAAGAAGAAAACTAAATAGTATATACTTGGGATTGCGGGGTGCTTAGAATTTTAAAAGAGCAGATTAAATTAGTTACACACCAAACAACAAAGCTTATATATTATTATAATTGAGTATACTGTCGTGATTGGATCCTAAAATAAGAATTCTTGGAGTTCATGTTATATAATAATAATAAAACTCAAATTATTATAGAGATAAAGAAACGACTACACAAGATCGGATGGATAATAGATTATCAAAGTATTATTTTATGTTTTTGAACCTCTAGAAGTCAAAGAAAAAAAGGTCTAAAGGTTTATGATCCGATAAGTGATAGATTTCAAAGCATATATTTATACTTAGTAGAATAGAGTAGTGAATAAATCCCTTATAAAATTCATATGGTATTTTTTAAGAGTTAGGCCTAAGTTTTACAAAGAGATAATATCATATCGAGATTTTTTACATTTTGTAAAAATATTGTAAATGATGAAATGACATCCAATAATATCAAAATATACTTGAGAATTGGTCAACTTGCCTTCAGATTCAATACTAATTAGTTGTAAGTCGGTAGTTTGAAAATAATGCCACATCAATAATATCATTCGAGTATTCAATGCAAGAATGGTAGCGAAGAGTTTTTGAAAAAAAAGAATATATTATTTTAACACATATGCTCTGATTGTGACAATCGCGAACATAAGGATATTTTTTGCAATTGCATCACTAACAATTTTAATATTCATCAATGGATGGTAAAACTGAAATATTAAATGAAGATCTGAATGATGAGATCTACATTGAGCAACTTGAGGGATTTACGCTTTTAACAAATGAATTAAAATTATGTAGGCTAGTAAAATAATTATACAATATGAAATAAACACCTAGATTAAATTCTTAATATGTTGCAGATCCTTAATATATCCTCATAATATCCCATATTTGTCGTGTCTAAAATAATGTTGCTGATTGGCTAGCAAAATAGACAATCAGATAAATGAAACAGAAGATCAATCAGCTCCTAATCAGGTTTAGGCTATTACCTTCTTTGAAAGTATTGGCTTAGGTTACATTAGAAACAACATTTAATCTCTTACTTTCTGAATATATTTTGGTGTGGACAAAAATAGCCTGGGGTTAGGAAAGTAATTTCAAGTGGAGTTTTAAGGCGGTGTAAGGGTGTTTCAAGGTGTTACAAGGTGGTGTGAGGGTGTTTCAAGGTGTTTCAAGGTGTTTTAAGGTGGAGAGAGAATTAAGCAGCTTGGCAGCAGTTAATTTTTGTTACCCATAGTTAATGCTGGTGGTTGGGTATTTATAGTATAATACTTGGGCCCTTATGGGCTTTCGGGTCATGTTTAATGGACCCGGGTCATGTTTAAAGACCCATGAGTTTTAAGCAGATGGGCAGGTAGCTTAGTCAGAAAGTGTTTAGGTTTTTTAGTACTTTATCATAGTTCGAACAACCTTAAGCTCACAGTGTTCAAAGTCATCTGTCCAGTTCAAAAGTCCTGTCCGATTTAAGTTCTTAGTGTCTGTCCGATTTACGGAGAGATTTACATTGGTCTGCCCTTCCGGGGAGCATTCCGAATTCGGACTCATCATATTCAATATTCCTACTTATCTAATGGCAGTTGCAGAATTAATATGACAAGCTTATGCCAATCTCTGCTTTTATATTAAGCTTTAAGTGAAGGTTCTTAGCCTTTTGTTATTTGAAAAAATATTATACTTTTCCATGGTTGCTGCATGTCTTTCGTCTGGATATGTTCGATGAATGCCCCGATGACTTGCTACTCGTTGTTGTGATCGTCGTTGTTGGATCCGGTTAAATCAGATGTTGTTGACTACTGTTCGCGTCCTTCTTTTAAGATCAGACACGAGTTACACGCTGATGGTTCCGGTGATTTTGTGATCTCCATCGTATGCGTTTTTGTCAATCCGTGCTTTGATTTTGTATATGTTAGCTTTGCATGGGTTTGTTCATCTGGTTTATGTTTTTTGATTTTGTAGACGTAGAAAATTACCATGCCGAGAAGGGATAACTCGGTAAAATTTGCAAACGCAATAATCGTTATGGTTCGTGGTCTTAAATTTCCTTTGCGTGCTTGATTTTCGGTTTTATGGTATTACAACAATTGCTGGTGATATGGTTATGATCGAGTTGTTCGACGGTGTAGCTAAAGCAGAAGGGATAGGGCAAAAATTCTTCAACAGTTTTCTGTATTGGACATGTTAAATTTTTGAAGGAGAAATCAAGAGTTGAATTCTCAAGAAGTCTCTCTGCGAATTCCAGAGAAATCAGACCTGAAACTTTGTTGTAAGATAAGTTCAAGTAACGCAAATTGTATCCACCAAATTTAGAAGGAAGAGACACATTCAACGGATTTGAAAAAAGATCCAAAACCTCAATTAAACCCACTTGGCGGTCCTTGTTATGACCGTCGTTGTCGGAGCCATTTGAATCAGATGTTGTTGAAGACTATTCGCTCAAAATCTACTTGCTGTCATTCATCTTCTCAAGGCTTCTCGAGCTAGTTTTCTTCGAGATTGAATTGTTGTTTCAGATGGCTTACTAGCTTCATTTTCATAACAATTTCGAGCCTCTTTCAGCTGTTTAGAAGAATTTTTCTTATCAGAAATAGCTTGCAAAGACGCTTGTGATGTTTAATTCGCCTGAATTTTAAAGTGGCGGGATCCTGACTTTTCCCCCCTTTTAGTTTGTGCTAGATTAAAACTAGGGTAGAAGCCATGTAATTTGCCTGAATTTTAAAGTTTGTCTTATTATCTTATTTTATTTTTGAGTGGGCTTGTAATTTGCTTCATAAATGGAATTTTCTTTTTAATTAAAAAATAAAGTTACTAGCAATCCAAGCACAAAACATTGGAGCGCTCGTGGAAAGGTTTTGGTTACTTAAGAAAGACTAAAGACATGTTTCTTCAATATTCTAACTTTCATACGGGCTTGAAGGATACACATATATAAATAGATCACCAGTTTAACCGATAACAAATGAACTACAAAACAAAAATTTAATTGTACAGATGAGACTGTTTTTTGGAGTTAAAAAACAGACATTTCTATCACATTCGACCATAATCATTATGTATAGTGTTACAATTCTCACTTCATTATATTTTACAAACATTCAAAGAACCTCAAATGCTTCAGGAATTTAGTTGAGAATTTCAAATTATTTTCAGTTTTAGGCATATTTAGTTTTTTAATCTTATATACCTAAATATCCCATACAATGATCTTAACAAGTTCTTTGAATATGTATGACATTTATCTCCCATTGCATTACAATTATTTGTTTTGAACGTTCAATGTAGCTTTATATATAGAAGATGATACAAACTGAAGGTTAACCCAAATAGGTTTTTATAATCCTGATTTTTTCCTTGACACTTTTTGTTCTCAGGTTCATTCCCACTGTCACTAAGAGGGGCATCCTCAACCACGTTTTTCAAATTCATCAACTTTTCATTCGAATACTTTAGTGATTGTTTGAGTAATTATATTTTACATTTCATGTCTTAAAGTTTTTTGTCAAAATATAAAAAAACTTACCTAAGAGGCTGTACGAGGTAATCATAGCTTCAAATATTACCTTATTTTAAGAAAAAAGTTAATACTAAAGAACAAAAACTAAATCACACGCATAATACGAGATTTAACATGGTTTAGATAATGAAGAAATTATATATCCACGATAACAAACATAATATATTTTTAGAAAACTACAAGAAGACTGTAAAACAGTTAAAACTCAGCCACTCGTTTGTTACAAAAACATTTTATGGGTTTATAAGGAATCAGTGAGTCTCAGAATGCCTATTCAATTATTTATCTTCTACCTCACTACACTCTTTAAAATAGACTCGTCAATTTCATTGGATCGACGCTCGTAAAATTTTTCGTCTCGCCACACTTTTACCACACACATTGCTTCCTCTATTCATAAACTTAGAGAAAACCTTAATTCTCCAACAAACACTCCAAATTAAATCACATTAATCAACGACTGTAAATAAATTCTTAATCATAGAATAAGAAACATAATGAAGATAAAATCCAGATTAAAAGAAAACCTACTTGATATAGAAGATCCAATTAATAGGAAATATAATTAATATAAAATTGCATTTAAAATAGGAAGACCAAAATAGAAGATCAAATTAAAATAAGAAACTACCAGCAAATATAAGAAGCCCAATTCGATCAAAAACTTAAGCCCAACTTCATCAAATCAAATACAATGGTTCACTGGCATCAACTAACTTCTTATGAACAATCTGTTTTGGTCTAGTCTTCTTCAGACCCGTATACTTAAGACCAGAATGATTTGAACCAATATTCTTTGGACCAACCTTCTTCGGTCCAACACATATGCTTCGGTCACCTTTTTGGACTATGCTCAACTGTCAGGTTCCAGTAAACTCATTTTAAACCTAAGTCCGATTGAGCATTTATTCACATAGAGAGTCAATAGTTCCAAGTGAATTTCTCTAATCACATTTCTCCAGCTATAATATTTAGTTTCATCCATCGACATGCAGTTCCAACCTTTGGTACTCAATCTCAGCTTCAACATCCAACTTCAACTACAAGTTACAACCTACAACACCAACTTATAGCTTCCACACTAAGTTACAACTTCGATCCAAGTTACAACTTTTGACACCAAGTGAATTGTTCAACAATGATCTTACCATCATCTCTTTGAGCCTATACTTAACAATTCTCTACTATCCTTTAACATAATGCTCTAACTACTCACCAAAGACAAATTGTCCACCTACAAACCTGAAAAGATAAATTTCCGTGCATTCTATGAACTTGATCGAGGAAATCCTCCCAAACAGACCAATCTTCTAGCCTCATGCATATCAAAATATAGTAGTAACATCTGTCTGACCTAACTCAAGACCTGACCGAACAACACTTGACAACTATTCTAAAATTTGAAAATCTAAAACCTTTGATCCATTAAACTTCATGTCAAAACAAAAACCCAGATAGTTCAACTTCATTTATAAAGGCCAAGCCCGAAACCAGCTTGGAAATAACTTCAATAGCGGCATCCTTATCTTATCTTGATTTTAAAACTCGATCTCAACTCCAGCTACACCTTAGGTACCTACTATATCTTCATGGTTACAAAAAGTCCAAGGGCTCATGTTGACAATGATAGTTGTCTCAACATCTCCTCCACTCAACCTCTTTTTTATGTCCAACGGTTAGAAGAATAAACTTTAATCCAAGTATTATGTCTAGGATGATATTATGTGCTTATCAGAGACTCATTGATTTATTTTTCATCCAAGAAACAAAAAGTGGTTGCTAGTCTAGCATAAAATCGGAATATCTAGATTTGGCTAATTTTAATGTTGAACTAATGTGGCTCCAGTCTGTTCTTCAATAGCTTTGACTTCTTCTTCATTGAGTACCAATCGTTTGGTGTAAGAATCTAGAGATTGCGTTACTTTACTCTAAGCATGTCTTCTATGCAATAACTAAACATATCGAGATTGATGTGCACTTCATTAGAGACGAAATCATGTGTCGGTAACTTGTAATACGATATTTACCATCGCATGACCAAACGAATGGCAGTTTGACTCGATCCCTAACTTATGCTCGCTTTGGTTTTTTACGAGAGAAACTAGGATTTTGCTTTGCTTTGTCTACTTCACATGAGGATGTGAAGATGAAGAAAGAAAAGGTTTGTTTGAGTTAGAATTTTGAAGAAGATAAAGAAGCTGGCTTAGGAAAGAAGAAGAGAAGAACTAGAGAAGAGAGGGAGAACACCTGAGAGTTTTACTTCTGTTACTAAGGTGAATTGAGTATAGATCGGGTCGATGTTGGCCTTTGGCCTCAAAGTATGTACTATCGAAAATATAATTAGTAGAATAATTTATTTTATTTATATTTGTTATCAAAATGATTATTTATTGTGGCATAATAGATTTTCTCCTATATGATATAGTACGATAAATAAAATTATTAAAATCGGACTTATAAAATATGATATATGTTGTATGAAACATATGAGTGGTATATGGAATCAAATATGATTAAAAAGCCGTACAAATCCGTTGAATGATGCATGAAACAGTTGGACTTAATACACACTGAAATACGTGAGTTAATTGATATCTTAACACGTGAGGGAAAATATACTTTATAACTTTCGGTAAGACTACTCTAGATTTACTTATGTCTATTTTCATAAACAAAATGATGAGGCCTTTAGTATGTTTAAGATTTTTCAAAACGGAAGTAGACAATCAATTAGACGCTAAGATTGAAATTTTGCATAATGATAGAAGTGGGGAATATTTCTCGGATAAATTTTATTGTCTTTATGAAGAGCATTGGATAATTCATCAATGCTCTACGCCCTACACACTACAGTAAAATAGATTGACTGAGCATAGAAATAGAACTTTAATCGAGATTACTAATGGCATGTTACTTATCTCAAAATTACACATTAATTTATGTGGTGATGCTATCTTAACTAAATATCATATTTGTAATCGTATTCATCTTAAAAGAAATTAAAATCTCTTCATATGAGTTATAGAAATGAAGAAAACCAAACATAGACTAATTCAAAATGTGGTGATGTTTAGTATTTTGCAAAAACACTGATCTAAAAAGAGTAAAATTATGTCATAAAATGATAAGGTTTATGTTCAATGGTTATTTGGAAAATAAAAAATGTTATAGGCTATTATATTTGGAATCTAGTTTACTATTTGAATAATATAATATAATTTCTTTAAATCCAAACTATATGATGATAATAAGATATAAACAGCTGTAAAAAATAAGGAAAGGACTTTGAGCAACCACGAGAATCTCGTACGAGTCAAGGAAAAAAAACTTAAATATTTAGCCCAATGAGACAAAATATTAAAATATTTCTTTATATTTAGTAGAATAAATTTGTGAAGAAATCACTCGGAAGATTCCTATATTTCTTTCTTTATAAGACGACTTTAAATCATATAAGGAAGCGATAACATCCCGAGATTTCTCATTGTGGAAATATGCCACAAATAATGAAATATATTCAATAAAACGTAGGAGTTAAATGGTTGAAATGGATATTTTGGAAGAAATGTCACACAAATGAAACCATTCAAGCCTTCAACACAAAATTAGTAGCAAAATATTTTTGAGAAAAAGCATTGCATTGGTATACAATGTGAAAATTTACCAAATGGATGTCAAAATGATATTCATAAATAGAGATTTGAGGAGGTCTATATGGAGCAGCCCAAGGATTTTAGACTTTCGGGGAATGAGTCTAAGGCATGTAGGCTTGTTAAGTCATTATACGGTCTTAACAAGCACCTAACAAGTGGCATGAAATGTTTAATCATGTTATTATAACCAATTTGTTCAGATATAATACGAAGGAAAACTATTTATACACTAAAGTTCATGTTGATATAATAGTTAATGTATGTGTATATGTAGATGATTTTCTTATACTAAGTAATGACATGAAGAGAATAATGAAATTAAGAGGTTTCTATATTCTATATGTAAAATGAACGATCTTAATAAAGTATGCAATATTTTAGGAATTCAGGTATTTAAAAAGAGTGGGGGTTATGCATTAAATTAATCCCATTGCATTGAGAAAGTATTTAATAAGTTTAAACATCTAAAATTCAAAAAAGCATAAACACCATTTGATCCTAGTTTAAATATTGGAGAAAATTAGGGGATAATAGTGACCTAATTAGAAATATGCTAGTGCAATAGGAAGCTTAATGTACACAATTTTATGCACAATGCAAGATATATCTTTTACAATGAGTAAATTCAACCAATTTACGAGTAATACAAGTACATAACATTGAATTCAATTAGAAAGTTCGTAGGGTATTTAAAAAGTACTAAGACATATGTCTCCAATATTTTAATTTTCTTCGGGTACTTGAGTGATACACGCATGCAAGTTAGATCAGTGGTCTAGCCGATAACAAATCGACTAAAGGGTGGATATTCATATTTACAGGCGGTGTTAGTTTCGAGGGATTAAAAAATAAACGTGTATATCTCACTTAACTATGGAGTCTGAGTTAATAATATTGGTTGGAGCGGGTAAGGAGGATAGATGATTAACATATATCTTATTGGAAATATCATTCACTTCAAAGGAGAATATGATAATATAAATAAATTGTAGTAGTCAATCAATAATAGGTAGAGAATATAGTGGGAAGTCTATATATATATATATATATATATATATAAGTCCAAGACATAAGTATGTTAGAAAACTAACTCAAAGTGAAATTATAATATCTCATACGTACATTCTACTGAAAACCTAGCAAATCCATTCACCAAACCATTAGCTCGAGAATTGGTAAACACTACATCTAGAGAGATAAAAGTAAGACTCTTGAAATATGTATTTACAAATAAATTCAACCCAATCCGAGTATAGAGAACCTAAGCATCAAATTTGTAATGGGTAATAACAAGTTATTTGTGACATGTTCAACATATAAATAAATTAGAGTTTCATCCGTGATGAGTTATAGATACGTCGGATGCTATGATGTAAGGATAAGTTAAAAAGAACTATTAATACAATTTGGTCTAAGTGTGACATGTGTATTTAAAGAAAACAAATATAGTGTAAGAATTATACCTTGGTCGTAATGAAACCTACTGGAAAAGTTCAGTAAATGTTTTTCGTGATCAGCACAAGATTGATCGTGACAAAAAACAAGACGTGACACAAACCATATGTTTTGAACTTATTTGCTTGACTTGGTCGTGATCAGCCCATGATGATTGCAACCAACCTCATAACATATCGGTTATTCGTCAAATAATTGATCTATAGGGATGTTGTGGCGACCAAAATAGGGATGGTCGTGGAAAACTCTTTAACAATGTGTTCTTTTGAAAAAATTAGATTCTCGAATATATAATACTTGAATAGTGTGACTTTATTTATGATTATCTAAATAATCATAACATTTTTGAAGGGTTTGATAATCTCTATAAATGGGTAATATTGACGAAAATTATTCTTTTTGGAAAACGTAGTCATACATATCTCGATTCCATATTTTTCGGTGAATCTGTTACGACTCTTCGATGAATTTTATCTTGATCAAATTCTATAAGTTGTTGTTTCCGATTTTTATTTTCTAACAACCATTTTTATTTTGAATAGTAAAACAATTATGAGTCATGTCTATGTGTTTGAAAGTCAAACCTAGCTAGAAGGGCGTAAAAATAATACAATATTATATCACTATAATGCCCTACCAAGTGAGTAAAAGTATATATGATTCCTAAAATAATAATAAAAATAGCAGATCTCGAAGGGAGTTCGATCGTAAGCCATTGTCACGTATATTTAGGCCATCAGAAGTTAAGGCCTTACAAATGTTTACAGTTCGGTGAGATATAAGGGAGATCGAAATAATATTACTCCCTCGTGCCTTTTTAGACCATCAGAAGTTAAGGCCTTGTAGATACTCACAATAACAAAGGCGTAAGAAAATTCAGAATGCGTCAAACCTTCAAAAAGGATGAGAGCTAGGTATAATAACCATATTATAAAAAATATATGTTTACAAACTATAGATATCCCAAGGAATGGAACCAACCAAATGCTGGAGGTTTGGCCACCAGAGACGGATTACCTCTATGGAAAGCCAAAATTTTATAGCTAAAAAAGTATACTCATCCTTCCATACACATAACTATACATAATATATTAAACAAGCTAATTATGCCTCGACTTTTCAAGGAATTCAGTTTAAAAAGCAAAGAAAACGAGTTTAAAAATATAAAAGAAATTGAGTTGTATTAATATCACTATCCTTTCGGAAGCCTTAGCTAGCTTGGTTCCCTTTCTGCTACTAGCGGAGGTTTCGTTCAAGGTACTTAGGATCTCAAGTTTTCTAGTAGAGACCTACATGTATTGTCGAGATCACGCTGTCCGATGGATTAGTTTAGTGGTTAGTAAGGATGTTTCTTTCCTGAACCTCCAGGTAATCTTGTTACTTTATCTTTTTGTCTTCTTAGTAATCTACAACAACCCTCTTTGGCCGGTCTTTTTAGGGACATAACTTCATAACCCTCCAAAGGGGAAGTCAGGAAATTATTCGTAAAAGTTGACGATAATTTTTTTTCATGATCTGTCATTCTTTTTTACTCTCTACTGTCCTACGACTAGACTCCAAAACTATCGCGAACCTGGCAAGAGTCTTACCTCTAACAACCTCCAAAACATCAAGACTGACCCTCTTAATATTTCAAGCTGATCATTTAGTAGCATCTTATTGGATGGTGAATAATTGATACTAAGTGGATCTTCTTCGTTCATGCCGCCCGCTCCACCTTTCTTCTTCTTAGACCTTTGTACGTTAGACTGGACCTGTGGGCCAAAATCAAGACAAGAATATGTCCTCAATCGTGAAAAGTCTGTCAACTGTTATCTCTTAATGAAGAACTAGGTTTGAGCCAAAACCCTTAAGAATCTTTCCCTTTCAAAGCTGGTGACTAAGGAGACACTCCGAAAATCTGCAACACAACTCAGTAAACTCCAATGATATGAAAATGAAACTAACAAATATAAATGAACACATGTATATGAGATAATATAAATAAAGGAAAACAATAAGTGAGTGGCGTTGTCGTTGGCTAGAAAAACTAGCCTTTAACTTCATCTTTCCAACTACTTTTGTAGTGAGACTCCCACTTTTTATTTACAAAAATAAAATGTTTCTTACATTTTTATCCAAATTCAGTAGGCCATTTACTATTTTGCACTATCTATATAAGGTCAAGTAGTAAAAAAAATCCATCCGTCCAAAAATGAAGCTCGGGGTAACCAGACTGTCACGTGTGTATATATATATATATATATATATATATATATATATATATTCGAAATTATATGTTAACATAATGTTATATTTTAAATATTTTAAAATTTACAATTATAATGAAATGATTAGAATTACGAATATAATAAAAACTTTTAATTTTTGATAATTCTAAAAAAAATATAAACTTTTAATAAAAAAACTATAAATAATGTTATATCTTTTATTTAATAAAAAGATTAAAATATTATTTAGGAGATTGATTTTTGAATCGAAACAGAATAATAATATTAACCTTATTTTTTTATTCAATATATTTAAATTCACAAAATAATTGTATAGATTATGGTTGATGGTTTAGTAAATTTTTCTTCAAAATTTATTGAATTAAAGTTTTAAAACTATATAAAATTTATTATTAATATTATAAATAAAAATAACAACCTTCGAATTTTTTAGGATAAGATTCGAATAACTGAACCATATGCTAATCGGAGAGAGACAATCTTTTTTACATTTTTATTGTAGATTTTCGGGCCCGATCAAACTATATACGCCAATTTCATTATAGGTTCATAGGCTTAAATCGCTGCTTCGTCCCTCGACTATCACGCTTTGTGTCATTTAGTCCATCGACAAAAAAATCAAGGTTGATGGTCCTTCGTCTATCAAAAATCTATAAATTCAGTCCCCGCGCTTGGTTTTTGCTGTAATGCTCCCACGTGTCACTATAGTTAAATGATTTTTGTTTCATAGATAGTCCCTCGACTTTTAATTCCATTTTTATCCTTTGAATTTAATATTTATTTAATTTTTTATTTTTTTATTATTCCGAAAACAGAGTATCGCAAATTTTGCGATAATCTGTTCTTTTGTTTTTTTTTCTTTTTTTTTCTCTCTTCATGTTCTTTCTAGCCTTTTCTTCTTCTTGTTTCTTCTTCCTATCTCTTTTAAGATTGTAGATTGTTGAAAACTTGAAAGCAGTTCTCAGACTATAATTGGTAAATTATAATTGGTGAAGTGGTAAATTTCATACAGACGTTGACTATAAAAGGCACTCGTGAGGAGACCTATTTTCACCAACCCGACCATGGAAACTAAATATGAAAATAGAGTGATAACAGCTTTAGTGGTTTATTTAGGTTTAGTTTTCAGTGTTGAATCTGCTGCTCTGACTTGTAGAGACAAACCCCCTTATAGCAGTTGTCGTTCAACTCCTACATTTAACAATATTTTTTTCTCTAAAAACTTCTATTTCGGAACTGCAACTTCTGCTTACCAGGTACTAATTTATTTAGTTGGGTCGAAATGTGTGTATTCAAATAGTTTACAATATTTTGGCTTTACCGTTTTGGTACATGTTTATTTGATTCAGATCGAGGGTGCAGCTGGACGAGGACTTAATACTTGGGATACCTTTGTCACTTTACTTCCTATGCTACCATTTTATATATATATACCGGGTTGCTTTAAGTTTTAAAATGAAAATTTGTTGATAAGTAACATAATCATCTGTTTGTTTTTCAATAACTAACTGAAACTTTTGCTGTTACATATAAGACAACAGATCGTAGTAACGCTGATATCCGTACTAATTCTTTGTTTGCTTTCAAGGTAAGGTTGATAGTTGAACCAAACATAGTAAGCTAACAAACCAATTAAGCTTTAAACCATTCTTGGATATTGTAGTATGATGTTGCGATCATGAAATACATGGGGCTGAATGCCTACCGATTCTCGATTGCATGGTCCAGAGTGCTACCAAGTAAGCAATCAGTTATAGTTTTATCTGGTTATAGATAATCTTGTATTAAGTCTTTTCTTGCTATTACTTTTAGAAGCAAAGCTAAGTGGAGGATTAAACGAGAAAGAAATTCGGTACTATAACGAGCCTAGGGCTGTTAATGGTTCTTCGGAACCGAGAACCGGACTGGAACCGAATCGGTAAGGACCGGACCGAGAACCGGACCGAACCTTAACGGTCCGGTTCGCGGTTCCATTTCTAAAACCGAAACCGATAAGGAACCGAAATAGTAAAACCGGTAAGAAACCGAACCGATAAACCGATAGAACCGATTCGGAACCGAACGAAAAAATCAATAAAAATTTGCTACAAACTAGTGTATTTTGAAAATTATCCGGCAATAACTCTACCATTAAATAATTACTTATCGATACTATAATTAAAATTATAATTAAAACAAAATGACTACAGATTATAACACTTTTACTTTCACAGATATATATATATATATATATTTATGTTTTTGGCTATGAAAAATTAATTATAACACTTTTACTTTCAGAAATATATTTATGTTTTTAGCGCTGAAAAATTAATAAGTAAATTGTTAATATGCATTAAAACTACATTCAGATGATTGGTGATAATAAAGAATAATAAATAATAAACAAAGAATACTCGCCGAGAAAGAGAATAATATTTCATTGATTGATAATACTCAACGCTTAGATAAAACAGCATTGGATTTATTTATTGAATCCCATATCGTTAGTGAAAGCAATAGGTGAAACTATTAAACCTATATAAAAAGAGAGACAAGCTTACTTTTTCTCTTACGAAGAGTTGAGCCACAATATATAAACAGTTGTGACGGGCCACGAGAATATTAGTTTAAAATTTTAAGTGGCCCAATTGATGACCATAGAGATATAAGAGGCCCAATTGAAGACCTTACAAAAATAAGAGGGCTTAACAAACCCCAAACTAGAGACCAATCCCTAATTCAGAACAAAGAAACCCTAGATCGACTACTGCAACTTCAACCCTTCCTTCACAAACTTCAAAATCGCCACCACCATCAGAGAGCCAAACCACCATAGTCACCACCCTTACCTCAGCAACCACCAAGAAAGATTAACCTCATCCACGATCCAGCACTACTTCAAGATAGCCATCAACATCGAACCACCCAAACACCAGATGATTGAGGGCTTCGACTCTTCCAAATTCCCAAAAATCGAGCAGATTTCCAGCTAACGCACCGATTCAGACACTAACCCTAAATCGCACATCATTCCAGCAAAAACACAGCATCACCAGAACTCACATAGCCTAGCCAGGGTAAATATAACCCACCCCCAAGCTTTCAAGAGTGACGATTGCAAGCAGAGGAACTGGAGCGTCTAAATTTGTGAACTGACGATTTAATTTCTCATTCAAGATCCACTTCGCAACCGAGTCAGCTGTGGCATTTTGGGTTCGAGAAGCATGTCAAAGCTTCATAGATGGAAGGAAAAGGTTGCGACAAACAGAACTGTGAACAAGGGTGAGGCAATCGGATTCAATGTCCACCTCGTTCCAACCACTACTCCTACAAAGAAGAAGAGCTTCAAGCAGAATTCTGCTCCCAGCCAGAAGAGGGCTCAACTTTCCAAAGACAAAGCCAACACGAGCTGTGATATTACCCTGAGAACTTCTCACGATCAGGCCTCCAGAAGCCTCACCGGCAAAGTTACAAGCACCATCGATGTTCACTTTCAGTCTACCAGCAGCCGGGGGACACCATTTGAGGTACTTCACTTTACTAACACCTATAGATAGGCAGCCCATAGCAGCTCCTACATTAGTGACACCAAACCAATATTTAGACTTTAGCTTATTACTAGAATCAATTCCTAGAATGACTCTTTTAACTCGATTCACAGCAGTAATGAAATTATAATGAGTATTATCAAACTTGGCCTTATTTCTATTAATCCAGATCACCCAAATAATAATTTGAGGGATAAGAAAATAAATGTGAAACTTTCTAGTAGAAGACCAAAACCAACGACACATAATATGGCTTAGGGACATAAACCTTCTCACAGGGATCCTAAAAAGATTACCAAAATAATTCCATAATGACCAAGCAAAGCTGCAACTGATGAAGAGGTGATTCTTATCTTTATAGTTGCAGTAAAATTGACCTTTAGAGACCAAGACAAAATGCCTTTTAGAGAGGATACTATCAATAGGAGCAAAGTTTTTAAGAAGCTTCCAACTAAGAAAAGAAAATTTAGTAGGAATAAATGAGTGCCATATCTTTTTGAAAATAGCTTGCTTAGGATAAATAGATATGATATTGTCCCAAGTCTTATTAGTATTAAAATCTTTGTTATTAGAAAGCTTCCAATTTATAGTATCATCAAGATCCCTATTGATATTGGCTTTAGTAAAACTAGAAATTCTATCCTGAGAAAGAAAAGAAGAAAGAGAAGAGATATCCCACTGATCATCTTTCCAATAGGAATAGACCTTAACAGGAAGAAAACACATGTTAGAATCATAGTCATTAGCAATAAGGGCCCTATCATGCCATGAATCACACCAAAAATCAATATCACCCTTTCCTAAGCTCTAGTGAATCCACTGATCAGCGTGAACCTTAATAGAGTTGAGTCTCTTCCAAGTAGTAGAGTCAGTTGCCTTACACACAGCATTTATAGGGTGAGAAAAATTACAGTAAGTAGAATGCATGAGATCAGCCCATAATGAGCTTCTTTTCCTAAAGAGAAACCAGAGTTTAAAAGAGAAGGTGAGTTGAATGTCAGACAAAAGCTTGACATTTAACCCACCCTCATCAAAAGGCTTACACAGACTTTTCCAAGAGGACCAATGAACAACATTCTCTGTAAAATTAGATCTCCAAAGAAATCTATTAAAGCAAATCTCAAGCTTATTAATAATACCATTAGGGAGCTGACTATTTTGCATCCAAAAATAAAAAATAGGATATAAGACATTTTTTATGAGGGAAAGCCTGCCCCCAAAAGAAAGACTTTTCAAATCCCATTCATAAATTCTATTATAGATTTTAGAAAGAAGAGGAAGATAATTCTTCCCTTTATTGTTTGCAGAGATTGTAATTCCCAAATAAGTGAAAGGAGCAGACTCAGTGTTGAAGCCTGTTGAAGTCTTGATCCTGGAAGAATTGGCATGGGAACAAGTAGAAGAGGTAATGACCTTCGTCTTTAGCTTATTTATCAACTGCCCAGATTCAGTCTGATATTTTCTCAACGGGTTACTAATACAATCAATTGTGGAGGGAGAACTATTGGAAAAGATGATAATGTCATCTGCAAAGGCCAAACAAGGTAAAATGAAACCTGATTTTAAGTAATATCTTAGGTTTCTATTATTTTGGTAAAGATTATCAAGGCCCCTAAGTAATGCCTCCTCAGCAAGAATGAAGAGGCAAGGGGACAGAGGATCCTCCTGCCTTAAACCATTCTTCTGAGGGAAATAACCCTCATTGTCCCCATTGACCAGCACAGACACCATTACATTAGAAATCAGCTTATTGATAAGAGAAAGAATATTGTTAGAAAAACCAAAGCCTTGAAGAGTTTTAATGACAAAGGCATGAGACATTCTGTCAAATGCCTTTGTCATATCAAGCTGAATAATGATATTGCCTTTAGAAGGCCTTCTTTTGATGTTATTAAGCATTTCCTTAATGATAAGAACATTATCATGGATTATCCTGCCTTTAACGAAAGCACTTTGCCCCCTGGAAATAATATTAGGGAGAAGATAAGAGATTCTTTGATTAATAAGACCTGAAATAAGTCTATTAAAGATGGTGCACGAACTGATTGGCATGTAGTTAGACCAAGTGATGGGATTAGGACCCTTAGGGATTAGACATATCCCAGTGGCAAAGACACCACTGTGAGTACTATGACCCTGGAGATAAGAATTCAATGCACAACATACATCACCACATATAATATCCCAGCAAGACTTAAGAAAGAAACAATTAAACCCATCAATGCCAGGAGCACTATCGTTTCTCATGTCCTGAATAACAGCCCACACTTCATCCTTGCTTGCTGACTTTAGGATAGCTTCATTATCATTGTCAGAAATGAGCTTATGAATGTTGCTTAGGATAGATTCCTGAGAATTCACAGAATTGTCACCACAAGAGTTAGTAGATAAGAGCTGACTAAAATAGGACACAACTGACTTAGAAATGTCATTATGATCAGAGAGCCAACAGCCCCCATCCTTGATACCATTGATAGTATTCTTAAGCCTTTTCTTAGCCACATAATTATGGTAAAGACTAGTATTACCATCACTATTATTAAGCCAAGTATTATAGCATTTTTATAGGTTTCGGTTCGGTTCTAATATTTGAAACCGAAATCTTGTCGGTTCGGTTCGGTCCAAACCGACAAGATTAGCGGTCCGGTCCGGTTTTGTAAAAATCCGGACTGAACCGGACCGATAACACCTCTAAACGAGCCCATCGATGAACTGGTTAAAACCAGTATGTCTTATGTACATTTTATGAGTTCTATCTTAATGTAATTTAAATTAAGTTATTGGGAACTAATAGATATTCTTTCGTGTTTGTAAACAAGTGTAGGCATAGAACATTTCATCACACTTTTCAACTTGGACCTTCTGAAGTCGTTAGATGACGAATACGGTGGTTTCTTTAAGTCCTCAAATTTTGTAAGAATGTTCTTTACTTAGTTATACTATGTTCTTTACTTCGTTATACTTCTTCCTATAATATAAATTAATATAAAAATTGGCAGTGCATTCAATTTTTCATTAAAAAAGTTGTTCAACGCGGCTTTGATTTCGGGATGGTATATACAAATAATTTTTTATTAAAATAATAATTCTTTGGCAGTGCAGTCAAATATAGGGATTGTTGTATATTTTCCGGTTTATGGACCCATTAACAACAGACGACTACCCAGAGAGCATGAAAAAACTAGTCGGAAGCCGATTGCCAAAATTTACAAGAGAAGAATCCAAATACTTAAAGGATGGATGGATTTTGTGGGAATTAATTTTTATTTCACTCAGTATGCTAAGGATTTTGCGTTCCCAGATCCCAAAGCACCGCATGCTAATACAGATATACGTGTTGGTCTCAGTCATAGGCGGAGCTGGGTGGATGCCTGTGGGGTCCCAGGAACCCACTCAATTCCTAAAGTAGATGTTTTCGTACCGCTAAAAAATCGCAAACACCTTTGTTTCTGTGATAAAATTAAATTAGGAACCCACGACCTGAGTGGAGGTCATGGGTTCTGAGTAATCTTTTTTTTTATCTTATATATTTTCGTTTTATATCCTATATTTTCTCTTCTTTTTCTATTCTTATTTATATATTTTCGTTTTTATTCTTATCTATATATTTTCTTTTTAAACCTATCCTATATTTTTTTTTTTCATTTTTCTTTTATTCTTATCCTATATATTTTCTCATTTTTTTATTTTTATCCTATATATTTTCTTTTTAAACCCACTTATTTTTCTTATATTTTTCATTTTTATATCCATTTATTCTTATCCTATATATTATATTTTCTTTTTAAAGATCTTATCCTACCCGTTTATTCTTATTCTATATATTATCAATTTTTTTTAAAGATTTTATCCTATACCTAATATATCCTATATATTAGTTTAATATAGATAATATTTCCTATATTTTCTCATTTTTATATCCGTTTATTCTTATCCTATATATTATTAATATATTTTCTTTTTAAAAATCTTATCCTAACCGTTTATTCTTATCCTATATATCATATTTTCTTTTTAAAGATCTTATCCTACCCGTTTATTCTTATTCTATATATTATCATTTTTTTTTAAATATTTTATCCTATACCTAATATATCCTATATATTAGTTTAATATAGATAATATTTTTTAAATATATATAATATCAATTTATACTTTTATATATATATATACAGTATTTTCTTTCAGTTATTTATGTAACATATATTATGCCATGACACCGACAATTCAATATTTGAAATTTGAATATAAACCATTTGTTACTATAATTTATTTTGATATATATATATATATATATATATATATATATTTCTTCAATAATAAAGTCCAGGACACCACGGTGTTCCGATCCTGGCTACGCCACTGGTCTCAGTTGTAAGTACCCACAATCTAAAAGGAGAGAGGAAGAAGAAGCAAGGAAGAGACGGGAAGAGGAAGAGGCTAGAAAGAAACATGAATTGAGAAAAAGAGAAGAAGAAACAGCTAGAAAGAGGCAAGAACAGAAGAACAGAGTATCGCAAATTTTGCGATACTCTATTTTCGGAAGAATAAAAAATTAAAAAATTAAAAAAAATTTAAAAAAATATTAAATTCAAAGGGTAAAAGTGGAATTAAAAGTCGAGGGACTATAAACAAAAACCATTTAACTATAGTGACACGTGGCAGCATTACAGCAAAAACCACGCGCGGGGACTGAATTTATAGATTTTTGATAGACGAGGGACCTTCAACCGTAATTTTTTTGTCGATGGACTAAATGACACAAAACGTAATAGTCGAGGGACGAAGCAGCGATTTAAACCTAGGCTCATATAGCTCGTTTAAGTAATGAGTTTGAATGAGACTTTCTCAACGCACATGTTCATGAGTATCTCAAAATGGAACTTGACGCTTTCCAACAATAGAAATTTCGACCAAACCCTTTCTACTTCTGAAAATCTCTCAATTAAATTCTAAGTGTTCCAAATCGTTCACAATATAGATTATGTTGAGACAGATATTTTTGAACATATGAAAAGAGAGCGGGAAACTCTTAATAATTTTTTATATAAATTCGTTAATGTTGTTCCATTTAGAATGCCTTAAGCACGAAACTCAAATTCTTAATTCTATACACAAATTACGCATCCTTCTTTCATTTGTGGACTATCCGGCAAGACCATTTGTAGTTTATCACATCTGAAAATAAAGAAATACAAGAATATTCAGGAATATCACCCCATTTGATTGAGAGTATTCTTTTGAACAATTTCATATCTCTAGTAAACTGTAACACATTTGTCTCATCCGTTATTCCAATTTATATATATTATTTAAAATATCTCATAATCTTGTTCTTCTATATATTCGTTTTTACACGAAATGCCTCATGGTCTTAGTAATGTTCCTGTATATACTAACTATTTTATTTAGAAAAAAATATTTTTATTATTATAAATAATCTTTTAATTTAATTTTCTTTTACTTATATATTATTTCAAAAAGTTTGATCAAATATTATATTATGCATGATATTTGTGATTTTATTTTTGTTAATTAGAAAGGTTAGTGTTATAATTATCTGGAGGTTTTGGCACTCAATGTATTTAAATTACAATCACTGGTAGAATAAAGATATTACAAGAATATTACAAGAATCAACAGATTGGAAGCGGAGCACCATTCCAGTCCTGGAGACACTCCAGCATCGGATCGATCAACTTTCCTTCGCACATTGCCGAGAACACCTTGTCTAACTCTTCCCCAGGCGACCTCACTTTCTCTCCTGTCAGCAACTCCGTTCCGAGCCCTTCCCTCACAAACCGGTATAGAGGTTTTGGCACTCAATGTATTTAAATACTACTGCATCAGCATGTGCCTCTCCTTTCCTATATATAGATAGATAGAGGACTCCATTTTCATCAGCAAATACAAAACCAAAATATTCTCTCTCTAACTCTCCGAACCCTTAGTCGGTCAACCCACCATCCTCATGCCTAGATCCGGAGTAAAACTGATTTACATAGCTGACAACACCGTCAGAAAGGCAGTTTTCAAGATTCGGAAAAAGTGCATCATCAAAAAAACTCAAGAACTTAGCACTTTATGCGATGTTGACGCTTGTGCTATTATTTACAGCCCTTTCGGAGGTGAACCGGAGGTTTGGCCTTCGGAGAGATCTAAAGTGAATGAGGTGATTGAGAGGTACCGGGCTACACCAGACATGGAACTATCCAAGAGAAAGGTGGACCAAGAGGGGTTTCTGCTGGCAAAGATCAACAAGTTTAGCGAACAAGTTTATAAACATAGGAAGGAGAACTATGAGATAGCGATGACTCATATAACGTTTCGGTTGTTGGCTGGTGACTTTGGCACCAACGACCTTAATGCTAGGGAGCTAAACGAAGTTGGAGGGATAGTTAAGAAATACTTGAGGCAGATTGAAAATAAAATAGACTCTCTCAGCTCTTAATGATGTGCTTTAGGGTTCAAGGTTTTCTTTTCTTATCTATCTGCAGTTCAGTTTGTTTTATGTATTACCAATTTGGTTGGTTAGAGTTACTCTATTCTTACTATACATGATTATTATTGTTATGGTTTTATATTGTTTTTATCTGTTAGTTCTTTTTTTAAAACTAGTATAATAATGATTAGAACTGAATTGTAAAAGGCTTTTAAAACACTGAAAAAGTTCTCCCACTAAGTTATAAAAACCTATATATTTCAATAACCTATATAAATTGTAAACAATTGTATATTTAAATAGTAAACAGGACTGTCAGCGGTTTGTCTGAAACCAAAAACCGGCCTGAAACCCGAATTTAATGGTTTGACTGCGATTTTATTATAAAAATGGAGACCAATAAAGAATCCAAACAATAAAATTAGTTTGGAATCGAATAGCTAAAATCGGTAGAATCGATTTAGGACTGAACCAATAAAACCGATACCAAACTGAACCGATAAAATTGATAAAGGGATTGGACCGTTGGACAGATAAAATAATTCTATCCAATCGTATTATTTATTTATATATTATATTCACAAAATTAATAACTAAATAACAAGTTTTTATAAAAATAAAAAGTTAACTTTCTCATCTTTAGTTTTTATATTATTTATTTAGGTAGGGAATATGAAAGTCAATTATGATCGGGTTTTAAAATTTTTGAATGGACCAGACCACCCACCTCAAACTGAAACCGGATAGAATAAGAACGTACCAAACCGATTTCGGACAGAATTCGAATCAAACTAAATTTGGACTAAATTAAAAGTGGAAACCAAACTCAAATTGAACAAGATCGGGCTGAACCGAATTTCAGACAGAATTCGAATCAAACTAAATTTGGACTAAATTAAAAATGAAAACCAAACTCAAATTGAACCGGATCGGACCGAACTGAAGCGAATCAAAAATTTAACGATGCGGTTTTATTATAAAAAATAAATAAGAAAACTTAAAAGTACGCCCGATTCTGACCCTGATAAACAGTTATATATATATATATATATATATATATATATATATATATATATATATATATATATATATAAAAGTTAACGTTTATCAAAAGTTTTGGTTGTAATATTAACTAAAAATGGTTGTATACTAACCTGCTTCAATTTTATTCTAATTTATTATTAATTGTACTTTTTCTTATAATTATCATTTTGTTTTTTTGTTTTCCTTGTTTTTCCAAAATTTTAGATTTTGTAATATATTCTTTTAGATTAAACTAAACTTTTATTATAAAATTAAGTGTAACAATATTGGATATTAGAGTAATTTATGCTATAATTTTTTAATTTTCTTTTTAGAGATGTTCACCTTTATAAGAAGTTCTAATATTCTAGTAAAATCTCTCTACTAGGATTTGCTAATTTGTTCAAAATCACTAACTTTCTTAGCTTCCAAACATTTATTCTCGTCCTAAGCACACTTCTATGGATTATAGCATGAAAGCTTCTTAAATGCCGACCGCAGACCCTTCTGAAATGTTGGTTGTTGATGACACTGAAGACCAACTCAGCTTCTTAAATGGATTATAGATTTTGTAACGCAACAAATCGTACTTTAGTAGATTAGAAAATAAAATATATATTATTTTAAAAAATACAAAACAATGAAATAGAAGTTTGTTTCAAAAATATTTTAAAAGATAAAAATAGAGCAACATGAAAAATGCTAACTACAATATCAATATTTCTTTTTGTCATTAATATTTAAATTTAAAAAAAAAATTACATGTTTTTACTAATAAAAACTAAATAATAATAAAATGCGTAAATTAAATTTTAAAAAACTATTTCAACTAACAATACATTATGTTTTAATTGTAAAAATTATAGGGACACCTTAGCTATACTACTTAGCTAAAAAGAGAATTGAAATGATGATGTAAAATTTCTATCTTACACTCAGGTCGGGTCATATAAGACTATACCCAAACCGGAAACAGAACTAATAGACCGCATCAACACCAAGGATACATATATTACGCTAAAAAGTAAGGTATGTTGGATATTTTATAGCATTTTTAGTCATTTATAAGACTTTAAAATTAATTATAAACTTTTTAACTTGGCTTTGCATAAAAGCATATTGTTAACCTTCGAAAGAGAATGCAAGAGAGCAGTATGTGAATCCGTAAATTCAAAGTATTTAATTATACTAATATAAGTTTAATCAACTAAAATAATTAAATAATAATAATAAAGTAATACGGAATAAATAAATATGTGGAATGTTGATCGAGATAAAGTGTATCTAAAAAATAATGTAGTCCAAAAATATAATATTGGGATTTAAAAATCTAAAAAAGGATATGATCCTTGATAATGGTATGTTCATCAGATTAATTAGGAGAGTAATACAAAGAAGAAATAAAGAGTATGAAGCCAATATGAATTATTAAGATTAACAAGAAGATCAATTGAATTGGGTGAATATGATATAGAGTTTAAGCTTAGAACATCAATAGAATCACATGCATCAGTAGATTTTATCAATGAATTTCATAAGAAACGAGAAGAAAGAGAATTCATATAAAGTGAATCAAAAGATTAAAAAAATAGGTATTTTGATTCGATGATGCTTCAAGACTAAATGGTAATGGGGCCAATATCATCTTAAGTGTTCCATGAGGTGATGAGATTAAGCAAACTATTAAGTTTAATTTTGTTACTACGGATAATGAAGGCAAGTATGAAGCAAAAAGTGTCTAACATGTGGTTAAGCTATATTTGTAAGTAAAAATTATTTGACTACGGATTCTCAGTTAGTAATTGGACAATCATAGGGAACTTTTGAAACCAAATAAAAACAATACGATAATAAACTTAGAAATTGTAAAGCATATAGAGAAATGTTATGAAAATATTTCATTTGAACAAGTGACACGATTAGAGAATGTGGTTCTAGATGTGTTGGCTAAATTTGGTTGCGTGGAAGATAATTCTTTAATAACAATTCAAGACAAACCGTCAGTTATGGATAACATTAAAAATAAAAATAAAAATTATTATTTGAGGAAAGTAATAAGTCATTCATGCGTATTTGATATTTTTAAAGGGCCAAATAGTACCATCAAATAAAACACAAGATCGATGTTTGAGATTACAAGCTTCAAAGTATATTGATCTAGATGGATTTTTATATCGAAATATTTCTACACGACCGTGTTATTTTAGGGCAACTTTGGACTTTTCAAGATGATTAACACATCCCAGATGGAATGCTATATTAGATTATTTTCCCCAGTGAATTATTTTGAGAATCTTTGCTTTATCAAGTCCATATATGATATAAATGACATAGTCAATCATAAAGTTAACATTAACTAAGAGGTCATTGTGCTTCTTTTGTTTCTGGTCGACCAGATTACCCATGGAATAATCGCAGGTAATATAATCTTGATATGGATGTCTTTATTGGTCGACGCAAACCATATCCTTATCATGTGAGTAAAGGGCATGTTCCTGCTGATTAAGATTTTGAACATAGAAGCAAAGATAACCTAGATATCCCAGGGCCTTGAAGATTGAATAAAGACATGGTTAATGATCTTAGAATTACCACAATATTGACATTTATATGCCATTTGGAAAGCTTTCTTTTGTATAATGGAATCTATAGGGATCCATAACTGTTCTCCAGAACAAGAAAGAGCATTTCTTTGGCGGTTTTATACTTAATTCTTATAAAATTCCAAGTGTCTTTAGTGTTGTATATACCAGATTGAGAATTAGACTATTTTATGGAGTCTTTCCTTGTATTCAGATATATTTTTATGATTCTATCAATAGTAACAGCAGAGAAAAACCCTTTAATATTTGCCATAATCCATTGTCCATTAGCCCAAAATTTTCTAACTTCTGTAGGTTGATACCATGTTCTGTCTATCTCAGTGTCTAGGATAATGAAAGGAAAAGGGAGAGCACCAACGTTCTAACCAAAAATCCATTTTCCCTTCTCCTACCTTGTAATAGATGAATTTCTCTGTCTTGTCTCTAAGTTTAATTAGCATATCCCACACCTTTGAACGTTTGCAGGAATTAGGGCTTGTTATAGGGTGGTAATTGTTGTAGTAGATAGAAGCCATAAATCTGGCCCAGAGAGAGTTTTGTTCTCTAAAATTCAACCATAACTTATAAGAGAATGCTTCTTGAATATCCTCAAGATTTATGATGTTTATCTCTCCTTCTTCATAGGGTTTGCAAATTTTAGACCAAAATGACAAAAAAATTGTTTTGCTACTTTCCTTGGACCCCCACAAGAATTTGTTACAAAGGACATTAATTCTATGAATAACAGTCTTTGGTGGAAGAATTTTGTATTGTATAGATTGGAATTGTGTTGAGTACTTTATGAACTAAAGTAAGTCTCCCTCGAAAAGATACGTGCATATTGTCTCATTCCATAATCTTTGATTAGAATTTGTTCCAAAATTTTGATCGTGTGTTAATAATTTTAGATGAAACAATGAATTTTTATTACTCTTTATTTATGTCTTGACGTGATCTCTCTTGATAATGTCAAAAGAATTTGTTTATCTTCCTAACATAGGACGAAGATCCATTGCAGAAAATTATGAAGTCCTTTGCAAATGCTAAGCAAGGTATGTGCCGATTCCCTCTGTTTTGTATCTTATTGAATAAACTTGATTGGTTATGTACTTGGTTCCCTGATCAGATACTCTTTAGAGATTATAAAGAGACTAGGAGACATGGAGGTCCCTTTGTCTTAGCCCTTTAGTAGATTTAAGGAAACCTTTCAATTCTCCATTCAAAATAATAAAAATATCAATCATCATCATTTGAGCTAGATTTATGACTTGTTGATTCGACCAAATACTAGTCATACTGTATTCTAACTTATTTTTCTATTTTGAGATATGTGCGGACATAAAACTAGGAAAAATATGCGTGATAAAAAGAATATTATTTGTACACGTATCCATATTACAGTAAAACCATAATAAATTCAAAATGAAGTAAAATACATACAAATTAACAAAAGATAAATATATACAAGAACTAGAAGGGGTGCAACCCAAAGTAAAATACCATAATCATCAAACAATAAATCTCAATACATATATTAACCAAGTAGAAGATGAGCAATAAATAGTTTTGAGATATGATTGTCATCAAAATACTTGAAAAATAGACTAAATAACTTTGGTAGGAACTAATAAAAGGAAACATAAATTGTTTGTAGGTCGATAAAAAATGCTAAGGTAGAAAATACTTTAGACGCTTTTTACCAAAAATGTTGTCAAATAATTAAAATCTAAGCAAGACCATGATGACAGAGAGGGTCAAGATATACTATAAAAAATTTATGAGAAACATTTTGAATAAAAATTTCTAAGCAACTAAAATTAAAAGAAAAATAAATTACGTAAATTGATACAAGCATTAAACCAGAGGATGAAATATGTTAAAAGTAATAATAAATAAAAATAAGTTGTTCAAAGATTAATTTTAAACAAGTCAACAATGATAAAGTACATGTTATCACAATCTTCATTGACGATATAAATGTTTGAAGGATAACTCCTTAGAAAATTCAACATGTATATAATGGATGAATATGATAGGTCGGCAGATGTAGAGCGCCACTCCAAACAATTTCCTAATAATATCTCAATTTTAATCTAAAAAATAATAATTTATGAATTGTTTCTATGATCTTATGAGGAAGTAACCAGTTGTGGTTTAATAACCTCCCATATAACTCTGTAAAAATATTTCAAAAATTCATAAAAAACATTGTAGCAATTAAAGAATGAAACTTTATCATGACGATGTACCAAAACAATGATATCATTTTAAAAATTATGTTTATAGCTTTGTCTATTAGATGAATAACTTACAATGTTGTAATGAAAGTGTAACGACTATGCCATTTAAGGGTGATTTACCCTAAATTACCAGGTTAATAGAAAACTTTGTCAAATTTTCTATCAATTTTTCATCGATGTACAAGATACAAAAGGTGGAGAATTAGCTCCACCAAGTCTAACCATAGTAAAATATAATAAAATATCATCAAAGAGGAACAAAATTTTCCATGAGATCATCCGATGGAAGCCAAAATTTGTAGTACAAAACTAGTTTCCAATTCTCCATCTCACAAGGTATATTATAATAATCTACGTCTAAGCAAGAAAAAATTAAATTTTCAAAAACTGGAGGACGTAAGGAAATCTAATAATAAATTTTAAATAAAATTGTTCTATTACATATTACAATGACCACACTCATAGTGGTTAACATTATTATCAACTCAAACATGAAACTTAAAAGCTAATGGACAATTGACAATGAAAAATATAAAAATACAATATATGAAATGGACAAACATATTATTTACAAGATTATAGGATGATACACAATGTCAACCACCTCACCGTCTATAAGAAAAATACATAAAAGTGACATTGAGGTCCAACTCATAGATAAAAACTCTACTCATATCAACCAAGTACTCGAACTACATATATATTTCACTCATAATGATTTGAAGAAGATTACATCAAGATGATGCCCTCATTGTAACATTAGATATTGAAGGAATAAATATAGTCTTGTCAAATTATTATATCAATTTACGGAAGTGTAATACATAATAGTAGTTAGAGAAATGGTTGAAATTTCTAAATATAAGAAATAAGAATTGATTTGATCAGGTTTAGAGGTAGAGCTATATATTATTTCGGAAAAAATGATATGTTTTTAACGACCGTATACGAATACTATTTATGGTGGTAGATGCTCTGAGGTCGTATAATTCCATTTTTTGGAAGACCATAACTCCATACAATACATGAAATTGGGTCTTCATATCACTAACGTGTGAAAATAATATTGTAACTGAGTTGGAGTTGTCATGGATAGTTAGAAACTTATAAAATAATATTATAGATCAGCTTTTGACCTGAGAAAAATCAAAATAAAACAACCATAATCTTCTTTGAGGATGATAATATATGAATTACACGATCCCACAAAAGAGTAAAAAAAATTAACGATTCTGCAAAAATACCAAGGTTGACTTAATAAATCGACGATACATAAAAAATTGAAATAGAAATGGATAAAATAGTACGGATTGGGGTTGGAATTAATGAGGCGTTCAAAAATGATATACACAATTTCCTAAAAAAACAATATTGATATATTAGCTTGGAGTGTGTCAAATGTAGCAGAAATAAATAAATCAATGATATGTCATTCGTTAATGATTGAAAAAAAATTATGATCGATAAGATAACGTTACAAAATGTTATTCCTAGAAAAAATAGAAGATACAGTTTAAGAAGTAGAACAATTAATACACGTTGGACATATAAGAAAAATCAATCTATAATATATGGTTGGAAAATACGGTATTAGTGAATAAAAAGAATGTTATTTTGCCGACCTAAAAATAACTTGTTCAAAAGACATTCTCTATTCCAACAGGTAAATAAGTTTGTTGACGCGACGAGATACCATAAAAATAAACCTTTAAAATAAAAAAAAATCACTTATTTCACAATGAGGTGAGGTTTGTACTATTATATAGTAATATTATTTTGGTTAGAAAATGAGAGTGTGACATACAAAAAATTCATTAGTTACATATTTGCAAATAAATAGGAAAAAATTAGAGGCTCCCATAGATTACATAATCGTTTAAGGCGATAAAAAAAACTATATATCAATGCCTTCATTCAAACATTCAAAAACCTCAAAAAATGTAATCCAAAGTTAAATCCAACAAATATGTGTTTATAGTATGAAAATAAATTATTTTTGTTTGTTTTAGAGCAAGTAAGAAAGTAAGAAGATGATTGAAACCGATATAATTTAGCTCCATACTAAGATAAGTATGTCATAACCAAAACCAAAGATATTTAAGTAAATGCAACAACTTACGAGTTAGATTTGCGTCTTATTATGATATATATATATATATATATTTGAAATCACATATTAGATAATGTTATAATTTAAATATTTTAAGAAAAATAATAATAAAAAAAATTAATAAGAAAACTATAAATAATATTATATATTCGTATTTAATAAAAAAGTAAAAAGACTATCTAAGGGGTTTTATTTATTAATGAAAATATATAATATTATTAACTTTATTTGATATTTATTTAAATCCACAATTGTTTTATAGATCATAGTTGATGGTCTAGTAAAAAAAATTCAAAACTTAATAAATTAAAATTTTAAAACTATATAAAATTTATTATTATTATCATTATCATTATTATTATAAATAAATATAAGCAATAACCTTAAAATAATATAACATTATTGAAGATAGAATCTGAATAGCTAGACCATCTTCTAATCAAGAATAGACTTTTTCGATGAACAACACGATCTCAACACTAAGTATGATATTGTCCGCTTTGGCGCCCGAAGGTCCGCACGACTTTCGTTTTGGTCCACTTCCAAAAGGCCTCACACTAGTTGAGATATGTTCTTACTTATATACCACTGATCCTTTCCATGTCTAACCGATGTGGGATGTGGGACTTTGGTGGCCACCCTAACAAATCATTCTCTCGAACAAAGTACCACTTTAGCCTCATCTCAATTGACTTCTATCCGCCCACTCTAATTAGGTTGGTAGTCTACCTGACGTCTAGAGGCACTACAGATGTTACTGCTCACATCCTATTAGACCACTTTGTCTTGTTCCTTAGCGCCACTCCCCACTCCAATCAAGTACCACAGCTTGATGAGCCACATGCACTTTGAACTAGGATCTCTAGAGCATATCACATTGAGCATGGCGTCTAACTTTTTCATGTTCGACCTTCGAGAATTTCACCACCATCGCGTTCCGTCTGGGCCTGGTGCTCTGATACCACGTGTTGGAACTTTAGGTTGTTCAACATCTTCTTCATTCTCTTGTTCATCCTCGACATCATCATCATGATCACCAGTATAAAAAATATGTGAACCTCTTCAAGCAGATGAGTCACCATCTGGATTCTCTTCAACTTCTGTAGGAGTATGTGCAAGCGGAATACGCCCAAAATCTACCAAGTCATTCTCAGACATATGCACTGAAATTTGACTCTTATTAATATCATGAACTATCTGATCTTCCATAAACACAGCATCTTTACTCATAATAAGCTTCTTATTAATTGGATTATAAAAATTGTAGCCAAACTCATCAAGAACATAACCAATAAATACACACTGTCTTGTCTTCGAGTTGAGTTTAGATCTCTTATCTTTAGGAATATGCACATACGATTCTCACCCAAAGACACGCAAATGATCATAAAAAACATCTTACCTATCCAAAATCCATTTGGGATATCTCCATCTCAAGGTACAGAAGGACTAAGATTCAAGACATGTACCACTGTATTCAAATCTTCAACCCAAAAGTATTTATGGAGTGTTGATTGTGAAAGAAAACATCTTACCCTCTCATTTAATTTTCTGTTTAGTCTCTCAGCTACGTCATTCAACTGAGGGGTCTTTGGAGGTGTCTTTTGATGCCGAATACCTTGCTGCCTACAATAATCATCAAAATGACCAATGAATTATCCCCCGTTATCACTTCTAACACACTTCAATTGTTTTCCAGTCTGTCTCTCAACTGAAGCTTGAAACTGCTTAAAGACATCTAACACTTGATCTTTTGTTTTCAAAGTGTAAGCCTAAAATTTCCTGGAATGATCATCAACAAAAGTAACAAAATACAAACAACCACTAAGTGTTCTCATTTTGAAAGGACCAAAAACATCAGTATGTACCAAGTCAAGCAAACTTGGTTTTCTTGAAGGAGCCGAGCTCTTGAAAGATACTCTATGCTGCTTTCCAGCCAAACAATATACGCATTTCTTTAAATGAGCTTTATGTATCCCACGAATGTACTGTTTCTTCCTCAATATATCTAATCTGTTTTCGCTAATGTGACTGAGTCTTTTATGCCACAAATCAATCATTGCTTCATCATTAACAACATTGATTTTCTCAGCAGGAACTCTTGTAGACATGATGTAGAGGGCTGAATATTTTTGTCCTATTTCCACAACCAATGAGCCCTTAGTAAGTTTCCACTGCCCATTCACAAAAAATAATGCAATAGACTTCATCATCTAGCTTCCCTGTATAGATCAAATTCAATTGAAGATTGAGTATATGTTTAACACTCTTATAAATCAATCTTGCACCCATGCCTGTCTCTAGATAAACATCACCAATACCAACCACTTTAGACAAATCATTATTTCCCATCTTTGCAGAACCAAACTCACTAGAGGTGTAAGATGATAAAAATTATCCACGAGAAGTGACATGAATTATAACACCATTGTCAACTAGCCAACCATTTTCATCAGACACAAAATTCACAACAACATCGTAAATAACAATGAAGTGGCGCTCTGAAACTGCAACAACATGTTTCTCGTCACCACTTTCATCATAATTTTTCTCTTTGTTCTTAATAATCTTTACCATTGTTGGATTTTCCAAAATTATTATTCTTTTTCAACTTAGGGAAAAATTTCTTAGTGTGCCCGATCTTATGATGGCAGTATCACTTCCAATTTGCAAGTTGATTAGACTTATTCCGACCCTTGCTTCTACTTTTACCTCTAGTTTTCCAACCGTGATTTTGATTTTACCAAGTTTCTCAACTACTAGAGTTTCTGAATGTGAAGAAAAGCCAACTATTTTTTCTTCTCATATCTTCATTCAGCACACTACTTTTAGCCAATGTCATTGATATATTACCTTCAGGAGCTGAATTAGAAAGAAACGTTCTGAAAGTATCCCACGAGTCTGGCAGCAAACCAAGCAACCATAACGCCACAACCTCGTCATCAAATTTGATACCAATACCAGCCAACTGAATAATCAAGCCTTGAAAGGTATTCAAGTGATCTGTAAGAGGTGATCCATCTTTGTACCTCAAATACATCAACTGTTTGAACAAAACTAACTTACTGTTTCTTGTCTTCTTAGCATATAACTCCTCAAGTTTACTCCACAAATTCATTGCATTTGTTTCATCTACAACATAATTCAACACATTATCAGCAACCCATTGCTGAATAAAACCGCAAACCTGTCGATGAATAATTATCCATTCTGCATCAGACTTATCTTTAGGTTTTTCATTACCGAACACTGGTAAATGAAAACCTTTAACATAAAGAAGATCTTCCATCTTCTATTTCCATATATGATAATTCGAACCATTCATCGTCACCATTTTTCTTGTATTCACCTCCATATTTGATACAAGACAAGTACACAACCACTCGTTCTGATACCACTTTCTCAAGAAATAGAAGCACAAACTGAAGCTTTCTTCTTGTATCAAATATTATTAGAGATAATAATCCCAAACAAAATACCAAGTCTGAATAAGATAAATGCAAATAACATATAACCTGTTTTACGTGGAAAACCTTTCCAGTGTAGGAAGTAAAAACCACGTGACTAATTTCGGAGTCCAACCAAATATTCACTATCAGAAGACGGGTTACAAAACTATTCTCTAAATAAAACTAGAGCATACACCACACAAACTATGACAACTTGATACAAAATCCCAATACACAAGATAGTGAACCGAATTCAGAATACTCACTGAAATATCCCCCAAAAACGCAGTTAGAAGAAGCTGATAAAAAAACACACTTAGAAGTGTCTTTTGTTTTATTTCTCCTTTTGATATTTCTAATTTCATGTTTCCGGTACATATCATGTTTCCACAAAGGATGGTTCAAGCCTATCATGTAAATTTTATTGGTGATTATACTCATTATACATGGTGTTTTATCTTATGAAACAAAAGTATATTTTCTTCAATATTTACATAAATTTTAGAGCAATTGTTAACTGGTTAGCATTGCTTCAGATGTGACTCATGGGGTCAGTATACCTGCAATACTTTCACTCATTTACTTGCATCTGAGGGTACCATACACTAGTAATCTTGTACTAACATCCCTTAGTAGAATGGGGTTATCGAAAGAAAACATTTTTTTAGAGAAGCACTTCTGAATTTTGTATATGTGATTGATCAAATCCCTATTATACATAATTTGGTATGTCTCAGTTTCAGAAGTTAGATGGACATCATCCTGATAATTCCTCTATATGACTGTTTATATGTATGTAGTCTCCCATCCTCATGTCGAAAGGACCAAGTGTTAACCTAAAATTGTTATATGTTTTTTATTGGTTATGGTATTGGACTGAAAGCATATCGATGTTTTGATACCACAAGTCATAAGTTATATGTATCTTGACATATTATAATTTTTAAGAATTCTATTTTATTTGATTCACAAAAAATCACATAACATAACAAAGATAAATATTCAATTTATTCATCCATTTAGCAATGAAAATGATACAACTATTGTTCATAACGTAGTAGTTCATGAGACGTCTATACCAACAAATACTACTTTTGTTCCACCAATGTATGAGTCTAATTCTTTCTCTAGTGCAACTGTAGATTCTCCACATCTCAAAAGATCTACTAGTACAAGTAAGTCTATCAAACTACTTATTTTTCTTATTATTCTTATTCAGATATGTTTCATTTTTTTATAGAAAACGTAAATGATTTACATGAATCTAGTTGTTTCTGATCCTCGTTGGAAAAATGATATAATCGACTATCTTACTTCTCTATATCAAACTCAGACATAGGATTTGGTTGAACTCTGCTAAGCATATAGTTGGTTCGCATGGATGTGTTAGATTTAAGATTAAAAGTGATGCTGGGAGCCGATTTGCAGAAATCATTAAGATTTTAGGGACAAATTTTTATTTTATTTTCTTTTTTCATTCAGATTCCTGAATTTTATGTGGTTCTGCTCGCCCGTGTTAAATGGATATACATGCCTACGTATCGTGGTGCACATGCTTACGTATCTCGGTACTAATAGTTCTATTGAATTTATAGTATCTGAATTACACGTTCTGTGTACTCGGGTTACATGCTTTATGTATCGGGGTTAACAACTTCTAACAAACCCATCGAACCCTAAACACCCAATTTAGAAGAAAAAAACGAATGATTTACGCTTATATTTTTTATGGAAAACATATGTATGGATATTCTTCACAAACAAAACTTTCACCTACTCATAAAACTAATATTGAGAGTTGCGCTTTATTGTTTTATACGTGAAAAACTGATCATACTTAGAGTATCATTTGGATTAATAACTTTCTAGCTCCGTCGATTGGTATTCAATTGGCTCAGTATGAAACAACAAAATAAATTTGAGATCGTTTGGAGAGATTAAAAATTTACTAAGAAATACTTGTTAAAGTATGATATTCTGTCTAAATTGTGTGATCAGTTAGACCTTATAGAATCTACATATTTCAAGGTATTCAAACCTTATATTAGTAGAAAGAAAGAGAAATGATTGATGCGGGTTTCGATAATTCTATGTTTTGATTTTGAAGGATTGCATGGAACAACTCTTCATAGTCTTCTATTCCCACTTTTGATTCACTAGTTCGTGAGCTTATTGTAAAAGAGACTCGAATGAAATCTCAAGTTGTCAAGTGTTCAAAAATGACTAAAATTATTATTGTGTTTGATATCCCACAATGATCATCTGCTCTAAATCATCATATACAAACACCAAAGTTAGCCTTTGACAGAAATACTTTATGTAAATGAAAGAATCATTGGAAGTCTCAATGTTCATTGTCGAAAGTAAAATATCAGCAACCTCTTTAGTATCTAGATTTTTAGTAACATAAATTTATTTCTCATTAGTTTCATCCAACATTTCTTCCCCATAGCTCAGTGATGTTACTACTTCATCATTATAGTACCACGCCACCGTCTGCATTGTACGCTTAGAGTTTTTAGATCTTTAGATAATATATTGTTTCTAATCTTGTTGCTATATCTAAATTCATGTCTCACTCGTGTATTTCTTCATCTCCTACTTCACGTATTCTTTCATCCTTATGGATTTTGGATTCTACCGTGTCTCGTCATATGTTACCTTACATGTCATACTTTATTTTACTGTCTTATATTTCACTTATATCTCTTTTGTATGCTAGTGTTACATCAGTGACGATAGATGTGTTGGCTATATTGATACTATTCACATATCACAGAATAATGTTTACTATATTTCCGACCTTGTTTTGGATTTTGTTCTATCCAGTCAATTGTGTAAATCTAGTTATTGCACCTTCTTTAATTATTCTTTTTATACCATACATAATTAACGCACTTAGAGGATGATTTGTATATATCGTAGAATATGAGAACTCTATGTTTTAGAGGATCTCAATATGATTGATATTACAAATCTAGTGTGGATTTGTCTTTGTTTTTCACTAATTTAGACTATTATGTTTGTAGGATTAGGAAAGTTTCCGCACGAAATAATCACGGAAAATATTTGCGAGTACTTTTAATTTCATATTCTATCCCCAAAACATATGCCCCTTTTTTAGTTTTCCTCATAATATGTCCCTCTATACAATAGCTAAAAAACTATCATCTGGTCATATCTATACTTACAAACTATTATTCTGCAATTCAATATACGAAGATAATTCTAAATTTTAAATATAAGTCTGTTTATCCTATACTTAGTCATACATATGATTTTCTTAAATATAAATATCAGTTTTCACCAAAAAAATATAAACAACATAAACAGAAGAAAATCATAATATTATGTCTTTATACATGGAAGTGCAATACAAATAATATAAGAAATATGAATTATATATACAACTATTGCTACAATGACTTATTCACGACAAATAGGACACATTCTATTAATGAAAAGCCACTGGTCTATGCAATCAAGATGAAAATAATGGTTACAGTTTGGCATCGCCCTTAGGGTTTCCTTGACTTCATATTCTGACAAACATATTGCACAAATATTGTCACTAGGGATAGGTAATCGTTTGCTTTCACCTATATATATTTTTGGGTGTTTTTCTATAACAGAACTCGAAAGACCTGAAGAAATATTAGTAGTAGGTGGAACAACGGCTTCTGTGATTTGAGGTTGATTACGTAAGGAATTATGAGATCTATACTTTACTATTACAACAAAAATTATGCAAAAAATGCATAGAAATCCTGGTAGAATGAAAAGCATCTTCATGGCGTTTCCAATCCCAGCCCGAGAACCTAATTATATGTTGTAATATAAAAAATAGTTTATATTAAACAAAGTAATTTCATAATAAAATTACATAAAGTGTAATAAATATTAAAAAGTATAAAAATTGTTGTTATGACAATTCCTATAAAAAAACAAGTGTTAATATATATATTTTTACTTTATTACTTATTATAATTAGGTAATTGGTTAATATGTTTCTTCGCTATTTTTTATACAATCAATGACCGTGTATCTTTATGCTTTGTGGAAAATAATGGGAGAATTTAAAATTAATTATTATTATAAAATTTAATTTATATTTTAAAGTTTAGTTTGTTTTAACGTTTTAATAGTCATATATAAGACTTATCTTATATTAAAATATATAAAAAAATCAAAACATAGATGTTAAAATTATTCATTTAAAAAATAGTGTTAATATTTATTAGGTCATGGACTGCATAAGTGAGATATATTTAGAATTAGAGGAGTGAACTAGATTGATAGTGAAATAATTATTAAAATGTAAAACTTACCGATAGTTTAGATCGTTGTAACAACAAGTAGAGTGTGCAGTAATAACTAAGACATAATACATACACTATAAAATTTAAAGTAGATTTGTGGCAATCAGATTTCTCCTTGTAGTGACATAAGAGTTATAAGAATTCTCATTGAGACGCATGTGTGTGGGTTAACTACTAAATAGTCCATGAGGTATTTTTCTACAACAAGCAAGATGCTCGTAGTACCGTCTTTATATCAGTTATTGACTGTTTCTCACAGTTGTGAACCTTGTTGGTTGTTGTGGTAAGCACTAACAAATGTCTATTTACTAATTATATTATATAAATTTGAACATTTTTGAAAAAAAACTTGATGTAGGATTTGTTAAACCTATAAATAAGGGTCATAACCTCATGGATTAAAGTATACAATCTAAAATTTCTCTTAAAACTTTATGTCTATTCTAAATCTCTAATTCATTAATAAGATATTTATTGATTTTTTTTATATTACCAATTATTTGATCCCAAAAATATTTCATGAGTAAGAAGTCTTAAGTAGTAATATGACGAACACAATTCTTTCTCGAAAGAGTATTGATACATATATCAAGTTGCATATCATTCAGAGAAGCCTTCGATAAACTTTATGGTGACCGTAATTTTGTAAGTATTGTTTGTATCATTCTTATTTCTAAGATTCCAGAAATATTAAATACAATAATTCCAACAGAGATGAAAATAAGCATCATTAAATTCATTAACAGAGACTAGGTTCAATTAGACTCGTCGACAGAACAAATATACCATACAAAAAGAAGTTGACATTTTTGCTAATGGTTATGAAATTATATTACATAATTATTCAAAGTTAGAAAAAATATAGAGCTTACCAAAACAGACAGTACATAAATCAAAGATCAAAAGTAAAAATATTAAGATCTTATATATCAAGAAAGTATTTTGAACATTTTATCGAAACACCTATTTGATCTCTACACCAGTATGGCATCGATGCTGATGATGTAGAATTCATTTGAGGGTAAATATAAAGCGAAAATGGAAGGTACTAAAGAGTACCATATATGTATATTTTGATTTTAAGTCTCTAGATGGAAACTTATTATTCCCTTAATATACGAATTACAAGTGATTGTTAACAAACTTGTTTTTATCAAAATTATACTTCCACAAATCTTCCACATGGGATAATGAATGGAAAAACTCTTTCGTTTACGAAATATATACCAAAGAATATCTTTCCAAATCCAAAGAATACATTTTGGAAAAATTCCATAAGAACTTAAAAATTTAAGAGGAGCCCCGTATTAGAGATACAAATGAATTACACAAAACAAAAACTTAAATGTGTTGGATCCAGAATGCAAAAAATGGTTATCTTTACAAAACATGGAGGAAATTATCTGTTTCTGCGACGAGTCATTATTTTAATAATTGAAGCCTTTAAAGAAGAGTGAAAACATCAATAATGCAAAAAAAGAGTTCTTCATAATTGTGACAGAGTTAATTGCGATAGAGGATAAAAATCTAGATTGGTAGTATGAAGATTATGCATCAATAAAATTCTTTGTATGGTAAATCTTTATTCAAAATAATGGAAAAATATAAAAAACATAAAAAAACATGCAACTCAAACACCAACAAATCCATAGTGGAAAAATAAATAAATTTGGAATTACCATTGACAAACGGAAATAAAATATATGTCATAAACGTTATATATATTCTAAAAATGAATAAAAATTAGTTTTTTGGTTATCAAAAGTTGAAATTCATTAGGTGTGCAAATCCGATAACCTAGTTAAGTCTAAAGGTGGTATTTTTGTTTGAAATGAATACTCTTACGGTGGCATGATTAAATAATGCACTTATTCATCTTCAAATAAAGTGAAAAAATATGCTTCGTTTTGGCATGATAGATTTGTATGCATATGTTATAGCATGATCAAGAAAATTGTTAAAAGTGAACTTATAAGTTGTGATACTGGTTCATATGAGAAAATTAATTTATGTGTTGAATAAAAAATGATTAACAACACGTTTAAGACCTAGAAATATGTACAAAATATTAGACTTCATATACGACGATATAAGTGATTTAAATTATGTATTGGTGCGTGAGAGATAAATATATTTTATTTTTATAGATGATAACTCCGGGTATACTAATACCTATAAATTCAAAGTATTCAATTATAAAAACTATTTCAACTAACAATACATTATATTTCAATTAAAATTTTGAATTTATTATATATATATATATATATATATATATTGTTGGTCTATTTCACATGGTCATATTAAAAATTGATTATTATTATTATTAGATGTAGGTTAGAAGTAACTCGTCAACAAAATTATTGTTGAAGGATTATATGGAACTAATTAGATCTATATATTGATATGAAACATACTAGTTTGAAGCATGCTGATTTGAATGATGTTGGATCGAAGCACTCTGATCCGAAGGGAACTGAATAAAAACACCATAGTTGGACAGAAACCGATTGTTTTACTTGCGAGGTTTTCTATTTAATTGAATATCTTATTTTGGTCTTCTTATGTAAATTAGATTTCTTATTAATTAGGTCTTTTATATTAATTAGGTTTTTTATCAGATTTTTTATATTAAGAGAGTAAGTATTATCATAATCGTTGATTAATGGACTTTAATCTAGAGCGTCTCATGAATAGTTAGGTTTTTTTTTTCCAAATCTATAAATTAAAAAGGATACAACATGTAAGTGTATGACGGTGCGAGTATGCGAGCAATATATAGAGAAATCGTTTTATTACTTTTAAAAGATAAGTGAGGTGAGAGATAAACACCTAAAAGTGATTAAGTCATTTGTGTTTGAGAGTATTTATCTAACCTATTTGTTTATAAAAGAGTGTTCGTTGCTCGTAGGTATAGGACTCATAATTTATACCATATTAAATATGTCTTGGATGCTTGGTTTCATTTACGCTTTCTTTCGTCTTAAATATATTAAATTATTTTGTGGACATGATCGATAAGACCTTAGTCATTACTTTAGACAAACAAAAAATTTCCCAAAAAATTACTTATTAAATACGTTATATATTTTTTAATTTTGTTTATTTTAAACTTTTTTAAAACAATACAAGCAACCCTAAAGTTTGATAGGCATGGAACGGAAGATTACAAATATAATAAGATTAACTAAATTATGGCGAACCACTAATCACCAATTTGGTCCATTATCCATTTGGTCAATCAACTTATTAGATTATTATTTTATATAATACCATATTAATGAGAAGAAATTTGTCATGTCTACATTTGTATATCACTCAGGTTTGGTCTCGTCTTCCATTTCAGGTATTCATTCAACCTTGTGGTATTTGGATTCCAGTGCGTAATGTCATATGTCGTCTTACGTGTCACACTTTATTTTTTTTCTTTTATTTAGCCTATATTCGTTTTGTTTGTTTGTATGACAAATATATCGGTAGAAGGTTTTGGTTGTATTGTTACCCCTTACATATCTCTTTCTGATGTCTACTACATTCTCCATTTTGATTTGAATCTTGTTTTGTTTAGTTAATTGTGTAAATCTGGTCACTGAGTCTTGTTTTTCTGATTTTGTTTGTGTTATACAAGATCAACATACTCAGAGACTGATTGGGACGTGTTGTAGAATGAGAGATCTCTATGTTTTGGAAAAACATAAAGTGACTGATGTTGATGTCTATAGTGTTGACAAAGGAAAAATATACATTATTGATATTACTGCTTGTGGTGTTGATTTGTCTATGTTTCATTTAATCATTTGTCTTCTGAATTTTATCTTTGACATTCTCGTCTTGGATATGTATATGCCTTACATTTGAAGTTTTAGTCCATACAAATATTTTAGGTAATGTGAACACTTGTCGTATCTCAGATTGTAATGGTTGTGAACTCACAAAACTTTATGTCATACTGTTAGATATAAGTGTCTTTTGTTTTGTTACTCCTTTTGATATTTTCCATTCTCATGTTTCGGGTCCATATCCTGTTTCTACAAAGGATGGTTCAAGTCTATCATGTAAATTTTATTGGTGATTATACTCGTTATACATGGTGTTTTATCCTATGAAACAAACATATATTTTCTTCAATATTTACATAAATTTTAGAGCAATTGTTAACTGGTTAGTTGCTTCATATGTGACTTATGGGGTCAGTATACCTCCAATAATTTCACTCATTTACTTGCATCTGAGGGTACCATACACTAGTCATCTTGTACTAACATCCCTTAGTAGAATGGGGTTATCGAAAGAAAATATTTTTTTACAGAAGCACTTCTAACTTTTGTATATGTGATTGATCAAATCCCTATTACACATAATTTGGTTTGTATCCGTTTCAAAAGTTAGATGGACATCATCCAGATAATTCCTCTATATGAGTATTTATATGTATGTAGTCTCCCATCCTCATGTCGAAAGTACCAAGTGTTCACCTAAAACCGTTATATGTTTTTTTTTTGGGTTTTTAAGAATTCTATTTTATTTGATTCACGAAAAATCACATGACATAACAAAGACAAATATTCAAGTTATTCATCCATTTAGCAATGAAAATGATACAACTATTGTTCATGACATACTAGTTCATGAGACGTCTACACGAACAAATACTAATTTTGTTCCACCAATGTATGAGTCTAATTCTTTCTCTGGTGCAACTCTAGATCCCCACCTCTCAAAAGATCTACAAGTACAAGTAAGTCTATCAAACTACTTATTTTTCTTATTCAGATATGTTTCATCTTTTATAGAAAACGTATATGATTTACATGAATCTAGTTATTTGTGATCCTCGTTGGCAAAATGATATGATCGACTATCTTACTTCTCTATATCAAACTCAGACATAAGATTTGGTTAAACTCTGCTAAACATATAGTTTGTTCTAATGGATGTGTTAAATTTAAGATTAAAAGTGATTTTGGGGACAAATTTTTATTTGATTTTCTTTTTTCATTCAGAGGCCTGCGATTTATGTGGTTCTGCTCGCCCGTGTTCTATGGATATACATACCTGTATATCGTGGTGCACATGCTTACGTATCTCAGTACTAATAGTTCTGTTGAATTTATAGTATTCGGGTTACAAGTTCTGTGTACCCGGGTTACACGTTCTATGTATCAGGGTTACAAACTGCCAACAAACCCCTCAAACCCTAAACACCCAATTTAGAAAAAGAATATAAATACGAATGATTTATGCTTCTATTTTTTATGCAAAAAAATATGTATGGATATTCTTCACAAACAAAACTTTCACCTACTCATAATACTAATACTGAGAGTTGCGCTTTATTGTTTTATACATGGAAAACCGATAATGCTAAGAGTATCATTTGGATTAATAACTTTGTAACTCCGTCGATTGGTATTCAATTGGCTCAGTATGAAACAACAAAATAAGTTTGGGATCGTTTGGATAGATTGTATACCTAGTAAAAAATTACTAAGCAATAATTGTCTAAATTATGAGATTAGTTAGACCTTATAGAATTATATATTTCAAGGTATTCAAACCTTATATTAGTAGAAGGAAAGAGAAAATATTGATGCAGGTTTAAAGATTGCATGAAACAACTTTTCATAGGTCTTCTATTCACACTTTTGATTCAGTAGTTCATGAGCTTATTGTAAAAAAGAATCGAATGTAATCTTAGGTTGTCAAGTGTTCAAAAGTGACTAAAAGTATTGCTGTGTTTGATATCCCACAACGATCCCCTGCTCTAAAACATCATATACAAACACCAAAGTTAGCCTTTGATGAATATACTTTATGTAGATGAAAGAATCATTGGAAGTCTCAATGCTCATTGTCGAAAGTAAAATATCAGCAACCTCTTTAGTATCTAGAATTTTAGTAACATAAATGTCTTTCTCATTAGTTTCATCTACATTTCTTCCCCACGACTTAGTAATGTTACTACTTCATCATTAAGAGATACTAATAGTACCACGCCACCCTTTGCATTGTACCCCTAGAGTTTTTAGATATTTAGATATATGTATTGTCCTGGCGAGTCAATTGTGTAAATCTAGTTATTGCATCTTCTTTTATTATTCTTTTTATGTCATACATAATTAACGCACTTAAAGGATGATTTTTATATATCGTAGAATATGACAACTCTATGTTTTGGAGGACCTCAAAATGATTGATATTACAAATCTAGTGTGTATTTGTCTTTGTTTTTCACTAATTTAGACTATTATTTTTTAAATGTAGGATTAAGAAAGTTTCCGCATGAAATAATCACTGAATATATTTGCGTGTACTTTTAATTTTGTTTTCTATCCCCGAAACATATGCCTATTTTGTAGTTTTCCTTTCTATAAAATAGCTAAAAAACAATCATATGGTCATATCTATACTTACAAACTATTATTTATCAATTCAAATACGATTATATAAAGATGATTCTAAATTTTAAATATAAGTCTGTTTAGCCAATACTTAGTCATACATATGATTTTCATAAATATAAATATTAGTTTTCACCAAAAAAAATATACACAACATAAATAGAAGAAAATCATAATATTATATCTTTATACATGGAATTGAAATACAAATAATATAAGCAAGAGTAAGTATATATACAACTATTGCTACAATGACTTATTCACGACACATAGGACACATTCTATTAATGAATAACCACTGGTCTATGCAATCAAGATCAAAATAATGGTTACAGTTTGGCATCGTCCTTAGGGTTTCCTTGACTTCATATTCTGACAAACATATTGCACAAATATTATCACTAGGGATAGGTAATCGTTTGCTTTCACGTATATATATTTTTGGGTATTTTTCTATAACAGAACTCGAAAGACCTGAAGAAATATTAGTAGTTAGTGGAACGACGGCTTCTGTGATTTGAGGTTGATTACGTAAGGAATTATGAGATCTATACTTTACTATTACAACAAAAATTATGCAAAAAATGCATAAAAATCCAGGTAGAATAAAAAACATCTTCATGGCGTTTCCAGTCCCAGCCCGAAAACCTAATAATACGTTGTAATATAAAAAATAGTTTATATTAAACAAAGTAATTTCATAATAAAATTCAATCTAAATATATTTAAAGTGTAATAAATATTAAAAAGTAAAAAAATTGTTGTTATGAAAATTCCTATGAAAAAGACAATGGTTAATATATATAATTTTACTTTATTACTTATTATAATTAGGTAATTGGTTAATATGTTTCTTCGCTATTTTTTAAACAATCAATGACCGTGTATCTTTATGCTTTGTGGAAAATAATGAGAGAATTTAAAATTAATTATTATTATAAAATTTAATTTATATTTTAAAGTTTAGTTTGTTTTAACGTTTTAATAGTCATATATAAGACTTATCTACTATTAAAATATATATAAAAAAATCAAAATATAGATGTTAGAATTATTCATTTAAAAAATAGTGTTAATATTTATTAGGTCTTGGACTGCATAAGTGAGATATATTTAGAATTGGAGGAATGAACTAGATTGATAGTGAGATAATTATTAAAATGTAAAACTTAAAGATAGATTTGCAACAACAAGTGGCGTGTGCAGTAATAACTAAGACATAATGCATATACTATATAATTAAAAGTAGATTTGTGGCAATCAGATTTTTCCTTGTGGTGACATAAGAGTTATAAGTCGGCGCTGTAGCAACCAGAATTCTCATTGAGACGCATGTGTGTGGGTTAACTACTAAATATTCCATGAGGTAGTTTTCCATAACAAGCAAGATGCTCGTGGTACCGTCTTTATAACAGTTATTGACTGTTTCTCACCGTTGTGAGCCTTGTTGGTTGTTGTGGTAAGAACTAATAAATGTCTATTTAATAATTTTTAATTTTTTTTGAACGTTTTTGAAAAAAACTTGATGTAGGATTTGTTAAACCTATAAATAAGGGTCATAAGTTGATGGATTAAAACATACAATCTAAAATTTCTCTTAAAACTTTATGTCTATTCTAAATATCTCATTCATCAATATGATATTTATTGAATTTTATATATATATATTACCAATTACTTGATCCCCAAAAATATTTCATGAGTAAGAAGTCTTAAGTAGTAATAAAACGAACATAATTCTTTTCTAATAAAGAGTATTAATACATATATCAAGTTGCATATCATACGGAGAAGCCTTCGATAAACTTTATGGTGACCATAATTTTGTAAGTATTGTTTGTATCATTCTCATTTCTAAGATTCCAAAAATATTAAATACGATAATTCCAACAGAGACGAAAATAAGCATCATTAAATTCATTAACATAGACTTGGTTCAATTAGACTTGTTGACAGAACAAATATTACCATACAAAAAGAATTTGACATTTTTGCTAATGGCTATGAAGTTCTATTACATAATTATCCAAAGTTAAAGAGCAAAAGTAAAAATATTAAGATCTTACATATCAAGAAAGTATTTTGAACATTTTATCGAAACACCTATTTGATCTCTACACCAGCATGACATCGACGCTGATGATGTAGAATTCATTTGAGGGTAAATATAAAGCTAAAATGGAAGGTACTAAGGAATATCATATATGTATATTTTGATTTTAAGTATTTAGATGGAAGCTTATTATTCCCTTAATACACGAATTACAAGTGGTCGTTAACAAGCTCGTTTTTATCAACATTATACTTCCACAAATTTTCCATATGGGATAATTAATAGAAACAATTCTTTCATTTATGGAATATATACCAAAGAATACATTTTAGAAAAATTCCATAAGAACTTAAAGATTTAATAAAAGCCCCGTATTAGAGATGAATAGGAATTACACAAAATATAAACTTAAATGTGTTGGATCAAGAATGCAAAAAATGATTATCTTTACAAAACATGGAGGAAATTATCTAGTTTCCGCGACGAGTCATTATTTTAATAATTGAAGCCTTTAAAAGAAGAGTGAAAGCATCAATAATGCAAAGAAAGAGTTTTTTCATAATTGTGACAAAGTTTACTGCGATACTAGATAAAAATCTAGATTGGTGGTATGACGATTATGCAGCAAAAAAATTCTTTGCATGGTAAATATTTATTCAAAATAATGTAAAAACATAAAAAACATAAAAAATGCAACTCAAAAACGCTAACAAATCCATAATGGAAACATAAATAAATTTGGAATTACCATTGACAAACATAAATAAAATATATGTCATAAACATATATATGTTCTAAAAATGAATAAAAGTTAGTTTTCTTGTTATCAAAAGTTGAAATTCATTAGGTGTGCAAATCCGATAACCTAGTTAAGTCTAAGGGTGGTAATTTTGTTTGAAATGAATACTCTTACGGTGGCATGATTAAATAATGCACTTATTCATTTTCAAATAAAGTGAAAAAATATACTTTGTTTGGCATGATAGATTTGTATGCATATGTTATAGCACGATCAAGAAAATTGTTAAAAGTGGACTTATAAGTTTTGTTACTAGTTCATATGAGAAAATTAGTTTATGTGTTGAATAAAAAATGATTAACAACACATTTAAGACCTAGAAATATGTACAAAAATATTAGACTTCATATACGACGATATAAGTGATTTAAATGATGTATTGGATAAACATATTGTATAATTTTTATAGATGATAACTCTAAGTATACTAATCCCTATTTGAATAAGCATAATGATAATTATTTTCACATGTTTCAATTATTCAAAGTTGAGGTTAAACATGCATTAGATACTAATATTAAATTACTATGTAGTGATACAAAAAGGAAACATTTCTCTAAATATTTTTCGAAGTTTAGAAAATAACACGTGATAATCTATCAATATTTGAAGATTTATACATCACGAGAAAATGGGTTGGCTTGATGGAAAAATAGTACTTTGATTAAGATGATTAATATAATTTTAGTAAATTTGAGGTTGCGTGTTAATTTGTAGTTTGAAGCCATTTTAACGACATGTCAAATTATAAGTCGTGTTTACCTTAATAAAATAAAACTCCCACCTTACAAGTTATGAAAAGGAAGAAAACTAAATAGTATATACTTAGGATTGTAAGGTGCTTAGAATTTTAAAAGAGCACGAAATTAAAAAGAAAAAAGTTAGTTACACACTAAACAACAAAGCTTATATATTGTTAGAATTGAGTATAATGTTGTGATTGGATCCAAAAACAAGAATTCTTGGAGTTCATGTTATATAATAATAATAGAACTCAAATCATTATAGAGATAAAGAAACGACTATACAAGATCTGATGGGTAATAGATTATCAAAGTATTATTTTCTGTTTTTGAACCTCTAGAAGTCAAAGAAAAAGAGGTCTAAAGGTTTATGATCCGATAAGTGATAGATTTCAAAGTATATATTTATACTTGGTAGAATGGAGTAGTGAATAAATCCCTCAGAAAATTCAGATGGTCTTTTTTAAGAGTTAGGCTTAAGTTTTACAAAGAGGTAATATCGTATAGAGATTTTACATTTTGTAAAAATATTGTAAATGATGAAATGACATCCAATAATATCAAAATATACTTGAGAGTTGGTTAACTTGCCTTCAGATTCAATACTAATTAGTTGTAAGTGAGTAGTTTGAAGATAATACCACATCAATGATATCATTCAAGTATTCAATGTAAGAATGCTAGCGATGAGTTTTTGGAAAAAAGAAAGAATATATTATTTTAACACATATGCTCCGATTGTGAGAATCACAAGCATAAGGATATTTTTTGCAATTGCATCACTAGGAATCTTAATATTCATCAATGGATGTTAAAACTGAAATATTAAATGAAGATCTCAATGGTGAGATCTACATTGAGCAACTCGAGGGATTTATGCTTCTAAAAATGAATTAAAATTCTGTAGGCTAGTAAAATCATTATACAATATGAAATAAACACCTAAGCAGTTTGACCGTGTAATGGTATCTGATGAGTTGAGGAACAATATGGCGTATAAATGCATATACATTAATATTCATGGTGATATTTTGGTTATAGTGTATTTATACATAACTAATTTACTTATATTGAGTAATGACACTAGATGAAATATTGAAACACAGATGTTTCTGTCATTTACCTTTCAAACTAAAATATCATTATGATGTATACACTATTTTAGGAATAAAAATATTTAAAATAGTGAAGATTTTGTCCTAAATCAATCCAATTATATGGAAAAGATACTTATATATCTATAATTGAAAGTAGCACATACAATATTCGATCCTAGTTTGGAACTTAGAAACAATGTAGGATTATAAATGGCTCAACTGAGATACGTTAGTTCTACATGAAGTCTCGTGTATACGTCTTTATATTTTTAGACAAATATTTTATTTACGGTTAGTAAATTAAGTCAAGTTACTAGTAATCCATTCTTTCATCAAGTTATAAATTCTTAGATTAAATTCTTATATATTGCATAAACTTAATATATCCTCATAATATCTCATATTTGTCGTGTCCAAAATAATGTTGCTGATTGGCTAGCAAAATAAAAAATTAGATAAATGAAACAGAAGATGAATCAGCTAAACATTCCTCATCAACTTTAGGCTATTACTTTCCTTGAAAGTATTGGCTTATGTTACATTAGAAACAACATTTAATCTCCTACTTTCTGAATATATTTAATATTCCTACTTATCTAATGACAGTTGCAGAATTAATATGACAAGCTTATGCCAATCTCTGCTTTTATATTAAGCTTTAAGTGCAGGTTCTTAGCCTTTTGTTATTTGAAAAGATCTTATACCTTTCCATGGTTACTGTCTGTCTTTCGTCTGGATATGTTCAATGGAATGCTCTGATGACTTGCTGCTCATTGTTGTGATTGTCGTTGTTGGATCCGGTTGAATAAGATATTGTTGAATACTATTTGCGTCATTCTTTTAAGATCAGACACGAGTTACACACTGATGGTTCCGGTGATTTTGTGATCTCCATCGTATGCGTCTTTGTCAATCCGTGCTTTGTTTTTGTATATGTCGGCTCTGTATGGGTTTGTTCATCTGGTTTATGTTTCTTTAATTTTGTAGACGTAGAAAATTACCATGCCGAGAATGGATAACTCAGGAAAATTTACAAACGCAATAATCGTTGTGGTTCCTGGTCTTAAATTTTCTTTGCTTGTTTAATTTTCGGCTTTATGGTATCACAACAATTGCTGGTGATATGGTTATGATCGAGTTGTTCGGCGGTGTAGCTAAAGCATATGGATAGGGCCAAAATTCATCAACGGTTTGCCGCATTGGACATGTTAAATTGTTGAAGGAGAAATCAAAAGTTGAATTCTCAAGAAGTCTCTGCAATTTCTAGAGAAACCAGACCTGAAACTTTGTTGTAAGATAAGTTCGAGTAATGCAAATTGTTTCCACCAAATTTAGAAGGAAGAGACACATTCAAAGGATTTTAAAAAACATCCAAAACCTTAATTAAACCCACTTGGTGGTCCTTGTTATGACCGTCGCTGTCGGAGCCATTTGAATCAGATGCTGTTGAAGACTGTTCGCTCAAAATCTACTTGCTGTCATTAATCTTCTCAAGGCTTCTCGAGCTAGTTTTCTTCGAGATTGAATTGTTGTTTCAAATGGCTTACAAGCTTCATTTTCGTACTAATCTCGAGCAACTTTCAGCTGTTTAACTGTATTTTTCTTATCAGAAATAGCTTGCAAAGACACTTGTGATGTTTAATTCGTTGTGACCAAGTTTTGTAGGTGGCGGGATCTTGAATTTTTGCCTCCTTTTAGTTTGTGCTAGATTAAAACTAGGGTAGAAGCTTTGTAAGTGGCCCAAATTTTAAAGTTGGTCCTATTATCTTATCCCATTTTTGAGTGGGCTTGTAATTCGCTTCATAAACGGAATTTTCTCAAGGCTTGTAATCTACTTGTTGTCATTCATCTTCTCAAGGCTTCTCGAGCTTGTTTCTTCGAGATTGAATTGTTGTTTCAGATGGCTTACAAGTTTCATTTTCGTAGCAATTTCGAGCCTCTTTCAGCTGTTTAACTGCATTTTTCTTATCAGAAATAGCTTGTAAAGACGCTTGTGATGTTTAATTCATTGTGACCAATTTTTGTAGGTGACGGGTTCCTGAATTTTTTCCCCTTTTTAGTTTGTTCTAGTCTAGCACTGCTAGATTAAAACTAGGGTAGAAGCCTTGTAATTGGCCCAAATTTTAAAGTTGGTCCTAGTATCTTATCCCATTTTTGAGTGGGCTTGTAATTCGCTTCATAAACAGAATTTTCTTTTGATTAAAAAAGAAAGTTACTAGTAATCCAAGCACAAAACATCGGAGCGCTCGTGGAAAGGTTTTTGGTTACTTAAGAAAGACTAAAGACTTGTTTTTTCAATATTCTAACTTTCATACGAGCTTGAAAGATACACATATATAAATTCCATCACCAGTTTAACCAATAACAAATGAACTACGAAACAGATATTTAATCGTAGAGCTGAAACTGTTCTTTGGAGTTTTAAAAAAAACAATGTTCTTTGGAGTTTAAAAAAAAAACAAACATTTGTATCACATTCTACCATAATAGTTATGTATAGTGTTGATGTAACAAACAAAAAAGCTGATTAACTCATTTAAAAAACAAAAATAAAAATTCTACTATGTTGTGAAAGTCAAAATATACTTGTACTTTATAATACCATGTATAATAAATTATTCAATAAAAAAGTATAAGTATAAATCTAAAGTATTAGTATATCTAAAAATTGATTCGAATAATTATAATTTCTTGAGGAAGATTTTGTTTTTGTTATATCTTTTAGATATATTTTTATATTTTATATAATATCTATCTTTTTCCTATAGGAGAAAAAGGTAGGATCTTATTTTTGAACATTAAGAGTAATATGTTAATTCTATTTGTTGCTTAGAGTGTAATGAGTTGTAAATCTTTGATCACAAAATCTTATGAGATTTAAGCAGAAAAAAAGATAAAAAAGAAAAATACCTGAGGCATGATCAAAGCAGCCAACAACCCTGGTTGAACTCAAGCCGCAATACTTGCCTTGTCGTTCGCAGTTCTTACAATCGGGTTCCTTCCAACTCACACGAATACCCACCCTCTCTAACCACCATACCTCTCTCGAAACCGTAACATTTCCTATAATCGAGCATTCTGGTCTAGACGACTGGTCCGACACCAGCCCAACAGTGTAATCACCGGTGCTAAGACACGGAATATCCTATTCTGCTTACTAAAAATATGATAGTTGAATTTTATTTGATTAATATTAATGCAACCATAAATTAAATCATACTATCGTGTCAAGCCATGCCTGCCTTGGAAAATAATTTCTTTATTTCAAGCATTTTTCTTTCAATACACTGAAATTATAGTTTCAAAAAGCTGTATTGAACATTGACTGGGTTTCATGATTGATCATAGAGTTGACTCTGTTTCAGGTGGCCCCATAAGAAATGCATGACTAGATTATTTGATCTTATGAAACTCTCAAAATAATTAAACTTATAAGCTAAATAATTATTTTAATCTTAGTAATATATATTTCAGGGAAACGGACGACCAAAATGCATTTATTGCAAAATATACTAATAAATTTGGTTAGAAATGATTCGTGAATAAAAGTAACAAAAGAACTCTCGAGCAACTACAAAAATATAGTTAGATATTGAAGAGTTTCAACAATGTTCAGGGGTGATTATGTGATACGAGGATTTTTTTGTGATGATTCTGTTATACAAGGATCATTTAGTGTCAATATAAGTAAATCTACTTTGTTTAGGTGCTGGATTTAGAGAGAGAAAGTGACAGCTCTTAGGTAAAGTAGAGAGAGAAAGTATATTATATTATTCATCTCGGGATTTGTGAAGCGTGTGTGGTCCTTTTATAGTACAATTGCGGACCCACACGCTTTAACTCTTGTTAATTACATCTTTAGTCCCTACATTTTATTTCCTTCCTATTCTGGTTGTTTCTTAGATAGCTTATACAATTTAGTCCTTACACAATTTCCTCTCTGCATTTTCCTCCTATCATACTTCTTCTTTGCTATTTTCTCCTGTCATGTTTCTTCTTCACACTTTTCTCCTTGTCTTTTATTCTTCCTTATCAGTAGCCCCCCAGTCCTAGTAAAAGTTCTTTTACTGGGACTGAATAATTCTCTGATTGCTCACTTCACACACCCTCGAATAGTTACCTTCGAAAGGCAAAAACCATTTTCCTCGAATCTCAAAAATCAAAGAATCTTCCTCGAACACTTTCCTCGAATCTCAAAAATCAAAGAATGTTCCTCGAAGATCTTCTTTCTTCGAATCTCCACAATTTGCCTCGAACTATCGAAGCCATAAATCGCTCCTCGAAGATCTCTTTTCTTGCCTCGAACTGTCGACGCCATAAATCGCCCCTCGGAGATCTTCTTTGTTCGAATTTCTCCTGATAACTGAGGCCCCCTAATCCTTGCACCATTTTAGCCATATAAGCCCCTCGACTTTGACTGTATCAGTGCCCCGAATGAATTCAACCCAAGGCTAAAAGGGGTGCTAGGATTAATCTTTATCATGACGTCTTTAAGCAACCATATCTGTCAGCATATCTTTTTTCAAAACGTTCCCAATTCCCCAGACATTTTCTGACTAGGAAAACTCTGCATCTTCCCCTGTGGTTTGTGTCAGGATAATTCACACCTATATGGTCCATAATGCCCCTAGGCAAACACCAGAAAAGTCTTCGGGCCTGGTTTGTCAGGAAAGCTCAACTTCAACTATAAATACCAATCTTCTCTCCTCATTAATTCAATTTTTGTTCAAACATTTCTAGAGAGAGAAAGTTGGCGAGCAAACCCCGTCGGATTCCTGATTGGTTGTTGATCAACAAGAGGTTCCAGGAGAGAGTTGCTGATGGAGAAGACGTGAGGCCTCAACCCCCACCATCGGTTACTACTTTCTTTGGCACCTGGCCTCCCTCAGTAGATTCGACTGCAATTATTCCCCTCGAAGTCGCTCGACAAAGCCTTCATAATAATTCTAACCCCCTCGGAAACATGGGTAAAGACAAGCAGCATAAACACTCTTCTAGGAAGAGAAAGAAATCGCATAAGGATATGAAAGGCTCGCATGAACGAAAACGTGCCAAGGAGATGTCCCTGGTCATTCGGGAGCCTTCTTCCCCAACAGCAATCGAGAATCTCCCCCAGACATCTGCTAGCCCTCTTCGAACGTCTACCAGACCTCATCGGACATCTGTTGGTCCTCCGCAAATATCCACTAGCCCTCGTCGGACCTCTAACAGTCCTCCCCGAAGAAGGGAATTAGATGAGTCGAGTCTGTCTTCTACTCCATCTATGACCATTCATGGGACTCAGTTTTCACCTTCGAAAACACTCATCACCGAAGAGGATATGCAAAATAGGCGGAATGAGAGTCTAAATGCCAAAGGAAAAACACCTGCCACAACATCCTTCGAACCAAAAGTTCTTGTAATCCCCTCTTTAGGTTCTTCCAGCAATGCAACCTCCTCTTCCCGAACAATATCCAAAGAGCAAGCTCGTCAGATTGCCCCAAAATCCAAAGGGGATATCGAGTTACCCTTGGAACTAGACAACATTGCTGATCGCAATATTCGGGGCATCGAAAATAAACATATGGTAGCTCTTTCCAACATTAGATACAAGTATTTTTCAAAAGACGAAGAGGCTATGCTGAGGACTCGATGGTGCATCCCCTCCTATATTACCATCAGATTTCCCTCGGAAGGTGAGACGCCTTTGTCAGTGAGGGACAACGAGTTGGTGGTATATACGGAGATCATGAACTGGGGGCTAAGATATCTCTTAGACCCCTTCTTCATCGAATATTTGGCGAAGATAGACCTTTGTCCTTCACAGGTTGGCCCCAACATGTGGTTTACTCTGATGGCCTGCATCATGGCCTCGAGGCTCTCAGGTCACGAATTTTCGTTAGAGCAACTCATCGGCCTTGCTGCTTTGGCCAGGAATCTTTTCTTTCCCTTTTACTCACTGACTTTCAACCGAGGACAAAAAGTCCTGAGAGATCTATTAGAGGCTGACAAGAAATGGAGGCAGCAGTTCATGCTCTTCTCCGGTTGCTGGGAGACCGGGTCAGAGGCCACTCCTTCGAATCCTCACAAGCTATCTCTGATGTGGACGAATAAATGTAAGTGTCTGCTCTTCGAAATTATTTATTCTTCATCGAATTTTAGTTTGTGACTTGACTTTATATTGGCTACTTGTTGCAGCTATGACTGGGATATCGAAGCCCTATTTTGACTACGTTGATGGTGCCACGAATGTGTTTACCAAACTTCTCTTATGGGAAAAAGAACACTGGATAACCGATTGCGTCTCTGCTTCACAGATAACAATCTCGCCAGGAGTCGGTTGTGGAGGCTCAATCCCCTCGATCGAATTAGCATTGATGAGTCCGAATTCTGCCTGCTCCCCGTACAAGGACAGATCGGTCCAGTCTCTCCGGATACCGGACAGATCACATGGACCGGACAGATCACATGGACCGGACAGGTCACTTTGGACACTATGACCATAGGACTGTTCGAACTATGACAAAAGTACTAAAAAACCTAAACACTTCTTGACTAAGCTACTTCCTCTCCTACTTAGAGCTCATGGGTCTTTGAACATGACCCGGGTCCATTAAACATGACCCGAAATCCCATAAGGGCCCAAACATCAGGGTATAAATACCCAACCACCTGCATTAACTACAGGTAATGAGAATTAACTACTACCAAGCTGCTTAATTATCTCTCTACTCTCTACTTTAAACACTTAAACACCCACATACCACCATAAAACACCAACTGAAATTACTAGCCTACCTTCAGGCGATTATTATCCACACCAAATTGGCGACCACAGTGGGAGTTGTGAGGTGTCTGAATCAAGCATTCAGAACCAACTAAGAAAATCTGTCCGAATGAATCTGGACAATCCAGAGCTACCACCATCTTTACTCAAAGTGGTGGGAGAGAACGATGAATACACTGTCGAAGAGCGTGACCGGCTAAAGGGTGAAATAGAAGCTCTGAGGGCAGAAAAGGCCAAGATGGGCATGAAAGAAAAGTCTAAAGCATCGGTTGCTCATCACACCGATAACCCCAGGGAGCATGAGTCTTCGAAAACTCATGTGAGCACCCAAAAAACTCATGCCAGTTCTAAAAAGTCTCACCGGTCCAAGCCTGTGGAGAGTTCTGACTCAAGCTCAGAATCTTCTGATAGCTCTTCGGATGATGAAGGAGTTGAAAAATCCTTATCCTCAAGTAGCGATGAGGGTCGAACTAGAAAGAAACAAAACCAGATAAAAAAGTATTCAAGGAAAAGGGATAGACATGGAAGGATGAAGAGAAATATTGGTAAAGGGTCATCACACAGCCGGAGGCATCTGGACAAGATGCTGATGGATCCCTTTGCCTTCCACGATGAACCAGGTATCTTTGCAACTCCCAATGAGGATACTGTGTTCAGTCGTGGAAGGAATTGGAGGAAATCTCCATTATCTTCTAAAATTCTGTCCGGAAACCTCCCCAAGAGGTTTGACTGCACCAAAATAGAGAAGTACGATGGTAGTACGGATCCGGACAACCATCTGGAGCAATTTAAAAACTTCATGATGAACTTTGACGACGATGATAAACTACTTTGTAGGGCATTCTCCCAATCATTCACGGGGAGTGCTCTGAAATGGTACAACAGCCTGCCTCAGGGTTTTATTAAAGATTTCGATACGTTTTGGGTAGCCTTTCGAAGGCAGTTCGTAGGGAGTAAAGAGCTGAAGGGCAATGGAGACACAATAATCCATTTTTCCCAGGAACCAAATGAGTCCTTGAAAGAATATATAAGTCGTTTTGTGAACACCAAAAATGGGTTGGCTGATTGCTTCGAACAAGTGGCAATAGCATCCTTAAGGCAAGGTTTGAATCCAGGCAATCTAGCTGATTCGGTGACCAGAAAGAAGGCCATGACATAGGGAGGGTTGCTGAATTAGGTTGGCAAACAGATAAATGTGGATGAAACAGGTGAGGTCTACCCCAGTGGCACCAACTCCCAATCAAAATCAGTCCGGGAACAAAGCAAGAGAGACCGGACAGGGGCATGGTAGGGCAAAAGCTCAGTCTCAGCCAGCAGCTCCTGCTCAGAGTCAGCAATCCAGAAACAAAAGAGGGCCATGGGTCCAACCGGAGTGGTTCGCAGAGTTAAAAGAAAGTGTGGCCACCATTTTTGATAAAACAAAGGATGAGGTGCATTACCGGAGACCGACAACACTGCAGTCTCCCAGAGAGCATCGCAACAACTCTTTTTGCCAATATCACAATGATATTGGCCATACCACTGATGACTGCATAGCATTGAAACAAGAGGTTCAGAACTTGATTGAGAAGGGAAATCTGGGAGCTTATGTTAAAAGAAGAGGAGGCAACATGCCAGACAACACTCATCGGGTTGGTCCAAGTAATGCTGCTCCGGAGGGGCCCATGGTTATAGTTGAAAGGTTTGACGTGGAATCTGAATACTTGGATCCTGATCCAACTCGAAACAGAGTGGGTGCTATAGAAGAATGTTCTAGATCGGTCTTCGGACTCATTAAGTTTTTCGAGTCGCTTACAATTTTCGGAGGGAACACTATGACAGCTCCTACTGCTTCTTTGAGGAAGAGGCATGTTCACACTTTAGCCTCCCAGCTAGAAGGAGGCATGACATCCTACCAGTCACCAAACTCATTCCCCTTCATTGTTTTCGATGAAGATGATTTGAGAGACATTGCTGGCACTCATGAGGATGCTGTTGTCATCAGAGCATCTATAGGGGGCAATGGCATAAGACGAATCCTGGCGGATACTGGAAGCTCAACCAATATCCTTTTCCTAACCACTTACAAAAAAAATGAAAAATCCAGCTGTAATTCAGAATTCGGACAGGTCAATCGTGGGCTTCACAGGCAGCTCAGCAGATGTGATCGGAGAATTCGAAGAAGAGGTGTTATTGGGCAAGGGCCCTTTCAAGAAAATGGTCAGAGTACTCTTGATTGTGGTGGATTCTCCCACTTGCTATAATGCTATTCTAGGGAAGTCTTGGCTCTCTAGGATGCATGCAGTGGCTTCAACAGTCCACCAGTGCTTGAAGTGTGCTGTTCAGGGACAGGTTGGAGTCGTCCGGAGCAGCCAAAAGATTGCAAGAGAATGCTATGCTACTGCCCTGGCTCCTCGAACGCTGGGGGCGGTCCGTATTAATGAACAATAGCAGTTTGAGGGCCTTTCTGGGGGTGAGGGTGAAATTGATGACCCCAGAGAGACCCCTGGAGTATTGATACCGATCGAAGAGGTTGAAACACACTATTTGGAAGATGGGAAAAGTGTTAAGATAGGGTCCAAGATGCCACCTGTGTTGAAAGATGAAATGTTGAAGTTTTTGAGGAGCCATCAGCACGTTTTTGCTTGGTGCAATGCTGATGTTACTGGAGTCCCATCAGAAGTGATGTCACATCACCTATTCGTCCGGAGAGACGTAGCACCAGTGGTTCAAAAAAGAAGAGCTTTTTCCAAAGAAAAGGCTGATGTCATTGTGCAAGAGGTTGACAGACTCACAGAGATGGGGCACATTAAGGAATCTCAATACCCTTTGTGGACTGCCAATCCTGTCTTGGTGAAAAAGAAGAATGGCAAGTGGCGCATGTGCATTGATTTCACAGATCTCAATAGAGCTTGCCCAAAAGACTTATATCCGGTCCCCCGGATAGATCAGTTAGTAGACTCTACCTCTGAGAACAAGCTGCTTTCCATTATGGATGCCTTCTCCGGGTACAATCAGATTCAAGTAGATCCGAAGGATCAAGAGCATACCACGTTTGTCACTGGCAGGGGTCTACATTAGTATAAGGTGATGCCCTTTGGTTTGAAAAATGCTGGGGCTACTTATCAGAGGTTAGTCAACAAGGCATTTGCTGATCAAATTGGAAGAAATATGGAAGTATACATTAATGACATGATGGTGAAGAGTGTGGATGAGCAGTTGCACTTGTCCGATCTCCAAGAAACGTTTGCGAACTTGGTAAAAGTAAATTTGAAATTAAACCCAGAAAAATGTGTGTTCGGAGTACAGTCCGGGAAGTTTCTGGGCTATGTAATAAGTGAGCATGGAATCCAACCCGATCCGGACCAGCTTAATGCTCTATTCCAAATGGAGCCTCCTAGAAACATTAAAGAGGTACAACGGTTAACGGGGAGATTAGTTGCCTTAAACAGATTTATCTCAAGGTCTTCGGACATGTGTGCTCCTTTCTTTCAAACTTTGAAGGGTGCAAAAGGATTCGATTGGACCCCGCAGTGTGATGAGGCTTTCAATGAGATCAAGAAACACCTGTCCTCCCCCAAAACTTTGTTTAAGCCAGTCGATGGGGAGACTCTCTTCGTATATTTGGCAGTTTCAAGTTGTGCCATCAGTGTTGTGCTGGTAAGAGAGGTCGATGGGCATCCCCATCCAGTGTACTACATCAGCAAAAGCTTGATAGATGTTGAGAGGCGTTACTCGAAACTTGAAAAATTGGCATTAGCCCTGGTGATAGCTGCAAGGAAGATGAGGCCTTATTTCCAGGCTCATCCTATCATCGTCCGGACCTCTTTTCCCTTAAAGAATGTCCTTCAAAAAGCAGACATTTCGAGCAGAATGACTAAATGGTCAGTAGAGTTGGGGGACTTCGACATAGACTTTGCTCCCCGGACAACAGTCAAAGCCCAAGTTGTGGCTGATTTTCTGGTTGAATTCCACTCCGACAGGGATTCGGAGCAAATTACTGACATAAAAGATAAAAAAGTATGGATCGTCCGAACAGATGGTGGATCTAGCACTATGGGATGTGGTGCATGAGTATGTTTAACTTCCCCATATGGAGACAAGATGTACCAGGCTATTTGTTTTGCTTTCAGGGCGTCTAATAACGAGTCCGAATACGAAGCAGCTATAGCTGGGTTAAAGTTAGCCTACAATTGTGGGGCTAAGAGGGTCAAGCTGTTAAGTGACTCCCAACTGCTTATCCACCATGCCCAAGGCCAATCTGAGGCTAAGAAGGAGCAACTTGTAAAGTATTTACTCCTCCTAAAAAATGAAGCACTTAAGTTTAAAGATGTTGTCTATGAACACATTCCCCAGACAAAAAATGAGCTAGCAGACTCATTGGCAACCATAACATATACGGAGTCATATCCATGGATCCATGTGCTCGAAAGCCCCTCTATTCAACTTAGTAAGGGTAAAGAAGAGGAAATTTTTGAAATACGAGTAAAACAGCCTCAAGACTGGAGGTTTCCTCTCCTACAATATCTCTCCGATGGTGTCGTGCATCCAGATAAGTCACAAGCCAGAACATTGAAACACAAGGCTCGTGGTTTCATCATATTGAGAGAAGTGTTGTACAAAAATTCCTACAGTAAACCTCTCCTGCGTTGTTTGGGGGATGAAGAGTCATAAGAAGTCCTCTCCGAATTACACGATGGTGAGGGGTCAGCCCATTGTGGGTTTAGAGCTTTGGCAAGAAGAGTTTTACTCTCCGGTTACTATTGGCCATCAATCATGAAAGATGCTAAGGAATTGGTGAGAAGGTGTGACCCATGCCAGAGGTACAACAATGAAATTCATGTACCAGCCATTCCTTTAGAGTCAATTTCTGAGCCCATTTCTTTTGCTCGATGGGGATTGGATTTAGTAGGGCCTCTCCCTGTGGCGTCCGGAGGGCGCAAAACTATAATTGTGGCCATTGACTACTTCTCGAAGTGGATTGAAGCAGCCCCTCTGGCAGGGACAACATCAAAAGCTGTCATAAAATTCATTCTATCCAACATATGTTACAGATTTGGTGTCCCACAGAAGATAACAACAGACAATGGGCCACAGTTCGACAATAGAGAAATGGAGAGCTTCTGTGCCTCAAGGGGTATACAGCATTGTTTTTCTTCACCTTTCCACCCACAAGCAAATGGGCAAGTTGAAGTGGCTAATAGAACTATACTGTCCGGTTTAAAGAAGAATTTGGAAGGGGCTGTTGGGAAGTGGCCTAGTTATCTACAAGAAGTCTTGTGGGCCTACGGGACAACGCCTGGGGCTGCAACACAAGAGTCGCCCTTTGCCTTGGTCTATGGGATGGATGCAGTAGCCCCCATAGAGAAGACCCTCCCCTCCTTTCGTGTTCACAACTTCTCCGAACACGCTAACGAGGTGGCAATCAGAGGTCAACTTGATTTGATAGAAGAAAGACGGGTTAAAGCTCACCTTAGAGTTGCACACTATCAGGGCTTGATGAGAAGCAGGTTTGCTTCTAAAGTTAAAAGAAGAGATTTCCAACTAGGGGACAAAGTATTAAGGAAGGTCTTCTTACACACTAAAGAAAAGCTCTTCAGAAAGCTGGCCCCAACTTGGGAGGGTCCGTATATAGTTGTTGAAAGAATCAAGACTGGAACTTATTGGTTGGAAGACAAAGATGGCAGAGTTCTAACTCATCCTTGGAATATTGAGCATCTCCGAATGTACTTGGAATAGCACTTGTGTAAATATTTACTTGTTTAAACATCCATGTAAATATTTGGGGGCATACTCTTTCCTCCCTGGTGGCACGGGGAGGTTTTAATGAGGTGTCCGGGCGGTTGAATAAAAGTTGATGCCTTCTTAAAAATGTTCTAAGTGTTTTTAAAGTTTTATCCCTTGTCATACTATCCGGACTGAAATATCTAAGGGCTATTTAAACTCTAGCCGGAGAATTTAAACACTCTCACAATGCAACAACTAAAGGCTACTTAAACTCTGGCTATCAAAATTAAAATGAACAATGAAAGAAGATGATGGTTGTACGGAACAGAGATATTCATTGAAATAAACAACTTAAAATTGCATTGGCCTTCCAAGGACTTTGAAATAGTCAAGATACAACACAAAAAACCTATCCGGTCGAGCACCGGACACCATTACAAAAAGAGTGCCTTGGCCTTCCAAGGACTTTAGTTTGAATAAAAAATAAATAAAGTAGATTGTAGGTTAAGGTTGAGCCTTTGAAGATGGCTCACCTTCATCTACCTTCTTGCCCTTAAAGTCGCTTTTCTCTTCGTCTACTTTCTTGCCTTTGGGATCATCTTCCTCCTTGTCTGGGCTCTCTCCGGTCCTCTCTTCATCATCGGATAAGGACGCACTGGAGACTCCATACTGATCCTCTTCGCCCATTGTATGATGTGGGAGGTCATCATCGTCTACATAACGCCACAAGTCCCCCAGGTTCCTCTTCGCAAATTTTTCATGAAAGAGTGAAACCATGTCAGAACTCACCTTCTCAAGCAATAGCTCTTCGCTTTTAATCATCTGGTTGGCGTAGGCATTGATCTTGGCATTGATCGTAGCCTCTTGATCCCTTAACAAAGCGGTTTTCTCCTCGGCAGCCTTGGATGCTGCATTCTCAAGAGCAATCTTGTCAGTAGTTAGGTTGGTGATAATCTTGTCCTTTGCCTTGGTCTCTTCTTTGGAGGCAGTAAGGTCTTTCTCCACACCGGACAGCTTCTCCCGGAGGTCTCTAATGGTTTCCTCTAGAGGGGAAACTTTTGTGGTGCTTTCCTCCTGATTCCTCTTCAACTCCTCATTTGCTTCCTTTAGCATGTCAGCATTGGCAATAGCAGTGCGAAGGTCGTCGGACAACTTTTCCTTCTCAGACTTAAGGTCTTTGATGATGTCTGCTTGACCCCGAACTTGTCTCTCCAGTGTAAGTACCGGCTGCACATTGTTTAGCAATGAGTGGGCTATGGTGTCCTTTTCACTAGAGACAATGAAAGTCTTACCATTGAAGTTGACCGTGTTGGAGCTGCTCGGAGGAATGTAAGGCCCTGTAAATTCATCCCTGTGGAGGCTGAGGAAGTATTCGCCAAGCTCACCTAGACCGGTGATGTCTACTCCATCGATGTTGAGATCTCCCCCTCCACCTCATCGGTATGAAAGTCCCTTGGGATCTCTTCGGCCTGTGTTGGGTCAGAAGGGTCAGCATGGAAAGAAGGCTCCGGATCCCGGTGTGCAAGCTCATCTCCCTTTGAAGTCTTTGTCTTCTTGGCCTCCCGGTCTGCGCCTTCACCTCCTTGTTTGTGAATCCTCTTAGGAGCCCTTGGATGTTTTGGGAGGTCTGCTTCCTGCCTTTCGGTCTCTTGCTCCACCACTTGCAAGAGAGCAGCATCGATTTGGCTCTGGGCCGGCCCCTCTGGGTCTGTTGGAGCATCCTTCTCAGCATCACTAGCCACCTTCTTGCCTCTCTTCTTGCCCTTCATTTTGCTTGGGGCTTTGGCCCGGCTTGGCAGGAAGAGCGTCCCATCTGGTTCATGGGACCTCTTAAGCACCGTGTCCGGAGAAGGCTGGGTGGTGAGCTCCTCCCAAGTCAGGTCTCTCCGACCTGTGGTGTTCCACAGGTGAGACCTTGCCAAGTTTCCACTGGTGAAGGCAGCGTGGAATCGGTTCCCCCATTCCTCAACAGCCCATGCATTGATCCTGCCACAGGTAACCTGCCCGGCCTTCAAGTAATCACCGAACTCCTTAGGCAGTTCTGTTAAGACAAAAGAAAGACCAGTTAATTTAAACCAATTTTAAGAAGGAAGAAATAGACAAAGATTTAAAGTGAGGGACTTACGGTCACTCCTCCACCTGCTTCTGAGGAGGCTTGGGTTCTCTCCGGACTTGATCTTCTTTCCGTTTTCCCAAGCGCCACTGACGAACAAAAAACCGGCTCCTCCATTTACTCTCAGACTCCAGTAGATCATTAACAGCTTTAAAACTGTCCCCCATATTGAAGTGGTAGAAGGGGAATTGGTGATGTTTGCAAAGATTGGCCACTGCAGCAAACTCTTCCATAGGAAGGGGGATCCCGGACAGCCTTGATACCATGATGCATGACATCAGAGTATACCAAGCGTTGGGGCTCAGCGAGCTCGGACAGAGTTTGATCAGATGAAAATACCTGACAATCTCTGGGTCCAATGGGAATCTGAGTCCCCAATTAAATAGCTCAGTGAAGATGAATATTTCATTCAGCTTGCAATCCATAGGAGTTTCAGGATCTATGGGAATCCTTATCTTCACGTTTTCTGGGATCCCCCATTTCGTGCGCATCCGACCCAGGTCAGCCGTATGGATGAATGCATACTTGGTCTTCTGTAAGGCCAAGAGGTATTTAAGTTCGACCCTGTGAAAACAAGGCCCCACCTTCCCTTCAAGACATTCCGGCAGCTCCGGATGCCTCAAGCACAGTTTTTCTCTGCCTTTATCTTTTTTGGCAGCAGCAGTGTTACTAGTCTGGCCGGAGGACTCATACTCGAAAGGGACTTCTTCAACAGAGTCCTCCATTCTTTCCTCCATGATCGTTGGAGGAATATCAGTGGCAGTGGTCCGGGGAGGGTTCAAACTTGGCTCAGCCTGGCTTCCGGACTGCTGGTTTTCAGTGTTTCCTTGACTTCTAGTCTCAGGCTGAGGCTCTGAGGCAGAGGTCTCTCTTCGAAGTGTTGGGCTGCTAGCCTCCGGACCAGGTAGTCTTTCCCGGGGAGCTCTGATAGGCACTCCAGACCCAGAACTGCTATTTTTTTCCCCCGACTTTGAGGGAGTGTTCTTAGAGGCTTGCCTCTTAACCAGCCGGCTTGTCCTCTTAACAACCAACTTCTCAGGAGAGTGCTCTGTGTCTGATCCCATTGCAAGAAAGGGAGAAGGTTTTCTAAAACTAGTGGTTGTAGCTCCTGGCTCGACAGTAGGCACTGACTCCTGAACTGAGGAACCAGAGATTATAGGGGAGAGGGTGGATTGAAATAGTTTCTTGGGCTTAGTACCTTTAGAAGAGGACGAGCCTCGATCTGACTCTGTAGCGGAGGAGATTGGTCTGTCAACAGGCGAGGTAGGTAACCCTGCTGCAATACGTCTTTCCTTCTCAACTTTTTGTGCCTTCTCCAACTCAGAAAGGTTGAGCCACCCGCCTTTGATCAAAGCAGTCCTTGCTATAAACATAAACTATCGAGTAAATCTTTGCTTTAGAGAGAGAAAGCTCTAAGAAAATATGCAGAGTAAATATGAAAGAGATAGTAAAACAGTAGAAAGTGAGTCTGAATTTATAGTAAAACTGAAAAAGGAAGTTGATTCCTATGAGAATTCGAAAAGTTTGGCAATGATTAAAAGACGGCGCTGATGTCACCATTTGTAATTAAAGAGGTTGCTTTTCGAAGAAGGTGGGTTCGAAATTCAAGGTGAAAAACGGCTGGAGCAACCAATCAGAGAGCGACACGTGTCCCACGAACTCTGGAAAAAACCATTTTGAATTCGTAAAGCTTAATCTGTCCGGGTAAACCCATAGACCTTTCCGGATGAGAACTACCCCTGGTATCAGACTGTTTTTCAGGTTTTTGACAAAGAGAATTTGAACAAACACCTAAAAAAGGGGCTCCTGATGAGTCCGAATTCTGCCTGCTCCCCGTACAAGGACAGATCGGTCCAGTCTCTCCGGATACCGGACAGATCACATGGACCGGACATATCACATGGACCGGACAGGTCACTTTGGACACTATGACCATAGGACTGTTCGAACTATGACAAAAGTACTAAAATACCTAAACACTTCTTGACTAAGCTACTTGCTCTCCTACTTAGAGCTCATGGGTCTTTGAACATGACCCGGGTCCATTAAACATGACCCGAAAGCCCATAAGGGCCCAAACATCAGGGTATAAATACCCAACCACCTGCATTAACTACAGGTAATGAGAATTAACTGCTACCAAGCTGCTTAATTATCTCTCTACTCTCTACTCTAAACACTTAAACACCCACATACCACCATAAAACACCAACTGAAATTACTAGCCTACCCTCAGGTGATTATTATCCACACCAAGCATGAGAGGATTAATGGCTCCTCCCTCGGAGCGAGAAGTGATGGAGCGTGTGAGCCAAAAAGATATAGTGATATATCTTTCCAAACGCTCTCGTTCGCAGAGTCATCTCGGGGATCCTCCAGAAGAAGATGTTTCAATGAATCAACAACTAAACCCTGAAGGAACGGTCAATACCCAAGGGCCTTCTCCCCCAAACAATGTTGTGTCGTCGAACTCCATTCCTCCTCCCCCTGCTGCTATCCTTCCATCGAAAAAGGAGGCTAAGATAAAAGATTGGAAAGGTAAAGCTGTCCTCAAACCCATCCAAGAATTATCCGAGGATGGTGAGACGCCTGATGACAATCAGGAGGCCGCTCTAGGAAAAGAGATCCAAGAAATTTCAAGTGAACCCGAGGACAGAGGTGGCAACTCACCCAAGGAAAGTTCTCATCAATCACCACACTCGCCTCATACTGAAGCTTCACACCCTGTCCCCTTCGAAAATAGTCCAAAGTTAGCACCTCTTCCCATCCCTCGGAGCAACCCTCCTCAGCACGTTGATCCAGACACTCTTGGTGGTGGGTTTTCTGAGTTTGAGTCTGCAGCATTAGGGTCTCCAACGAGCTCCTTCGAAGTTCCTTTAGACGATGAATTCTCATTGTCTCTTCAAAAATTGATGCATTCCTCAGTTAATAGGGGGAAAATGATGTAGCACCTTGAGAAGCACAAAAATCACTATAAGTTTAAATCGTTGTTAGCTGCCTCTCAGCTTGAAGAGGCCAAGAAGCAACACACAGTGATAGAGGGCCAAGTCGATGCCTTGTACGAGCGCTTATCTGCCTCAGAAAATTATGTGATAATACTGGAGAGGTGTTGTCAAGAGGAGAGGGATTTGTATAAGAAAAAGACTGACGCTCAAGAGTTATTGATAGATGAGTACAAAAAGGCATCATTTGGCCTGCGATGGATTCGCAGAGTGTACCGAGAGCTTTGGAAGGGTGAAAGAGGATCGAGATCAGTTACTAAAACGGGTTGAGAACTTTCCTAGACAGGTCGAGGAAGAAAAATATAAAGTTGTGGATGCTTATGCAGCTACGTGCACAAGTAAGATGAAGGCCCGGGATGCCACTACTCAAGTTGGTTTACGTACCCAAATCCATGCTGAGCATCCCGAATATAACTTGGGGAGTTTTTGAAAACTTGTCCTCACGGAAATTCGTCCTCCCCATATAGTAGTAAGTGACAGTGAAGACTCAGAGGCTGAGGGGAGTGTCTCCTCGAAAAATTCAGACTGAGGGAAGATGTGTGAGGTGTGAATGTTTTGTGTATGGCCCTATAGGGCGTCGTTTTGTAATGTGACTAAGGCATGTTGTAATGCGCTGATTTTGTAAGGCATGTTTTGATTTTGTAAGGCATCTTTTGATTTTGTAAGGAAAGTAACCGAATTTTATTGTTATGTATAAGTTCAATCCAAGGCATCAAATATTATGTTCTTAACAACAATCCGAAGAGACAAACCCTTTGAACCAAACATAAATACTCAGACTAATAATGGGTCAGAAAAATAGAATTCGAGGAACACATTATTGTGACCCAACTGATAATTCGAAGAGACAATAACTTGAGTCACATTAATGTGACCCAAATATCAATAGAGGAAAATAGGATTCGAGGCACACATTAATGTAACCCAAATAATAATAATAAAGGTAAATATAATTCGAGGCACACATTAATGTGACCCAAATAATAATAAAGGTAAATATAATTCGAGGCACACATTAATGTGACCCAAATAATAATAAAGGTAAATATCATTCGAGGCACACATTAATGTGACTCAAATAATAATTCAAAGAGACAAGAATTCGAGGCACATGTTACTGTGACCCAAATAATAGTTCGAAGAGACAAGAATTCGAGGCACATGTTACTGTGACCTAAATAATAGTTCGAAGAGACAAGAAATTTGAGGCACATGTTATTGTGACCCAAATAATAGTTAAGGCAAAGAATTCTTTGTATTTAAGCAGCTCATCGAAACACCTCATTAAAACCTTCATGTGCCTAACAGGGTAGGAAAGAGAGTGCCCTCGCTAAATTTCGTTCTGTGGGATACAAAGAAGAAGAAAAAATACGAACACTACTCGCTAGCTAGCTCTTCAATCAAGATACAATTTTAAGTGCTCAATGTTCCGGGGGAGACGGAGATATCTCCCTTCCTTGTCTTTTAACAGATACATGCCTGGTTTTATCTTCTCGGTGACCTCATAGGGGCCTTCCCAATTCGGTCCTAACTTTCCCAAACTCTTGTCTTTGGTGTGCAAGAAAACTTCACGTAGGACTTTGTCCCCCACCTTAAAAACTCTGTGCTTTACCTTAGATGCATATCGACTCGTCATGAGAGTTTGATAATGAAGGGATGTCAACTGTGCTTGCTGTCGCTACACGATGCGAGGGAAAAAGAATCTCTGGAGGGACAACGACATCCATTCCATAGACTAAGGCAAATGGAGAGACAGCAGTGGCCGTTCGCGGAGTCGTCCGGTATGCCCACAATACTTCCTGCAAATAGTCGGGCCATTTTCCCGCTTTTCCTTCCAAGTTCTTCTTCAAACCATCAAGAATCTTGCGATTAGTCACCTCCACTTGCCGATTAGCTTGTGGGTGAAATGGTGCAGAAAAACATTGTCGTATACCCCTCGATACAAAGAAACTTTGGAACTCCTTGTTATCGAATTGAGGTCCGTTGTCCGTTGTGATCTGCGATGGTACACCAAAACGACAACAAATGTTAGACACGGCAAACTTGATCACATCTTTGGCCCTTGTTCCTGCTAGCGGCTCAGCCCTCTACCCACTTAGAAAAGTAATCCACCGCTACAATGATGGTTTGTCTACCACCTGAAGCCAATGGTAAGGACCCGACGAGATCAATGCCCCACCTATCGAACGGTGCTGCTTCGGAAATACTCTCTAATAATACACCAGGATAGTAAATCACATTAGCGTAGCGTTGACACGTGTCACATCGTCTTACTAAATCTTTTGCATCGGCAGCCACAGTAGGCCAATAATAACAAGCCAGAAACACTCTTCGAATTAATGTCTTATATCCACAATGGGCAGAACCTTCACCATCATGTAATTCAGACAGGATGATTTGTGACTCAGGCTTATTCAAACACCTCAATAACGGTCGACTCAGAGATTTCTTATACAACACTCCTCCCAGAAAAATATAGCCATGAGACTTGAACCTGATTTTCCTAGCCTCGTGCTTTTCGACGGGTAAAGTATCATGGACCAGAAAATCGATGATGGCCGACCTCCAATCATCCGTAATCACATTGCTTTCCCCCGGGATGTTTATTGTATGCTCCTGATCAATCAAGATCGAGGGGCGGTCCTGAACCAAAACCCAAGCGTATCCTTCTGTCCGTGAAGCGGAGGCAGGAGAATCTAGGACAGCATTTAACTCTCTTCGAATATACTCATACTTGAATTCCTCAAACTCAGATGATAAATCTTTCAATATCTTCAAATACTGTATCAGCTTATCTTTCCTGGCTTCAGACTCTCCCAAAGCTTGGTTTATCACCAATTGTGAATCGCTGATCAGTTTAATCTTTCGAGCCCCACATATCTGAGCCAAACGCAAGCCTGGTAGCGCAGCTTCATACTCAGCTTCGTTGTTAGTAGCCTTAAAACCAAAACGAATGGCTTGGAACATAGCTACCCCTTTTGGGGAAATCAATTGGACATTGGCCCCACTTCGTGAGATGTTCGACCCCCTATCTGTCCGTACCACCCATTCCGCTTCATCAACAGCATCATGGATTTCTTTGTCCTCTCTATCCGAATGGAACTCGACTAAGAAATCAGCTAAAACTTGAGCTTTTATCGCCGTTCGAGGCTCAAATATTATGTCAAAGTCTCCCAGTTCCACCGACCATTTAGTCATCCTACCGGATATATCAGGCCTTTGTAATAAACTCTTCAGGGGAAAAGTCGTCCGAACAATTATAGGATGGGCCTGGAAGTAAGGCCTCATCTTTCGAGCCGCCGTTACCAAAGCTAGAGCTACCTTCTCCAACGTGAGGTATCGCTTCTCCGCATCCAGCAAACTCTTACTGACAAAATAGATAGGCTTCAGGAGAGACTCATCTTCGCGGAGTAGAACGGCACTGACCGCACATCCTGACACTGTTACATAGATAATTAATGTCTCTCCTACCAATGGTTTAGACAATACCTCAGGGGACGTCAGATACTCTTGGATTTGATGAAAGCGGTCGAACATTCCTCGGTCCAACAAAACTGTTTCGCATTTCGCAACACCTTAAAAAGGGTTCACATTTATTTGAAGACCTAGAAATGAATCTATTCAGAGCGGACAATCTCCCTGTCAGAACTTGTACTTCCTTAATATTCCGGAGGGGGGGGGGGGTCATTGTGATCAGAGCTTTTATCTGTTCTGGATCAGCCTCGATGCCTTTTTCGCTGATCATGTAACCGAGAAACTTGCCCGACCTCACCCCGAAAATACACTTATCCGGATTGAGTTTCAAATTGACTTTGCTTAAATTGCGAAACGTCTCTTCTAGGTCAGCGAAATGGTCTTCGTCCCGTGCACTTTTGACTAGCATATCATCGATATAGGCCTCCATGTTCCGCCCAATCTGCCCCTCAAAGGTTTTATTGACCAGGCGCTGATAAGTTGCCCCTGCATTTTTTAATCCAAATGGCATAACCTTGTAGCAGTATAACCCTCTCCCGGTAATAAAAGAAGTACTTTCCTCATCCTTTGCGTCTAATCAGATTTGGTTGTATCCTGAGTAAGCGTCCATAAATGACAACAGTCGATTTCCAGAGGTCGAATCTACTAACTGGTCGATGCGAGGCACTGGGAATGGATCTTTGGGACAAGCTTTGTTTAAATCCGTGAAATCAACACACATTCTCCACTTACCATTCTTCTTACGTACCAACACTGGATTTGACGCCCACACGGGATAATGCAACTCGCGAATATGGCAGTAGCCTCTCGACCTCCAACAGAATTGCCGTAGCCTTTTCCGGGGAGACTAGTCTTCTTTTCTGGACTATAGGTCGGACATCGAGTTGTATCGCAAGTTTATGACACATGATTTCCGACGGTACTCCAGTGACATCCTGTGCACACCAAGCAAACATATCAAGTTTATCAGATAAAAAAGCAATTAACCTCTCCTTAAACTCTGGAGAAAGGTCGACTCCAATCTTCAGAAATTTGCCACTCGCAAATTCATGTGTCGCAGAATCTTCTTCTGGGACCAGAAATCTGGGGGCCTCCCTCGGATAATCGCATGGGATGATTTCGGAGGGAGGCCCCTTTAATTGCTATGCTTTGTCTGAAGTTTCTCCTCGAACTCCCTTCGAGGACAAGGCTATCTGGTAACATTCACGTGCCATTTTCTGGCTACTTCGGATTATCCCAATATTGTTCCCAACCACGTACTTTAAGCATTGATGCACTATTGAGATTACGCCATGCATCCGGGACAACCAAGAGCGACCCAAGATGGCGTTATATGATGTCGGCGCGTCAACGACAATAAATAGTACTTCCACCTCTTTCCTGAATGGTCCACGACCCAATTCAACCACACACTGAAATTCTCCAACCACCATTGCTATAGCGCCAGTAAATCCCACTATAGTCCTGTCGGATCTTCAGATAACTGGTGGGTCAGAAATTCTTCGGTAAGTGCTCATAAACAATATATTCGCGGAGCTCCCTGTATCGATGAGTATCTTCTGAATTTGATCACCAGCGATGCCTGCAGCGATCACCACCGCATCCTCATGGGGGCATGCAACATTGCGCATATCATCATCATCAAAACAAATAATGAGGAAAGGCGATCGGTACATCTGCGCCGACACCCCTGCTTCGATCTGGGTAGTCAGGTTGACCATGTGCCTTTTTCAGGAGCTGGTGTCAGGTTGACCATCGGTACATCTGCGCTGACACCCCTGCTTCGATCTGACACCCCTGCTTCGATCTGGGTAGTCAGGTTGACCATCTCCCCTTCGGAATAGCTTCTGCCACCAAATTTACATTGTTCATCCCCTCCTTGGGATCTAAATACTCTTGCTCAATGTCAAAGTCGTCAACCCCTTCGGAAATCACCATGGCTGTGTCAGTGTTCTTTGAGACAGCTTTTACCACGACGTTCTTCTGGGAGTGCTTTTTTACGAACTCCAGTAACATTCCATTCTCGATCAGGGCTTGCACTTCTTTTTTCAAAGCTATGCAATCCTTGGTGTCGTGCCCAATATCCTCATGATATTTGCAATATTGATTGACACTTCTGCTTTCCCTCAGAATCTGTATGGGAAAAGGCTTCCTGAAAGGTACTGTAGATTTAGCCTTATCGAATATTGCAGCAACATTTTCTGTCAACTCCGCGAAATAGTCGGGTCGAACCCACTTATTCGACATGGGTCTTGTTCCTTGATTGTAATTTTACTGGTTGTCATAGTACTGCGGGTTCCATTTCTGCCTCGGCAGATATTGACCCGTATTTTTAGCCTGAACATTAGAACGAGGGCCCTGATTACTCGACTCGGATCTTTGAAATTGATTCTGATCCAACTAATCCCCAGATCCTTTCTCCGAAGCCTGAGTCTCTTCCACCAGGATCCTCTTCTCAACCTGATCTAACAACGCTCCAAAGGTCATTGCCTGGCTACCCGCCACCGTATCCTTCAATAATCCGGGGAACAGGCCTATCCTAAAAGCTGCAGGCGCCACTGAATCCTTACAATACTCCATGTCTGTTTTCGTTTTAACAAAACGATTAGTGTAATTTTTCAGGCTCTCCCCCACCTTCTGTTGAAAATAGATGATCGTGTCTCTGTTAGCTCTGAACTTCTTGCTTCCCACGAAGTGTTGTCTGAAGATGTTCCAAAACATATTAAAATTCTTGATCGAGCCCTGCGGAAGCCTGTTGTACCACTTAGAAGCTACTCCCTTGAAAGTTTGAGAAAACGCTCTGCATAGAAACTTATCATCGTCGTCAAAATTGATCATAAAATTCTTGAATTGTTCGATGTGATTATCCGGGTCTTGTGTCCTATCGAATTTTTCTAGCTTCGAAATATCAAAATGCTTCAGAAGGTTTCCCACCAAAATGCCCGGGGATAGGGGGGAGGCTCTCCAATTATGACCCGCGCGATAAATACCGGATTTTAAGTTGTCATTGTTCGGAAAGTACAAACCCTCCTCAGATGGTAAAGTATACTGGTGCTGCCACTCCGAAGTTCGCAGGCCCATATCTTCTTTTCTATCGGGGTACTTTGCCTGTCCATAAGACCGATCGCCACCTCGAGCATGGTGACCCGCTTCCCTCGGAGACTTCCTCTCCGAGCTTCTTCCTCTTCGGAAGTTGGTGTGTCTAAACCGAATCCACATGTCGCCTCTCTCTTCTCCTCGGCGATCGCCGCTCGCGCCCCTGGTATCTGTCGTCTCTTTTCCTGGGACGAAATTCAGCTTCGCGATCATCTTTTTCACTAACTGGCTCCCTCTTTATCTCGGATCGAAGATTCTCCTGTACGACGTCCTTTTCTGCTTTCAATCTTTCGATCTCTAGCAGCAATTCATTCCTTTGAGCCAACAGATCTGAGTCGTGAAAGGCGTTTCCGACTCGCTGGCCCCCTAGTCCCTCGTACTCCATATCGTTCCGGTAGTCATCTCCTACCAGGTTCTCCTCGCAATTATTAACCAAGTCATCCCCTTGGTCTTCTATAGTTCTCCTTGGAATAGGAATTATTTCCAGGAAGCGATTGTCGTCAGAGCGATTTTCGCTTCCCACAGACGGCGCCACTGAAGAGTTTCAAGAATGTTCAGGGGTGATTATGCGATACGAGGATTTCTTTGTGATGATTCTGTGATATAAGGATCCTTTAGTGTCAATATAAGTAAATCTACTTTGTTTAGGTGCTGGATTTAGAGAGAGAAAGTGACACCTCTTAGGTAAAGTAGAGAGAGAAAGTATATTATATTATTCATCTCGGAATTTGTGAAGCGTGTGTGGTCCTTTTATAGTACAATTGCGGACCCCACACGCTTTAACACTTGTTAATTACATCTTTAGTCCCTAAATTTTATTTCCTTCATATTTTGGCTATTTCTTAGATAGCTTATACAATTTAGTCCTTAAACAATTTCCTCTCTGCATTTTCCTCCTATCATACTTCTTCTTTGCTATTTTCTCCTGTCATGTTTCTTCTTCACACTTTTCTCCTTGTCTTTTATTCTTCCTTATCAGATATGTTATGACATGTATAGCCAATAACTATTAAAATATCAGGGTGAAGTTTGAGTCGCGAATTAGTAGCAGAGAAGCTTGAGCCATGACTTATTAGCAGAGACGTTTGTTGGTAAGAACTAAAACAAGTTGTCACGACTATCATTATTGAGTTGAATAAGATACTTGCTGAGCCGAAGCAGGTTGGTCTGAAACGAATTGACTGATGCAGTTTGAGCCAAAGCAAGCTGAATTGTAGCGCCACAGGTGGACCGAAGTAGAGTCTTATAGTTGATAGGTCTCCAATATTAACTGAGTATTCTATAATATTAATTAGATTTTATATTTATTGCGTCTTCTATATTAATGAGCATCCTATACAAGGTTTCCTATGTTCATTGGAATTATTTCAGTCGTTGATTAATAGAGTTTAATCTGGAGTTTCTGATGAAGAATTAGGGTTTTCCCTAAACCTAGAAGTAGAAGAAGATATATGATTGTAAGGTGTGATGAGACGACAAGTTTTTATGAGCAATATATTTCCTGAGTGAGATAAATAACTCTAGGTACTTCTAGAGATATGAGAGGTGGGAGATAAACACTGAAGATAGGATTTTGTGAATCACGTCAATTTTTTTAAAAAATACTGATTTAGTCCTTTGTGTTGAGAGTCTTTATGTAACCTACTTGTTTATAAAAGAGTGTCTGGTGCCCGTGGATGTAGGATTTTTACACTCTCTGAACCACGTTAAATTTTTCTTCTGTATTTGGTCTTATTGTGCTTTCTTTTATTTGTTGATCTTCTTAAACATGGTAAATAATTTTTACGAAGGGTCAACAGTCACACTTTGGTTCTTTGCTTCAGAGGAACATCGATTTTCCCGTACAAGTAGTGCAGTGAGGGTGAAGAAACATTCTAAGAAGTAGATCGCTCGCCAATCCGTAGGCTGGAGATTTAGATCTTGTCTGGAAACTGGAATCTATAAAATACGAGCTCATATCTGAATTAGATGTGAGATGTCTGAATTATTGAGGAGATTGGGCTACTTTACATATGAGATGTCTGGATTAGATTATGACATGCTTGTCATACTATCCATGTTATAGAGAATATTATTTATCATGATACGAAATTTCCTAGTGGTTGACTTTGTCATCAGCGTGAAGTGTCTACAAAGCCTTGTAATGTGTATTATCTATATAGGATCATATCAATATGATCAACTAACATATGTATTATGCAAAGTTGGTTCCATGATAGGTGTTCAATAAAAAGTTTTGATTGCATTAAATATTACCTATTATGCAAACTTGGTTGCATGATAGGTATTATTGCAATAAAAAGAATACAAATTATATCACTATAATGCCCTACCTAGTGATCAAAAGTATATATGATTCCTAAAATAATAAAAAATAGTAAATCTCGAAAGGAGTTCAGTCGTAAGCCATTGTCACGTATATTTAGGCCATCAGAAGTTAAGGCCTTACAAATGTTTACAGTTAGCTGATATATAAGGGGATCGAAAAATATGACTCCCTCATGCCTTTTTAGACCATCAGAAGTTAAGGCTTTGTAGATTCTCACAATTAACAAAGGTGTAAGAAAATTTAGAATGTCTCGAACCTTTAAAAAGAATGAGAGCTAGGCATAATAACCATATTATAAAAAATATATGTTTACAAACTATAAATATCTCAAGGGATAGAACCAACCAAATACTTGAGGTTTGGCCGCCAAAAGAGACTAATTACCTCTATGTAAAGCGAAGATTTTATAGCTAAAAAACCATACTCATCCTTCTATACACATAACTATACATAATATATTAAACAATCAAATTATGCCTCGACTTTTCAAGGAATTCAGTTTAAAAAGCCAAGAAAACGGGTTTTAAAAATATAAAAGAAATTGAGTTGGTATTAATATTACTGTGTTTTCGGAAGCCTTAGCTAGTTGGGTTCCGTTCCCGCTACTAGCGGAGGTTTCGTTCACGGTACTTAAGATCTCAAGTATCCTAATAGAGGGACCTTCATGTATTGTTGAGATCACATTGCCTGGGGGATTATTTTAGTGGTTAGTAAGGATGTTTCTTTCCTAAACCTCCAAATCATCTTGTTACTTTATCTTTTTGTCTTCTTAGTAATCCACAACAACCCTCTTTGGCCGGTATTTCTAGGGAAATAACTTCATAACCCTTCAAAGGGGAAGTCATGAAATTATCGTAAAAGTTGACGATAATTTTACTCATGATCTGTGCGGATTGACCATGGATCACCCTCTTAGTGGAATTTGAAATCTCTTTAACGGTCTTACCTTTGAACTCCTCACTGTTGAAAGGATTGATTTATTCTTGATGAGTATTTTAAGTAATAATATTTTCAACTACCCTTTAACTTCATCTTTCCAACTACTTTTGTCAGACTCCCACTCTTTATTTACAAAAATAAAATATTTCTTACCATTTTTTATCCAAATTCAGTAAACCATTTACTATTTTGCACTGTCCAGTAGTAAAAAAAATCCATCCGTCCAAAAATCAAGTTCGGAATAACCTGTCAAATCAATATATATATATATATATATATATATATATATATATATATATATATATATATATATATATATATATATATATATTAGCATAATGTATTTTAAATATTTTAAAATTTACCATTATAACGAAATGATTAGAATTGCGAATATAATAAAACCTTCTAATTTCTTGATAATTTAAAAACAATAATATAAATTTTTTATAAAAAAATCTATAAATAATGTTATATCTTTGTATTTAATAGAAAAATTAAAATAGTATAGAGGGGGATTGATTTTTGAATCGAAATAGAATAATAATATTAATTTTATTTTTTTATTCGATATTTTTTTAAATTCACAAAATAACTGTATAGATCATGGTTGATGGTTTAGTAAATTTTTCTTCAAAATTTAATAAATTAAAGTTTTGAAACTATATAACATTTATTATTAATATTATAGATAAAAATAATAACCTTCGAATTATTGAAGATAAGATCCGAATAACTGAACCATATTTTTTATTGTAGATTTTCGGGTCCGATCGAACTATGTACGTCAACCCCATTATAAGCTCATGAAACTCGTTTATGTAATGAGTTTGAATGAGACTTTCTCAACGCACATGTTCTGAGTATTTCAAAATGGATCTTGACGCTTTCCAACAATAAAGATTTCGACCAAAACCCTTACTACTTTTGAAAATCTCTCAACTAAAATCTAAGGGTTCCAAATCGTTTATGTGGCAAGACCATTTATAGTGCACTAGTTTATGTGAGTAGTTTATCATATCTGAAAATAAAAAAAATATAAGAATATTCATAAATATCACCCCATTTGATTGATAGTATTCCGGCACCTACTCTCAGACGTCCGTGGTATAATTTATGACACAAAAGTCTCTTGACTATTTTAGGCATCCACCCAACTTTACTAACTTTTGTGTACAACTTTACTATAAGACTATTTTATCAAAATTTCATATTTCCAATATGTTGTGAAACAATCTGTCCGTACAAATTCATAGGACGATTCGTTTGAACAATTTCATATCTCCGGTAAGTAAATTGTAACACATTTGTCTCATCCGTGTTTCCAATTTATTATATATATTATTTAAAATATCTCATAATCTTGTTCTGGTATATACTATTTTCTACACGAAATGCCTAATGATCTTAGTAATGTTCCCGTATACATTAACTATTTTAGTTAGAAAAAAATATTTTATTATTATAAATAATCTTTTAATTTAACTTTTTTACTTATATATTATTTCAAAAAGTTTGATCAAATATTATATTATGCATGATATTTGTGATTTTATTTTTGTTAATTAGAAAGGTTAGTGCTATAATTATCTGGAGGTTTTGGCACTCAATGTATTTAAATTACAATCACTGGTAGAATAAAGATAGGTTAGGGTAATTAAAAAGAGTTAGAAAAAAAGGGACCGACGTGAAAAAGTAATAAAACCGCAAATTGGGAAGTATTTTTCGGAATTGGTAGAATTATTTGGTCAATGAAAAAAGTATAATAAGTTAAGGTACCCTATAAAGGGTTAAGGTATAAATCTTTATCTTTGAATACTTTTTAAGTAAAAATAAATTGAAATGAAATAATTATTCCTTTGCCAAATAATATAATTATTGTTATACCAATTTTATGGTCTTAATCCGCGTGATAGAACTCTTAACGGCTAGTCTCAAAATACTACTGCATGTGTCTATTTTCATCATCATCAGCAAATACAAAACCAAAATATTCTCTCTCTAACTCTCCGAACCCTTAGTCGGTCAACCCACCATCGTCATGCCTAGATCTAGAGTAAAACTGATCTACATAGCTGACAACACTGTCAGAAAGGCAGTTTTCAAAATCAGAAAAAAATGCATCATAAAAAAAACTCAAGAACTTAGCACGTTATGTGGCGTTGACGCTTGTGCTATTATATACAGTCCTTTCGGAGGTGAGCCAGAGATTTGGCCTTCGGAGAGATCTAGAGTGAATGAGGTGATTGAGAGATACCGGGCTACGCCCGACATGGAACTATCCAAGAGAAAGGTGGACCAAGAGGGGTTTCTGCTGGCAAAGATCAACAAGTTTAGCGAACAAGTTTATAAACATAGGAAGGAGAACTATGAGATAGCGATGACTCATATAACGTTTCGGTTGTTGGCTGGTGACTTTGGCACCAACGACCTTAATGCTAGGGAGCTAAACGAAGTTGGAGGGATAGTTAAGAAATACTTGAGGCAGATTGAAAATAAAATAGACTCTCTCAGCTCTTAATGATGTGCTTTAGGGTTCAAGGTTTTCTTTTCTTATCTATCTGCAGTTCAGTTTGTTTTATGTATTACCAATTTGGTTGGTTAGAGTTACTCTATTCTTACTATACATGATTATTATTGTTATGGTTTTATATTGTTTTTATCTGTTAGTTCTTTTTTAAAAACTAGTATAATAATGATTAGAACTGAATTGTAAAAAGCTTTTAAAACACTGAAAAAGTTCTCCCACTAAGTTATAAAAACCTATATATTTCAATAACCTATATAAATTATAAACAATTGTATATTTAAATAGTAAACAGGACTGTCAGCGGTTTGTCTGAAACCAAAAACCGGCCTGAAACCCGAATTTAATGGTTTGACTGCGATTTTATTATAAAAATGGAGACCAATAAAGAATCCAAACAATAAAATTAGTTTGGAATCGAATCGCTAAAATCGGTAGAATCGATTTCGGACTGAACCAATAAAACCGATACCAAACTGAACCGATAAAAATGATAAACGGATTGGACCGTTGGACCGATAAAATAATTCTATCCAATCGTATTATTTATTTATATATTATATTCACAAAATTAATAACTAAATAACAAGTTTTTATAAAAATAAAAAGTTAACTTTCTCATCTTTAGTTTTTATATTATTTATTTAGGTAGGGAATATGAAAGTCAATTATGATCGGGTTTTAAAATTTTTAAATGGACCAGACCACCCACCTCAAACTGAAACCGGATAGAATAAGAACGTACCAAACCGATTTCGGACAGAATTCGAATCAAACTAAATTTGGACTAAATTAAAAGTGGAAACCAAACTCAAATTGAACCGGATCGGGCTGAACCGAATTTCGGACAGAATTCGAATCAAACTAAATTTGGACTAAATTAAAAATGGAAACCAAACCCAAATTGAATCGGATCGGACCGAACTGAAGCGAATCAAAAATTTAACGATGCGGTTTTATTATAAAAAATAAATAAGAAAACTTAAAAGTACGCCCGATTCTGACCCTGATAAACAGTTATATATATATATATATATATATATATATATATATATATATATATATATATAAAAGTTAACGTTTATCAAAAGTTTTGGTTGTAATATTAACTAAAAATGGTTGTATACTGACCTGCTTCAATTTTATTCTAATTTATTATTAATTGTACTTTTTCTTATAATTATCATTTTGTTTTTTTGTTTTCCTTGTTTTCCAAAATTTTAGATTTTGTAATATATTCTTTTAGATTAAACTAAACTTTTATTATAAAATTAAGTGTAACAATATTGGATATTAGAGTAATTTATGCTATAATTTTTTAATTTTCTTTTTAGAGATGTTCACCTTTATAAGAAGTTCTAATATTCTAGTAAAATCTCTCTACTAGGATTTGCTAATTTGTTCAAAATCACTAACTTTCTTAGCTTCCAAACATTTATTCTCGTCCTAAGCACACTTCTATGGATTATAGCATGAAAGCTTCTTAAATGCCGACCGCAGACCCTTCTGAAATGTTGGTGGTTGATGACACTGAAGACCAACTCAGCTTCTTAAATGGATTATAGATTTTGTAACGCAACAAATCGTACTTTAGTAGATTAGAAAATAAAATATATATTATTTTAAAAAATACAAAACAATGAAATAGAAGTTTGTTTCAAAAATATTTTAAAAGATAAAAATAGAGCAACATGAAAAATGCTAACTACAATATCAATATTTCTTTTTGTCATTAATATTTAAATTTAAAAAAAAAATTACATGTTTTTACTGATAAAAACTAAATAATAATAAAATGCGTAAATTAAATTTTAAAAAACTATTTCAACTAACAATACATTATGTTTTAATTGTAAAAATTATAGGGACACCTTAGCTATACTACTTAGCTAAAAAGAGAATTGAAATGATGATGTAAAATTTCTATCTTACACTCAGGTCGGGTCATATAAGACTATACCCAAACCGGAAACAGAACTAATAAACCGCATCAACACCAAGGATACATATATTACGCTAAAAAGTAAGGCATGTTGGATATTTTATAGCATTTTTAGTCATTTATAAGACTTTAAAATTAATTATAAACTTTTTAACTTGGCTTTGCATAAAAGCATATTGTTAACCTTCGAAAGAGAATGCAAGAGAGCAGTATGTGAATCCGTAAATTCAAAGTATTTAATTATACTAATATAAGTTTAATCAACTAAAATAATTAAATAATAATAATAAAGTAATACGGAATAAATAAATATGTGGAATGTTGATCGAGATAAAGTGTATCTAAAAAATAATGTAGTCCAAAAATATAATACTGGGATTTAAAAATCTAAAAACGGATATGATCCTTGATAATGGTATGTTCATCAGATTAATTAGGAGAGTAATACAAAGAAGAAATAAAGAGTGTGAAGCCAATATGAATTATTAAGATTAACAAGATGATCAATTGAATATGGTGAATATGATATAGAGTTTAAGCTTAGAACATCAATAGAATCACATGCATGAGTAGATTTTATCAATGAATTTCATAAGAAAAGAGAAGAAAGAGAATTCATATAAAGTGAATCAAAAGATTAAAAAAATAGGTATTTTGATTCGATGATGCTTCAAGACTAAATGGTAATGGGGCCAATATCATCTTAAGTGTTCCAGGAGGTGATGAGATTAAGCAAACTATTAAGTTTAATTTTGTTACTACGGATAATGAAGGTAAGTATTAAGTAAAAATTGTCTAACATGTGGTTAAGCTATATTTGTAAGTAAAAATTATTCGACTACGGATTCTCAGTTAGTAATTGGACAACCATAGGGAACTTTTGAAACCAAATAAAAAAAAATACGATAAGAAACTTAGAAATTGTAAAGCATATAGAGAAATGTTATGAAAATATTTCATTTGAATAAGTGACACGATTAGAGAATGTGGTTGTAGATGTGTTGGCTAAATTTGGTTGTGTGGAAGATAATTCTTTAATAACAATTCAAGACAAACCGTCAGTTATGGATAACATTAAAAATAAAAAATAAAAATTATTATTTGACGAAAGTAATAAGTCATTCATGCGTATTTGATATTTTTAAAGGGCCAAATAGTACCATCAAATAAAACACAAGATCGATGTTTGAGATTACAAGCTTCAAAGTATATTGATCTAGATGGATTTTTATATCGAAATATTTCTACACGACCGTGTTATTTTAGGGCAACTTTGGACTTTTCAAGATGATTAACACATCCCATATGGAATGCTATATTATATTATTTTCCCCAGTGAATTCTTTTGAGAATCTTTGCTTTATCAAGTCCATATATGATATAAATGACATAGTCAACCATAAAGTTAACATTAACTAAGAGGTCATTGTGCTTCTTTTGTTTCTGGTCGACCAGATTACCCATGGAATAATCGCAGGTAATATAATCTTGATATGGATGTCTTTATTAGTCGACGCAAACCATATCCTTATCATGTGAGTAAAGGGCATGTTCCTGCTGATTAAGATTTTGAATATAGAAGCAAAGATAACATAGATATCCCAGGGCTTTGAAGATTGAATAAAGACATGGTTAATGATCTCAGAATTACCACAATGTTGACATTTATATGCCATTTGGAAAGCTTTCTTTTGTATAATGGAATCTATAGGAAGCCATAACTGTTCTCCAGACCAAGAAAGAGCATTTCTTTGGCGGTTTTATACTTAATTCTTATAAAATTCCAAGTGTCTTTAGTGTTGTATATACCAGATTGAGAATTAGACTATTTTATGGAGTCTTTGCATGTAATCAGGATATTTTTCTGATTCTATCAATAGTAGCAGCAGAGAAAAACCCTTTAATATTTTCCATATTCCATTGTCCATTAGCCCAAAATTTTCTAACTTCTGTAGGTTGATACCATGTTCTGTCTATCTCAGTGTCTAGGAAAATGAAAGGAAAAGGGAGAGCACCAACGTTCTAACCAAAAATACATTTTCCCTTCTCCTACCTTGTAATAGATGAATTTCTCTGTCTTGTCTCTAAGTTTAATTAGCATATCCCACACCTTTGAACGTTTGCAGGAATTAGGGCTTGTTATAGGATGGTAATTGTTGCAGTAGATGGAAGCCATAAATCTGGCCCAGAGAGAGTTTTGTTCTCTAAAATTCAACCATAACTTATAAGAGAATGCTTCTTGAATATCCTCAAGATTTATGATGTTCATCTCTCCTTCTTCACAGGGTTTGCAAATTTTAGACCAAAAGGATAAAAAAATTGTTTTGCTACTTTCCTTGGACCCCCACAAGAATTTGTTACAAAGGACATTAATTCTCTGAATAACAGTCTTTGGTGGAAGAATTTTGTATTGTATAGATTAGAATTGTGTTGAGTACTTTATGAACTAAAGTAAGTCTCCCTCGAAAAGATAGGTGCATATTGCCTCATTCCATGATCTTTGATTAGAATTTGTTCCAAAATTTTGATCGTGTGTTAATAATTTTAGATGAAACAATGAATTTTTATTACTCTTTGTTTATGTCTTCACGTGATCTCTCCTGATAATATCAAAAGAATTTGTTTATCTTCCTAATAGAGGACGAAGATCCATTGCAGAAAATTATGAAGTCCTCTGTTTTTGTATCTTATTGAATAAACTTGATTGGTTATGTACTTGGTTCCCTGATCAGATACTCTTTAGAGATTATAAAGAGACTATGAGACATGGAGGTCCCCTTGTCTTAGCCCTTTAGTAGATTTAAGGAAACCTTTCAATTCTTCATTCACAATAATAAAAATATCAATCATCATCATTTGAGCTAGATTTATGACTTGTTGATTCGACCAAATACTAGTCATACTGTATTCTGACTTATTTTTCTATTTTGAGATATGTGCGGACATAAAACTAGGAAAAATATGCGTGATAAAAAGAATATTATTTGTACATGTATTCATATTACAGTAAAACCATAATCAATTCAAAATGAAATAAAATACATACAAATTAACAAAAGATAAATATATACAAGAACTAGAAGGGGTGCAACCCAAAGTAAAATATCATAATCATCAAATAATAAATCTCAAGACATATAATAACCAATTAGAAGATGAGCAATAAATAGTTTTGAGACATGATTGTCATCAAAATATTTGAAAAATAGACTAAATAACTTTGGTAGGAACTAATAAAAGGAAACATAAATTGTTTGTAGGTCGATAAAAAATGCTAACGTAGAAAATACTTTAGACGCTTTTTACCAAAAAGGTTGTCAAACAATTAAAATCTAAGTAAGACCTTGATGACAGAGAGGGTCGAGATATACTATAAAAAAATTATGAGAAACACTTTGAATAAAAATTTATAAGCAACTAAAATTGGAAGAAAAATAAATTACGTAAATTGATACAAGCATTAAACCAAAGGATGAAATATGTTAAAAGTAATAATAAATAAAAATAAGTTGTTCAAAGATTAATTTTAAACAAGTCAACAATGATAAAGTACATGTTATCACAATCTTCATTGACGATATAAATGTTTGAAGGATAACTCATTAGAAAATTCAACCTGTATATAATGGATGAATATGATAGGTCGACAGATGTAGAGCGCCAATCCAAACAATTTCCTAATAATATCTCAATTTTAATCTAAAAAATAATAATTTATGAATTGTTTCTATGATCTTATGAGGAAGTAACCCGTTGTGGTTTAATAACCTCCCATATAACTCTATAAAAATATTTCAGATATTCATAAAAAAATTGTAGCAATTAAAGAATGAAACTTTATCATGATGATGTACCAAAACAATGATATCATTTTAAAAATTATGTTTATAGCTTTGTCTATTAGATTAATAACTTACAATGTTGTAATGAAAGTGTCACGACTACGCCATTTAAGGGAGATTTACCCTAAATTACCAGGTTAATAGAAAACTTTGTCAAATTTTCTATCAAATTTTCATCGATGTACAAGATACAAAAGGTGGAGAATTAGCTCCACCAAGTCTAACCATAGTAAAATATAATAAAATATCATCAAAGAGGAACAAAAGTTTCCATGAGATCATCCGATGGAAACCAAAATTCGTAGTACAAAACTAGTTTCCGATTCTCCATCTCACAAGATATATTATAATAATCTACGTCTAAGCAAGAAAAAATTAAATTTTCAAAAACTGGAGGACATAAGGAAATCTAATAATAAATTTTAAAAAAAATTATTCTATTACATATTACAATGACCACAGTCATAGTGGTTAACATTATTATCAACTCAAACATGAAACTTAAAAGCTAATGGACAATTGACAATGAAAAATATAAAAATACAATATATGAAATGGACAAACATATTATTTACAAGATTATAGGATGATACACAATGTCAACCACTTCACCGTCTATAAGAAAAATACATAAAAGTGACATTGAGGTCCAACTCATAGATGAAAACTCTACTCATATCAACCAAGTACTCGAACTACATATATATTTCACTGATAATGATTTGAAGAAGATTACATCAAGATGATGATGCCCTTATTGTAACATTAGATATTGAAGGAATAAATATAGTCTTGTCAAATTATTATATCGATTTACGGAAGTGTAATACATAATAGTACTTAGAGAAATGGTTGAAATTTCTAAATATAAGAAATAGGAATTGATTTGATCAGGTTTAGAGGTAGAGCTATATATTATTTAGGAAAAAAATAATATGTTTTTAACGACCGTATACGAATACTATTTATGGTGGCAGATGCTCTGAGGTCGTATAATTCCATTTTTTGGAGGCCATAACTCCGTACAATACATGAAATTGGGTCTTCATATCACTAACGTGTGAAAATAATATTTGTAACTAAGTTGGAGTTGTCATAGATAGTTAGAAACTTATAAAATAATATTATAGATCAGCTTTTGACCTGAGAAAAATCAAAACAAAACAACCATAATCTTCTTTGAGGATGATAATATATGAATTACACGATCCCACAAAAGAGTAAAAAAAATTAACGATTCTGGAAAAATACCAAGGTTGACTCAATAAATCGACTATACATAAAAAATTGAAATAGAAATGGATAAAATAGTACGGATTGGGGTTGGAATCAATGAGGTGTTCAAAAATGATATACACAATTTCCTAAAAAACAATATTGATATATTAGCTTGGAGTATGTCAAATGTAGCAGAAATAAATAAATCAATGATATGTCATTCGTTAATGATTGAAAAACAATTATGATCGATAAGATAACGTTACAAAATGTTATTCCTAGAAAAAATAGAAGATACAGTTTAAGAAGTAGAACAATTAATACACGTTGGACATATAAGAAAAATCAATCTATAATATATGGTTGGAAAATACGGTATTAGTTAATAAAAAGAATTTTATTTTTGCCGACCTAAAAATAACTTGTTCAAAAGACATTTTCTATTCCAACAGGTAAATAAGTTTGTTGACGCGACCAGATACCATAATAATAAACCCTTAAAATAAAAAAAATCACCTATTTCACAATGAAGTGAGGTTTGTACTATTATATAGTAATATTATTTGGGTTAGAAAATGAGAGTGTGACATACAAAAAATTCATTAGTTACATATTTGCAAATAAATAGGGAAAAATTAGAGGCTCCCATAGATTACATAATCGTTTAAGGCGATAAAAAAAACTATATATCAATGCCTTCATTCAAACATTCAAAAACCTCAAAAAATGTAATCCAAAGTTAAATCCAACAAATATGTGTTTATAGTATGAAAATAAATTATTTTTGTTTGTTTTAGAGCAAGTAATAAAGTAAGAAGAGGATTGAAACCGATATAATTTAGCTCCATACTAAGATAAGTATGTCACAACCAAAACCAAAGATATTTAAGTAAGTGCAACAACTTACGAGTTAGATTTGCGTCCTATTATGCTTTATATCAGTCAAGAATATATATATATATATATATATATATATATATATATATATATATATTTGAAATCACATATTAGATAATTTTATAATTTAAATATTTTAAGAAAAATAATAAAAAAATTTAATAAGAAAACTATAAATAATATTATATATTCGTATTTAATAAAAAAGTAAAAAAACTATCTAAGGGGTTTTATTTATTAATGAAAATATAATAATATTATTAACTTTATTTGATATTTATTTAAATCCACAATTTTTTTTATAGATCATAGTTGATGGTCTAGTAAAAGAAATTCAAAACTTAATAAATTAAAATTTTAAAACTATATAAAATTTATTATTATTATTATTATTATTATCATTATTATTATAAATAAATATGAGCAATAACCTTAAAATAATATAACATTATTGAAGATAGAATCCGACCTTTAAATAATATAATATTATTGAAGATAGAATCCGAATAGCTAGACCATCTTCTAATCAAGAATAGACTTTTTCGATGCATCTTCTGAGTATTTTTTCGACTTTGAAGGACGGTACGTTTATCCTGCCTCTGTATATAAGTAAGAACAACACGATCTCAACACTAGTATGATATTGTCCGCTTTGACGCCCGAAGGCCCGCACGACTTTCGTTTTGGTCCACTTCCAAAAGGCCTCATACTAGTTGAGATATGTTCTTACTTATATACCACTGATCCTTCCCATGTCTAATCGATGTGAGATGTGGGACTTTGGTCGGCACCTCAACAAATCATTCTCTCGAACAAAGTACCACTTTAACATCATCTCAATTGACTTCTATCCGCCCACTCTAATCAGGTTGGTAGTCTACCTGACGTCTAGAGGCACTACAGATGTTACTGCTCACCTCCTATTAGACCACTTTGTCTTGTTCCTTAGCGCCACTCCCCACTCCAATCAAGTACCACAGCTTGATGAGCCACATGCACTTTGAACTAGGATGTCTAGAGCAGATCACATTGAGCATGGCGTCTAACTTTTTCATGTTCGACCTTCGAGAATTTCACCACCATCGCGTTCCGTCTGGGCCTGGTGCTCTGATACCACGTGTTGGAACTTCAGGTTGTTCAACATCTTCTTCATTCTCTTGTTCATCCTCGACATCATTATCATGATCACCAATATAAAAAATATGTGAACCTCTTCAAGCAGATGAGTCACCATCTGGATTCTCTTCAACTTCTGTAGGAGTATGTGCAAGCGGAATATGCCCAGAATCTACTAAGTCATTCTCAGACATAGGCACTAAAATTTGACTCTTATTAATATCATGAACTATCTGATCTTCCATAAACACAACATCTCTACTCATAATAAGCTTCTTATTAATTGGATCATGAAATCTGTAGCCAAACTCATCAAGAACATAACCAATAAATACACACTGTCTTGTCTTCGAGTTGAATTTAGATCTCTTATCTTTAGGAATATGCACATACGATTTTCACCCAAAGACACGCAAATGATGATAAGAAACATCTTTACCTATCCAAAATCCATTTGGGATATCTCCATCTCAAGGTACAGAAGGACTAAGATTCAAGACATGTACCACTGTATTCAAATCTTCAACCTAAAAGTATTTATGGAGTGTTGATTGTGAAAGAAAACATCTTACCCTCTCATTTAATTTTCTGTTTAGTCTCTCAGCTACGTCATTCAACTGAGGGGTCTTTAGAGGTGTCTTTTGATGCCGAATACCTTGCTGCCCACAATAATCATCAAAATGACCAATGAATTCTCCCCCATTATCACTTCTAACACACTTCAATTGTTTCCCAGTCTGTCTCTCAACTGAAGCTTGAAACTGCTTAAAGATATCTAACACTTGATCTTTTGTTTTCAAAGTGTAAGCCTAAAATTTCCTGGAATGATCATCAACAAAAGTAACAAAAGACAAACAACCACTAAGTGTTCTCGTTTTGAAAGGACCACAAACATCAGTATGTACCAAGTCAAGCAAACTTGGTTTCCTTGAAGGAGCCGAGCTCTTGAAAGATACTCTATGCTGCTTTCCAGCCAAACAATGTACGCATTTCTTTAAATGAGCTTTATGTATCCCACGAATGTACTATTTCTTCCTCAATATATCTAATATGTTTTCGCTAATGTGACTGAGTCTTTTATGCCATAAATCAATTATTGCTTCATCATTAACAACATTGATTTTCTCAGCAGGAACTCTTGTAGACATGATGTAGAGGGCTGAATATTTTTGTCCTCTTTCCACAACCAATGAGCCCTTAGTAAGTTTCCACTGCCCATTCACAAAAATAATGCAATAGCCTTCATCATCTAGCTTCCCTGTAGAGATCAAATTCAATTGAAGATCGAGTATATGTTTAACACTCTTCAAAATCAATCTTGGACCCATGCTTGTCTCTAGATAAACATCACCAATACCAACCACTTTAGACAAATCATTATTTCCCATCTTTGCAGAACCAAACTCACTAGAGGTGTAAGATGATAAAAATTCTCCACGAGAAGTGGCATGAATTATAGCACCATTGTCAACTAGCCAACCATTTTCATCAGACACAAAATTCACAACAACATTGTAAATAACAACGAAGTGGCGCTCTGAAACTGCAACAACATGTTTCTCGTCACTACTTTCATCATAATTTTTCTCTTTGTTCTTAATAATATTTACCATTGTTGGATTTTCCAAAATTATTATTCTTTTTCAACTTAGGGAAAAATTTATTAGTGTGCCCGATCTTATGATAGTAGTAGCACTCCCAATTTGCAAGTTTATTAGACTTATTCCGACCCTTGCTTCTACTTTTACCTCTAGTTTTCCAACCATGATTTTCATTTCTACCACATTTCTCAATTACTAGAGTTTCTGAATGTGAAGAGAAGTCAACTATTTTTTCTTCTCATATCTTCATTCAGCACACTACTTTTAGCCAATGTCATTGAGATATTACCTTCAGGAGCTGAATTAGAAAGAGACGTTCTGAAAGTATCCTACGAGTCTGGCAGCGAACCAAGCAACCATAACGCCACAACATCGTCATCAAATTTGATACCAATAGCAGCCAACTGAATAATCAAGCCTTGAAAGGTATTCAAGTGATCTGTAAGAGGTGATCCATCTTTATACCTCAAATACATCAACTGTTTAAACAAAACTAACTTACTGTTTCTTGTCTTCTTAGCATATAACTCCTCAAGTTTACTCCACAAATTCATTACATTTGTTTCATCTACAACATGATTCAACACATTATCAGCAAGCCGTTGCCGAATAAAGCCGCAAACTTGTCGATGAATAATTATCCATTCTGCATCAGACTTATTTTTAGGTTTTTCATTACCGAACACTGGTAAATGAAAACCTTTAACATAAATAAGATCTTCCATCTTCTATTTCCATATATGATAATTCGAACCATTCATTGTCACCATTTTTCTTGTATTCACCTCCATATTTTATACAAGACAAGTACACAACCACTCGTTCTGATACCAATTTCTCAAGAAATAGAAGCACAAACAGAAGCTTTCTTCTTGTATCAAATATTATTAGAGATAGTAATCCCAAACAAAATACCAAGTCTGAATAAGATAAATGCAAATAACACATAACCTTTTTTACGTGGAAAACCTTTCTAGTGTAGGAATTAAAAACCACTTGACTAATTTCGGAGTCCAACAAATATTCACTATTAGAAGACGGGTTACAAAACTATTCTCTAGATAAAACTAGAGAATACACCAAACAAAGTATGACAACTTGATACAAAACCCCAATACACAAGATAGTGAACCGAAATCAGAATACTCACTGAAATATCCCCCAAAAAACGCAGTTAGAAGAAGTTGATAAAAAACACACACTTAGAAGTGTCTTTTGTTTTATTTCTCCTTTTGATATTTATAATTTCATGTTTCCGGTCCATATCATGTTTCCACAAAGGATGGTTCAAGCCTATCATGTAAATTTTATTGGTGATTATACTCATTATACATGGTGTTTTATCTTATGAAATAAAAGTATATTTTCTTCAATATTTACATAAATTTTAGAGCAATTGTTAATTGGTTAGCATTGCTTCAGATGTGACTCAGGGGGTCAGTATACCTGAAATACTTTCACTCATTTACTTGCATCTGAGGGTACCATACACTAGTAATCTTGTACTAACATCCCTTAGTAGAATGGGGTTATCGAAAGAAAACATTTTTTTAGAGAAGCACTTCTGAATTTTGTATATGTGATTGATCAAATCCCTATTATACATAATCAGGTATGTCTCAGTTTCAGAAGTTAGATGGACATCATCCAGATAATTCCTCTATATGACTGTTTATATGTATGTAGTCTCCCATCCTCATGTCGAAAGGACCAAGTGTTAACCTAAAATTGTTATATATTTTTCTTGGTTATGGTATTAGACTGAAAGCATATCGATGTTTTGATACCACAAGTCATAAGTTATATGTATCTTGACATGTCATATTTTTTAAGAATTCTATTTTATTTGATTCACAAAAAATCACATAACATAACAAAGATAAATATTCAATTTATTCATCCATTTAGCAATGAAAATGATACAACTATTGTTCATAACGTAGTAGTTCATGAGACGTCTATATCAATAAATACTACTTTTGTTCCACCAATGTATGAGTCTAATTCTTTCTCTAGTGCAACTGTAGATTCTCCACCTCCCAAAAGATCTACTAGTACAAGTAAGTCTATCAAACTACTTATTTTTCTTATTATTCTTATTCAGATATTTTTCATCTTTTATAGAAAACGTAAATGATTTACATGAATCTAGTTGTTTCTGATCCTCGTTGGAAAAATGATATGGTCGACTATCTTACTTCTCTATATCAAACTCAGACATAGGATTTGGTTGAACTCTGCTAAGTATATAGTTGGTTCTCATGGATGTGTTAGATTTAAGATTAAAAGTAATGCTCGGAGCCGATTTGCAGAAATCATTAAGATTTTGGGAACAACTTTTTATTTTATTTTCTTTTTTCATTCAGAGGCCTGAGTTTTATGTGGTTCTGCTTGCCCATGTTAAATGGATATACATGCCTACGTATCGTGGTGCACATGCTTACGTATTTTGATACTAATAGTTCTATTGAATTTATAGTATATGGGTTACACGTTCTGTGTACTCGGGTTACACGTTCTATGTATCGGGGTTAAAAAATTCCAACAAATCCATCGAACACTAAACACCCAATTTAGAAAAAAAATGAATGATTTATGCTTATATTTTTTATGGAAAACATATGTATAGATATTCTTCACAAACAATACTTTCACCTACTCATAAAACTAATACTGAGAGTTGCGCTTTATTGTTTTATACGTGAAAAACTGATAATGCTTAGAGTATCATTTGGATTAATAACTTTGTAACTCCGTCGATTGGTATTCAATTGGCTCAGTATGAAACAACACAATAAATTTGAGATCTTTTGGAGAGATAATTTAGTAAGAAATACTTGTTTAAGTATGATATTCTATCTAAATTGTGGGATCAGTTAGACCTTATAGAATCTACATATTTCAAGGTATTCAAACCTTATATTAGTAGAAGGAAAGAGAAAAAGATTGATGCGGGTTTCGATAACTCTATGTTTTGATTTTGAAGGATTGCATGGAATAACTCTTCATAGTCTTCTATTCCCACTTTTGATTCAGTAGTTCGTGAGCTTATTGTAAAAGAGACTCGAATGAAATCTCAAGTTGTCAAGTGTTCAAAAGTGACTAAAATTATTGTTGTGTTTGATATCCCACAATGATCCTCTCATCTAAATCATCATATACAAACACCAAAGTTAGCCTTTGATAGAAATACTTTATGTAAATGAAAGAATCATTGGAAGTCTCAATGCTCATTGTCGAAAGTAAAATATCAGCAACCTCTTTAGTATCTAGATTTTTAGTAACATAAATTTATTTCTCATTAGTTTCATCCAACATTTCTTCCCCATAGCTTAGTGATGTTACTACTTCATCATTAAGAGATACCAATAGTACCACGCCACCCTCTGCATTGTACGCTTAGAGGTTTTAGATCTTTAGATAATATATTGTTTCCAATCTTGTTGTTATATCTAAATTCATGTCTCACTCGTGTATTTCTTCATCTCCTACTTCACGTATTCTTTCATCTTTATGAATTGTGGATTCTAGCGTGTCTCGTCATATGTTACCTTATATGTCATACTTTATTTTACTGTCTTATATTTCACTTATATCTATTTTGTCTGCTAGTGTTACATCAGTGACGATAGATGTGTTGTCTATATTAATACCCTTCACATATCACATAATAATGTTTATTATATTTCCGACCTTGTTTTGGATTTTGTTCTGGCTAGTCAATTGTGTAAATCTAGTTATTGCACCTTCTTTGATTATTCTTTTTATGCCATACATAATTAACGCACTTAGAGGATGATTTGTATATATCGTAGAATATGAGAACTCTATGTTTTAGAGGATCTCAATATGATTGATATTACAAATAGAGTGTGGATTTGTGTTTGTTTTTCACTAATTTAGACTATTATGTTTTTAAATGTAGGATTAGTAAAGTTTCCGCACGAAATAATCACTGAAAATATTTGTGAGTACTTTTAATTTCGTTTTCTATCCCCAAAACATATGCCCTTTTTTTAGTTTTCCTCATAATATGCCCCCCTATACAATAGCTAAAAAACTATCATCTGGTCATATCTATACTTACAAACTATTATTATGCAATTCAAATACGATTATACGAAGATGATTCTAAATTTTAAATATAAGACTGTTGAAGAGTTTTAAGATGGTCCAGGGATGATTATGTGATACGAGGATTACTGATAGACGATTTTGAGATACAGAAATATCTTAGTGTCAGTTTTAGAGAGAGAAAGTATAGAATATTAGGTTAAGTAGAGAGAGAAAGTCTCATATTATTCATCTCGGGATTTGTGAAGCGTGTGTGGTCATTTTATAGTATAATTGCGGACCCCACACGCTTTAACTTGGACTTATTACATCTTTTGGTCCCTACATTTTACTTTCTTCCTATTTTGGCTATCTCTTTATATAGTTTGTACAATTCAGTCCTCACACAGTTATTTCTATGCGTTTTCCTCCTATCACACTTTTCTTTTGCTATTTTCTCCTGTCAAGTTTCTTCTTTACACTTTTCTCCTTGTCTTTTATTCTTCCTTATCAGTAGCCCCCCATTCTTAGTAAAAATTATTTTACTGGGACTGAATAATTCTCTTGACATGCAAAAACCATTTCCTCTCCGAATTTCATAAGTCGCTCCTCGAAGAGTCACTCTTCGAATTTTTACAAAACTCCTCGAACCATCGAGGCAACAAATCAACTTTTCGAGAAATCGCTCTTCGAATTTCTAAAAAGCTCTTCGAACCATCGAATAAGCCCTGTCGAATTCCTGAGTGGTTGTTGATTAGTAAGAGGTTCGAATAGAGGATTGCTGCTGGTGAAGACGTGAGGCCTCATCCTCCACCATCGACTACTACTTTCTTTGGTGCCTGGCCTCCCTTGGCAGATTCGACTGCAATTATCCCCCGCGAAATCGCTCGACAAAGCTTGCACAGTGATTCGGCCCCCCTCGGAAAGATGGGTAAGGATAGGCAACACAAGCACTCGTCCGGGAAGAGAAAGAAGTCCCATAAAGATAGGAAAGGCTCTCATGAGCGAAAACAGGCCAGGGAGGCGCCCTTAGTTATTCGGGAACCGACTTCACCAACAGCCCTCGAGAATCTCCCTCAAAGATCTGCGAGCCCTCTTCGGACGTCCACCAGACCTCCTCGAACTTCTGTCAGTCCTCCACGAATATCCACAAGGACATCCATAAGCCCTCAACAGAATTCGAACAGTCCTCCTCGAAGAAACAAAGTAGATGCGTCAAGTCTACCTTCCACTCCATCCATGACCGTTCATGGAACTCAATTTCCCCCCTCGAAAACGCTTATTACCGAGGAGGATATGCTCAATAGACGCGATGAAAATCAAGATACCAAGGGGAAAAACCTCTCACAAAGCCCGTTGAACCGAAGGTGCCGACAATCCCCTCCTTAGGTCCTGCGAACCTTGCAACATCTTCATCCCAAATAATATCCGAAGAGCAAGCTCGTCGGATCGCTCCAAAATCAAAAGGGGACATCGTGTTGCCCATGGAGCTGGACAGCATTGCTGGTCACAATATTCGGGGCATCGAAAATAAACACATGGTGGCCCTTGCCAATATTAGATACAAGTATTTTTCGAGGTAAAAAATCCTTACTTTCCAAGGGCCACGAAAATAAACATTGGCCTTGCTGGTATTGGCAAGGAATCCTTACTTTCCCTTTTATTCACTGACTTTCAATCGAGGTAAAAAAGTCTTGAAAGATCTACTGGAGGCTGATAAGAAATGGAGGCAGCAGTTTCTCTTTTTCTCTGGTTGCTGGGAGACCGGGTCATAGGCCACTCCTTCAAATCCTCACAAGCTTTCTTTAATATGGACTATGAAATGTAAGTACCCCCTCAACTTTTGTTCCTCCTCGAATTTTATATTTCCTCGAATCATTATTCTTTCTCCAATATTTATGCTCCCTCGAATATTTATGCTCCCTTGAATATTTATGCTCCTTCGAATTATTATGCCTCTTCGAACTTTTAATTTTGATTGGTCTTGATGTTGGCTACTTGTTGCAGCTATGACTGGGATATCCAAGCCCTACTCTGATTATGTCGAGGGTGCTACAACTGTGTTTACCAACGTTCGCTTGTGGGCAAAGGAACAATGGGACAACCGATTTCGTCTCTGCTTTACAGACAAAAATCTTGCCAGGAGTTGATTATGGAGGCTCAATCCCCTCGATCGCATTAGTATGAGAGGATTGATGACTCCTCCCTCGGAGCGAGAAGTGATGGAGCGGTGCAGTAAAAAAGACGTAGTGGTATACCTGCCCAAGCGCTCCCGTTCGCAGAGCCATCTTGGGGACCCTCCAGAAAATTAAGTGTTATCAACCCAATAGCTAAACCCCGAAGGGCCTGTCAGTACTCAAAGGCCTCCCTCCTCGAACGATGCTGGGGCGTCGAATCCTTCCCCTCCACCCAACAATACTGGGTCAGTGGACTCCGTTCCTCCTCCCTCTGCTCCCATCCTACCTTCAAGAAAGGATGCCAAGATAAGAGACAGGAAGGGTAAGGGTATCCTCCTTGAACCCATCCAAGAACAATCTGAGGGCGTTGAAACACCCGACAACAATCAAGAGGCTGGCCTTGAGGAAGAGGTCCATGAAAGCGCAAGTGAGCCTGAGAATAGAGGTGGCCACTCTTCCAGGGAAAGTTCTCATCAATCCCCACATTCGGCTCTTACTGAGGCTTCTCATCCAGCCCCCTCGAAAACAGCCCAAGATTAGCTCCTCTCCATATTCCTTGGAGCAATTCTCCTCAGCTCATTGACCCAGACACTCTTGGAGGCGGGTTTTCTGAATTTGACTCTGCAGCATTAGGTCTCCTTCGAGCTGTTTCGAAGTGCCTTTGGATGATGAGTTCTCACTATCCCTTCGAAGATTGCTGCACACCTCGGTGAATAGAGGAAGGAAGATGTATCACCTTGAGAAACACAAAAATCATTACAAGTTCAAATCGTTGCTGGCCGCCTCTCAGCTCGAGGAGGCCAAGAAATAACATTCGGTGATCAAGGGCCAAGCTGATGCCTTATACGAGTGTCTCTCTGCCTCTGAAAATTATATGATAATACTAGAGAGGTGTTGTCAAGAGGAGAGGGACTTGTATAAGAAGAAGACTGATGCTCAAGAGCTAATGATAGCTGAGTATAAAAAGGGACATCGCTTGGCTTGTGATAGGTTCGCTGAATGTACAGAGGCCCTTCGCAAGGTGACAGCAGACCGAGATCAGCTAAAGAGACGGGTCGAAAATTTTCCTGGACAAGTCGAGGAGGAAAAAGACAAAGCTGTGGATGCTTATGCAGCAACGTGCACCAGTAAGTTGCAAGCCCGGGATGCCACTACTCGAGCTGGTTTGCTTACCCAAATCCATGCTGAGCATCCTGAGTATAACTTAGGGGCATTTTGGAAGCTTGTCCCCTCGGAACTTCGTCCTCCCCATATAGTTGTAAGTGAAAGTGAAGATTCAGAGGCTGAAGAGAGTAACTCTTCAAAAAATTCAGACTGAGGGAAGGTGCTGAAGGAGTTAATGTTGTGTATGGCCCAATAGGGCCTCTTTTTGTAATATGACTAGGAACACGTTGTATTGTGCTAAATTAATGAGACAGTCAATTTTTGTAAGATTAGTGAACAATTATTATTTCTATGCATAAGTTTTTATATGTTATATTTCAACAAAAATCCGAAGAGACGAGTCCTTCGAACCATGATTATGAGTCGCATTATTGTGATCAAACAATGATAAAGTGATATTCGTTTCGAGGCACACATTAGTGTGACCCAAACACTGATAAAGAAATATTGGATTCGAGACACACATTAGTGTGACCCAAATATTAATAAAGTAAAAATAAAACTTGAGGCACAAATTAGAGTGACCCAAAGAATAGTTCGAAGGTCCCAAAATTCGAGGCACATATTACTGTATCCCAAATAATAGTTCGAAGGTCCCAAATTCGAGGCACATATTACTGTGACTCAAAAAATAGTTTGAAGGGACAACAATTCGAGGCACATGTTACTGTGACCCAAAAAATAATTCGAAGGGACAATAATTCGAGGCACATGTTACTGTGACCCAAAAAATAATTCGAAGGGACAACAATTCAAGGAACATAATACTGTGACCCAAAAAATAATTTGAAGGGACAATAATTCGAGACACATGTTACTGTGACCCAAAAAATAATTCGAAGGGACAACAATTCAAGGTACATGTTACTGTGACCCAAAAAATAATTCGAAGGGACAACAATTCGAGGCACATGTTACTGTGACCTAAAAAATAATTCGAAGGGACAACAATTCGAGGCACATGTTACTGTGACCCAAAAAATAATTCGAAGGGACAACAATTCGAGGCACATGTTACTGTGACCCAAAAAATAGTTAAGGCAAAGAACTCTTTGTATTTAAGGGGCTCATCGAAACACCTCATTAAAACCTTCCTGTGCCTAACAAGGTAGGAAAAAGTGTGCCCTCACCAAAATTTGTTCTGGGGGATATAGAGAAGGGAAAAAGAAATACAATTTCAGCTAGCTCTTTTAATCAAGATACAATTTTAAATGCTCAATATTCTAAGGTAGACGGAGGTATCGCCCTTCTTTATCTTTTAACCGATATGTGCCTGGTTTTATCTTTTCGGTGACCTCATAGGGGCCTTCCCAGTTAGGTCCCAACTTCCCCAAACTCTTGTCTTTAGTGTGCAAGAAACCTTTGCGTAAGACCTTGTCTCCCACCTGAAAATCTCTATGCTTTACCTTGGACGCATATCGACTCCTCATGAGAGTTTGATAATGAAGGGATGTCAGCTGTGCTTGCTGTCTCTTTTCTTCAACCAAGTCTAAAGCCAATGCTCTACTCTGCCCATTGGCCTGAGGGTGAAATGGTGCTGAAAAATAATCGACTGCCACAATTATCGTCTGTCTGCCCCTAGACGCCATTGGTAGAGGCCCAACTAGATCAATGCCCCACCTGTCAAACGGGACTGCCTCTGAAATGCTTTCCATCAAAACCCCAGGTTTGTGAATCACATTAGCGTAGCGCTGGGACGTGTCGCATCGTTTGACTAAATATTTTGCGTCGGCCGCGATAGTGGGCCAATAATAGCCAGCCATGAATACCCTTCGGATTAATGCCTTGTACCCACAATGGGCAGATCCTTCACCATCGTGCAATTCGGACAGGATAATTTGTGACTCGGGCCCACTCAGACACCTCAATAATGGTCGACTCAGAGATCTTTTATACAGCAATCCTCCCAACAGAATGTATCCATGAGACTTGAATCTAACTTTCTTGGCTTCGTACTTGTCGACCGGTAAAATGTCATGGGCCAAACAATTAATGAGAATCGTTCTCCAATCGTGCGTAATCACGTTGCTTTCCTCCGGGATGTTCATCGCGTGCTCCTCGCCAATCGATATGGAAGGGCACTCCTGAACCAAAACCCACAGGTAACCTTCCGTCCGCGAAGCGGAAGCAAGAGAATCCGGGACAACATTCAACTCTCGTCAAACATGCTCCAACTTGACTCCCTCAAATTCAGATGCCAAATCTTTCACCAGCTTTAAATATTGTATCAGCGTAGCCTTTCTGGCCTCGGACTCTCCCGAGGCTTGATTTATCACCAGCTGTGAGTCACTGATCAATTTAATCCTTCGAGCCCCACATATCTGAGCCAAACGCAAACCTGCCAGAGCAGCCTCATACTCAGCTTCATTATTAGTAGCCTTAAAACCAAAACGAATGGCTTGGAACATAGCTACCCCTTTCGGGGAAATCAATTGGACGCCTGCCCCACTTCCTGAAATGTTCGACCCGCCATGCGTCAGTTTCACCCATTCCTCTTCGTCAACCACGTCGTGTACTTCCTGTTCCCCTCTGTCTGAATGGAACTCGACCAAGAAATCGGCTAAAACTTGTGCTTTTATCGCCGTACGAGGCTCAAATGTTATGTCCAAGTCTACCAGCTCTACTGACCATTTAGTCATCCTGCCAGAGACGTCTGGTCTTTGTAATAAACTCTTCAGAGGAAAAGTCGTCCGAATAATGATTGGGTGGGCCTGGAAGTAAGGTCTCATCTTTCGAGCTGCCGTTACCAACGCTAAAGCTACCTTCTCCAACGTGAGATATCGCTTCTCCGCATCCAGCAAACTCTTACTGACATAATAAATTGGCTCCAGCAACGTGAGATATCGCTTCTCCGCATCCAGCAAACTCTTACGACACTGACCGTACATTCTGATACTGCTACGTAGACAATTAATGTTTCCCCTACCAAAGGTTTAGATAAGACTTCCGGAGACGTCAAATATTCTTGGATTTGACAAAAAGCGGTTGAACACTCTTCGGTCCAACAAAACTGCTTCGCATTCCGTAATATTTTAAAGAATGGGGCACATTTATCCGAAGACCGAGAAATGAATCTATTCAAAGCGGCCAATCTTCCTGTCAGAATTTATACTTCCTTAATATTTCGGGGGGGGGGGGGGGGGGGGGGTCATTGTGATCAGAGCTTTTAGCTGTTCGGGATCAGCCTCGATGCCTTTTTCGCTGATCATGTAACCAAGAAATTTTCCTGACCTCACCCCAAAAATGCACTTCTCCGGATTGAGTTTGAGATTGACTCTGCTCAAATTTCGAAATGTCTCTGCCAGGTCAGCGAAATGGTCTTCGTCTCGCTCACTTTTGACTAACATATCGTCGATATAGGCTTCCATGTTCCACCCAATCTGCCCCTCAAAGGTTTTATTGACCAGGCGCTGATAGGTTGCCCCCGCGTTTTTTAATCCGAATGGCATGACCTTATAGCAGTATAAACCTCGCCCAGTAATAAAAGAAGTGCTTTCCTCATCGTTAGCGGCCAATCGGATTTGGTTGTATCCCGAGTAAGCGTCCATAAATGACAACAATCGATTTCCGGAGGTCGAATCCACTAATTGATCGATGCGAGGCACATGAAACGGATCCTTAGGACAAGCCCTGTTTAAGTCTGAAAAGTCAATACACATTCTCCACTTGCCATTTTTCTTTCGTACTAACACTGGATTCGACGCCCATACGGGATAATGCGACTCGCGAATATGGCCTATGCTCAGTAGCCTTTCGACCTCCAACAGAATCGCCGAGGCCTTTTCCGGGGAGACAGGCCTTCTTTTTTGGACTATGGGTCGAACATCTAATCGTATCGCGAGTTTATGACACATGATGTCCGACGGTACTCCAGTGACATCCTGTGCACACCAAGCAAACATATCAAGTTTATCAAATAAAAAAGTAATTAATTTCTCCTTAAATCCTGGAGAGAGGTGGACCCTAATCTTCAGAACTTTGCCACTCGCAAATTCGTGTGTTGCAGAATCTTCTTCCGGGACCTGAAATCCGGGGGCCTCCCTCGGATCATCACAGGGGATGATTTCGGGGGGGGGGGGGCTTTAATTACTATGCTGGGTCGGAAGTCTCCCCCCGAACCCCCTTAGAGGACAGGGCTATCTGGTAACATTCACGTGCCATCTTCTGGCTACTTCGGACTGTCCCAATATTATTTCCGACCACATACTTTAAGCATTGATGCACTGTGGAGATTACGCCATGCATCCGGGACAACCAAGAGCGACCCAGGATACCATTATACGAGGTTGGTGCATCGACCACAATGAAAAGTACCTCCACCTCTTTCTTAAATGGCCCACGGCCCAACTCGACCACACACTGAAACTCTCCAACCACCACTGCTGTGGCACCAGTAAAGCCCACTATAGTCCTGTCGGATCTTCGGATAACCGGCGGGTCAGAGATGCGTCGGTAAGTACTCATAAACAATATATTCGCAGAGCTCCCTGTGTCGATGAGTATTTTCTGAATTTGATCCCCAGCGATGCATGCCGCAATCACTACGGGGTCCTCATGAGGGCCTGTAACATTTCGCATATCATCATCATTGAAACAAATAATTGGAGAAGGCGAGCGGTGCATTTGCGCGGAGACTCCCGCTTCAATCTGGGTGGTCAGGTTGACCATGTGCCTTTTTCGGGAGCTGTTGGAATTTCCCGCAATTGTGTCTCCTCCAAAAATCTCCAAGGAATCGAAGAACGCACAAAGGCTATCCACTCTCCCCCTCGGAATTTCTTCCTCTACCAAGTTCACATTGTTCCTCCCCACCTTGGGGTCCAAATACTCTTGCTCGATGTCAAAATCGTCGACCCCTTCGGAAATCACCATGGCTGTGTCAGTGTTCTTTGAGACAGCTTTTACCACGGGATTTTTCTGGGAGTATTTTTTGACGAACTCCAACAACATTCCATTCTCAATTAGGGCTTGCACCTCCTTCTTCAAAGTTATGAAATCCTTGGTGTCGTGTCCAATATCCTCATGATACTTGCAATATTTGTTGACGCTTCTGCTTTCCCTCGGAGTCTGTATGGGAAAAGGCTTCCTGAACGGGATCGGAGATTTAGCTTTATCAAATATCGCAGCAACATTTTATGTCAACTCCGCGAAATAATCGGGTCGAACCCATTTGTTTGACATGAGTCTTCCCCCTTGATTGTAGTTTTGTTGATTGCCATAGTACTGTGGGTTCGACTTTTGCCTCGGAGGATATTGACCCGTACTTTTAGTCTGAACGTTCGATCGAGGGCCCTGGGTGCTTGACTCAGTCCTTTGAAATTGATTATGGTCCAACGGATCCCCTGATCCTTTCTCCGAGGCTTGGGTCTCTTCTACCAAGATCCTCTTCTCAACTTGATCTAGGAATGCTCCAAAGGTCATTGCCTGACTTTCCGCCACCGTATCCTTCAACAACCCGGGGAGCAGACCCATCCTGAAAGCTGCAAGCGCCACTGAGTCCTTGCAATATTCCATATCCGTTTTGGTCTTGACAAAGCGATTAGTGTAATTTTTAAGGCTCTCCCCCACCTTTTGTCGACAATAGATGATTGTGTCTCCGTTGGCTCGGAATTTCTTGCTCCCCACGAAGTGTTGTCTGAAGATATTCCAGAACATATCAAAATTCTTTATCGATCCCTGAGGTAGCCTGTTGTACCACTTAGATGCTACTCCCTTGAAAGTCTGAGAGAATGCTCTACACAGCAGCTTATCATCGTCGTCCAAATTGATCATAAAATTCTTGAATTGCTCAATGTGATTATCCGGATCTTGTGTCCCATCGAATTTCTCTAGCTTCGAAATATCAAAGTGCTTGGGGAGATTCCCCACCAAAATATTCGGGGACAGGGGGGAAGCTCTCCAATTGTGACCCGCACGATAGACTCCGGATCTTAGGTTATCATTATTTGGAAAGTACAAACCCTCCTCAGATGGTAGGGTATACTGGTGTTGCCATTCTGAAGTCTGAGGGCCCATTTCCTCTTTCCTCTCAGTATACTTCGCCTGTTCGCGATATCGTTCGCCTCCTTGAGCATGGCGATCCTTCTCCCTCGGAGATTTCGTCTCAGAACTTCTTCCTCTTCAGAAATCGGTGTGTCTGCGATCATACTTTTTATTTTCGTAGTATTTCCGCGGGGACGAGTCCGAAGAGCTATATCGAGAATAGTCACTCAGGTAAGCTGAATCCATATGTCGCCTCTCTCTCCTCCTCAGCGATTTCCTCTCGTCTCCTCGGTATCGGTCGTCCCTTTTCTTGCGACGAAGTTCAGTTTTGTAATCTTCCTTTTTGCTGGCCGGCTCCCTCCTTATCTCGGATCGAAGATTCTCCTGTACGAGGTTCTTTTCTGCTTTCAGCCTTTCGATCTCTAGCAGCAACTCATTTCTCTGAGCCAACAGATCTGAGTCGTCAAAGGTATTTCCGACTCGCTGGCCCCCTTGTCCCTCGTACTCCATATCGTTCCGGTAGTCATCTCCCACCAGGTTCTCCTCGCAATGATTAACCAAGTTGTCCCCTTGGCCCTCCATGATTCTCCTCGGAATAGGATGTTCCAGCGATTTTCGTTCCCACAGACGGCGCCACTGAAGAGTTTTAAGATGTTCCAGGGATGATTATGTGATACGAGGATTACTGATAGACGATTTTGCGGTACAGAAATATCTTAGTGTCAGTTTTAGAGAGATAAAGTACAGAATATTAGGTTAAGTAGAGAGAGAAAGTCTCATATTATTCATCTCGGGATTTGTGAAGCGTGTGTGGTCCTTTTATAGTACAATTGAGGACCCCACACGCTTTAACTTGGACTTATTACATCTTTTGGTCCCTACATTTTACTTTCTTCCTATTTTGGCTATCTCTTTATATAGTTTGTACAATTCAGTCCTCACACAGTTATTTCTATGCGTTTTCCTCCTATCATACTTTTCCTTTGCTATTTTCTTCTGTCAAGTTTTTTCTTTACACTTTTCGCCTTGTCTTTTATTCTTCCTTATCAACTGTTTATCCTATACTTAGTCATACATATGATTTTCTTAAATATAAATATCAGTTTTCACCAAAAAAATATAAACAACATAAACAGAAGAAAATCATAATATTATGTCTTTATACATGGAAGTGAAATACAAATAATATAAGAAATATGAATTATATGTACAACTATTGCTAAAATGACTTATTCACGACACATATGACACATTCTATTAATGAAAAGCCACTGGTTTATGCAATCAAGATGAAAATAATGGTTACAGTTTCGATAAACTTTATGGTGACCATAATTTTGTAAGTATTGTTTGTATCATTCTCATTTGTAAGATTCCAAAAATATTAAATACAATAATTCCAATAGAGATGAAAATAAGCATCATTCAATTCATTAAGAGAGACTAGGTTCAATTAGACTCGTCGACAGAACAAATATACCATACAAAAAGAAATTGACATTTTTGCTAATGGCTATGAAATTCTATTACATAATTATCCAAAGTTAGAAAAAATATTGAGCTTACAAAAACAGACAGTACATAAATCAAAGATCAAAAGTAAAAATATTAAGATCTAATATATCAAAAAAGTATTTTGAACATTTTATCGAAACGCCTATTTGATCTCTACACCAGCATGGCATCGACGCTGATGATGTAGAATTCATTTGAGGGTAAATATAAAGCTAAAATGGAAGGTACTAAGGAGTACCATATATGTATATTTTGATTTTAAGTCTCTAGATGGAAACTTATTATTCCCTTAATGCACGAATTACAAGTGATCGTTAACAAACTTGTTTTTATCAAAATTATACTTCCACAAATCTTCCACATGGGATAATTAATGGAAAAACTCTTTCGTTTATGAAATATATACCAAAGAATATCTTTCCAAATCCAAATAATACATTTTGGAAAAATTCAATAAGAACTTAAATATTTAAGAGAAGCCCCGTATTAGAGATACAAATGAATTACACAAAACAGAAATTTAAATGTGCTGGATCCAGAATGCAAAAATGGTTATCTTTACAAAACATGGATGAAATTATCTGTTTCTGCGACGAGTCATTATTTTAATAATTAAAGCCTTTAAAAGAAGAGTGAAAACATCAATAATGCAAAAAAAAGAGTTCTTCATAATTGTGACAAATTTTATTGCGATAGAGGATAAAAATCTAGATTGGTAGTATGAGGATTTTGCATCAATAAAATTCTTTGTATGGTAAATCTTTATTCAAAATAATGGAAAAATATAAAAAAACATAAAAAACATGCAACTCAGAAACACCAACAAATCCATAGTGGAAAAATAAATAAATTTGGAATGACCATTGACAAACGGAAATAAAATATATGTCATAAACGTTCTGCATAATTGTGACAAATTTTATTGCGATAGAGGATAAAAATCTAGATTGGTAGTATGAGGATTATGCATCAATAAAATTCTTTGTATGGTAAATCTTTATTCAAAATAATGGAAAAATATAAAAAATATAAAAAATATGCAACTCAGAAACACCAACAAATCCATAGTGGAAAAATAAATAAATTTGGAATGCCAATTGACAAACGGAAATAAAATGTATGTCATAAACGTTCTATATGTTCTAAAAATGAATAAAAATTAGTTTTTTGGTTTTTAAAACTTGAAATTCATTAGGTGTGCAAATTCAATAACCTAGTTATGTCTAAAGGTGGTAATTTTGTTTGAAATGAATACTCTTACGGTGGCATGATTAAATAATGCACTTATTCATCTTCCAATAAAGTGAAAAAATATGCTTCGTTTTGGCATGATAGATTTGTATGCATATGTTATAGCATGATCAAAAAAATTGTTAAAAGTGAACTTATAAGTTGTGATACTGGTTCATATGAGAAAATGAATTTATGTGTTGAATAAAAAATGATTAACAACACGTTTAAGACCTAGAAATATGTACAAAAATATTAGACTTCATATACGACGATATAAGTGATTTAAATGATGTATTGGTGCGTCAGAGATAAATATATTTTATAATTTTTATAGATGATAACTCCAGGTATACTAATACCTATAAATTCAAAGTATTCAATTATAAAAACTATTTCAACTAACAATACATTATATTTTAATTGTAAAAATTACAGAAACACCTTAGCTTAATTACTTAGCTAAAAAGACAATTGAAATGATGATGTAAAATTTCTATCTTACACTCAGGTCGGGTCATATAAGACTATATGACCAAACCGGAAACAGAACTAATAGACCGCATCAACACCAAGGATACTTATATTACGCTAACAAGTAAGGCATGTTGGATATTTTTATAGCATTTTTAGTTATTTATAAGACTTTAAAGTTAATTATAAATTTTTTAACTTGGCTTTGCATAGAAGCATATTGTTAACCTTCGAAAGAGAATGCAAGAGAGCAGTATGTGAATCCGCAAATTCAAAGTATTTAATTATACTAATATAAGTTTAATCAACTAAAATAATTAAATAATAATAATAAAGTAATACGGAATAATTAAATATTGTGGAATGTTGGTCGAGATAAAGTGTATCTAAAAAATAATGTAGTCCAAAAATATAATACTGGGATTTAAAAATCTAAAAAAGGATATGATCCTTGATAATGGTATGTTCATCAGATTAATTAGGAGAGTAATAGAGAGAAGAAATAAAGAGTATGAAGCCAATATGAATTATTAAGTATAACAAGATGATCAATTGAATTGGGTGAATATGATATAAAGTTTAAGCTTAATACATCAATAGAATCACATGCATTAGTAGATTTTGTCAATGAATTTCATGAAAAAAGAGAAGAAAGAGAATTGATATAAAATGAATCAAAAGATTAAAAAAATAGGTATTTTGATCCGATGACGCTTCAAGACTAAATGGTAATGGGGCCAATATCATCTTAAGTGTTCCAGGAGGTGATGAGATTAAGGAAACTATTAAGTTTAATTTTGTTACTACGGATAATGAAGGTAAGTATGAAGCAAAATTGTCTAACATGTGGTTAAGCTATATTTGTAAGTAAAAATTATTCGACTACGGATTCTCAGTTAGTAATTGGACAATCATAGGGAACTTTTTAAACCAAATAAAAAAATACGATAAGAAACTTAGAAATTGTAAAGCATATAGAGAAATGTTATGAAAATATTTCATATGAACAAGTGACACGATTAGAGAATGTGGTTGTAGATGTGTTGGCTAAATTTGGTTGCGTGGAAGATAATTCTTTAATAACAATTCAAGACAAACCGTCAGTTATGGATAACATTAAAAATAAAAATAAAATTATTATTTGAGGAAAGTAATAAGTCATTCATGCGTATTTGATATTTTTAAAGGGCCAAATAGTACTATAAAATAAAACACAAGATCGATGTTTGAGATTACAAGCTTCAAAGTATATTGATCTAGATGGATTTTTATATCGAAATATTTCTACACGACCGTGTTATTTTAGGGAAACTTTGGACTTTTCAAGATGATTAACACATCCCAGATGGAATGCTATATTAGATTATTTTCCCCAGTGAATTCTTTTGAGAATCTTTGCTTTATCAAGTCCATATATGATATAGATGACATAGTCAATCATAAAGTTAACATTAACTAAGAGGTCATTGTGCTTCTTTTGTTTCTGGTCGACCAGATTACCCATGAAATAATCGCAGGTAATATAATCTTTATATGAATGTCTTTGTTGGTAGATGCAAACCATGTCCTTATCATGTGAGTAAAGCGCATGTTCCTGCTGATTAAGATTTTGAACATAAAAGCAAAGATAACCTAGATATCCCAGGTCTTTGAAGATTGAATAAATACAAGGTTAATGATCTCAGAATTACCACAATGCTGACATTTATATGCCATTTGGAAAGCTTTCTTTTGTATAATAAGATCTATCGGAAGCCATAACTGTTCTCCAGACCAAGAAAGAGCATTTCTTTGGCGGTTTTATACTTAATTCTTATAAAATTCCAAGTCTCTTTAGTGTTGTATATACCAGATTGAGAATTAGACTATTTTATGGAGTCTTTGCTTGTATTCATAGATATTTCTCTGATTCTATCAATAGTAGTAAGAGAGGAAAACCCTTTAATATTTTCCATAATCCATTGTCCATTAGCCCAAAATTTTCTAACTTCTGTAGGTTGATACCATGTTCTGTCTATCTCAGTGTCTAGGATAATGAAAGGAAAAAGGGAGAGCACCAACGTTCTAACCAAAAATCCATTTTCCCTTCTCCTACCTTGTAATATATGAATTTCTCTGTCTTGTCTCTAAGTTTAGTTAGCATATCCCACACCTTTGAACGTTTGCAGGAATTAGGGCTTGTTATAGGGTGGTAATTGTTGCAGTAGATAGAAGCCATAAATCTGGCCCAGAGAGAGTTTTTTTCTCTAAAATTCAACCATAGCTTATAAGAGAATGCTTCTTGAATATCCTCAAGATTTATGATGTTCACCTCTCCTTCTTCATTGGGTTTACAAATTTTAGACCAAAAGGACAAAAAAATTGTTTTGCTACTTTCCTTGGACCCCACAAGAATTTGTTACAAAGGACATTAATTCTCTGAATAACGGTCTTTGGTGGAAGAATTTTGTATTGTATAGATTAGAATTATGTTGAGTACTTTATGAACTAAAGTAAGTCTCCCTCCAAAAGATAGGTACATATTATCTCATTCCATGATCTTTGATTAGACTTTATTCCAAAATTTTGATCGTGTGTTAATAATTTTAGATGAAACAATGAATTTTTATTACTCTTTGTTTATGTCTTGACGTGATCTCTCCTCATAATGTCAAAAACAATTGTTTATCTTCCTAATAGAGGATGAAGATCCATTACAGAAAATTATGAAGTCCTCTGCAAATGCTAAGCAAGGTATGTGCTGATTCCCTTTTTTTTTGTATCTTATTGAATAAACTTGATTGGTTATGTACTTGGTTCCCTGATCAGATACTCTTTAGAGATTATAAAGAGACTAGGAGACATGGAGGTCCCATTGTCTTTGCCCTTTAGTAGATTTAAGGAAACCTTTCAATTCTCCATTCACAATAATAAATTTTTTAATCATCATCATTTGAGCTAGATTTATCACTTGTTGATTCGACCAAATACTAGTCATACTGTATTCTGACTTATTTTTCTATTTTGAGATATGTGCGGACATAAAACTAGGAAAAATATGTGTGATAAAAAGAATATTATTTGTACATATATCCATATTACAGTAAAACCATAATAAATTCAAAATGAAATAAAATACATACAAATTAACAAAAGATAAATATATACAAGAACTAGAAGGGGTGCAACCCAAAGTAAAATACCATAATCATCAAACAATAAATCTCAAGACATATAATAACCAAGTAGAAGATGAGCAATAAATGGTTTGAGATATGATTGTCATCAAAATATTTGAAAAATAGACTAAATAACTTTGGTAGGAACTAATAAAAGGAAACATAAATTGTTTGTAAGTCGATAAAAAATGCTAAGGTAGAAAATAATTTAGACGTTTTTTACCAAAAAGGTTGTCAAACAATTAAAATCTAAGAAAGACCATGATGACAGAGAGGGTCGAGATATACTACAAAAAATTATGAGAAACATTTCGAATAAAAATTTCTAAGCAACTAAAATTGGAAGAAAAATAAATTACGTAAATTGATACAAGCATTAAACCAAAGGATGAAATATGTTAAAAAGTAATAATAAATAAAAATAAGTGGTTCAAAGATTAATTTTAAACAAGTCAACAATGATAAAGTACACGTTTTCACAATCTTCATTGACGATATAAATGTTTGAAGGATAACTCCTTAGAAAATTCAACTTGTATATAATGGATGAATATGATAGATCGGCAGATGTAGAGCGCCACTCCAAACAATTTCCTAATAATATCTCAATTTTAATCTAAAAAATAATAATTTATGAATTGTTTCTATGATCTTATGAGGAAGTAACCCGTAGTGGTTTAATAACCTCCCATATAACTCTGTAAAAATATTTCAAAAATTCATAAAAAAATTGTAGCAATTAAAGAATGAAACTTTATCATGACGATGTACCAAAACAATGATATAATTTTAGAAATTATGTTTATAACTTTGTCTATTAGATGAATAACTTACAATGTTGTAGTGAAAGTGTCACGACTATGCCATTTAAGGGAGATTTACCCTAAATTACCAGGTTAATAGAAAACTTTGTCAAATTTTCAATCAAATTTTCATCGATGTACAAGATACAAAAGGTGGAGAATTAGCTCCACCAAGTCTAACCATAGTAAAATATAATAAAATATCATCAAAGAGGAACAAAATTGTCCATGAGATCATCCGATGGAAGCCAAAATTCGCAGTACAAAACTAGTTTCCAATTCACCATCTCACAAGGTATATTATAATAATCTACGTCTAAACAAGAAAAAATTAAATTTTCCAAAACTGGAAGACATAAGGAAATCTAGTAATAAATTTTAAAAAAATTTGTTCTATTATATATTACAATGACCACGGTAATAGTAGTTAACATTATTATCAACTCAAACATGAAACTTAAAAGCTAATGGACAATTGACAAGGAAAAATATAAAAATACAATATATGCAATGGACAAACATATTATTTACAAGATTATAGGATGATACACAATGTCAACCACCTCACCGTCTATAAGAAAAATACATAAAAGTGACATTGAGGTCCAACTCATAGATGAAAACTCTACTCATATCAGCCAAGTACTCGAGCTACATATATATTTCACTGATAATGATTTGAAGAAGATTACATCAAGATGATGATGCCCTCATTGTAACATTAGATATTGAAGGAATAAATATAGTCTTGTCAAATTATTATATCGATTTAGGAAAGTGTAATACATAATAGTAGTTAGATAAATGGTTGAAATTTCTAAATATAAAAAATAGGAATTGATTTGATCAGGTTTAGAGGTAGAACTATATATTATTTAGGAAAAAATGATATGTTTTTAACGACCGTATACGAATACTATTTATGGTGGCAGATGCTCTAAGCTCGTATAATTCCATTTTTTGGGAGGCCATAACTCCATACAATACATGCAATTGGGTCTTCATATCACTAACGTGTGAAAAAAATATTGTAACTAAGTTGGAGTTGTCATAGATAGTTAGAAACTTATAAAAAAATATTATAGATTAGCTTTTGACCTGAGAAAAATCAAAATAAAACAACCATAATCTTCTTTGAGGATGATAATATATGAATTACACGATCCTACAAAAGAGTAAAAAAAATTAACGATTCTGGAAAAATACCGAGGTTGACTTAATAAATCGTCGATACATAAAAAATTGAAATAGAAATGGGTAAAATAGTGCATATTGGGGTTGGAATTAATGAGGCGTTCAAAAATGATATACGCAATTTCCTAAAAAACAATATTGATATATTAGCTTGGAGTATGTCAAATGCAGCAGAAATAAATAAATCAATGATATGTCATTCGTTAATGATTGAAAAACAATTATGATCGATAAGATAACGTTACAAAATGTTATTCCTAGAAAAAATAGAAGATACAGTTTAAGAAGTAGAACAATTAATACACGTTGGACATATAAGAAAAATCAATCTATAATATATGGTTGGAAAATACGATATTAGTGAATAAAAAGAATTTTATTTTGCCGACCTAAACATAACTTGTTCAAAAGACATTTTCTATTCTAACAGGTAAATAAGTTTGTTGACGCGACCAGATACCATAAAAATAAACCCTTAAAATAAAAAAAATCACCTATTTCACAATGAAGTGAGGTTTGTACTATTATATAGTAAGATTATTTGGGTTAGAAAATAAGAGTGTGACATATAAAATATTCATTAGTTACATATTTGCAAATAAATATGGAAAAATTAGAGGCTCCCATAGATTACATAATCGTTTAAGGCGATAAAAGAAAACTATATATCAATGCCTTCATTCAAACATTCAAAAACCTCAAAAATGTAATCCAAAGTTAAATCCAATCAATATGTGTTTATAGTATGAAATCAATTATTTTTGTTTGTTTTAGAGCAAGTAAGAAGAGGATTGAAACCGATATAATTTAGCTACATACTAAGATAAGTATGTCACAACCAAAACCAAAGATATTTAAGTAAGTGCAACAACTTACGAGTTAGATATGCGTCCTATTATGATTTATATCAGTGAAGAATATATATATATATATATATATATATATATATATATATATATATATATATATATATATATATATATATTTGAAATCACATATTAGATAATGTTATAATTTAAATATTTTAAGAAAATTAATAAAAAAATTAATAAGAAAACTATAAATAATATTATATATTCGTATTTAATAAAAAAGTAAAAAAACTATCTAAGGGGATTTATTTATTAATGAAAATATAATAATATTATTAACTTTAATTGATATTTATTTAAATCCACAATTTTTTTATACATCATAGTTGATGGTCTAGTAAAAAAATTCAAAACTTAATAAATTAAAATTTTAAAACTATATAAAATTTATTATTATTATTATTATTATTATTATTATTATCATTATTATTATAAATAAATTTGAGCAATAACCTTTAAATAATATAACGTTATTGAAGATAGAATTTGAATAGCTAGACCATCTTCTAATCAGGAATAGACTTTTTCGATGCATCTTCTGAGTATTTCAAAATGTATATCCACGCTCTCGGACAAAATGGATTTTGACCAAGCCATTTCTACTTTTGAAAATATCTATTCAGTTAAATCAAAGCCTAAGTATTTCAGATCACTCACAATATGGACTATACTGAGACATATCTTTTCGAGCCTAAGTATTTCAGATCGCTCACAATATGGACTATAGTGAGACATGTCTTTTCGAGTTCGGAGGCAGAAATATCTTTTTGAGTTTGAAGGACGGTCCATTTATTCTGCCTCCATATATAAGTAAGAACAACACAATCTCGACACTAGTATGATATTGTCCGCTTTGGTGCCCGAAGGCCCGCACGGCTTTCGTTTTGGTCCACTTCCAAAAGGTCTCACACTAGTTGAGATATGTTCTTCCTTATATACCACTGATCCTTCCCATGTCTAACCGATGTGGGATGTGGGACTTTAGTCGCCACCCTAACAAATCATTCTCTCGAACAAAGTACCACTTTATCCTCATCTCAATTGACTTCTATCCGCCCACTCTAATCAGGTTGGTAGTCTACCTGACGTCTAGAGGCACTACGGATGTTACTGCTCACATCCTATTAGACCACTCTGTCTTGTTCCTTAGCGCTAATCCCCACTCCAATCAAGTACCACAGCTTGATGAGCCACATGCACTTTGAACTAGGATCTCTAGAGCAGATCACATTGAGCATGACGTCTAATTTTTTCATGTTCGACCTTCGAGAATTTCACCATCATCGCGTTCCGTCTGGGCCTGACGCTCTGATACCACGTGTTGGAACTTCAGGTTGTTCAACATCTTCTTCATTCTCTTGTGCATCCTCGACATAATTATCATGATCACCAGTATAAAAAAAAATGTGAACCTCTTCAAGCAGATGAGTCACCATCTGGATTCTCTTCAACTTCTGTAAGAGTATGTGGAAGCGGAATATGCCCAAAATCTACATAGTCATTCTCAGACATAGGCACTGAAATTTAACTCTTATTAATATCATGAACTATCTGATCTTCCATAAACACAACATCTCTACTTATAATAAGCTTCTTATTAATTGGATCATGAAATCTGTAGCCAAACTCATCAAGACCATAACCAATAAATACACACTGTCTTGTCTTCGAGTTGAGTTTAGATCTCTTATCTTTAGGAATATGCACATATGATTTTCACCCAAAGACACGCAAATGATCATAAGAAACATCTTTACCTATCCAAAATCCATTTGGGATATCTCCATCTCAAGGTACAGAAAGACTAAGATTCAAGACATGTACAACTGTATTCAAATCTTCAACCCAAAAGTATTTATGGAGTGTTGATTGTGAAAGAAAACATCTTACCCTCTCATTTAATTTTCTGTTTAGTCTCTCAGCTACGACATTCAAGTGAGGGGTCTTTGGAGGTGTCTTTTGATGCCGAATACCTTGCTGCCTACAATAATCATCAAAATGACCAATGAATTCTCCCTTATTATCACTTCTAACACACATCAATTGTTTCCCAGTCTGTCTCTCAACTGAATCTTGAAACTGCTTAAAGACATCTAACACTTGATCTTTTGTTTTCAAAGTGTAAGCCTAAACTTTCCTTGAATGATCATCAACAAAAATAACAAAATACAGACAACCACTAAGTGTTCTCGTTTTGAAAGGATCATAAACATCAGTATGTACCAAGTCAAGCAAACTTGGTTTTCTTGAAGGAGCCGAGCTCTTGAAAGATACTCTATGCTGCTTTCCACCCAAACGATGTACGCATTTCTTAAAATGAGCTTTATGTATCCCACGAATGTACTCTTTCTTCCTCAATATATCTAATCTATTTTCGCTAATGTGACTGAGTCTTTTATGCCACAAATCAACCATTGCTTCATCATTAACAACATTGATTTTCTCAGTAGGAACTCTTGTAGACATGATGAAGAGGGCTGAATATTTTTGTCCTCTTGCCACAAGCAATGAGCCCTTAGTAAGTTTCCACTGGCCATTCACAAAAATAATGCAATAGGCTTCATCATCTAGCTTCCCTATAGAGATCAAATTCAATTGAAGATCGAGTATATGTTTAACACCCTTCAAAATCAATCTTGCACCCATGCTTGTCTCCAGATAAACATCACCAATACCAACCACTTTAGACAAATCATTATTTCCCATCTTTGCAGAACCAAACTCACTAGAGGTGTAAGATGATAAAAATTCTCTACGAGAAGTGGCATGAATTATAGCACCACTGTCAACTACCCAACCATTTTCAGCAGACACAAAATTCACAACAACATCGTAAATAACAACGAAGTGGCGCTCTGAAACTGCAACAACATGTTTCTCCTCACCGCTTTCATCATAATTTTTCTCTTTGTTCTTAATAATCTTTACCATTGTTGGATTTTCCAAAATCATTATTCTTTTTCAACTTAGGGAAAAATTTCTAAGTGTGCCCGATCTTATGATAGCAGTAGCACTCCCAATTTGCAAGTTTATTAGACTTATTCCGATCCTTGCTTCTACTTTTACCTCTAGTTTTCCAACCGTGATTTTCATTTCTACCAAGTTTCTCAACTACTAGAGTTTCTGAATGTGAAGAGAAGCCAACTACTTTTTCTTCTCATATCTTCATTCAACACACTACTTTTAGCCAATGTCATTGATATATTACCTTAAGGAGCTGAATTAGAAAGAAATGTTCTGAAAGTATCCCACGAGTATGGCAGCGAACCAAGCAACCATAACGCCACAACCTCGTCATCAAATTTGATACAAATATCAGCCAACTGAATAATCAAGCCTTGAAAGGTATTCAAGTGATCTGTAAGAGGTGATCCATCTTCGTACCTCAAATACATCAACTGTTTGAACAAAACTAACTTACTGTTTCTTATCTTCTTAGCATATAACTCCTCAAGATTACTCCACAAATTTATTGCATTTGTTTCATCTACAACATGATTTAACACATTATCAGCAACCCATTGCCGAATAAAACCGCAAACCTGTCGATGAATAATTATCCATTCTGCATCAGACTTATCTTTAGGTTTTTCATTACCGAACACTGGTAAATGAAAACCTTTAACATAAAGAAGATCTTCCATCTTCTATTTCCATATATGATAATTCGAACCATTCATCGTCACCATTTTACTTGTATTCACCTCCATATTTGATACAAGACAAGTACACAACCACTCGTTCTGATACCACTTTCTCAAGAAATAGAAGCACAAACAGAAGCTTTCTTCTTGTATCAAATATTATTAGAGATAATAATCTCAAACAAAATACCAAGTCTGAATAAGATAAATGCAAATAACATATAACCTTTTTTACGTGGAAAACATTTCCAGTGTAGGAAGTAAAAACCACGTGACTAATTTCGGAGTCCAACCAAATATTCACTATCAGAAGACGGGTTACAAAACTATTCTCTAAATAAAACTACAGCATACACCACACAAAGTATGACAACTTGATACACAACCCCAATACACAAGATAGTGAACCGAAATCAGAATACTCACTAAAATATCCCCCAAAAAACGCAGTTAGAAGAAGCTGATAAAAAAACACACTTAGAAGTGTCTTTTGTTTTATTTCAACTTTTGATATTTCTAATTTCATGTTTCCGGTCCATATCATGTTTCCACAAAGGATGGTTCAAGCCTATCATGTAAATTTTATTGGTGATTATACTCATTATACATGGTGTTTTATCTTATGAAACAAAAGTATATTTTCTTCAATATTTACATAAATTTTAGAGCAATTGTTAATTGGTTAGCATTGCTTCAGATGTGACTCAGGGGGTCAGTATACATGCAATAATTTCACTCATTTACTTGCATCTGAGGGTACCATACACTAGTAATCTTGTACTAACATCCCTTAGTAGAATGGGGTTATCGAAAGAAAATATTTTTTTAGAGAAGCACTTCTGAATTTTGTATATGTGATTGATCAAATCCCTATTATACATAATTTGGTATGTCTCAGTTTCAGAAGTTAGATGGACATCATCCAGATAATTCCTCTATATGACTGTTTATATGTATGTAGTCTCCCATCCTTATGTCGAAAGGACCAAGTGTTAACCTAAAATTGTTATATGTTTTTTCTTGGTTATGGTATTAGACTGAAAGCATATCGATGTTTTGATACCACAAGTCATAAGTTATATGTATCTTGACATGTCATATTTTTTTAAGAATTCTATTTTATTTGATTCACAAAAAATCACATAACATAACAAAGATAAATATTCAATTTATTCATCCATTTAGCAATGAAAATGATACAACTATTGTTTATAACGTAGTAGTTCATGAGACGTCTATATCAACAAATACTACTTTTGTTCCACCAATGTATGAGTCTAATTCTTTCTCTAGTGCAACTGTAGATTCTCCACCTCCCAAAAGATCAACTAGTACAAGTAAGTCTATCAAACTACTTATTTTTCTTATTATTCTTATTCAGATATTTTTCATCTTTTATAGAAAACGTAAATGATTTACATGAATCTAGTTGTTTCTGATCCTTGTTGGAAAAATGATATGGTCGACTATCTTACTTCTCTATATCAAATTCAGACATAGGATTTGGTTGAACTCTGCTAAGCATATAGTTGGTTCTCATGGATGTGTTAGATTTAAGATTAAAAGTGATGCTGGGAGCCGATTTGCAGAAATCATTAAGATTTTAGGGACAAATTTTTATTTTATTTTCTTTTTTCATTCAGATTCCTGAATTTTCTGTGGTTCTGCTCGCCCGTGTTACATGGATATACATGCCTACGTATCGTGGCGCACATGCTTACGTATCTCGGTACTAATAGTTCTATTGAATTTATAGTATCTGGATTACACGTTCTGTGTACTCGGGTTACACGTTCTATGTAACGGGGTTAAAAACTTCTAACAAACCCATCGAACCCTAAACACCGAATTTAGAAGAAAAAAACGAATGATTTATGCTTATATTTTTTATGGAAAACATATGTATGGATATTCTTCACAAACAAAACTTTCACCTACTCATAAAACTAATACTGAGAGTTGCGCTTTATTGTTTTATACGTGAAAAACTGATAATACTTAGAGTATCATTTGGATTAATAACTTTGTAGCTCCGTCGATTGGTATTCAATTGACTCAGTATGAAACAACAATATAAATTTGAGATCATTTGAAGAGATTAAAAATTTACTAAGAAATACTTGTTAAAGTATGATATTTTGTCTAAATTGTGGGATCAGTTAGACCTTATAGAATCTACATATTTCAAGGTATTCAAACCTTATATTAGTAGAAGGAAAGGGAAAAGATTGATGCGGGGTTCGATAACTCTATGTTTTGATTTTGAAGGATTGCAAGGAACAACTCTTCATAGTCTTCTATTCCCACTTTTGATTCAGTAGTTCGTGAGCTTATTGTAAAAGAGACTCGAATGAAATCTCAAGTTGTCAAGTGTTCAAAAATGACTAAAATTATTGTTGTGTTTGATATCCCACAATGATCCTTTGCTCTAAATCATCATATAGAAACACCAAAGTTAGCATTTCATAGAATTACTTTATGTAAATGAAAGAATCATTGGAAGTCTCAATGCTCATTGCCGAAAGTAAAATATCAGCAACCTCTTTAGTATCTAGATTTTTAGTAACATAAATTTATTTCTCATTAGTTTCATCCAACATTTCTTCCCCATAGCTCAGTGATGTTACTACTTCATCATTATAGTGCCACGCCACCCTCTGCATTGTACGCTTAGAGTTTTTAGATCTTTAGATAATATATTGTTTCCAATCTTGTTGTTATATCTAAATTCATGTCTCACTCGTGTATTTATTCATCTCCTACGGGTTTGATGGATACACATATATAAATTAGATCACCAGTTAACCGATAAAAAATGAACCCACGAAACAAATATTTAATTGTACAGTTGAGACTGTTTTTTGGAGTTAAAAAAACAAACATTTATATCACATTCGACCATAATCGTTATGTATAGGGTTGATTGTTTTGTATCAAAAAAGCTGAATGGATATCATTCTGGCCAGTCAATTGTGTAAATCTAGTTATTACACCTTCTTTAATTATTCTTTTGATGCCATACATAATTAACGCACTTAGAGGATGATTTGTATATATCGTAGAATATGAGAACTCTATGTTTTAGAGGATCTCATATGATTGATATTACAAATCTAGTGTGGATTTGTCTTTGTTTTTCACTAATTTAGACTATTATGTTTGTAGGATTAGGAAAGTTTCCGCACGAAATAATCACTGAAAATATTTGCGAGTACTTTTAATTTCGTTTTCTATCCCCAAAACATATGCCCCTTTTTAGTTTTCCTCATAATATGTCCCTCTATACAATAGCTAAAAAACTATCATCTGGTCATATCTATACTTACAAACTATTATTCTGCAATTCAAATACCATTACACGAAGATAATTCTAAATTTTAAATATAAGTCTGTTTATCCTATACTTAGTCATACATATGATTTTCTTAAATATAAATATCAGTTTTCACCAAAAAACAATAAACAACATAAACAGAAGAAAATCATAATATTATGTCTTTATACATGGATGTGCAATACAAATAATATCAGAAATATGAATTATATATACAACTATTCCTACAATGACTTATTCACGACACATAGGACACATTCTATTAATGAAAAACCTTTCAATATTTGCCATAATCCATTGTCCATTAGCCCAAAATTTTCTGACTTCTTTAGTTTGATACCATGTTTTGTCTATCTCAGAGTCTAGGATAATGAAAGAAAAGGGAGAGCACCAACGTTCTAACCAAAAATCCATTTTCCCTTCTCCTACCTTGTACTAGATGAATTTCTATGTCTTGTCTCTAAGTTTAATTAGCATATCCCACACCTTTGAACATTTGCAGAGATTATGGGCTGTTATAGGGTGGTAATTGTTGCAATAGATAGTAGCCATGAACCTGGCCTAGAGAGTGTTTTGTTCTCTGAAATTCAACCATAGCTTATAAGAGAAGGCTTCTATCCTTCTTCATAGGGTTTTCAAATTTTAGACCAAGAGGACCAAAAAATTGTTTTGCTACTTTACTTGGACCCCCACAAGAATTTGTTACAAAGGACATTAATTCTCTGAATAACAGTCTTTAGTGGAAGATTTTTGTATTGTATAGATTAGAAAATGAGAGTGTGACATATACAAAATTTATCAGTTACATATTTGCAAATAAATAGGGCAAAATTAGAGGCTCCCATAGATCACATAATCGTTTAAGGTGATAAGAAAAACTACATATCAACACCTTCATTCAAACATTCAAAAACCTAAAAAAAATGTAATCTAAAGTTAAATCCAACCAATATGTGTTCATAACAAGAAAATAAATTATTTTTGTCTGTTTTAGAGCAAGTAAGAAGAGGATTGAAACCAATATAATTTAGCTACAAATTAAGATAAGCATGTCACAACCAAAAATCTTTAAATAAGTGCAACAACATACGATATAGATATGCGTCCTATTATAATTTATATCATGTGCCTCGAATAAAGGCCACCCATTTTTCCATATTCCGAAAGACGCAAAAAGATTATGTAATAACGACAAATGTGAAAACTCATTTGAGGATTTGAAACAAAATATGACAACCCTATTTATGTTTTATGGGCCAAATCTAAAATGAATGAAACAAAATCTTAAAACATGGAATGAAGATGCATTTGGAATATCTTTGACAATATTAATAAACATGAAACCCAATCTAATTTAGCTCATGCTAGGGCCAATCACCTGAACCTCCTAGCTAGAGAAGAATTCTTATGGAAACATAATAGCTCCTCTAGTTGGAAAAAGTCAAGTGATAGAAACACCAAAATATTCCACAAGTATGTGCAGAAAAGATACAAAAGAAACATGATCAATAAAATTAAAATCAATGGTCAATGGATTGCTAATCAATATCAGATTGTTGATTCAACCTTTGACCATTTCAAAAATATGTTAAATAGTCAAGCAACTAATCCAAATCTTTCTAAAATAAAAGAGATTATCCCTCACATATTAACTGAGCAAGATAACATAAATTTGCTTATCACTCATAATGAAGAATAAATTCTTCACTCTATAACCTCTCTTAACAAGAACAATGTCTATGAAGTTGATGTATTCAACTCCATGTTCTACCAATCTTGTTGGTTCATCATTAAAACTGATTTGTGCAATGGAATAGAAGCTTTATTCAATGGTCAATCTGCTCTTAAAGGCATATTTTCAACTGCAATATGTCTTATCCCCAAAACATAATTCCTCCATTAGCTGGCAAGACTATGGATCCATTAGTCTTTGCACACTTTTCAAGAGAATCATCTCTAAGATAATTTACTATAGAATTGCCAAGATTTTACCAAAACATATCTCCTTAGAATAATGAGGTTTTGTAAAAAACAAACAGATCAATGAAAACGCATTAATCACTCAATAAATGGTCAATGACATCAATAAAAACATTAGAGGAGGTAACATTATATCAAAATTAGATATGTCCAAAGCCTTTGATAAAATTAATTTTTAATTTATATATCTTGTTATGGAATGTTTTGGTTTTAACCATAGATTTATTGATCTTATTGAAAAAAGGAATTGAATCAATCTATATTTCCATCATCATAAATGGTTCATCTCATGGCTATTTTAATTCCAGTAATGGTGTACGGCAAAATGATCATTTATCACACAGCCTATTCATCATTGTTGAAGAACTTCTCCTTAGAGGTATTAAGGAACCTATTTCTTGCAAACTAAGTTATGTACTTTTCTTCAAGAAGTGATCTTCATATCCTTTGTCTTGCATACGATGATGATGTAATCATTTTTATGAATGATTCCGTCAATAATGTTAAGAAATCTTGCAATTATCTTGATTATAATCAAACTATTTATGGTCAAATAATTAATAAAGACAAAATGATTTTGATAACATCTGAAAAATGGAATAATATAGAATTAATAATGATGAGTCTGGATTCTGTCACCATCTCGGATAGGGTCAGTTCGGATAATGACCACCTAACCGGACAGGGGCAGTTTGGACACCATCATCCATTGGACTGTTCGAACAGAACTAAAGTACTTAAAACCTAATCAATTCTTGACTAAGCTTCCTGTTCCCCTACTTAGAGCTAATGGGTCCTTAAACTTGACCCGGGTCCATTAAACACGACCCGAAATCCCATGAGGACCATATATAAGGGTATAAATACCCAACCACCAACATTAAATGAGGGTAATGAAAATTAAATACAACCAGGCAGCTTAATTCTCCCTCTACACTCAACCCAAACATTAAATACTCACAAACTTCCACAAAACTCTAAACAAAAATTACAAACTTACCCTCATAAAAAAATAAACCACACCAAATAATATCAAGCATACTTCTGGCTTCAATCATAGTCATCCTCCATTTAAATACCTTAGAATCAATATTCATAAAAATAACAATAGTAGACATTTGGGTGACTTAGTGACCAATATAAGAAACAAAATCATGAACTCAGATAACTCATCTATCTTTTTTGGAGGCAGATTGACTATGGTCTAATATGTTCTCTCTTTATTCATGACATCTACATACAAAGTTATTCCCTCCCCAACTCAGTAATTAACAGAATTAACATTATGATGAACAAATTTATTTGGGATTCCAAAGTCTTATCTCAATCAACAATCTGGTCTAATTGGACTTCTTCATGTTTCTTATATGATGAAGATGGTCTGAATCTAAGAAACTTAAAAGATACTCAACATACTTATAATTGTAAACTATGGATGAATTTCAGGGCCAACAAAACCCTTTGTGCTAACTTAATGCACTCTATTTATTGAAAATTTGCTCACCAACTTCAAGTTTACATTAAATCTTATGATTTTAAAACTTGGAATATATTACTAAAAATAAGACACTTTGTTGAACTTAATATTTTCCAGGAAATTGGGTAAAGGCCAAATAGACTTCTACCTTAAAAATTGAAAAATATTTCACCCTTTTATAACACTTAATTATATAGAAAACAACTATTTGTATATACAGGATAATGTTTCTAATTTTTGGCTTAATAACACTTGAAACTTTGATAAATTAAAGGATAATATTTGTCCTTCAAACATTAAGAGAATCTCTAGTTTAACATTAAAATTGAGCTTAATAACACTCTGATATGGAGTAAATCTAATGATGGAATGTTTTGGAGGCTCTTAAAAGGATACATTCTTGTTGACACTATTATGCAAAAAAAAACTTTACTCTTGCTTCTAAGTGTCAGGATTGCCTGAACATAGAATCCATCCCTCATTTTTTTGTAACTTGCCAAACTTCATAGGAAATTTGGAGTCACTTTTATGACTTATTTAATATCAAGATTGGTCAACACGTGTCTATTAATCATATAATTTTCTGCTGCTTTTCCTCCAGTTATAGCTTGACCCATATCAATATTCTTCCAGAAATTATTGCTGGAACATTTGGTCTGCTGGAAACAACATGATACATAAAGGAAAAAGAAGTTCTTCTAAATCTTTAATAGACGAGATAACTTTCTTTTTAAACAAATAAGATAGTGCTTACTTGTTTAAGAATCAGCATTGGCATGGTGACTACCATATTGCCAAAGCCTTTGGCTGTTTTAACCATCATTTGACTCCCAAATTTCATATGCATGTTAAATGGTATCCTCGTATTATGAACAAACTTAAGTTAAACTGTGACGGTTCTTGTCTAATTAATGGGGAAGCTAGCGGAGGAATTATAATCAGAAATCACTTAGATAACCTTATCAAAGCCTCTGGTCTCTTTTATGGTAAAAGCTCTTCGGTTATTGCTGAAACTATAGCTCTTTTAGTTGATCTAATCATCTTCTTTAACAATAAATTTTCTCATGTAGATATTAGGTCTGATTCATTAATGTTAATTGATATGATAGACTTCGGGAAATCCCTTTGGTTCTTATCTCATTTATTAGAATACTGCAAAAAAAGTATTACACCTTACATGACTATAAAATTCATCCATCGTTAGCAGAATATGGCTACGGATTAGATCTCTAAAGGGTTACTTGTCATAACACAAATTATAATCTTGACATCTCTAATACTCCTGCTAAACTTAAAACAATAATATATTTAGAAAGTATAAAGGGTTATCTTCAAATGACTAAATAATCATTTGGCTTGTTTATCTTATTGTGATTGCATTTTCATACTAACTTTGCTGATATGATCACTCGTATTAACCCCAATTTTCTTTGTTCAAGGTAAACAGATTTGAATGATACTCATATATCTCGTTCTCAAGTGAAGAATGCCTCAAGTATACAAGTCTATTCTGATGAACTCACAACATGCTCAAGACCTTAAATTAAGTTTTGGTCATTGTAACCTTAATATTAGATTACAATTTCATACTTTGTAACACCACGGGTCTCTTGTTACATTTGATCAAGTTACATCACTGTATCTGAAATTCAATAAAATTTTGAATTTATCATATGTATATATATATATATATATATATATATATATATATATATATATATATATATATATATATATATATATATATATATATATATATATATATATATATTGTTGGTCTATTTTACAAGGTCATATTAAAAATTGATTTTTTTATTATTATCATTAGATGTAGGTTAGAAGTAACTCGTCAACAAAATTATTGTTGAAGGATTATATAGAACTAATTGGATCTATATATTGATATGAAGCAGACTAGTTTGAAGCATGCTGATTTGAATGTTGTTGGATCAAAGCACTCTAATCCGAAGGGAACTGAATCAAAATATCATAGTTGGACTGAAACCGATTGTTTTACTTGCGAGGTTTTCTATTTAATTGAATATCTTATTTTGGTCTTCCTATGTAAATTAAGTTTCTTATTAATTATTTCGTTTATATTAATCAGGTTTTTTTTTCCAGATTTTTTTATATTAAGAGAGTAAGTATTATCATAATCCTTGATTAATGAACTTTAATCTGGAGCGTCTCATGAACAATTAGGGTTTTTTTTCCAAATCTATAAATAAAAGTAGATACAACATGTAAGTGTGTGACGGTGCGAGTATGCGAGCAATATATAGAGAAATTGTGTTATGTCTTTTAATAGATAAGTGAGGTGAGAGATAAACACTTAAAAGTGATTAAGTCATTTGTGTTTAAGAGCATTTATCTAACCCACTTGTTTATAAAAGAGTGTTCGTTGCTAGTGGGTATATGACTCATTATTTATACCGTATTAAATATGTCTTGGATGCTTGGTTTCATTTACGCTTTCTTTCGTTTTAAATATAGTAAATTCTTTTTTGGACATGATCGATAAGGCCTTAGTCATTACTTCAGACAAACAAAAAACTTCCCAAATAATTACTTATTAAATACGTTATATATTTTTTAATTTTGTTTATTTTGAACTTTTTTAAAACAATACAAGCAACCCTAAAGTTTGATGGGCATGGAAGGTTACAAATATAATTAGATAAAACTAAATTACGGCGAACCACTAATAAAAAATTTGGTCCATTATCCATTTGGTCAATCAACTTATTAGATTATTATTTTATATAATACCAAATTAATGAGAAGAAATTTGTCATGTCTACATTTGTATATCACTCAGGTTTGGTCTTGTCTTCCATTTCAGGTATTCATTCAACCTTGTGGTATTTGGATTCCAGCGCGTAATGTCACATGTCATCGTACGTGTCACACTTTTTTTTATTTAGCCTATATCCGTTTTGTTTGTTTGTATGACAAATATATCGGTAAAAGGTTTTACCTGTATTGTTAACCCTTACATATCTCTTTATGATGTCTACTACATTCTCAATTTTGATTTCAATGTTATTTCGTTTAGTTAATTGTGTAAATCTGGTCACTGAGTCTTTTTTTTTTCTGATTTTGTTTGTGTTATACAAGATCAACATACTCAAAGACTGATTGGGACATGTTGTAGAATGGGAGAGCTCTATGTTTTGGAAAAACACAAAGTGACTGATGTTGATATTTATAGTGTTGACAAAGGAAAAACATACATTATTAATATTGCTGCTTGTGGTGTTGATTTGTCTATGTTTCATTTTAATCATTTGTCTTCTAAATTTTATCTTTGACATTCTCGTCTTGGATATGTATATGCCTTACATTTAAAGTTTTAGTCCCTACAAATATTTTAGGTAATGTGAACACTTGTCGTATCTCGGATTGTAATAGTTGTGAACTGACAAAATTTAATGTCATACTGTTTGATATAAGTGTCTTTTGTTTTGTTTCTCCTTTTGATATTTTCCATTCTCATGTTTCGCGTCCATATCCTGTTTTCAAAAATTATGGTTCAAGCCTATCATGTAAATTTTATTGGTGATTATACTCGTTATACATGGTGTTTTATCCTATGAAACAAACATATATATTTTTTCAATATTTACATAAATTTTAGAGCAATTGTTAACTGGTTAGTTGCTTCAGATGTGACTTAGGGGGTCAATATTCCTTCAATAATTTCACTCATTTACTTGCATCCGAGGGTACCATACACTAGTCATCTTGTACGAACATCCCTTAGTAGAATAAGGTTATCGAAAGAAAGCATTTTTTTAGAGAAGCACTTCTAAATTTTGAATATGTGATTGATAAAATCCCTATTACACATAATTTGGTATGTATCTGTTTCAGAAGTTAGATGGATATCATCCAGATAATTTCTCTATATGAGTATTTATATGTATGTAGTCTCCCATCCTCATGTCGAAAGTACCAAGTGTTCACCTAAAACCGTTATATGTTTTTTCTTGGTTATGGTATTGGACTGAAAGGATATCGATGTTTTGATACCACAAGTCATAAGTTATATGTATCTTGACATGCCATATTTTTTTAAGAATTCTATTTTATTTGATTCACGAAAAATCACATGACATAACAAAGATAACTATTCAAGTTATTCATTCATTTAGCAATGAAAATGATACAACTATTGTTCATGACATACTAGTTCATTAGACGCTTACACCAACAAATACTAATTTTGTTCCACCAATATATGAGTCTAATTATTTCACTGGTGCAACTGTAAATTCCCCACCTCTCAAAAGATCTACTAGTACGAGTAAGTCTATATAACTACTTATTTTTCTTATTCTTCTTATTCAGATATGTTTCATCTTTTATAGAAAACGTACATGATATGCATGAATCTAGTTATTTCTGATCCTCGTTGGCAAAATGATATGGTCGACTATCTTACTTCTCTATATAAAACTCAGACATAAGATTTGGTTGAACTCTGCTAAACATATAGTTGGTTCTAATGGATGTGTTAGATTTAAGATTAAAAGTGATGTTGGAAGCCGATTTGCAGAAACCATTAAGATTTTGGGGACAAATTTGTATTTTATTTTATTTTTTTATTCAGAGGCCTGAGTTTTATGTGGTTCTGCTCGCCCGTGTTCTATGGATATACACGTCTATGTATCGTGGTGCACATGCTTACGTATCTCAATACTAATAGTCTTATTGAATTTATAGTATCTGGGTTACACGCTCTGTGTACCCGGGTTACACGTTCTATGTATCAGGGTTACAAACTGCCAACAAACCCATCGAACCCTAAACATCCAATTTAGAAAAAGATATAAAAACGAATGATTTATGCTTCTATTTTTTTATGCAAAAAATATGTATGGATATTCTTCACAAACAAAACTTTCACCTACTCATAATACTAATACTGAGAGTTGCGCTTTATTGTTTTATACGTGGAAAACTGATAATGCTAAGAGTATCATTTAGATTAATAACTTTGTAACTCCGTCGATTGGTATTCAATTGGCTCAGTATAAAACAACAAAATAAGTTTGGGATCGTTTGGAGAGATTGTATAGCTAGTAAAAAATTACTAAGCAATACTTATCTAAATTATGGGATTAGTTAGACCTTATAGAATTATATTTTTCAAGGTATTCAAACCCTATATTAGTAGAAGGAAATAGAAAATATTGATGCAGGTTTTGATAACTCTATGTTTTGATTTTGAAGGATTGCATGAAACAACTCTTCATAGGTCTTCTATTCCCACTTTTGATACAGTAGTTCATGAGCTTATTGTAAAAGAGACTCGAATGTAATCTTAGGTTGTCAAGTGTTCAAAAGTGACTAAAAGTAGTGCTGTGTTTGATATCCCACAATGATCCTCTGCTCGAAACATCATATACAAACACAAAAGTTAGCCTTTGATGAATATACTTTATGTAAATGAAAGAATCATTGGAAGTCTCAATGCTCATTGTCGAAGGTAAAATATCAGCAACCTCTTTAGTATCTAGATTCTTAGTAACATAAATGTCTTTCTCATTACTTTCATCTACATTTCTTCTCCACGACTCAATGATGTTATGATACAGAGTAAACGCAAAAAAACCAATATAGGGGAAACCCTAATGTTTTTTTATCAAAATTCAACTCCCTTACATTGTAAACAAAGTCTGTTTAAATAAGAGTTCGAATAAAAACCCTAATACGAAAATACCAAAAATGCCCTAAAGTAATAAAAATTCGAAATAAAATAGTAAACGACTCCGAATAACCAAAAAACGCCATATATCACGAGCAAATCTTGTGATTTGTAATCGTGGCGTCGTTTTCTTCGAAATAAGGTGTTGTGGGTCAAAATCGGACATCGGGAGCTCCGAAACTGTCAATTCGCTGCATTCTTCGGGTGATCGTTTGTCTTCATAAATTCTAACGCTAATCTATTTGCATCATCCCCTCCAGGGTAGAGAAGATTCGCCCTCGAATTAGAAACAGTCTCCTCGTCAGAAGAGTCACATGCATAAGGAATCAGATGATTAACATTAAAGAGATCAGACGTACGGACATGGCTAGACAAGCACAGCCGATAAGCATTCGGGTTCATCCTCTCCACAATCTCCACAGGGCCAATCTTCCAGGCCGCCAGTTTGTTGTACTCACCGGCAGGGTACCGAGCCTTGGTTAGAACTGCCCACACATAGTCACCAACTTCGAACTGTACAGGACGACGATGATGATTCGCTTGAGACTTATACTTGGCGGTGCTCAAGACAAACTGATCGTATGTCTTCTAGTAGATTTGGCGAATCTACGAGACAAGATCCTATGCAGTTGTGTGAACACGAATTTTACTGGCCAGGACGAGCAAGTCGACAGGACCCCGGGGCACAACACCATACATCACCTGGAAATGAAACACATCTGCAAACTCCTGCAAAAGAGACTGAACTGCAGGGCTAGCAACAGGAAACACATTTGCAAATTCTTGCAAAAGAGACTGAACTGCAGGGCTAGCAACAGGAAACACATCTGCAAACTCCTGCAAAAGAGACTGAACTACATGGCTAGTAACAGGAAACATATCTGCTAACTCCTGCAAAAGAGACTGAACTGTAGGGCTAGAAACATGAAACACATCTGCAAACTCCTGCAAAAGAGACTGAACTGCAGGGCTAGCAACAGGATAACACATTTGCAAACTCCTGCAAAAGAGACTCAACTGTAGGGCTAGTAACATAAAACACATCAGGAAACACATCTGCAAAATCCTGCAACAGAAACTGAACTGCAGGGCTAGCAACAGGAAACACATCTGCAAACTCCTGCAAAAGAGACTGAAGTGCAGGGCTAGCAACAGGATAACACATTTGCAAACTCCTGCAAAAGAAACTGAACTGCAGGGCTAGCAACGGGAAACATATCTGCAAACACATCAGTCACAACTGGATCACAAAACAACAAAAAGACCACACCAGCTTCTTCCATGGCCGCCTGAAAAGGACCAGAGCCCATGCTGAGGGACCAAGGCTTTGGCGGTACTAGAACAATCTTCTTACCCCGAAAAAAGAATGAATATGTATTCGCACGACCATCATGCACAACAGACAAATCATACTGCCAAGGGCGGCCAAGCAATAAGTGACAAGCGTCCATAGGCACTACATCACAAAACACCTCATCCCAGTATGTCTGCCCTACAAAAAATGATACAAGCACACGTTGAGACACAGTGATATCAGTACTTTACTCATCCAGGCCAACTTGTATGGTTTAGGGTGCGACTCTGATTTCAGCCCGAGCTTCGAAACCGCTGTCTCGAAAATTACATTTTCACTGCTACTAGTATCAATAATGAAGGTGCACACCTTACCGCCAATCGTACAAGTGGACTAAAACAGATTATTCCGCAGCCAGTCACTCTGAGCAAGAAAACGAGAGGAAAGAAAAGTGTGTCGTACCATTAGAACTGCACCAACATCACCAGTCACAACCTCCTCCGTGACCTCAGTCACATCATCATCATATGTATCAAACTTCGGGAGCCATCAGGAACCATGTGGGCCGATTCAAACGCCTCGTGAGAGAAAAGACCCCTAGCACCCGCAGCATTCGGACATTCTACCTGACGATGCCCTAACTCATCACAGCCAAAGCAACGTAACTTACCAGCAGAACGGCTGGTCGCACCAATGGGAACAATGGGAACGGTTGAAGGTGGACTTGGTGCGGGCGCTGAGGTCCCTATAGGAGCACCAGCTCGTATGTCAATCTGGGTCCGTCGAGCCAACTATTTTTCTGCCTGGAGGACACACCGATGTGCTTCAGAAACAGACAACGGGTCAAACATGTTCAACACATCCTGGAGTTGAGGGCGCAACCCCCCAATATTGCGGGATAGCCGCTGATGTGTTGACTCGTTCACATCTGTACGAGCAAGCAACTAAAAGAACTCCTTCGTATACTCGTCCACAGAGCGTGGTCCCTAACGAAGATTCTAGAGACGCTGGAACAATTCTCGCTCGAAATTGTAAGGCAAGAATGCCTTGCGGATTTTCTTCTTGAACTTCTCCCAACTACGTACTTGTTCCTTGCCTTCACGCGCACAGATATTTTTCACCTGCTGCCGCGCAGGTGGATGGTAACCAAAGCTACCCGTCTCTCCTCAAGAACTTCCTTGAAGTCCAGCACCTCCTCAACCTGGGATAACCAATAGATAAACTCCTCCGCCCGAAGGCCACCATCAAAGTCAGGAATGTTGACCTTAAATCCAAGTTCCCAACGACGGTCCGGATAAGCATTCCGTTCTGGCCTTTCTCCAAAAGGGTTATCGGGACCTTCGGCCTCCACACCGGGTTGCCTGACAGTAAGTTCAGCTATCTGACGAACAAGATACTCGACCTGACGGCGCATGTCAGCATTATTGCGATCTCCGAAATCACTTTCATCTCCTTCCACAGCAACGCTGTCGCGACCTCTGGTTCTTCCTCGCACCATCTCGCAGGATTACCTGTGTCTGATACCAATATAATACAGAGTAAACGCAGAGAAGCCAATATAGGGGAAACCCTAATGTTTTTTTTATCAAAATTCAACTCCCTTACATTGTAAACAAAGTCTGTTTAAATAAGAGTTCAAATAAAAACCGTAATACAAAAATACCAAAAATGCCCTAAAAACGTCATATGTCCTGAGCATAGCTCGTGATTTGTAATCGTCGCGTCCTTCCCTTAGAAATAAGGTGATGTGGGTCAAAATCGGACACCGGGAGCTCCGAAACTGTTAATTCGCTGCATTCTTCGGGTGATCGCCTCTCTTCGTAAATTCTAATGCTAATCTATCTGCATCATGTTACGACTTCATCATTAAGAGATACTAATAGTACCACGCCACCCTCTACATTATACCCCTAGAGTTTTTAGATCTTTAGATACATATCTTGTTTCCAATCTTGTTGTTATATCTAAATTCATATCTCACTCGTGTATTTCTTCATCTCCTACTTCACGTATTCTTTCATCTTTGTGGATTTTGGATTCTAGCGTGTCCCGTCATATGTTACCTTACATGTCATACTTTATTTTACTATCTTATATTTTGGTGTGGTTTATTTTCGTCTGAGGGTAAGTTTGTAATTTCTGCTTAGAGTTTTGTGGAGTTTTGTGAGTATTTAATGTTTGGGTAGAGTGTAGAGGGAGAATTAAGCTGTCTGGTTGTATTTAATTTTCATTACCCTCATTTAATGTTGGTGGTTGGGTATTTATACCCTTATATTTGGGCCACATGGGCTTTCAGGTCGTGTTTAATGGACTCGGGTCGAGTTTAAGGACCCATTAGTTCTAAGTAGGAGAACAGGCAGCTTAATCAAAAAGTGATTAGGTTTTAAGTACTTTAGTTCTGTTCGAACAGTCCAATGGATGATGGTGTCCGAACTACCCCTGTCCGGTTAGGTGGACATTGTCCGAATTGACCCTGTCCGAGGTGGTGACAGAATCCGGACTCATTAGTAGCCCCTTTTTTAGGTGGTGTTCAAAATCCTTTGGCAAGACCTAAAAAACAGTCTGTTGCTAGTGACAGTTACATCCGGACAGGTCCTTCGAATTGTGTTACAGCTTTATCCGGACTGAAAAAGGTTCTTTGAATTTAAACGGTTTTTTGCCAGAGTTCGTGGGACTCGTGTCTCTCTCTGGTTCGTTATTTCAGCCTTTTTTTCACCTAGAATTTCGTTTCCACCTTCTCTGAAAAGCAACCTCTTCATTTAATGAAGATGACATCAGCGCCGTTCCCTAATCATTTCAAATCCTTTCGAATTCTCCTAGGTATCAAAGTGTGTTTACTATAAATTAATCACTTCTACACTGTTTTACCATCATCTTCATACTTACTTTACCAAATTTCAGAGCTTTCTCTCTCAAACATAAATTCTTCTTTTTGGTTGTGAGTTTATGTTCACAGCTAGGAACGCTTTAATTAAAGGCGGGTGGCTTAATCTATCAGAGCTAGAAAAGGCACAAAAAGTTGAACGGGAAAGGCGCATTGCTGCAGGCCTACCTACTTCCCCTATCGACAAACCAGTAACCTCAAACACAGAGCCTGACCATGGCTCATCTTCAACCAGAAGTGTTAAACCGAGGAGATTGTTTCAAACCAACCTTTCTCCTATTGTTTCAGGCTCATCGGTTTAAGAATCAGAGCCCACCGTTGAACCAGGGCAAACAGTTACAAGTTTCAAAAAGCCTTCCCCTATATTGGTTTTTTTATCAAAATTCAACTCCCTTACATTGTAAACAAAGTCTGTTTAAATAAGAGTTCGAATAAAAACCCTAATACGAAAATACCAAAAATGCCCTAAAGTAATAAAAATTCAAAATAAAATAGTAAACGACTCCGAATAACCAAAAAACGCCATATATCACGAGCAAATCTCGTGATTTGTAATCGTGGCGTCGTTTTCTTCGAAATAAGGTGTTGTGGGTCAAAATCGGACACCGGGAGCTCCGAAACTGTCAATTCGCTGCATTCTTCGGGTGATCGTCTGTCTTCATAAATTCTAACGCTAATCTATTTGCATCATCCCCTCCAGGGTAGAGAAGATTCGCCCTCGAATTAGAAATAGTCTCCTCGTCAGAAGAGTCACATGCATAAGGAATCAGATGATTAACATTAAAGAGATCAGACGTACGGACATGGCTAGACAAGCGCAGCCGATAAGCATTCGGGTTTATCCTCTCCACAATCTCCACAGGGCCAATCTTCCAGGCCGCCAGTTTGTTGTACTCACCGGCAGGGTACCGAGCCATGGTTAGAACTGCCCACACATAGTCACCAACTTCGAACTGTACAGGACGACGATGCTGATTCGCTTGAGACTTATACTTGGCGGTGCTCAAGACAAACTGATCGTATGTCTTCTAGTAGATTTGGCGAATCTACGAGACAAGATCCTATGCAGTTGTGTGAACACGAATTTTACTGGCCAGGACGAGCAAGTCAACAGGACCCCGGGGGACAACACCATACATCACCTGGAAATGAAACACATCTGCAAACTCCTGCAAAAGAGACTGAACTGCAGGGCTAGCAACAGGATAACACATTTGCAAACTCATGCAAAAGAGAATCAACTATAGGGCTAGCAACATAAAACACATCTGCAAACTCCTGCAAAAGAGACTGAACCACAGGACTAGCATCAGGAAACACATCTGCAAAATCCTGCAAAAAAAACTGAACTGCAGGGCTAGCAACAGAAAACACATCTGCAAACTCCTGCAAAAGAGACTGAACTGCAGGGCTAGCAACAGGAATCACATCTGCAAACTCCTACAAAAGAGACTGAACTGTAGGGCTAGCAACAGGAAACACATCTGCAAAATCCTGCAAAAGAAACTGAACTGCAGGGCTAGCAACGGGAAACATATCTGCAAACACATCAGTCACAACTGGATCACAAAACAACAAAAAGACCACACCAGCTTCTTCCATGGCCGCCTGAAAAAGGACCAGAGCCCATGCTGAGGGACCAAGGCTTTGGCGGTACTAGAACAATCTTCTTACCCCGAAAAAAAGAATGAATATGTATTCGCACGACCATCATGCACAACAGACAAATCATACTGCCAAGGGCGGCCAAGCAATAAGTGACAAGCGTCCATAGGCACTACATCACAAAACACCTCATCCCAGTATGTCTGCCCTACAAAAAATGATACAAGCACACGTTGAGACACAGTGATATCAGTACTTTACTCATCTAGGCCAGCTTGTATGGTTTAGGGTGCGACTCTGATTTCAGCCCGAGCTTCGAAACCGCTGTCTCAAAAATTACATTTTCACTGCTACTAGTATCAATAATGAAGGTGCACACCTTACCGCCAATCGTACAAGTGGACTAAAACAGATTATTCCGCAGCCAATCACTCTGAGCAAGAACACGAGAGGAAAGAAAAGTGTGTCGTACCGTTAGAACTGTACCAACATCACCAGTCACAACCTCCTCCGTGACCTCAGTCACATCATCATCATATGTATCAAACTTCGGGAGCCATCAGGAACCATGGGGGCCGATGTAAACGCCTCGTGAGAGAAAAGACCCCTAGCACCCGCAGCATTCGGACATTCTACCTGACGATGCCCTAACTCATCACAGCCAAAGCAACGTAACTTACCAGCAGAACGGCTGGTCGCACGAATGGGAACAATGGGAACGGTTGAAGGTGAAACTGGTGCGGGCGCTGAGGTCCCTATAGGAGCACCAGCTCGTATGTAAATCTGGGTCCGTCGAGCCAACTATTTTTCTGCCTGGAGGGCACACCGATGTGCTTCAGAAACAGACAACGGGTCAAACATGTTCAACACATCCTGGAGTTGAGGGCGCAACCCCCCAATATTGCGGGATACCCGCTGATGTGTTGACTCGTTCACATCTGTACGAGCAAGCAACTAAAAGAACTCCTTCGTATACTCGTCCACAGAGCATGGCCCCTAACGAAGATTCTAGAAACGCTGGAACAATTCTCGCTTGAAATTGTAAGGCAAGAATTCCTTGCGGATTTTCTTCTTGAACTTCTTCCAACTACGTACTTGTTCCTTGCCTTCACGCTTACAGATATTTTTCACCTGCTGCCGCGCAGGTGGATGGTAACCAAAGCTACCCGTCTCTCCTTAGGAACTTCCTTGAAGTCCAGCACCTCCTCAACCTGGGATAACCAATCGACAAACTCCTCCGCCCGAAGGCCACCATCAAAGTCAGGAATGTTGACCTTAAATCCAAGTTCCCAACGGCGGTCCGGATAAGCATTCCGTTCTGGCCTTTCTCCAAAAGGGTTATCGGGACCTTCAGCCTCCACACCGGGTTGCCTGACAGTAAGTTCAGCTATCTGACGGACAAGATACTCGACCTGACGGCGCATGTTAGCATTATTGCGATCTCCGAAATCACTTTCATCTCCTTCCACAGCAACGCTGTCGCGACCTCTGGTTCTTCCTCGCACCATCTCACAGGATTGCTTGTGTCTGATACCAATATAATACAGAGTAAACGCAGAGAAGCCAATATAGGGGAAACCCTAATGTTTTTTATCAAAATTCAACTCCCTTACATTGTAAACAAAGTCTGTTTAAATAAGAGTTCAAATAAAAACCGTAATACAAAAATACCAAAAATGCCCTAAAAACGTCATATGTCCTGAGCATAGCTCGTGATTTGTAATCGTCGCGTCCTTCCCTTCGAAATAAGGTGTTGTGGGTCAAAATCGGACACCGGGAGCTCCGAAATTGTTAATTCGCTGCATTCTTTGGGTGATCGCCTCTCTTCATAAATTCTAATGCTAATCTATCAGCATCATGTTACTACTTCATCATTAAGAGATACTAATAGTACCACGCCACCCTCTGCATTATACCCCTAGATTTTTTAGATCTTTAGATACATATCTTGTTTCCAATCTTGTTGTTATATCTAAATTCATATCTCACTCGTGTATTTCTTCATCTCCTACTTCACGTATTCTTTCATCTTTGTGGATTTTGGATTCTAGCGTGTCCCGTCATATGTTACCTTACATGTCATACTTTATTTTACTATCTTATATTTTGGTGTGGTTTATTTTCGTCTGAGGGTAAGTTTGTAATTTCTGCTTAGAGTTTTGTGGAGTTTTGTGAGTATTTAATGTTTGGGTAGAGTGTAGAGGGAGAATTAAGCTGCCTGGTTGTATTTAATTTTCATTACCCTCATTTAATGTTGGTGGTTGGGTATTTATACCCTTATATTTGGGCCACATGGGCTTTCAGGTCGTGTTTAATGGACTCGGGTCGAGTTTAAGGACCCATTAGTTCTAAGTAGGAGAACAGGCAGCTTAATCAAAAAGTGATTAGGTTTTAAGTACTTTAGTTCTGTTCGAACAGTCCAATGGATGATGGTGTCCGAACTGCCCCTGTCCGGTTAGGTGGACATTGTGCGAATTGACCCTGTCTGAGGTGGTGACAGAATCCGGACTCATTAGTAGCCCCTTTTTTAGGTGGTGTTCAAAATCCTTTGGCAAGACCTAAAAAACAGTCTGTTGCTAGTGACAGTTACATCCGGACAGGTCCTTCGAATTGTGTTACAGCTTTATCCGGACTGAAAAAGGTTCTTTGAATTTAAACGGTTTTTTGCCAGAGTTCGTGGGACTCGTGTCTCTCTCTGGTTCGTTATTTCAGCCTTTTTTCACCTAGAATTTCGTTCCCACCTTCTCTGAAAAGCAACCTCTTCATTTAATGAAGATGACATCAGCGGCGTTCCCTAATCATTTCAAATCCTTTCGAATTCTCCTAGGTGTCAAAGTGTGTTTACTATAAATTAATCACTTCTACACTGTTTTACCATCATCTTCATACTTACTTTGCCAAATTTCAGAGCTTTCTCTCTCAAACACAAATTCTTCTTTTTGGTTGTGAGTTTATGTTCACAGCTAGGAACGCTTTAATTAAAGGCGGGTGGCTTAATCTATCAGAGATAGAAAAGGCACAAAAAGTTGAACGGGAAAGGCGCATTGCTGCAGGCCTACCTACTTCCCCTATCGACAAACCAGTAACCTCAAACACAGAGCCTGACCATGGCCCCTCTTCAACCAGAAGTGTTAAACCGAGGAGATTGTTTCAAACCAACCTTTCTCCTATTGTTTCAGGCTCATCGGTTTAAGAATTAGAGCCCACCGTTGAACCAGGGCAAACAGTTACAAGTTTCAAAAAGCCTTCCCCATTCATCGACATGGGGTCAGATGCAGATGTCTCTCCCAACAAACTAGTTGATCGGAGAAGAGGTCGCCTGGTAAAAGGGCAGGCTTCAAAAGCTTCCCCGCTGAAAATCAGGGGCCAAAGACAGCAACACGAGGTCAGAGGCACCCATTAAAGTTCCTAAGGACAAGCTGTCCGGGCCGGAGGCGTCTAGCTCAAGCCCTCGGAAAGAAGCCACCGCACCTGAGCCCCAGCCAGAGGTTAGAGTTCAGGAAAAAAAATGAAGCTCAACAATCCGGAGGTCAGACTGAACCATTTCCTATCTCCCCTCACCCAAGAACAACCAAAAACCCCTCCTCGGTAATGGAAGAAGTACTGGAGGATTCTACCGAAGAGGCTCCATTTGAGTCCGAAGTCTCCGGATAAACCAGTGATGTCGGTGCTGCCAAGAAGGATAAAGGCAAAGCAAAAGTATGCCTTAGACACCCAGATTTGCCTGAGATCCTTAAGGGAAACGTTGGACCTTTTTTACACAAGGTTAGTGTTAAATATTTACTTGTTTTGCAAAAAATTAATTATGCCTTCATCCACACAGCCGAACCGGGTCGGATGCGAAATAAGTGGGGGATTCCGGAGAATGTGAAAATAAGGATCCCAATAGACCCTGAAACCCCAATGGACTGCAAACTTAGTGAAGTAGTCATCTTCACTGAGCTCTTTAACTAGGGGCTAAGGTTTCCCTTAGATCCGGAGATAGTTAGGTACCTCCACTTCATCAAGCTTTATCCAAGCCAACTGAGCCCTAATTCCTGGTATATTCTCATGTCCTGTATCATGGCCTCCAGGCTCTCCGGAATTCCTCTTCCGATGGAGGAATTTGCTGCTGTGTCCAGCCTCTGCAGAAACCCCCATATCCCATTTTATCACTTCAACATGGGTGATAAATATAAGGCAGTGGATGACCTGCTCGAGTCGGAGAGAAATTGGAGGACTCAGTTCTTGTTCGTGAGTGGCGCCTGGGAGAATGGGAGGAGGATCAAAGATGGAGTCAACCCGAGTCTCCTTACTAGAAGATGGCGAAGTGATCGTAAGAATCCCACCTTACACTCTCATTTTTATTTTTATCAAATTTGTTTAACTAACTGGTCTTGTCTCTTTTCTTGACAGAGCTGCCTAAAGACTTCAATGATTATTTAAAGGCCGGGCAGACCACTTGTACCAAGATCAACACTTGGGCTGCTGAAAAGTGGGGAAACCGTTTTCATGACGCCTTTACCGGAGGAAATCTCGCAAGGTCCCATCTCTGGAACACTACTGGCCGGATGGACTTTACCTGGGAAGAACTTACCACTCCACCCCCTCCGGATGTAGTCCTTAAAAGAACACACGCACCGGATGGGTCACTGTACTTGCCTGGTCAAGCCAAGGCCTCAAGTAAAATGAAAGGCAAAAAAGGGAAAGGCAAGAAGAGTGCGGTTGAGGCTAACCCTGCCGAAGTGGAGGAGACTGCTCCAACAAACATAGAGGGGCCAGTTCCAAGCCAGATCGATGCTGCTCTGCTAGAAGTAGTAGAGCATGAAAGTGCTAGGGAAGAGGCAGGATCTCTAAAACCCCAAGGATTCCTAAGAGAGACCGAAAATGGGGAGCAGAAAGCAAGGAGAGGGAGGCCAAGAAGAAAAAGACCTCCAGGGGTGATGAACTTTCTCTCCGGCCTTCGGAGCCTCTCCCTCCTGTTGACCGTACTGATCCAACAAGAGCAGAAGAGATCCCTGGTGACTTTCGAACTGATGAGGTTGGAGGAGGAGACCCCAGTATTGACGGCGTCGACATTACAGGGCTTGAGGGGCTATAACTCACTCTATACTGAGTACCATTCAGCCATTTTTGGTCCTTGAGAAGCAAGTGCGAGGTCAGGCAGCAATCATTACTGCCCTTAATTCTGACAAGGAGAGATTGTCCGGAGACCTCCTTATTTCCAACCAAAACGCTGATGTTTTGAAGAGAGAAAACGAGGAGTTTAAGAAGAACCAGGAGGGTTGGGTCACAAAGGTAGCTGCCCTAGAAGATACTATCAAAGGCCTCCGGGAAAAGCAGTCCGAGTTGGAGAAAGATCTTACCTCTTCAAAAGAGGAGATGAAGACCAAGGATCAAGTCATTTTTTATTTGACCAATGACAAGATCGCCCTCGAAGACTCGGTGTCCAAGGCTATAGAGGAAAAATATGATCTGCTAAGGGAGCAAGAGGCAAAAATCCAGGCCAAGATTGATATTTATGCCAACAATGTAATTGACAGTCAAGAAGCGATGTATGCCAAGGTAAAGTCGGGCATGGTCTTACTTTTTCACGAGAAGTTTCCGAAGAGGAATCTGGGAGACTTATGGTCTTTTGTAGAGTATCCAGAACTTCCCTTTCATACAATGGCTGAGGGTGACATGTTTGATTTCTCCAGTGCGTCCTCATCCGATGAAGAAGAGAACACCGGGGAGAGTCTAGGTAAGGAGAATGATGACCCAAAAAAGAAGAAAACAAGTGAGGCTGAGCCGTCTTCAAAGGCCCAGTCTTAGAATATCAATTATCTTTTGTTTTTTGTTTTGATTGAACTAAAGTCCTTGGAGGGCCAAAGCATTTTTGTAATCGTGTCCGGTATTTGATCGGACAGATCTGTTTGTTTTGAAAACATAAATTCCTTAGATGGCCAAGGCACTTCGGTTATTTTAATGGATGTCTTTATTTCGCACAGCTCTTGCATTCTTTCATAGTTTTTTTCAATTTTGATGGCTAGTGTTTAAACAGCCCTTAGTTATTTCATAAATATTCTAAAGTGAGAGTGTTTAAATTCTCCGATGACAAATGTTTAAGTAGTCATCATTCCTTTAATTCAATCCGGCCGGTATTTAAACAAAACTTTGACAATAAACAAAGTAAGAACACTCCGAATTTTTAAGAAGGCATCAAATTTTATAAAAGAGGCTGGACACCTCATTAAAACCTCCCCGCGCCACCAGGGTAGGAAATAGTATGCCCCCAAATATTTACATGGATTTTTAAACAAGTAAATATTTACATAGTTTCTACTCCAAGTACATCCGGAGGTGCTCAATATTCCAAGGGTGATTCAAAACCTTTCCATCCTTATCTTTTAGCCAGTATGTTCCAGGTTTAAGCCATTCAATGACCATATAGGGATCTTCCCAAGTTAGGGCTAGTTTGCCGAGCAGCTTCTCTTTAGTGTGTAGGAAGACTTTCCTTAACACCTTATCCCCCGGCTGAAAATATATTCTTTTAACTTTGGAAGCAAACCTGCTTCTCATCAAACCCTGATAGTGTGCAGCTCTAAGGTGAGCCTTTACTCTTCGTTCTTCTATTATGTCAAGCTGACCTCTGATTGCCATTTCGTTAGTGTGTTTGGAGAAATTGTGAACTCGAAATAAAGGGAGAGTTGCTTCTATGGGAGCTATGGCATCCATCCCATAGACCAAGGAAAAAGGTGACTCTTGTGTTGCAGCCCCATGTGTAGTCCGGTAGGCCCACAATACCTCTTGTAAATAACTAGGCCATTTTCCAGCAGCCCCTTCTAAATTTTTCTTCAAACCGGACACTATAGTTCTGTTAGCCACTTCAACCTGACCATTTTCTTGTGGGTGGAAAGGTGAAGAGAAACAATGTTGTATAGCCCTAGAGGCAAAGAAACTCTCCATTTCCTTGTTGTCGAACTGTGGCCCATTGTCTATCGTTATCTTCTGTTGAATGCCAAATCTGCAACAGATATTGGATAAAATGAATTTTATGACAGCTTTTGATGTTGTACCTGCCAGTGGGGCTGCTTCGATCCAATTCGAAAAATAATCAATAGCAACAATTATTGTCTTGCGTCCTCCGGATGCCATAGGTAGAGGTCCCACCAAATCCAACCCCCATCGAGCAAAAGCTATAGGCTCAGAAATTGACTCTAAAGGGATGGCTGGGACATGAATTTCGTTGCTATATCTCTGGCATGGGTCACACCTCCTCACCAGCTCATTAGCATCTTGCATTATAAAGGGCCAATAATAACCAGCCAATAAAACTCTCCTTGTTAGAGCCCTGAATCCACTGTAAGCTAATCCCTCACCATCATGTAATTTGGAGAGGACTATTTGAGATTCATCAACCCCCAAACATCGTAAGAGGGGTTTACTGTAACACTTTTTATACAGAACATCTCTTAGTATGATAAAACCACGAGCCTTGTGCTTCACTTTTCTTGCTATTGATTTATCCGGAGGCAAGATGCCATCGGAGAGATAGTGAAGGAGAGGAAACCTCCAATCTTTGGGTTGTCCCATCTGTATATCGAAGCTTTCTTACTCTTTACCCATATTGAGCTGGATGGAAGGGCACTCCAGCACATGGATCTAAGGGTATGATTCAGTATAAGCTATGGTTGCCAAGGAGTCTGCTAGCTCATTTTCTGTTCGGGGTATGTGCTCATAAACAACATTCTTGAACTTAAGTGGCATATCTTTAAGAAGAAGTAAGTATTTTATTAACTGCTCCTTTTTTGCTTCAGATTGACCTTGCGCATGGTGGATAAGAAGCTGGGAATTACTCATCAACTTGACCCTTTTGGCCCCACAAATATGAGCTAACTTTAAACCAGCTATAGCAGCTTCATATTCAGACTCATTGTTGGAAGCCCTAAAAGCAAAACATATAGCTTGGTACATTTTGTCACCATACAGAGAGGTCAAGCATACCGCTGTACTACATCCCATAGTATTTGATCCACCATCCGTCCGGACGACCCGGACCTTTTTACCTTTCATCTCAGCTGTTTGTTCTGTATCCCTATTCGAGTGGAATTCAACTAAATAATCAGCCACAACTTGGGCTTTGATTGCTGTTCGAGGAACAAAATCAATGTCGAAGTCCTGCGGCTCCACTGACCACTTAGTCATTCTACTCGAAATATTAGCCTTTTGTAACACGTTTTTCAGGGGATAGGATTAGGGGTGAGTAAAAACCAAAAAAAATCCGAACAGACCGACCAAACCAAATCGAAATTTGTCGGTTTGGTCGGTCTAAAAATAATAATATTCGGTTTCGGTTTTAAAATTACAAACCAAAATAAATTCGGTCGGTTTTCGGAAAGAAGAACCGAATAAAACCAAAACCGACCGAAGTTATATATAGTTTTATACCACTTCTACACCTAATCGATCCTTTATCCTAGTGGTCCTGTATGAATATTTAAACTACTTGTGGAATCCTTTATCCTAGTGGTCCTGTATGAATATTTAAACTACTTGTGGAATGGGGGGCATGGGTTCGAACCCCACAAGTGTCTTTTTTGGACAAATTTATATATTTTTGTCTTTTTGGACGAATTTATATATTTTTGCTTATAGTTTAATCCGTTTCTGTTTTATATATTTTTGCGCCTATTGTTTAATTTTTTTTATGTATTTCTTTATACCATATATTTTTTATTTGTTACACTTAAATAGCAATATTATTATAGTATTTATTATAATAAAATTATAACTATAAATTTCTTATTATAAATATAAAAAATTAATAATTAGTTCATTCTAATTTTTTTTTTGCATTTTTTTTAAATTCTTCAACTAAATAAATAATTCGAAAAAAACCGGACCAAACCGCACTGAACAGCACCGACCGAACCGAACTGAACCGTACCGAACCGCATCGAATCGCACGGACCGAACCGCACCTCTGTTAAAATCGAAAAACCGACCGAAACTGAAAAAACCGAAAAAAACCGATTTTTTTATTACTAAGTCGGTTTAATAATATACAAACCGAATTATTTCGGTTCGGTTTAAAAATTTTAAAAAAAACCGACTGAACCGACCAAATCTCACCCCTAGATAGGATGTCCAGACAATAATAGGATGGGCCTGAAAATAAGGCCTCATTTTCCTATCAGTAATTACCAGGGCTAGTGCTAACTTCTCAAGCTTTAGATAGCGTTTTTCTGTATCTATCAAGCTCTTACTGATGTAATACACTGGACGGGGATAATTATCCACCTCCTTTACCAATACAGCACTGATGGCACAACTGGAAACTGCCAAATATACGAAGAGTGTCTCTCCATCAACAGGTTTAAATAAAGTCTTGGGGGAGGACAGATGTTTTTTAATCTCATTGAAGGCCTCATCACATTGTGACGTCCAGTCAAATCCCTTGGCACCTTTTAAAGTTTAAAAAAACGGGGCACATCTGTCCGAAGACCTCGAGATGAATCGATTTAAAGCAGCCAACCTCCCAGTCAACCGTTGTACTTCTTTAATATTTCGAGGAGGCTCCATTTGAAATAAAGCATTAAGATGGTCCGGATCAGGCTGTATTCCTTGCTCACTTATTATGTACCCTAGGAATTTTCCGGACTGTACTCCGAACACACACTTTTCTGGAATTAGTTTTAAATTTACTTTTACTAAGTTAGTAAAAGTTTCTTGGAGGTCTGCCAAGGTAGTTCTTCGTCCATACTTTTAACCATCATGTCATCGATGTATACTTCCATATTTCTTCCAATTTGATCAGCAAAAGCTTTGTTTACTAACCTCTGATAGGTAGCCCTAGCATTTTTTAACCCAAATGGCATCACCTTGTAACAATGAAGGACCCTAACAATGAAGGATCTACTTGAATCTGGCTATACCCAGAGAAGGCATCCATGAAAGATAGTAGCTTATTCCCAGATGTAGAATCCACCAGCTGATCAATCCGGGGGACAGGGTATAAATCCTTCGGGCAAGCCCTGTTGAGATCTGTAAAATCAATACACATACACCACTTGCCATTTTTCTTTTTCACCAAGACCGGATTGGCTGTCCATAAAGGATACTTAGACTCCTTTATATGCCCCATCTTAGTAAGCATGTCGACCTCTTGAACTATGACATTAGCCTTTTCTTTGGAAAAAGCTCTTCGCTTTTGTACCACATGTTCTATGTCTCTTCGGATGGACAAGTGGTGCGATATAATATCTGCTGGTACCCCAGTAACATCAACATTACACCAAGCAAAAACATGTTTGTGGTCCTTTAGGAACTTCAACATTTTACCAGTTCGGATGCCATTTTGGACCCTATCTTAACATTTTTTCCCTTTTCCAAAGAATCTGTTTCAACTTCTTCAACAGGTATTAAAACTCCAGGGCTCTCTCTGGGGTCATCAATTTTACCCTCACCCCCAGAAAGCCCCTCAAACTGCTATTCCTCATTGATACGAACTGCTCCCAACGTCCGAGGAGCCAGTGTTGTTGCATAACACTCTCTTGCAATCTTTTGGCTGCTCCGAATAACTCCCACTTGTCCTTGCACAACATATTTCAAACATTGGTGGACTGTCGAGGCCGCTGCATGCATCCTAGAGAGCCAAGACCTCCCTAGAATAACATTATAACAAGTGGGACAATCCACCATGATAACAGTATTCTAACCATCTTCTTAAAAGGGCCCTTGCCCAACAAAACTTCCTCTTCGAACTCGCCGATCACATCTGCTGAGCTTCCAGTGAAACCCACAATTGATATGTTCGAGCGCTGAATTACCGCAGGATTTTTCATCTTTTTGTAGGAAGTTAAAAAGAGGATATTGGCTGAACTCCCAGTATCCACCAAAATTCGTCTTATGTCATTGTCCCCAATGGATGCTCCTATCACAACAACATCTTCATGAGGACCGGTTATATCCCTCAAGTCATCCTCATCGAACACAATGAAGGGAAATAGAATATGTGATTGATAGGAAGTCATGCTTCCCTACAGTTGGGTAGCTAATGTATGAATGTGCCTCTTCCTTGAAGAAGCAGTGGATGCTGTCATGGTATCCCCTCCGAAAATTGTGAGTGACTCAAAAAAGTTAATAAGCCCGGACACTGTTTTACCACGTTCCTCAATGGCACCCACTCTGTTACGAGTTGGATCAGGGTCCAAGTATTCTGGCTCTACATCAAACCTCTCGACTATCACCATAGCTCCCTCCGGAGCGGATGTGCCTGCATTGATTGGACCAGGCCGATAAGCATTATTAGGTTTATTTCCGCATCTTCTTTTAACATACACTCCCAACTTTCCTCTTTCAATCAAATTCTGGACTTCTTGCTTCAAAGCAATACAATCGTCAGTGGTATGGCCAGTATCATTATGGTACTGACAGAAGGAGTTGTTACGATGCTCCCTAGGATATTGCAGTGCAGTCGGCCTTCTATAGTGTACTTCTTCCTTTGTTTTGTCATAAATGGTGGCCACACTTTCTTTTAACTCAGCAAACCACTCCGGTTGAACCCAAGGCTCTCTCTTATTTCTAGATTGCTGACTCTGGGCAGGCGCAGCCGGCTGAGACTGAGCTTTAGCTCTGTTATGACCCTGCCCGGCCTCCCTTGCCTTGTTCTCGGACTGATTTTGGTTGGGGTTTGGTGCAACCGGGGCAGACCTCACGTGCCTATGCACCCTAGTTTTCTTTGTTTCATCCACGTTAATTTTCTTTCCAACTTGATTCAGTAAACCTCCCCATGTCATGGCCTTTTTTCTGGTCACTGAATCAGCCAAATTTCCAGGGTTTAAGACCTGCCTTAAAGAAGCTATTGCTACTTGCTCGAAGCAATCAGCCAACCCATTTTTGGTATTTACAAAGCGACTTATATATTCCTTCAGAGATTCATTCGATTCATGGGCACAATGGATAATTGTATCTCCATTGCCCTTCACCTCTTTACTCCCAACAAACTGCCTCCGGAAGGCTACCCAAAAGGTATCAAAATTTCCTATGCACCCCTATGGTAAGCTGTTATACCACTTCAAGGCACTCCTCGTAAAAGACTGGGAGAATTCCCTACAGAGAAATTTATCGTCGTCATCGAAATTCATCATGAAATTTTGAATTGTTCCAGATGATTGTCCGGGTCTTTACTGCCATCGTATTTCTCCATCTTTGTGCTATCAAACCTCTTGGGTAGGTTCCCGAACAGGATCTTGGAAGACAATGGATATTGTCTCCAATTCCGTCCATGAGTGAAAACGGTATCTTCGTTAGGAGTTGCAAAGATACTTGGCTCATCATGGAAGGCAAAAGGATCCACCAGCATCCGGTCTATGTGCCTCCGGCTATGAGATGATCTTTTTCCTATATGCCTCTTTAACTTTCCATGCCTATCCCTTTTTATTGAATACTTCTTAACCAACTTTTGCTTCTTTTTAGATCGACCCTCATCGCTGCTGGAGGACAAGGATTCTTCAATTCCATCTTCGTCCGAGGAGCTACTCGAAGACTCTGAGTCTGAATCAGAGCTCTCCACAGGCTTGGACCGTTGAGACTTTTTGGAGCTAGCATGAGTCTTCTTCGTACTCACATGGGTCTTCGAAGGCTCATGCTCTCTAGGGTTGTCGGTATGATGAGCAGCTGACGCTTTCGAATTCTCTTTTATGCCCATCTTTACCTTCTCTGCCCTCAGAGCTTCTATTTCACCCTTTAGCCTATCACGCTCCTCGATGGTATATTCATCATTTTCCCCCATCACTTCAAGCAAAGCTGGTGGTACCTCTGGTATGTCCGGATTCATTCGGACTGAATTTTCTGATGGTTTCGAATGCTAGATTCAGGCACCGTCGCTACTCCCACTGTGGTCGCCAATTTGGTGTGGTTTATTTTCATCTGAGGGTAAGTTTGTAATTTCTGCTTAGAGTTTTGTGGAGTTTTGTGAGTATTTAATGTTTGGGTAGAGTGTAGAGGGAGAATTAACCTACCTGGTTGTATTTAATTTTCATTACCCTCATTTAATGTTGGTGGTTGGGTATTTATACCCTTATATTTGGGCCACATAGGCTTTCAGGTCGTGTTTAATGGACTCGGGTCGAGTTTAATGACCCATTAGTTCTAAGTAAGAGAACAGGAAGCTTAATCAAAAAGTGATTAGCTTTTAAGTACTTTAGTTCTGTTCGAACAGTCCAATGGATAATGGTGTCCGAACTGCCCCTGTCCGGTTAGGTGGACATTGTCTGAATTGACCCTGTCTGAGGTGGTGACAGAATCCGGACTCATCATATTTCACTTATATCTCTTTTGTCTACTAGTGTTACATCAATGACGATAGATGTCTTGGCTATATTGATACCCTTCACATATCACAGACTGATGTTTACTATATTTCCGACCTTGTTTTGGATTTTGTTCTAGCGAGTCAATTGTGTAAATCTAGTTATTGTATCTTATTTTATTATTCTTTTTATGTCATACATAATTAACACACTTAGAGGATTATTTTTATATATCGTAGAATATGAGAACTCTATGTTTTAGAGGACCTCAAAATGATTGATATTATAAATCTAGTATGGATTTGTCTTTGTTATCACTAATTTAGACTATTATTTTTTAAATGTAGGATTAGGAAAGTTTCCGCATGAAATAATCACTGAATATATCTGTGTGTACTTTTAATTTTGTTTTCTATCCCCGAAATATATGCCCGTTTTGTAGTTTTCCTTTTCTATACAATAGCTAAAAAACTATCATCTGGTCATATCTATACTTACAAACTATTATTCTGCTATTCGAATACGATTATACAAAAATGATTCTAAATTTGAAATATAAGTCTGTTTAGCCTATACTTAGTCATACATATGATTTTCTTAAATATAAATATCAGTTTTCACCAAAAAATATATAAACAAGATAAATAGAAGAAAATCATAATATTAGGTCTTTATACATGGAATTGCAATACAAATAATATAAGCAATATGAACTATATATACAACTATTGCTACAATGACTTATTCACGACACATGGGACACATTCTATTAATGAAAAGCCACTGGTCTATGCAATCAAGATGAAAATAATGGTTACAGTTTGGCATCGTCCTTAGGGTTTCCTTGGCTTCATATTCTGACAAACATATTGCACAAATATTGTCACTAGGAATAGGTAATCGTTTGCTTTCACCTATATATATTTTTGTGTATTTTTCTATAACAGAACTCGGAAGACCTAAAGAAATATTAGTAGTAGGTGGAACGACGGCTTCTGTGATTTGCGGTTGATTACGTAAGGAATTATGAGATCTATACTTTACTATTACAACAAAAATTATGCAAAAAATGCATAAAAATCTAGGTAGAATAAAGTGAGATATATTCATTTAAAAAATAGTGTTAATATTTATTAGGTCATGGATTGCATAAGTGAGATATATTTAGAATTGGAGGAGTGAACTAGATTGATAGTTGGATAATTATTAAAATGTAAAACTTAAAAATAGTTTAGATCGTTGCAACAACAAGTAAAGTGTGCAGTAATAACTAAGACATAATACATATACAATAAAAAATGCATAAAGTTAGAATTATTCATTTAAAAAATAGTGTTAATATTTATTAGGTCATGGATTGCATAAGTGAGATATATTTAGAATTGGAGGAGTGAACTAGATTGATAGTTGGATAATTATTAAAATGTAAAACTTAAAAATAGTTTAGATCGTTGCAACAACAAGTAAAGTGTGCAGTAATAACTAAGACATAATACATATACAATAAAAAATGCATAAAGTTAGAATTATTCATTTAAAAAATAGTGTTAATATTTATTAGGTCATTGATTGCATAAGTGAGATATATTTAGAATTGGAGGAGTGAACTAGATTGATAGTTGGATAATTATTAAAATGTAAAACTTAAAAATAGTTTAGATCGTTGCAACAACAAGTAAAGTGTGCAGTAATAACTAAGACATAATACATATACAATAAAAAATGCATAAAGTTAGAATTATTCATTTAAAAAATAGTGTTAATATTTATTAGGTCATGGATTGCATAAGTGAGATATATTTAGAATTGGAGGAGTGAACTAGATTGATAGTTGGATAATTATTAAAATGTAAAACTTAAAAATAGTTTAGATCGTTGCAACAACGAGTAAAGTGTGCAGTAATAACTAAGACATAATACATATACAATAAAAAATGCATAAAGTTAGAATTATTCATTTAAAAAATAGTGTTAATATTTATTAGGTCATTGATTGCATAAGTGAGATATATTTAGAATTGGAGGAGTGAACTAGATTGATAGTTGGATAATTATTAAAATGTAAAACTTAAAAATAGTTTAGATCGTTGCAACAACAAGTAAAGTGTGCAGTAATAACTAAGACATAATACATATACTATAAAATTAAAAGTAGATTTGTGGCAATCAGATTTCTCCTTATAGTTACATAAGAGTTATAAGTCGGCGCTGTAGCAACGAGAATTCTTATTGAGACGCATGTGTGTGGGTTAACTACTAAATATTACATGAGGTATTTTTCCACAACAAGCAAGATGCTCGTCAAACAGTCTTTATAACAGTTATTGATTGTTTCTCACCGTTGTGAGCCATGTTGGTTATTGTGGTAAGCACTAATAAATGTCTATTTAATATTTTTTATTAGAAATTTGAACATTTTTGAAAAAAACTTGATGTAGGATTTGTTAAACCTATAAATAAGGGCCATAAGTTGATGGATCAAAGCATATAATTTCTCTTAAAACTTTACGTCTATTTTAAATCTCTCATTCATTAATAAGATTTTATTGACTTTTTTTTATATATTACCAATTAATTGATCCCCAAAAATATTTAATGAGTAAGAAGTTATAATTCTTTCTAGAAGAGTATTGATACATATATCAAGTTGCATATCATCCGGAGAAGCCTTCGATAAACTTTATGGTGACCATAATTTTATAAGTATTGTTTGTATCATTCTCATTTCTAAGATTTCAAAAATATTAAATACGATAATTCTAAGAGAGACGAAAATAAGAATCATTAAATTCATTAACATAGACTTGGTTCAATTAGACTCGCTGACATAACAAATATTACCATACAAAAAGAAATTGATATTTTTGCTAATGGATATGAAATTATATTACATAATTATATAAGGTTAGAAAAAGTATAGAGCTTACCAAAACAGATAGTACATAAATCAAAAAGAAAAAGTAAAAATATTAAGATCTTATATATCAAGAAAGTATTTTGAACATTTTATCAAAACGCCTATTTGATCTCTACACCAGCATGACATCGACGTTGATGATGTAGAATTCATTTGAGGGTAAATGTAAAGCTAAAATAGAAGGTACCAAGTAATATCATATATGTATATCTTGATTTTAAGTTTTTAGATGGAAGCTTATTATTCCCTTAATACGCGAATTCCAAGTGATCGTTAACAAGCTCGTTTTTATCAAAATTATACTTCCACAAATCTTCCACATGAGATAATTAATGGAAAAATTCTTTTGTTTATGAAATATATACCAAAGAGTACATTTTGGAAAAATTCCATAAGAACTTAAAGATTAAATTTAAAAAACCTCGTATTAGAGATGCAAAGAAATTACACAACACAGAAACTTAAATGTTTTGGATCCATAATGCAAAAAATGACTATCTTTACAAAACATGGAAGAAATTATATGTTTCTGTGCCGAGTCATTATTTTAATAATTAAAGTCTTTAAAAGAAGCGTGAAAGCATCAATAATACAAAGAAAGAGTTTTTCATAATTGTGACAAAGTTTATTGCGATAGAAGATAAAAATCTAGATTGGTGGTATGACGATTATGCATCAATAAAATTCTTTGCATGGTAAATCTTTATTCAAAATAATGTAAAAATAAAAAAAAAAACATAAAAAACATGCAACTCGGAAATGCCAACAAATCCATAGTGAAAAAATAAATAAATTTGGAATTACCATTGACAAACGGAAATAAAATATATGTCATAAACGCTCGGTATGTTCTAAAAATGAATAAAAATTAGTTTTTTGGTTATCAAAATTTGAAGTTCGTTAGGTGTGCAAATCCGATAACCTAGATATGTCTAAGGGTGGTAATTTGTTTGAAATGAACACTCTTACGGTGGCATGATTAAATAATGCACTTATTCATCTTCATATAAAGTGAAAAAATATGTTTTGTTTTGGCATGATAGATTTGTATGGATATGTTATAGCACGATCAAGAAAATTGTTAAAAGTGGACATATAAGTTGTGATACTGGTTCATATGAGAAAATTAATTTATGTGTTGAATAAAAAATGATTAACAACACATTTAATACCGAGAAATATGTACAAAAATGTTAGACTTCATATACGACGATATAAGTGATTTAAATGACGTATTGGCGCGTTAGAGATAAATATATTTTATAATTTTTATAGATGATAACTCTAGGTATACTAATGCCTATTTGAATAAGAACAATGATAATTATTTTCACATGTTTCAATTATTCGAAGTTGAGGTTAAACATGTATTAGATACTGATATTAAAATACTTCGTAGCGATACAAAAAGGAAACATTTCTCTAAACATGTTTCTAAGTTTAGAAAATAACACGTGATAATCTACCAACATTTGAAGATTTATACATCACGAGAAAATGGGTTGGCTTGATGGATATATAGTACTTTTATTAAGATGACTAATATAATTTTAGTAAAATTTAGGTTGCGCGTTAATTTGTAGTTTGAAGCCATTTTAACGACATGTCAAATTATAAATCGTGTTTACCTCAATAAAATAAAACTCTCACCTTACAAGTTATGTAAAAAAAGAAAACTAAATAGTATATACTTGGGATTGTGGGGTGTTTAGAATTTTAAAAGAGCACGCAATTAAAGAGAGAAAAATTCGTTACACATCAAACAACAAAGCTTATGTATTGTTAGAATTGGGTATAATGTTGTGACTGGATCCAAAAACAAGAATTCTTTGAGTTCATGTTATTAGGGCTGTCAAACGGATATTTCGGATACGAATCTGCCTATATCCGAATCCGAATTCCGAAATCACTATCCGAAACAGAATTCAAAGTTTTATAAAAAACAACATCTGAATCCGTATCCGACAGATATTATCCGGATACGGATAATATCCGATCCGAATTTCCATTAATTTTTTTAACTAATTGCACTATTGGATGGGCTACTCTTAGAAGTACCATGTCTTTTATAGAAAATTTGGTACCATTTCTTTTCCACATTTTAAATGTGGGATAAGAGTCACAAGACTAAAAAATATATAGTTGTTATGAAAACCAACCATGTGTTTTATAAACAGCCTGGTAGCAACTCTTTTTTCCAACTTTAGATGTGGGATAAGATACATTTTTTTAAGAAGAAAACCCTATATGTTTATAGCCAACTTTGTTAGTAATTTCTTTTTGTTTTTTACAATGTGGGATTGCTAAAAAATATGCTTAAATATAAAAATTAATATATATTTATTTATAAAATTCGGATATCGGATATTTCGAATACGGATATGACTATATCCATATCCACTATTTTTGGACACGAATTCGGATACGAATATTATCCATTTTATTTTGAATAGGGATATTATCCGTTTTATTCAGATTCGATATCGAATATTTCGGTCGAATATCGGATTTTTCAGATTTTTTTGACAGCCCTACATGTTATATAATAATAATAAAACTCAAATAATTATAGAGATAAAGAAACGACTACACAAGATCAGATGGGTAATAGATTATCAAAGTATTATTTTCTGTTTTTGAACCTCTAGAAGTCAAAGAAAAAAAGGTCTAAAGGTTTATGATCCGATAAGTGATAGATTTCAAAGTATACATTTATACTTGGTAGAATAGAGTAGTGAATAAAACCCTCAAAAAATTCAGATGGTCTTTTTAAAGAGTTAGGCATACGTTTTACAAAGAGCTAATATCGTATAGAGATTTTACATTTTGTAAAAATATTTTAAATGATGAAATGACATCCAATAAAATCAAAATATACTTGAGAATTGGTCAACTTACCTTCAGATTCAATACTAAGTAGTTGTAAGTTGGTAGTTTGAAAATAATGCCACATCAATGATATCATTCAAGTATTCAATGTAAGAATAGTAACGAAGAGTTTTCGGAAAAAATAGAATATATTATTTTAGCACATATGCTCCGATTGTGAGAATCACGAGCATAAGGATATTTTTTGCAATTGCATCACTAGCAATCTTAATATTCATCAATCGATGTTAAAACTGAAATATTAAATGAAGATCTCAATGATGAGATTTACATTAAGCAACTCGAGGGATTTATGCTTCTAACAAATTAATTAAGATTATGTAGGCTAGTAATGGTATCTGATGAGTTGAGGAACAATATGGCATATAAATGTATGTACATTAATATTCATGGTGATATTTTGGTTATAGTGTATTTCTACATAGTTGATTTACTTATATTGAGTAATGACACTAGACAAAATATTGAAATAAAGAGGGTTTTGTCATTTATCCTTTAAAATAAAATAGCATTATGATGTATACACTATTTTAGGAATAAAAATATTTAAAATAGTGAAGATTTTGTCCTAAATCAATCTAATTATATGGAAAATATACTTATATACTTATATATCCATAACTGAAAGTAGCGCATACAATATTCGATCATAGTTTGGAACTTGGAAACAATGTAGGATTAAAAGTGGCTCAATTGAGATAAGCTAGTTCTATATGAAGTCTCGTATATACAGCTTTATATTTATAGACACATATTTCATTTACGGTTAGTAAATTAAGTCAAGTTACTAGTAATCCATTCTTTCATCATGTTATAATCCCCTAGATTAAATTCTTATATGTTGTAGAGACTTAATACATCCTCATAATATCTCATATTTGTCGTGTCCAAAATAATGTTGCTGGTTGGCTAGCAAAATAGACAATCAGATAAATGAAACAGAAAATCAATAAGCTAAACATTCCTAATCAACTTTAGGCTATTACTTTCCTTGAAAGTATTGGCTTAGGTTACATTAGAAATAACATTTAATCTCTTACTTTATGAATATATTCAATATTCCTACTTATCTAATGGCAGTTACAGAATTAATATGACAAGCTTATGCCAATCTCTGCTTTTATATTAAGCTTTAAGTGCAGGTTCCTAGCCTTTTGTTATTTGAATAAATCTTATACCTTTCCATGGTTGCTGCCTGTTTTTCGTCTGGATATGTTCAATGAAATGACCCGATGACTTGCTGCTCGTTGTTTTTGGATCCGATTAAATCAGATGTTGTTGACTACTATTCGCGTCCTTCTTTTAAGATCATACACGAGTTACACACTGATGGTTCCGATGATTTTGTGATCTCCATCGTATGCGTCTTTGTCAATCCGTGCTTTGATTTTGTATATGTTGGCTCTGTATGGGTTTATTCATCTGTTTTATGATTTTTGATTTTGTAGACGTAGAAAATTACCATGCCGAGAATGGATAACTTAAGAAAATTTGCAAACGCAATAATCGTTATGGTTCCTGGTCTTAAATTTCCTTGGCCTGCTTGATTTTCGGCTTTATGGTATTACAACAATTGCTCGTGATATGGTTATGACCGAGTTTTTCGGCGGTGTAGCTAAAGCATAAGGTATAGGGCCAAAATTCTTCAACAGTTTGCCGCATTGGACATGTTAAATTGTTGAAAGATGAATGAAGAGTTGAATTCTCAAGAAATCTCTCTCCAAATTCTAGAGAAATCAGACTTGAAACTTTGTTGTAAGATAAGTTTAAGTAACGCAAATTGTTTCCACCAAATTTAGAAGGAAGAGACGCATTCAACGGATTTGAAAAAGATCCAAAACCTTAATTAAACCCACTTTGTGGTCCTTCTTATGACCGTCGCTGTCGGAGTCATTTGAATCAGATGTTGTTCAAGACTGTTCGCTCAAAATCTACTTGTTGTCATTCATCTTCTCAAGGATTCTCGAGCTAGTTTTCTTCGAGATTGAATTGTTGTTTCAGATGGCTTACAAGCTTCATTTTTGTAGCAATTTCGAGCCTCTTTCAGCTGTTTAACTTTATTTTTCTTATCAGATATAGCTTGCAAAGACGCTTGTGATGTTTAATTCGTTGTGACCAAGTTTTGTAGGTGGCGGGATCTTGAATTGTTTCCCCCTTTTAGTTTGTGCTAGATTAAAACTAGGGTAAAAGCCTTGTAATTGGCCTGAATTTTAAAGTTTGTCCTATTCTCTTATCCTTTTTTTTCGGAGGGAACCCGCAGCCGCTACTCAGAGTGCAATGAGTGCGCACAGGGTAAACCCTCAGTCTGACGCGATAGCCTGCAAACCAACGCCAGAAGGTAAACCACACAAGGTGACAGGCTCAGCCGAGAAAGCGTATGTAGAGGGACTCGAACTCATGACCTTTTGGTTATAAGAATGCCATACTCAACCAACTCGGCTACCCCCTTGGAGGCCCTATTATCTTATCCTATTTCTGAGTGGGTTTGTAATTCGCTTCATAAATGGAATTTTCTTTTGATTAAAAAAGAAAGTTACTAGTAATCCAAACACAAAATATTGGAACGCTCGTGGAAAGGTTTTTGGTTACTTAAGAAAGACTAAAGACATGTTTATTCAATATTCTAATTTTCATACGGGCTTAAGGGGTACACATATATAAATTACATCACCAGTTTAACCAATAACAAATGAATTACGAAACAGATATTTAATTGTACAAATGAAACTATTTTTTAGAGTTAAAAAAAACAGACATTTGTATGGCATTCGACCATAATCGTTATGTATAGTGTTGATTGTAACGAGCAGAAAAGCTGAATGGATATCTATTAACTCATTTCAAAAACAAAAATAAGAATTCTACTATGTTGTGGAAGTAAAAAATTACTCGTACTTTTTAATACCATGTATAATAAATTATCCACTAAAAAAGTATAAGTATAGATCCAAAATATTAGTATATCTAAAAATTGATTCGAAATTATAATTTCTTGAATATTATTTTGCTTTTGTTATATTTTTTAGATATATTTTTATAATTTTTATAATATCTATCTCTTTTATATATGAGAAAAATGTAGGATCGATGATCGAATTAATTTTTTTGTTTTTGAACATTAATAGTTTAAGATGTTAATTCTATTTGTTATTCAGAGTGCGCAGAGGGTAAACCCTCGTGTCCACGCAATAAGTAGAGAAACTCGAACTCATGACCTTTGATCACAAGCATGCTTTACTCGGCTAACTTCTTGGGGGCTAATTCTATTTTCTTTATTAATAATATGTTAGTATGAGTACGAGTATAATCTTCTGAGCTGATTTAAACAGGAAAAAAAAAGATAAAAAGGAAAAATACCCGAGGCATGATCAAAGCAGCCAACAACCCTGGTTGAACTCAAGTCGCAATACTTGCCTTGTCGTTCGCAGTTCTTACAATCGGGTTCCTTCCAATTCACACGAATACCCACCCTCTCTAACCACCATACCTCTCTCGAAACCGTAACATTTCCTATAATCGAGCATTGTGGTCTAGACGAATGGTCCGACACCAGCCCAACAGTGTAATCACCGCTGCTAAGACACGGAATATCCTGAAGATAGCCTAAATAAGATGAAGACGAACAATTTATTAAGAACATCGTTTCGGGTTCCTCGATCGAAAACGGTGAACCAACTCTGCATAATGTATACCTTAGTTGATCATATTGATATGTTACTATATAGCTAACACTTCATGTTAAAGATAACACTCGATTCAATCATAATTAAATCTCTCAACTCTTTGCATTAATCATTTTATTTCATAACAATAAAATTACAATTCTCACTTCATTATATTTTACAAACATTCAAAGAACCTCAAATGCTTCAGGAATTTAGTCGAGAATTTCAAATTATTTTTAGTTTTAAGCATATTCATTTTTTTAATCTTATATACCTAAATATCTCATACAATGATCTTAACAAGTTCTTTGAATATGTATGACACTTATCTCCCATTGCATTACAATTATTTGTTTTGAACGTTCAATGTAGCTTTATATATAGAAGATGATACAAACTGAAGGTTAACCCAAATAGGTTTTTATAATCCTGATTTTTTCCTTGACACTTTTTGTTCTCAGGTTCATTCCCACTGTCACTAAGAGGGGCATCCTCAACCACGTTTTTCAAATTCATCAAATTTTCATTCGAATACTTTAGTGATTGTTCGAGTAATTATATTTTAGATTTCATGTCTTAAAGTTTATTTTTTCAAAATATAAGAAATAAGTACATATGTACAACTTTTAATGTAATTTAGCAAAAAAATATTAAAATTATATATTAACATAAATTTATTAGGAAAATTAATGATATTTGAGCAAGATCCAATCCAACTTACCCAAGAGGCTGTACGCGGTAATCATAGCTTCAAATATTACCTTATTTTAAGAAAACGTTAATAATAAAGAACAAAAATTAAATCACACGCATAATAAGAGATTTAACATGGTTTGGATAATGAAGAAATCATATATCCACGATAACAAACATAATAAATTTTTAGAAAACTACAAGAAGACTGTAAAACAGTTAAAACTCAGCCACTAGTTTGTTACAAAAACATTTTATGGGTTTATAAGGAATCAGTGAGTCTCAAAATGCCTATTCAATTATTTATCTTCTACCTTACTACACTCTTTAAAATAGACTCGTCAATCTCATTTGGATCGACGCTCGTAAATTTTCTCGTCTCACCACACCTTTACCACATGCATTGCTTCCTCTATTCATAAACTTAGAGAAAACCTTAATTCTCCAACAAACACTCCAAATTAAATCACATTAATCAATGACTGTAAATAAAGTCTTAATCATGGAATAAGAAATCTAATGAAGATAAAATCCAGATTGATAGAAAACCTACTTGATATAGAAGATCCAATTAATAGGAAATATAATTAATATAAAATTGCATTTAAAATAGGAAGACCAAAATAGAAGATCAAATTAAAATAAGAAACTACCAGCAAATAGAAAAAGCCCAATTCGATCAAAAATTTAAGCCCAACTTCATCAAATCAAATACAATTGTTTACTGGCATGAACTAACCTCTTCTGAACAGTCTGTTTTGGACTAGTCTTCTTCAAACCCGTATACTTAAGACCAATGTGATTTGAACCAATATTCTTTGGACCAACCTTCTTCGGTCCAACAAATATGTAATCACCGCTGCTAAGACACGGAATATCCTGAAGATAGCCTAAATAAGACGAAGACGAACAATTTATTAAGAACATCGTTTCGGGTTCCTCGATCGAAAACGGTGAACCAACTCTGCATAATGTATACCTTAGTTGATCATATTGATATGTTACTATATAGCTAACACTTCATGTTAAAGATAACACTCGATTCAATCATAATTAAATCTCTCAACTCTTTGCATTAATCATTTTATTTCATAACAATAAAATTACAATTCTCAGTTCATTATATTTTACAAACATTCAAAGAACCTCAAATGCTTCAGGAATTTAGTCGAGAATTTCAAATTATTTTCAGTTTTAAGCATATTCATTTTTTTAATCTTATATACCTAAATATCTCATACAATGATCTTAACAAGTTCTTTGAATATGTATGACACTTATCTCCCATTGCATTACAATTATTTGTTTTGAACGTTCAATGTAGCTTTATATATAGAAGATGATACAAACTGAAGGTTAACCCAAATAGGTTTTTATAATCCTGATTTTTTCCTTGACACTTTTTGTTCTCAGGTTCATTCCCACTGTCATTAAGAGGGGCATCCTCAACCACATTTTTCAAATTCATCAAATTTTCATTCGAATACTTTAGTGATTGTTCGAGTAATTATATTTTAGATTTCATGTCTTAAAGTTTATATTTTCAAAATATAAGACATAAGTACATATGTACAACTTTTAATGTAATTTAGCAAAAAAATATTAAAATTATATATTAACATAAATTTATTAGGAAAATTAATGATATTTGAGCAAGATCCAATCCAACTTACCCAAGAGGCTGTACGCGGTAATCATAGCTTCAAATATTACCTTATTTTAAGAAAACGTTAATAATAAAGAACAAAAATTAAATCACACGCATAATAAGAGATTTAACATGGTTTGGATAATGAAGAAATCAGATATACACGATAACAAACATAATATATTTTTAGGAAACTACAAGAAGACTGTAAAACAGTAAAAACTCAATCACTCATTTGTTACAAAAACATTTTATGGGATTATAAGGAATCAGTGAGTCTCAGAATGCCTATTCAATTATTTATCTTCTACCTCACTACACTCTTTAAAATAGACTCGTCAACTTCATTTGGATCGACGCTCGTAAATTTTCTCGTCCCGCCACACCTTTACCACACACATTGCTTCCTCTATTCATAAACTTAGAGAAAACCTTAATTCTCCAACAAACACTCCAAATTAAATCACATTAATCAACGACTGTAAATAAATTCTTAATCATAGAATAAGAAACATAATGAAGATAAAATCCAGATTAAAAGAGAACTTACTTGATATAGAAGATCCAATTAATAGGAAATATAATTAATATAAAATTGCATTTAAAATAGGAATACCAAAATAGAAGATCAAATTAAAATAAGAAACTACCAGCAAATATAAGAAGCCCAATTCGATCAAAAACTTAAGCCCAACTTCATCAAATCAAATACAATGGTTCACTGGCATCAACTAACTTCTTATGAACAATCTGTTTTGGTCTAGTCTTCTTCAGACCCGTATACTTAAGACCAGTATGATTTGAACCAATATTCTTTAGACCAACCTTCTTTGGTCCAACACATATACTTCGGTCACCTTTTTGGACTTTGCTCAACTGTCAGGTTCCAGTAAACTCATTTTAAACCTTAGTCCGGTTGAGCATTTATTCACATAGAGAGTTAATAGTTCCAAGTGAATTTCTCTAATCACATTTCTCCAGCTATAATATTTAGTTTCATCCATCGACATGCAGTTCCAGCCTTTGGTACTTAATCTTAGCTTCAACATCCAACTTCAACTACAAGTTACAACCTACAACACTAAGTTATAGCTTCTACACTAAGTTACAACTTTTGACACCAAGTGAAATGTTCAACAATGATCTAAACACCATCTCTTTGAGCCTATACTTAACAATTCTCTACTATCCATTAACACAATGCTCCAACTACTCACCAAAGACAAATTGTCCACCTACAAACCTGAAAAGATAAATTTCCATGCATTTTATGAACTTGATCGAGGAAATCCTCCAAAACAGACCAATCTTCTAGCCTCATGCATATCAAAATATAGTATTAACATCCGTCTGACCTAACTCAAGACCTGACCGAACAACACTTGACAACTATTCTAAAATTTGAAAATCTAAAACCTTTGATCCATTAAACTTCATGTCAAAACAAAAACCCAGATATGGTTGAACTTTATTAATAAAGGCCAAGCCCGAAACCAGCTTGGAAATAACTTCAATAGCGGCATCCTTATCTTATCTTGATTTTAAAACTCGATCTCAACTCTAGTTACACCTTAGGTACCTACTATATCTTCACGGAAACAAAAAGTCTAAGGGCACATGTTGACAATGATAGTTGTCTCAACATCTCCTCCACTCAACCTCTTTTTTATGTCAAACGGTTAGAAGAATAAACTTTAATCCAAGTATTATGTCTAGGATGGTATTATTTGCTTATCAGAGACTCATTGATTTATTGGTCATCCAAGAAACAAAAAGTGGTTGCTAGTCTAGCACAAAATCGGAATATCTAGATCTGGCTAATCTTAATATTAAACTATTGTGGCTCCAGTCTGTTCTTCAATAGCTTTGACTTCTTCTTCCTTGAGTACCAACCGTTTGGTGTAATAATCTAGGGATTGCGTCACTTTCCTCTAAGCATGTCTTCCACCCAATAAGTAAACACATTAAAATTGATGTACACTTCATTAGAGACCAAATCATGTGTCAGTAACTTGTAATACGATATTTACCATCGCATGACCAAACAAATGGCAGTTTGACTCGATCCCAAACTTATGATCGCTTTGGTTTTTTTACAAGAGAAGCTAGGACTTTGCCTTGCTTTGTCTAGTTCACATGAGGATGTGAAGATGAAGAAAAAAAAAGGTTTATTTGATTCAGAATTTTGAAGAAGATGAAGAAGCTGGCTTAGGAAAGAAGAAGAGAAGAACTAGAGAAGAGACGGAGAGCATGGGAGTTTTACTTCTGTTACTAAGGTGAATTGAGTACGGATCGGGTCGACGTTGGCCTTTGGCCTAAAGTATCTACTATCAAAAATACAATTAGTAGAATTTATTTTATTTATGTTTGTTATTGAAATGATTATTTATTATGGCATAATAGACTTGCTCCTATATGATATAGGACGATAAATAAAATTGTTAAAAGTGGAATTATAAAATATGATATATGTTGTATGAAAAATATGAGTGGTATATGAAATCAAATATGATTAAAAAGCCGTACAAATCTGTTGAATGATGCATGAAACAGTTGGACTTAATACACACTCAAAATATGTGAGTTAATCGATATCTTAACACGTGAGGAAAAATATACTTTATAACTTTCGTTAAGACTACTCTAGATTTACTTATGTCTATTTTCATAAACAAAATGATGAGGCCTTTAGTATGTTTAAGATTTTTCAAAACAGAAGTAGAAAATAAATTAGACGCTAAGATTAAAATTTTGCATAGTGATAGAAGTGGGGAATATTTCTCGGATAAATTTTATTTTTTTATGAAGAGCATGGGATAATTCATCAATTCTCTAAGCCCTACACACTGCATCAAAATAGATTGACTGAGCAAAGAAATATAACTTTAATTGAGATTACTAATGGCATGTTAGTTATCTCAAATTGCACATTAATTTATGTGATGATGATATCTTAACTGAATATCATATTTGTAATCGTATTCATCTTAAAAGAAATTAAAATCTCTCCATATGAGTTATGGAAATGAAGAAAACCAAATATAGACTATTTTAAAATGTGGTGATGTTTAGCATTTTACAAAAACACAGATCTAAGAAGAGTAAAATTAGGTCATAAACGATAAGGTTTATGTTCAATGGTTATTTAGAAAATAAAAAAACGTTATAGGTTATTATATTTGGAATCTAGTTTGCTATTTGAATAATACAATATAATTTATTTAAATCCAAACTATATGATGATAATAGGATATAAACAACTGTAAAAAATAAGGAAAGGACTTTGAGCAACCACGAGAATCTCGTACGAGTCAGAGAAAAAAAGACTTAAATATTTAGCCCAATGAGACAAAATATTAAAAGATTTCCTTATATTTAGTAGAATAAATTTGTGAAGAAATCACTCGCAAGATTCCTATATTGCTTTCTTTATAAGACGACTTTAAATCATATAAGGAAACAATAACATCCCCAGATTTCTCATTGTGGAAATATGCCACAAATAAAGATATATATATAAAGATATATATATATATATATATATATATATATATATATATTCAATAATATAAAATCAAACATAGGAGTTAAATGGTTGAAATGGATATTTAGGAATAAATGCCACACAAATGAAACCATTCAAGCCTTCAACACAAAATTGGTAGCAAAATGTTTTCGAGAAAAAAAGTAAATTGATTATTTTGGCACATATGCCTCTATTAACAAGGAATATTCTTCGCAATTGCATTGGTATACAATGTGAAAATTCACCAAATGGATGTCAAAATGATATTCATAAATAGAGATTTGAGGAGGTCTATATGGAGCAGCCCGAGGATTTTAGATTTTCGGGGAATGAGTCTAAGGCATGTAGACTTGTTAAGTCATTATACGGTCTTAACAAGCACCTAACAAGTGGCATGAAATGTTTGATCATGTTATTATAACCGATATGTTCAGATATAATACAAAGGAAAAATATTTATACACTACAATTCATGCTGATATAATAGTCATTATATGTGTATATGCAGATAATTTTCTTATACAAGTAATGACATGAAGAGAATAATGAAATTAAGAGGTTTTTATATTCTATATTTAAGATGAATGAGCTTAATAAAGTATGCAATATTTTAGGAATTTAGGTATTTAAAAATAGTGGGGGTTATGCATTAAATTAATCCCATTACATTTAGAAAGTATTTAATAAGGTTAAACATCTAAAATTAAAAGAAGCACAAACACCATTTGATCATTGGTGAGGTTTATTTTCGTGTGAGGGTAAGTTTGTAATTTTTGTTTAGAGTTTTGTGGAGTTTTGTGAGTATTTAATGTTTGGGTAGAGTGTAGAGGGAGAATTAAGCAGCCTGGTTGTATTTAATTTTCATTACCCTCATTTAATGTTGGTGGTTGGGTATTTATACCCTTATATTTGGGCCTCATGGGCTTTCGGGTCGTGTTTAATAGACCCGGGTCGACTTTAAGGACCCATTATTTCTAAGTAGGGGAACAGGAAGCTTAGTCAAGAAGCGATTAGGTTTTAAGTACTTTAGTTATGTTCGAACAGTCCAATGGATGATGGTGTCCGAACTGCCCTGTCCGGTTAGGTGGACATTGTCCGAACTGACCCTGTCCGAGGTGGTGCCAGAATCCGGACTCATCAGTAACCCCTTTTTTAGGTGGTGTTCAAAAACCTTTGGCAAGACCTAAAAAATAGTCTGTTGCTAGTGGCAGTTACATCCGGACAGGTACTTCGAATTGTGTTATAGCTTTATCCAGACTGAAAAGGGTTCTTTGAATTTAAACAGTTTCTTGTCATAGTTCGTGGGACACGTGTCTCTCTCTGGTTCGTTATTTCAGCCGTTTTTTCACCTAGAATTTCGCTCCCACCTTCTCTGAAAAGCAGCCTTTTCATTTAATGAAGATGACATCAGCACCGTTCCCTAATCATTGCAAATCCTTTCAAATTCTCCTAGGTATCAAAGTGTGTTTACTATATATTAATCACTTCTACATTGTTTTACCATCATCCTCATACTTACTTTGCCAAGTTTCAGAGCTTTCTCACTCAAACACAAATTCTTCTTTTTGGTTGTGAGTTTATGTTCATAGCTAGGAACGCTTTAATTAAAGGCGGGTGGCTTAATCTATTAGAGCTAGAAAAGGCACAAAAAGTTGAACGGGAAAGGCGTATTGCTACAGGCCTACCTACTTCCCATATCGACAAATCGGTAAGCTCAAACACAGAGCCTGATTAGGGCTCTTCCTCAACTAGAAGTGTTAAACCGAGGAGATTGTTTCAAACCATCCTCTCTCCTATTGTTTCAGGCTCATCGGTTCAAGATTCAGAGCCCACTGTTGAACCAGGGCAAGCAGTTACCAGCTTCAAAAATCCTTCCCCATTCATCACCATGGGGTCAGATGCAGATGTCTCTCCCAACAAATTAGTCGATCGAAGAAAAGGTCGCCTGGTAAAAGGGCATGCTAAAAAAGGTACACCTTCCAAGTCATAGGTCAAGGACAGCGACAAAGGGTCAGAGGCACCCATAAAAATACCTAAGGACAGGCTGTCCAGACCGGAGGCCACTAGCTCAAGCCTCCGAAGAGAAACCACGATATCTGAGCCCCAGCCGAAGGCCAGAGTCCAAGAAAGCATTGAAGCTCAACAGTCTGGAGGTCATACTGAACCAACTTCTAACTCCCCCCTCTCAAAGACAACTGAAAACTCATCCTCGGTAATGGAGGAAGTAATGGAGGATTCTATCAAAGAGGCTCCGTTCGAGTCCGAACCCTCCGGAAAAACTAATGATGTTGTTGCTGCCAAGAAGGATAAAGGCAAAGAAAAACTATGCCTTAGGCACCCAGATCTACCAGAAATCCTTGAAGGATAAGTGGGACCTTGTTTCCACAAGGTTAGTGTTAAATATCTTCTTGCCTTACAAAAGATTACTTATGCTTTCATCCATACGGCCGAATTGGGCCGGATGCGTACAAAGTGGGGGATTCCGGAGAACGTGAAAATAAGAATCCCCATAGACCCTGAAACCCCAATGGACTGCAAGCTTAGTGAAATAGTTATCTTTACTGAGCTCTTTAACTAGGGGCTAAGGTTTCCCATAGATCCGGAGATAGTTAGGTACTTCCACCTCATCAAACTTTTCCCTAGTCAACTGAGCCCCAACGCCTGGTACACTCTTATAGCATGTATCATGGCCTCCATGCTCTCCGGAATTCCTTTACCAATGGAGGAATTCGCAGCTGTGTCCAGCCTCTGCAGAAACCACCACATTCCCTTCTATCACTTTAACATGGGTGATAATTATAAAGCAGTGGATGACCTGCTTGAGTCGGAGAGATATTGGAGGACTCAATTCTTGTTCGTGAGTGGCGCTTGGGAGAATGGGAGGAAGATCAAAGCCGGAGTCAACCTGAGTCTCCTCATTGACGGTGTCGACATTACAGGGCTGGAGGGGCTTGAGGACTACTTTGAAAATCTCCCCAGGGATGACTTTGCTGGGCCCTATCTCCCTCCAAGCACTTCGAACACCGTTACCTTCAATGGTAAAACCTTTACTGTTTCAAGTGAAAGAGAGGCTATAACTCACTCTATACTGAGTACCATTCAGCCAGTGTTGGTCCTTGAGAAGCAAGTACGAGGTCAGGCAGCAATCATTACTGCCCTTAATTCTGACAAGGAGAGATTGTCCGGAGACCTCCTTGTTGCTAACCAAACCGCTGATGTTTTGAAGAGAGAAAACGAGGAGTTTAAGAAGAATCAAGAGGGTTGGGTCACCAAGGTAGCTGCCCTAGAAGATACTATCAAGGGCCTCCGGGAAAAGCAGTCCGAGTTGGAGAAAGATCTTACCTCTTCAAAAGAGGAGATGAAGACCAAAGATCAAGTCATTCTTACTTTGACCAACGACAAGATTTCCCTCGAAGACTCGGTGTCCAAGGCTATAGAGGAAAACGTTGATCTGCTAAGGGAGCAAAAGGCAAAAATCCAGGCCAAGATTGATGCTTATGCCAACAATGTGATTGACAGTCAAGAAGAGATGTATGCCAAGGTGAAGTCGGACATGGTCTTGCTTTTTCACGAGAAGTTTCCGAAGAGGAATCTGGGAGACTTATGGTCTTTTGTAGAGTATCCAGACCTTCCCTTCCATACAATGGCTGAGGGTGACATGTATGATTTCTCCAGTGCGTCCTCATCTGATGAAGAAGAGAACACCGGGGAGAGTCCAGGTGAGGAGAATGATGACCCCAAGAAGAAGAAAACAAGTGAGGCTGAGCCGTCTTCAAAGGCTCAGTCTTAGAATATCAATTATCTTTTGTTTTTTTTATTGAACTAAAGTCCTTGGAAGGCCAAGGCATTTTTGTCACCGTGTAAGGTGTTTGTTCGGGAAAATCTATTTGTTTTGAAAACTTAAAGTCCTTGGATGGCCAAGGAACTTCGGTTATTTTAATGGATGTCTTTATTTTGCACAACTCTTGCATTCTTTCATAGTTAGTTTCAATTTTGGTGGCTAGTGTTTAAACAGCCCTTAGTTATTTCATAAATATTCTAAAGCGAGAGTGTTTAAATTCTCCGATGACAAATGTTTAAGTAGTCATCATTCCTTTAATTCAATCCGGATGGTGTGACAAGAAACAAAGTAAGAACACTCCAAATTTTTAACAAGGCATCAAATTTTATAAAAGAGCCCGTACACCTCATTAAAACCTCCCCGCGCCACCTTGGTAGGAAAGAGTATGCCCCCAAATATTTACATGGATTTTTAAACAAGTAAATATTTACATAGTTTCTACTCCAAGTACATCCGTAGATGCTCAATATTCCAAGGGTGATTCAAAACCCTTCCATCATTGTCTTCTAGCCAGTATGTTCCAGGTTTAAGCCTTTCAATGACCATATAAGGTCCTTCCCAAGTTGGGGCTAGTTTGCCGAGCAGCTTCTCATTAGTGTGTAAGAAGACTTTCCTTAACACCTTATCCCCCGGCTGAAAATCTTTTCTTTTAACTCTGGAAGCAAACCTGCTTCTCATCAAACCCTGATAGTGTGCAACTCTAAGGTGAGCCTTAACTCTTCTTTCTTCTATTAAGTCGAGGTGACCTCTGATTGCCACTTCGTTAGCGTGTTCGGAGAAATTGTGAACTCGAAATGAAGGGAGAGTTGCTTATATGGGAGCTATGACATCCATCCCATTGACCAAGGCAAAAGGTGACTCTTGTGTTGCAGCCTCAGGTGGAGTTGGGTAGGCCCACAAGACCTCTTGTAAAAAACTAGGCCATTTTCCAGCAACCCCTTCTAAATTTTTCTTCAAACCGGATAGTAGAGTTCTGTTAGCCACTTCAACCTGACCATTTTCTTGTGGGTGGAAAGGTGAAGAGAAACAATGTTGTATACCTCTAGAGGCACATAAACTCTCCATTTCCTTGTTGTCGAACTGTGGCCCATTGTCTGTCGTTATCTTCTGTGGAATGCTAAATCTGCAATATATATTGGATAAAATGAATTTTATGACAGCTTTTGATGTTGTACCTGCCAGTGGGGCTGCTTCAATGCACTTCGAAAAATAATCAATAGCAACAATTATTGTCCTGCGTCCTCTGGATGCCATAGGTAGAGGTCCCACCAAATCCAACCCCCATCGAGCAAAAGGTATAGGCTCAGAAATTGACTCTAAAGGGATGGCTGGGATATGAATTTCATTGCTATATCTCTGGCATGGGTCACACCTCCTCACCAGCTCCTTAACATCTTGCATTATAGAGGGCCAATAATAACCAACCAACAAAACTCTCCTCGTTAGAGCCCTGAATGCACAGTGAGCTGATCCCTCACCATCATGTAATTCGGAGAGGATTGTATGAGATTCATTAACCTCCAAAAATCGTAAGAGGGGTTTACTGTAAGACTTTTTATACAGAACATCTCTTAGTATGATAAAACCATGAGCCTTGTGCTTCACTTTTCTTGTAATTGATTTATCCGGAGGTAAGATGCCATCAGAGAGATATTGGAGGAGAGGAAACCTCCAATCTTGGGGATGTCCCATCTGTATATCGAAGCTTTCTTCCTCCTTACCCATATTGAGCTGGATGGAAGGGAACTCCAGCACATGAATCCAAGGGTATGATTCAGTATAGGCTATAGTTGCCAAGGAGTCTGCTAGCTCATTTTCCGTTTGGGGTATGTGCTCATAAACAACACTCTTAAACTTAAGTGCCGTATCTTTGAGAAGAAGTAAGTATTTTATTAGATGCTCATTTTTTGCTTCAGATTGACCTTGCGCATGGTGGATAAGAAGCTGGGAATCACTCATCAACTTGACCCTTTTGGCCCCACAAATATGAGCTAACTTTAAACCAGCTATAGCAGCTTCATATTCGGACTTATTGTTAGAAGCCCTAAAAGCGAAGCATATAGCTTGGTATATTTTGTCGCCATACGGAGAGGTCAAGCATACCCCTGCACCACATCCCATAGTACTCGATCCACCATCCGTCCGGACGACCCAGACCTTTTTGTCTTTCATCTCAGTCATTTGCTCTGTATCCCTATCCGAGTGGAATTCAACTAAGAAATCAGCCACAGCCTGGGCTTTGATTGCTGTTCGAGGAGCAAAATCAATATCGAAGTCCCCCAGTTCCACTGACCACTTAGTCATTCTACTCGAAATATCTGCCTTTTGTAAAACGTTTTTCAGGGGATAGGATGTCCGGACAATTAATAGGATGAGCCTGAAAATAAGGCCTTATCTTCCTAGCAGCAATTACCAGGGCTAGTGCTAACTTTTCTAGCTTTAGATAACGTTTTTCTGCATCTATCAAGCTCTTGCTGATATAATACACTGGACGGGGATAATTATCCACCTCTCTTACCAACACAACACTTATGGCACAACTGGAAACTGCCAAGTATACGAAGAGTGTCTCTCAATCAACAGGTTTAAATAAAGTCTTGGGGGAGGACAGATGTTTTTTAACCTCATTGAAGGCTTTATGACATTGTGAGGTCCAGTCAAATCCCTTTTCACCTTTTAAAGTTTGAAAAAACGAGGCACACATGTCCGAAGACCATGAAATGAACCGATTTAACGCAGCCAACCTCCCAATCAATCTTTGTACTTTTTTAATATTTCGAGGATGCTCCATTTGGAACAAAGCATTAAGCTGGTCCGGATCGGTCCGTATCCCTTGCTCACTTATTATGTACCCTAGGAATTTTCCGGACTGTACTCCGAACACACACTTTTCTGGATTTAGTTTCAAATTCACTTTTACTAAGTTGGTAAAAGTTTCTTGGAGGTCTGCCAAGTGTAGCTCTTCGTCTATACTTTTAACCATCATGTCATCGATGTATACTTCCATATTTCTTCAAATTTGATCAGCAAAAGCTTTTTTTACTAACCTCTAATAGGTAGCCCCAGCATGTTTTAACCCAAATGGAATCATCTTGTAACAATGAAGGCCCCTATCAGTGACAAACGTAGTATGCTCCTGATCCTCCGGATCTACTTGAATCTGGTTATACCCGGAGAAGGCATCTATGAAAGATAGTAGCTTATTCCCAGACGTAGAATCCACCAGTTTATCAATCCGGGGGACAGGGTACAAATCCTTTGGGCAAGCCCTCTTGAGATCTATGAAATCGATGCACATGCGCCACTTGCCATTTTTATTTTTCACCAAGACCGGATTGGCTGTTCATAAAGGATACTGAGACTCCTTTATGTGCCCCATTTTAGTAAGCTTGCCGACCTCTTGAACGATGACATCGGCCTTTTCTTTGGAAAAAGCTCTTCTTTTTTGTACCACAGGTGCTATGTCTCTTTGGATAAACAAGTGGTGTGATATAATATCTGCTGGTACCCGAGTAACATCAGCATTGCACCAAGCAAAAACATGCTGATGGTCTTTTAGGAACTTCAACATTTTACCCTTCAGTTCGGATGCCATTTTGGACCCTATCTTAAAAAAATTTCCCTCTTTCAAAGAATGTGTTTCAACTTCTTCAACCGGTATTAAAAATCCAGGGGTCTCTCTGGGCTCATCAATTTCACCCTCATCCCTAGAAATCCCCTCAAACTGCTATTCCTCATTGATACGAACTGCTCCCAACGTCCGAGGAGCCAGTACTGTTGCATAACACTCTCTTGCAATCTTTTGGCTGCTTCAAACAACTCCCACTTGTCCTTGAACAGCATATTTCAAACATTGGTGGACTGTTGAGGCCACTGCATGCATCCTAGAGAGCCAAGACCTCCCTAGAATAGCATTGTAACAAGTGGGACAATCCACCACGATAAATAGTATTATAACCATCTTCTTAAAAGGGCCCTTGCCCAGCAAAACTTCCTCTTCGAACTCCCCGATCACATTTGTTGAGCTTCCAGTGAAACCCATAATTGATCTGTTCAAACGCTGAATTACTGCAGGATTTTTCATCTTTTGTAGGAAGTTAAAAAGAGGATATTGGTTGAACTCCCAGTATCCACCAAGATTCGTCTTATGTCATTTCCCCCAATGGATGCTCCTATGACAACAGCATCTTCACGAGGACCTGATATATCCCTCAAGTCATCCTCGTCGAACACAATGAAGGGAAATAGAATCTGTGATTGATAGGAAGTCATGCCTCCTTCCAGTTGGGTAGCTAATGTATGAACGTGCCTCTTCCTTGAAGAAGCAGTGGGTGCTGTCATGGTATCCCCTCCGAAAATTGTGAGTCACTCAAAAAAGTTAATAAGCCCGGAAACTATTTTACAACGTTCCTCAATGGCACCCACTCTGTTTCGAGTTGGATCAGGGTCCAAGTATTCTGACTCTACGTCAAACCTCTCAACTATCACCATAGCTCCCTCCAGAGCGGATGTGCTTGCATTGATTGGACCAGGCCGATGAGCATTATCAGGCCTATTTCCTCCTCTTCTTTTAACATACGCTCCCAGCTTTCCTCTTTCAATCAAATTCTGGACTTCTTGCTTCAAAGCAATGCAATCATCAGTGGTATAGCCAGTATCATTATGGTACTGACAGAAGGAATTGTTACGATGCTCCCTAGGGGATTGTAGCGCAGCTGGCCTTCTATAGTGTACTTCTTCCTTAGTTTTGTCATAAATAGTGGCTACACTTTCTTTTAACTCAGCAAACCATTCCGGTTGAAACCAAGGCCCTCTCTTATTTCTAGATTGCTCACTTTAGGCAGGCGCAACTGGCTGAGACTGAGCGTTAGCTTTGTTATGACCTTGCCCGGCCTCCCTTGCCTTGTTCCTGGGCTGATTTTGGTTAGGGTTTGGTGCACCCGGGGCAGACCTCACCTGCCTGTGCACCCTAGTTTTCTTTGTTTCATCCACGTTAATTTTCTTCCCAACCTGATTCAGTAGACCTCCCCAAGTCATGGATTTTTTCCTGGTCACTGAATCAGCCAAATTTCCAGGGTTTAAGCCCTGCCTCAAGTATGATATTGTTACTTGCTCAAAGCAATCAGCCAAACCGTTTTTGGTGTTTACAAAACGACTTATGTATTATTTTAGTGATTCGTTCGGCTCTTGGGCACAATGGATAATTGTGTCCCCATTTCCCTTCAACTCCTTACTTTCAACAAACTGCCTCCGGAAGGCCACCCAAAAGGTATCAAAATTTCTGATGCACCCCTGTGGTAAGTTGTTATACCACTTCAGAGCACTCCCCGTAAAGGATTGGGAGAATGCTCTACAAAGCAACTTGTCGTCGTCATCGAAATTCATCATGAAATTTTTGAATTGTTCGAAGTGGTTGTCCGGATCTTTACTGCCATCGTATTTCTCCATATTCGTACTATCAAACCTCTTAGGGAGGTTTCCAGGTAGGATCTTGGAAGACAATGGAGATTGTCTCCAATTCCGGCCACGACTGAAGACCGTATCCTCATTGGGAGTTGCAAAGATACCTGGTTCATCATGGAAGGCAAAAGGACCCACCAGCATCCGGTCTACGTGTCTCCGGCTATGAGATGATCCTTTGCCTATATTCCTCTTTAACTTCCCATGTCCATCCATTTTTCTTGAATACTTTTTAATCAACTTTTGTTTCTTTTTAGATCGGCCCTCATCACTACTAGAAGATACGGACTCTCCAACTCCATCATCGCCCGATGAGCTACTAGAAGAATCTGAGTCTGAATCAGAACTTTCCACCGGTTTGGACCGGTGAGACTTTTTGGAGCTAGCATTAGTCTTCTTCGTACTCACATGGGTCTTCGAAGACTCATGTTCTCTAGGGTTGTCAGTATGATGAGCAACTGATGCCTTTGACTTCTCTTTTATGCCCATATTTTCCTTCTCTGCCCTCAAAGCTTCTATCTCACCCTTTAATCTATCACGCCCCTCGATGGTGTATTCATCATTTTCACCCACCACTTCAAGCAAAGCTGGTGGTACTTCTAGTGCGTCCGTATTCATTCAGACTGATTTTCTTGATGGTTTTGAATGTTAGGTCCAGGCACCGTCGGCCTCCCACTGTGGTCGCCAATTTGGTGAGGTTTATTTTCGTGTGAGAGTAAGTTTGTAATTTTTGTTTAGAGTTTTGTGGAGTTTTGTGAGTATTTAATGTTTAGGTAGAGTGTAGAGGGAGAATTAAGCAGCCTGGTTGTACTTAATTTTCATTACCCTCATTTAATGTTGGTAGTTGGGTATTTATACCCTTATATTTGGGCCTCACAGGCTTTCGGGTCGTGTTTAATGGACCCGTGTCAAGTTTAAGGACCCATTAGTTCTAAGTAGGGGAACAGGCAGTTTAGTCAAGAAGTCATTAGGTTTTAAGTACTTTAGTTCTGTTCGAACAGTCCAATGGATGATGGTGTCCGAACTGCCCCTATCCGGTTAGGTGGACATTGTCCGAACTGACCCTGTCCGAGGTGGTGCCAGAATCCGGACTCATCAATCATAGTTTAAATATTGGAGAAAATGAGAGGATAATAGTGACTTAATTAGAAATATGCTAGTGCATTAGGAAGCTTAATGTATACAACTTTATGCACTATACAAGATATATCTTTTACAATGAGTAAATTCAATTAATTTATAAGTAATACAAGTACATAACATTGAATTCAGTTAGAAGGTTCTTAGGGTATTTAAAAAATACTAAGACATATGTCTCCAATATTATAATTTTCTTCGGGTACTTGGGTAATTCACGCATGCAAGTTAGGTCAGTGATTCAGCAGATAACAAATCGACTATAGGGTGGTTATCCATATTTTCAGGTGGTGTTAGTTTCTAGGGATAAAAAAAATAAACGTGTATATCTCACTTAAATGTGGAGTCGAGATAATAATATTGGCTGAAGCGGGATGATTAACATATATCTTATTGGAAATATCATTCACTTCAAAGGAGAATATGACAATATAAATAAATTGTAGTAGTCAATCAATAATAGGTAAAGAATATAGTGGGAAGTCTATATATATATATAAGTCTAAGACATAAGTATGTTAGAAAACTAACTCAAAGTGAAATTATAACATCTCATACGTACGTTCTAGTGAAAACTTAGCAAATCTGTTTACCAAACCATTAGCTCGAGAATTCGTAAACAGTACATCTAGAGAGATAAAAGTAAGACTCTTGAAATATGTATTTATAAATAAATGCAACCCAATTCGAGTATAGAGAACCTAAGCATCAAATTTGTAATGGGTAACAACAAGTTATTCGTGAAAGGTTCAACATATAAATAAATTAGAGTTCCATCCGTGATGAGTTATAGATACGTCGGTTGTTATGATGTAAGGATAAGTTAAAAATAACTATTAATACAATTTGGTCTAAGTGTGACATGTGTATTTAAAGAAAACAAATATAGTGTAAGATTTATACCTTGGTCGTAATCAAACCTACTGGAAAAGTTCAAAAAATGTTATTCGTGATCAACACAAGGTTGATGGCTTCTAAAAACAAAACGTGACACAAACCATATATTTTAAACTTATTTTCTTGACTTGGTCGTGATCAGCCCATGATGATTGCAATCAACCTCATAACATATCAGTTATTCATCAAATAATTGATATATAGGGATGTTGTGGCGACCAAAATAGGGATGATCGTGGAAAACTCTTTAACAATGTGTTCTTTTGAAAACATTAGATTCTAGAATATATAATTCTTGAATGGTATGACTTTATCTATGATTATCTAAATAATCATAACATTTTGAAGGGTTTGATAATCTGTATAAATAGGTAATATTGACAAAAATTATTCTTTTTGGAAAACGTAGTAATATATGTCTCAAGATTCCATATTTTTCGGTGAATCTGTTACGACTCTTCGATGGATTTTGTCTTGATCAATTTCTATAAGTTGTTGTTTCCAATGTTTATTTTCTAAGAACCATTTTTATTTTGAATAGTAAAACAATTATGAGTCATGTCTATGTGTTTGAAAGTCAAACCTAGCTAGGAGGGCCTAAAAAGAATACAATATTATATCACTATAATGCTATTTCAAGTGATCAAAAGTATATATAATTCCTAAAATAATAAAAAATAGTAGATCTCGAAGGGAGTTCAGTCGTAAGCCATTGTCACATATATTTAGGCCATCAGAAGTTAAGGCCTTACTAATGTTTACGGTTAGCTGAGATATAAGGTAGATCGAAAAAATATTACTCCCTCATGCCTTTTTAGACCATCAGAAGTTAAGGTCTTGTAGATTCTCACAATCAACAAAAGGCGTAAGAAAATTCAGAATGCGTTCAACCTTCAAAAAGGATGAGAGCTAGGTATAATGACCGTATTATAAAAAAAAAATATGCTTACAAACTATATATATCCCAAAGGATGGAACAACCAAATGCTTGAGGTTTGGCCACCAAAAAAGACTAATTACCTCTATGGAAAGCGAGGCTTTTATAGCTAAAAAAGCATACTCATCCATCTATACACATAACTATACATAGTATATTAAACAAGCAAATTATGCCTCGACTTTTCAAGGAATATAGTTTAAAAAGCCAAGAAAACGAGTTTAAAAAATATAAAAGAAATTGAGTTGGTATTAATATCACTGTCCTTTCGGAAGCCTTAGCTAGCTTGGTTCGCTTTCCGCTACTAGTGGAGGTTTCGTTCAAGGTACTTAAGATCTCAAGTTTTCCAGTAGAGGGACCTACATGTATTGTCGAGATCACGATGTCTGGTGGATTAGTTTAGTGGTTAGTAAGGATGTTTCTTTCCTGAACCTCCAAGTCATCTTGTTTTCGAGAAAAATAGTGAATTGATTATTTTGGCACATATGCCTCTATTAGCAAGGAATAATCTTCGCAATTTCAATGGTATACAATGCAAAAATTCACCAAATGGATGTCAAAATGATATTCCTAAATAGAGATTTTAGGAGGTCTATATGGAGCAGCCCGAGGATTTTAGACTTTCGGGAAATGAGTCTAAGGCATGCAGGCTTGTTAAGTCATTATACGGTCTTAACAAACACCTAACAAGTGGCATGAAATGTTTGATCATGTTATTATAACCGCTTTGTTAAGATATAATACGAAGTTCAAGTAAACCATTTACTATTTTGCACTATCTATATAAGGTCCAGTAGTAAAAAAAATCCATCCGTCCAAATATTTTAAAACAATGTTAGCATAATGTTATATTTTAAATATTTTAAAATTTACCATTATAACGAAATGATTAGAATTAATTTCTTGATAATTTTAAAACAATAATATAAAATTTTAATAGAAAAAACTATAAATAATGTTATATCTTTGTATTTAATAGAAAAATTAAAATATTATTGACGGGGATTGATTTTTGAATCGAAATAGACTAATAATATTAATTTTATTTTTTTATTCGATATTTATTTAAATTCACAAAATAACTGTATAGATCATGGTTGATGGTTTAGTAAAAAAAAATTCAAAATTTAATAAATTAAAGTTTTAAAACTATATAACATTTATTATTAATATTATAAATAAAAATAATAACCTTCGAATTATTGAAGATAAGAACTGAACCATATTTTTTATGGAACTATGTACGTCAACCCCATTATAAGCTCATGAAACTCGTTTATGTAATGAGTATGAATTAGACTTTCTCAACGCACATGTTCTGAGTATCTCAAAATGGATCTTGAAGCTTTCCAACAATAGAGATTTCGACCAAATCCTTTCTACTTTTGAAAATCTCTGAACTAAAATCTAAGGGTTCCAAATCGTTTATGTGGCAAGACCATTGGTAGTGCACTAGTTTATGTGAGTAGTTTATCATATCTGAAAATAGAAAAAATATAAGAATATTCATAAATATCACCCCATTTGATTGATAGTATTCCGGCGCCTACTCTCAGACGTCCGTGATATATTTTATGACACAAAAGTCTCTTGACTATTTTAGGCATCCACCCAACTTTACTAACTTTTGTGTACAAATTTACTCTAAAATTTGAGAAAATCTTTTATCACAATTTCATCTTTACAGTGTGTTGTGAAACAATCTGTTCTACAAATTCATAGGACGATTCCTTTGCACAATTAAAGTGTAACACATTTGTCTCATCCGCTATTCCAATTTATATATATTATTTAAAATATCTCATAATCTTGTTCTCATATATACTCTTTTTTACACGAAATGCCTCATGATTTTAGTAATGTCCATGTGTATATTAACTATTTTAGTTAGAAAAAAATATTTTTATTATTATAAATAATCTTTTAATTTAATTTTCTTTTATTATAAATATTATTATAATTTCCTCATGCCTAGATCTAGAGTAAAACTGATTTACATAGCTGACAACACTGTCAGAGAGGCCGTTTTCAAAATACGAAAAAAATGCATCATAAAAAAACTCAAAGAACTCAACACGTTATGTGATGTTGAGGCTTGTGCTATTGAGGTTTGGCCTTCGGAGAGATCTAAAGTTAATGAGGTGATTGAGAGGTACAGGGCTGCGCCGGATATGGAACTATTGAGGTACAGGTTTGACCAAGAGGGGTTTCTACTGGCCAAGATCAACAAATTTACCGAATAAGTTTATAAACATAGGAAGGAGAACTATGACATAGCGATGACTCATATAATGTTTTGGTTGTTAGCCGGTGACTTTAGCACCAATGACATAGCCAAACGATGTTGGACGGATAGTTAAACAATACTTGAGGAAGATTGAAAATAGGATAGAGACTCTGAGCTCTTAATGATGCACTTTAGGGTTCAAGGTTTTCTTTACTTATCCATCTGCAGTTCAGTTTGTTTTATGTATTACCAATTTGGTTGGTTCTAGTTTTTCTATTGTTACTATACATGATTATTATTGTTATGGTTTTATATATTTTTTTCTGTTAGTTTTTCTTTTCAAATTAGTATAATAATGATTAGAACTGAATTGTAAAAAGCTTTTAAAACACTGAAAAAAGTTCTCCCACTAAGTTATAAAAACCTATATATTTCAATAACAAACGGACCTTTAAATTGCAAACAATTGTATATTTAAATAGTAAACAGCACTGTCAGCGGTTTGTCTGAAACCAAGAACCGGCCTGAAACCCGAATTTATTGGTTTGACTGCGATTTTATTATAAAAATCGAGACCAATAAAAAATCGAAACAATAAAATTAGTTTGGAACCGAATCGCTAAAATCGGTAAAATCGATTTAGAACTGAACCAATAAAACCGATATCAAACTGAACTGATAAAATTGATAAACTGATTGGACCGATAAAATAGTTCTAACAAATCGTATTATTTATTTATATATTATATTCACAAAATTAATAACTAAATAACAAGTTTTTATAAAAATAAAAAGTTAACTTTCTCATCTTTAGTTTTTATATTATTTATTTAGGTAAGGAGTATGAAAATCAATTATGATTGGGTTTTAAAAATTTTGAATGGACCACACCACCCGCCTCAAACTGAAACCGGATAGAATAAAAACGTACCAAACCGATTTCGGACAGAATTCGAATCAAACAAAATTTGGACTAAATCAAAATTTGGACTAAGTTAGTTGTAATATTAACTAAAAATGGTTGTATACTCACCTGCTTCAATTTTATTCTAATTTATTATTAATTCTACTTTTTATAATTATCATTTTGTTTTTTTTTTCTTTGTTTTTCCAAAATTTTAGATTTTGTAATATATTCTTTTAGATTAAACTAAACTTTTATTATAAAATTAAGTGTAATAATATTGGGAATTAGAGTAATTTATGCTATAATTTTTAATTTTCTTTTTAGATATGTTCACCTTTATAAGAAGTTCTAATATTCTAGTAAAATCTCTCTACTAGAATTTGCTAATTTGTTCAAAATCACTAACTTTCTTAGCTTCCAAACATTTATTCTCGTCCTAAGCACACTTCTATGGATTATAGCATGAAAGATTCTTAAATGGCGACCGCATACCCTTCTGAAATGTTGGTTGTTGATGACGCTGAAGACCAACTCAGCTTCTTAAATGGATTATAGATTTTGTAACGCAACAAATCGTACTTTAGTAGATTAGAAAATAAAATATATATATTATTTTAAAATATACAAAACAATAAGATAGAAGTTGTTTTAAAAATATTTTAAAAGATAAAAATAGAGCAACATGAAAAATGCTAACTACAATATCATAATTGGTATGGGTATGGCTATATATATACCCAATTCAGGTTTAAGTATACCCAAAATCTATATTTGACTTTCGTTTGTCTTTTTTTTGACATTTTTATCCTCCATCAGAATGTTAATATCTAAACTGCCATTAAGTAAAAAAAACTACTAAGTGTATCCTGAGTATACCCAATTCACCAAAAGTCCTATTTCGCTATCTATACCCAAACAAACATTCTTTTTTGCTGAATTAAGTATCCAAATAGTATAGTTTTCTTTAAAATTTTGAAACCAAATTCAAACTTCATAACAAAATCAAGAACATTCAACCTAAAACACAAAATCGATCATAACCGAAGCAGAACTAGGGATCAGCGTGGAGGAGTTGATGTCGCCGGAGAAAAGGGATGATGAAATTTTGCCGGAAAAAGAGATGGAGTCGCCGGAGAAGCAGCCACCGTCACCGTAGCAGCCACCGACATCGCCGGAGAAGGTAAAAACCACACCGGTGGCCCATGCACCATCGGTTCCAGGCCATGGAACCGATTGTGCATGGGCCACCAGTCGGTCGGTTCCATAGCCTTAGCACCACCGGTGCTGAGGCCATGAACCGGTGGTGCAGGGCCTCAGTTCGCTCGGTTCTGAGGCCCCAACACCACCGGTTCATGGCCTCAGCACCGGTGGTGCTTATGGTCGTGTCCGGCCGGTTCTGAGGCCTAGAACCACCGGTTTTAGGCCTCAGAACCTTGGATTCGCGCATGTTTTTTGAAGATTTTTTTATGTTTTTAACTATACCTGAATGTTTATTGTGGTTTTTTGTTGTGTAACAGGGGACGAATGTCGCAAGTGGGACTGAGGCACCTTCCGCTACTGATTACAGTCATTTGTTCTTCACTACCGAGTTCTACACACACGACGCGTTGGTGAAATGGGTTACGAAGATAGGAAAACTCTATGGTATGGTTATCAACATAAGTCGGCGCGACAAAGTAAACAGCAGAAAAAATCCGAGAGTTTATTTCCAGTGTGAGAGGGGGGGGGGAAATATACTTTAAGGGTTTCAGAAAAAGACCGTAAACGGAAGTCTACAGGAACGAAAAAGATTGACTGCCCATTTCAGCTTCTCGGGTCAATGGTTGAACCAGATCAATGGAAGTTAGAAGTGAAATGTGGTATTCATAACCATGAGACTTCGATACATCTAGATATTCATTCTTTTGCTGGCCGTTTGAATGATGAAGAGATGGAATATGTTGAACGAGCGACCTTCATTGGTACTAACCCCAGAGATATACTGAATGGTGTCAAGACATTGAACGAAGATAATGTTTCTACCATGCAGACGATCTACAATGCACGACAGAAAAGACGGGTTTTAAAGAAGGTGGGTAGGTCACAACTTCAGTTCTTGTTGGGTGAGCTTAAGTCACAAAATTATTATGAATGGCATAAATCTGGTGAAGACGATGGACAAATCATTACAGATTTGTTTTTTGCCCATCCTGTCAGTGTTGACCTTTTGCGGACATTTCCGACAGTTTTGATTATGGATAGTACATATAAAGTCATACGATATGGTATGCCATTTTTCGAGATAGTGGGTGTGACGTGTACCGGATTGACTTTCTGTGCGGCATTTGCCTTCATGTCCGGTGAGGAGTTAAACAAATTCAAATGGGTGTTAGAGTGTTTGAAGTCGTTGATTTCCGTTCACGGAATTCAAGAACCTCGGGTCATCCTAACCGACAGAGATTTAGCATTGATGAATGCCATAGAAGTGGTATTCCCAGAGACAACGCATATGTTATGTCGCTGGCACATAAACCAAAATGTTCAAGGGAAAACAAGAAAACACTTCCTCGAGAAAAATGATCATAACAAATTTGTTACTGCTTGGAAGAAGATTGCGTATGCAGAATCAAAGATCGAATTCGATCACGCCCGATGGGACATGCTATTGGAGTACAAAGATTACCCTCTTGCAATTGAATACACTGAAAAATCATGGCTCGATAAGTACATGGACAAATTTGTTGTTTGGAAAACGAACAAAAACTTGCATTTGGGACATTGCACAAGTAACCGCGTCGAGAGTGCTCATTCTAACCTAAAGCGGTACATACGTACGAGCAAATTAAACTTTGAGTTATTTTGGGGGAGGGTTCATTCACTTATTGAAATCCAACATGTTGCCATTAGGTCGTCGTTCGAGAAGAGTCGTTACATAGCACTGCATAAGTTCACGGATAAACTGTTTGATGAGATTCGAGGCAAGGTTTTTCACATAGCGTTAGAACTATTTTTCTCCGAAGTAGAGAAGGCCGAAGATACCAAGATGATCGCTATTGAAGATGGGTCGGATGTTAAGGACACTGGCGTCTGTATATGCGCTATAAAATCTACCCATGGTATACCTTGCTATCACCAGGTCCGCAAGTGGCGTAAAGGCGGAATGTCTGCCTCTCTAGATGCTTTTCACATCCACTGGACAAGGTTAGAAATAATGCCTCGTACATTCCGTACGACCATGGAAATTCTCAAAGATGATATGCTAAAGCTAGTAACCGATGTTATGGAGACAAAAGATGAAAGCCGTATAAAACTTATTTATAAGAAATGGTTTGAAGTTGTTTATCCTGAAACGACGTCATTGCTAGAGCCATTGGAGAAGCAGAAACACCGAGGCCGCCCACAGGTGAAAAGAAAGTTAGTAGTGGATACATCATCCACTAAACGAGACATGAGCGGATGGGAGTACCCGCTAAAAGAGGATGAAGCTAGTCATGACGCAGTCATGCAGTCATTAAAACCAACAAAAGTTAAAAAGGGTAAAGCAGTTGGTAGTGAAAATACGATTCGGGCATATGTGCCTAAAGTACCTCGTACTCGTACCTCTTCCATTGCCTCGCTAGGTAGCAACATCGTACAACCGTCCATTGATCGAGTCACGAAACTAATACATGACCCGAAAGGTTTTTTGCGTTGGTTTCCGATTCACTTCAACCCTTTTATATCGGGTATTAATGATGTTAAGCCAGATGGACATTGTGGATATAGGGCAGTTTCATTCGGGTTGTATGGTCATGAAGAAGGTTGGCGAGGTGTTCGAAAGGAAATATACGGTGAACTAATGGAAAACTACGACACGTACAGCAAGATTTATAACGGTAAAGAGGATTACCTGAAGGTTGCAGAAAGTATAAACTACTACGAGACACCAGCATCACCCAAATATTGGGTGACAATGCCTGAAATGGGGATTGCGATTGCAACCAAGTTCGAATGCATTGTTCATTTTGTGTCACTCGTAGGGTCTCACAACTGTAGTCATACTTTTTTACCTTTGTGCGGTAAGCCCCCCATTATGGCCCAAAGACGTGAGATTGGGTTTGGATTCGTCGACACTAACCACTTTGTCAATGTAAGTCATTCGATATACGGTTATGTTATTTCTCACTATATTACTCAATTGTTGGTTCTAATTTAAGTTGTATTAAACAGCTATCAATCAAGCCCCTTTGCCCTTGCGCACACATACATCCTACGTGGCAGAAGTTGAAGAGTGAAGAGGCTACGCATTGGGAGCTACCAATAGTTGGTCGCTGCAAGAAATACACGGAACTCGAACGGAGAAAGCCAGTTTGTTCATTCCCAGAAGTAACTAATCTTGATGAATTTGTTTAGTAGGTTTATGTGTTTTGGTCGGGTTTATGTTAGTGTTTCGAACTCATTTATGTCTTTTGGTCGCTTTATGTCATTTGGACGGATTTATGTTGTTTAGAACTTTGTTTGTTTTACTACATCGTTTTGGTCGTTTTGGTCCTTCCCTTTTATTGCAGTAATTCATGCAACTTACCAACTTATAACCATACGCCAATAATCATTTCATAACTAAAATAAAACATCGCAACTTAGCAACAACAACATCTTCTAAACATTAGTACATAACTTTGGATTGAGAATACAATTAGTCAAAATCGTAGCCTCCATTGTCGCTGAGAATACGCACTGTTTCCTCCTTCATGGCAATTTGAGAATGAACGTATTCTGCCATTTCCAAAGACAAATAGTCTGTGATCATTAAACCGAAGGAGTTGAATGCTTCATTCCTAACTTCTGGGGGCTCGTTAAACACCAAGAACATCGGTCCACTAGTTATAGACTTGTACCTTGTGGCTACCTCCTCATGAGTTCGAGATCGAGGCATTTCTCTAGGCGTAGACATTTTTCCGTACATGAAATAAATCATACACAAAACTTCATCAAAGAACTCATCAACATTATCGTCTGGGCGTTTGAACTTCACAGCTTTAGCAGCCTTGAGCAGATGAGCATCATCAAACACACTCCAACCCATTAAGAAAGACTTCAACTATGTTAGAAGGAGAGTTTTGTGTGTTTGGTGTTGTAAGGTAGACTTCCTTATATAGAAGAATGAGAGTTTACTTTGGCGGGAATTTAAGAGCGCGAAAACAGAAAACGCGGGAAAAAAAATCCAAGATTCAATTGCGCACCATAGGTACTGTCTACTGTGTACCTATGGTGCACATGCTACGGTACCTATGGTGCACAGTCTGGTGTACCGATGGTACATGGTACCATCGGTACAAGGGGGTTGTAACATTTCTAATGGACAATGGATTATGACAATGGAGTCTTTGCTTGTATTCAGAGATATTTTTCTGATTCTATCAATAGTAGCAGCAGAGAAAAACCCTTTAATATTTGCCATAATCCATTGTCCATTAGCCTAAAATTTTCTAACTTCTGTAGGTTGATACCATGTTCTGTCTATCTCAGTGTCTAGGATAATGAAAGGAAAAGGGAGAGCACCAACGTTCTAACCAAAAATCCATTTTCCCTTCTCCTACCTTGTAATAGATGAATTTCTCTGTCTTGTCTCTAAGTTTAATTAGCATATCCCACACCTTTGAACGTTTGCAGGAATTAAGGCTTGTTATAGGATGGTAATTGTTGCAGTAGATAGAAGCCATAAATCTGGCCCAGAGAGAGTTTTGTTCTCTAAAATTCAACCATAGCTTATAAGAGAATGCTTCTTGAATATCCTCAAGATTTATGATGTAGAGCGCCACTCCAAACAATTTCCTAATAATATCTTAATTTTAATCTAAAAATAATAATTTATGAATTGTTTCTATGATCTAAGGAAGTAACCCGTTGTGGTTTAATAACCTCCCATATAACTCTGTAAAAATATTTCAAAAATTCATAAAACAATTGTAGCAATTAAAGAATGAAACTTTATCATGACGATGTACCAAAACAATGATATCATTTTAAAAATTATGTTTATAGCTTTGTCTATTAGATGAATAACTTACAATGTTGTAATGAAAGTGTCACGACTACGCCATTTAAGGGAGATTTACCCTAAATTACCAGGTTAATAGAAAACTTTGTCAAATTTTCTATCAAATTTTCATCGCTGTACAAGATACAAAAGGTGGAGAATTAGCTCCACCAAGTCTAACCATAGTAAAACATAATAAAATATCATCAAAGAGGAACAAAAAATTTCATGAGATCATCCGATGGAAGCCAAAATTCGTAGTACAAAACTAGTTTCCAATTCACCATCCCACAAGGTATATTATAATAATCTACGTCTAAACAAAAAAAAATTAAATTTTCCAAAACTGGAAGACATAAGGAAATATAGTAATAAATTTAAAAAAAATTGTTCTATTACATATTACAATGACCACGGTCATAGTAGTTAACATTATTATCAACTCAAACATGAAACTTAAAAGCTAATGGACAATTGACAAGGAAAAATATAAAAATACAATATATGAAATGGACAAACATATTATTTATAAGATTATAGGATGATACACAATGTTAACCACCTCACCGTCTATAAGAAAAATACATAAAAATGACATTGAGGTCCAACTCATAGATGAAAAATCTACTCATATCAACCAAGTACTCGAGCTACATATATATTTCACTGATAATGATTTGAAGAAGATTACATCAAGATGATGATGCCCTCATTGTAACATTAGATATTGAAGGAATAAATATAGTCTTGTCAAATTATTATATCGATTTAGGGAAGTGTAATACATAATAGTAGTTAGAGAAATAGCTGAAATTTCTAAATATAAAAAATAAGAATTGATTTGATCAGGTTTAGAGGTAGAACTATATATTATTTAGGAAAAAATGATACGTTTTTAACGACCGTATACGAATACTATTTATGGTGGCAGATGCTCTGAGCTCGTATAATTCTATTTTTTGGGAGGCCATAACTCCATACAATACATGCAATTGGGTCTTCATATCACTACCGTGTGAAAATAATATTGTAACTAAGTTGGAGCTGTCATAGATAGTTAGAAACTTATAAAAAATATTATAGATTAGCTTTTGACCTGAGAAAAATCAAAATAAAACAACCATAATCTTCTTTGAGGATGATAATATATGAATTACACGATCCCACAAAAGAGTAAAAAAAATTAACGATTCTGGAAAAATACCAAGGTTGACTTAATAAATCGTCGATACATAAAAAATTGAAATAGAAATGGGTAAAATAGTGCAGATTGGGGTTGGAATTAATGAGGCGTTCAAAAATGATATACACAATTTCCTAAAAAAAAAATTGATATATTGGCTTGGAGTATGTCAAATGTAGCAGAAATAAATAAATCAATGATATGTCATTCGTTAATGATTGAAAAACAATTATGATCGATAAGATAACGTTACAAAATGTTATTCCTAGAAAAAATAGAAGATACAGTTTAAGAAGTAGAACAATTAATACACGTTGGACATATAAGAAAAATCAATCTATAATATATGGTTGGAAAATACGGTATTAGTGAATAAAAGGAATTTTATTTTGCCGACCTGAACATAGCTTGTTCAAAAGACATTTTCTATTCCAACGGGTAAATAAGTTTGTTGATGCGACCAGATACCATAAATAATAAGCAATGTATGTGCTGATTCCCTTTGTTTTTGTATCTTATTGAATAAACTTTATTGGTTATGTACTTGGTTCCCTGATCAGATACTCTTTAGAGATTATAAAGAGACTAGGAGACATGGAGGTCCCTTTGTCTTAGCCCTTTAGTAGATTTAAGAAAACCTTTCAATTCTCCATTCAGAATAATAAAAATATCAATCATCATCATTTGAGCTAGATTTATCACTTGTTGATTCGACCAAATATTAGTCATACTGTATTCTGACTTAGTTTTCTATTTTGAGATATGTGCGGACATAAAACTAGGAAAAATATGTGTGATAAAAAGAATATTATTTGTACATGTATCCATATTACTGGTAAAACCATAATAAATTCAAAATGAAATAAAATACATACAAATTAACAAAAGATAAATATATACAAGAACTAGAAGGGGTGCAACCCAAAGTAAAATACCATAATCATCAAACAATAAATCTCAAGACATATAATAACCAAGTAGAAGATGAGCAATAAATGGTTTGAGATATGATTGTCATCAAAATATTTGAAAAATAGACTAAATAACTTTGGTAGAAACTAATAAAAGGAAACATAAATTGTTTGTAGGTCGATAAAAAATGCTAAGGTAGAAAATACTTTAGACGCTTTTTACCAAAAAGGTTGTCAAACAATTAAAATCTAAGAAAGACCATGATGACAGAGAGGGTCGAGATATACTATAAAAAAATTATGAGAAACATTTTGAATAAAAATTTCTAAGCAACTAAAATGGGAAGAAAAATAAATTATGTAAATTGATACAAACATTAAACCAAAGGATGAAATATGTTAAAAAGTAAGAATAAATAAAAATAAGTTGTTCAAAGATTAATTTTAAACAAGTCAACAATGATAAAGTACATGTTATCACAATCTTAATTGACGATATAAATGTTTGAAGGATAACTCCTTAGAAAATTCAACTTGTATATAATGGATGAATATGATAGGTCGGCAGATGTAGAGCGCCACTCCAAACAATTTCCTAATAATATCTCAATTTTAATCTAAACAATAATAATTTATGAATTGTTTCTATGCTCTTATGAGGAAGTAACCCGTAGTGGTTTAATAACCTCCCATATAACTCTGTAAAAATATTTCAAAAATTCATAAAAATATTGTAGCAATTAAAGAATGAAACTTTATCATGACGATGTACCAAAACAATGATATAATTTTAGAAATTATGTTTATAGCTTTGTCTATTAGATGAATAACTTACAATGTTGTAATGAAAGTGTCACGACTACGCCATTTAAGGGAGATTTACCCTAAATTACCAGGTTAATAGAAAACTTTGTCAAATTTTCAATCAAATTTTCATCGATGTACAAGATACAAAAGGTGGAGAATTAGATCCACCAAGTCTAACCATAGTAAAATATAATAAAATATCATCAAAGGGGAACAAAATTGTCCATGAGATCATCCGATGGAAGCCAAAATTCGTAGTACAAAACTAGTTTCCAATTCACCATCTCACAAGGTATATTATAATAATCTACGTCTAAACAAGAAAAAATTAAAATTTCCAAAACTGGAAGACATAAGGAAATCTAGTAATAAATTTATAAAAAATTGTTTACATATTACAATGACTACGGTCATAGTAGTTAACATTATTATCAACTCAAACATGAAACTTAAAAGCTAATGGACAATTGACAAGGAAAAATATAAAAATACAATATATGAAATGGACAAACATATTATTTACAAGATTATAGGATGATACACAATGTCAACCACCTCACCGTCTATAAGAAAAATACATAAAAGTGACATTGAGGTCCAACTCATAGATGAAAACTCTACTCATATCAACCAAGTACTCGAACTACATATATATTTCACTGATAATGATTTGAAGAAGATTACATCAAGATAATGATGCCCTCATTGTAACATTAGATATTGAAGGAATAAATATAGTCTTGTAAAATTATTATATCGATTTAGGGAAGTGTAATACATAATAGTAATTAGAGAAATGGCTGAAATTTCTAAATATAAAAAATAAGAATTGATTTGATCAGGTTTAGAGGTAGAACTATATATTATTTAGGAAAAAATGATATGTTTTAACGACCGTATACGAATACTATTTATGGTGGCAGATGCTCTGAGCTCGTATAATTCCATTTTTTGGGAGGCCATAACTCCATACAATACATGCAATTGGGTCTTCATATCACTAACCTGTGAAAATAATATTGTAACTAAGTTGGAGCTGTCATAGATAGTTGGAAACTTATAAAAAATATTATAGATTAGCCTTTGACCTGAGAAAAATCAAAATAAAACAACCATAATCTTCTTTGAGGATGATAATATATGAATTACACGATCCCACAAAAGAGTAAAAAAAATTAACGATTCTGGAAAAATACCAAGGTTGACTTAATAAATCGTCGATACATAAAAACTTGAAATAGAAATGGGTAAAATAGTGCAGATTGGGGTTGGAATTAATGAGGCGTTCAAAAATGATATACACAATTTCCTAAAAAACAATATTGACATATTGGCTTGGAGTATGTCAAATGTAGGAGAAATAAATAAATCAATATGTCATTCGTTAATGATTGAAAAACAATTATGATCGATAAGATAACGTTACAAAATGTTATTCCTAGAAAAAATAGAAGATACAGTTTAAGAAGTAGAACAATTAATACACGTTGGACATATAAGAAAAATCAATCTATAATATATGGTTGGAAAATACGGTATCAGTTAATAAAAAGAATTTTATTTTGCCAACCTAAACATAGCTTCTCCAAAAGACATTTTCTATTCCAACAGGTAAATATGTTTGTTGACGCGACCATATACCATAAAAATAAACCCTTAAAATAAAAAAAATTACCTGTTTCACAATGAAGTGAGGTTTGTACTATTATATAGTTAGATTATTTGGGTTAGAAAATAAGAGTGTGACATATAAAAAATTCATTAGTTACATATTTGCAAATAAATAGGGAAAAATTAGAGGCTCCCATAGATTACATAATCGTTTAAGGAGATAAAAGAAAACTATATATCAATGCCTTCATTCAAACATTCGAAAACCTCAAAAATGTAATCCAAAGTTAAATCCAACCAATATGTGTTTATAGTATGAAAATCAATTATTTTTGTTTGTTTTAGAGCAAGTAAGAAGAGGATTGAAACCGATATAATTTAGCTACATACTAAGATAAGTATGTCACAACCAAAACCAAAGATATTTAAGTAAGTGCAACAACTTACGAGTTAGATATGCGTCCTATTATGATTTATATCTATCAAATATATATATATATGAAATTACATATTAGGTAATGTTATATTTTAAATATTTTAAGAAAATTAATAAAAAAATTAATAAGAAAACTATAAATAATATTATATATTCGTATTTAATAAAAAAAGTAAAAAAACTATCTAAGGAGATTTATTTATTAATGAAAAAATAATAATATTATTAACTTTATTTGATGTTTATTTAAATCCATAATTTTTTTTTATAGATCATAGTTGATGGTCTAGTAAAAAAAAATCAAAACTTAATAAATTAAAATTTTAAAACTATATAAAATTTATTATTATTATTATTATCATTATTATTATAAATAAATAAATATGAGCAATAACCTTTAAATAATATAACATTATTGAAGATAGAATCCGAATAGCTAGACCATCTTCTAATCAGGAATAGACTTTTTCGATGCATCTTCTGAGTATTTCAAAATGTATGTCCACGCTTTCGGACAAAAGGGATTTTGACAAGCCATTTCTATTTTTAAAAATATCCATTCACTTCAATCAAAGCCTAAATATTTCAGATCGCTCACAATATGGACTATACTGAGACATATATTTTCGAGCCTAAGTATTTCAGATCACTCACAATATGGACTATAGTGAGACATGTCTTTTCGAGTTCGGAGGCAGAAATATCTTTTTGAGTTTGAAGGACGGTCCGTTTATTCTGCATCCATATATAAGTAAGAACAACACGATCTCAACACTAGTATGATACTGTCCGTTTTGGCGCCCGAAGGCCCGCACGGCTTTCGTTTTGGTCCACTTCCAAAAGGCCTCACACTAGTTGAAATATGTTCTTACTTATATACCACTGATCCTTCCCATGTCTAACCGATGTGGGATGTGGGACTTTGGTCGCCACCCTAACAAATTATTCTCTCGAACAAAGTACCACTTTATCCTCATCTCAATTGACTTCTATCCGCCCACTCTAATCAGGTTGGTAGTCTACCTGACGTCTTGAGGCACTACGGATGTTACTGCTCACCTCCTATTAGACCACTCTCTCTTGTTCCTTAGCGCTACTCCCCACTCCAATCAAGTACCACAGCTTGATGAGCCACATGCACTTTGAACTAGGATCTCTAGAGCAGATCACATTGAGCATGACGTCTAACGTTTTCATGTTCGACCTTCGAGAATTTCACCATCATCACGTTCCGTCTGGGCCTGACGCTCTGATACCACGTGTTGGAACTTCAGGTTGTTCAACATCTTCTTCATTCTCTTGTTCATCCTCGACATAATTATCATGATCACCAGTATAAAAAATATGTGAACATCTTCAAGCAGATGAGTCACCATCTGGATTCTCTTCAACTTCTGTAGGAGTATGTGCAAGCGGAATATGCCCAAAATCTACCAAGTCATTCTCAGACATAGGCACTGAAATTTAACTCTTATTAATATCATGAACTATCTGATCTTCCATAAACACAACATCTCTACTCTTAATAAGCTTCTTATTAATTGGATCATGAAATCTTTAGCCAAACTCATCAAGACCATAACCAATAAATACACACTGTTTTGTCTTCGAGTTGAGTTTAGATCTCTTATCTTTAGGAATATGCACATACTATTTTCACCCAAAGACAAGCAAATGATCATAAGAAACATCTTTACCTATCCAAAATCTATTTGGGATATCTCCATCTCAAGGTACAGAAAGACTAAGATTCAAGACATGTACCACTTTATTCAAATCTTCAACCTAAAAGTATTTATGGAGTGTTGATTGTGAAAGAAAACATCTTACCCTCTCATTTAATTTTCTGTTTAGTCTCTCAGCTACGTCATTCAAGTGAGGGGTTTTTGGAGGTGTCTTTTGATGCCGAATACCTTGCTGCCTACAATAATCATCAAAATGACCAATGAATTCTCCCTTATTATCACTTCTAACACACATCAATTGTTTCCCAGTCTGTCTCTCAACTGAAGCTTGAAACTGCTTAAAGACATCTAACACTTGATCTTTTGTTTTCAAAGTGTAAGCCTAAACTTTCCTGGAATGATCATCAACAAAAGTAACAAAATACAGACAACCACTAAGTGTTCTCGTTTTGAAAGGACCATAAATATCAGTATGTACCAAGTCAAGAAAAATTGGTTTTCTTGGAGGAGCCGAGCTCTTGAAAGATACTCTATGCTGCTTTCCAGCCAAACAATGTACGCATTTCTTAAAATGGGCTTTATGTATCCCACGAATGTACTGTTTCTTTCTCAATATATCTAATCTGTTTTCGCTAATGTGACTGAGTCTTTTATGCCACAAATCAACCATTGCTTCATCATTAACAACATTGATTTTCTCAACAGGAACTCTTGTAGACATGATGTAGAGGGCTGAATATTTTTGCCCTCTTGCCACAAGAAATGAGCCCTTAGTAAGTTTCCACTGCCCATTCACAAAAGTAATGCAATAGCCTTCATCATCTAGCTTCCCTGTAGAGATCAAATTCAATTGAAGATCGAGTATATGTTTAACACCCTTCAAAATCAATCTTGCACCCATGCTTGTCTCTAGATAAACATCACCAATACCAACCACTTTAGACAAATCATTATTTCCCATCTTTGCAGAACCAAACTCACTAGAGGTGTAAGATGATAAAAATTCTCTACGAGAAGTGGCATGAATTATAGCACCACTGTCAACTACCCAACTATTTTCATCAGACACAAAATTCACAACAACATCGTAAATAACAATGAAGTCGCGCTCTGAAACTGCAACAACATGTTTCTCGTCACCACTTTCATCATAATTTTTCTTTTTGTTCTTAATAATCTTTACCATTGTTGGATTTTCCAAAATCATTATTCTTTTTCAACTTAGGGAAAAATTTCTTAGTGTGCCCGATCTTATGATAGCAGTAGCACTCCCAATTTGCAAGTTTATTAGACTTATTCTGACCCTTGCTTCTAGTTTTACCTCTAGTTTTCCAACCATGATTTTCATTTCTACCAAGTTTCTCAACTACTAGAGTTTCTGAATGTGAAGAGAAGCCAACTATTTTTTCTTCTCATATCTTCATTCAGCACACTACTTTTAGCCAATGTCATTGATATATTACCTTCAGGAGCTGAATTAGAAAGAAACGTTCTGAAAGTATCCCACGAGTCTGGCAGCGAACCAAACAACCATAACGCCACAACCTCGTCATCAAATTTGATACCAATAGCAGCCAACTGAATAATCAAGCCTTGAAAGGTATTCAAGTGATCTGTAAGAGGTGATCCATCTTCGTACCTCAAATACATTAACTGTTTGAACAAAACTAACTTACTGTTTCTTGTCTTCTTAGCATATAACTCCTCAAGTTTACTCCACAAATTCATTGCATTTGTTTCATCTACAACATGATTGAACACATTATCAGCAACCCATTGCCGAATAAAACCGCAAACCTGTCGATGAATAATTATCCATTCTGCATCAGAATTATCTTTAGGTTTTTCATTACTGAACACTGGTAAATGAAAACCTTTAACATAAAGAAGATCTTCCATCTTCTATTTCCATATATGATAATTCGAACCATTCATCGTCACCATTTTTCTTGTATTCACCTCCATATTTGTTACAAGACAAGTACACAACCACTCGTTCTGATACCACTTTCTCAAGAAATAGAAGCACAAACAGAAGCTTTCTTCTTGTATCAAATATTATTAGAGATAATAATCCCAAACAAAATACCAAGTCTGAATAAGATAAATGCAAATAACATATAACCTTTTTACGTGGAAAACCTTTCCAGTGTAGGAAGTAAAAACCACGTGACTAATTTCGGAGTCCAACCAAATATTCACTATTAGAAGACGGGTTACAAAACTATTCTCTAAATAAAACAAGAGCATACACCACACAAAGTATGACAACTTGATACACAACCCCAATACACAAGATAGTGAACCGAAATCAGAATACTCACTGAAATATCCCCCAAAAACGCAGTTAGAAGAAGCTGATAAAAAAACACACTTAGAAGTGTCTTTTGTTTTATTTCTCCTTTTGATATTTCTAATTTCATGTTTCTGGTCCATATCATGTTTCCACAAAGGATGGTTCAAGCCTATCATGTAAATTTTATTGGTGATTATACTCATTATACATGGTGTTTTATCTTATGAAACAAAAGTATATTTTCTTCAATATTTACATAAATTTTAGAGCAATTGTTAACTGGTTAGCATTGCTTCAGATGTGACTCAGGGGGTCAGTATACCTGCAATACTTTCACTCATTTACTTGCATCCGAGGGTACCATACACTAGTAATCTTGTACTAACATCCCTTAGTAAAATGGGGTTATCGAAAGAAAACATTTTTTTAGAGAAGCAATTCTGAATTTTGTATATGTGATTGATCAAATCCCTATTATACATAATTTGGTATGTCTCAGTTTCGGAAGTTAGATGGACATCATCCAGATAATTCCTCAATATGACTGTTTATATGTATGTAGTCTCCCATCCTCATGTCGAAAGGACCAAGTGTTAACCTAAAATTGTTATATGTTTTTTCTTGGTTATGGTATTGGACTGAAAGCATATCGATGTTTTGATACCACAAGTCATAAATTATATGTACATGTCATATTTTTTAAGAATTCTATTTTATTTGATTCACAAAAAATCACATAACATAACAAAGATAAATATTCAATTTATTCATCCGTTTAGCAATGACAATGATACAACTATTGTTCTTAACGTAGTAGTTTATGAGACGTCTATACCAACAAATACTACTTTTGTTCCACCAATGTATGAGTCTAATTCTTTCTCTAGTGCAACTGTAGATTCTCCACCTCTCAAAAGATCTACGAGTACAAGTAAGTCTATCAAACTACTTATTTTTCTTATTATTCTTATTCAGATATATTTCATCTTTTATAGAAAACGTAAATGATTTACATGAATCTAGTTGTTTCTGATCCTCGTTGGAAAAATGATATGATCGACTATCTTACTTCTCTATATCAAACTCAGACATAGGATTTGGTTGAACTCTGCTAAGCATATAGTTGGTTCTCATGGATGTGTTAGATTTAAGATTAAAAGTGATGTTGGGAGCCGATTTGCAGAAATCATTAAGATTTTAGGGACAAATTTTTATTTTATTTTATTTTTTCATTCAGATTCCTGAATTTTATGTGGTTCTGCTCGCCCGTGCTAAATGGATATACATGCCTACGTATCGTGGTGCACATGCTTACGTATCTCGGTACTAATAGTTCTATTAAATATATAGTATCTGGAGTACACGTTCTGTGTAACGGGGTTAAAAACTTCTAACAAACCCATCAAACCCTAAACACCCAATTTAGAATAAAAAACGAATGATTTATGCTTACATTTTTTATAGAAAACATATGTATGGATATTCTTCACAAACAAAACTTTCACTTACTCATAAAACTAATACTGAGAGTTGCGCTTTATTGTTTTATACGTGAAAAACTGATAATACTTAGAGTATCATTTGGATTAATAAATTTGTAGCTCCGTCGATTGGTATTCAATTGGCTCAGTATGAAACAATAAAATAAATTTGAGATCGTTTGGAGAGATTAAAAATTTACTAAGAAATACTTGTTAAAGTATGATATTCTGTCTAAATTGTGGGATCAGTTAGACCTTATAGAATCTACATATTTTAAGGTATTCAAACCTTATATTAGTAGAAGGAAAGAGAAAATATTGATGCGGGTTTCGATAACTCTATGTTTTGATTTTGAAGGATTGCATGGAACAACTCTTCATAGTCTTCTATTCCCACTTTTGATTCACTAGTTCGTGAGCTTATTGTAAAAGAGACTCGAATGAAATCTCAAGTTGTCAAGTGTTCAAAAATGACTAAAATTATTATTGTGTTTGATATCCCACAATGATCCTCTGCTCTAAATCATCATATACAAACACCAAAGTTAGCCTTTGATAGAAATACTTTATTTAAATGAAAGAATCATTGGAAGTCTCAATGCTCATTGTTGAAAGTAAAATATCAGCAACCTCTTTAGTATCTAGATTTTTAGTAACATAAATTTATTTCTCATTAGTTTCATCCAACATTTCTTCCCCATAGCTCAGTAATGTTACTACTTCATCATTATAGTACCACGCCACCCTCTGCATTGTACGCTTAGAGTTTTTAGATATTTAGATAATATATTGTTTCCAATCTTGTTGTTATATCTAAATTCATGTCTCACTCGTGTATTTCTTCATCTCCTACTTCACGTATTCTTTCATCCTTATGGATTTTGGATTCTAACGTGTCTCATCATATGTTACCTTACATGTCATACTTTATTTTACTGTCTTATATTTCACTTATATCTCTTTTGTCTGCTAGTGTTACACCAGTCACGATAGATGTGTTGGCTATATTGATACTATTCACATATCACAGAATAATGTTTACTATATTTCCGACCTTGTTTTGGATTTTGTTCTGGCCAGTCAATTGTGTAAATCTAGTTATTGCACCTTCTTTAATTATTCTTTTTATGCCATACATAATTAACGCACTTAGAGGATGATTTGTATATATCGTAGAATATGAGAACTCTATGTTTTAGAGGATCTCAATATGATTGATATTACAAATCTAGTGTGGATTTGTCTTTGTTTTTCACTAATTTAGACTATTATGTTTGTAGGATTAGGAAAGTTTCCGCATGAAATAATCACTGAAAATATTTGCGAGTACTTTTAATTTCGTTTTCTATCCCCAAAACATATGCCCTTTTTTAGCTTTCCTCATAATATGTCCCTCTATACAATAGCTAAAAAACTATCATCTGGTCATTTCTATACTTGCAAACTATTATTCTGCAATTCAAATACGATTATACGAAGATAATTCTAAATTTAAAATATAAGTCTGTTTATCCTATTTTTTTTTTATTTTTTTTTTCGGAGGGAACCCGCAGCCGCTACTCAGAGTGCAATGAGTGCGCACAGGGTAAACCCTCAGTCTGACGCGATAGCCTGCAAACCAACGCCAGAAGGTAAACCACACAAGGTGACAGGCTCAGCCGAGAAAGCGTATGTAGAGGGACTCGAACTCATGACCTTTTGGTCATAAGAATGCCATACTCAACCAACTCGGCTACCCCCTTAGGGGCAAGTCTGTTTATCCTATACTTAGTCATACATATGATTTTCTTAAATATAAATATCAGTTTTCACCAAAAAAAATATAAACAACATAAACAAAAGAAAATCATAATATTATGTCTTTATACATGGAAGTGCAATACAAATAATATAAGAAATATGAATTATATATACAAATATTGCTACAATGACTTATTCACGACACATAGGACACATTCTATTAATGAAAAGCCACTGGTCTATGCAATCAAGATGAAAATAATGGTTACAGTTTGGCATCGCCCTTAGGGTTTCCTTGACTTCATATTCTGACAAACATATTGCACAAATATTATCACTAGGGATAGGTCATCGTTTGCTTTCACCTATATATATTTTTGGGTATTTTTCTATAACAGAACTCGAAAGACCTGAAGAAATATTAGTAGTAGGTGGAACAACGGCTTCTGTGATTTGAGGTTGATTACGTAAGGAATTATGAGATCTATACTTTACTATTACAACAAAAATTATGCAAAAAATGCATAGAAATCCTGGTAGAATGAAAAACATCTTCATGGCGTTTCCAATCCCAGCCCGGGAACCTAATTATATGTTGTAATATAAAAAATAGTTTATATTAAACAAAGTAATTTCATAATAAAATTACATAAAGTGTAATAAATATTAAAAAGTATAAAAATCGTTGTTATGACAATTCCTATAAAAAAACAAGTGTTAATATATATACTTTTACTTTATTACTTATTATAATTAGGTAATTGGTTAATATGTTTCTTCGCTATTTTGTTATACAATCAATGACCGTGTATCTTTATGCTTTTTGGAAAATAATGGAAAACTTAACATAAATGATTAATTTTATAAAATTTAATTTATATTTTAAAGTTTAGTTTGTTTTAACGTTTTAATAGTCATATATAAGACTTATCTTATATTAAAATATATAAAAAATCAAAACATAGATGTTAAAATTATTCATTTAAAAAATACTGTTAATATTTATTAGGTCATGGACTGCATAAGTGAGATATATTTAGAATTGGAGGAGTGAACTAGATTGATAGTGAAATAATTATTAAAATGTAAAACTTACCGATAGTTTAGATCGTTGCAACAACAAGTAGAGTCTGCAGTAATAACTAAGACATAATACATACACTATAAAATTAAAAGTAGATTTGTGGCAATCAGATTTCTCCTTGTAGTGACATAAGAGTTATAAGAATTCCCATTGAGATGCATGTGTATGGGTTAACTACTAAATAGTCCATGAGGTATTTTTCTACAACAAGCAAGATGCTCGTAGTACCGTCTTTATATCAGTTATTGACTGTTTCTCAAAGTTGTGAACCTTGTTGGTTGTTGTGGTAAGCACTAATAAATGTCTATTTAATAATTATTTTATATAAATTTGAACGTTTTTGAAAAAAAACTTGATGTAGGATTTGTTAAACCTATAAATAAGGGTCATAACCTGATGGATTAAAGTAGACAATCTAAAATTTCTCTTAAAACTTTATGTCTATTCTAAATCTCTCATTCATTAATAAGATATTTATTGATTTTTTTATATTACCAATTACTTGATCCCAAAAATATTTCATGAGTAAGAAGTCTTAAGTAGTAATATGACGAACACAATTCTTTCTCGAAAGATATTGATACATATATCAAGTTGCATATCATTCAGAGAAGCCTTCGATAAATTTTATGGTGACCGTAATTTTGTAAGTATTGTTTGTATCATTCTTATTTCTAAGATTTCAAAAATATTAAATACAATAATTCCAACAGAGATGAAAATAAGCATCATTAAATTCATTAACAGAGACTAGGTTCAATTAGACTCGTTGAGAGAACAAATATACCATACAAAAAGAAGTTGACATTTTTGCTAATGGCTATGAAATTATATTACATAATTATCCAAAGTTAGAAAAAATATAGAGCTTACCAAAACAGACAGTACATAAATCAAAGATCAAAAGTAAAAATATTAAGATCTTATATATCAAGAAAGTATTTTGAACATTTTATCGAAACGCCTATTTGATCTCTACACCAGCATGACATCGACGCTGATGATGTAGAATTCATTTGAGGGTAAATATAAAGCGAAAATGGAAGGTACTAAGGAGTACCATATATGTATATTTTGATTTTAAGTCTCTAGATGGAAACTTATTATTCCCTTAATACACGAATTACAAGTGATCGTTAACAAACTTGTTTTTATCAAAATTATACTTCCACAAATCTTCCACATGGGATAATGAATGGAAAAACTCTTTCGTTTATGAAATATATACCAAAGAATATATTTCCAAATCCAAAGAATACATTTTGGAAAAATTCCATAATAACTTAAAGATTTAAGAGGAGCCCCGTATTAGAGATACAAATGAATTACACAAAACAAAAACTTAAATGTGTTGGATCCAGAATGCAAAAAATGGTTATCTTTACAAAACATGGAGGAAATTATCTGTTTCTGCGATGAGTCATTATTTTAATAATTGAATCCTTTAAAAGAAGAGTGAAAACATCAATAATGCAAAAAAAAGAGTTTTTCATAATTGTGACAAAGTTAATTGCGATAGAGGATAAAAATCTAGATTGGTAGTATGAGGATTATGCATCAATAAAATTCTTTGTATGGTAAATCTTTATTCAAAATAATGGAAAACTATAAAAAAAACATAAAAAACATGCAACTGAGAAACACCAACAATTCCATAGTGGAAAAATAAATAAATTTGGAATTACCATTGACAAACGGAAATAAAATATATGTCATAAACGTTTCATATATTCTAAAAATGAATAAAAATTAGTTTTTTGGTTATCAAAAGTTGAAATTCATTAGGTGTGCAAATCCGATAACCTAGTTAAGTCTAAAGGTGGTAATTTTGTTTGAAATGAATACTCTTACGGTGGCATGATTAAATAATGCACTTATTCATCTTCAAATAAAGTGAAAAAATATGCTTCATTTTGGCATGATAGATTTGTATGCATATGTTATAGCATGATCAAGAAAATTGTTAAAAGTGAACTTATAAGTTGTGATACTGGTTCATATGAGAAAATTAATTTATGTGTTGAATAAAAAATGATTAACAACACGTTTAAGACCTAGAAATATGTACAAAAATATTAGACTTCATATACGACGATATAAGTGATTTAAATGATGTATTGGTGCGTCAGAGATAAATATATTTTATTTTTATAGATGATAACTCCAGGTATACTAATACATATTTGAATAAGCATAATAATAATTATTTTCACATGTTTCAATTATTCAAAGTTGAGGTTAAACATGTATTAGATACTGATATTAAAATACTTTGTAGTGATACAAAAAGGAAACATTTCTCTAAATATTTTTCTAAGTTTTGAAAATACCACGTGATAATCTATCAATATTTTAAGATTTATACATCACGAGAAAATGGGTTGGCTTGATGGAAAATAGTACTTTGATTAAGATGACTAATATAATTTTAGTAAATTTGAGGCTGCGTGTTAATTTGTAGTTTGAAGCCATTTTAGCGACATGCCAAATTATAAATCGTGTTTACCTTAATAAAATGAAACTCTCACCTTACAAGTTATGAAAAAGAAGAAAACTAAATAGTATATACTTGGGATTGTGGGGTGCTGAGAATTTTAAAAGAGCACGAAATTAAAGAGAAAAAAAGTTAGTTACACACCAAACAACAAAGCTTATATATTGTTAGAATTGAGTATAATGTTGTGATTGGATCCAAAAACAAGAATTCTTGGAGTTCATGTTATACAATATTAATAGAATTCAAATCATTATAGAGATAAAGAAACGACTACACAAAATCTGATGGGTAATAGATTATCAAAGTATTATTTTCTGTTTTTGAACCTTTAGAAATCAAAGAAAAAGAGGTCTAAAGGTTTATGATCCGATAAGTGATAGATTTCAAAGTATATATTTATACTTGGTAGAATGGAGTAGTGAATAAATCCCTTAGAAAATTCAGATGGTCTTTTTTAAGAGTTAGGCCTAAGTTTTACAAAGAGGTAATATCGTATAGAGATTTTATATTTTGTAAAAATATTGTAAATGATGAAATGACATCCAATAATATCAAAATATACTTGAGAATTGGTTAACTTGCCTTCAGATTCATACTATTTAGTTGTAAGTGAGTAATTTGAAAATAATGCCACATTAGTGATATCATTCAAGTATTCAATGTAAGAATGGTAGCGAAGAGTTTTTGGAAAAAAGAAGGAATGTATTACACATATGCTCCGATTTTGAGAATCACAAACATAAGGATAGTTTTTGCAATTGCATAACTAGCAATCTTAATATTCATCAATAGATGTTAAAACTGAAATATTAAATGAAGATCTCAATGATGAGATCTACATTGAGAAACTCGAGGGATTTATGCTTCTAACAAATGAATTAAAATTATGTAGGCTAATAAAATCATTATACGATATCACCTAAGCGAGTTGACGAACAATATGGCGTATAAATGTATGTACATTAATATTCATGGTGATATTTTGGTTATAGTGTATTTATACATAGTTGATTTACTTATATTGAGTAATGAAACTAGATTAAATATTGAAATATAGAGGTTTCTGTCATTTACCCTTTAAAATAAAATATCATTATGATGTATACACTATTTTAGGAATAAAAATATTTAAAATAGTGAAGATTTTGTCATAAATCAATTCCATTATATGGAAAAGATACTTATATACTTATATATCTATAACTGAAAGTAGCGCATATAATATTCGATCATAGTTTGGAACTTAGAAACAATGTAGGATTATAAGTGGCTCAACTGAGATACGCTAGTTCTATATGAAGTCTCGTATACACGGTTTTATATTTTTAGACAAATATTTCATTTACGGTTAGTAAATTAAGTTATCAGGTTATAATCCCCTAAATTAAATTCTTATATGTTGCAGAAACTTAATATATCCTCATAATATCCCATATTTGTCGTGTCCAAAATAATGCTGCTGATTGGCTAGCAAAATAGACAATCACATAAATGAAACAGAAGCTCAATCAGCTACACATTCCTAAACAACTTTAGGCTATTACTTTCCTTGAAAGTATTGGCTTAGGTTACATTAGAAACAATATTTAATCTCTTACTCTCTGAATATATTCAATATTCCTACTTATCTAATGGCAGTTGCATAATTAATATGACAAGATTATGCCAATCTCTCTGCTTTTATATTAAGATTTAAGTGCAGGTTCCTAGCCTTTTGTTATTTGAAAAAATCTTATACCTTTTCATGGTTGCTGCCTGTCTTTTGTCTGGATATGTTCGATGAAATTCCCCGATGACTTGCTGCTCGTTGTTGTGATTGTCGTTGTTGGATCCAGTTAAATCAGATGTTGTTGACTATTGTTCGCATCCTTCTTTTAAAATTAGACACGCGTTACACGCTGATGGTTCCAGTGATTTTGTGATCTCCATCGTATGCGTCTTTGTCAATCGGTGCTTTGATTTTGTATATGTCGGCTCTGTATGGGTTTGTTCATCTAGTTTATGTTTTTTGATTTTGTAGACGTAGAAAATTACCATGCCGAGAATGGATAACTCAGAAAAATTTGCAAACACAATAATCGTTATGGTTCATGCTCTTAAATTTCCTTTGCGTGCTTGATTTTCGACTTTATGGTATTACAACAATTGCTGGTGATATGGTTATGATCGAGTTGTTCGTCGGTGTAGCTAAAGGAGAAGGGATAAGGCCAAAGTTCTTCAACAGTTTTCCGCATTGAACATGTTAAATTGTTGAAGGAGAAATCAAGGCCAAAGTTCTTCAACAGTTTTCCGCATTAAACATGTTAAATTGTTGAAGGAGAAAATAAGAGTTGAATTCTCAAGAAGTCTCTCTGCAAATTTTAGAGAAATCGAATCTGAAACTTTGTTGTAAGATAAGTTCAAGTAACGCAAATTGTTTCCACCAAATTTAAAAGGAAGAGACACATTTAACGGATTTGAGAAAAGATCCAAAACCTCAATTTAACCTCAATAAAAAAGTATAAGTATAAATCTAAAATATTAGTATATCTAAAAATTGATTGGAATAATTATAATTTCTTGACGAAGATTTTGTTTTTGTTATATCTTTTAGATATATTTTTATATTTTATATAATATCTATCTTTTTCCTATAGGAGAAAAAGGTAGGATCTTATTTTTGAACATTAAGAGTAATATGTGAATTCTATTTGTTGCTTAGAGTGTAATGAGTTGTAAATCTTTTATCACAAAATCTTATGAGATTTAAGCAGAAAAAAAGATAAAAAGGAAAAATACCTGAGGCATAATCAAAGCAGCCAACAACCCTGGTTTAACTCAAGCCGCAATACTTGCTTTGTCGTTCGCAGTTCTTACAATCGGGTTCCTTCCAACTCACACGAATACCCACCCTCTCTAACCACCATACCTCTCTCGAAACCGTAACATTTCCTATAATCGAGCATTCGGGTCTAGACGACTGGTCCGACACCAGCCCAACAGTGTAATCACCGCTGCTAAGACACGGAATATCCTGAAGATAGCCTAAATAAGACGAAGACGAACAATTTATTAAGAACATCGTTTCGGGTTCCTCGATCGAAAACGGTGAACCTGTGAAATTTATAGTTTTTTCAAGGAACCGTTTCATGAAACACTGATTTGGGTCGGATATCCGCATCTTCTGTGACCCGTAATTAATTTGGTCGACGATGAAGTCCCCCGAGTCTGGGAGGTTGATGATCACATGGGTTTGTCCGTCGATGGTTTCCTCGGTGCGTAGATCAAAACCTGGATACCCGCACCCGATTGTCTGGTTTAGGTCGACCCGAAATGGAAACTTGACCTGTGTACCCGCGTAATATGAGGCCGGACAGTACGGTTGGCTTGTTGCCGGCCGGAGTAAAAGTATAAGATATAGTAGGGAATGTGTCAAAAGGTCTTGCATTGTCTTCATACGTTTTGTTTTAATTTCACGAAAGTTTCAATACCTTCTTAGACATGCTACACTTATTTTATATGGTATAGTCTCATCAAACTAATACGACTAAAATAAATAGTGACAGATTAATGATAAATTTTATTCTGCTTACTAAAACTATGATAGTTGAATTTTATTTGATTAATTTTAATGCAACCATAAATTAAACCATACTATCGTGTCAAGCCATGCCTGCCTTGGAAAATAATTTCTTTATTTCAAGCATTTTCCTTTCAATACCTGAAATTATAGTTTCAGAAAGCTGTATTAAACATTGACTTTGGGTTTCATGATTTATCATAGAGTTGACTGTTTCAGGTGGCCCAATAAAAAATGCATGATTAGATTATTTGATCTTATGAAACTCTCAAATTAATTAAACTTATGAACTAAATAATTATTTTAAGGTTAGTAATATATATTTCAGGGAAACGGACGAACAAATGCATTTATTGAAAAACATACTAATAAATTTGGTTAGAAATGATTTGTTAACAAAAGTACCCTCGAGCAACTACAAAAATATAGTTAGATATATCATGACATGTATAGCCAATAACTATTAAAATATCAGGGTAAAGTTTGAGTCGTGAATTGGTAGGAGAGAAGCTTGAGCCATGACTTATTAGCAGAGACATTTTCTGGTAAAAACTAAAACAAGTTGTCAAGACTATCATTATTGAGTCGAATGAGATATTTGCTGAGGCGAAGCAGGTTGGTCTGAAACGAATTAACTAAAGCAGTTTGTGACAAAGCAAGCTCAACTGTAGTGCCACAGGTGAACTGAAGTAGAGTCTTATATTTGATAGGTCTCCAATATTAACTGACTATTCTATTTTGGTCTTTCAATTTTAATTATATTTTATATTTATTACGTGTTCTATATTAATGAGCATCCTATACAAGGTTTCATATATTCATTGGAATTATTTCTGTCGTTGATTAATAGAGTTTAATCTGGAGTGTCTGATGAAGAATTAGAATTTTTCCTAAACCTAGAAGTAGAAGAAGATATATGATTGTAAGGTGTGACGAGACGACGAGTTTTATGAGCAACACATTTCCCGTGTGAGAGAAATAACTCTAGGTACTTCTAGAGATAAGGGGGTGGGAGATAAACACTGAAGATAGGATTTTGTGCATCACGTCAATTTTTTTAACAAATACTGATTGAGTCCTTTGTGTTGAGAGTCTTTATGTAACCTACTTGTTTATAAAAGAGTGTCTGTTTCCCGTGGATGTAGGATTTTCACTCTCTGAACCACGTTAAAATTTTCTTCTGTGTTTGGTCTTATTATACTTTCTTTTATTTGTTGATCTTCTTAAACATGGTAGATAATTTTTACGAAGGGTCAACAGTCACACTTTAGTTTTTGCTTCAGAGGAACATAGATTTTCCCGTACAAGTAGTGCAGTGAGGGTGAAGAAAAATTCTAAGCAGTAGATCGCTCGCCGATCCGTAGGCTGGAGATTTAGATCTTATTCGGAAACTGAAATCCATGATATACGAGTTCATGTCTGAATTAGATGTGAGATGTCTGAATTATTGAGGAGATTGGGCTGTTTTACATATGAGATGTCTAGATTAGATTATGGAATGCTTGTCATACTATCCATTTATTATGATACGAAATTTCCCAGTGGTTGACTTTGTCGTCAGCATGAAGTGTCTACAAAGCCTTGTAATGTGTATTAGCTATATAGTAACATAACAATATGATCAACTAAGGTATGTATTATGCAAAGTTGGTTCCATGATAGGTGTTCAATAAAAAGTTTTGATTGCATTAAATATTATTGCTAAACATACAATTGTTTAAAAATACTATAGTTTAATATTGTTAAACATCACTTATATAAAAATCATTGTTCTCTTTGTAATGCATTTGTAAGCATAAGAAAAATATCCTTCATGTTAATGCAATCAAAACTTTTTATTGAACACCTATCATGGAACCAACTTTGCATAATACATACCTTAGTTGATCAATTTGATATGTTACTATATAGCTAACACTTCATGTTAAAGATAACACTCGATTCAATGATAATTAAGTCTCTCAACTCTTTGTATTGATCATTTTATTCATAATAATAAAATTACAATTCTCACTTCATTATAGTTTACCAACATTCAAAGAACCTCAAATGCTTCAGGAATTTAGTTGAGAATTTTAAATTATTTTCAGTTTAGGCATATTCATTCTTTTAATATTATACGCTTAGATATCCCATACAATGATCTTAACAAGTTCTTTGAATATGTATGACATTTATCTCCCATCGCATTACAATTATTTGAGTTCAACGTTCAATGTAGCTTTATATATAGAAGATGATACAAACTGAAGGTTAACCCAAATAGGTTTTTATAATCCTAATTTTTTTCTTGACACTTTTGTTCTGAGGTTTATTCCCACTGTCACTAAGAGGGGCATTCTCAACCAATTTTTTCAAATTTATCAACTTTTCATCCGAATACTTTAGTGATTGTTCGAGTAATTATATTTTAGATTTCATGTCTTAAATTTTTTTTTTCAAAATATAAGAAATAAGTACACATGTACAATTTTAATGTAATTTAGCATAAAAATATTAAAACTATATATTAACATAAATTTATTAGGGAAATTAATAATATATTTGAGCAAGATCTAATCCAACTTACCCAAGAGGCTGTACGAGGTAATCATAGCTTCAAATATTACCTTATTTTAAGAAAAAAGTTAATAATAAAGAAAAAAAATTAAATCACACGCATAATAAGAGATTTAACATGGTTTGGATAATGAAGAAATCATATATCCATGATAACAAACATAATATATTTTTAGGAAACTACAAGAATACTGTAAAACAGTAAAAACTCAATCACTCGTTTGTTACAAAAACATTTTTTGGGTTTATAAAGAATCAATGAGTCTCAGAATGCCTATTCAATTATTTATCTTCTACCTCACTACACTCTTTAAAATAGACTCATCAATCTCATTTGGATCGACGCTCGTAAATGCTCTCGGCTCGCCACACCTTTACCACACGCATTGCTTCCTCTATTCATAAACTTAGAGAAAACCTTAATTCTCCAACAAACACTCCAAATTAAATCACATTAATCAACGACTGTAAATAAAGTTTTAATTATAGAATAAGAAACCTAATGAAGATGAAATCTAGATTAATTAGAAACCCAAGATCCAATTAATAGGAAATATAATTAATATACAATTATAGTTAAAATAGACCAAAATAGAAGATCAAATTAAAATAAGAAACTACCAACAAATAGAAGAATCCTAATTCGATCAAAAACTTAAGCCCAACTTCATCAAATCAAATACAATGGTTCACTGGCATCAACTAACTTCTTCTGAACAGTCTGTTTTGGACTAGTCTTTTTCAGACCCGTATACTTAAGACCAGTATTGGTGAGGATAAAAGTAGCCTGAGGGTAGGCTGGTAATTTTAAGTGGAGTTTTAAGGCGGCGTAAGGGTGTTTCACGGTGGTGTGGTGGTGTTTAAAGGTGTTTTAAGATATTTCAGGGTGTTTCAAAGTGTTTCAAGGGTGGAGAGAGAATTAAGCAGCCTGGCAGCAGTTAATTTTTCTTACCCATAGTTAATGCTGGTGGTTGGGTATTTATAGTGTGAAATTTGGGCCCTTATGGGCTTTCGGGTCAAGTTTAGTGGACCCGGGTCATGTTTAAAGACCCACAAGTTTTAAGTAAGTGAATAGACAGCTTAGTCAGATAGTGTTTAGGTATTTTAGTACTTTAGTCATAGTTCGAACTGCCTTATGCTTGCAGTGTTCAAAATCACCTGTCCGGTTCAATCAGTCCTGTTCGAATTATAATCTTGGAGTCTGTCCGATTTTCGGGGAGTTTTACTTTGGACTACCCTTCCGGGGCGCTCTTCGAATTCGGTCATCAAGTATGATTTTAACCAATATTATTTGAACCAACCTTCTTCGATCCAACACATATGCTTCAGTCCACCTTTTTAGACTATGCTCAACTCTCAGGTTCCAGTAAACTCATTTTAAACCTAAGTCCGGTTGAGCATTTATTCACATAGAGAGTCAATAGTTCCAAGTGAATTTCTCTAATAACATTTCTTCAGCTATAATATTTAGTTTCATCCATCGACATGCAGTTCCAGCCTTCGGTACTTAGTCTCAGCTTCAACATCCAACTTCAACTACAAGTTACAACCTACAACACCAACTTATAGCTTCCACACTAAGTTACAACTTCGACCCAAGTTACAACTTTTGACACCAAGTGAATTGTTCAACAATGATCCTACCACCATCTCTTTGAGTCCATACTTAACAATTCTCTAGTATCCATTAGCACAATGCTCCAACTACTCACAAAAGACAAATTGTCCACCTACAAACCTGAAAAGATAAATTTCCATGCATTCTGTAAACTTGATCCAATCTTCCCAAACAGACCAATCTTCTAACCTCATACATATCAAAATATAGTAGTAACATCCTTCTGACCTAACTCAAGACCTGACCGAACAACACTTGACAATTATTCCAAAAATTTGAAAATCTAAAACCTTTGATCCATTAAACTTCATATCCAAATAAAAACCGAGATATGGTTGAACTTTCTTTATAAAGGCCAAGCCCAAAACCACCATGGAAATAACTTCAATAGTGGCATCATTATCTTCATCTTGATTTTAAAAATCTATCTCAACTCCAGCTACACCTTAGGTACCTACTACATCTTCATGACAACAAAAAGTCCAAGGGCTCATGTTAACAATGATATTTATCTCAACATCTCCTCCACTCAACCTCTTTTTTATGTCCAACAGTTAGAAGAATAAACTTTGATCCAAGTATTATGTATAAGATAGTATTATGTGCTTCTGAGAGACTAATTGATTTATTGGTCATCCAAGAAACAAAAAGTGGTTGCTAGTCTAGCACAAAATCGGAATATCTAGACCTGGCTAATCTTAATGTTAAACTACTTTGGCTCCAGTCTGTTCTTCAATAGCTTTGACTTCTTCTTCCTTGAGTACCAACCGTTTGGTGTAATAATCTAGGGATTGCGTCACTTTCCTCTAAGCATGTCTTCCACCCAATAACTAAACACATCAAAATTGATATATACTTCATCAGAGACCAAATCATGTGCCGGCAACTTGTAATACGATATTTACCATCACATGACCAAACAAATGGCAGTTTGACTCGATCCCTAACTTATGATCGCTTTGGTTTTTTACGAGAGAAGCTAGGACTTTTCCTTGCTTTGTCTAGTTCACATGGGGATGTGAAGATGAAGAAAAAAAAGGTTTGTTTGATTCGGAATTTTGAAGAAGATGAAGAAGTTGGCTTAGGAAAGAAGAAGAGAAGAACTAGAGAAGAGAGGGAGAGCACCTGGGAGTTTTACTTCTATTACTAAGGTGAATTGAGTACGGATCGGGTCGACGTTGGCCTTTGGCCTAAAGTATGTACTATCGAAAATACAATTAGTAGAATTTATTTTATTTATGTTTGTTATCGAAATGATTATCTATTGTGGCATAATAGACTTGCTCCTATATGATATAGTACGATAAATAAAATTGTTAAAAGTGGAATTATAAAATATGATATATGTTGTATGAAAAATATGAGTGGTATATGAAATCAAATATGATTAAAAAGCCGTACAAATCTGTTGAATGATGCATGAAACAGTTGGACTTAATACACACTGAAATATGTGAGTTAATCGATATCTTAACACGTAAGGGAAAATATACTTTATAACTTTCGTTAAGACTACTCTAGATTTACTTATGTCTATTTTCATAAACAAAATGATGAGGCCTTTAGTATGTTTAAGATTTTTCAAAACGAAAGTAGAAAATAAATTAGACGCTAAAATTAAAATTTTGCATAGTGATAGAAGTGGGAATATTTCTTGGATAAATTTTATTTTTCTATGAAGAGCATGGGATAATTCATCAATTCGCTAAGCCCTACACACTGCATTAAAATAGATTGACTGCGCAAAGAAATATAACTTTAATCGAGATTACTAATGGCATGTTAGTTATCTCAAAATTGCACATTAATTTATGTGATGATGATATCTTAACTGAATATCATATTTGTAATCGTATTCATCTTAAAAGAAATTAAAATCTCTCCATATGAGTTATGGAAATGAAGAAAACCAAACATAGACTATTTTAAAATGTGGTAATGTTTAGCATTTTGCAAAAACACAGATCTAATAAGAGTAAAATTAGGTCATAAAACGATAAGGTTTATGTTCAATGGTTATTTAGAAAATAAAAAACGTTATAGGTCATTATATTTGGAATCTAGTTTGCTATTTGAATAATACAATATAATTTATTTAAATCCAAACTATATGATGATAATAGGATATAAACAACTGTAAAAAATAAGGAAAGGATTTTGAGCAACCACGAGAATCTCGTACGAGTCAGAGAAAAAAAAACTTAAATATTTAGCCCAATGAGACAAAATATTAAAATATTTCCTTATATTTAGTAGAATAAATTTGTGAAGAAATCACTCACAAGATTCCTATATTGCTTTCTTTATAAGACGATTTTAAATCATATAAGGAAACAATAACATCCACAGATTTCTCATTGTGGAAATATACCACAAATAAAGATATATATATATATATATATATATATATATATATATATATATATATATATATATATATATATATATATTCAATAATATAAAATCAAACTTAGGAGTTAAATGGTTGAAATGGATATTTAGGAAGAAATGCCACACAAATGAAACCATTCAAGCCTTCAACACAAAATTGGTAGCAAAATGTTTTCGAGAAAAAAAGTGAATTGATTATTTTGGCACATATGCCTCTATTAACAAGGAATATTCTTCGCAATTGCATTGGTATACAATGCGAAAATTCACCAAATGGATGTCAAAATGATATTCCTAAATAGAGATTTGAGGAGTTCTATATGGAGCAGCCTGAGGATTTTAGACTTTCGGGGAATGAGTCTAAGGCATGTAGGCTTGTTAAGTCATTATACGGTCTTAACAAGCACCTAACAAGTGGCATGAAATGTTTGATCATGTTACTATAACCGATATGTTCAGATATAATACAAAGGAAAAATATTTATACACTACAGTTCATGCTGATATAATAGTCATTATATGTGTATATGCAGATGATTTTCTTATACAAGTAATGACATGAAGAGAATAATGAAATTAAGAGGTTTTTATACTCTATATTTAAGATGAATGAGCTTAATAAAGTATGAAATATTTTAGGAATTTAGGTATTTAAAAATAGTGGAGGTTATGCATTAAATTAATCCCATTACATTTAGAAAGTATTTAATAAGTTTAAACATCTAAAAATAAAAGAAGCACAAACACCATTTGATCATTGGTGAGGTTTATTTTCGTGTGAGGGTAAGTATGTAATTTTTGTTTAGAGTTTTGTAGAGTTTTGTGAGTATTTAATGTTTGGGTAGAGTGTGGAGGGAGAATTAAGCAGCCTGGTTGTATTTAAATTTCATTACCCTTATTTAATGTTGGTGATTGGGTATTTATACCCTTATATTTGGGCCTCATGGGCTTTCAGATCGTGTTTAATGGACCCGGGTCGACTTTAAGGACCCATTAGTTCTAAGTAGGGGAACAGGCAGCTTAGTCAAGAAGTGATTAGGTTTGAACTACTTTAGTTCTGTTCGAACAGTCCAATGGATGATGGTGTCCGAACTGCCCTTGTCCGGTTAGGTGGACATTGTCCGAACTGACCCTTTCCGAGGTGGTGCCAGAATCCAGACTCATCAGTAACCTCTTTTTTAGGTGGTGTTCAAAAACCTTTGGCAAGACCTAAAAAACAGTCTGTTGCTAGTGACAGTTACATCCGGACAGGTACTTCGAATTGTGTTATAGCTTTATCCGGACCGAAAAGGGTTCTTTGAATTTAAACGGTTTCTTGCCATAGTTCGTCGGACACGTGTCTCTCTCTGGTTCGTTATTTCAGCCATTTTTTCACCTAGAATTTCGCTCCCAACTAATCTGAAAAGCAACCTCTTCATTTAATGAAGATGACATCAGCGCCGTTCCCTAATCATTGCAAATCCTTTCGAATTCTCCTAGGTATCAAAGTGTGTTTACTATAAATTAATCACTTCTACACTGTTTTACCATCATCTTCATACTTACTTTTCCAAATTTCAGAGCTTCCTCTCTCAAACACAAATTCTTCTTTTTGGTTGTGAGTTTGTGTTCACAGCTAGGAACGCTTTAATTAAAGGCGGGTGGCTTAATCTATCAGAGCTAGAAAAGGCACAAAAAGTTGAACGGGAAAGGCGTATTGCTGCAGGCCTACCTACTTCCCCTATCGACAAACCAATAACCTCAAACACAGAGCCTGATCAGGGCTCTTCCTCAACTAGAAGTGTTAAACCGAGGAGATTATTTCAAACCATCCTCTCTCCTATTGTTTCAGGCTCATCGGTTCAAGAATCAGAGCCCACCGTTGAACCAGGGCAAACAGTTACCAGTTTCAAAAAGCCTTCCCCATTCATCGCCATGGGGTCAGATGCCGATGTCTCTCCCAACAAATTAGTCGATCGAAGAAAAGGTCGCCTGGTAAAAAGGCAGGCTAAAAAAGGTACACCTTCCAAGTCAGAGGTCAAGGACAGCGACAGAGGGTCAGAGGCACCCATAAAAATACCTAAGGAAAGGCTGTCCGGACCGGAGGCCACTAGCTCAAGCCTCCGAAGAGAAACCGCCATATCTGAGCCCCAGCCGGAGGCTAGAGTCCAAGAAAGCATTGAAGCTCAACAGTCCGGAGGTCAGACTGAACCAACTTCTAACTCCCCCCCTCCCAAAGACAACTGAAAATCCCTCCTCGGTAATGGAGGAAATAATGGAGGATTTTATCGAAGAGGCTCCGTTCGAGTCCGAACCCTTCGGACAAACTAATGATGCTGTTGCTGCCAAGAAGGATAAATGCAAAGAAAAACTATGCCTTAGGCACCCAGATCTACTAGAAATCCTTGAAGGAAAAGTGGGACCTTGTTTCCACAAGGTTAATGTTAAATATCTTCTTGCCTTACAAAACATTACTTATGCTTTCATCCATACGGCCAAATTGGGCCGGATGCGTACAAAGTGGGGGATTCCGGAAAACATGAAAATAAGAATCCCCATAGACCCTGAATCCCCAATGCACTGCAAGCTTAGTGAAATAGTTATCTCCACTGAGCTCTTTAACTAGGGGCTAAGGTTTCCCTTAGATCCGGAGATAGTTAGGTACTTCCATCTCATCAAACTTTTCCCTAGTCAACTGAGCCCCAATTCCTGGTACACTCTTATGGCCTGTATCATGGCCTCCAGGCTCTCCGGAATTCCTTTACCAATAGAGGAATTCGCAGTTGTGGCCAGCCTCTGCAGAAACCACCACATTCCCTTCTATCACTTCAACATGGGTGATAATTATAAAGCAGTGGATGACCTGCTTGAGTCGAAGAGAAATTGGAGGACTCAATTCTTGTTCGTGAGTGGCGCTTGGGAGAATAGGAGGAAGATCAAAGCAGGAGTCAACCCGAGTCTCCTCACCAGCAGATGGCAAAGTGATCGTAAGAATCCCACCTTACATTCTCATTTTTATTTTTATCAAATTTGTTTAACTGACTGGTCTTGTCTCGTTTCTTGACAGAGCTGCCCAAAAACTTCAATGATTATTTAAAGGCCGGGCAGACCACTTGTACCAAGATCAACAGTTGGGCTGCTGAAAAGTGGGGAAACCGTTTTCATAATGCCTTTACCAGAGGCAATCTCGCAAGGTCCCATCTCTGGAACACTACTGGCCGGAGAGACTTGACCTAGGAGGAACTTACAACTCCACCCCCTCCGGATGTAGTCCTTAAAAGAACATATGCACTGAACGGGTCACTGTATTTGCCAGGTCGAGCCAAGGCCCCAAGTAAGATGAAAGGCAAAAAAGGGAAAGGCAAGAAGAGTGTGGTTGAGGCTAACCCTGCTGAAGCGGAGAAAAGTGCTCCAATAAACCAAGAGGGGCCAGTTCCAAGTCAGATTGATGCTGCTCTACTAGAAGTAGTAGAGCATGAGAGTGATAGGGAAGAGGCAGGATCTCTAAAACCCCCAAGGGTTCCTAAGAGAGACCGGAAACGGGGAGCAGAAAACAAGGAGAGGGAGGCCAAGAAGAAAAAGACCTCCAGGGGTGATGAACTTTTTCTCCGGCCTCCGGAGCCTCTCCCTCCTATTGAACCTACTGATCCAACAAGAGCATAAGAGATTCCTGGTGAGTTTCGAACTGATGAGGTTGGAGGAGGAGATCTCAGCATTGACGGCGTCGACATTACAGGGCTTGAGGGGCTTAGGGACTACTTTGAAAATCTCCTCAGGGATGACTTTGCTGGGCCCTATCTCCCTCCAAGCACTTCGAACACCGTTACCTTCAATGGTAAAACCTTCACTGTTTCAAGTGAAAGAGAGGCTATAACTCACTCTATACTGAGTACCATTCAGCCAGTATTGGTCCTGGAGAAGCAAGTACGAGGTCAGGTAGCAATCATTACTACCCTTAATTCTGACAAGGAGAGATTGTCCAGAGACCTCCTTGTTGCCAACCAAAACACTGATGTTTTGAAGAGAGAAAACGAGGAGTTTAAGAAGAATCAGGAGGGTTGGGTCACCAAGGTAGCTGCCCTAGAAGATACTATCAAAGGCCTCCGGGAAAAGCAGTCCGAGTTGGAGAAAGATCTTACCTCTTCAAAAGAGGAGATGAAGACCAAAGATCAAGTCATTCTTACTTTGACCAACAACAAGATCGCCCTCGAAGACTCGGTGTCCAAGGCTATAGAGGAAAAAGTTGGTCTGCTAAGGGAGCAAGAGGAAAAAATCCAGGCCAAGATTGATGCTTATGCCGACAATGTGATTGACAGTCAAGAAGAGATGTATGCCAAGGTGAAGTCAGACATGGTCTTGCTTTTTCACGAGAAGTTTCCGAAGAGGAATCTGGGAGACTTATGGTCTTTTCTAGAGTATCCAGACCTTTCCTTCCATACAATGGCTGAGGGTGACAAGTATGATTTCTCCAGTGCGTCCTCATCCGATGAAGAAGAGAACACCGGGGAGAGTCCAGGTGAGGAGAATGATGACCCCAAGAAGAAGAAAACAAGTGAGGTTGAGCCGTCTTCAAATGCCCAGTCTTAGAATATCAATTATCTTTTGTTTTTTTTATTGAACTAAAGTCCTTGGAAGGCCAAGGAATTTTTGTAACCGTGTACGGTGTTTGTTTGGGAAATCTATTTGTTTTGAAAACTTAAAGTCCTTGGATGGTCAAGGCACTTCGGTTATTTTAATGGATGTCTTTATTTTGCACAACTCTTGCATTCTTTCATAGTTTGTTTCAATTTTGGTGGCTAGTGTTTAAACAACCCTTAGTTATTTCATAAATATTCTAAAGCGAGAGTGTTTAAATTCTCCGATGACAAATGTTTAAGTAGTCATCATTCCTTTAATTCAATCCGGATGGTGTGACAAGAAACAAAGTAAGAACACTTCAAATTTTTAACAAGGCATCAAATTTTATAAAAGAGCCCGTACACCTCATTAAAACCGCTCCGCGCCACTATGGTAGGAAAGAGTATGCCCCCAAATATTTACATGGATTTTTAAACAAGTAAATATTTACATAGTTTCTACTCCAAGTACATCCGGAGATGCTTAATATTCCAAGGGTGATTCAAAACCCTTCCATCCTTGTCTTATAGCCAGTATGTTCCAGGTTTAAGCCTTTCAATGACCATATAAGGTCCTTCCCAAGTTGGGGCTAGTTTGCCGAGCAGCTTCTCTTTAGTGTGTAAGAAAATTTTCCTTAACACCTTATCCCCCGGCTGAAAATCTATTCTTTTAACTCTGGAAGCAAACCTGCTTCTCATCAAACCCTGATAGTGTGCAGCTCTAAGGTGAGCCTTAACTCTTCTTTCTTCTATTAAGTCGAGGTGACTTCTGATTCCCACTTCGTTAGCGTGTTCGTAGAAATTGTGAACTCGAAATGAAGGAAGAGTTGCTTCTATGGGAGCTATGGCATCCATCCCATAGACCAAGGCAAAAGGTGACTCTTGTGTTGCAGCCCCAGGTGTAGTCCGGTAGGCCCACAAGACCTCTTATAAAAAAACTAGGCCATTTTCCAGCAGCCCCTTCTAAATTTTTCTTCAAACCGGACAGTATTGTTCTGTTAGCCACTTCAACCTGACCATTTGCTTGTGGGTGGAAAGGTGAAGAGAAACAATGTTGTATACCTCTAGAGGCACAGAAACTCTCCATTTCCTTGTTGTCGAAATGTGGCCCATTGTCTGTCGTTATCTTCTGTGGAATGCCAAATCTGCAATAGATATTGGATAAAATGAATTTTATGACAGCTTTTGATGTTGTACCTGTCAGTGGGGCTGCTTCGATCTACTTCGAAAAATAATCAATAGCAACAATTATTGTCCTGCGTCCTCTGGATGCCATAGGTAGAGGTCCCACCAAATCCAACCCCCATCGAGCAAAAGGTATAGGCTCAGAAATTGACTCTAAAGGGATGGCTGGGATATGAATTTCATTGTTATATCTCTGGCATGGGTCACACCTCCTCACCAGCTCCTTAGCATCTTGCATTATAGAGGGCCAATAATAACAAACCAACAAAACTCTCCTCGTTAGAGCCCTGAATCCACAGTGAGCTGATCCCTCACCATCATGTAATTCAGAGAGGACTGTTTAAGATTCATTAACCTCCAAAAATCGTAAGAGGGGTTTACTGTAAGAATTTTTATACAGAACATCTCTTAGTATGATAAAACCATGAGCCTTGTGCTTCACTTTTCTTGCAATTGATTTATCCGGAGGTAAGATGCCATCGGAGAGATATTGGAGGAGATGAAACCTCCAATCTTGGGGCTGTCCCATCTGTATATTGAAGCTTTCTTCCTCCTTACCCATATTGAGCTGGATGGAAGGGCACTCCAGCACATGGATCCAAGGGTATGATTCAGTATAGGCTATCGTTGCCAAGGAGTCTGCTAGCTCATTTTCTGCTTCTTTTTTGCTTCAGATTGACCTTGCGCATAGTGGATAAGAAGCGGGGAATCACTCATCAACTTGACCCTTTTGGCCCCACAAATATGAGCTAACTTTAAACCAGCTATAGCAGCTTCATATTCGGACTTATTGTTAGAAGCCCTAAAAGCAAAGCATACAGCCTGGTACATTTTGTCGCCATACGGAAAGGTCAAGCATACCCCTGCACTACATCCCACAGTACTCGATCCACCATCCGTTCGGACGACCCAGACCTTTTTGTCTTTCATCTCAGTTGTTTGCTTTGTATCCCTATCCGAGTGGAATTCAACTAAGAAATCAGCCACAGCCTGGGCTTTGATTGCTGTTCGAGGAGCAAAATCAATATTGAAATCCCCCAGTTCCACTGACCACTTAGTCATTCTCCTCGAAATATCTGCCTTTTGTAAAACGTTTTTCAGGGGATAGGATGTCCAGACAATAATAGGATGAGCCTGAAAATAAGGCCTCATCTTCCTAGCAGCAATTACCAGGGCTAGTGCTAACTTTTTTAGCTTTAGATAACGTTTTTCTGCATCTATCAAGCTCTTGCTGATATAATACACTGGACAGGGATAATTATCCCCCTCTCTTACCAACACAGCACTTATGGCACAACTGGAAACTTCCAAGTATACGAAGAGTGTCTCTCCATCAACGGGTTTAAATAAAGTCTTGGGGGAGGACAGATGTTTTTTAACCTCATTGAAGGCTTCATCACATTGTGACGTCCAGTCAAATCCTTTTGCACCTTTTAAAGTTTGAAAAAACGAGGCACACCTGTCCGAAGACCTTGAAATGAACCGATTTAATGCAGCCAACCTCCCAATCAATCTTTGTACTTCTTTAATATTTCGAGGATGCTCCATTTGGAACAAAGCATTAAGCTGGTCCAGATCGGGCCGTATCCCTTGCTCACTTATTATGTACCCTAGGAATTTTCCGGACTGTACTCCGAACACACACTTTTCTGGATTTAGTTTCAAATTCACTTTTACTAAGTTGGTAAAAGTTTCTTGGAGGTCTGCCAAGTGTAGCTCTTCGTCCAAACTTTTAACCATCATGTCATCGATGTATACTTCCATATTTTTCCAATTTGATCAGCAAAAGCTTTGTTTACTAACCTCTAATAGGTAGCCCAGCATTTTTAAACCCAAATGGCATCATCTTGTAACAATGAAGGGCCCTATCAGTGACAAACGTAGTATGCTCTTGATCCTCCAGATCTACTTGAATCTGGTTATACCCGGAGAAGGCATCCATGAAAGATAGTAGCTTATTCCCAGGCGTAGAATCCACCAGTTGATCGATCCGGGGGACAGGGTACAAATCCTTTGGGCAAGCCCTGTTGAGATCTGTGAAATCGATGCACATGTGCCCCTTGCCATTTTTCTTTTTCACCAAGTCCGGATTGGTTGTTCATAAAGGATACTGAGACTCCTTTATGTGCCCCATTTTAGTAAGCTTGTCGATCTTTTGAACGATGACATCAGCCTTTTCTTTGGAATAAGCTCTTCTTTTTTGTACCACAGGTGCTATGTCTCTTCGGATGAACAAGTGGTGTGATATAATATCTGCTGGTACCCCAGTAACATCAGCATTGCACCAAGCAAAAACATGCTGATGGTCTGTTAGGAACTTCAACATTTTACCCTTCAGTTCGGATTCCATTTTGGACCCTATCTTAACATTTTTTCCCTCTTCCAAAGAATGTGTTTCAACTTCTCCAACCGGTATTAAAACTCCAGGGGTCTTTCTGGGGTCATCAATTTCACCCTCACCCCCAGAAAGCCCCTCAAACTGCTATTCCTCATTGATACGAACTGCTCCCAACGTCCGAGGAGCCAGTGCTGTTGCATAACACTCTCTTGCAATCTTTTGGCTGCTTCGAACAACTCCCACTTGTCCTTGCACAGCATATTTTAAACATTGGTGGACTGTTGAGGCCACTGCATGCATCCTAGAGAGCCAAGACCTCCCTAGAATAGCATTATAACAAGTGGGGCAATCCACCACGATAAACAGTATTCTAACCATCTTTTTAAAAGGGCCCTTGCCTAGCAAAACTTCCTCTTCGAACTCCCCGATCACATTTGTTGAGCTTCCAGTGAAACCCACAATTGAGTTTTTCGAACGCTGAATTACTGCAGGATTTTTCATCTTTTTGTAGGAAGTTAAAAAGAGGATATTGGCTGAACTCCCAATATCCACCAAGATTCGTCTTATGTCATTGCCCCCAATTGATGCTCCTATGACAACAGCATCTTCATGAGGACCTGATATATACCTCAAGTCATCCTCATCGAACACAATGAAGGGAAATGAAATCTGTGATTGATAGGAAGTCATACCTCCTTCCAGTTGGGTAGCTAATGTATGAACGTGCCTCTTCCTTGAAGAAGCAATGGGTGCTGTCATGGAATCCCCTCCGAAAATTGTGAGTGACTCAAAAAAGTTAATAAGCCCGGACACTGTTTTACAACGTTCCTCAATGGCACCCACTCTGTTTCGAGTTGGATCAGGGTCCAAGTATTCCGAATCTACGTCAAATCTCTCCACTATCACCATAGCTCCCTCTGGAGCGGATGTGCTTGCATTGATTGGACCAGGCCGATGAGCATTATCAGCCCTATTTCCTCCTCTTCTTTTAACATACGGTCCCAACTTTCCTCTTTCAATCAAATTCTAGACTTCTTGCTTCAAAGAAATGCAATCATCAGTGGTACGGCCAGTATCATTGTGGTACTGACATAAGGAATTGTTACGATGCTCCCTAGGGGATTGTAGCGCAGCTGGCCTTTGATAGTGTACTTCTTCCTTAGTTTTGTCATAAATGGTGGCTACACTTTCTTTTAACTCAGCAAACCATTCCGGTTGAACCCAAGGCCCTCTCTTATTTCTAGATTGCTCACTCTGGGCAGGCGCAACTGGCTGAGACTGAGCTTTAGCTCTGTTATGACCTTGCCCGACCTCCCTTGCCTTGTTCCCGGGCTGATTTTGGTTAGGGTTTGGTGCACCCGGGGCAGACCTCACCTGCCTGTGCACCCTAGTTTTCTTTGTTTCATCAACGTTAATTTGCTTCCCAACCTGATTCAGTAGACCTCCCCAAGTCATGGTTTTTTTCTTGGTCACTGAATCAACCAAATTTCCAGGGTTTAAGCCCTGCCTCAAGGATGCTATTGTTACTTGCTCAAAGCAATCAGCCAACCCGTTTTGGTGTTTACAAAACGACTTATGTATTATTTTAGTGATTCGTTCGAATCTTGGGCACAGTGGATAATTGTGTCCCCATTGCCCTTCAACTCCTTACTTCTAACAAACTGTCTCCGGAAGGCCACCCAAAAGGTATCGAAATTTCTAATGCAGCCCCTATGTTAAGCTGTTATACCACTTCAGAGCACTCCCCGTAAAGGATTGGGAGAATGCTCTATAAAGCAACTTGTCGTCGTCATCGAAATTCATCATTAAATTTTTGAATTGTTCCAAGTGGTTGTCCGGATCTTTACTGCCATCGTATTTCTCCTTTTCGTACTATCAAACCTCTTAGGGAGGTTTCCAGATAAGATCTTGGAAGACAATGGAGATTGTCTCCAATTCTGGCCACGATTGAAGACCGTATCCTCATTGGGAGTTACAAAGATACCTGGTTCATCATAGAAGGCAAAAGGATCCACCAGCATCCGGTCTACGTGTCTCCGGCTATGAATGATCCTTTGCCTATATTCCTCTTTAACTTCCCATGTCCATCCATTTTATTGAATACTTTTTAATCAACATTTGTTTATTTTTAGATCGGCCCTCATCACTACTAGAAGATAAGGACTCTTCAACTCCATCATCGCCCGAGGAGCTACTAGAAGATTCTGAGTCTGAATCAGAACTTTCCACCGGTTTGGACCGGTAAGACTTTTTGGAGCTGGAATGAGTCTTCTTCGTACTCACATGGGTCTTCGAAGACTCGTGTTCTCTAGGGTTGTTAGTATGATGAGGAACTGATGCCTTTGACTTCTTTTTATGCCTATTTTTGCCTTCTCTGCCCTCAGAGCTTCTATCTCACCCTTTAATCTATCACGCCCCTCGATGGTGTATTCATCATTTTCACCCACCACTTCAAGCAAAGCTGGTGGTACTTCTGGTGCGTCCGGATTCATTCGGACTGATTTTCTTAATGGTTTTGAATGCTAGATTCAGGCACCGTCGGCCTCCCACTGTGGTCGCCAATTTGGTGAGGTTTATTTTCGTGTGAGGGTAAGTTTGTAATTTTTGTTTAGAGTTTTGTGAGTATTTAATGTTTGGGTAGAGTGTAGAGGGAGAATTAAGCAGCCTGGTTGTACTTAATTTTCATTACCCTCATTTAATGTTGGTGGTTGGGTATTTATACCCTTATATTTGGGCCTCATAGGCTTTCGGGTCGTGTTTAATGGACCCGGGTCGAGTTTAAGGACCCATTAGTTCTAAGTAGGGGAACAGGCAGTTTAGTCAATAAGTGATTAGGTTTTAAATACTTTAATTCTGTTCGAACAGTCCAATGGATGATGGTGTCCGAACTGCCCCTATCCAGTTAGGTGGACATTGTCCGAACTGACCCTGTCCAAGGTGGTGCCAGAATCCGGACTCATCAATCATAGTTTAAATATTGGAGAAAATGAGAGGATAATAATGACTTAATTAGAAATATTCTAGTGCATTAGGAAGCTTAATGTATACAACTTTATGCACTATACAAGATATATATTTTACAATGAGTAAATTCAATTAATTTATGAGTAATACAAGTACATAACATTGAATTCAGTTAGAAGGTTCTTAGGGTATTTAAAAAATACTAAGACATATGTCTCCAATATTATAATTTTCTTCGGGTACTTGAGTGATTCACGCATGCAAGTTAGGTCAGTGGTCTAGCAGATAACAAATCGACTATAGGGTGGTTATCCATATTTTCAGGTGGTGTTAGTTTCTAGGGATAAAAAAAATAAACGTGTATATCTCACTTAAATGTGGAGTCGAGTTAATAATATTGGCTGAAGCGGGTAAGAAGGATAGATGATTAACATATATCTTATTGGAAATATCATTCACTTCAAAGGAGAATATGGCAATATAAATAAATTATAGTAGTGAATCAATAATAGGTAAAGAATATAGTGGGAAGTCTATATATATATATATATAAGTCTAAGACATAAGAATGTTAGAAAACTAACTCAAAGTGAAATTGTAACATCTCATACGATACGTTCTAGTGAAAACTTAGCAAATCTGTTTACCAAACCATTAGCTCGAGAATTGGTAAACAGTACATCTAAAGAGATAAAAGTAAGACTCTTGAAATATGTATTTATAAATAAATGCAACCCAATTCGAGTATAGAGAACCTAAGCATCAAATTTGTAATGGGTAACAACAAGTTATTCGTGAAAGGTTCAACATATAAATAAATTAGAGTTCCATCCGTGATGAGTTATAGATACGTCGGTTGTTATGATGTAAGGATAAGTTAAAAAGAACTATTAATACAATTTGGTCTAAGTGTGACATGTGTATTTAAAGAAAACAAATATAGTGTAAGATTTATACCTTGGTCGTAATGAAACCTACTGGAAAAGTTCAGTAAATGTTTTTCGTGATCAACACAAGATTGATGGCGACTAAAAACAAAACGTGACACAAACCATATATTTTAAACTTATTTTCTTGACTTGGTCGTGATCAGCCCATGATGATTGCAATCAACCTCATAACATATCAGTTATTCATCAAATAATTGATATATAGGGATGTTGTGGCGACCAAAATAGGGATGATCGTGGAAAACTCTTTAACAATGTGTTCTTTTGAAAACATTAGATTCTGGAATATATAATTCTTGAATGGTATGACTTTATCTATGATTATCTAAATAATCATAACATTTTGAAGGGTTTGATAATCTGTATAAATAGGTAATATTGACAAAAGTTATTCTTTTTGGAAAACGTAGTAATATATGTCTCAAGATTCCATATTTTTCGGTGAATCTGTTACGACTCTTCGATGGATTTTGTCTTGATCAATTTCTATAAGTTGTTGTTTCCAATGCTTATTTTCTAACAACCATTTTTAGTTTGAATAGTAAAACAATTATGAGTCATGTCTATGTGTTTGAAAGTCAAACCTAGCTAGGAGGGCCTAGAAAGAATACAATATTATATCACTATAATGCCATTTCAAGTGATCAAAAGTATATATAATTCCTAAAATAATAAAAAATAGTATATCTCGAAGAGAGTTCAGTCGTAAGCCATTGTCACATATATTTAGGCCATCAGAAGTTAAGGCCTTACTAATGTTTACGGTTAGCTGAGATATAAGGTAGATCGAAAAAATATTACTCCCTCATGCCTTTTTAGACCATCAGAAGTTAAGGTCTTGTAGATTCTCACAATCAACAAAAGACGTAAGAAAATTCAGAATGCGTTCAACCTTCAAAAAGGATGAGAGCTAGGTATAATGACCGTATTATAAAAAAATATATGTTTACAAACTATATATATCCCAAAGGATGGAACCAACCAAATGCTTGAGGTTTGGCCACCAAAAAAGACTAATTACCTCTATGGAAAGCCAAGCTTTTATAGCTAAAAAGCATACTCATCCATCTATACACATAACTATACATAGTATATTAAACAAGCAAATTATGCCTCGACTTTTCAAGGAATATAGTTTAAAAAGCCAAGATAAACGAGTTTAAAAGATATAAAAGAAATTGAGTTGGTATTAATATCACTGTCCTTTCAGAAGCCTTAGCTAGCTTGGTTCGCTTTCCGCTACTAGTGGAGGTTTCGTTCAAGGTACTTAAGATCTCAAGTTTTCCAGGGAGGGACCTACATGTATTGTCGAGATCACGCTGTCCGGTGGATTAGTTTAGTGGTTAGTAAGGATGTTTCTTTCCTGAACCTCCAGGTCATATTGTTTTCGAGAGTGAATTGATTATTTTGGCACATATGCCTCTATTAGCAAGGAATATTCTTCGCAATTTCATTGGTATACAATGCGAAAATTCACCAAATGGATGTCAAAATGATATTCTTAAATAGAGATTTTAGGAGGTCTATATGGAGCAGCCCGAGGATTTTAGACTTTCGGGAAATGAGTCTAAGGCATGCATGCTTGTTAAGTCATTATACGGTCTTAACAAACACCTAACAAGTGGCATGAAATGTTTGATCATGTTATTATAACCGCTTTGTTAAGATATAATACGAAGTTCAAGTAAACCATTTACTATTTTGCACTATCTATATAAGGTCCAGTAGTAAAAAAAATCCATCCGTCCAAAAATGAAGTTCGGAATAACCGGACTGTCAAGTCAAAATCTATATATATTCGAAATTACATGTTAGCATAACGTTATATTTTAAATATTTTAAAATTTACCATTATAACGAAATGATTAGAATTGCGAATATAATAAAACTTTCTAATTTCTTCATAATTTTAAAACAATAAAAAAAATTTAATAAAAAAAGCTATAAATAATGTTATATCTTTGTATTAATAGCAAAATTAAAATAGTATCGAGGGGGATTGATTTTTGAATCGAAATAAAATAATAATATTAATTTTATTTTTTATTCGATATTTATTTAAATTCACAAAATAACTGTATAGATCATGGTTGATGGTTTAGTAAATTTTTCTTCAAAATTTAATAAATTAAAGTTTTAAAACTATATAACATTTATTATTAATATTATAGATAAAAATAATAACCTTCGAATTATTGAAGATAAGATCCGAATAACTGAACCATATTTTTTTATTGTAGATTTTCGGGTCCGATCGAACTATGTACGTCAACCCCATTATAAAGCTCATGAAACTCGTTTATGTAATGAGTTTGAATGAGACTTTCTCAACGCACATGTTCTGAGTATCTCAAAATGGATCTTGACGCTTTCCAACAATAGAGATTTCGACCAAATCCTTTCTACTTTTGAAAATCTCTCAACTAAAATCTAAGGGTTCCAAATCGTTTATGTGGCAAGACCATTTGTAGTGCACTAGTTTATGTGAGTAGTTTATCATATCTGAAAATAAAAAAAATATAAGAATATTCATAATTATCACCCCATTTGATGGATAGTATTCCGACGCCTACTCTCAGACGTCCGTGATATATTTTCTGACACAAAAGTCTCTTGCCTATTTTAGGCATCCACCCAACTTTACTAACTTTTGTGTACAAATTTACTCTAAAATATGAGAATTTTTTTTATCAAAATTTCACATTTCCACTATGTTGTGAAACAATCTGTCTGTACAAATTCATAGGACGATTCCTTTGCACAATTTCATATCTCCAGTAAATTGTAACACATTTGCCTCATCCGTTATTCCAATTTATATTTATATATATTTAAATATCTCATAATCTTGTTCCGGTATATACTTTTTTTTACACGAAATACCTCGTGATCTTAGTAATGTTCCCGTATACATTAACTGTTTTAGTTAGAAAAAATATTTTATTATTATAAATAATCTTTTAATTTTTTTACTTATATTACTTCAAAAAGTTTGATCAAATATTATATTATGCATGATAGTTGTGATTTTATTTTTGTTAATTAGAAAAGTCAGTGTTTAAATTTTAATCACTAGTAGAATAAAGATAGGTTAGGGAAATAAAGAGAGTAAGAAATAAAAAGGACGGATGTGAAAAAGTAAAGTTAATAAAACCGCAAATTGGGAAGTATTTTTCGGAATTGGTAGAATTATTTGGTCAATGAAAAAAGTATAATAAGTTAAGGTACCCTATAGAGGGTTAAGGTATAAATCTTTATCTTTGAATACTTTTTAAGTAAAAATAAATTGAAATGAAATAATTATTCCTTTGCCAAATAATATAATTATTGTTATACCAATTTTATGGTCTTCATTATTTGTATCCGCGTGATAAAACTCTTAACGGCTAGTCTCCAAATACTACTGAATGTGCCTCTCCTTTCCTATATATATAGATAGAGGACGTCTATTTTCATCATCATCAGCAAATACAAAACCAAAATATTCTCCCTCTAACTCTCCCAACCCCTAGCCTCTCAACCCACCATCCCCATGCCTAGATCCAGAGTAAAACTGATTTACATAGCTGACAACACGGTCAGAAAGGCAGTTTTCAAGATCAGAAAAAAGTGTATCATCAAAAAAACTCAAGAACTTAGCACGTTATGTGGTGTTGACGCTTGTGCTATTATATACAGTCCTTTCGGAGGTGAGCCAGAGATTTGGCCTTCGGAGAGATCTAGAGTGAATGAGGTGATTGAGAGATACCGGGCTACGCCCGACATGGAACTATCCAAGAGAAAGGTGGACCAAGAGGGGTTTCTACTGGCCAAGATCAACAAGTTTTCCGAACAAGTTTATAAACATAGGAAGGAGAACTATGATATAGCGATGACTCATATAACATTTTCGTTGTTGGCTGGTGACTTTGGCACCAACGACCTTAATGCTAGGGAGTTAAACGAAGTTGGAGGGATAGTTAAGAAATACTTGAGGCAGATTGAAAATAAAATAGACTCTCTCAGCTCTTAATGATGTGCTTTAGGGTTCAAGGTTTTCTTTACTTATCTATCTGCAGTTCAGTTTGTTTTATGTATTACCAATTTGGTTGGTTCGAGTTTTTCTATTCTTACTATACATCATTATTATTGTTATGGTTTTATATTGTTTTTTTTATGTTAATTTTTCTTTTCAAATTAGTATAATAATAATTAGAACTGAATTGTAAAAAGCTTTTAAAACACTGAAAAAGTTCTCCCACTAAGTTATAAAAACCTATATATTTCAATAACAAACGGACCTTTAAATTGTAAACAACTGTATATTTAAATAGTAAACAGCACTGTCAGCGGTTTGTCTGAAACCAATAAAACCGATATCAAACCAATAAAACCGATATTAAACAACTGTATATTTAAATAGTCCAAAAATATAATATTGAGATTTAAAAATCTAAAAAAGGATATGATCCTTGATAATGATATGTTCATCAGATTAATTAGGAGAGTAATACAAAGAAGAAATAAAGAGTATGAAGCCAATATGAATTATTAAGATTAACAAGATGATCAATTGAATTGGGTAAATATGATATAGAGTTTAAGCTTTTAACATCAATAGAATCACATGCATTAGTAGATTTTATCAATGAATTTTATAAGAAAAGAGAAGAAAGAGAATTCATATAAAGTGAATCAAAAGATTAAAAAAATAGGTATTTTGATTCGATGACGCTTCAAGACTAAATGGTAATGGGGCCAATATCATCTTAAGTGTTCCACGAGGTGATGAGATTAAGCAAACTATTAAGTTTAATTTTGTTACTATGGATAATGAAAGTAAGTATGAAGCAAAAATTGTCTAACATGTGGTTAAGCTATATTTGTAAGTAAAAATTATTCGACTACGGATTCTCAGTTAGTAATTGGAGAATCATATGGAACTTTTGAAACCAAATAAAAAAAATACGATAAGAAACTTAGAAATTGTAAAGCATATAGAGAAATGTTATGAAAATATTTCATATGAACAAGTGACAAGATTAGAGAATGTGGTTGTAGATGTGTTGGCTAAATTTGGTTGCATGGAAGATAATTCTTTAATAACAATTCAAGACAAACCGTCACTTATGGATAACATTAAAAATAAAAATAAAATTATTATTTGAGGAAAGTAATAAGTCATTCATGCGTATTTGATATTTTTAAAGGGCCAAATAGTACCATCAAATAAAGCACAAGATCGATGTTTGAGATTACAAGCTTCAAAGTATATTGATCTAGATGGATTTTTATATCGAAATATTTCTACACGACCGTGTTATTTTATGGCAACTTTGGACTTTTCAAGATGATTAACACATCCCAGATGGAATGCTATATTAGATTATTTTCCCCAGTGAATTATTTTGAGAATCTTTGCTTTATCAAGTCCATATATGATATAGATGACATAGTTAATCATAAAGTTAACATTAACTAAGAGGTCATTGTGCTTCTTTTGTTTCCGGTCGACCAGATTACCCATGGAATAATCGCATGTAATATAATCTTGATATGGATGTCTTTGTTGGTCGACGCAAACCATGTCCTTATCATGTGAGTAAAGGGCATGTTCGTGCTGATTAAGATTTTGAACATAGAAGCAAAGATAACCTAGATATCCCATGGCTTTGAAGATTGAATAAAGACATGGTTAATGATCTCAGAATTACCACAATGTTGACATTTATATGCCATTTGGAAAGCTTTATTTTGTATAATGGAATCTATAGGAAGCCATAACTGTTCTCCAGACCAAGAAAGAGCATTTCTTAGGCGGTTTTATATTTAATTCTTATAAAATTCCAAGTGTCTTTAGTGTTGTATATACCAGATTGAGAATTAGACTATTTTATGGAGTCTTTGCTTGTATTCAGAGATATTTTTATGATTCTATCAATAGTAGCAGCAGAGAAAAACCCTTTAATATTTGCCATAATCCATTGTCCATTAGCCCAAAATTTTCTAACTTCTGTAGGTTGATACCATGTTCTGTCTATCTCAGTGTCTAGGATAATGAAAGGAAAAGAGAGAGCACCAACGTTCTAACCAAAAATCCATTTTCCCTTCTCCTACCTTGTAATAGATGAATTTCTTTGTCTTGTCTCTAAGTTTAATTAGCATATCCCACACCTTTGAACGTTTGAAGGAATTAGGGCTTGTTATAGGGTGGTAATTGTTGCAGTAGATAGAAGCCATAAATCTGGCCCAGAGAGAGTTTTGTTCTCTAAAATTCAACCGTAGCTTATAAGAGAATGCTTCTTGAATATCCTCAAGATTTATGATGTTCATCTCTCCTTCTTCATAGGGTTTGCAAATTTTAGACCAAAAGGACAAAAAAATTGTTTTGCTACTTTCCTTGGACCCCCACAAGAATTTGTTACAAAGGACATTAATTCTCTAAATAACAGTCTTTGGTGGAAGAATTTTGTATTGTATAGATTGGAATTGTGTTGAGTACTTTATGAACTAAAGTAAGTCTCCCTCGAGAAGATAGGTGCATATTGTCTCATTCTATGATCTTTGATTAGAATTTGTTCCAATATTTTGATCGTGTGTTAATAATTTTAGATAAAACAATGAATTTTTATTACTCTTTGTTTATGTCTTGACGTGATCTCTCCTGATAATGTCAAAAGAATTTGTTTATCTTCCTAACAGAGGACGAAGATCCATTGCAGAAAATTAGGAAGTCATCTGCAAATGCTAAGCAAGGTATGTGCTGATTCCCTTTGTTTTTGTATCTTATTGAATAAACTTGATTGGTTATGTACTTGGTTCCCTGATCAAATACTCTTTAGATATTATAAAGAAACTAGGAGACATGGAGGTCCCCTTGTCTTAGCCCTTTAGTAGATTTAAGGAAACCTTTCAATTCTCCATTCACAATAATAAAAATATCAATCATCATCATTTGAGCTAGATTTATGACTTGTTGATTCGACCAAATACTAGTCATACTGTATTCTGACTTATTTTTCTATTTTGAGATATGTGCAGACATATAACTAGGAAAAATATGTGTGATAAAAAGAATATTATTTGTACATGTATCCATATTACAGTAAAACCATAATAAATTCAAAATGAAATAAAATACATACAAATTAACAAAAGATAAATATATACAAGAACTAGAAGGGGTGCAACCCAAAGTAAAATACCATAATCAGCAAAGAATAAATCTCAAGACATATAATAACCAAGTAGAAGATGAGCAATAAATAGTTTTGAGATATGATTGTCATCAAAATATTTGAAAAATGGACTAAATAACTTTGGTAGGAACTAATAAAAGGAAACATAAATTGTTTGTAGGTCGATAAAAAATGCTAAGGTAGAAAATACTTTAGACGCTTTTTACCAAAAAGGTTATCAAACAATTAAAATCTAAGCAAGACCATGATGACAGAGAGGGTTGAGATATACTATAAAAAAATTATGAGAAACACTTTGAATAAAAAAAATTAAGCAACTAAAATTGGAAGAAAAATAAATTACGTAAATTGATACAAGCATTAAACCAAAGGATGAAATATGTTAAAAGTAATAATAAATAAAAATAAGTTGTTCAAAGATTAATTTTAAACAAGTCAACAATGATAAAGTACATGTTATCACAATCTTCATTAACGATATAAATGTTTGAAGGATAACTCCTTAGAAAATTCAACCTATATATAATGGATGAATATGATAGGTCGGCAGATGTAGAGCGCCACTCCAAACAATTTCCTAATAATATCTCAATTTTAATCTAAAAAATAATAATTTATGAATTGTTTCCATGATCTTATGAGGAAGTAACCCGTTGTGGTTTAATAACCTCCCATATAACTCTGTAAAAATATTTCAAAAATTCATAAAAAAATTGTAGCAATTAAAGAATGAAACTTTATCATGGCGATGTACCAAAACAATGATATCATTTTAAAAATTATGTTTATAGCTTTGTCTATTAGATGAATAACTTACAATGTTGTAATGAAAGTGTCACGACTACGCCATTTAATGGAAATTTACCCTAAATTACCAGGTTAATAGAAAACTTTGTCAAATTTCCATCGATGTACAAGATACAAAAGGTGGAGAATTAGCTCCACCAAGTCTAACCATAGTAAAATATAATAAAATATCATCAAAGAGGAACATTATTTTCCATGAGATCATCCGATGGAAGCCTAAATTCGTAGTACAAAACTAATTTCCAATTCTCCATCTCACAAGGTATATTATAATAATCTACGTCTAAGCAAGAAAAAATTAAATTTTCAAAAACTGGAGGACATAAGGAAATCTAATAATAAATTTAAAAAAAAATTGTTCTATTACATATTACAATGACCACAGTCATAGTGGTTAACATTATTATCAACTCAAACATGAAACTTAAAAGCTAATGGACAATTAACAATGAAAAATATAAAAATACAATATATGAAATAGACAAACATAATATTTACAAGATTATAGGATGATACACAATGTCAACCACCTCACAGTCTATAAGAAAAATACATAAAAGTGACATTGAGGTCCAACTCATAGATGAAAACTCTACTCATATCAACCAAGTACTCGAACTACATATATATTTCACTGATAATGATTTGAAGAAGATTACATCAAGATGATGATGCCCTCATTGTAACATTAGATATTGAAGGAATAAATATAGTCTTGTCAAATTATTATATCGATTTAGGGAAGTGTAATACATAATAGTAGTTAGAGAAATGGTTGAAATTTCTAAATATAAGAAATCGGAATTGATTTGATCAGGTTTAGAGGTAGAGCTATATATTATTTAGGAAAAAAATGATATGTTTTTAACGACCGTATACGAATACTATTTATGGTGGCAGATGCTATGAGGTCGTATAATTCCATTTTTTGGGAGGTCATAACTCCATACAATACATGAAATTGGGTCTTCATATCACTAACGTGTGAAAATAATATTGTAACTAAGTTGGAGTTGTCATAGATTGTTAGAAACTTATAAAATAATATTATAGATCAGCTTTTGACCTGAGAAAAATCAAAATAAAACAACCATAATCTTCTTTGAGGATGATAATATATGAATTACACGATCCCACAAAAGAGTAAAAAAAATTAACGATTCTGGAAAAATACCAAGGTTGACTTAATAAATCGACGATACATAAAAAATTGAAATAGAAATGGATAAAATAGTACGGATTGGGGTTGGAATTAATGAGGCGTTCAAAAATGATATACACAATTTCCTAAAAAAAATATTGTTATATTAGCTTGGAGTATGTCAAATGTAGCAGAAATAAATATATCAATGATATGTCATTCGTTAATGATTGAAAAACAATTATGATCGATTAGATAACGTTACAAAATGTTATTCCTAGAAAAAATAGAAGATACAGTTTAAGAAGTAGAACAATTAATACACGTTGGACATATAAGAAAAATCAATCTATAATATATGGTTGGAAAATACGGTATTAGTGAATAAAAAGAATTTTATTTTTCCGACCTAAAAATAGCTTGTTCAAAAGACATTTTCTATTCCAATAGGTAAATAAGTTTGTTGACGCGACCAAATACCATAAAAATAAACCCTTAAAATAAAAAAATCACCTATTTCACAATGAAGTGAGGTTTGTACTATTATATAGCAATATTATTTGGGTTAGAAAATGAGAGTGTGACATACAAAAAATTCATTAGTTACATATTTGCAAATAAATAGGGAAAAATTAGAGGCTCCCACAGATTACATAATCGTTTAAGGCGATAAAAAAAACTGTATATCAATGCCTTCATTCAAACATTCAAAAACCTCAAAAAATGTAATCCAAAGTTAAATCGAACAAATATGTGTTTATAGTATGAAAATAAATTATTTTTGTTTGTTTCAGAGCAATTAAGAAAGTAAGAAGAAGATTGAAACCGATATAATTTAACTACATACTAAGATAAGTTTGTCACAGCCAAAACCAAAGATATTTAAGTAAGTGCAACAACTTACGAGTTAGATTTGCGTCCTATTATGATTTATATCAGTCAAGAATATATATATATATATATATATATATATATATATATATATATATATATATATATATATTTGAAATCACATATTAGATAATGTTATAATTTAAATATTTTAAGAAAAATAAAAATAATTAATAAGAAAACTATAAATAATATTATATATTCGTATTTAATAAAAAAAGTAAAAAAACAATCTAACGGGTTTTATTTATTAATGAAAATATAATAATATTATTAACTTTATTTGATATTTATTTAAATCCATAATTTTTTTATAGATCATAGTTGATGGTCTAGTAAAAAAAAATTTAAAACTATATAAAAAATTTTATTATTATTATTATTATCATTATTATTATAAATAAATATGAGTATCTTCACCTTTAAATAATATAACACTAGTATAATATTGTCCGCTTTGGCGCCCGAAGGCCCGCACGACTTTCGTTTTGGTCCACTTCCAAAAGACATCACACTAGTTGAGATATGTTCTTACTTATATACCACTGATCCTTCCCATGTCTAACCGATGTGGGATGTGGGACTTTGGTCGCCACCCTAACAAATCATTCTCTCGAACAAAGTACTACTTTAGCCTCATCTCAATTGACTTCTATCCGCCCACTCTAATCAGGTTGGTAGTCTACCTGACGTCTAGAGGCACTACGGATGTTACTGCTCACCTCCTATTAGACCACTTTGTCTTGTTCCTTAGCGCCACTCCCCACTGCAATCAAGTACCCCAGCTTGATGAGCCACATGCACTTTGAACTAGGATCTCTAGAGTAGATCACATTGAGCATGGCATCTAACTTTTTCATGTTCGACCTTCGAGAATTTCACCACCATCGCGTTCCGTCTGGGCCTTGCGCTCTGATACAACGTGTTGGAACTTCAGGTTGTTCAACATCTTCTTCATTCTCTTGTTCATCCTCGACATCATTATCATGATCACCAGTATAACAAATATGTGAACCTCTTCAAGCAGATGAGTCACCATCTGGATTCTCTTCAACTTCTGTAGGAGTATGTGCAAGCGGAATATGCCAAAAATCTACCAAGTCATTCTCAGACATAGGCACTGAAATTTAACTCTTATTAATATCATGAACTATCCGATCTTCCATAAACACAACATCTCTACTCATAATAAGCTTCTTATTAAATGGATCATCAAATCTGTAGCCAAACTCATCAAGAACATAACCAATAAATACACACTGTCTTGTCTTCGAGTTGATTTTAGATCTCTTATCTTTAGGAATATGCACATACGATTTTCACCCAAAGACACGCAAATGATCATAAGAAACATCTTTACCTATCCAAAATCCATTTGGGATATCTCCATCTCAAGGTACAGAAGGACTAAGATTCAAGACATGTACCACTGTATTCAAATCTTCAACCCAAAAGTATTTATGGAGTGTTGATTGTGAAAGAAAACATCTTACCCTCTCATTTAATTTTCTGTTTAGTCTCTTAGCTACGTCATTCAACTGAGGGGTCTTTGGAGGTGTCTTTTGATGCCAAATACCTTGTTGCCTACAATAATCATCAAAATAACCAATGATTTCTCCCCCATTATCACTTCTAACACACTTCAATTATTTCCCAGTCTGCCTCTCAACTGAAGCTTGAAACTGCTTAAAGACATCTAACACTTGATCTTTTGTTTTCAAAGTGTAAGCCTAAAATTTTATGGAATGATCATCAACAAAACTAACAAAATACAAACAACCCCTAAGTGTTCTCGTTTTGAAAGGACCACTAACATCAGTATGTACCAAGTCAAGCAAACTTGGTTTTCTTGAAGGAGCCGAGCTCTTGAAAGATACTATATGCTGCTTTCCAGCCAAACAATGTACGCATTTCTTTAAATGAGCTTTATGTATCCCACGAATGTACTGTTTCTTCCTCAATATATCTAATCTGTTTTTGCTAATGTGACTGAGTCTTTTATGCCACAAATCAATCATTGCTTCATCATTAACAACATTGATTTTCTCAGTAGGAACTCTTGTAGACATACTGTAGAGGGCTGAATATTTTTTTCCTCTTGCCACAAGCAATGAGCCCTTAGTAAGTTTCCACTGCCCATTCATAAAAATAATGCAATAGCCTTCATCATCTAGCTTCCCTGTAGAGATCAAATTCAATTGAAGATTGAATATATGTTTAACACCCTTCAAAATCAATCTTGCACCCATGCTTGTATCTAGATAAACATCACCAATACCAACCACTTTAGACAATTCATTATTTCCCATCTTTGCAGAACCAAACTCACTAGAGGTGTAAGATGATAAAAATTCTCCACGAGAAGTGGCATGAATTATAGCACCATTGTCAACTAGCCAACCATTTTCATCAGACACAAAATTCACAACAACATCGTAAATAACAACGAAGTGGCACTCTGAAACTGCAAGAACATGTTTCTCGTCACCACTTTCATCATAATTTTTCTCTTTGTTCTTAATAATCTTTACCATTGTTGGATTTTCCAAAATTATTGTTCTTTTTCAACTTAGGGAAAAATTTCTTAGTGTGCCCGATCTTATGATAGTAGTAGCACTCCCAATTTGCAAGTTTATTAGACTTATTCCGACCCTTGCTTCTACTTTTACCTCTAGTTTTCCAACCGTGATTTTCATTTCTACCATGTTTCTCAATTACTAGAGTTTCTGAATGTGAAGAGAAGCCAACTATTTTTTCTTCTCATATCTTCATTCAGCACACTACTTTTAGCAAATGTCATTGAGATATTACCTTCAGGAGCTGAATTAGAAAGAGACGTTCTAAAAGTATCCCACGAGTCTGGCAGCGAACCAAGCAACCATAACGCCACAACCTCGTCATCAAATTTGATACCAATAGCAGCCAACTGAATAATCAAGCCTTGAAAGGTATTCAAGTGATTTGTAAGAGGTGATCCATCTTCATACCTCAAATACATCAACTGTTTGAACAAAACTAACTTACTGTTTCTTTTCTTCTTAGCATATAACTCCTCAAGTTTACTCCACAAATTCATTGCATTTGTTTCATCTACAACATGATTCAACATATTATCAACAACCCATTGCCGAATAAAGCCGCAAACTTGTCGATGAATAATTATCCATTCTGCATCAGACTTATCTTTAGGTTTTTCATTACCGAACACTGGTAAATGAAAACCTTTAACATAAAGAAGATCTTCCATCTTCTATTTTCATATATGATAATTCGAACCATTTATTGTCACCATTTTTCTTGTATTCACCTCCATATTTGATACAAGATAAGTACACAACCACTCATTCTGATACCACTTTCTCAAAAAATAGAAGCACAAACAGAAGCTTTCTTCTTGTATCAAATATTATTAGAGATAATAATCCCAAACAAAATACCAAGTCTGAATAAGATAAATGAAAATAACACATAACCTTTTTTACGTGGAAAACCTTTCCAGTGTAGGAATTAAAAACCGCGTGACTAATTTCGGAGTTCAACCAAATATTCACTATCAGAAGACGGGTTACAGAACTATTCTCTAGATAAAACTAGAGCATACACCAAACAAAGTATGAAAACTTGATACACAACCCCAATACACAAGATAGTGGACCGAAATCAGAATACTCACTGAAATATCCCCCAAAAACGCGGTTAGAAGAAGCTGATAAAAAAATACACTTAGAAGTGTCTTTTGTTTTATTTCTCCTTTTGATATTTCTATTTTCATGTATTCGGTCCATATCATGTTTCCACAAAGGATAGTTCAAGCCTATCATGTAAATTTTATTGGTGATTATACTTATTATACACGGTGTTTTATCTTATGAAACAAAAGTATATTTTCTTCAATATTTACATAAATTTTAGAGTAATTGTTAACTGGTTAGCATTGCTTCAGATGTGACTTAGGGGGTCTGTATACATGCAATACTTTCACTCATTTACTTGCATCTGATGGTACCATACACTAGTAATCTTGTACTAGCATCCCTTAGTAGAATGGGGTTATCGAAATAATATTTTTTTAGAGAAGCACTTCTGAATTTTGTATATGTGATTGATCAAATACCTATTACACATAATCTGGTATGTCTTTGTTTCAGAAATTAGATGGACATCATCTAGATAATTCCTCTATATGACTATTTATATGTATGTAGTCTCCCATCCTCATTTCGAAAGGACCAAGTGTTAACCTAAAACTGCTATATGTTATTTCTTGGTTATGGTATTGAGCTGAAAGCATATCGATGTTTTGATACCACAAGTCATAAGTTATATGTATCTTGACATATCATATTTTTTAAGAATTTTATTTTATTTGATTCACAAACAATCACATAACATAACAAAGATAAATATTCAAGTTATTCATCCATTTAGCAATGAAAATGATACAACTATTGTTCATAACGTAGTAGTTCATGAGACATCTATACCAACAAATACTACTTTTGTTCCACCAATGGATGAGTCTAATTCTTTCTGTGGTGCAACTGTAGATTCTCCACCTCCCAAAAGATCTACTAGTACAAGTAAGTCTATCAAACTACTTATTTTTCTTATTATTCTTATTCAGATATGTTTCATCTTTTATAGAAAACGTAAATGATTTACATGAATCTAGTTGTTTCTGATCCTTGTTGGAAAAATGATATGGTCGACTATCTTACTTCTCTATATCAAACTCAGACATAGGATTTGGTTGAACTCTCCTAAGCATACAGTTGGTTCTCATGGATGTGTTAGATTTAAGATTAAAAGTGATGTTGGGAGCCGATTTGCATAAATCATTAAGATTTTGGGAACAAATTTTTATTTTATTTTCTTTTTTTCATTCAGAGGCCTGAGTTTTATGTGGTTCTGCTTGCCCATGTTAAATGGATATACATGCCTACGTATCGTGGTGCACATGCTTACGTATTTTGATACTAATAGTTCTATTGAATTTATAGTATCTGGGTTACACGTTCTGTGTAATCGGGCTACACGTTCTATGTATCGGGGTTAAAAACGTCCAACAACCCCATCGAACCCTAAACACCCAATTTAGAAAAAAAAATGAATGATTTATGCTTATATTTTTATGGAAAACATATGTATAGATATTCTTCACAAACAAAACTTTCACCTACTCATAAAACTAATACTGAGAGTTGCGCTTTATTGTTTTATACGTGAAAAACTGATAATGCTTAGAGTATCATTTGGATTAATAACTTTATAACTCCGTCGATTGGTATTCAATTGGCTCAGTATGAAACAACAAAATAAATTTGAGATCGTTTGAAGAGATTAAAAATTTACTAAGAAATACTTGTTAAAGTATGATATTCTGTCTAAATTGTGGGATCAGTTAGACCTTATAGAATCTACATATTTCAAGGTATTCAAACCTTATATTAGTAGAAGGAAAGAGAAAAGATTGATGCGGGTTTTGATAATGTTTTGATTTTGAAGGATTGCATGGAACTACTCTTCATAGTCTTCTATTCCCACTTTTGATTCAGTAGTTCGTGAGCTTATTGTAAAAGAGACTCGAATGAAATCTCAAGTTATCAAGTGTTCAAAAGTGACTAAAATTATTGTTGTGTTTGATATCCCACAATGATCCTCTGCTCTAAATCATCATCTACAAACACCAAAGTTAGCCTTTGATAGAAATACTTTATGTAAATGAAAGAATCATTGGAAGTCTCAATGCTCATTGTCGAAAGTAAAATATCAGCAACCTCTTTAGTATCTAGATTTTAGTAACATAAATTTATTTCTCATTAGTTTCATCCAACATTTCTTCCCCATAGCTCAGTGATGTTACTACTTTATCATTAAGAGATACAAATAGTACCACCCCACCCTCTGTATTGTACGCTTAGAGTTTTTAGATCTTTAGATAATATATTGTTTCCAATCTTGTTGTTATATCTAAATTCATGTCTCACTCGTGTATTTCTTCATCTCCTACTTCATGAATTCTTTCATCTTTATGGATTTTGGATTCTAGCATGTCTCGTCATATGTTACCTTACATGTCATACTTTATTTTACTGTCTTATATTTCACTTATATCTCTTTTGTCTGCTAGTGTTACATCAGTGACGATAGATGTGTTGGCTATATTAATACCCTTCACATATCACATAATAATATTTACTATATTTCCGACCTTGTTTTGGATTTTGTTCTGGCTAGTCAATTGTGTAAATCTTGTTACTGCACCTTCTTTGATTATTCTTTTTATGCCATACATAATTAACGCACTTAGAGGATGATTTGTATATATTGTAGAATATGAGAACTCTATGTTTTAGAGGATCTCAATATGATTAATATTACAAATAGAGTGTGGATTTGTCTTTGTTTTTCACTAATTTAGACTATTATGTTTTTAAATGTAGGATTAGTAAAGTTTCCGCACGAAATAATCACTGAAAATATTTGCGAGTACTTTTAATTTCGTTTTCTATCCCCAAAACATATGCCCCTTTTTCAGTTTTCCTCATAATATGCCCCCCTATACAATAGCTAAAAAACTATCATCTGGTCATATCTATACTTACAAACTATTATTCTGAAATTCAAATACGATTATACGAAGATGATTCTAAATTTTAAATATAAGTCTGTTTATCCTATACTTAGTCATACATATGATTTTCTTAAATATAAATATCAGTTTTCACCAAAAAAAATATAAACAACATAAACAGAAGAAAATCATTATATTATCTCTTTATACATGGAAGTGCAATACAAATAATATAAGAAATATGAATTATATATACAACTATTGCTACAATGACTTATTCACGACACATAGGACACATTCTATTAATGAAAAGCCACTGGTCTATGCAATCAAGATGAAAATAATGGTTACAGTTTGGCATCGCCCTTACGGTTTCCTTGACTTCATATTCTGACAAACATATTACACAAATATTATCACTAGGGATAAGTAATCGTTTGCTTTCATCTATATATATTTTAGGGTATTTTTCTATAACAGAACTCGAAAGACCTGAAGAAATATTAGTAGTAGGTGGAACAACGGCTTCTGTGATTTGAGGTTGATTACGTAAGGAATTATGAGATCTATACTTTACTATTACAACAAAAATTATGCAAAAAAAGCATAGAAATCCAGGTAGAATGTAAAACATCTTCATGGTGTTTCCAATCTTAGCCCGAGAACCTAATTATATGTTGTAATATAAAAAATAGTTTATATTAAACAAAGTAATTTCATAATAAAATTACTTTTAAATATATTTAAAGTGTAATGAATATTAAAAAGTATAAAAATTGTTGTTATGACAATTCCTATAAAAAAAAGTGTTAATATATATACTTTTACTTTATTACTTATTATAATTAAGTAATTGGTTAATATGTTTCATCGCTATTTTGTTATACAATCAATGACCGTGTATCTTATGCTTTGTGGAAAATAATGGGAAAACTTAACACAAATGATTAATTATTATTATAAATTTATATTTTAAAGTTTAGTTTGTTTTAACGTTTTAATAGTCATATATAAGACTTATCTTATATTAAAATATATAAAAAAAAATCAAAACATAGATGTTAAAATTATTCATTTAAAAATAGTGTTAATATTTATTAGGTCATAGACTGCATAAGTGAGATATATTTAGAATTAGAGAAGTGAACTAGAATGATAATGATATAATTATTAAAATGTAAAACTTACTGATAGTTTAGATCGTTGCAACAACAAGTAGAGTGTGCAGTAATAACTAAGACATAATACATACACTATTAAATTAAAAGTAGATTTGTGGCAATCATATTTCTCCTTGTAGTGACATAAGAGTTATAAGAATTCTCATTGAGACGCATGTGTGTGGGTTAACTACTTAATATTCCATGAGGTATTTTTCCACAACAAGCAAGATGCTCGTAGTATCGTTTTTATATCAGTTATTCACTATTTTTCACAGTTGTGAACCTTGTTGGTTGTTGTGGTAAGCACTAATAAATGTCTATTGAATAATTATTTTATATAAATTTGAACATTTTTGAAAAAAAACTTGATGTAGGATTTGTTAAACCTATAAATAAGGGTCATAACCTGATGGATTAAAGTATACAATCTAAAATTTCTCTTAAGACTTTATGTCTATTATAAATCTCTCATTCATTAATAAGATATTTATTGATTTTTTTTATATTACCAATTACTTCATCCCCAAAAATATTTCATGAGTAAGAAGTCTTAAGTAGTAATATGACGAACACAATTCTTTCTAGAAAGAGTATTGATACATATATCAAGTTGCATATCATTCAGAGAAGCCTTCGATAAAATTTATGGTGACCATAATTTTGTAAGTATTGTTTGTATCATTCTCATTTCTAAGATTCCAAAAATATTAAATACAATAATTCCAATAGAGATGAAAATAAGCATCATTAAATTCATTAACAGAGACTAGGTTCAGTTAGACTCGTCGACAGAACAAATATACCATACAAAAAGAAGTTGACATTTTTGCTAATGGCTATGAAATTCTATTACATAATTATCCAAAGTTAGAAAAAATATTGAGCTTACCAAAACAGACAGTACATAAATCAAAGATCAAAAGTAAAAATATTAAGATCTTATATATCAAGAAAGTATTTTGAACATTTTATCGAAACGCCTATTTGATCTCTACACCAGCATGACATCGACGTTGATGATGTAGAATTCATTTGAGGGTAAATATAAAGAGAAAATGGAAGGTACTAAGGAGTACCGTATATGTATATTTTGATTTTCAATCTCTAGATGGAAACTTATTATTCCCTTAATGCACGAATTACAAGTGATCGTTATCAAACTTGTTTTTATCAAAATTATACTTCCACAAATCTTCCACATGGGATAATTAATGTAAATTCGTTTATGAAATATATACCAAAGAATATATTTCCAAATCTAAAGAATACATTTTCGAAAAATTCAATAAGAACTTAAATATTTAAGAGGAGCCCCGTATTAGAGATACAAATGAATTACACAAAACAGAAACTTAAATGTGTTGGATCCAGAATGCAAAAAGTGGTTATCTTTACAAAACATGGAGTAAATTATCTGTTTCGGCGACGAGTCATTATTTTAATAATTGAAGCCTTTAAAAGAAGAGTGAAAACATCAATAATGCAAAAAAAAGAGTTCTTCATAATTGTGACAAAGTTTATTGTGATAGAGGATAAAAATCTAGATTGGTAGTATGAGGATTATGCATCAATAAAATTCTTTGTATGGTAAATCTTTATTCAAAATAATGGAAAAATATAAAAAACATAAAAACATGCAACTCAGAAACACCAACAAATCCATAGTGGAAAAATAAATAAATTTGGAATGACCATTGACAAACGGAAATAAAATATATGTCATAAACGTTCTATATGTTCTAAAAATGAATAAAAATTAGTTTTTTGGTTATCAAAAGTTGAAATTCATTAGGTGTGCAAATTCGATAACCTAGTTATGTCTAAAGGTGGTAATTTTGTTTGAAATGAATACTTTTACGGTGGCATGATTAAATAATGCACTTATTCATCTTCAAATAAAGTGAAAAAATATGCTTCGTTTTGGCATGATAGATTTGTATGCATATGTTATAGCATGATCAAGAAAATTGTTAAAAGTGAACTTATAAGTTGTGATACTGGTTCATATCAGAAAATGAATTTATGTGTTGAATAAAAAATGATTAACAACACGTTTAAGACCTAGAAATATGTACAAAAATATTAGACTTCATATACGACGATATAAGTGATTTAAATGATGTATTGGAGCGTCAGAGATAAATATATTTTATAATTTTTATAGATGATAACTCAGGGTATACTAATACCTATAAATTTAAAGTATTCAATTATAAAAACTATTTCAACTAACAATACATTATATTTTAATGTAAAAATTACAGGGACACCTTAGCTATATTACTTAGCTAAAAAGACAATTGAAATGATGATGTAAAATTTCTATCTTACACTCAGGTCGAGTCATATAAGACTATATGACCAAACCGGAAACAGAACTAATAGACCGCATCAACACCAAGGATACTTATATTACGCTAAAAAGTAAGGTATGTAGGATATTTTTATAGCATTTTTAGTTATTTATAAGACTTTAAAGTTAACTATAAAAATTTTAACTTGGCTTTGCATAAAAGCATATTGTTAACCTTCGAAAGAGAATGCAAGAGAGCATTATGTGAATCCGTAAATTCAAAGTATTTAATTATACTAATATAAGTTTAATCAACTAAAATAATTAAATAATAATAATAAAGTAATAGGGAATAAATAAATATTGTGGAATGTTGGTCGAGATAAAGTGTATCTAAAAAATAATATAGTCCAAAAATATAATACTGGGATTTAAAAATTTAAAAAAGGATATGATCCTTGATAATGATATGTTCATCAGATTAATTAGGAGAGTAATAGAGAGAAAAAATAAAGAGTATGAAGCCAATATGAATTATTAAGATTAACAAGATGATCAATTGAATTGGGTGAATATGATATAGAGTTTAAGCTTAATACATCAATAGAATCACATGCATTAGTAGATTTTATCAATGAATTTCATGAGAAAAGAGAAGAAAGAGAATTGATATAAAGTGAATCAAAAGATTAAAAAAATAGGTATTTTGATTCGATGACGCTTCAAGACTAAATGGTAATGGGGTCAATATCATCTTAAGTGTTCCAGGAGGTGATGAGATTAAGAAAACTATTAAGTTTAATTTTGTTACTACGGATAATGAAGGTAAGTGTGAAGCAAAATTGTCTAACATGTGGTTAAGCTATATTTGTAAGTAAAAATTATTCGACTACGGATTCTCAGTTAGTAATTGGACAATCATATGGAACTTTTGAAACCAAATAAAAAAAATACGATAAGAAACTTAGAAATTGTAAAGCATATAGAGAAATGTTATGAAAATATTTCATATGAACAAGTGACGCGATTAGAGAATGTGGTTGTAGATGTGTTGGCTAAATTTGGTTGCGTGGAAGATAATTCTTTAATAACAATTCAAGACAAACCGTCAGTTATGGATAACATTAAAAATAAAAATAAAATTATTATTTGAGGAAAGTAATAAGTCATTCATGCGTATTTGATATATTTAAAGGGCCAAATAGTACCATCAAATAAAGTACAAGATCGATGTTTGAGATTACAAGCTTCAAAGTATATTGATCTAGATGGATTTTTATATCGAAATATTTCTACACGACCGTGTTATTTTAGGGCAACTTTGGACTTTTCAAGATGATTAACACATCCCAGATGGAATGCTATATTAGATTATTTTCCCCATTGAATTATTTTGAGAATCTTTGCTTTATCATGTCCATATATGATATAGATGACATAGTCAATCATAAATTTAACATTAACTAAGAGGTCATTGTGCTTCTTTTGTTTCTGGTCGACCAGATTACCCATGGAATATCAGGTAATATAATCTTGATATGGATGTCTTTGTTGGTTGACGCAAACCATGTCCTTATCATGTGAGTAAAGGGCATGTTCCTGCTGATTAAGATTTTGAAGATAGAAGCAACGATAACCTAGATATCCCAGGGCTTTGAAGATTGAATAAATACATGCTTAATGATCTCAGAATTACCACAATGCTGACATTTATATGCCATTTGGAAAGCTTTATTTTGTATAATGGAATCTATCGGAAGGCATAACTGTTCTCCAGACCAAGAAAGAGCATTTCTTTGGCGGTTTTATGATTAATTCTTATAAAATTCCAAGTCTCTTTAGTGTTGTATATACCAGATTGAGAATTAAACTATTTTATGGAGTCTTTGCTTGTATTCAGAGATATTTTTCTGATTCTATCAATAGTAGAAACAGAGAAAAAACCTTTAATATTTTTCATAATCCATTGTCCATTAGCCCAAAATTAGCTAACTTCTGTAGGTTGATACCATGTTCTCTCTATCTCAGTGTCTAGGATAATGAAAGGAAAAAGGGAGAGCACCAACGTTCTAACCAAAAATCTATTTTCCTTTCTCCTACCTTGTAATAGATGAATTTATCTGTCTTGTCTCTAAGTTTAGTTAGCATATCCCACACCTTTGAACGTTTGCAGGAATTAGGGCTTGTTATAGGATGGTAATTGTTGCAGTAGATAGAAGGCATAAATCTGGCCCAGAGAGAGTTTTGTTCTCTAAAATTCAACCATAGCTTATAAGCGAATGCTTCTTGAATATCATCAAGATTTATGATGTTCACCTCTCCTTCTTCATAGGGTTTGCAAATTTTAGACCAAAAGGACAAAAATATTGTTTTGCTACTTTCCTTGGACCCCACAAGAATTTGTTACAAAGGACATTAATTCTCTGAATAACAGTCTTTGGTGGAAGAATTTTGTATTGAATAGATTGGAATTGTGTTGAGTACTTTATGAACTAAAGTAAGTCTCCCTCCAAAAGATAGGTACATATTATCTCATTCCATGATCTTTGATTAGACTTTGTTCCAAAATTTTGATCGTGTGTTAATAATTTTAGATGAAACAATGAATTTTTATTACTCTTTGTTTATGTCTTGACGTGATCTCTCCTGATAATGTCAAAAGAATTTGTTTATCTTCCTAATAGAGGATGAAGATCCACTACAGAAAATTATGAAGTCCTCTACAAATGCTAAGCAAGGTATGTGCTGATTCCCTTTGTTTTTGTATCTTATTGAATAAACTTGATTGGTTATGTACTTGGTTCCCTGATCAGATACTCTTTAGAGATTATAAAGAGACTAGGAGACATGGAGGTCCCCTTGTCTTAGCCCTTTAGTAGATTTAAGGAAACATTTCAATTCTCCATTCACAATAATAAAAATATCAATCATCATCATTTGAGCTAGATTTATCACTTGTTGATTTGACCAAATACTAGTCATACTGTATTCTGACTTATTTTTCTATTTTGAGATATGTGCGGATATAAAACTAGGAAAAATATGTGTGATAAAAAGAATATCATTTGTACATGCATCCATATTATAGTAAAACCATAATAAATTCAAAATGAAATAAAGTACATACAATTAACAAAAGATAAATATATACAAGAACTAGAAGGGGTGCAACCCAAAGTAAAATACCATAATCATCAAACAATAAATCTCAAGACATATAATAACCAAGTAGAAGATGAGCAATAAATGGTTTGAGATATGATTGTCATCTAAATATTTGAAAAATAGACTAAATAACTTTGGTAGGAACTAATAAAAGGAAACATAAATTGTTTGTAGGTCGATAAAAAATGCTAAGGTAGAAAATACTTTAGACGTTTTTTTATCAAAAAGGTTGTCAAACAATTAAAATCTAAGGAAGACCATGATGACAGAGAGGGTCGAGATATACTATAAAAAAATTATGAGAAACATTTTGAATAAAAATTTCTAAGCAACTAAATTGAAAGAAAAATAAATTACGTAAATTGATACAAGCATTAAACCAAAGGATGAAATATGTTAAAAGTAATAATAAATAAAAATAAGTTGTTCAAAGATTAATTTTAAACAAGTCAACAATGATAAAGTACATGTTATCACAATCTTCATTAACGATATAAATGTTTGAAGGATAACTCCTTAGAAAATTCAACCTATATATAATGGATGAATATGATAGGTCGGCAGATGTAGAGCGCCACTCCAAACAATTTCCTAATAATATCTCAATTTTAATCTAAAAAATAATAATTTATGAATTGTTTCCATGATCTTATGAGGAAGTAACCCGTTGTGGTTTAATAACCTCCCATATAACTCTGTAAAAATATTTCAAAAATTCATAAAAAAATTGTAGCAATTAAAGAATGAAACTTTATCATGACGATGTACCAAAACAATGATATAATTTTAAAAATTATGTTTATAGATTTGTCTATTAGATGAATAACTTACAATGTTGTAATGAAAGTGTCACGACTTCGCCATTTAAGAGAGATTTACCCTAAATTACCAGGTTAATAGAAAACTTTGTCAACTTTTCAATCAAATTTTCATCGATGTACAAGATACAAAAGGTGGAGAATTAGCTCCACCAAGTCTAACCATAGTAAAATATAATAAAATATCATCAAAGAGGAACAGAATTGTCCATGAGATCATCCGATGGAAGCCACAATTCGTAGTACAAAACTAGTTTCCAATTCACCATCTCACAAGGTATATTATAATAATCTACGTCTAAACAAGAAAAAATTAAATTTTCCAAAACTGGAAGACATAAGGAAATCTAGTAATAAATTTAAAAAAAAATGTTCTATTACATATTACAATGACCACGGTCATAGTAGTTAACATTATTATCAACTCAAACATGAAACTTAAAAGCTAATGGACAATTGACAAGGAAAAATATAAAAATACAATATATGAAATGGACAAACATATTGTTTACAAGATTATAGGATGATACACAATGTCAACCACCTCACCGTCTATAAGAAAAATACATAAAAGTCACATTGAGGTCCAACTCATAGATGAAAACTCTACTCATATCAACCAAGTACTCGAGCTACATATAATAATTTGAAGAAGATTACATCAAGATGATGATGCCCTCATTGTAACATTAGATATTGAAGGAATAAATATAGTCTTGTCAAATTATTATATCGATTTAGGGAAGTGTAATACACAATAGTAGTTAGAGAAATGGTTGAAATTTCTAAATATAAAAAATAGGAATTGATTTGATCAGGTTTAGAGGTAGAACTATATATTATTTAGGAAAAAATGATATGTTTTTAACGACCGTATACGCGAATACTATTTATGGTGGCAGATTCTCTGGGCTCGTATAATTCCATTTTTTGGGAGGCCATAACTTCATACAATACATGCAATTGGGTCTTCATATCACTAACGTGTGAAAATAATATTGTAACTAAGTTGGAGCTGTCATAGATAGTTAGAAACTTATAAAAAATATTATAGATTAGCTTTTGACTTGAGAAAAATCAAAATAAAACAACCATAATATTCTTTGAGGATGATAATATATGAATTACACGATCCCACAAAAGAGTAAAAAAAATTAACGATTCTGGAAAAATACCAAGGTTGACTTAATAAATCGTTGATACATAAAAAATTGAAATAGATATGGGTAAAATAGTGCAGATTGGGGTTGGAATTAATGAGGCGTTCAAAAATGATATACACAATTTCCTAAAAAACAATATTGATATATTATTTTGGAGTATGTCAAATGTAGCAGAAATAAATAAATCAATGATATGTCATTCGTTAATGATTGAAAAACAATTATGATCGATAAGATAACGTTGCAAAATGTTATTCCTAGAAAAAATAGAAGATACAGTTTAAGAAGTAGAACAATTAATACACGTTGGACATATAAGAAAAATCAATCTATAATATATCGTTGGAAAATACAATATTAGTGAATAAAAAGAATTTTATTTTCCCGACCTAAACATAGCTTCTTCAAAAGACATTTTCTATTCCAATAGGTAAATAAGTTTGTTGACGCGACCATATACCATAAAAATAAACCCTTAAAATAAAAAAAAAAATCACCTACTTCACAATGAAGTGAGGTTTGTACTATTATATAGTAAGATTATTTGGGTTAGAAAATAAGAGTGTGACATATAAAAAATTCATTTGTTACATATTTGCAAATAAATAGGGAAAAAATAGAGGCTCCCAAAGATTACATAATCGTTTAAGGCGATAAAAGAAAACTATATATCAATGCCTTCATTCAAACATTCAAAAACCTCAAAAATGTAATCCAAAGTTAAATCCAACCAATATGTGTTTATAGTATGAAAATCAATTATTTTTGTTTGTTTTAGAGCAAGTAAGAAGAGGATTGAAACCGATATAATTTAGCTACATACTAAGATAAGTATGTCACAACCAAAACCAAAGATATTTAAGTAAGTGCAACAACTTACGAGTTAGATATGCGTCCTATTATGATTTATATCAGTCAAGAATATATATATATATATATATATATATATTTGAAATCACATATTAGATAATGTTATAATTTAAACATTTTAAGAAAATTAATAAAAAAATTTAATAAGAAAACTATAAATAATATTATATATTCGTATTTAATAAAAAAGTAAAAAAACTATTTAAGGGGATTTATTTATTAATGAAAATATAATAATATTATTAACTTTATTTGATATTTATTTAAATCCACAATTTTTTATAGATCATAGTTGATGGTCTAGTAAAAAAATTCAAAACTTAATTAATTAAAATTTTAAAACTATATAAAAATTTATTATTATTATTATTATCATTATTATTATAAATAAATATGAGCAATAACCTTTAAATAATATAACATTATTAAAGATAGAATTCGAATAGCTAGACCATCATCTAATCTCGAATAGACTTTTTCGATGCATCTTCTGAGTATTTCAAAATGTATATCCACGCTTTCGGACAAAAGGGATTTTGACCAAACCATTTCTACTTTTGAAAATATCCATTCAGTTCAATCAAAGCCTAAGTATTTCAGATCGCTCACAATATGGACTATACTGAGATATATCTTTTCGAGCCTAAATATTTCAGATCGCTCACAATATGGACTATAGTGAGACATGTCTTTTCGAGTTTGGAGGCAGAAATATCTTTTGGAGTTTGAAGGACGGTCTGTTTATTCTTCCTCCATATATAAATAAGAACAACACGATCTCAACACTAGTATGATATTGTCCGCTTTGGCGCCCGAAGGCCCGCACGGCTTTCGTTTTGGTCCACTTCCAAAAGGCCTCACACTAGTTGAGATATGTTCTTACTTATATACCACTGATCCTTCCCATGTCTAACCAATGTGGGATGTGGGACTTTGGTCGCCACCCTAACAAATCATTCTCTCGAACAAAGTACCAATTTATCCTCATCTCAATTGACTTCTATCCGCCCACTATAATCAGGTTGGTAGTCTACCTGACGTCTAGAGGCACTACGAATGTTACTGCTCACCTCTTATTAGACCACTCTGTCTTGTTCCTTAGCGCTACTCCCCACTCCAATCAAGTACCACAGCTTGATGAGCCACATGCACTTTGAACTAGGATCTCTAAAGCAGATCACATTGAGCATGACGTCTAACTTTTTCATGTTCGACCTTCGAGAATTTCACCACCATCGCGTTTCGTCTGGGCCTGATGCTCTGATACCACGTGTTGGAACTTCAGGTTGTTCAACATCTTCTTCATTCTCTTGTTCATCCTCGACATAATTATCATGATCATCAGTATAAAAAATATGTGAACCTCTTCAAGCATATGAGTCACCATATGGATTCTTTTCAACTTCTGTAGGAGTATGTGCAAGCAGAATATGCCCAAAATCTACCAAGTCATTCTCAGACATAGGCACTGAAATTTAACTCTTATTAATATCATGAACTATCTGATGTTCCATAAACACAGCATCTCTACTCATAATAAGCTTCTTATTAATTGGATCATGAAATCTGTAGCCAAACTCGTCAAGACCATAACCAATAAATACACACTGTCTTGTCTTCGAGTTGAGTTTAGATCTCTTATCTTTAGGAATATGCACATACGATTTTCACCCAAAGACACGCAAATGATCATAAGAAACATCTTTACCTATCCAAAATCCATTTGGGATATCTCCATCTCAAGGTACAGAAAGACTAAGATTCAAGACATGTACCACTGTATTCAAATCTTCAACCCAAAAGTATTTATGGAGTGTTGATTATGAAAGAAAACATCTTACCCTCTCATTTAATTTCTGTTTAGTCTCTCAGCTACGTCATTCAACTGAGGGGTCTTTGGAGGTTTCTTTTGATGCCGAATACCTTGCTGCCTACAATAATCATCAAAATGACCAATGAATTCTCCCTCATTATCACTTCTAACACACATCAATTGTTTCCCAGTCTGTCTCTCAACTGAAGCTTGAAACTGCTTAAAGGCATCTAACACTTGATCTTTTGTTTTCAAATTGTAAGCCTAAACTTTCCTGGAATGATCATCAACAAAAGTAACAAAATACAGACAACCACTAAGTGTTCTCGTTTTGAAAGGACCATAAACATCAGTATGTACCAAGTCAAGCAAACTTGGTTTTCTTGAAGGAGCCGAGCTCTTGAAAGACACTCTATGCTGCTTTCCAGCCAAACAATGTACGCATTTCTTAAAATGAGCTTTATGTATCCCACGAATGTACTGTTTGTTCCTCAATATATCTAATCTGTTTTTGCTAATGTGACTGAGTCTTTTATGCCACAAATCAACCATTGCTTCATCATTAACAACATTGATTTTCTCAGCAGGAACTCTTGTAGACATGATGTAGAGGGCTGAATATTATGTCCTCTTGCCACAAGCAATGAGCCCTTAGTAAGTTTCCACTGCCCATTCACAAAAATAATGCAATAGCCTTCATCATCTAGCTTCCCTGTAGAGATCAAATTCAATTGAAGATGAAGTATATGTTTAACACCCTTCAAAATCAATCTTGCACCCATGCTTGTCTCTAGATAAACATCACCAATACCAACCACTTTAGACAAATCATTATTTCCCATCTTTGCAGAACCAAACTCACTAGAGGTGTAAGATGATAAAAAATCTCTACGAGAAGTGGCATGAATTATAGCACCACTGTCAACAACCCAACCATTTTCATCAGACACAAAATTCACAACAACATCGTAAATAACAACGAAGTGGCGCTCTGAAACTGCAACAACATGTTTCTCGTCACCACTTTCATCATAATTTTTCTCTTTGTTCTTAATAATATTTACCATTGTTGGATTTTCTAAAATCATTATTCTTTTTCAACTTAGGGAAAAATTTCTTAGTGTGCCCGATCTTATGATAGCAGTAGCACTCCCAATTTGCAAGTTTATTAGACTTATTCCGACCATTGCTTCTACTTTTACCTCTAGTTTTCCAACCGTGATTTTCATTTCTACCAAGTTTCTCAACTACTAGAGTTTCTGAATATGAAGAGAAGCCAACTATTTTTTCTTCTCATATCTTCATTCAGCACACTACTTTTAGCCAATGTCATTTATATATTACCTTCAAGAGCTGAATTAGAAAGAAACGTTCTGAAAGTATCCCACGAGTCTGGCAGCGAACCAAGCAACCATAACGCCACAACCTCGTCATCAAATTTGATACCAATAGCAGTCAACTGAATAATCAAGCCTTGAAAGGTATTCAAGTGATCTGTAAGAGGTGATCCATCTTCGTACCTCAAATACATCAACTGTTTGAACAAAACTAACTTACTGTTTCTTGTCTTCTTAGCATATAACTCCTCAAGTTTACTCCACAAATTCATTGCATTTGTTTCATCTACAACATGATTCAACACATTATCAGCAACCCATTGCCGAATAAAACCGCAAACCTGTCGATGAATAATTATCCATTCTGCATCAGACTTATCTTTAGGTTTTTCATTACCGAACACTGGTAAATGAAAACCTTTAACATAAAGAAGATCTTCCATCTTATATTTCCATATATGATAATTCGAACCATTTATCGTCACCAGTTTTCTTGTATTCACCTCCATATTTGATACAAGACAAGTACACAACCACTCGTTCTGATACCACTTTCTCAAGAAATAGAAGCACAAACAGAAGCTTTCTTCTTGTATCAAATATTATTAGAGATAATAATCCCAAACAAAATACCAAGTCTGAATAAGATAAACGCAAATAACATATAACCTTTTTTACGTGGAAAACCTTTCTAGTGTAGGAAGTAAAAACCACGTGACTAATTTCGGAGTCCAACCAAATATTCACTATCAGAAGACGGGTTACAAAACTATTCTCTAAATAAAACTAGAGTATACACCACACAAAGTATGACAACTTGATACACAACCCCAATACACAAGATAGTGAACCGAAATCAGAATACTCACTGAAATATCCCCCAAAAACGCAGTTAGAAGAAGCTGATAAAAAAACACACTTAGAAGTGCCTTTTGTTTTATTTCTCCTTTTGATATTTCTAATTTCATGTTTCCGGTCCATATCATGTTTCCACAAAGGATGTTTCAAGCCTATCATGTAAATTTTATTGGTGATTATACTCATTGTACATGGTGTTTTATCTTATGAAAGAAAGGTATATTTTCTTCAATATTTACATAAATTTTAGAGCAATTGTTAACTGGTTAGCATTGCTTCAGATGTGACTGAGGGGGTCAGTATACCTGCAATACTTTCCCTCATTTACTTGCATCTGAGGGTACCATACACTAGTAATCTTGTACTAACATCACTTAGTAGAATGGGGTTATCGAAAGAAAACATTTTTTTTAGAGAAGCACTTTTGAATTTTGTATATGTTATTGATCAAATCCCTATTATACATAATTTAGTATGTCTCAGTTTCAGAAGTTAGATGTAGTCTCCCATCCTCGTGTCGAAAGGACCAAGTGTTAACCTAAAATTGTTATATGTTTTTTCTTGGTTATGGTATTGGACTGAAATCATATCGATGTTTTGATACCACAAGTCATAAGTTATATGTATCTTGACATGTCATATTTTTTAAGAATTCTATTTTATTTGATTCACAAAAAATCACATAACATAACACAGATAAATATTCAATTTATTCATCCATTTAGCAATGAAAATGATACAACTATTGTTCATAACGTAGTAGTTCATGAGACGTCTATACCAACAAATACTACTTTTATTCCACCAATGTATGAGTCTAATTCTTTCTCTAGTGCAACTGTAGATTCTCCACCTCTCAAAAGATCTACTAGTACAAGTAAGTCTATCAAACTACTTATTTTTCTTATTCTTCTTATTCAGATATGTTTCATTTTTTATAGAAAACGTAAATGATTTACATGAATCTAGTTGTTTCTAATCCTCGTTGGAAAAATGATATGGTCGACTATCTTACTTCTCTATATCAAACTCAGACATAGGATTTGGTTGAACTCTGCTAAGCATATAGTTGGTTCTCATGGATGTGTTAGATTTAAGATTAAAAGTGATACTGGGAGCCGATTTGCAGATATCATTAAGATTTTGGGGACAAAATTTATTCTATTTTCTTTTTTCATTCAAATTCCTAAATTTTTTGTGGTTCTGCTCGCCCGTGTTAAATGGATATACATGCCTACGTATCGTGGTGCACAGGCTTACGTATCTCGGTACTAATAGTTCTATTGAATTTATAGTATCTGGATTACACGTTCTATGTACTCGGGTTACACGTTCTATGTATCGGGGTTAAAAACTTCTAACAAACCCATCGAACCCTAAATACCCAATTTAGAAGAAAAAAACGAATGATTTATACTTATATTTTTTTTATTGAAAACATATGTATGGATATTCTTCACAAACAAAACTTTCACCTACTCATAAAACTAATACTGAGAGTTGCGCTTTATTGTTTTATACGTGAAAAACTGATAATACTTAGAGTATCATTTGGATTAATAACTTTGTAGCTCCGTCGATTGGTATTCAATATGGCTCAGTATGAAACAACAAAATAAATTTGAGATCGTTTGGAGAGATTAAAAATTTACTAAGAAATACATGTTAAAGTATGATATTCTGTCTAAATTGTGGGATCAGTTAGACCCTATAGAATCTAAATATTTCAAGGTATTCAAACCATATATTAGTAGAAGGAAAGAGAAAAGATTGATGCGGGTTTCGATAACTCTATATTTTGATTTTGAAGGATTGAATGGAACAACTGTTCATAGTCTTCTATTCCCACTTTTGATTCAGTAGTTCGTGAGCTTATTGTAAAAGAGACTCGAATGAAATCTCATGTTTTCAAGTGTTCAAAAATGACTAAAATTATTGTTGTGTTTGATATCCCACAATGATCCTCTGCTCTAAATCATCATATACAAACACCAAAGTTAGCCTTTGATAGAAATATTTTATGTAAATGAAAGAATAATTGGAAGTCTCAATGCTCATTGTCGAAAGTAAAATATCAGCAACCTCTTTAGTATCTAGATTTTTAGTAACATAAATTTATTTCTCATTAGTTTCATCCAACATTTCTTCCCCATAGCTCAGTGATGTTACTACTTCATCATTATAGTACCACACCACCCTCTGTATTGTACGCTTAGAGTTTTTAGATCTTTAGATAATATATTGTTTCCAATCTTGTTGTTATATCTAAATTCATGTCTCACTCGTGTATTTCTTCATCTCCTACTTCACGTATTCTTTCATCCTTATGGATTTTGGATTCTAGCGTGTCTCGTCATATGTTACCTTACATGTCATACTTTATTTTACTGTCTTATATTTCACTTATATCTCTTTTGTCTGCTAGTGTTACATCAGTGACGATAGATGTGTTGGCTATATTGATACTATTCACATATCACAGAATAATGTTTACTATATTTCCGACCTTATTTTGGATTTTGTTCGGGCGAGTCAATTGTGTAAATCTAGTTATGGAACCTTCTTTAATTATTCTTTTTGTGCCATACATAATTAATGCACTTAGAAGATGATTTGTATATGTCGTAGAATATGAGAACTCTATGTTTTAGAGGATCTCAATATGATTGATATTACAAATCTAGTGTGGAATTGTCTTTGTTTTTCACTAATTTAGACTATTATGTTTGTAGGATTAGGAAAGTTTCCGCACGAAATAATCACTGAAAATATTTGCGAGTACTTTTAATTTCATTTTCTATCCCCAAAACATATGCCCCTTTTTCAGTTTTCCTCATAATATGTCCCTCTATACAATAGCTAAAAAATTATCATCTGGTCATATATATACTTACAAACTATTATTCTGCAATTCAAATACGATTATACGAAGATGATTCTAAATTTTAAATATAAGTCTGTTTATCCTATACTTAGTCATACATATGATTTTCTTAAATATAAATATCAGTTCTCACCCAAAAAAAATATAAACAACATAAACAGAAGAAAATCATAATATTATGTCTTTATACATGGAAGTGCAATACAAATAATATAAGAAATATGAATTATATATACAAATATTGCTACAATGACTTATTCACGACACATAGGACACATTCTATTAATGAAAAGCCACTGGTCTATGCAATCAAGATGAAAATAATGGTTACAGTTTGGCATCGCCCTTACGGTTTCCTTGACTTCATATTCTGACAAACATATTATACAAATATTATCACTAGGGATAAGTAATCGTTTGCTTTCACCTATATATATTTTAGGGTATTTTTCTATAACAGAACTCGAAAAACCTGAAGAAATATTAGTAGTAGGTGGAACAACGGCTTATGTGATTTGAGGTTGACTACGTAAGGAATTATGAGATCTATACTTTACTATTACAACAAAAATTATGCATTAAATGCATAGAAATCCTGGTAAAATGAAAAACATCTTCATGGCGTTTCCAATCCCAGCCCGAGAACCTAATTATATGTTGTAATATAAAAAATAGTTTATATTAAACAAAGTAATTTCATAATAAAATTACATAAAGTGTAATAAATATTAAAAAGTATAAAAATTGTTGTTATGAAAATTCCTATAAAAAAACAAGTGTTAATATATATACTTTTACTTTATTACTTATTATAATTAGGTAATTGGTTAATATGTTTCTTCGCTATTTTGTTATACAATCAATGACCGTGTATCTTTATGCTTTGTGGAAAATAATGGAAAACTTAACACAAATGATTAATTATTATTATAAAATTTAATTTATATTTTAAAGTTTAGTTTGTTTTAACGTTTTAATAGTCATATATAAGATTTATCTTATATTAAAATATATAAAAAAATCAAAACATAGATGTTAAAATTATTCATTAAAAAAATAGTGTTAATATTTATTAGGTCATGGACTGCATAAGTGAGATATATTTAGAATTGGAGGAGTGAACTAGATTGATAGTGAAATAATTATTAAAATGTAAAACTTACCGATAGTTTAGATCGTTGCAACAACAAGTAGAGTCTGCAGTAATAACTAAGACATAATACATACACTATAAAATTAAAAGTAGATTTGTGGCAATAAGATTTCTCCTTGTAGTGACATAAGAGTTATAAGAATTCTCATTAAGATGCATGTGTATGGGTTAACTACTAAATAGTCCATGAGGTATTTTTCTACAACAAGCAAGATGCTCGTAGTACCGTCTTTATATCAGTTATTGACTATTTCTCACAGTTGAGAACCTTGTTGGTTGTTGTGGTAAGCACTAATAAATGTCTATTTAATAATTATTTTATATAAATTTGAACGTTTTTGGAAAAAAACTTGATGTAGGATTTGTTAAACCTATAAATAAGGGTCATAACCTGATGGATTAAAGTATACAATCTAAAATTTCTCTTAAAACTTTATGTCTATTCTAAATCTCTCATTCATTAATAAGATATTTATTGATTTTTTTATATTACCAATTACTAGATCCCAAAAACATTTCATAAGTAAGAAGTCTTAAGTAGTAATATGACGAACACATTTCTTTCTCGAAAGATATTGATACATATATCAAGTTGCATATCATTCAGAGAAGCCTTCGATAAACTTTATGGTGACCGTAATTTTGTAAGTATTGTTTGTATCATTCTCATTTCTAAGATTCCAAAAATATTAAATACAATAATTCCAAAAGAGATGAAAATAAGCATCATTAAATTCATTAACAGAGACTAGGTTCAATTAGACTCGTCGACAGAACAAATATACCATACAAAAAGAAGTTGACATTTTTGCTCATGGCTATGAAATTATATTACATAATTATCCAAAGTTAGAAAAAATATAGAGCTTACCAAAATAGACAGTACATAAATCAAAGATCAAAAGTAAAAATATTAAGATCTTATATATCAAGAAAGTATTTTGAACATTTTATCGAAACGCCTATTTGATCTCTACACCAGCATGACATCGACGTTGATGATGTAGAATTCATTTGAGGGTAAATATAAAGAGAAAATGGAAGGTACTAAGGAGTACCGTATATGTATATTTTGATTTTCAATCTCTAGATGGAAACTTATTATTCCCTTAATACACGAATTACAAGTGATCGTTAAGAAACTTGTTTTTATCAAAATTATACTTCCACAAATCTTCCACATGGGATAATGAATGAAAAACTCTTTCGTTTATGAAATATATACCAAAGAATATCTTTCCAAATCCAAAGAATACATTTTGGAAAAATTCCATAAGAACTTAAAGATTTAAGAGGAGCCCCGTATTAGAGATACAAATGAATTACACAAAACAGAAACTTAAATGTGTTGGATCCAGAATGCAAAAAATGGTTATCTTTACAAAACATGGAGGAAATTATCTTTTTCTGCGACGAGTCATTATTTTAATAATTGAAGCCTTTAAAAGAAGAGTGAAAACATCAATAATGCAAAAAAAATAGTTCTTCATAATTGTGACAAAATTAATTGCGATAGAGGATTATGCTAGATTGGTCGTATGAGGATTATGCATCAATAAAATTATTTGTATGGTAAATCTTAATTCAAAATAATGGAAAAATATAAAAAACATAAAAAAAACATGCAACTCAGAAACACCAACAAATCCATAGTGGAAAAATAAATAAATTTGGAATTACCATTGACAAACGGAAATAAAATATATGTCATAAACGTTCTATATATTCTAAAAATGAATAAAAATTAGTTTTTTGGTTATCAAAAGTTGAAATTCATTAGGTGTGCAAAGCCAATAACCTAGTTAAGTCTAAATGTGGTAATTTTGTTTGAAATGAATACTCTTACGGTGGCATAGGGCTGTTATCGGGTCGGGTCGGTCCGGGTTTGGACGAGACCGAGACCGACTCGATAAGATATCGGGCGGGTCGAGCCGGACCGCTAAGCGAAGGGAGCCAGATATTATGGACCGGGACCGGCTCGTTAAGAATCGAGTCGGTCCGGTCCGACTCTTAACGGGCAGGTTTGTTAGTTCATCATAATTTTCTTTAAGGTTTTAGTTAAGAATATACATAGATTATGAAAAAAAATATGTATTTTTTTTATCGGGCTGGTTACCGGGCGGACCGGTCCAGATCGGTAAGAGAGTCGGTCCAAAAATTTGGCTCCCAACCCGCTCCTTAAGCTATTCGGACCGGTCTCGGGCGGGTCTTACTGGTCCGGTCCCGGGCGGGTTAACGGGTTGGGAGGCCCCCTAACAGCTCTACGGTGGCATGATTAAATAATGCACTTATTCATCTTCAAATAAAGTGAAAAAATATGCTTCGTTTTGGCATGATAGATTTGTATGCATATGTTATAGCATGATCAAGAAAATTGTTAAAAGTGAACTTATAAGTTGTGATACTCGTTCATATGAGAAAATTAATTTATGTGTTGAATAAAAAATGATTAACAACACGTTTAAGATCTAGAAATATGTACAAAAATATTAGACTTCATATACGACGATATAAGTGATTTAAATGATGTATTGGTGCGTCAGAGATAAATATATTTTATTTTTATAGATGATAACGCCGGGTATACTAATACCTATTTGAATAAGCATAATAATAATAATTATTTTCACATGTTTCAATTATTCAAAGTTGAGGTTAAACATGTATTGGATACTGATATTAAAATACTTTTTAGTGATACAAAAAGGAAACATTTCTCTAAATATTTTTCTAAGTTTTGAAAATAACACGTGATAATATATCAATATTTGAAGATTTATACATCACGCGAAAATGGGTTGGCTTGATGGAAAATAGTACTTTGATTAAGATGACTAATATAATTTTAGTAAATTTGAGGCTGCGTGTTAATTTGTAGTTTGAAGCCATTTTAGCGACATGTCAAGTTATAAATCGTGTTTACCTTAATAAAATGAAACTCTCACCTTACAAGTTATGAAAAAGAAGAAAACTAAATAGTATATACTTGGGATTGTGGGGTGCTTAGAATTTTAAAAGAGCACGAAATTAAAGAGAAAAAAAGTTAGTTACACACCAAACAACAAAGCTTATATATTGTTAGAATTGAGTATAATGTTGTGATTGGATCCAAAAACAAGAATTCTTGGAGTTCATGTTATACAATATTAATAGAACTCAAATCATTATAGAGATAAAGAAACGACTACACAAAATTTGATGGGTAATAGATTATCAAAGTATTATTTTCTGTTTTTGAACCTTTAGAAATCAAAGAAAAAGAGGTCTAAAGGTTTATGATCCGAGAAGTGATAGATTTCAAAGTATATATTTATACTTGGTAGAATGGAGTAGTGAATAAATCCCTCAGAAAATTCAGATGGTCTTTTTTAAGAGTTAGGCCTAAGTTTTACAAAGAGGTAATATCGTATAGAGATTTTACATTTTGTAAAAATATTGTAAATGATGAAATGACATCCAATAATATCAAAATATACTTGAGAATTGGTTAACTTGCCTTCAGATTCAATACTATTTAGTTGTAAGTGATTAATTTGAAAATAATGCCACATTAGTGATATCATTCAAGTATTCAATGTAGGAAGGGTAGCGAAGAGTTTTTGGAAAAAAGAAAGAATATATTACACATATGCTCCGATTGTGAGAATCACGAACATAGGGATAGTTTTTGCAATTGCATAACTAACAATCTTAATATTCATCAATGGATGTTAAAACTGAAATATTAAATGAAGATCTCAATGATGAGATCTACATTAACCAACTCGAGGGATTTATGCTTCTAACAAATAAATTAAAATTATGTAGGCTAATAAAATCATTATACGATATCACCTAAGCAGTGACATGAAATGTTTGACCATGTAATGGTATCTGGTGAGTTGAGGAACAATATGGCGTATAAATGTATGTACATTAATATTCATGGTGATATTTTGGGTATAGTGTATTTATACATAGTTGATTTACTTATATTGAGTAATGACACTAGATTAAATATTGAAATAGAGAGGTTTCTGTCATTTACCCTTTAAAATAAAATATCATTATGATGTATACATGTATACACTATTTAAGGAATAAAAATATTTAAAATAGTGAAGATTTTATCATAAATCAATTCCATTATATGGAAAAGATACTTATATACTTATATATCTATAACTGAAAGAAGTGCATATAATATTCGATCATAGTTTGGAACTTAGAAACAATGTAGGATTATAAGTGGCTCAACTGAGATACGCTAGTTCTATATGAAGTCTCGTATACACGGTTTTATATTTTTAGACAAATATTTCATTTACGGTTAGTAAATTAAGTTACCAGGCTATAATCCCCTAGATTAAATTCTTATATGTTGCAGAAACTTAATATATCCTCATAATATCCCATATTTGTCGTGTCCAAAATAATGCTGTTGATTGGCTAGCAAAATAGACAATCACATAAATGAAACAGAAGATCAATCAGCTAAACATTCCTAATCAACTTTAGGCTATTACTTTCCTTGAAAGTATTGGCTTAGGTTACATTAGAAACAATATTTAATCTCTTACTTTCTAAATATATTCAATATTCCTACTTATCTAATGGCAGTTGCATAATTAATATGACAAGATTATGCCAATCTCTCTGCTTTTATATTAAGATTTAAGTGCAGGTTCCTAGCCTTTTGTTATTTGAAAAAATCTTATACCTTTTCATGGTTGCTGCCTGTCTTTTGTCTGGATATGTTCGATGAAATTCCCCGATGACTTGCTGCTCGTTGTTGTGATCGTCGTTGTTGGATCCAGTTAAATCAGATGTTGTTGACTATTGTTCGCATCCTTCTTTTAAAATTAGACACGCGTTGCACGCTGATGGTTCCAGTGATTTTGTGATCTCCATCGTATGCGTCTTTGTCAATCGGTGCTTTGATTTTGTATATGTCGGCTCTGTATGGGTTTGTTCATCTAGATTATGTTTTTTTGATTTTGTAGACGTAGAAAATTACCATGCCGAGAATGGATAACTCGGGAAAATTTGCAAACACAATAATCGTTATGGTTCATGCTCTTAAATTTCCTTTGCTTGATTTTCGACTTTATGGTATTACAACAATTGCTGGTGATATGGTTATGATTGAGTTCGTCGGTGTAGCTAAAGGAGAAGGGATAAGGCCAAAGTTCTTCAACAGTTTTCCGCATTGAACATGTTAAATTGTTGAAGGAGAAATCAAGGCCAAAGTTCTTCAACAGTTTTCCGCATTCAACATGTTAAATTGTTGAAGGAGAAAATAAGAGTTGAATTCTCAAGAAGTCTCTCTGCAAATTTTAGAGAAATCAAATCTGAAACTTTGTTGTAAGATAAGTTCAAGTAACGCAAATTGTTTCCACCAAATTTAAAAGGAAGAGACACATTTGACGGATTTGAAAAAAGATCCAAAACCTCAATTAAACCCACTCGGTGGTCCTTGTTATGACCGTCGCTGTCGGAGCCATTTGAATCAGATGCTGTTGAAGATTGTTCGTTCAAAATCTACTTGTTGTCATTCATCTTCTCAAGGCTTCTCGAGCTTGTTTCTTTCAGATGGCTTACAAGTTTCATTTTCGTAGCAATTCGAGCCTCTTTCAGCTGTTTAACTGCATTTTTCTTATCAGAAATAGCTTGCAAAGACGCTTGTGATGTTTAATTCATTGCGACCAATTTTTGTAGGTGGCGGGATCCTGAATTTTTTCCCCCTTTTAGTTTGTTCTAGTCTAGTACCCAACAACCCTGGTTGAACTCAAGCCGCAATACTTGCCTTGTCGTTCGCAGTTCTTACAATCGGGTTCCTTCCAACTCACACGAATACCCACCCTCTCTAACCACCATACCTCTCTCGAAACCGTAACATTTCCTATAATCGAGCATTCTGGTCTAGACGACTGGTCCGACACCAGCCCAACAGTGTAATCACCGCTGCTAAGACACGGAATATCATGAAGATAGCCTAAATAAGACGAAGACGAACAATTTATTAAGAACATTGTTTCGGGTTCCTCGATCGAAAACGGTGAACCTGTGAAATTTATTGTTTTTTCAAGGAACCGTTTCATGAAACACTGATTTGGGTCGGATATCCGCATCTTCTGTGACCCGTAATTAATTTGGTCGACGATGAAGTCCCCCGAGTCTGGGAGGTTGATGATCACATGGGTTTGTCCGTCGATGGTTTCCTCGGTGCGTAGATCAAAACCTGGATACCCGCACCCGATTGTCTGGTTTAGGTCGACCCGAAATGGGAACTTGACCAGTGTACCCGCGTAATATGAGGCCGGACAGTACGGTTAGCTTGTTGCCGGCCGGAGTAAAAGTATAAGATATAGTAGGGAATGTGTCAAAAGGATTTGCATTGTCTTCATACGTTTTGTTTTAATTTCACGAAAGTTTCAATACCTTCTTCGACATGCTACACTTATTTTATATGGTATAGTTTCATCAAACTCATACGACTAAAATAAATAATGACAGATTAATGATAAATTTTATTCTGCTTACTAAAAATATGATAGTTCAATTTTATTTGATTAATTTTAATGCAACCATAAATTAAACCATACTATCGTGTCAAGCCATGCCTGCCTTGGAAAATAATTTCTTTATTTCAAGCATTTTCCTTTCAATACCTGAAATTATAGTTTCAAAAAGCTGTATTGAACATTGACTTTGGGTTTCATGATCAAATTATTGATAATAGAGTTGCCTCTGTTTCAGGTGGCCCGATGAGAAATGCATGACTAGATTATTTGATCTTATGAAACTCTCAAAATAATTAAACTTATAAACTAAATAATTATTTTAATATATATTTCAGGGAAACGGACGACCAAATGCATTTATTGAAAAATATACTAATAAATTTGGTTAGAAATGATCCGTGAACAAAAGTAATAAAAATACTCTCAAGCAACTACAAAAATACAGTTAGATATGTTATAGCCAATAACTATTAAAATATCAAGTGAAGTTTGAGTCGTGAATTAGTAGAAGAGAAGTTTGAGCCATAACTTATTAGCACAGCCGTTTGCTAGTAAGAACTAAAACAAGTTGTCAAAACTATTATTATTGAGTCGGATGAGATATTTGCTGAGCCAAAAGAAGCTGAACTGTAGCGTCACAGATGGACTGAAGTAGGGTCTTATATTTGACAAGTCTCCAATATTAACTGAGTATTCTATTTTGGTCTTTCAATATTAATTAGATTTTATATTTATTGCGTCTTCTATATTAATGACTCATTGATATTAACTTTAATCCAAGTATTATGTATATGATGGTATTATGTGCTTATCAAAGACTCATTGATTTATTGCCATCCAAGAAACAAAAAGTGGTTACTACTCTAGCACAAAATTAGAATATCTAGCTTTGGCTAATCTTAATGTTGAACTGATGTAGCTCAAGTATATTCTTCAATAGCTTTGACTTCTTCTTCTTTGAGTACCAATAGTTTGGTGTAATAATCTAGGGATTGCGTCACTTTCCTCTAACCATGTCTTCCACGCAATAACTAAACACATCGAGATTGATGTGAACTTCATCAGAGACCAAATCATGTGTCGGTAACTTGTAATACGATATTTACCATCGCATGACCAAATGAATGGCAGTTTGACTCGATCCCTAACTTATGCTTGCTTTGGTTTTTACGAGAGAAACTAGGACTTTGCTCTACTTTGTCTAGTTCACATGAGGATGTGAAGATGAAGAAAGAAAAGGTTTGTTTGAGTTAGAATTTTGAAGAAGATGAAGAAGCTGGTTTAGGAAAGAAGAAGAGAAGAACTAGACAAGAGAGGGAGAGCTGCGTGACCTGAAAGTTTTACTTCTATTACTAAGGTGAATTGAGTATGGATCGGGTCCACGTTGGCCTTTGGCCTGAAAGTATGTACTATCAAAAATACAATTAGTCGAATAATTTATTTTATTTATATTTTTATCGAAATGATTATTTATTGTGGCATAATAGACTTGCTCCTATATGATATGGTACGATAAATAAAACTGTTAAAATCGTACTTATAAAATATGATATAAGTTGTATGTAAAATATGAGTGCTATATGGAATCAAATATAATTAAAAAACCTTATAAATCCGTTGAATGGTGCATGAAACTGTTGGACTTAATACACACTGACATATGTGAGTTAATCAATATCTTAACACGTGAGGGAAAATATACTTTATAACTTTCGTTAAGACTACTATAGATTTACTTATGTCTATTTTATAAATAAAATGATGAGGCCTTTAATATGTTTAAGATTTTTCAAAATAGAAGTAGAAAATCAATTAGACGCTAAGACTAAAATTTTGCATAGTGATAGAAGTGGGGAATATTTCTCGGATGAATTTTATTGTTTTTCTGAAGAGCATGGGATAATTCATCAATTCTCTACGCCCTACACACTGCAGCAAAATAGATTGACTGAACAAAGAAATAGAAATTTAATCGAGATTACTAATGGCATGTTAGTTATCTCAAAATTGCATATTAATTTATGTGGTGATGCTATCTTAACTAAATATCATATTTGTAATCGTATTCCTCTTAAAAGAAATTAAAATCTCTCCATATGAGGTATGGAAATGAAGAAAACCAAACATAGATTATTTTAAAATGTTGTGGTGTTTAGCATTTTGCAGAAACACATATCTAAGAAGAGTAAAATTAGGTCATAACACGATAAGGTTTATGTTCAATGGTTATTTGGAAAATAAAAAATGTTATAGGTTATTATATTTGGAATCTAGTTTGCTATTTGAATAATATAATATAATTTCTTTAAATCCAAACTATATGATGATAATAGGATATAAACAGTTGTAAAAAATAAGGAAAGGACTTTGAGCAACCACGAGAATCTTGTACGAGTCAAAGAAAAAGAGACTTAAATATTTAGCCCAATGAGTAAAAATCTTAAAAGATTTCCTTATATTTAGTAGAATAACTTTGTGACGAAATCACTCGGAAGATTCCTATATTGCTTTCTTTATAAGACGACTTTAAATCATATAAGGAATCAATAACATCCCGAGATTTCTCATTATAGAAATATGCCACAAATAATGAAATATATTCAATAATATAAAATCAAACTCAGGAGTTAAATGGTTAAAATGGATATTTAGGAAGAAATGTCACAAAAATGAAATCATTCAAGCATTCAACACAAAAGTGGTAGCAAAAGGTTTTCGAGTAAAAGAGTGAATTGATTATTTTGGCACATATGCCTCTATTAGCAAGGAATATTCTTCGCAATTGCATTGGTATACAATGTGAAAATTCACCAAATGGGTGTCAAAACGATATTCCTAAATACAGATTTGAGGAGGTCTATATGGAGCAACACGAGGATTTTAGACTTCCGGGGAATAAGTCTAAGGCATGTAGGCTTGTTAAGTCATTATACGGTCTTAACAAGAACCTAACAAGTGGCATGAAATGTTATATCATGTTATTATAACCGACTTGTTCAGATATAATACGAAGGAAAAATATTTATATACTAAAGTTCATGCTGATATAATAGTCACTGTATGTGTATATATAGATGATTTTTTATACTAAGTAATGACATGAAGAGAATAATGAAATTAATAGGTTTCTATATTCTATATTTAAGATGAATGATCTTAATAAAGTATGCAATATTTTAGAAATTCAAGTATTTAAAAATAGTTGGGGTTATGAATTAAATTAATCCTTACATTGAGAAAGTATTTAATAAGTTTAAGCATCTAAAATTCAAAGAAGCACAAAGACCATTTGATCTTAGTTTAAATATTGGAGAAAGTGAGGGGATAATAGTGACCTAATTAGGAATATTCTAGTGTAATAGGAAGCTTAATGTACACAACTTTATGCACTATGCAAGATATATCTTTTACAATGAGTAAATTCAATCAATTTACGAGTAGTACAAGTACATAACATTGAATTCAATTGGAAGGTTCTTAGGGTATTTAAAAAAGACTAAAGACATATGTCTCCAATATTTTGATTTTCTTCGGGTACTTGAGTGATACACGCATACAAGTTAGGTCAGTGGTCTAGCCGATTACAAATCAACTATAGGGTGCGTATTCATATTTACAGGTGGTGTTAGATTCTAGGGATAAAAAAATAAGCGTGTATATCTCACTTAACTATGGAGTCTGAGTTAATAATGTTGGCTGGAACGGGTAAGGAGGATAGATGAATAACAGATATCTTATTGAAAATATCATTCACTTCAAAGGAGAATATGACAATATAAATAAATTGTAGTAGTCAATCAATAATATGTAGAGAATATAGTGGGAAGTCTAGATATATAAGTCCAAGACATAAGTATGTTAGAAAACTAACTCAAAGTGAAATTATAACATCTCATAGCTACGTTCTAGTGAAAACCTAACAGATCCGTTTACCAAACCATTAGCTCGAGAATTGGTAAACACTACATCTAGAGAGATAATAGTAAGACTCTTGAAATATGTATTTACAAATAAATGCAACCCAATTCGAGTATAGAGAACCTAAGAATCAAATTTGTAATGGGTAACAACAAGTTATTTGTGAAAGGTTCAACATATAAATAAATTAGAGTTTCATCCGTGATGAGTTATAGATACGTCGGTTGTTATGATGTAAGGATAAGTTAAAAATAACTATTAATAGAATTCGATCTAAGTATGACATGTGTATTTAAAAAAAACAAATATAGTGTAAGAATTATACCTTGGTCGTGATGAAACCTACTAGAAAAGTTCATTAAATGTTTTTCGTGATCAACACAAGATTGATCGTGACTAAAAACAAGACGTGACACAAACCATATATTTTGAACTTATTTGCTTGACTTGGTCGTGATCAACCCATGATGATTGCAACCAACCTCATAACATATCAGTTATTCATCAAATAATTGATATATAAGGATGTTGTGGCCACCAAAAAATGGGATGGTCGTGGAAAACTCTTTAACAATGTGTTCTTCTGAAAAAAAAATTAGATTTTGGAATATATAATTCTTGAATGGTGTGACTTTATCTATGATTATCTAAATAATCATAGCATTTTTTAAAGGTTTGATAATCTGTATAAATAGGTAATATTGACGAAAATTATTCTTTTTGAAAAGCGTAGTCATACATGTCTCAAGATTCCATATTTTTTGGTGAATCCGATACGACTATTCGATGAATTTTGTCTTGATCAAATTCTTTAAGTTGTTGTTTCCCATCTTTATTTTCTAACAACCATTTTTATTTTGAATAGTAAAACAATTATGAGTCATGTCTATGTGTTTGAAAGTCAAACCTAGCTAGGATGGCGTAAAAAGAATACAATATTATATAACTATAATGCCCTACTAAGCCATCAAAAGTAGATATGATTCTTTGGGTTAGAAAATGAGAGTGCGACATATAAAAAATTTATTAGTTACATATTTGCAAATAAATAAGGAAAAATTAAAGGCTCCTATAGATCACATAATCATTTAAGGCGATAATAAAAACTGCATATCAACGCCTTCATTCAAACATTCAAAAACCTAAAAAATGTAATCCAAAGTTAAATCCAACCAATATGTGTTCATAGTAAGAAAATAAATTATTTTTGTTTGTTTTAGAGCAAGTAAGAAGAGGATTGAAACCGATATAATTTAGCTACATACTAAGATAAGCATGTCACAACCAAAGATCTTTAAATAAGTGCAACAACTTACGAGCTAGATATGCCACCCATTTTTCTATATTCCGAAAGACGCAAAAAAATTGTGTAATAACGACAAATGTGAAAACCCATTTGAGGATTTGAATCAAATTATGACCATGTTAGAAGTCACGTTTGCACAAAATAAAGTGGGCATGATTTTCATGTACTTAGATGTTTCGAATCATAAAATTAGCATAGCGTTGCGAATGGAAGAAAATAAAATTATACGACTGGTTTACTACATTAGCAAATTATTAATGAATTTTGAAATATAATACTCAAACTTAGAAAATTACCTTTGATATTATTGGTCCTACAAAAGGTCAAGATTGTTGTTAAAATTATTATTGGTTATTGTTATATCAAAGTATGTGTTTATAATCTTTGATATGTTTTTGGATATTTTTAGTTTATTTATGACCTAATTTTTTTTAAAATGTTATCAACGTGAAGTCCAAAAGATATGTTGTATCCTTATTTAACAAATGCAACATTCTAAAAGTGGAAGTGAGCGACATATCAATTTTTAAATTACCAAACTTGCTGTAAATGTCACTTCATCTAAAGAAATTGCAGATAAACGTAAATTTATACCGATAATAAAATGATAATTGTCGTAATAATTAATCTTATTTATTCTTACTCATAAAATTTATTATAGCGTAAAATCTCGAGGTGCCCAAATGAACTGGGTGAGGCACTAAATACATTATCTTTGTCTGAACTCACTCACTCTATTGCCTCTTAAGGGATCCAACACATTTGAAATGTTTAATGAGACTACTCTTTAAAAATGCAAATATTTTAAATTTGATCATTTTAAGTGGTGCTACACATGGGATTCGAGATTTTATTTTAAACTATGAGAGAGCTTCCCCACGCGTTATGGTGAAAGTTAAAAACAATGCAAAATAAGTTTTTCATAATCAATATTCATATGTAATATTTTGGTTAGGAATTCATATGCAATATTTTCGTTAAGTATTCAGACGTAATTTTTTAATATCATTAAAACAAGTTTGATTTTTTTTTGTATAAATTATTGATTTGTTTAATACAAATTGGATGAATTATTAGTTGTGGAGATATTGTACATATTGCAGTTTTTTAAAACATTAACCTTAATGTCATCGAACTGGTTAACATGAAGTATTCTTATTTTTTTTTAACTCATAAAATTGACCAACTTGATCGACATACAGGGTTTAAGTTTTTTTAAACACCTAATATGGATCAAGTTGAACAACATTAAATGTTTTTTGTATAATAAACCTACAATTGTTTTATAAAGTTTTGTACATAAAAATACTTAATGTCGACCAACTTGGTGGACATTAGATTTCAAAAAATAAATTATTAAACCCGTAATATGGATAGATTTAAACACGCGATATTAGATATGTCAAATTTTCTAACCTGATCTATCATATTGACCTAATTCTCTCTCATTTCTCTATATATATATATATACCAATCAATTGACTCTCTCTTGTCTCCATCTTCAAACTTTATATAATAGATTGTTTTAATATATATATATATATATGTATATATATATAACATGAAATAAAGTATGCAAGAAGATAACCACTTACTAAAAACCATCGACGCTGTGAAAAAAACAATGACGGATGAAACTACTATGTTTTTTGGATAAATTTGTATACATAATATACTACATGTACGATATGAATCATATATGCTATTCATTTATTACGTGGTCTGCACAATTTCATGAAGACATCTCTATTAGGTTCAAATATTTTTAATTGGTTCCAAATTTTTGAGTTGTCGACCTCTCGCACAATGAGAGGCCAGAGGTGTGTAAGTTGTTTAGTTTTTATAGTATTGATTCTCTTAAAAAAACATATGATGAAAGGGATGGAGGTTCACATCGATGATCAAACGGATGCGAAATTGAATTGCTTAGAACTATATATAATGTTATGTATGCAACTCGTCCTTAAGTATTATTTTATTTGTATTTCATACTTCCGTGTTTTGTTTTATTTCTTAAACTATTGTATTTTATACTATGAATATATCGTGTATATGTTAAATATTTAAACTGAAAGGATGTCATTAATGGAAATAACAATAAGCAAAAAAACATACTTTACAAATAATAATAAGCGACAAAAACATAGTTTATAAATAATAAAACGACAAACTAAAGTTATAAACTAGAAAGTTTTAGTGTTTAGAAAGGTCTGACACTCTAATATATATATATATATATATATATATATATTAGTACGATCGGATAATGGATTCATCCAGCCAAGACTTTATTCTGTACAAAATTATTTCCGACCAATGTGAACGAGACGTAACGGATCACTCAGATGGATCAAAACGCGTTAATTGAATATAAACAATATATATAAAAAATCTTGTTAAACACGTAATAAACAACAAAATTCGTAAAATTTATTTCGTTAACGAAATATCAAGACTGACCATTTTAATATTTCGTTATGGTGTGACTTTATCTACAATTATATAAATAATTATAAAATTTTGAAAGGTTTGATAATCTATATAAATAGGTAATATTTTCAAACAAAAAATATTTTTTGTAAAATCTCTGAAAATCTCTCTTACGCAAAATCTCATTCAAATATTCAAACACTATCAAAGTTGATTCACATTATCTAGTTTCTTGTAACTGAAATCTACAAGTATGTTATATTTTAAAATAACTTCATCAAAGAGTGTAGGCAATAGAGGTGACGAAAATTATTCTTCTGTGAAAGCATAGTCATACATTTCTTAAGATTCCATATTTTTTTCGTGAATCCATTAAGAATCTTTGTCAAATTTTATCTTGATCAAATTCTGTAACTTGTTGTTTCTAATTTCTATTTTCTAACAACCGTTTATATTTTGAATAATTAAAAAATTATGACTCATGTTTATGTGTTTGAAAGTCGAACCTAGCTAGGAGGGGCTAAAAAAAGTACAATATTATATCACTATAATGCCCTACCCAGCCATCAAAAGTATATATTATTCACAAAATGATAAAAAAAATTACCAGAACTCTAAGGGAGGTTGGTTTTAAGCCAATCTCGTGTATATTTAGGCCATCAGAAGTTAAGGCCTTACAAATGCTCACAGTTAGCAGACATCTAAGGGAGATCGATAGTTCATCACTCCCTCGTACCTTTTTAGACCATGAGAAGTTAAGGCTTTGTAGATTCTCACAGCTAACAAAGTCTTAAGAAAGGTCGGAATGCGTCAAACATTCAAAAAAGAAGAAGACTAGCCATAATAATCATATTATAAAAAACAATGCTTACAAACTATAGCTATCCCAAAAGATAGAACCAGCCAAATGCTTGAGGTTCGACCACTAAAAGAGATTAATTACCTCTATAGAAACCTAAGATTTTATAGGTAAAACTTCATACTCATCACTCACATAACCATACATAAAATATTAAACATGCAAATGATGCCTCGACTTTTTAATTACTTTGGTTTTAAAACCAAAGAAAATGAGGCCGTTTAGTTCATTTCAAAGACTAATGTTGTTTGTTTCCTTATCTTCCGTATAATCTTGTTACTTCATCTTTTTGTCTTCTTAGTAATCCACAATGACCCATTTTGGTCGGTATTTCTAGGGACATAGCTTCATAACCCTCCCAAAGGGAAGTCATGAAATCATCTGTAAAAGTTAAGGATAATTTTAGTCATGATCTGGGCGGATTAACCTTAGGTCACCCTCTTAGTGAAATCTTCATTCTTATCAGCTCTCTTACCTTTAAACTCCTCACTGTTGAAAAGATTGATCCATTCTTGATGAGTCATTTTTCACTTAAGTAATAGTATTTTCTTAATATTTTTTCTTTCATTACTATTTTTTAGAAGTAATTGTATGCATTATGAACCATTTAAGTTTGGTGTTAGTCTGAGACATATGCTTGGGATTTTTCAGATGAATATTTAAGAGACTATAAACTTTAGGTAAGATCACATAATTCTTCTCGTAGTTGGTTCATATATCAGCAAACATAATGTTCATCATGTATACAATATAAAAGATAACTTACTAAAAACAATGTTGGCCATGCCTGACCCTATCTAAATCAAATACCAAGTCAATAGATCAACGTCTAAAGCTACATAAGAAGAATAAGAATCTGTCGATCTACGTTTAGTGGGAGTAATGGGTAGCCTATTGGCAGTCTATCCGTACATGGATTGAACATGTCATTCTTTTTTACTCTCTACTTTGATATGGCTAGACTCCAAAACTATTGTGACCCCGACAAGAGTCTTACCTCTAAGCACATCCAAAATATCAAGACTAACCCTTTTAATATTTGAAGTTGATCACCTAGTAGCATCTTCTTGGATGGTTAAAAAAATGATACTACTTGATTTTTCTTCGTTCATGTCACCGATTTCACTCTTCTTCTTCTTAGACCTCTGTACCTCGGACTGGTTCCGTTCCCCATGATTATCCATGGGCCAAAATCAATACAAGAATATGTTCTCAGCTGTGCAAGTCTGTCAAATGTTTTCTCTTAATGAAGAACTAGGTTTAAGCCAAAATTCTTGCGGACCTTTCCGTTTCAAAGTTGGTGACTGAGAAGAGACTGAAGATCTGCAACACAACTTAGTAAACTCCAACAATATAAAAATGAAACTAATAAATATAAATGAACACATGTATATGAGATAACATAAATAAAGAAAACATTAAGTGAGTGGTGTTGTCGTTGGCTATAAAAACTAGCACTCACCTTCCTCTCTTCAACAACTTCTATAGTTGGACTCTTACTTTTTCTTTACAAAAGAAAATGTTTCTTACATTTTTTATATGAATTCGATAAATCATTTACTATTTCCACTACATAGATAAAGTAAAATAGTAAAAGTATAATATTACTAAAAATCTCTCGGTGAAATATTATTAACCTCTTGATCAAGAAATAGAGTTTGGGATAACCAGACTATTAGTCAAGCGCATATATATATATATATCACATATGGGATAATGTTATAATTTAAATATTTAAAAAAACAATATAAACTTTTAATAGAAAAACTATAAATAATGTAATGTATTCGTATTCGGATTTAATAAGATTTATTATTATTATTATTCTTATTATCATTATTATTATAAATAAATATGAACAATAACATTTAAATAATATAGCATTATTGAAGATAAAATTCGAATAACTAGACCATCTGCTGCTAATCAGGAAGAGACAACAGCTTCCATTGTAAGTCCTCGGGTGAGGTTGGACTATATACACAAACCTAATTATAGACTGATTATTTAATAAATTTGAATAAGAGTTTTATGCATCTTCTGAGTATTTTGAAATATCTGACCAAGCCTTTTTTTTATTTTTGAAAATATCCATTCAGTTCAATGAAAGTATAAGTATTTCAGATCGCTCACAATATGGACTATAGTGAAACATATCTTTTCGAATTCGAAGGACACTCTTAATCCCCATTTATTCAAATGGGTTATTCAAATACGTGCTTACAATGTGGACTATAGTGAAACATATCTCTTCGAGTTCCAAAATACTCTTAATCACTTTTTATTCAAATGCGTTTACTCACATTCCATTTGGGATGCTTAAGCATGAAACTTAGATTCTCAATTTTAAATTCAAATTAGGCACCCGTCTGAAAATGGAGAAATACAAAAATATTCACGAACATCACCTTTTTTATTATTGATAGTATCCCACCTACTCTAAGACATTTGTCTCATATTTTATGACACAAAGGTCTCTCTTCTATTTCTAACCGTCGGGTTCGGTCTCCAAAACGGGAGACCGAAACACTATTCGGATTTGATCTCCGGCTCTGGCGAACCCGGTCTCGAGACCCAAAGAAAAAGAAAATAGGCGAAGAGAATCGCAGAGGAGGGAGAAAGCAAAAAAAACGGACAAAGAATTAATGTCACTTAATTGCATTGAATGTAATTGATTTCGCAATGTAATTGAATAAAATATAATTAATTTATATTAATTTATATTAATCTAATTAATATCCCTTAACGTATAAATATAATTTTATTTTAAGCTAATATAGATGTTTAAATTTATATTAATTTAAGTTAATGTTACTTACTTGTCACTTAATATTATATTAATGTTTTATAAACCATTTAATAGTGGTTTATAATGTCACTTAACTTAATTCATTTAGAAATTAAGAAATTTATTAATTAGATCTTCTTAAGTTAATATCACTTAAGTGTTAATTTTATAATAAATATTTAAATTTAGAAATTAAATTTAAATTTGTAAATAGTCTCTACAAATTCATTTATAATAAAAACTTAATTCATAAATTGCGAAAATCAAATACATAGTGGTATTAATTTGTTCGAAAATAAATTTTCGAAAAATAGCAACCGAAACTTGAAAACACACCTGCAAAATAAATAAAAATACAAGAAAACACAAATAACAAAGAAACAATTACGATAAATTACATAGTGAAATTATTGAAACCAGAACTTCCACTTGGTCCATCATTTCCATAATCCGTTCCGTCGTTAAATGAAGGTCGATATGTAGCGCGCTCGATGCGTTCACGTATATTTTTCTTTTTTTTGGTCCAAAAGCTTTTCGAGTCCGGAGTCATATTGGTGGTATCAACATTCATGATGCTACAATCATTCGACTCTTCCACTAATCTATAAGTATCTTGCATATGTCTTATCTTAGTCCGTGTAAGATCATTCGTCTCTTTCATGAGTGCGTTAGCTTCAGCTTGCATTCCTAAAATCTTACCCAAGCCTTCAGGCCTTTCCGCAGATGCATCGCTATCACTTATCTTTTGTTTATTTTTGTTCCGACGAGCATGATTTCTACCCATGGGCCTATTAATATCAGTAGCGGGTGGATCAGTATCAACTCCGAGATCACAATAAGGTTGTGATTCCGTAAACTGTTGTTCGGAATCCGTATCAATAGGACAAGGCTGGTTGGTTTGAGAAGTATGAGAATTTGATGTTGTCGATTGAAACATCACAGAATCCTTTAAAATTTCCCAAGAATGATGGAATTGAAATTTTTTTCCACGGGCAAGAGTTGAATATAAGTGTAGTTTGAGAATTTCCTAAATGAAAAATAATAAATAAATTAGTTAATATTAATATATACATGAACATTAACAACTGCTAAATGTTGAAATCATGTGTAATAAAAATACTTACTTGATCCGCTATGTTAGTTCCACTAACTGGTGCTTTTTCAACTTGCTTGATCGCTTGGTTCCATTTGTTAACCGAAGGAAAAATATGTTTTTTCCAACGATTGCTAAGACCTTCTTCAGTTCGCTGTACATGGTTGATGTTGTTATCAACATCTCCTAAATATTCATACATTGAATCTTTGATTTTTTTCCAAAAACGATTTTCGGTTTGTTGCACTCCTACACATGGATCTTCAGAAATTTTTCTATAGGCTTTGCATAGAGCTATGTCTTCGTTTGAAGTCCATTTTTTTGACATTTTTTTGGTAGAAGATAAAAGGTTTTTTCGAGAGAGACTATTATTTTCCTTTCGGATAAATGTTTCTGAAATGTTATGAATTAGTTTGGTTCCAAGCTTGTGTATTTATACAATTCAAGATATAATAAAACACCCACTAACTTCCACCAATCTATCAAAACTTTATTTCTGATTTGACAAAAAGCTTCCACCAATTATCTTCAATATAATAAAACACCCACTAACTTCCACCAATCTATCAAAACTTTATTTCTGATTTGACAAAAAGCTTACTCAATTATCTTCAATATAATAAAACACCTACTAACTTCCACCAATCTATCAGAACTTTATTTCTGATTTGACAAAAATCTTCCACCAATTATCTTCAATATAATAAAACACCCACTAACTTCCACCAATCTATCAAAAATTTATTTCTGATTTGAAAAAAAGCTTACTCAATTATCTTCAATATAATAAAACACCCACTAACTTCCACGAATCTATCAAAAATTTATTTCTGATTTGACAAAAAGCTTACTCAATTATCTTCAATATAATAAAACATCCACTAACTTCCACCAATCTATCAAAACTTTATTTCTGATTTGACAAAAAGCTTCCACCAATTATCTTCAATATAATAAAACACCTACTAACTTCCACCAATCTATCAAAACTTTATTTCTGATTTGACAAAAAGCTTCCACCAATTATCTTCAATATAATAAAACACCCACTAACTTCCACCAATCTATCAAAACTTTATTTCTGATTTGACAAAACGCTTACTCAATTATCTTCAATATAATATATACACCCACTAACTCCACTCACCACAAATGTTTCTATAAATACACGGAATCCATAACTTCTTCCAATTCAAAACACTTGCCACAACTTTTCCAACTCGAAACACTTCTCACAACCCTTTTTCCAATTGAAAAGACTTCTCTGATATTTTTTCAACAAAATGAGTTACAATAAACCTGATTTTTCTCGTATGCTTTCGGAATGGGAAGCAGATTTTGAAGAGTCTTAGAGTGATATTCAAAATTTTGTTAACGCCAGTAACTTAGTTCGAAGTCAGACTATGACATATCTTGCAGAAATGTATACGGAAAGTGATACGGGAAATTCAAGTGGTGAAGCTTCAAAACCTCGTGGCTCTGTGCATGGTCGTAAGTACAAACGCCGTAACCGTGAAGGGGGACATGCAAAACTAATGGCAGATTATTTTATTGAAAATCCAACATTCTCCGATGATGATTTTAGAAGGCGCTATCGTATGCATCGTAGATTATTTTTACGTATTATGGAAGATGTTCAACAAGCAAATTCATACTTTCAAGGAGGTCTGGATGCCACTAGACGCAATAAATTTACCCCACATCAGAAAGTAACTGTTTCTTTACGTATGTTGGCTTATGCAATGCCCGCAGACACCTTAGACGAAACATTTCATATGGGTGAACAAACTGTTATAGATACTCTGAACGAGTTCTGTGAAACTCTAATAACTTTATATAGAAGTGAGTACCTACGTGGACCAACGACACAAGATTTACATCGTCTACTCGCTAAAGCTGAACGTCGGGGATTTCCAGGTATGATCGGTTCACTTGATTGTATGCATTGGACTTGGAAAAACTGTCCAACAGGTTGGCAAGGAGCATACACTAGTAGGTCCAAAAAACCAACTATTGTGTTAGAAGCAATTGCTTCTCATGATACATGGATATGGCATGCATTTTTTGGTATTCCTGGAGCTCAAAATGATGTGACCGTTCTTAATCGTTCACCGTTGTTTGATGATTTAATTAACGGGAATACTCCTACCGTAGCTTATGTTGTAAATGGTCATGAGCATAATATTACATACTATCTCGCGGATGGTATTTATCCAAAATGGGGAACACTTATCCAAGCTATTCGATCACCGATTAACCTTCAAGAGAAATTATTCTCTAAAATGAAAGAATCATACCGTAAGGACGTTGAAAGAGCGTTTGGTATTCTACAATCTCAGTTTGCCATAATAAAAAACCCTGGCCTCGGATGGAGTACTGAACATCTTTCGAAAATCATGATTACATGTGTGATATTACATAACATGATTGTGGAAGACGAACGTGAGGAGTATGCAGACGAAGATTCTGACGAAGATGAAATTGATCCCGCCATATCTCGTCGAGCACGAGCACGTATATATGAATGTGGTAATGTGGATATGGACAATAGGAGTGGAAATATTTCACTTGAGGACTATATGATTCGTCATCGGTCAATCCGCAGCGAAGTATTAAACAAACGGCTCCAAGATGATCTTGTCGAACATGTGTGGTCTGAACGTGGTCAACATGAGTAGTATTCACTGTTGTTTATCTTTAAAGTTTTTTCAAATGTTGTTTCAGTGAAATGTTTTTAATTTAAGCTTTTTCCAATGTTGTTTAAGTGAATTGTTTTTAATTTAAGATTGTACTATGATATGTAAGTTTAATGCTGGTTAAGTTTAGTTTGTAACCCTTTTTCATTCGGATTCTAGTTTTTTATTACACTTTTTGCAGTTGTTTTTTTAACAATTGTTAATTGTGTTAAAAATTCAGCTACATAAATATTAAGTTGACAATACAACATTAAACTTTAAACATGAACGTTTAAACGCAAACTAAAAAACACCATAAAAATATAACACAACATTAGACGTGAATGTAAAACAAATATAACACAACATAAAGTTTAATTAAAGTCATATCATTCGTCAATGGTAGAAAAAACACCCGACGGGAAGAAACAAATGAAGTGAAGGTTTCCCGCCTCAAAACGTTTTACGCGGGAACAAAAACACCCTTTCCCGCGTATTATTTTAGAATTGAACAACCGAGTTTGAGTCTATAAATACCATATTTCACTCTATGAAACTAAACATTTTAGTTATAACAATGGGTGATTCAGGCTGGAATGTGCACGAAGATGCAAGCCTCCTAAGCGCATTTGACTTCGTCAGAGGTACGATGCAAGAGGAGATTCCAGGTTTCGTCGATGCGGTTTTGTGCAGAATGTTCTTCAACCACGGTAGGGAGGCATCATGTCCAGGATGTTTAATGCCCCAACCACGCGGACGCGAAGAAGTCGCCAATAGGTTAGCTTATCTTAAGCCAATGACTATACAGATTGAGTCACTGGCTTACGAGACCCGTTTACATGTCCAATATGTATTCAACATGGAATCCTAAGGTATAATTACACAGTAGATGGTGTCACATGCGACGCAGCAAAAGGAGCAAGAAATAGCCGACGCAATAGCCAGCGCCGTTGAAACGTACTCAACTTCTGAAGGAAGTAGTGATGGAGAGGAATATTCGATCGAGAAAAGATCTGAGTATGGAATGAACTATCTGACTCCGTAAAACTAAGTGTGAAATGCTAACTGAGGGTTAGCTTATCTATCATTTGGTTTAATTTATGTGCTTATGTATTTCTAGTTATGCAATACTTTTGATTTAAGTGTAATGTTTTAATGAAATCTGGCATTCTCGGTCTTTTCAAGATAATTATTGTATATTATAGTTAATGCAATCAGTGAAATGTCACCCCCGTAGTAATTTCAAAGGTTAAAATTTCGAATTTATGAATAAAACGACATTTGCTTAACACCATTGAATTAAAAAAATATTAATATAAGTTATTAATTAAAAATATAGGTTTAATTATTTATTATAGAATTAGTAAATGTAGGATGATAATGTAAATACTAAGAGAGTGAGATAGAATGAGAAATTAAGAGAGTCAAATGAATAGTTAAAAATACATATTATTTTATTGTAAATAAAAATTAAACACAAAAATTTATAACATAAATTTAAAATAAATAATCTTGTTAAATATTAATATCAATTACTAATTAACAATATATGTTAAATTATTTATTATAGAATTAGTAAATGTAGGATGATAATGTAAATATTGAGAGAGTGAGATGGAGGGAGAAATAAAAAGAGTGAGATGAATAGTTAAAAGATAGTGGAATTGTTTGAATTGAATTTTTTATATTAAAAGTCTCCGGAATAGTAAAACAACGGTTAGAAGCTGTGTGGCAGATCTATAAATAAATGGAGATCTCCGGGGCTGGACCAGGTCTCCGGAGAGACCTACGATTAGAGATGGCCTAAGATATGCAACAATCCTTTACACAAGTTCATTTTTCCGGTATGCTATGAAACAACTAGTCTCTAGAATATTCACCTTTAAATATGGGACCTCTTTTCCACAATTTTCATTTCTCCAGTAAATTGTAAAACAGTTTGTCTCATCCATTATTCAAATTTGTGTTCTTTTTACAAAAAAAAATATCTCGTGATCTTGCTCCAGTATATACTCTTTTAAAAAGAATTCTCGTACTCTTGTCCCAACTCCCAATATATACTCTTTTTTACAGAAACTGTCTCGAGAATTTCTCGGTATCCTTGAAAATAATTCAAGGATGATGCTAATACTTGTGTAAATCTATGTTAGTTATTTTAGTTAGAAATGAAGATTTGATTATTAGGAATAATTTTTTAATTTAATTTATTGGTTTTTTATTTTTGGATCACTTCAAAAAAATTGATCAAATATTATAGTGGAGATGGTGTTTATGTTTTTATTTTAATTAATTAAAAAAATTAACGTTATAATTATGGAGAGGTTTTGGCTCTCAAATGTATTTAAATTACAATCACTGGTACAATAAAGAAAGGTTAGGATAAATAAAAATAGTTGAAATAAAAAGAACGGATGTGAAAAAAAGTAATAAAACCGCAAATTGGGAAGTATTTTTTAGAATTTGGTAGAATTATTTGGTCCATGAAAAAAATGTAATAGATTAAGCTACCCTATAAAGGGTTAACGCAGTATAAATCTTTATCTTTGAATACTATTAAGTAAAATTAAATTAAAATAAAATAATTATTCCCATGCGATGATTTGCCAAATAATATAATTACTGTTATACCAATTTTATTGTCTTCGTTATTTGTATCCGCATGATAAAACTCTTAACGGCTAGTCTCCAAATACTACTGCATGTGACTCTCCTTTCCTATATATATATATATGACGTCCATTTTCATCAACAAATACAAAACCAACTTCTGATTTATTTGTTTTATGTATTTGAATTTTGGTTGGTTCGATTTTCTTGAACAAATATGCTAAATTGTTACTACAATGATTATTATTGTTATGGTTTTATATTGTTTTTCTCCTTTAGTTTCTTTTCCAAAAAGTGGTATAATAGTGAGCATATACTATAACTGAATTGTAAACAATTGTATATTTAAATAGTAAACAATTATATATATATATATATATATATATATATATATATATATATATATATATATAAAAGTTAACTTTTATCAAAAGTGCTAACTGTAATATTAACTAAAAAAATTGTTGTATACAGACCACCCGCTTTGATTATTTATTTTATTTTATAAATTTTAATTACAATTATCATCTTTAACTTTAATACAACAAACGTAGTTTACTGTATACAACAATTATGATACCAATTATTTATTGTTTATAAATGGGCATGAACACAATGGAGACTTATATTTAAAAAAAAAAGCTAAGCCATGTATGAATTATTTCTAGCTTTTTTAGTTATTTATAAAATTTTAAAATTAATTATAAAAAACTTAACCTAGCTTTGCATAAAAGTAAAAAACAATTATTGTTAATCTTGGTTCAAAGAAGGCAGAGAGAAATATATATAAAAGTAAAATATTTCATCTACAAATTTAAAGTATGCAATTGTATTAATTTAAGTTCAATTCAACATTTGTGAAATATCAAAATAAATGAAAATTTTCATGATGATTATTATCTCTCACTAGTTATGGAAGTAGATAGTGTTTTTGGAAATCAAACATAATCAAAATAAGATTGGAAGCTTATCTCAAACTCCTATTTTCAAAAGAAGAAGATATTGATTCTAGTTTCCAAGCTTTTCTCAACAAAAAAACTCAAAGAAGCCACAAGTAAGAAGAAATGAAACTCTCTTATCATCAAACTTCTGCAATTTACAGAAACAAAAAGTACCTTAACGATTCCCAAATGATCAAAGTGCTTAACTGGAATATTCGTGGTTTAGGCAATAGAGCATCCATCAAAAGGCTCAAATCTATTGTGAAAAAAGTAATAAGCTCTTTATCATCGAGGAACCTCTAATTGGTATCGATGGGCAAAAGTTTATATCTTATAAACTCAAATTTAAATACTACACTGCTAATATCTCTAATAAAATTGGATATTTTGGAGTGAAGATCTTTCGATAAATGTTACGGTCAATCATGTTCAATGCATTCATTTAGAGATTAAGCACATTTTACTCAATGAAACTTTCTCTGTCACTACAGTTTATGCAAAGTGTCAGAGAATCAATAGAATGGAATTATGGAATACTCTCATTCTCTAAAAGCTTAGCTAGTTGTGGGAGATTTAACACCATCTTGTTTCCCACTAAACAACTAGGATGCTCTACATTATGTAATCCAAGTTCTGACTATTTGAATAATATGATGTGTGATTATTTTCTCGAAGACGTATGTTATGTAGGTACCAAATTTTCTTGGTCTAACAAGTCCAAATAGAAAAGGCTTGATAAGGCTTTGATCAATCAAGATTGGACTGAGCAATTCAATAACACAAATGTGACTCACATGGCTCGCACGTGCTTGGATCATACCCCCTTATGCATCAATATGACTAAAGAAATAGTCAAGCACCAAAACAGTTTCAAATGTCTTAATATGTGGACTCTTAACAAGGATTTCATATGGGTGGTCATCTTATGTACTTGTTTTGGAATAAAGTCAAAATACTCAAGCATGTTCTTAAAACTTGGAACAAAAATCACTTAGTAATATATTTGATAAAGTTTCTTATAAATAATAAATCATCAAAGCCTGTGAAGAAAACTTGTAAAATACTAATAATAATGAGAACAAAATGAAGCTTTCAAAAGTCATTGCAAATCATTACTAGCTCTCACCATGGAAGAAGAATATTGGTCTCAAAAATACTATTCTAATTGGATGAAATATGGAAATCACAACACCAAAGTTTATCACAACTTTGTCAAGAAAAAAAAGGAGAAATAACCGATTTTTTTACATAAAAAATAACATTTGGATCACTGATGTTAATCTGATCAACAACTCTACTGAATGATATTTCAAGAATATATTATCATATACCAACTATTATGACCTTGATACCAATACTAATGATAATATCTTTGATACTGTTCCTAAATTGATTGATGATGTTGATAATTAATACTTACTGGATGCTCCAATAAAAAAGAAGTCTTTAATATTATCCAGAATCTAAATTATACAAGTACAATAGGTTTGACTGGTTCTAACAAATGTTTCTACATTACATGCTGGAGAATCATCATGACTGATATTTGCAAAACTATGTCTTCATTTCTGCAAGGTCACCAAATCTCTAAATAAGTCATGGCCACTAGAATATGTTTCATCCCTAAAACCAGTAATCATGTTCAGTGAAAAGATTTTCGTCCAATTAGTGTATGCATCATTATGAATATAATCATGTCCAATATATTAAACAATAGACTTTCTAAACTTCTTCATAAACCTCCCCAAAGTGCAGAGAGATTTCGTAAAATAAAGACTTATTCAGGACAATATACTAATTGCAAAGAAAATCATTCACGATCTATGCATAAAACAAAGTCTGGTAACATTGTAATCAAACTAGACATGTCTGAGGCATTTGAAAACTTATCTCACAATTTTATACTTAAAGTTCTTCAATGTTTTAGATTTTCAAAAAATTTACAAATCTAATTAGCAGCTTTATCAAATTTGTTTATGTATCAATTATCATCATTGACAGAATTAATGGATTCTTCAAAACTAACAGGGGAATTAGAAAAGGGATCCTCTGTCCCATAATCTATTTATCATTGTTGAAGAAACTCTGATTATAATTCTTATCAAGCTCTATGAGACTAACAAAAATCTAAAATGTAACACGCGAAGCAATATCAGTATATACAGTCTTGCATTTGCTGACAATTTATTGATTTTCTCTAATGGTAAGATGTCTTCTGTGAATATCATTGGAAATTTATTACAGGCTTACCAAACTGCTTCAGGACAATCTATCAACTAGGAAAAAACTAAGATAATCACTGCCTCTAATCTTGCTCAAGACAAAAGTAATTTCTTATCCATTCAGATTCAGTTCAGTACAAAATTTCATCCAACTACCTACCTTGATATCACTATGAATTCAATGAAGAAACCAGCAATTATGTCCCTCTTCTACACAAAATCAGAGGTAACATTATGGAGTGAAAATGCAAGAATCTCTTGTTTTGTGGTAGACTAACTCTTATTAACTCTTTCTTACAATCTATACTTATGTATTGGTCTCAGAGTTGCTGGATTCCTAAAACTACTATAAGAAAAATTTAAAACATGTTAAATAATTTCCTTTGGAGAGGTTCCCATGATTCTAATAATATTCATTGGTCTAACTGGGCTACAAACACTAAAACTTTTAGTGAAAGAGGCCTTAACTTAAGGAATCTAAATGACTTTAAATTAACCTTTTCTTGTAAGCTTTGGTACAGGTTCAGAGAGAACAATGTTATAGGCTATATACATGCACACCATATACATTAAAGACAATCATCATTTACAAATAAACTACAAAACATCAGGTTCTCATACATGAACGAGATTATCAAACATCAAAGAATTGGCAGAAAGTTTCATTGAATGGAAGTTGAGAATGGTTCTATATACTATTGGTTGGATACATGGTTCAACAATTCTTCTTTAATTAAGCTTGATTCTAACGTGGCTAATAGTTCAGGAACTATTATTCAAGGTTATGGTAATGTTTACGATAAGTTATCTCTAATTAAAGTATAAGCCATAGCTCTTTACGAGGACATTCAACTCTACAAAATCAACATTCTGTCAAACATTGATATTGAATCAGACTCTGAGTTTCTTATCAAGATTTTAACTTCAACATAAGATCCCTAATGTCTCCATCTATGATTATTAATCATATTTACAGAGAGCAAAACCTAGCTGCTGATTGTCTTGCTAGATGAACTTTACGATATAAAATAAATATAGATCATATCAATTTTTAGGCTCCCTCAGACTTAAAATCCATTTTTCTGTTAGATAATTCTGGCTTTGGTAACCTTAGAATAGATTAAGCCTTTATTTTTTTGTTCTTACTTATTCTACAATATTTATGATATCTATAACAGGTTTAGATCGATGATTTACCAACTTTTGTCACCTTCAAGGATCTTCTGCTCCAAATCGTTTTGTCTTTATTAAAGATTATCTTTTACTCATTATGTCTTGACTTCATTCGAAAATGTTTGAAGGGTGCTAGGCGTAGCTAATTGGTTGATTTTCTCGGTCTCTAGTTCTTGGAATGGGTTTTCAAATACATCATCTCTAAATCACAGCTCTAGATTTCATCTTTCCTTTGGCGCGATTCTCATTTTGGCGCCTTCTCAATTTTAATTTTGGTCAAATTTTCATTTAATCATTTTCTGGCTAATCATGTTCTCTTCTAAACCTTTTGGGTCAAACTTATGTTTTGTTAATTTCTATCAATAAATTTCTCCGATTTGATAAAAAAAATCTATTAAAATAATTAAATAATAGTAATAATACTTAGTCTCATGATGGAATAAATAAATAAAGTACGAATACGGGTTGGGATAAAGTGTATCCAAAATATAATGTAGTCTAAAAATTAATATTGTGTTTTAAAGATCTAATAATATATATAATTCCTGATAACAGTTAGTTTATCATATTATTATAAAAATAGATAATTAGGAGAGTGACTAGAAAAGAAATAAATAGTACGAAGCCAAGATGAATCATGAGGATTAACAAGATGATCAATTGAATTGGATGAATACGATGTAGAGTTTAAACTCAGAACATTAATGGAAGCACATGCATCAATAGATTTTATCAATAAATTTCATGAGAAAAGAACTCCCATTGAAGAAAGAGAACTGATATAAACTAAATAAAAATATAAACATGGGTACTTTGGGCTGATGAAGTTTCAAGATGAAATGGTAATACGACCAACGTCGTCTTAAGTGTTCTAGGAGATGATGATATTAAGCAAGCTATTTAGTTTAATTTTGTTACTACGGACAATAAAGTTGAGTATCATGTAATATTAGCTAACATGCGGTTAGGAAATATTTGTAGGTAAAAATTAGTTGAGTACTATCGGATTTTGAGTTAGTATTTGGAAAATCTTAGGAAACTTTTGAAACCAATGAAAAAATACGAGAAGATACTTCGAAGTTTTAAAGTAGATATAAAAATATTATAAAAATATTTCATATGAATAAGTTCCACGATTAGAGAATATGGTTGTAGATGTCTTAGCCAAACCGTCAGTTTTGGATAACGTTGATAATCAACCTGCCCCTGCATCTGCCTTCCGATCGTGGGCTAATATCGCTGCTGCTGAGCATGAAACCAAAAACCATATGCCTAACCAAAAGACAGAGAATGTCTTATTTGATGATGGCATTCTCATCTTCCCTGAGGATGCCATCACCGGAGGACAAGAATAACGGGATAAGTGTCTCTCCGCATACTTTCTCTCCAAATGTCGGGACACCTTGCACGTGCAATTCCTGGACAATAAGATTATGGGATCCATGGGCCGTCAAGAGTGCAAACCAACTCCTTCAGGACATTAATTTTTCAGATTCTCATCAGCAGATAATGTCACTGACGTCCTTGAGCATGGTCCCTAATTTTTCAACAGCCATCGGTCTTCTTAAAAAGGTGGGCACCCATGAAAAATCTGGAGAATGAGGCACTGAAAGCCATCTCTCTGTGGGTCAAGTTCCATGGAATGTCGCGTGAACTCTAGTCTGAGAATGGACTTAACATCCTTGGAAGCTCCCTGGCCACTCCGTTATATGTCGACAGTCAAACTGCCAACCGCACTCGCCTGAGCTACGCCAGAATTTGCATCATTATACAAGTCTCTGCCTCATTCCCGACATCAATCACCATTGGTTGTCTTGGAAAAAAACATGACATCCAAATCGAGTTCCAAGGCTTGCCAACGATATGCACTCGTTGTTCTTCCTTTGGCCACATTTCCGCTTCCTGTCCTCACCCCTCAGATCATCTTGTTCCCGCTGAAGTCCTCCAAAGGCCTGGAAAAGATCCAATGATAGAACAACCCGTTTTCTCCCTCTCAGACTCCATTAGAAGCGACTTTGCCCCAAACTATGAAAACCTACTTCCCATGACGACCCGAAATGGCTGGTCGAAATGCCAGGTGATTGCTAGTCACAACTTCACTGCTGGACAGATTGGACCGAGCAATAGGGAGGAATCGCCCACGGATATCACGTCTCCAGGAACCCTCTAAGGTCAGATCAATATTAATGTTAGTATGTACGGGGTCCAACCCCTTGATGTTTAAATTTTTTTCCATCCCTTGAATCTCCTTTTTTTTTAATATGAAATTAGCTTGTTAGAATGTCCGCGGCCTAAATGATCCCGTCCGTCAAAAGGACGTCCTGGCTTTTGTTTTATCCAATAGTATTAATAAGATATGCCTCTTCGAAACGAAAGTTAATATTAACAATGTTAAACTCATTATGAAAACTATGCTCCCATTGTGGCACTATCTCACCAACCACCATTGTTACCACTATGGTCGTATTTGGATTGCTTGGAACCCAAGCGTCTTCAACATTAACCCTGCATGTTTCTCCCCCCAGCTCATTCACTGTAATATTAAGTGGACTTCCCATAACACGAGCTTTTTCACCACCGTTATTTATGGATTCAATGATCTTCCCGAGCGCTCCCCGCTTTGTAAGGACTTTGTCTCCATAGCCCAGACCCCCATTCTTCCCCCTAGATTGTTCTTGGGGATTTCAATGCTATTTGTAATCCCCATTAAAGAACCAATAATGACACCCGTTAGAATAACTCTATCACTGACCCATTTCTTGCTGTAATGTCATCTACAATATTATTTCGAAAATCATTGCGAATAGAATCAAACCCACCCTTACATACTTCATTGACCTTTCCCAATCTACTTTTTTACCTGGCCGTTCCATTGCGGATAACATTCTCCTTACCCAAGACTTTATGCATGGCTACCATATGAACCGGAATGGCCCTCGTTGTGCCCTTAAGATTGACCTCATAAAGGTCTTTGATAACGTCCACTGGGAGCTCGTCCTTGAGGCTCTGTATATCTTGGACATCCCTATTGAAATGATTGGTTGGATTATTCATTGTATCAGCACCCCTTCGTATCCATAGCTTCTTCTACGAGGAAAGAGGTCTTAGAAAGAGAGGCCCCATTTCCCCATATATCTTTATCATTATCATGCAGGTCTCTCTCGTATCCTCCTGGAGAAAAGCCATAAACCCTACTTTGGTTTCCATTGGAAATGTCACTCGCTCAAGATCATCAATCTATGCTTCACAGACGACCTCGTGATCGTTTTTCGTGCCAATACCCACCCCGTCATGCTCATTCAGGATGGTTTAAAGGAGTTCATCTCGCTTTCTAGTCTCTACCTCAATCCTTATAAAAGCCAGATATTTCTGTCGGGAACCTTTCAAGCTTCGAAAAGCGCAATCATCATCAGCCTGGGTTTCAGCGAGGGCTCTCTCCTGGTTTGCTACTTAGGGGTATCTCTCATCATCTCCAGAATCTCGTACAACGACTGCCGCCCCCTCTTCTCGAAGATCACCAACCGTATCAGCTCTTGGACTACCAAGCACCTCTCGTACGCAGGCCGCCTCCAACTCATAAAATCAATCATCTTCGCCAGCCAAGTCTACTGGTCCTCCATCTTCATTCTTCCAGTCAGGGTACTAAAGAAACTCTGTCATCTCCTCTGAAGATTCCTATGGTCGGGATCAGAAATAAAGATCACGAGGCTAAAGTAGCTTGGGAGAAGCTCACTTTGCCCAAAGAAGAGGGCGGCCTTAGGATTCCAAACCTAAAATTTGGAATCAATCGGCCATCCTAAAATTCTGATGGTCCATATTAACAAAGAACCAAAGTTCAATATGGACCCGATGGACAATCGCGGAAAAAATTAAAAACAAAAACTTCTGGACCATCCCCATCCCTTCCAACGCAAGTTGGGGCTGGCGAAAAATTCTCAAGCTTAGGTCCCGAGCGGGCGATCTCTACAAAGTCAAAGTAGGAAATGGCGCTAACACTTCCATTTGGCATGACCCTTGGTTATTTTCATCCCCCCTCACCAATTGTTTCGGCAACGGTATTGCAAATCTTACCCGTCTCCGTAATGTCATTGTGTCTCTTATAAAAACTTTAATGGCTCCTGGTGCTAGTCATTTAATGCTAGGGCCCAGAATACACATGCTCTCTCACTTATCCGAAATAAAAAAATGCTATTTCAAACATTCCTCCCCCCAAAAACTCTGAAGACATCTTTCTTTGGATTCCCAACAAATCCAAGCCCTGCTTTACCATCAGCAGCACCTACTCCGCTATTCTCCCTTCCAGTGCCAAGGTACCTTAGGGGTCCGCTTATATGGAACAAGTACTCTATCCCGATGCACTCTTTTGTCTCATGGATGGCCATTCAGAACAAGTTATCCACGCGTGACAAGCCCATCAGCTGGGGCCTTGACACCCCCCCCCCCCCCCCGACTGCGTCATTTGCTCATCATCCCTGGAGACGCACGCACATCATTATCACTTGCCTCTATGCCTCCTCCATCTGGAACAACATATGCAGGAAGCTTTTAATCCCCTCTTCCCCCTCAACCTGGGCTTCATGGATTGAGGTGGCCTGCAGTTAGGTGAATTGCCACTCCTCTCATATCTGGCGTACAACTTTCTGCGCCATTTTTTATCACATCCGGAAGGAAAGAAACGCTCGAATCTGCAATAATGTCTCCAATCTAAGCTCGAGCGTTGCCCACCGTATCCTCTCGGTTCTCTGATACTGCTTCCACGGAACTAAAATTAACTTCCCTATATAATTCATATTTGTCTAATCGTAACAACCTGTTTGTATTATAATATTACAAAGTTTTATTGTTCGTTGAAAACGTGCCACACGAACTTTTTATAAAACCATTTAATTCAATATAATTTACAGTTTTTTATAAATAAATAAAAAAATTACATGGGTCAGGTTCCATGTTCTAGTATTATGGGGTCTATCATGTATTGAATGGTGTATACGTGACCTATGTCAAGGTATAGTTCTTTGAGAAGGTATAGTTCTAGTTTTAAAAAAGAGAATTGGCTTTCAATGAAGTGACTATCTAGACATGTTAGTGGAGCAACTCAGTTGTGTTTAAATTATGTGAAGATTGGAGTGAACATTAATACAAAAGATTTTAAAACTCTAACCATACAAGGGATATAGATTCAATGCAATTTACTACACCTGATTTCTATCTAGTTAGTGAGAAATGTGTTGTTTGGAAATTGTATTTACAACCAGTAGTGAAACTCTGAACTACGAAAACAGACTACATAGCTGCAACAGAAACAATCAAAGAATGAATATGCCTTCAAAAATCAAAATTTACTTCAAGAGTTAAAAGGAATTGATTTGTAATATATTAGCTAGTCATAGCGTACTACAGTTGTGCAGGAACCTATTTTTATGATCTGATGTTAAGTATCAGTTCATTAAAAAAGAATGTTATTTTAATGTGACAAAAATAAAAATAAAAATAAAAATAAAAATACAAGCAAAATAGAGTATTAGAGTCTAACTTATAGGCGGACAAATATAGTATCTTTTAATAAATTTGGTCATTGTATGATAAGTTGATAACAATAATTAATACATAATGAAATATTGATTTAAACAAGAACCATGTGAAGAAAAACGTTAAGATTTATATTTCACGCCGTTAAATGCCAGCTTATGTAGAAATTAGTAAAATCAGTTCACGTTTGATTTTTTTTAATGAGTTTTATAACGTGTCATTTTATATTGGATAGTTATAAATTAATGTATTATATATATCAACAAACTAAACGAAATAGGAGAATAACATATTTGATACGAGAATAAAATATGAAAAATTAAAGACAACGAAACAAACATGATATTGTGTGTGGTATTATTTTTCGATTTTTTTAAGGAAATCTGCAGCAATAAACTCTCAATATGATGCAATAGCATGTAAACCAATGTCAGAAGGTAAACCACATAAGGTGACAGACTCAATCAAGAAAGTGTATGTAGAGGGACTCGAAGTGGCGATGCCATACGCAAAAAGGAAGAGACTCATAGAATGGCAGAGGCAAATAGAGCTTTTGCACATTTTCGTTAATCCATGAACAGGATCTATATAGACACATAGATCCAAGGTTTGATCCTATTCATGGGGAACTTTTGGACACAAGCATGTCTTACTCAACTAACTCGGCTACCTCTTGGGGGTTTATTATTTTTCGATCTTTTTTTTTTCGGAGGGAACCCGCAGCCGCTAATCAGAGTACAATGAATGCGCACAGGGTAAACCCTCAGTCTGATGAATAGCCTGCAAACCAACGCCAGAAGGTAAACCACACAAGGTGACTGGCTCAGCCGAGAAAGCGTATGTAGAGGGACTCGAACTCATGACCTTTGGTCACAAGCATGCGTTACTCAACCAACTCGGCTTATTTATATATTTCTTTCTTTCGATCTCTTAAGTGATTGGATGGTTTTTCTGAATTTTTTAAAATATTTTAAAATATATTGCAGAGCAGATTTCTCGGTTGAGAGTTCCAGGCACCTAAACAACGCTATTCGTGTAGGAATTCTTGCGTCAAATAACGAGGCTGAAAATGAGGTTGCATTGGCTGGTTTTAAGGATTGCAAATATTTTTGGAGCAAAATCAGTTTGATTAGCGACAGATTCACAGCTCGTAGCAAATCACATGACTGGAATTTCTGAGGCTAAGAAAGATCAGTTAGTTTTGTATCTTCGTGAGCTTCGATGATTAATCTTCTATTCAATAAAGTGATTGTTGAGCATACGTGAATAATACAATTGCTGATTCTTTAAAAACGATTACATACACAGAAGAATGTCCATGGATGTTGTTACATGAAAGTCCTTCAATTTTAGCAAGATCAGAACAGCGTGAGTATGCATAGGAAGAATTTATCACTCTAGATGTAGTTCGAGGCGACTATCCATCTGACATAGTAGAATTTTTTCTTAAAGGAACGTTGTCTTAAGATGTTAAGTCGGGTTAGAGAGTGAGATACAAGGCTCATGGTTATACAGTGTTAGGTGGGGTGTTGTATAAGAAGTCACAAGTAGACCGTTATTACAATGTTTCGGAAAGCAAAAAATCTGAAGAGATTTTATCTGAATTGCATGATGGGGAAGGTTCATCTCATTGTGTGTTTAAGTCTTTAACTTGAAGGGTTTTGTTTCCAGGTTATTATTGTCCTTCAATTTTGAGTGATGCTAAAAATTTAGTACGAGATTGTGATACATGTCAACGTTCTGCCAATTTTATTCATAAACCAGTATTACCACTTACTGGCATATACGAAGCAGTTATTTTCTATAAATGTGGAATAGATTTAGTAGGGCCGCTACCTTGGAATTCCAGAGGATGTCAAATGATTAATTTAGCAGTAGACAATTTTTTGAAGTGGACTACAGCGGGACCACTATCCGGTACAAGAGCCAAGGATGTTATCAAGTTCATTGTGAATAGTATATGTTGTCATTTTGGAGTTCCTCATAAAAATACTTCAGATAACGGTCCTCAATTTAACAATAGAGAATTGGATTATTATTTTCAATTCGAGAGGTATTACACAATGTTTTTTGACACCTTTTGATCCTCAAAAAACGGTCAAGTGGAAGTAACTAATAGGTCTATTTTGGAAGGCTTAAAGAAAAAATTTGATAGGTGCTGCCGGGAAATGGGCTAATTATTTGCAAGAGCTGATATGGGCTTATAGAAACTTTGTTTGCCTTAGTATATGGAATAAATGATGTAAGTCGTGCAGAATCAACTTTGCCTGCTTATAAAATACTCCATTATTCTGATAAGTCAAATGAAGAGGCAAGGAGGACATACCTTGACTTGATCGAAGAGAAAAGGGTTAAAGCGAATTTAAATTCGACTAATTATCAAACTTTGATAAGGATCCGTTATGATTCGAATGTAAAACAAAGAGATTTTAAGATAGGTAATAAAGTCTTAAGGAAGGTATTTCTCCACGCAAATCACATCCGGCTTGGAAAGATGGCTCCAAATTGGGAATGTCCATATCATGAAGTAGAGCGAGTCAAGCCGGGAACATATTGTTGCCATGATGGAGAGGGCAGACTTCTACAACATCCTTAGAATATTGAACACTTGAAACAATACTGGGAGTGAGTTTTTATGTTTTCAAACGTTTTATTTGATTTTATTTTGTTTGTATAAGCGACATAATCTTTCCTATCTCGTTGGTCCGGGAAGTTTTTAATGAGATGTCACATTTACATTTTCATATATCAATAAAATTCTTTTTCTTGGCGAATGATTATGTTAGACAAAAACACTTTAGTTATTTTGGGAACTATGCAAAGATTGATCATCTTTGAGGTAGTTAACAAAAGGTAATTCAAGTAATTGTTTTATTCAAAGTCCAACATGTTCATTTAAAGCACTCATCAAAGAGATAATAATATTTAAATTGATAACGTTCTTTAAACGCATTGTATTATTCAAAATGTTACACATTAATTTTAAACACTATTCGAATATGCTACCGTTCTTTAAAGGTACCGCTTATTCGAAGTGTTACATTTTATTTGACGCACTTTTTGAAGAGATATCATATTCTAGGTGCTAACGTTCTTTAAACACACTATTTTATTCGAAGTTCTACACGTTCATTTATAGCAATGTTCGAAGAGATAGTCAGACTCGAGGTGCTAACGTTCTTTAAGCATACTGATTTAAGTAATGATGATATTTTAAGTGCTATACGTTTATTAAAAATACTATTTCCAGTCATGATAATGTTTAATATATATGAATTCTTATAAAAAAAGCATTAGTTAGAGTGAATTTATTGTTTGAAGTACTAACGTCTTGTTCATAAAAGATAAATTATGTAATGCGATATAAGATATGCAATAGAAGAAGGACTTATTCCTTAAAAGGAATTAAAATGCATTTTTTATCCCTACAAAAAGATAAGTTTAAGTACCAAGCGTTTAAGCACTTACAAAAGATAGTACACCAACAATAATTTGTGATTCAACAACACACAAAACAAAAAATATATCTTTTTAATCCTCTTGGTCTTTATTGGAAGAATTGTCTAAGCTTCATTCCGAGAAGATATTTTCTTGATTATGTGTGTCTTCATCTTCTTCTGATTCAGTTTCTTCAGAAGATTAAGTGGGTATAGGTTCAAAAGCTTCGGTATGGTATTTTTATATCTGAATTGATTTCTAGAAGCCTGTTAAATTTAGTTTTGGAAACGCCACATGGAATTCGCGGAGCAAAGTGATTGTTTATTACTATTTGGCATTTTTGATAGCTTCTAAACTGTCTAGCCCATATTAGCTTTTAGTGGCTTTTACAGCAAGGTATTTCTCATCTTCGAATTTCATCTTGAGTGATCCCATCTCTTCAAGTATCTTCTGTTTTTCCTCCTTACTTTGTTAAGTGACTCTTGTAGAGAGAATTATTTATTTTGTTCTTCGACTATCGGATTTTCATGCTTTGTTTTGAGTTCATCCAGATCACTTTGATGAAAGGATTTCAACTCCATTTTTTTTATTAATTTCTCAGGCGATGTTTGATCAGGGTGACTGTTTCTAGGAACTCAAATCTATCAACTTGGAAGACCTAGAATTGTTGGAGATGTTTCTGCCAAAAATTTCTATTATATTGTTATTACCATTAGCCTCTTTTTTACATCGGATTACATCGTTATCCATATCCTCAAGTTTACTTCGAGCATATTTAACTTCTGTGCATAAATTATTTTATGCCTTTTCTAGGCTAAAAATGGTTGGAGCGTATGTAATACTTCTTCAGAGGGATTCTCAACATGGAGAGAGTGGGGATTTTCATAAACAGTAACAACAGCTGATGAAGAAGGTTTTGTAGGATTTGAACTTATAACTTGAGGAAAATTGGTCGCGGTAATTTTATCGCCAATTTTTGCAATTCGCTTTGGCATTTGTTGAATTCCAGGATCTATGTCCTTGTAACGGTCTTGAAGTTCTTCTTCACCAATTTCCTCATCCTCCCTTAAGTTTACATCTTTTTGGTGGTCTGCTACGATAAATTCTTGTCTTCAATGTATATCTCCAGCATCAACAGTTGGATTTGGGGAGGAAGTTCGACACTCTTCTCTACTTTTGTTGTTGGACGAGTTTTCGAAGAGCTTTTATTTTTCTTCCGAGTAGTAGTCTTTTTTTTGTAGGATTGGCCTCAATTCCTTATTTGATGGTTGAAACTTAGTTTCACTCGCATTCCTTTTTAGCGTCTTTTGTGTTTTCTTTTGCTGGAGAATTTTGGAACAGTTGGCCTCTATTTTTTTCTTGTTTTTCTTTTTTTTGGGTAAGTGGCTTTGCGATCTATTTCAAACCGTGAGTATGATTCGTTTGTCATGTTCTACCAATATTTTCAAAATATCATCTGGGTTTGGAAACTCTAATAGTTATTCTTTTGGGACAATAGAATCCGTAAAGATCCTACATAGATGATTATTGATAAAATTCACAAGTTGAACGGTAATGTGAAATTCGTTACCTCGTGCATTTTGTGCCCATGTAGACAGTTTTGCAAAGATATCTATGGTAATTTTTTTGAAGAGATTTATACCGCCTCAAAGTTTCTACATAGAACAACAATGCATAAGAAAATTGAAATATTAAATAAGAAAAGCAATGTAAATTGACTGAAATACTGGTACTTTTTCCAATCGAGATTAATCCTTGATGGATTGTCTTCAGAAATTTCCTTGCCATTATTCCAGACTCTAGAGATAAATAAAATCCTTTGTTTCCAGAACTTGTCAGGTTTGAGAAGATCGTCAATTAGCTTGAAGAAATGTTCAAGGATGAGGTACTAGAATGGCAGCACCAAATTTTTGGAAAGTCCAATCATTGCAATGAAATCTTTGATAGAGAGGGGAAGCTTTCTAAGTCTGGAATCCATAATGATGGATAAGAGGGTGGGTTTGGGCTCGCTTTCGTCATACATAAGTCGATGAGCTCAAAATATTCAACTATTACTGGGTTTAACGAGAACCAAAGTCCCCAGTTGATAATTTAAGGGTAGACCACAAGTTTATTCTCTTCACAAGAGAGTGAAGTCTCTCCTACTTTTTTTAGGTTCACGCTCAAGGTTGCATCAATGTCCTTGGGTAATTCGGCTGGCTCTTTCTTTTCCCTTACTTTTTCTCTAGAGATGGTTTCGTCCAAACCTTGTCCTCAGATTCTGAAGCAATACCACTTCTTGTGTTTTGAATATTAGATTCAGTTTCACTCTTCAATTCTGATCCAACATCTTCTTTAGAGGCTTCATCTCGCAGTTGAGGTGGGGCTTTGTCGCTAGTGGTACCTCGTGAATTGGAGGGTGCAGTTGTTGTTTTTTTTTTGTCTCTGAATGAGTTGCTTATGAATTTTTATTGGTCATAACCATATCCTTCTTGAGAGAAGAAGATGTAGGATTTTGTGAAGCTTTGATGTCCTCACAATCTCCCATAGCTAAATATGTACTTTACCGAGGAAGTTAGTTTTGGCAAGAGTGATTTTCTAATTGAATCCGAGGTGTTTTTTTTACGAGTAATTCAAGGAGGATTGATGGTTTCTACATAAGATGTTTATGAAGTTCTTTGAGAAGATTTACCGTGTGTTTCTTTGCGATTAACTTGATCAGGAGTTGACGCAGTTCTATAAGATGGTTGTGAAGGATTTCGAGGAGGTTTGAATTTTGATTGTTGATGGGATCGTGGAGATCAAGTGTTAAGAAATGGGTTGGGAGGGTTTTGATAACCAGAAAAACTTTGGCTAGGGATAAAATTTATGTATACCATGGTATGAGTTGAAATTTTGGTGGGTTATCTAATACTCATGTTCGCATGATATTCAGCAGCCAATTCACTACTATACAAATAATCGTAGATACCAAAAATGGGTATTTAATAGATTTTGGTTTTTTCATAAACTAAAATGAAGAGAAATATTCAAATTAGATTGTACAAAGTTGAAGGTGAATCGAAAAACATGAGTTTTCAGATGAAGGTGGCGGTGGAATAAAGTTTTCAGACTGTTCTTCTTTCTCTCTTTAAGAATTGTGTGTGAATTGAAAATTACGAAGGGAATAATATTTATAGAAGAGTAAATAAATTTAAAAATAGGAGGAGAGGGTGACAGGTTGACAACGGCTATTAGTTGAAAAGTTACCCCGTAAACGGTTGCCTATGTTGAAATAAAATGATACTTGTAAATTTTTAGAGTTAATAGCATGATGCACGTGCTGTAAGGCATTCCATACGTTTCTACTTGTCACTAGAGAAATGATTCAAAAATCACATGTACATTCAAAGAAAACTGAAGAGATTTCATAACGATTTAAGGTGACCCTAATTATAATAATGAATAGTGTTGATTCGAGGCAACCTTAAATATAGTTTGGTTCAAGGCTGATAAGTATATAAATAAGTAGTTTTGGTGTAATGTAGTTTAAGAAGTAGTTATGGGTAGCTTGTGTTCGAGGAAAATTAAAGTATGGCAATTGGCAGTGTTGATCTGAAGTGGTTTCAAAAATTTATAGTCCTTATTCATCAAATAATCAGAGTCTTACAACGATTAGAAAAAAAGTTATAATAAGTAGTTTTACAAAGTTATCAAATGGGATTTAGATTAGCTATAAATATAAAGCACTAGAATACAATTTGACCATTTGTATAACTGCTTCAATTAATTTCGCAACGCTTCTATAAATTGGGCTGGAGACTATGAATAAAGAGATATGATTTTAGTTTCTTAAACAGACTCTTTACTTTTTGTTTCTCTCACTACAATTCAATAACACACATTCTATTTCTAGAAGTACTGATATAATTCAACGTTCATATTAGAAATTTATTACACTTAACATGGTTAATCTTATTATTGAATTGATGTCGCTCCACGATTTTCTTCAGTGACTTCAATTTCCTCTTCTTTGAGTATCAATCGTTTGGTGCGACTCTGTTGCTTGTCTCTAATCTCGTCTTTCATGTTATAACTAAACACATCGAGTTTGATGTGCACTTCATTAGAGACCAGGTCATGTGCCGGTAACTTGAAATACGGTATGTGCCATAGCATGACCAGACGACTGGCAGATTTACTAAATCTCTGGCTTATGCTCGCTTTGGTTTTTTACGAAACAAACTAGGACTTTTGTTTGCTCTGTTTAGTTTGCAGAATGATATGAAGATGGAGATAGAAAAGGTTTGTTCAATTCAGAATTTTGAAGAAGAAGAAGAGGTTGGCTTAGGTAAAAAGAAGAAAAGAACCATAGAAGAGAGGCAAAGCTACATAACATGTGATTAATTTTTGTCACTTAGGTGAACTGTGTGTGGATCGGGTCGAAATTGGAATTTAGCATGAAAGTATGTACTACCAAATATTCATGAGTAGAATAATTAATTTTATTCATGTTTATTATTGTAATGATTATTTTTTATGGTATAGTAGACTTGCTCATAAATGATATAGTACGAGAAATAGAAGTTTTAAAAGCGGACTTATAAAATGTAGTATAGGTTTAATGAAATCAAACATGATTAAAAAGCCTTACAAATTTTTTCAGTGATGGATGAAACTATTAGCTTAATACACACCGACATATGTCAGTTAAGTGATATCTTAACATATGAGCTAAAATATACTTTATAACTTTGATTGAAGACTACTCTATATTTACTTATGTTTATTTTCTTAAACAAAATGATAAGGCCTTTAGTATGTTTAAAATTTTCAAAAATGATGTAAAAATAAATTAGACATTAGAATTTAAAATTTTCCTTAGTGACAGAGGTGGAGAATATTTCTCAGGAAGAATTTATTAGTTTTTGTGAAGAGCATGAGATAATTTATCAATGCTCTGCGCCTTACATGCCGTAGTAAAATACATTGATTGATCAAAGAAATAGAACTTTAATCGAGATTGATAAGGGAAGAATTATCCAACTAGAAGATATTAGCAAACTAAGGTGCATTTAGTATAAAGAAAACCTCTTTAAAAAATTGACGATTATGTAATATAAAGGACTATTTTGTAATAAATAGTAAATTTGAGGAAAAGACCACAATTAATAATTTGTCTAGACATCTGGGACCCAACAAATGTATTATAAAAGCACACCACCTCTTTAAGGGAAAGGTGATTGATGAATGATTAAAGAACTATTGCTTGTTACTTTCTCTCTCTAAGTTGTGGAACTTCTCTCTCTAAAACATTAATAACCATAAATACTAAGCACTTAGTCCTCCAAACATTGTTTTACACATAATTTCTCCCTAAAACATTTCTGGAACGATCATTGGTGTCGTCTGTGGGAAACAGTTTGGTACCTGGAATTGTTTTCCAAAACCTTTATTTTGATTTCGAAAGAGTTAGTGATGGAAATTTGAGGGAAATTAAATATGAATAATGATTTGATGACCGAAAAATAATTCGAGGAGAACCAAGATAATGTGGAAATTAAGCAACAACATGACGATCACTATGCTAGCGAGATATTAGAAGAATCTATCTTAGTATCTCGAAGAAAATAACTTTTAGAAGAAATTGAAAAGTTAAATTCTGAAGGAGACACTGCGATGGATTTTAAAAGAATCTGATCAGAAGTTCGAAGGGAAAATGTGACTGAGAAAAAAAATGGATGACAATCGTTGAGCTCATAATAATAAAAATAAATATCGAAGGCGTGGTCATTATTCTCGAGGATGAAAATGAAGCCTACGTATCATGATAAATCATTTGTATCGAGTGATTATTCACTTTATGATTCGAGCGAGTCTTCCTCAGAAAGGGCTTACCGTCGGGAGAAGAATACTAAAAAGAAACATTTGAGGAAATATAGAAGATAATATTGAATGACTCGTCGAACTAAGGAATAAAAAGAGAAGATACAAGCGTCCGAGGACCATGCTAAGAAAGAACAAGTTACATATGTTCAAAATCTATCGGGAAGAAAAATATTTGAGTATCAAGTGAGCAACCAATATACGACTTCATCCGATGAAGTTATTTATGCTATAACAAATGAAGATCCTAAGACCAGTGTTTATAGGGCTAGTCATAATTGGAGATCTTATCTTTTGTCGTCGGAAATACTCTCTGGAAATCTACCGAAACATTTTGATATTTCAAGATTGGAAAAGTTCAATGGAACTCAGGATACTAATAGTCATATTAAACAATTTAAAAAATTTATGATTAATTTCGATGATGATAACAAAGTACTTTTTAGGTCTTTCTCCCAAACATTCAAGGGTGATGCTTCAAAGTGGTATAATCGACTTCTGCAGGGTTATATCAAAACAATTTATATGTTCTATAATATTTTCCGACAACATTCTGTGGGAAGTAAAAAGTTTTGAGCTAATGGTGACACTATAATATACTTTAAGAAAAAGGTTAGAGAAAGTTTGAAATATTATAACAGTCACTTTATCAACGTGAAAGCCGATATGGAATATTTCGAGGACCTTGTGGCTTTGGCAGCTTTTCGTATGGGCTTCTCTCATGAATATTTAAGGATACTGAGGTAGAAAGGAAAACAATGACGTTTGGGGCTTTGCTAGATCAAGTTGAAAAAATAATAGTAGTAGAGAAAACTCAAACGTCGAAAATAGGTTATTTTGATCAGTTAGAACAAAATCAGTTCCAAAGATCTCTTAATACAATTCAACTCCCAAAAACAAATGTGCAACCTAAAGTATTGAGTTAGTTTCATCCAGTTTATTTTGCTGATTTAACTGAGTGTGTAACAACGATATTCGATACAACTCGGAGTCAAGTACAATTTCATAAGCCTTTTCTGATACAAACTCTGAGGGATAATAGAAACAGTAGATATTGCAAATATCATGAAGATGTCGAGCATGATACGAAGGAATGTGTAGCATTAAAAAAATAAATACAAGTACTAACTGAAAATGGAAAACTAACTACTTTAGTAAAGAAGCATTCTCAAAAACAATTTGTTGGTTAAAGAAGATACTGAAGCTTCAAAGAAACAAAGTGTGTTGGTTATTTCTGAGAAGATCGACCTATTTTGATATTTCTACCAAATATTTTGACCCAGAAGAGGGAAGAAACAATATCAGTATTGTCGAAGAACTTGTTCTGAGGAGAAAGGTTAGTGATTTATCTGCATTTTTTGGATCTTTGGCAATTTTTGAGGGTGATATTGTTGCAAAGAATTCGAACAGCTCCTGGAAAAGGCATATAGTGAGTCTTACTACTTAGCTTGAAACAAGCGCTTCAACGAGTCCATATCAGAATCCTTCTCCAATAATTTGATTTAAAGATGATGATATAAGATATGTGGTACGACCACATAAAGATGCAGTTCTTACGGCAGCTAGGATAGCTGGTGATGAAGTACGCAGGGTTTTGATTGATGCAGAAAGCTTTGCCAACTTTATATTCATGAGTACTTATAAAAATATCACTAACCCTCATATAATCGACAATCGGATTGGGCTGTTGTAAGTTTTACAGGGGTGACAACAGAGTTCGTCGAAGAATTTAAGAATATAGTGGAATTGGGTTGAGGACCAGTGACCATTTTTATTTATCGTGGTAGATGCGCCAACATCTTACAATGCAATTTTCAGTAGGTCAGAAGTAGTCAAAAAATGGCAAGGGAATGTGATCATATTTCTTTGTCATCTAAACAAGTTTAGGAGAATGAATCAAGAAAAGAATAACAATTAGCGGAGACTTCCTCGAAACCTAGCTCTTTTGATGATCTGAGGGAGACCCCCGTCTTTTGGTTCCTGATGAAAGCTTCGAAGATCATACGTATCCAAATGGTAAAATTTTGAAAATTGGTACGAAATTATCTCTAAGTTTAAAAGAGAAATTAATTTATTTTTTATCCACGAATTTAGATATGTTTGCTTGGTGTTCCGAAGAGGTAATTGGTTTACTTGCATAAGTAATTTGTCACAGATTAGTTGTCAAAAGTAATGTTCTCCAATCATAAAAAAGAAGGCCTTCTTCTCAAGAAAAGTCCGATGTAATTATGGCAGAAGTAGATCGCTTATCCAGAGTCTGGCATATACGAGAATCTCAATATTCACTGTGGACGGCAAATCTTATTTTGGTCAAGACAAAAAATGGCAAGTGGAAAATATACGTAGATTTCACTCGATTTAAATAAAGCATGTCCAAAATATCATTTTGCAGTCCCTTGGATAGATCAGTTGGTAGATTTTATGTCAAGGAATCGGTTATTTTATGTTATTGATGCTTATGCAGGATATAATCAAATTAAAATAGATCCAAATGATGAAGAGAGTACCTTGTTTATTACTGGAAGGGATTCACATTTCTATAAAGTAAAGTAATTTAGGTTAAAAAATATGGAGGCGACTTATCAACAATTAGGAATAAAACTTTTTGAAGCACAGACTGGGAGAAATGTTGAGGTATATATTGATGATATATTGGTAAAAAGTATCAAAGATGAGGATCATTTTGATGATCTTTAGGAAACCGTTGCTAACTTAAAAAGAATCAACCTAAGGTTAAACCAGAAAAGTTTACGTTTGGGGTTTGATTAAAAATGTTTCTTCGGTACATAGTCAGCAAACGAGGGATTAAAGCCGACCCAATACAGTTAAAATATTTAAGTATTATAACACCTCCTTGAAATATTAAATAAGTTCAAATAATAACGGGATGACTGACAGTGTTAAATAAATCCATATCTCACTTATCGGATAAATGTGCCCATTTTTTCCAAGTATTAAGACAAGCAAATTGTTTTAATTGGATAAAAGAATGTTTTGAGGCATTTCATCGAATTAAAATATATATATATATATATATATATATTATCGCTAGAAATCTTGACAAAACCAATTTCGGGGGAAATATTATACGTCTATATAGCGGTATCAGAAAATGTTGTAAGTGTCATTTTTATTCGAGAAGAAGAAAATCTTTCAATGCCATTGTGTTAAATCACAAAGTTCGTTTCATGCTGAGAAATGGTATTTAAAGTTATAAAAGTTGGCTTTTGCACTCGTAAGACCATATTTTCAAGCTCATTCTATCATTGTACAAACATATTTTTTTGTTATAAAATATACTTCAAAGGCATGATATATGAGGAAGAATGACCAAATGGTCAGTTGAATTAGGGGATTTTGATATTGAATTTGAGCATATAACTGCAATTAAAACACAAGTCTTAATATATTTTTTGGTAAAATTTCATTATGAGCGGTCGGATATGGAGATAGATGAGGAAGCTTTGAGTCAGAATGGATAATATATGGGGATCAAGTACGATAGGATGCGGGGTAAGGGTGCAATTAACTTCTCCAAAAGAAATTTTCATGTACCAAGCTATCCGTTTTAGGTCTAAAGCGACCAATAACAAGGTAGGATACAAAACAGCTTTAGCAGGATGGAGACATGCTCACATTTGTGAGGCTAAAAAGTAAGGTTGATAAGTGATTCACAGCTTCTCGTTAATCATGTGTCGGGTCAATCTGAGGCTCGAAAAGATCATTTAATGAAATATTTAAAAGCATTACATGCCTTAACTTTAGCCTTCGGAAATGCCCAATTCGAGCATGTCCGAAGAATATAAAAGTTTGTGGCACATTCTTTAGCTACTTCTTCATATTCAAAGGAATACCCATGTATTATTACACAGGAAAACCCTTCAATTACTAAAATTTTGGAGCAAAAAATTGGATTAATAAACGAAGCTTTTCAAATCTCACTTTGCAAAAAAATGATTGGAGGCTTGATATTATCGAGTTTTTCAAATATAATATTCTTCATGTTGATAAATCGTTGTCTAAGAAAATACATTACAAGTCTTATAGTTACATGGTTCTCAGAGGAGTTTTATACAAGAAATATTTTAGTAGACCTTTGATTTTATGTTTGGAAAAACACGAATCATATATGATATTTTCAAAATTACACAATGGAGAGGGATCTGCACACTGTGGGTATAAAGCTTTAATACAAAGAGTACTTTTAGCAGGATATTATTAGCCTACGATTTCTTCTGATGCTAAAGAATTAGTCAAAATATGTGATATTTGTCAAATATTTTCTAACATAATTCATAAGCCATGGGTCCCCCTTGAAATCATATCTGAAGCATTGTCATTTGATCGATGGGGCATTGGCCTTGTTAAACCTTTACTAATGGCTTCTAGAGGATGGTAAACAATAATTGTGGTAGTAGATTATATCTCAAATGGGTAGAGGTAGAACCATTAGTTGGAACAAATGCTAAGGATTTAATCAAATTCATCACTTCAAATATTTGTTTTTGTTTTGTAGTTTTGATGCGAATTACTAATGATAATGGACCACAATTTGATAATAAGGATATGAAAGATTTTTGCATTTCTCGAGGAATACAACAATGATTTTCGGCTCGTTTTCATCCACATGTGAATGGTCTAGTTGAAGTTACTAATCGAATAATCTTTGATAGGTTAAAGAAGATTTTGGAGGGGAAAGTAGGAAAATGGCCAAATGTTTTGCAAAATGTTTTTTGGCATACCAGACAACTCCTTGAACGACAACTTTAGACTAACATTTTGCATTGGTGTATGTAATTGATGTGGTAGTACCATCTGACACCATTTTCCCATCATATCGTTTGGCTACATATTCATGGGATGTTCACAATGAAAACATGGAAATTGAATTGAGTTTGATTGAGGAGAAAATGAGACGAGCACAATTAAACTCGTTACATTACCAAACATTGATGAGAAATCGATATGCTTCCAAAGTTAAACGAAAAGAATTCAAAGTGGGATATCAAGTTCTAAGAAAGGTATTTTGTCACACAAAATAATAATATCTTGAAAAACTAATACCTAATTGGGAGGGCCTTTATGAAGTAACGGAAGGATAAAGCCAGGAACGTATCAAATTAAGGATAAAGAATGAAGAAATATCTGACACCCTTGGAATATTAAACATCTCAAGTTGTATTTAGATTGAACGTAAAAAGTACATGTTTTATGTGTAAAATATCGGTGACATACTCATTCCTACCCTGGTGGTGCATGAAGGTTTTAACAAGGTGCCATATTAGTCGATCCATATATATAAAGTTATTTTTCCATAAACGTTGGTCTTTAACTATTTACGTTAGACCTAACGGTTCTTCAAGTTTCTCTTTAACTATTTAATTTGAAACTAATGGGTATTCCAACAAAGGTTGGTATTTAACTATTTAATTTAGATCTAAAGGGTCTTTCTTCAAAAGAAATATCAGTTTTACAATCACTCTTCTAAGTAGCATCATTTATATGATCATGAATGATCAAGTGATTTTGTGGAGGTTGGGAAGAACCCAATTGTTTTGTCTGAGTAGCATCATTTATATGACCCTGAATGTTCAAGTCATTCAGTGGAGGTTGGGAAGAACCCAATTCGATGATTATCTTTTCCAACGAAGATTTGGTGTGATCACTAGCTTTGTTATCCGGGGAGGAAACTATGTCAAAGACCTCTTCATTCTCTTGATGAATACCTTTTAATTTGTGTTGACATTTGTTTTGGGGAAGATCTTATGAATGAGTTTTCTTGGATTCTTCAGTCTTATGTTTTTCCTTCTCTTTTTTAGTATTAGCATCATGAGATTCTGCACCATAGAATTCTGGGATTTCTTATTCTTCTGAAAGACTCACCATCCTCTTTTTCCCGATGAGTCTTGGATCCATGGAGGGAAGATAGACCATTATATCTCGAGCCTCTGACCTGTCTATCACTTTTTGTTGGGAGAGAGGAACCATAAGTTCTTCGAAGGATAACCGTTTCAAAGGGTTGGCTCTCCAGAGACGACTTTTGGCAAGATTATTAGAAGTGAAGCAGAAATAAAATCTGCGAGACCAAGAACTTTAGCCCACCTACTCAATTGTGTGAAGATTTACGTTATAATCATTGGACCAATGGCATGCTAGTTAGTTCAAAAATTCATATTAATATACGGGGTGATGCTTTCTTAACTTCATGTCATATTTGTAATCGTATTCCTCTTTAAAAAATCAAAATCTCTCCATATGATTATGAAAACAAAATATAGACCATTTTGAAGTGTGGTGGTGTTTATCTTTTTGTAAAAACACAAATCTAAGAAGATTAAAATTAGGTCACAAGGTCATAAGGTGTGTTTTTAATGGTTATTTCACCAATAACAAAAGTTATAGGTTATTATATTTTGAATCTAGTGTGGTATTTGAATAATATAATATAATTTCTTTGAATCCAAACTATATGATGATAATAGGATATAAACCAATGTAAAAAATAAGGAAAGGACTTTGAGCAACCACGAGAACCTCGTGGGAGTCATGGGAAAAAAAGACCTAAATATTTAGGACCCGATGAGAACAAATCTTAAAGGATTTATAGATATTTAGTAGAACAAATTTGTGAAGAAATCACCCAAAGATTCCTAGAGTGCTTTCTTTATAACATCTTAAGATTTTGCATTTTGGAAAGATGTCATAAATGATGAAATAAATTCAAGACTATCAAATCAAACTTGGGAGTTAGTGGACTTACCTTCGTGTTCAAGACCAATTGGTCAAAAATGGGCATTTATGAAGAAATATCACACATATGAAACCATTCAAGCCTTGAACACAAGATTGGTAGCAAAATATTTTTAACAAAAACACTGAATATATTTTTTGGCATATATGCTTCTATTAGCAAGAAATATTATTTGCAATCGCATTGGTATTCAATTTGAAAATTTACCAAATGGATGTGAAACGATATTCCTAAATAGAGATGTCGATGAGGAGGTCTATATGGAGCAGCCAGAGGATTTTATAATTTCGGGGAATGAGTCGAATATATTTAGATTTGTTAAGTCACAATACGGTCTTAAACAAGCACCTAGAAGTGGCATAAAAGGTTTGATCATGTTATTATAGCCGATTTGTTTAGATATAATACGACGGAAAAATATTTATACACTAAAGTTCATTATGATATTATAGTCATTTTATGTCTATATGTGGATGATTTTCTTATATTAAGTAATGACATGAAGAGATTAATGAAACGAAAAAGGTTTCTATCTTTTATATTTAAGATGAACGATCTTAATAAAGCAGACAATGTTATGATATTCCAAAATAGTGGGGGTTATGCACTAAATCAATCCTATTATATTGAGAAAGTACTTAACAAGTTCAAACATCTAAAATTCAAAGAAACAAAAACACCGTTTGAGCCTAGTTTAAATCTTAGAGAAAGTGAGATGATAACGGTGACTTAATTAGAATATGCTAGTGCAATAGGAAGCTAGTACACAACTTTATGCATTATGGCAGATATATAGTTTACAATGAGAAAAATTAATCAATTTATGAGTAATACAAGTGCAAAACATTGGATTTCAATTGTAAAGGTCTTGGGGTATTTAAAAAAGACCAAAGACACATGTCTCCAATATTCTAATTTTCCTCGGGTACTTGATTGATACACGGATGCAAGTTAGGTCACTAGTCTAGTTGATAACAAATCGACTATATGATGGGTGTTAACATTTTCAGGTAGTGTGTTTTCTAAGGAATAAAAAAAATAAACATGTATATCTTACTTAACTATGGAGTATGAGTTAATAGCGTTGGCTGGAACGAGTAAAGAGGCTGGAGGATTAAGAGATATCTTATTAGAAATATCATTCACTTCAAAGGGAAATATGATATTATAAATAAATTTTTATAGTCAATCAATATTGGGTAGAGCATACATTGGAGTATATAGTTGGAATTCCACACATATAAGTCTTAAACATGACCATGTTAGACAAAAACTCAAAGGGAAATTATAACGTCACGTACGTACGTTCTAGTGAAAACTTAGAAGATCCCTTTACCAAACCATTAGCTCGAGACTTTGTGAACACTACATCTAAGACTTTTGAAATATGTATTTTCAAATAAATTCAACCCAATTCAAGTATAGAGAACTTAAGCATCAAATTTGTAATGAATAACAACAAGTTATTTATGAAAGGTTCAACACATAAATAAATTAGAGTTTCATCTGTGATGAGTTTGAGATACGTTGATTGCTATGATGTAAGGATAATTTCAGAAGAACTATTAATACAATTTGGTTGAAGTGTGACATGTGTTTTTAAAGGCAACAAAAATATTGTGAAAATTGGACCTTGGTCGTGAAGAAACCTACTGGAAACGTTCATTCGAGGTTTGTCGTGATCAACACAAGATTGATTGTGACTAAAAAATAAGTTCCCTTTTGTGCTACTAGCAGAAGTTTGGTTCAAGGTACTTAAGATCTCAAGTTTCCCAGTAGAGGGACCGACATGTATTGTCGAGATCAAGGTGTCTGGTGGATTAGTTTAGTGGTCAATAAGGATGTTTGTTTCATGATCGTCCATATCATCTTGTTACTTCATATTTTTATCTTTTTAATAATCCACACCGACCCCCTGTGGCCGGTATTTCTAGGGACATAGATTCATAACCCTCTGAAAGGGAATTCGTAAAAGTTAAGGATAATTGTACTCACGATCTGTGCGGATTGACCTTGGTTCATCCTATTATTGAAATCTGTAATATCTTTAGTTTCCTTACCTTTGAACTCCTCATTATGGAAAATATTTATCAATTTATTATGAGTTTTTATTTTCAGTTAAGTAATAGTATTTTTTTTAACCTTTTTCCTTTCTCTACCAGTTTTTAAAAGTTATTATATGCATTCAGACCCTGTTAAGTTTGGCGTTAGTCTCAAACATATGCTTGAGATTTTTCAGATGAGTCGTTAAGAGACTATAAAATTTAGGTAAGATCATATTATTACTCATCTCTACTGTTCATATATCAGTGAACATAATGTTGATCATGTATAAAATATTACTTACTAAAAACAAATGTTGGTCATGCATAGCCCTATATAAATCAAACACTAAGTCGATACATCAACGTCTAGAGCTACCTACCAAGAATAAGAATCTTCCGATCTATATTTAGTGGGAGTAGAGGTCTCCCCATACCTAGACAAAACATGTATGAGGTTCCGAATCTCGAGGGGTGGCGGGCAACTCTAAAAGTTGGTTATTATTTTTTACTCTCGAATTTCCTATGACTAGACTCCGAAACTATCGCGACCCCAACAAGAGTCTTACCTCTAAAAACATCCAAAACATCAAGACCGACCCTTTTAATATTTGAAATTTATCACCTAGTAGCATCTTCTTGGATGGTGAAAAATTGATACTAACTAGATCTTCTTTGTTCATGTCGCCTGCTTCACCCTTCTTCTTCTTCTTAAATCAGTGTACGTTAGACTGGTTCAGTTCCCCTTGATTAACCGTGGGCCAAAATCAAGACAAGAATATGTGCCCAGCGGTGAAAAGTATGTCGAATGTTTTCTCTTAATGAAGAATTGGGTTTGAGCCAAAACGCTCGAGAACATTTTCCTTCCAAAGCTGGTGATTGGGAAGCGACTCTGAAAATCTGTAACACAACTCAGTAAACCCCAACCATATGAAAATGAAACTAACAAATATAAATGAAAACATGTATATGATATATCATAAATATAAAAAAACATGAAATGAGTGGTGTTGTCGTTGGCTAGGAAAACTAGCCCTTTCTCTTTCAAATTACTTCTATAGTCGGACTCCCACCTACCACTTTCTATTTACAAAAATTATATGTTTCTTACGTTTTTTTTATTTGAATTCGGTAGAGCATCTACTATTTTGCACTATCCGGATAAAGTCAAATAATAAAACTAATAATTTTAAAAATCACTCGGTCAAATATTATTTACCCCTCCATCGAGAAATAGAGCTTGGGTAACCAAATTGTCACCTATATATTGGACATCACATGTTTAAGATAATGTTATAATTTAAATATTTTAAAATTTATAATTACGAAGAAATTATTAGAATTACGAATATATTAAAAACTCTTTATTTTTTTATAATTTTAAAAAAACAATATGAACTTTTAATATAAAAATTATAAATAATATTATATCTTCGTATTTAATAAAAGGAAAAAAAACTATTTCAGGAATTTATTGTTTGAATCGAACCAAAATTATAATATTAACTTTATTTTTTTATTTGATATTTACTTAGATTTGCAGTAGTTTCATAGATCATGGTTGATGATGTAGTTAAAAAAAATTCAAAATTTAATAAATTAAAGCTTTAAAACAATATAAAAATTTATTGTTATTATTATAATAATAGATAAAAATAATATCCTTCAAATAATATAACATTATTGGAGATAAGGTCCGAATAACTGGACCATCGGCAAATCAGAAAGAAACCATATTTTTAACGTTTTTCATGGTAGATTTTCGGGTCGGATCGGACTATATACGTCAACCCTATTATAGGTTCATATACTTTCGCACAAAAACTAGTATATCACGAATATCACCCCATTTGATTGATAATATCGAGAGTGTGCTCTCGATGTCCGTCACATATCTTATGACAAAAAGGTCTCTTGACTATTATAGGTATTATATAAAGCATCTTTGAATACTTTTAATAAAAAATAAATTGAAATGAAATAATTTATTCCCTGATTTGCCAAATAAAATAGTTAATGTTTTACCAATTTCATGGTATTTTGTATCCTCCTGATGAACTTATATATGTTAATTCGTAAATGCACACATTCAATTTAAAGTTAACGGCTAGTTTCCTACTATATATATATATATGACCCATTTTTATCAGCAAATTCAAAACCAAATACTGTCTTTGCTCAACCCACCAGATGCCGAGAGCTAGAGTAAAATTGATTTACATAGAAGACCAGACAACCAGAAAGGCAGTCTTCAAGATAAGAAAGACATGCATCCTCAGGAAAACTCGAGAGCTTAGTACCTTATGTGATGTTGACACTTGTGCTATTATATACAGTCCTTTCGGAGGTGAACCAGACGTCTGGCCGTCTGATAGATTTAAAGTTAACGAGGTGATTGAGAGATTCAGAGCTGTTCCTGACATGGAACTATCCAAGAGAAAGGTGGACCTAGAGGGGTTTCTGCTGGCAAAGATCAACAAATTTACCGAACAAGTTCAAAAACATAGGAAGGAGAACTATGAGATATCGATGACTCATATAATGTTTTCGTTGTTGGCTGGTGACTTTAGCACCAGCGACCTCAATGCTAGGGAGTTAAACGAAGTTGGACGGAAAGTTAAACAATACTTGAGGGAGATTGAAAGGAGACTCTGAGGGTTTTCGTATATGTCTGAGTTCAGTCGGTTTTATGTATTACCAATTTGGTTTGTTTGATTTTCTTGAACAAATATGCGAAATTGTTACTATATATGATTATTTATTCTTATGGTTTTATATTGTTTTTCTCCATTAGTTTTTCCTTTTCAAATTAGTATAATAGCAGCATCTCTAGTACTGAATTGTAAAACGCTTTTAAAGCTCGGAACAAGTTCAACAAAATTATAAAAACCTATATTTTAAATAACAAACCAACCTTTAAATAGTAAATAATTTTATATTTAAATAGCAAACAAGACTGTGGTTTGTTGGAAAACCGAGAATCGGACCGCAATCGAACGAAAACCGGATTGAATTTAATGGTTTGATTTACGATTTTATTATAAAACCCGAATCCGATAAAAAATCGAAATAATAAAATCGGTTTGGAACCGAACCATTAAAATCGAATTAGAACCGAACCAATAATACTAGCCGAACCAATAAAACTAATATGGATAAAATGATAAACTAATAGAATTTGACTAATAAAACGGTTCTACCGATTGTTTTTTTTATTTATATATTATATTGCTAAAATCAATAATTAATTATCAAGTTTTTATAAAAATAAGACGAATAATGTCTGATTTTTAATTTTTATATTATTTATCTAGAATTTAAAAGTCAAATTATGTTTGGATTTAAAAACTGAGAATTGAAACGGACCAAACATGACCCATATGTCATTGAAATCGTACCGAAACAAAAATGAACCGAACCGAACCGTTTTCGGAATTTAAATCAAACTAAATTCGGATTAAATCAAAATTTGAAACTGAATCAGACTACTAGTATGTGTATTGTTAACCTTCGAGGATAATGCGAGAGTAGTATGCGTTAAAATGTAATATTTTATAATTGGTAAATTCAAAGTATTTAATTATACTAATATAAGTTTAATCAATTAAAATAATTAAATAATAATAATAATAAGTAATACGGAATAAATAAATATTATGTGAATGTTGGTGAGGATAAAATGTATTTAAAAATAATGTAGTTCAAAAATTTAATATTGGGATTTAAAAATCTAAAAAGAAGAGATATAATCTTTGATAACGGTAAGTTCATCGGATTAATTAGGAGAGTAATCGAGAGAAGAGTAAGAAGACAATATAATATAAATCATGAGGATTAACAAGATGATCAATTGAATTGGGTGAATATGATATAGAGTTTAAACTTAGAACATTAATAAAAGTACATGCATTAGTAGATTTTATTAATGAATTTCATAAGAAAAGAATTCACATTAAAGAAAGAGAATTGATATAAAGTGAATCCAAAAATTAAAAAAAAAAATAGGTACTTTGATCCGATGACGCTTCAAGACTAAATGGTAATGGGCCAGTATCGTCTTTAGTGTTCGAGGAGGTGATGAGATTAAGTAAACTATCAAGTTTAATTTTGTTACTACGGACAATAAAGCTGAGTATCAAGCAAAATAGTATAACATGTGGTTAGGCTATATTTGTAGGTAAAACTTATTCGATTACGGATTCTCAATTAATAATTGGACAATCATAGGGAACTTTTGAAACCAAATAAAAAGATATGATAAGAAACTTAGAAGTTGTAAAGCATATAGAGAAATGTTATGAAAATATTTCATATGAACAAGTGACACGATTAGAGAATGTGATTCCAGATGTGTTAGCTAAATTTGGTTGTGTGGAAGATAATTCTTTAACAATAATTCAAGACAAACCGTTAGTTATGGATAACATAGATAATCAAGAAATTTTATTAATTGAGGAAAATAATTAGTGATTCATGCTAGGCATGGGCATATGAGTATGGAACCGAAGAACCGAACTGAACTGAACCGAAATAACGGATTCGGTTCGGTTTCGGTTCCTTATAAATACCCGTACGGTTCCTTATCTTAAATACCCACGGTTCTCGGTTCGGTTCGGTTTGGAACCGAGAACCGAATAGTACCCATAAAGAACCGAATAAGCAACAGTACCTTTGAATATCCATGGTTCTGTTCGGTTCCAAACGGTTCTTTTGGCTACAAAGTAACCATTTGGTTCTTTTGGCTACAAAGTAACCATTTGGTTCTTTTCGGGTTCAGTTTCAAACAGTTCTTTTGGTTAGAAAGTAACCATTTGGTTAGAAAATAACCATTTGGTTCTTTTTGGGTTCAGTTCCAAATAGATTTTTTGGTTAGAAAGTAACCATTTGGTTAGAAAATAACCATTTTGTTCCTTTCGGGTTCGGTTCCAAACGGTTCTTCTGGTTACAAAGTAACCATTTGGTTAGAAAGTAACTATTTGGAACCGAAACCCGAATGTAACCGAACCGAACCGAGAAGAACCAAACCGAACTGAATTTTAATAGTTCCTAAATGGGTACTAGTTTTAAAGAACCGAAAGAACCGAGAACCGAACCGAATTTTAATTGGTTCCTAAATGGGTACTAGTTTTAAATAACCGAAAGAACCGAACCGAACCGAACCGAAAAACCGAATGCCCATCCCTAATTCATGCGTATTTGATATTTTTAAAGGGTAAAATAGTACCATCAAATAAAACACAAGATCGATGGTTAGATTACGAGCTTCCAAGTATATTGTTCTAGATGGATTTTTATATCGAAATATTTCTACACGACCATGTTTATTTGGGGGCTTCTCAAGATGATTAACACCTCCCAGATGGAATGCTATATTAGATTTTTTGCCCTAGTTAATTATTTTGAGAAGCTTTTCTTGATCAAGTCAATATATGATATAAATGACATAGTCAATCATAAAGTTAACATTAACTGAGAGGTCATTGTGCTTCTTTTTGTTTCTGGTCGACCAGATTACCCATGAAATAATCGCAGGTAATATAATCTTGATATGGATGACTTTGTTGGTATACCCAAACCCTGTCCTTATCATGTGAGTAAAGGACATGTTTATACTGATTAAGATATTTAACATAGAAGCAAAGAAAACCTAGACATCTGAGGCCTTTGAACATTGAATAAAGACATGGTTAATGGTCTTTGAATTACCACAATGCTGACATGTAGATTCCATTTGGAAAGCTTTCTTTTGTAGAATGAAATCTATAGGAAACCAATTGTGAACTGTTCTCCACACCAAAAAAGAGCATTTCTTTGGGGTTTTATGCTTCATTTTCATACAATACCAAGTGTTTTTAGTGTTGCATATACCATATTGAGAATGAGAGTATTTTATAGAGTCTTTGCTTGTATTCAAAGATATCTTTATGATTTCATCAATAGTAGCAGCAGAGAAAAACCCTTCAATAATTTCGATAATTCATTGTCCATTAGCGTAAAATTTTTTACTTCTTTAAGTTGATACCATGTTCTGTCTATCTCGGAGTCTAGGATAATGAAATGAGAGGGAGTGCACTAACGTTCTAACCAAAAATCCATTTTCCATTCTCCTACCTTACAGCAGATGAATTTATCTGTCTTGTCTCTAAGTTTAATTAGCATATCTCACACCTTTGAACGTTTGCAGGGATTAATGGCTGTTATAAGGTGGTAATTGTTGCAGTAGATAGAAGCCATTAACCTGGCCCATAGAGAGTTTTGTTCTCTGAAATTCAACCATAGCTTATAAGAACAGGCTTCTTGAATATCCTCAAGATTTATGATGTTCATATCTCCTTCTTCATAGGGTTTGCAAATTTTAGACCAAGAGGACCAAGAAATTGTTTTTCTAATTTCCTTGGACACCTACAAGAATTTGTTACAACGGACATTAATTCTTTGAATAACAATCTTTGGTGGAAGAATTTTGTATTGTATAGATTGGAATTGTATTGAGCACTATATGAACTAAAGTAAGTCTTCCTCCCAAAGATAGGTAGATACTGTCTCATTCCATGATCTTTGTTTAGACTCTGTTCCAAACTTCTGATCATTGTGTTAATCATTTTAGATGAAGCAATGAATTTTTATTTCTTTTTATTTATTTCTTGACCTGATCTCTTCTAATAACGTATCAAGAATTTGTTTTTCTTGCTAACAGAGGAAGAAGATCCATTGCAGAAAACTATGAAGTCATCTGCAAATGCTAAGCAAGGTATGTGTTGTTTCCCTATGTTCTTGTATCTTATTGAATAGTCTTGATTGGTTATGTACTTGATTCCCCTGATGAGAGACTCTTCAACAATTATAAAGAAACTAGGAAACATGGAGGTCTCTTTGTCTTAGCCCTTTAGTAGATTTAAAGAAACCTTTCAATTCTCCATTCACAATAATAAAAATATCAATCATCATCATTTGAGCTAGATTTATCACTTGTTTATTCGACCAAATATTAGCCATACTGTATTCTGACTTATTTTTCTATTTTGAGATATGTGCGGACATAAAACTAGGAAAAATATAGGTGATAAAAATAATATTATTTGTACTTGTATCCATATTATAGTAAAACCATAATAAATGTAAAATGAAATTAATACATACGAATTAACAAAAAATAAAATATATAAAAGAACTAGAAGGGGTGCAAACTAAAATAAAAATACCATAATCTTCAAACAATAAATCTCAAGATATATATTGTAACCAAGTAGAAGATGAACAATAAATGGTTCGAGATATGAGTGCCATCAAAATATTTGAAAACTAGACCAAATAACTTTGGTAGGAACTAATAAAAGGAAACATAAATCGTTCACAAATCGAGGAAAAATGTTAAGGTAGAAAAGAATTTAGATATTTTGACCAAAAAGGTTGTCAAACAGTTAAAATCTAAACAAGACCATGATGACAAAGAGGGTCGAGATATACTATAAGATAATTATGAGAAACACTTTCAATTTTTTTTCCAAACAACTAAAATTGGAAGAAAAATAGATTACGTAAATCGAAACAAGCATTAAACCAAAGGATGAAATATGTTAAAAAATAATAATAAATAAAAATAAGTTGTTCAAAAAGTAACTTTGAACAAACCAACAATTATAAAATACATGCTAACACAATATTCATTTGCGACATAATTGTTTGAAGGATAACTCTTTCGAAAATTCAACCTGTATATAATAGATAAATATGATGATGTAGCCTAGAAAGTCCAAACAAAAGCCTTGTTTATTTTATTTTATTCAAATATCTTATGTATTTAAACCAAATCTAATTATATTAAGATTTGATTTGATTTGATTTTATTTTATTTTATTTTAAATTATTTATTTTATTTACTTGTATTATAATTTAGGGTTTTGAGAAGCTCTTATATAAAGCCTCATATGCCTTAAGTTATTTTAAGTTTTTGGAATAATATATTTTTATCTCTGAAAATTTCAATCTTTGTTACCCTTAGATTAGGGTTTCATTATGTTACCCTTGAATTAGGGTTTCATCTACCGTTGCTTCTTCTTCTATTTCCGCAGCGTCATTAGTTTGGTATCAGAGCCTCAGTTCCTGCTACGGGTCAAGCATGTTTCTGAATCTTGATTTCATCTGATTCAAGGTCTATAGGAGAGAACATCATACGGCCATGAAGATCTCAAAGATCGTTTGGTATGCGGGAGACACACTAGGCGTTTCAATGACGATCATATTGACCGGTTACTGAAGGAGTTTAAATTGGCTACCAATCGTCGAATCAAGGTAAAAATTGTTTATCGAGATGTTGTCTCAGGCTATGAAGAGGTTTTCAAAACCATGTTTTTCATCAACTGGACATGAGGATGTTGTCTTCAGGCTATGAAAAGGTTTTCGAAACTATTTTTTTCCTTCAATTGGGTGGCTTCAATGTGACTTCGAATAAGGACCACTCGAGAAGAATTTATCTTATTCTGATAAGGTCAACAATTATAATTCCCAATGTGACGATTGAATAAAATAAAATAAATAATTTGGGTTCTTGATGGTGATGGTGCTGTGAATTTGAGGACGAATTCTTGTCAACCAGTAGAGGATGATGTAGCCTAGAAAGTCCAAACAAAAGCCTTGTTTATTTTATTTTATTCAAATATCTTATATATTTAAATCAAATCTAATTATATTAAGATTTAATTTTATTTTATTTTATTTTATTTTATTTTAAAATATTTATTTTATTTACTTGTATTATAATTTAAGGTTTTGAGAAGCTCTTATATAAAGCCTGCCTTAAGTTATTTTAAGTTTTTGGAATAATATATTTTTATCTCTGAAAATTTCAATCTTTGTTACTGATTCAGAGTGAAACGCAAGAGAAGCTAAAGAGGGAGAAAAACCCTAATTTTATTAATAAAAAAAACAACTACCTCAACAATGTATAAAAGATATGTTTATATAAGGGTTCAAGTGAAACCCTACAACTAAAAATATAAAAATTACTAAAATAGCCTAAAGTATTAAAAACGCAAAATAAGATGATAGATGAGCCCAAATGCCCAAAAAGGCCCATAGCTCACGAGCGGAGCTCGTGACTTGTGTTCGTGACGTCATTTCCTTCGAAACAAGGTGTTGTGGGTCAAAATCAGACACCAGAGCTCCAAACTGTCACCAGAGCTCCAAACTATCAATTCACCGCATTCTTCGGGTGATCGTCAGTCTTCATAAATTCCAACGCTAAACTGTCTGCATCAGTTACCCTTGGATTAGGGTTTCATTATGTTACCCTTGAATTAGGGTTTCATCTATCACTTCTTCTTCTATTTCCGCCGCGTCATCAATATAATAGATAAATATGATGTGTCGGCAGATATAGAGCGCTACTGTAAACAATTTCATATATCTCAATTTTAATCCAAAAAATAAAGTAATTTATGCATTGTTTCTATAATCTTATGAGGAACTAATCCTGAGTGGTTTAATAACCTCTCATATAGATCTGTAAAAATATTTCAAAAAGTCATAAAAAATTGAAGCCATTAAAGAATGAAATTTTATCATAACGATGTACCAAAAACATGATATAATTTTAGAAATTATGTTTATAGCTTTGTCTATTAGATGAATAACTTAGAATGTTGTAATGAAAGTGTCACGAATACGCCATTTAAGGGAGACTTACCCTAAATAGCAGGTTAATAGAAAACTTTGTCAAATTTTCTATCAAATTTTCATCGATGTACAAGATACAAAGAGTGGAGAATTAACTCAACAAAATCTAACCATAGTAAAATAGAATAAAATATCACCAAAGAGGAACAAAATTGTAGATGAGATCATTCTATAGAAGCCAAAATTCATAGTACAAAACTAGTTTCCAATTCACCCTCTCACATAGTATATTATTATAATTTACGTCTAAACAAGAAAAAACTAAATTTTCAAAAACTGGAAAAAATAAGGGAATCTAATAATAAATTGTAAAAAAATGTTCTATTACATATTACAATGACCACATTCATAGTACTTAGCATTATTATCAATTGAAACACGAACTTAAAATCTAATGGACAATTGACAATGAAAAAGATAAAAATCTGATACATGAAAAGGACAAAAATATTATTTATAGGATTATAGGATGATACACAATGTCAACCACCTCACCATCTATAAGAAAAATACATAAGTGACGTGAGGTCCACCTCATAGACGAAACTTCTACTCATATCAACCAAGTACTCGAACTACATATATTTTTCACTGATAATAATTTAAAGAAGATTACATCGAGATGATGATGCCCTCATTGTAACATTAGATATTGAAGAAATAAATATAGTCTTGTACAAATTATTATATCGATTTAGGGAGGTTTAATCTATAGTAGTAGTTAGAGAAACGGTTGAAATTTCTAAATATAAAAAATATGAATGGATTTGATCAGGTTTAGAGGTAGAACTATATATTATTTAGGAAAAAATGATATGTTTTAACGACTGTATACGAATACTATTTATGGTGTCAGGTGTTCTCAGCGCTCGTACAATTCTATTTTTTGGGAGGCCGTAACTCCATACAATACATGTAATTGGATCTTCATATCACTAATGTGTGAAAATAATATTGTAACCAAGTTGGAGTTATCATAGATAGTACGAAATTTACAAAATAATATTATAGATCAGCTTTTGACCTGAGAAAAATCAAAATAAAACAACCACAATTCTTCTTTGATGATGATAATATATGAATTACACGATCCTACAAAAGAATGAAAAAAAGTATTAACAATACTGGGAAAACACCAAGGTTGACCTAACAAATCGACAATACATAAAAAATTGAAATAGAAATTGGTAAAATAGTGCAGATTGGGGTTCGAATTAATGAGGCGTTAAAAAATGATATACATAATTTCCTAAAAAATATTGATATATTAGCTTGGAGTATGTCAAATGTAGCAGAATTAAATAAATCAATGACATGTCATTCGTTAATGATTGAAAAACGATTGTAACCGATAAGATAACGTTACAAAATGTTATTCCTAGAAAAAACAGAAGATATAATTTAAGAAGTAGAACAATTAATACACGTTCGACATATAATAAAAATCAATCTATAATAAATGGTTGGAAAATACGATATTAGTTAATAAAAATAATTTTATTTAACCTACCTAAACATAGTTTGTTCAAAAGATATTTTCTATTCCAGTAGGTAAATAAGTTTGTTGACGCGACCACATGCCATAAAAATAAACCTTTAAAAAAATCACCTATCTCACAATGAAGTGAGGTTTGTAATATTATATAATAATACTCTTTGGGTTAGAATATGAGAGTGCGACATATAAAAAATTCGTTACTCACATATTTGCAAATAAATAGGGAAATTTTAAAGGCTCCCATAGATTACATATCAACGCCTCCATTCAAACATTCAAAAACCTCAAAAATGTATCAAAAGTTAAATCCAACTAATATGTGTTCATAGTAAGAAAATAAATTATTTTTGTTTGTTTTAGAGCAAGTAAGAAGATGATTGAAACCGATATAATTTAGCTACATACTAAGGTAAGCATGTCACAAACAAAGATCCTTAAATAAGTGCAACAACTTACGAGTTAGATATGCCTCATATTATGATTTATATCACGTGCCTCGAATAAAAGCCACCCATTTTTTCATATTCCGAAAGACGCGAAAAGATTATGTAATAACGACAAATGTGAAAACCCATTTGAGGATTTGAAACAAAATATGACCATGTTAGAAGTCACATTTGCACAAAATAAAGTGGGTATGATTTTAATGTACTTAGACGTTTCAAATCATAAAATTACCCTAGCGTTGCGAATAGAAGAAAATAAAATTCTACTACTAGTTTACTACATTAGCAAACTCTTAGTGAATTTTGAAATATAATACTGAAACTTAGAAAAATTAGCTTTGGTATTATTGGTCCTAAAAAAGGTCAAGGTTGTTGTTAAAATTATTATTGGTTATTGTTATGTAAAAGTATGTGTTTATAATCTTTGATATGTTTTTGAATATTTTTAGTATTATTTATAAACTAATTTAAATTTTAATTTTTTAAAATGTTATCAACGTGAAGTCCAAAAGATATGGTATATCCTTATTTAAAAAATGCAACATTCTAACAATAGAAGTGGGTGACATGTGAATTTTTAAATTTTCAAAAATGTCACTTCATCTAAAGAAGTTGCGGATAAACGTAACTTTGTACCGATAATAAAATAATAATTTCGAAATAATCAATTTTGTTTATTCTTACTCATGAAATTTATTATAGCGTAAAATCTCGAGGTGCCCAAATGAATTGGGTGTGGCACTAAAGACATTATTTTTGTCTGAACTCGCTTACTCTACATCTTGAGAGATCAAACACGCTTGAAATATTTGATGAGACTACTCTTTAAAAATGAAAATATTTTAAATTTTATCATTTTAAAGTTGGAGCTACACATATGTTTTCAAGATTTTGTTTTAAACTACGAGAGAGCTTCCTCATACGTTATGGTGAAAGTTAAAAACAATGTAAATTAAGTTTTTTATAAATAATATTCATATGTAATATTTCGGTTAGGAATTTATATGCAATATTATTATTAAGTATTCATACGTAATTTTTTAATGTCATTAAAACAAGTTTGATATTTGTTTGTTGGATAAATTATTGGTTTGTTTAATACAAATTAGATAAATTATTGGTTGTGGAGCTATTGTACATAATTTAGTTTTTTTAAAACATTAACCTTAATGTCAACGAACTCGTTAACGTGAAGTATTCTTATTTTTTTAATCCATTATATTAACCAACTTGATCGACATACGGGGTTTAAGTTTTTTTAAACACCTAATGTGGATCAAGTTGATCAACATTAAATGTATTTGTATAACAAACCTACAATTATTTTATAACTTTTTGTACATAAAAACACCTAATGTCAACCAACTTGGTGGATATTAGATTTCAAAAAAAATTAGTTATTAGACACGTAATATGGATAGATTTAAACAGACGATATTAGATAATTGGTCAAATTGTCTAACCTGATATATCACATTGACCTAATTCTCTCTCATTTCTCTATATATACCAATCAATTGACTCTCTCCTGTCTCCATCCTCAAACTTTATATAATACAAATTTTTTAATATATATAATATGGAATAGACTATGCAAGAAACTACCGCTTACTAAAAACCATTGTCGTTGTGAAAAAAACAATGACGGATGAAACTATTAGGTTTTTTGATAAATTTATATACATAATATACTACATGTACGATATGAATCATATATGTTGTTGTGAATTAGTCGAATAGTGCCTTGACAGTGTACCGTGTTTAGCGGTACAGTTTTGTATCTCTCATAGTGTCATTGTGCCTTTATTGTGTACCGTGTTCGGCGGTACAGTTTTGTGTCATTGACAGTGAAGCTAAAATGGGTAATGTCATCTTTTGTCTCATGTATACGAACACATTAGGACCATTATCTAGTAAGTATATTTATTCCATATAAATAGATTACTAGGACTACACAAAATCACAATCTGAAATCTGTAACCTTTTCTATCATAGTGAAACTCTTTTCTTTGGCGTCGCTCATGGATATAAACAATTATCGAACCACATTAAATCATGTGTTCATTTCAGTCTGTCCTTCCCATATGTTCTGTGCTTGAGCCATTTTGTGATAATTGCATAGTAATTTAATAACAAAATTGGTATCAGAGCCACGTGGTGAAATTAGGGCTTTTGCAATTAGGGTTTCACAATGGCTTCTACAAAAAAAAATACATGATTGAAACAATTGATGGGGGATCCAGCTTTGCGTTGTGGAAGATTAAACTAAAATCTTCATTGGTGGTGTGGTTAATTTATGTATGAGGGTAATTGGGTAATTTGTTCAGAGTTTCGTGAAAGTTTATGGGTATTTAATATTTTGAGTAGAGAGTAGAGGGAGAATTAAGCTGCCTGGTTGCAGTTAATTTTCATTACCCATATTTAATGCAGGTGATTGGGTATTTATACCCTTATATCTGGGCTTTTTGGGTTTTCGGGTCATGTTTAATGGACCCGGGTCATGTTTAAAGACCCATGAGCTCTTAGTAGGGGAGCAAGCAGCTTAGTCAAGAAGTGTTTAGGCTTTTTAGTACTTTTGTCATAGTTCGAACAGTCTAATGGGCTAAGTGTTCGAAGTGGTCTGTCCGGTCCGGTGGCCTTGGTCCGATCTGTCCTTGTCCGGAGAGGAAGCAGTTTTCGAACTCATCAATTGGTACTGTAAGGTTTGTGGGAAGCTGTGGAGAATAAGTTACCAGAAGAGATGGAAGAAGAGGAGAAGCAAGATCTTCAAGAAATGGCTTTGTACTGGATTTTTAATGAGTGTGAAAGACAATGTGCTTCGCGAGATTAGTGGTGAGAAGACTGCTTCATGTGCATGGAAGAAGCGAGGAGATATTTACTCAGAGAAATCATTAGTAAATCGATTATACTTGAAGAAGCATTTGTATGATTTCAGATTGAAAGAAGGTATGTCCATAACTGAGCACTAAGATAATTTTAAATCAATTACAATGGATTGGAGAACATAAATATCAATATTGAGGATGAGGATCAAGCTTTGTTTGTATCGTTACCAACTCCCTATGAAAACTTCGTAGATACCATTATGTATGGTAAGGATAAGTTATCGCTAGCAGATGTCAAAGGGGCACTGAAATCAAAGGAGATGAGACAGTTGCAGCCAGACAATCAAACTGAAGGGTAAGGTCTTATAACTAAGGGAAGATCTAGAAGCAAAGCGAGTTCTTTAAGAAGGAAGAATTAGAGGTCTAAGTCAAAGGTAAAGCACTCAAGCTGTTATGAATGCGGTGAACAGGGTCATTATAGGAGAGATTGTCTGAAACTAAATGGTAAGAAGGGAAATCAAAAGGAAAATGCAGCAAACATTATTGAAGGTGTGAACGATTCCGACGATAATGAAAATAGTGATAGAGAAAATGTATTGTCCGTGAGTTCAAACTTTAGGCAAAAGTCTTGGGTACTCGATACTGGCGCTACATATCACATGTGTCAGTTCAAGCAGTGGTTCGATACGTACATGCTAATGCAGGGAACTGTTTATTTAGAGAACAATCATTCATTGACTGTTGGTGGTATTGGTAACGTCAGAATCAGAATGTTTGACGGGGTTGTTAGAATCTTGACGTGCTGGCATGTTCCTAGGTTAAGGAGAAACCTGATTTCTCTTGGGACTCTAGACTCTCGGGGTTACAAGTACCTTGCAGAAGACGGTGTAATCAAAGTGACTAAAGGCTCAATGGTATGCATGAAGGGTAGTTTGGAGAAGGGTCTTTACATTCGCCAGGGGAGTGTTGTTATGGGCGATGCTGCAGTAGCATCATCAGGGATTAATAGCCAAAGTAGGAATGATCAAAATAAGTTGTGGCATTGGCATCTTGTTCACATGAGTGATAGAGGATTAGTTGTTCTGGGAAAGAGAGGTTTGTTGAAAGGTATAAAGAAAAATTATTGAGATTTTGTGAGTACTTTGTGTTTAGTAAACAAACTAAAGTCAAATTCAGCAAATTGGCTGTAAGAAAGATTAAAGGGACAATAGACTACATTCACTCAGATCTTTGGGGTCCAAACATAATTTCATCCAAGAGCAGAGCCATATACTATATAAGTTTGATTGATGATTATTGAAGGATGTTGTGGGTTTACTTTCTAAAAACGAAAGATGAGGCATATTCAACCTTTGTCAAATGGAAGACGATGATTGAAAAGCAAACATGAAGAAAAATCAAACGTCTTAGGACATATAATGGGTTAGAATATTGCAATTATGAGTTCAACGAGTTCTACGAAGCTGAGGGAATACTGCGCCATCACACTTGTTCTAGAACACCACAACAAAATGGAGTCGCAAAAAGAATGAACAGAACGCTGTGTAACAAGGCACGAAATATGCTCTCGCATTCCGGTGTGGGAAATATTTTTGGGCTGAAGCTATCGATACAGTGTGTTACTTGGTGAACCGGTCTCCATCAATGGCAATTGATTATAAAACTCCTTTTGAGATTTGGTCTGGATCGTCGGCTGATTATGAACATTTGAGGCTATTCGGTTGTCCTGCGTATGCTCATGTGAGAGATGGTAAGCTTGATTCGAGGGCAAAGAGGTGCATATTTTTAGGATATGCTACTAGAGTTAATGGATATAGGTTATGGTGTACCTCTCCAAAGTCTCCAGGTTTTCTCATCAGTAGAGACGTTACTTTTAATGAGTTTACTTCGATAGACAGTCACAAGGAAGTAGGAGAAATGGTCAAATCAGGATCGGTTATGAGTAAATAGGTGGAGCTTGAAGTAGAATCAGTTCCGAGCATGTCCAATAATTCAAGTGGATCAGATGTGGATCCAAAATCAGGAGGTGAAGCGTCAGTATCGGATGATAGTGACGATGATGTGTCTGAACCAAAACAACAACCGTATAGCATAGCATTGGGTAGAGAAATAAGAGATATTAGACTTCCAAAAAGGTATGCGAATCTAATTGCATATACCATGTCAGTTGCAGAAGAAGTTGAGATGTAGGAACCTAGTAGCTACAGTGAAGCTATAACGAGTTCAGAGGAAGATCGATGGATTGGTGCTATGGGGGAAGAGATTGAAACTCTTCATAAGAATCAAACATGGAAGCTTGTTGACTTTCCAAAAGGACAAAAGATAGTTGGCAATAAATGGGTGTTCAAGAAAAAGGAAGGTAATCTAGGGGTTGAGGCATCTCGATTCAAGGCAAGACTGGTCGCCAAGGGTTTTACTCAAAGGGAAGGAATCGACTTCAATGAAGTGTTTTCTCCAGTGGTAAAGCATAGTTCGCTTTGAGTTTTGTTAGCCATAGTAGTTTTTCAAGATTTAGAGTTTGAGCGGTTAGATGTGAAGATTGCGTTTCTACATGGTGAATTAGAAGAGCAAATCTACATATGACAACCAGAGGGATTTATCGAACCTAATATGGAGGAAAACATTTGTCTGCTGAAAAAGTCACTATATGGTTTGAAACAGTCACCTAGGCAATGGTACAAACGTTTTGATACATTCATGGTGCCAAAACGGTTCACGAGGAGTCCATATGATAGTTGTGTGTATCATGAAAAGATGTCAGATAATTCTTATGTTTACTTGTTATTGTATGTGGATAATATGCTTATTGCTGCTTGTAGTATGTCATACATTGTGCAGTTAAAAAAGTAGCTTAGTGCCGAGTTTGAGATGAAGAATCTGGGTAGAGCAAAGAAAATTATTGGTATGGAGATTGTCAGGAACAGAAGTGTAGGATCATTACACTTGTCTCAACGAAGCTATATTGAGAAAGTGTTACAATGATTCAACATGTTTGATGCTAAAGCAGTTAGCATTCCGTTTGCTACTCATTTCAAGTTGTCTGTAGTATGAGCGGTCAAGGATGATGCTAAGTTGGAACAAATTTCAAAGGTTCCATATGCAAGTGCATTTGGTAGTATCATGTATGCTATGGTATGCACACGTCCTGATATTTCACATGCGGTTAGTATAGTTAGTAGGTACAAGGGATGTCATGGGAAAGAACACTGGCAGGCAGTGAAATGGATACTTTGGTATCTTAAGAATACTGTGAACGTTAGCTTAACTTTTAACAAGACCGATATTGGTGAATCGTTGAACGATGTTGTTGGATCATTGGTTGGTTTTGTTGATTCTGATTTTGCAGGTGATATGGATAAAAGAATATCTCTGCCAGGATATATATATATATATATATACTCTATCTGCTAGTACAGTCAGTTGGAAATCACAGTTACAAGCTACTGTAGTTTTGTCTACAACAGAGGCATAATACATGGCGGTAACAAAACCATCTAAATATTTAGTTCAAAGTTGATGTATTTTTAGTTATAATACGAATTTTAGTTAATATTTCAAATAAAAATAACTTTAATAATTAATAAATAATGAAGAACTAAGTAATAGTAGTTTATAGTTAAATTTATTCAAAAAATAGTTGTTTAAAATTAAAGTTAAAATTATTTTAAAAATTTAAATTAGAATAAAAAGGTAAAGAAACTATGATTAAATTTTATTAGTTTATAATTAAAAAATATATTTAAAAAGATTTAAATGTGTATCTTATTTTTAAATAGATTCAAACAAACTAGTTATTGTATTTTAATTATTTTATAATTAACAACAATGTTCAAATTGGTTTAAAGTAAAGAAATAAAGATACAAAATCTAGAAGAAAAACAAAATATAAAACAATTGGAGAGTATAAGAAAATTTTGAAAAAAATTAAGATTTTATTATTTTTATTCTTGTTTTACAGTTCTCGTGATATTCAAGACATATAGAAATCAATTAATAAAATTTAACTAAGTCCAACTAAGTTAACAAAAATAGAATCGCAAATCAGTTACAACAATATACTCTAATTATCGTAATTGAATCTTGAGACAAGTCTTATTTGAAAGTGGAATGATCCAACGAGTTTAGCTATAAGATTTTGTTATTGTATTTGAGTGATGGAATGTCTTCTATTGGAGGTGGATATTTATGTAGCCCCTCCTTAAGCCCAGGTTGGAAGGTATGGTGAAGCCTAAGCTTGGACACCAACGAATGATATAAAGGGCCACGAAGAGCCTTAATTAGAACACCAGCCGATTGCAGCTTCAAAGATACATAAATAGGGAAAATAAAACTTGCTAAGTATTGGTTCCTCACAATGTGACAGTCAATATCCAAGTGTTTTGACCTCTCATGAAAAACTAAATTGGAAGTGATATGTATTGCAGCCATGTTATCACAATGTCATAGGAATAGAGAAAGAAAATTTCATATCCTTCAACAAATATAAGAGGAATTGAATCTCACCCACAATTTAATCCATGACCCTATACTTAACCTCTGCAAAACTCTTACTAACTATGATTTGTTTCTTAGGTTTCCAAAAGACCAGACAAGAGCTTATGAAGATGCAATATCCAATAACTGATTTTATGGTGTCTACACATGCCCCTTATCCCCCCAATTAGCATCAATATAAAACCATAAAAGATTGATTGGTATAGGAATATCCTTTAGATGGAAATATTTTCAAGTACTTAAGAATGTGAAGTGTAGCATTCCAGTGAACTTTTATAGGATCATGAACATATTGACAAAGTTTATGAACTGCAAAAGTAATATCAAGTTGAGTATAACTAATGTACAAAAGTTTTCCTATTAAACTTCTGTAACTAACATCATGAGACGGTAACTGAGACTCACCACTAGCTAAAACCAAACTAATTATCATGGGAGTGCTTTCAAGTTTACAACCTAACAACCTTGGATCAGTGAGAATCTTTAAAATATATTTTTATGTACATAGATACCAGAAGTATGTTGAATTACTTCAGTTTCTGAGAACAATCTTGTCTCTCCTAAGTCCATCATAGTGAAGACATAATCCAAAAAATTCTTAACATGGGCTAGTGTCTCCAAAATGTTACTAATAATAAGGATATCATAAACATAAACTAAGAACAAGTTAAATTTGAAACTGGGAACAAACAAACAGTTGTGAATGATAAAATGTTCATAAATTTTAATAGATCATTTAAACCTCGTCATTCTCACTAATACATTAAGAAAATAAATATGAGAGGATTGGGATATAGTGCATACATTATAAAACAAATATTTTTTATAGCACATGTGATTCAATGCTCTTGTATCAATGATCCAAAAATCAAACTTATTGTTTATAATATCATATTTATTAGGCGTGATCATACCTTCAAACTCATTAAATCCCTCACGTTGCACAAATTTTGATATTTTCATGTCATCATACTTGTCATTTCTCATCTTTTCGAGATCTTGATGAACGCTCATCAAAAGGTTCTTGTACTCATTCTCATTATCATAAAAATTAGTGGTGTATCTGCAAATTGAGTTAAATTCTTAGTGAATTTTTGTCTTTATTTTTTATTTCTCTTATCATACTAGTCTCGATATTTTATGATCTTGATACAAAACTCTTATGTGTATCCTCTTTGTTTACAATGATCATGTATTATGTTAAGTATCATAGCTTTATCTATATTATTTACTCATCCTTCATATCTTTCACCATTAACCATTATTCCATAAGACATAGTTGGAACCTCATAAATGTACATACCCATATCTTGTTTCTTCTCATTTGACAAAACTTGTGAATACGCCTTGTCAATAGTTAGCAGAAAAATCCGTTAATATAATCTGATCTTTTACAGCGTCATAGCTCCAATTTAGTCCAAGAAGCATCAATTTCTCCTCCTCAACTTAGTTAGCGTTTCATAGTGTAGGTTAAACTTGACCCTACACTTGCAAGTTGGAAAAGGCCTAAGTGAACTCTTCTCATCCCATATCATTTTCAAATTGGATATATATGCTATAACAATTAACCTTCCTTGTATCCACAAGATAATGTCTTTCATGAGGCTATAATTCATATGTGCATTAAAAGTCTCATACCTTTGTTATATTTCTTCTCACAAATTTATGGCATTATTAATAAACATGAACTGAGCCATAATCTTATCAGAAATCGAGTTAGTTTTCTAAGAACAAAACATAGAGTTCACATGATTACAAGAAAATCTACGGAATACTGTTATGGCAAGTTCAAGAGACCTTCCATTAATGAAACTAAGCATTTGTTTTGCAACCAAAGAAATCCTCATTTCTTTACACCAAATCACAAAATTCCTTTCAGTCATTTTAGTTGTTTTGATCACCTTAGCATAATCATCTTCATTCTGCATGTTCGAAGAAATAATGAATGATCGATCTATGAACTTTCTCTAATACCATACAAAAACTACGTTCGTGATAAGCAATAGCAAAAAGTAAAAAAAACAAAGATATAATATTTTAGAAAACAAATATCAAATAGTTGGAGAGTAGAATAAAATTGAAAGAAACTAAGATTTTATTATTATTTTACCGTTCATATTATATTATATCAAATAGTTTCAACGAACAGATAAGTTTTCTTTAACTAGCATCTCAAAGCATACCTTAATTTCTAAGTTCTCGTTTGGGAGTCCTACTCTCAGCGAGTTCAAAGCATACATTGCTGCATTTAGGTTTATAGGGTCATTCAGCATATCTAAATGGGACTATAGGCATTACTTCATAGAATTTGAACAATTAGAAGATGTAAAAATGTTTTGGAGTAAACCTGTTAGACCGATAGGAAATTTATCTTTCAGAATTCTTAAGTGGTCGCCGGACTTTAACCCCAAAAAGGAGTCACTTGTGACTCCTCTTTGGATTTCATTACCTAAATTGCCTGAAATATTTTATAATTCTGATTCTGTTAACCATATTGCTAAAGCAATCGGATTGCTTTTAGCAGTATGGGTCCCTAGAAATAACATTGCTATTTATAATTACTGTAAAGCTTGGGTTATGGTTGATGTTTCTAAGCCTCTTCCTCAAAGCATTTGGATATGCTTTGGTGAAGAGGATGGCTTTTGGAAAGATATTCTTTATTTGAAAAAACCCTTCTACTGTAAAACTTGTAAACACATAGGACATAAAGAAAGTCAATGTAAAAAAGAAGAATTGGAACAAAATTTAAATAAAAACAGAAACAATAAAGATCGTATAAAAAATATATCCAACCTTCCCTCAAAAGAAGTTTGGATACCAAAAGTTACAGGTATTAATAATGAAAAACAAACAGAAACTGAGGTTGTAAATATTGAAAAAAATTTGCTGAGAATTCTGAAGCTAAAAAACAAGTTCAAACATTTGAAAAGAGTAAGAGTTTAACAGAAGATAGAGTATGTGAAAATGGATCTGAAAAGGTTATAGTATCTAGTCTATGTAATAGTCAAACTGATATTAAACACTTAAAGGTAACAAAAATAAATAAAGTAGATAGAACAATACAAACAATTAAGGAACCTCTTGAAGCAACTAATAATGGCATAACTAATATGACTAAATCACAAGATCAAGATATAGCGCAAACAGATAATGTACACAGTCAGTGTAATAATCAACTTAATTTTAATCACTTAAATGAAACAGAGACAGATAATGTATATAGATCACCTCAAATGAGCATCTCACTTGAACATCAAAACAACAAAACTGTTAATCAATTAAAAGAGTCAAGGGAAAGTATTAATAAGAACACACCTAGTGATATTCTAGAGCATCAGAATAACAATGTTAAAATTTTTAATCAACTGGAAGATTCTGTAGAAATTACTAACGAGGACATAATTAATGAAATTGAAAATATAAAATTAAACAACTCATTTAATGTATTAACTGATGAAGAGTTAGAAGAGTTAGAAGATATTGTAGAAGCAGAGCAGTTACCATTAGTAAGGCCTAGTCTAAGTGAACCTAATTCACCTAAGCAAAGAAAACTTAAAAAAGACTCTTTTAATGTTAATGTGAGAAGATCAGCAAGAAGTAAAACAACATCAAGAATAAGGAACTTTAAAGGGTCAATAGGATCCTCACATAAAAGCTTTAAATGACTGTATCTTTACTTAATTGGAATGTAAGAGGAATTGGTAATCGGAAAACATTAAGAAGAGTAAAAAATTTGATTAAAAAAATTGCAGTTGATATCATAGCTCTTCAAGAACCTATGATATCAGCTGAGAATATTGCCTCAATCTGTTTGAAACTTGGTTTTGATTCACAATATGCAAATATTAATAACAAAATTTGGTTGTTTTGGAGAAATGGTTATGAAATTGATGTCTTGGATAATTCTGATCAACTTTTAAACACTATGGTAAGTCATTCTTCTACTAAGATAGTAGTTCTGATTACCATAGTGTATGCAAAATGTAACAGATCTCATAGAATGCTTCTATGGGATCAATTAAGAAACATTTCTGTCACTAATCTACCTTGGCTTGTTGTTGGAGATTTTAACACAATATCCAACACAAGTGAACAAATGGCCTGTAATACTCTTTGCTCTAAACGAATGGATGAATTTAATCTTATGATCTTAGACTGTAAGTTAGAAGACCCTGGATACATTGGATCAAACTTTACTTGGACAAATAATCATAAGTGGAAAAGGTTAGACAGAACATTGCATAATGATAAATGGAGAGAAAATTTTAATATAACAATGGTAAACCATTTGGCCAGAACATGTTCTGACCATTCACCATTATTAATTTCAGTATCAGTTAACTTTACATATAAAAAACCATAATTTAGATTTCAGAATATATGGTTAAAGCATGAAGATTTCCTTAAGACTGTAAATGATAACTGGTCTACGCAGATTTATGATTCTTCTAATATGTTTATCTTTTGGTCAAAACTTAAAAGGCTTAAGAAACATTTAAAAACTTGGAATAAGGAAACATTTGGAAACATTTTTTATTACTTAAGTAAAGTAGAAGAAGAAATAAAGACTGCTGAATTAAGGTTAGAAGAAAATGATTGCCCTAAACACCAATCTAAGTTAGCTAGTCTAAATGTCATATATTCAATATTGCTTGAGAGAGAATAAACTTATTGGAAACAGAAGAGTTATTAAAATTGGATTATAGATGGTGATAATAATACTGCAATGTTCCATAAATATGTAAAGAAAAGAAGATCTAAAAATATTATAAAGGGAATTCAGGAGAATAATAGTTGGATTGAAGATGATAGTCTTATTGGGTCTTCTGCTGTGGAATACTTTTTTAACTTGTTAAATAAAACTCCTATTCAAAAAGACCTTTCTTCAGTAAGAAATATTATTCCTAGAATTATATCTGTTGTAGATAATGATGGTATCTTAATATTGCCAACCTTAGATGAACTTTATGCTGTTATTAAGAGTTTGAATTTTGACAGTGCTTCTAGAGTTGATGGATTCAACTCCAGATTTTACCTTTCTTATTGGTCATTTATAAAAGATGATCTTTTAAAAGCTGTTATAGATTTCTTTTTAGATGTAACATTACCAAAAGGTTTATTTGCTACATTAATATGTTTAATACCTAAAATCAAATCTCCTAAAACTTGGATGCATTTTAGGCCTATAAGTTTGTGTTATGTCCTTAATAATATCATTTCAAAGCTTATAAACTTTAGGCTAGCTAAGTTACTACCTCTAATAATATCTAAGGAGCAAGGAGCATATGTAGAACATAGGACCATTCAAGAGAACATTTTATTAACTCAAGAGTTAGTTAAGGATCTGAATAGGAAAACTAGAGGAGATAATGTAATTATAAACCTGGATATGTCAAAAGCATTTGATAACTTAGATTTTAATTTCATTTATGATGTAATGTTGTCATTTGGTTTTAGTGATCAAGTTATTAAGTTGATTAAGAAAAGCATAGAAAATGTTTGGTACTCAGTTATAGTTAATGGTAATTCAAATGGTTTCTTTAAGTCTCTTAATGGTCTTAGGCAGGGAGATCCTTTATCTCCCTGCCTTTTCATTATAGCTGAGGAGTTCTTAATTAGGGGTGTGAATAACTTAATTAATCAACATAGTTCTATATCTTATAACATGAAAAGTTTAGTGAAAATAAACTGCCTAGCTTATGCTGATGATATCATTCTGTTTTCAAATGGATCACAAACAAGTATAAAGAAGTTAACTAAGTTCTTAGATACCTATCAAACTCTCTCTGGTCAGCAAATAAATAGACAAAAGACTACATTTATTACATCTTTAAGAATGAACAGAACAAGAGTAACATCCTTAGAAAGCATTTTAGGTTTTAAGCATGCAGATCTTCCTTTTACTTACCTAGGAATTCCAATTCACTCAAACAATCATTCAATTCATTTTGAGAAATTAATTGATAAGATAAGATGTAAAATCTCAGACTGGAACTCTAAAAACGTATTATTTGGAGGCAAAATAACCTTAATAAACGCTGTTCTAATGTCATACCCAATATACTATTTGCAATCTATTAAGTTACCTTTGAAAACAATATCTAGGATTGATAAACTTCTAAATAAGTTTTTGTGGGGGTCTAGTGAAACAGACAAACATATAATATGGTCTAGTTGGGACAAATTGTGTAAACCATATAATGAAAATGGATTAAACATCGGAAACATTAGAGATATACAAACTGATTTTTCATTTAAACTATGGTTTAATTTTAGGAATAATAAAACCCTCTGGTCAAATATGATGCACTCAAAATACTGTAATAACATTCATCCATTGCAATCTACATTGAAAATATCAGATTCTAAAATTTGGAAAAGAATGTATGAAGTTAAAGAAAGAGCGGAAAAACATATAAGATGAAAGTTAGGTGATGGTAATTCTGATTTCTGGTTAGACCAATGGTATAGTTCTAAACCCTTAATAACTTTAACAGCACTTAATTCTAATCATTATACACAATTAAAGATAAATGAATACTGGATAGATAATGTGTGGAACATTGATAAATTTCTGAACATGCTGCCTATTAAATATGTGAATGAAATCATTAGAATAAAGTTTAATACATGCACATCTGATTCAATAATTTGGAAACTTTCAATTGATGGAAAATTCAACTTAAAGAAAACTGTTAATGAAGTAAGAACTAAAACCATAACATCACAAATAAAAGATAAAATCTGGAATAATATTTCACCAAATAAATGTTCTTTCATCCTTTGGAGAGTACTGAATAACCTATTAAGTGTAGACATAAAGCTTCAACAGATTGGTTTTTGTTTAACATCTAAATGTACTAGTTGCCAGAATTTAGAAATCTTGAATCATGTTTTCGTATCTTGTGAATCTGCTTGGTATATTTGGTCTTACTTTTCTGCTATGTTTAGTATAGATGTAGGCAAGCATATAACAGTAAATAACATTATTAATCTTTGGTTATTTTCTACACCTAAAAGAATACATATCAGAACCATCCTACATTCTTTGATTGTATACTCTATCTGGTATGCTAGAAATAGTTTCAAACATAAGGGTAAAATCTTATCTCCCAAAAGGATTATTAATCATATATTGTTCATGCTTTCATCCTTAGATTCAGGATTGCATTTGACTAGGAATCATTGGTCAAAGGACCTGCACTTAGCTAAGGATTTAAGATGCTTTAATCATATTAATACTACTAAGCCATGTTTGTATGTTGTTTGGTCTCTGCCTGCTTATAATAGACTTAAATTGAATTGCGATGGTTACTCTTTATACAATGGTGAGTCTAGTTATGGTTTTATCATTAGGAACAGCTTTGGAACTATCTTAATAGCTAAAGGTGATATAATTGGGAAGTGTTCTCTTCTATTTGCTGAAGTTTTAGCTCTAATAAATGGTCTTATGTATTGTAATGATCATGATTTAACATCTGTAGATATAAAGATAGATTGTCTCAGTTTATTCAATATGCTCACAATAGGTAAACACCCTTGGCATTTAGATCAAATTCTTCAATATTGTAGATCATTGATAAAAGCACAGATGACTTTAAAACAAATATATAGAGAGCAGAATTCTGCTGCCGATTGGGTGGCAAAACATGCATTAAAGATACAGTCTAGATTTATAGTTGAATCAACACATTCATTGAATGAATTGAATGCAATTACATTGCTTGAATCGTTAAATCTGGGTTATTTTAGGTTCTTTGAAGATGACTAATTGGCTTGGCAAGTTGAAAAACTTGACCTACATGGCTTCTGTTTTGTAGGATAAGGAGCAAGGATGGAGTGAACTATAAGCTACAAGAACTATATGGTGTGCAGCAAGGGGATAGAGCGAAGACACAAGATCACCTAGGATGGATGAAGTACAAGAATAGTCACAAAATTGTACAATAAGATAGTTAAGGATGTTCAAATCAGAAGGATGAACATATGTAATAACTTTTTTATAACATCAATAAAATATTATTTCTTGTAAAAAAAATAATAATTAATGAATACAATCTAACTGACTCCAAGTAAGCTAATCAAAATAAAATCGTAGATTAATTAGAACAATATATTCTATATTTTGTAACTGAGTTCGGAATCGAATCTTATTTGGAAGTGGGAGGGTTAATTAAGCTTAGCTATAAATTAATGTTGATTGTATTTGAATATGCATTTTATTTGAGGGTGATATTTTTGTAGTATCCAACTTTTAAATAAATCCAAACAAACTAATTATTATATTTTCATTAATTTATAATTCAAAAGAAATCAAATTGAATTAAATATGTATCTAATTTATAAATAGATTGAAATAATTAAAATTTATGGAATAGCTTCCAGATTTGAGTTTGATAACACTTATCCATAATAATAAACGATTGATTATTGTTAAAATAAAAAATAAAATTATAACATTTAATTGATATTACTATAATTTATTTTTGTGATCATTCAATTGTTATAATAATTCATACCATCTAATAATTACAGATTTTAAATATCAAAATCCAATGTAAATACTCAAAAATGGAAAGTGGAGAGCTAAGTACCAAAAAGATAGGTTGTGAGGGTCATTGACACCAAAGTTAGTGAATTTGAGAATCATTAATGCTATTATTAAGTGTGTGGACAGTAGTGTTATTTTTTTATTATAAAAATGAGATTCATGATTAAGACACCTAACCCTAATCATATCGGTACATGCCTAATTATTGGTTAGCTTTTCTAATGTGGATCCACTACTTTCATGCATTTTCTATATTGTATCAACTACCCCACGTTTTAATGTGTTCTAAGTGCCTCAAGGTGATTAATCGGAGCTAAGCCATTCAGTTTAATATTTTAGATATACGAAATAAATGTTAATACATTTTAGATTACGCGTAAGTTCAATATTTTACTTATTAGTTATCTAATTGTATTGGTATAATAACAATCTACATTAATATTCTATATTCAAATATGGTTGGACATTTTAAATTTAAAGTTTTTTTTTTCATTTAAATCGTTCATGTGTGCTAGAATCTATTCGTCCTCCTTCTGCACTATATTCGTCCCCATTCCGCACTATAGAGCGATGTTGTTCATATATAATATTCGAATGTTTATTCATGTGAGATAATAGTCAATAATGAACCAAAGAAGTTACATAGTGTTTTAAGTTTTTATAATGGTTCTATAATAAATATAAGGGTGAAGCTATTTTTTCCATCAATTTTTTTATTTCTTCCATAAATAAAAAGAAATTTCACTTTGTTATTTCTTCAATGAAATAAATAACATATTTATTATTTTCTTTATTTTTATTCAAAACTCATTGATTCTCCAGCAACTCCTCTATTTGTACCATCATCTCAACTATCTCCATCGTATTAATTTATACACACCCAACCAGTCCTATTAGCTTCTCACATCAATCCCCATAAACCCTAACCCTAGCCTAACCACTATAAAGACGGTCTCCTCTTCAACATTTCTCTTCTAATCTTGAAAAACAACAAACCATAGCCAACTAATCGATTTCTCTTTTAATACAGACAAAAAAATGACAGTCTCTCTCGAATTCGTCTAAGGTAGAAATCATTTGTGATTTTAAAAAACAACAACACTTAAAAATGCACCATTGTTTATTAAAACAGATGAAATGCACCTAATTCTGAGATTCTGTCTCAGAATTAGGTGCATTTTTTTATATAAAAAACACCTAATTCCGAGGTGTTGTCTCGGAATCAGGTGTTTTTTTCTTGAAAAAAAAGCACCTGATTCCTAACTGATGTCTCAGAATTAGTTGTTTTTTGCTAAAACCTGCACAAATCGGGATTTTCGAAAATATGTTTTTTTAACAGAGATTCTCAAGTTACATGAATGTAAAACTAAAAAACAAGATTAAATTATCTTGTTGGTTGATTGGGTGATGTTCTCCGGTGTTAAATCTTTAGTTTGGGTGTCTTCCTCTTCCATGAGTAATCTTTAAAAAATTTGAAGTTTTTTTTGTTTTTAGGGTTTAATTTTAGAAGTTAAATCACATATGTTGGAGTTAATTTGGCTAAAACATGTGTTTGTTGATATAGGGTTTCATAATGCTTAATGGCATCAAGTTATAAATTAGAAGGTAAAATGAGGACAAAATAGGTAAAAGCAAGTGATAAGTTTTTTTTTCATTTTGAAATATGGAGGAAATAAAAAATGTGATAGAGGAAATAGCTTCACCCTAAATGCAATGCGAGCTACCACCTAATAAACCCTGACTTCTCATAGCGTGTAGCATGAAAGTGTGACATGACCTTCTAATCAACATGTATCTACATCTAACTAGTTTTACATTACTGAATTGAGATCTCTCAATATCAAAAATTTAGAGCAAAAACTGAATTATTATATTATTCAATTTATCGTATGCATATAACCTGAAATAAGGATAGAACTTGATCCAAAAAAATAAAATTGAAATCAAAACAATATTCTCACTCAATATAAATATCATATTGATTAAAAATACACACATATGTTGTATTCATGAAAGACTTTTAGGCATTGAAATCTTAGTAGAAAACGATCGAAAGGAGAAAGATGACTATTTCTACTTTACTATAATCTCAATTGAATGAAATGAATTTATTTTATTTATCCTTATTTCCTTTATTATAAAGAACTGAATGTATTTTTTATTATAAATTATTAAGTGTGATGCAAAGTTTTATTCTCATGACATATATAGGTCAAATCACACATTTTGATTTATCATGTGATATTTGATGAGCTCAGAGAATCTTAAGTGAGACTCAGAAGAGAAGATGTTCGATTGAAGGGGTTGGATTAGGGAATATTCATGTGACGTGATAGTGAACAGTGAATTGCTAGAAATGGAAGAGACAAAAGGAATAAATGTTGTAATTATTGATCAATCATTGGACCTTTTTCCCAAAAGGGAATGTCATTTATATAGTAAATGAAGTGGATGGTTAAATTACATAATTACCACCATGATAGTGGATTTGTTACCCCACTATTTGACTATTTACAAACAAGTTCTTGGGTTCTATCATTTAAGTCCCTCATTCGTTATGTGTGCTTTACACTAGTCCCTAGACATTAAAAACATGGATCTTGACCTTATTTGTGGACTAAACTACATGTTAGACACTTATATTTTCCTTCCTTTATCAATAGCCCCACATTCCATGTGCAGTTCTCTGGACGTGGAATTGAATTCCCACTTTATGGGGTCGGATCGGACCAAGCACAACCCTATTCTGTTTCTTCACTTTTTGAGTGAACTTGTTGAGATCGGATTTCGTCGTGGTCAGACCTCGTGTACCCTGTCTAGCATTTGACGCGGATCGGTTTCTGATTTGCTGACCTCATTATTTAGTCAGGCTGACGTTACTAAGTAATCATTTAATGTCAGGTACGCCTGCTTGGTTTCGCGGTTATCTAGTCAAAAAATTTCTTTAGGCGGCACAACTGTCATGGGCACGCGTTAGGGTGCCGTTACTTTTTGTATGTTCACCTTCTACTCCTTTTACCTATAAATATTCAACTCCTTCCCTGAATTAAGGTTTCTGATTTTCTTTGAATAGAATTCGCTTTAGAGAGAGAAAGTGTCTCTAAACAAAATTTTTACTTCGCATTTTTCATGCCTGGCGAGTTTATAAATCTAGAAAAATATAAGCTTTGGAGGTGGTTCAACATTTCTAATCGGATCGGTGCTTGTAGTTCTACCGGCGCGAGAGAGTATCCTTCGCCTGCAGAGATTTGGGAGTCCAATTTTTGAGACAACTGGGCTACAATCCGGGAGCGCTATATCCGTCTTGTTGCATCCTCCCCCAGTCAAGCTCATCCTTCAAGTGGTGGGGTTGATCTTTTTGCTTCTCTAACTACCTCGAGTTTTCCTTCTCGGCCCTCCCCATTCATCATTATGGGTGATGAGAGAGATAAACCACCAACTAAAAAACATTGAGATCGGGCTAAACGGAAGAGATCACCTGACCCAGCCACCAAGTCGGTCCGGACAAGGATCTCTTCCTCGGTACCAACTCCTCCGACAACCCCCCAAGGCTCTCCTCAAACAACGCCAGATGTCAGCCCCCGAAGAAATTTTTCTAGAGGGACTTGTCCGGAACCTTCCCTCACTTCCATCCCAGAGACTCAAGAAAAAGTTTTGTCCGACGACCCCGAGGATAATAAGGGAGAACTTGACGTTGTGATTATTGAGGCAGAGCCTCTTCAGGTCGTTCTTACCGATGCTCCCCCAAAACCTCCAGCTGATCTTCCCCTTCACCGAGGTGAAACTTCCCTCGTAAAGAGTAAAGACAAGAAGAAGAAGAAGAAACGTATGACGGGTCTGCCCTCGAATGTAGAAGATATCCTGAGCGACCATCTTCGCAGCCTCGAAACCAAACATCTCTTAGCTCTGTATAAGGTGAATTATAAGTACTTTCACCCGACCGAGGAGATTAAGTTAAGGGATCTCTGGGGTATTCCTATCAACATCACCATCCGAGTCCCTACTGTTGGAGAGACACCTCTATCACTTCGGACCAACGAGCTGGTGCTTTATACGGAGTTGATGAACTGGGGTCTTCGGTTACCCCCCGATCTTCTTCTGGCCGACTACTTCCACTTGATCAAACTGTGTCCTTCTCAGGCCGGGGCTAATATGTGGTATAGTCTGATGGCCTGCATTATGGCGTCGAGGCTTTCCGGGATCACTTTTATCATGGAGCAACTTGTTGCTATTTCCGGAGTGGCCAAGAATTCTCACTATCCTTTTTACTCACTTGGTTTTGCCAAGAATCTTAAAGTGATAAAGGATTTTCTAGAGGCGTACAATAAATGGAAACAACAATTCCTACTTATTTCCGGGTTGTGGGAAATTGGATTTGAGGACTCTGAGGACCTTCCTCATCGGCTGACACTGAAATGGACCGGACAACGTAAGTATTTTTTACCTAAATGTTTTCCAGGGCACCTTCTTCGGGTAAATCTGACTATGTGTCTTTCTCAGCTATGAAGGGAATTAATAAGCCTTTTAAGCGTCATGCCAAGTCTCGTAAAGCTATATTTGAGAAGCTGAGCCTTTGGGCTGGTGAGCATTGGGACCATAAGTTCCACCATATCTTTATGTCAATGAATTTCGCTAGAAGTAATCTATGGTGATACGATCTTAGTGAAAAGAAGACCGCATCACAATTGATGGTGCCTCCTTCGAGCGATGGTGTCCTTGAACGTTTAGAGCGCTTGGATAATGCAGTCTACCTTCATACTCGGGCATGAGCTCCGAGTCATCAAGACGCAGACAAGCCCGAGGGAGATGATGAAGAAGATACTGAGGAAGATGATGGGTCTGATGACGATGCTCCCGAGGCTCAGGATGAATTCCAGGGGAGGTTGCAAGCCAGTCCTCCGACCGGGGCTCTGGGTGACCATGATGATGCCCAAGTAAGCTTGCCCCCGGATGCAAGACTATCAACAGGCAACCCCCTCCTGATCCTCAACCAAGCTTTCCAACCTCTCTTCTTGAAGACATGCCAAGTTATGCTGATTACGTGGTTGAGATTAGGCCTGCCGGCCGTCCCGGTGCCACAAGGCCACGAAGGTTGATTGTTGAGGATAAAAAGAAAAAGGTTATTGAGAGTGGGGGGAAGAGTGATAACACTAATCGTCCTAGTTTGTCGTTGTCGAGAAAATTTGTGATTGTTGATTCAGGCTCTGGTGGAGAGTTTATCTCCACTCGAAAGGAATATCATGAAGGTGGCTCTGACGAAGACATGTATCTTTCCCCGGACTCTTGTTATTCTGATATTTACGGTAATGATTACGTGGCGAATGAGTTGAACAAACTATTGCATGCTGATGTTCTTCTCGAACGCAAAGTGAATCGGAAGGATTGCTATAAGGAAGAAGTTACTGAGAGGAGGGCAGACATGAAGGCCCTGCCCTCATAAATCTCCGAGTTGCGGGACAAGGTGAAAGACTTGTCCGATCAAGTATCCGAACAGACTGAAATATCCTCTAAAGTGGAAGGCTTAGTTGTTGAGTCCCATGACCTGAAAAATACGAATAAAGAGCTAAAGGATGAGTTGGTCAAGGCATCGGAAGTGACCGCCCAGGTACAAACTCTGTCTTCCGAGTCCAAAGAGCTAAAGAAGAGGTTCAAAGAGTTGATTGATGAATTGGCTAAGGAAAAGAAAACCTCCGAAGATCGTTTGACTACCATCAGTTCCCTTGAGGCTGGATTATCCGAGGAAAAGGCTAAATTCGACGATGAAAGGGAAAAATTCATTGCTAAGGATGCTGAGCGTGACACAACGGGTGATGGTCTTCTTGACGGCTATTGCAAAATGAAGGTATGTTTTGGGAATGCTATCCAAGACCTTGATAAGTTAACTATGGAACATTAAAGCTTGAAAAAAGACTTCGAGGCTAAAAAGAAGGAAAGTCTTGATGAGTATGCCGCTAAGATCGTTGTTCGTCTTGAGAAGAGGGATGCTAAACTGATATCAGCAATGGTAATGGAGATGCATGAGAGATTTCCGGAGTTTCACCTTGGTAGTCTTTGGACTTGGGTTATTGAGCAGCATCTCCCCCTAGGAGTATCTGTGGAGGATCCTGAATCCAGTGAAGACTCGGGGAGCTCTTCGTCGGACTCGGATTCTCCTGTTGGAAGTAAAGAAACTTCTATTTCTGGAAGTAAGGGAAATTCTCATATTGGAAGCAAAGGAAATTCTCCTGCTGGGAGTAAAGGAAACTCCGCATCCGGTTAGCCGGCAATCGGTAGCTCCTATTTTGTTGACATTTTATTTTCTGACTTCTCTAACAAAGAAAAACTTTTAGCTTAATGCTTTCCTTGTTATTGAGACTTTAGTGATGCCTTTTTGGTTTGATGTTTTGCTCAATCTTTTCTATCTCATATTTTTCTTATTGTGATTTGATGTTGAGTTGAAACATTTTTAGGTTCATATTTCGAGTTCAAAAAAATCAACGTTTTGGCCAAACTTTTTTGGAATGTGTTTTGAGTCCAAAAAGATGAACTTTTTAGTCCAAATTTATTTAGAGTATGTTCTGACTTCAAAAAGATGAACTTTTTACTCCAAACTTCGTTGGAGTATGTTTTGAGTTCAAAGAAAATGAACTTAGTCTAGTTTTTAAAGAAGGCAATACGATTTGATATATAAGCCGGCTATTTAGGCACCTTATTAAAACCTTCTTTCGCCACCAGGGTAGGAAAGAGTATGCCACCAGAACTTACATAGACTGTCATAAAAGATATTTACACATTACTCAATCAGACTAGATAAGCTTTTAGGTGCTTAATATTCCACGGATGGGGAAGATCTCTTCCTTCTTCATCTTTTAATCGGTACGTCACAGGTTTTAATTTCCTTGTGATTGTGTATGGGTCTTCCTAATTTGGAGTGAGTTTTCCAAGTCTTTTGTCTTTTGTGTGCAAGAAAACTTTTCTTAGCATCCTGTCTCCGACCTCAACTTTTCTTCTATCAAATCAAGCTCTGTGTGTTTCCCTTTATCATTCCCCTCCTCGGTGTACTCGCTCAGTCAGAAAGATGGAAACATTATTTTCAATGGAACCACCGAATCCATTCCATACACAAGCGCGAAAGGTGAATCGTGTGTTGCTGTTCAAGGAGTTTTCTGGTAAGCCCATAACACGTTTTGTAGGTAATCCGGCCACTTCCCTGATTTACCCTCCAAATTCTTTCTTAGACCGCCCAAGAGCATTCGATTAGTTACTTCAACTTGACTGTTCGCTTGAGGATGGAACGGCGTCGAAAAACATTGGTGTATCCCCTTTCAAGCACAGAAAGTTCTCATTTCACTGTTGTCAAACTAGGGGCCGTTATCCATAGTGATCTTCCTAGGTACACCAAAGCGGCAACAGATGTTAGAGATGATAAATTTGATTACATCTCCCGCCCTTGTTCCTGCTAATGGTTCTGCTTCTACCCACTTGGAGAAATAGTCTACAGCAACGATGATTGTTTGGCGCCCCTTGAAGCCATAGGAAGTGGTCCGACCAGATCTATTCCCCATCGATCGAAAGGAAGAGATTCTAATATTGACTCTAGAGGTACTCCAGGTAAGTGGATCGAATTAGCAAACCGCTGACAGGTGTCACACTTCTGTACTAACTCTTTGGCGTCCGTCGAGAGGGTCGGCCAATAGTATCCTGCTAGAAGAACTCTTCGTATTAGTGTTTTGTATCCGCAGTGCGCAGAGCCTTCCCCATCATGCAGTTCAGAGAGTATTAGTTGTAATTCAACCTTTCCTAAGCATCAAAGTAAAGGATGGCTAAACGATTGTTTATACAGCATATCTCCGAGGACGACTTATCCGTAGGCCTTGAATCGTATTCTCTTGGCTCTGGCTTTATCAACAGGCAGCGTGTCATGGACTGAAAAATCTTGTATTTCGTTTCTCCAATATTTTGTTAAAGGTGTGGATATCTGGAACGCTTCGATGTTAACTTCCCTTGCTTTGGATCCCTTGATTATAGACGGATTTTCTTGAGTCACTATCCATGGATACTCCTCTGAGTAAGATGTTTTAGCCAAGGAATCAGCCACTGAGTTTCCTCCCTTATGAACATGCTCAAATCGGACGTCTTCGAACTCCAAGGCTAGGGCTTTTAAAATTCCCAGATACTTCACCAGATGATCTTTTCTTGCTTCCGATCGTCCGAGGGCATGGTTTACCAGAAGTTGAGAATCGCTCATCAACTTAACCTGTCTAGCCCCACAGATCTTTGCAAGTCGTAATCTGGCCAGGGATGCCTCATACTATGCCTCATTGTTTGATTGTTGAAAACTGAATCGAATTATTTGGTACATTGCGATGCCATCCGGGGAAGTTAATTGCACACCTACTCTACATCCGGATGCGCTGGAGCCCCCATCGGTTCGGACTTGCCACTCAGAGTCGTATTTATTTTCTTTCATGTCCATAACATCCCTGTCAGAATGAAATTCCACTAAAAAATCAGCTAGCGCATGCGCTTTGATCACCATTCGTGGTTCGAAATTGATATCGAAATCCCAAAGTTCTACTGACCACTTAGTCATCCTTCCAGATACATCGGGCCTTTGTAACATATTTTTCAAAGGAAAAGATGTTTGTACCACCACCGTATGAGCTTGGAAGTAGGGCCTCATCTTTCGAGCCGATGTTACTAGAGCAAGTGCTAGCTTTTCTAACTTAACATATCTCTTTTCTGCATCTAACGAGCTTTTGCTTAGGTAATAAACTGGTCTTGAAAGCTTGATTCTTCTCGGACTAAAACCAAGCTGACTGCAAAGTCGAACACTGCTAAGTATAGGAAAGATGTTGTTTGATTTGATTAAAAGCATCGGAACATTCTTGAGTCCAGTCGAATCGGTTCGCTTTCCTTAGCACTTGGAAGAAAGGAGCACACTTGTCTGACGACCTGGATACGAATCTGTTTAAAGCAGCCAACCTTCCAGATAGAATTTGCACCTCCTTGATAGTTCTAGGCGGATCCATAGTACATAAGACATTTAAATGCACCGGATTTGCTTCGATGCCCTGCTCGCTGACTATGTAACCTAAGAACTTTCGTGATTTTACTCCAAACGTGTACTTTTTCGGGTTCCACTTGAGATTTATTTTAGCCAGATTAGCAAAATTTTCTTCTAAGTCAGCCAAATGATCTTCATCTATTAGAATTTTAACTAACATGTCATCAATATAAACTTCCACATTTCTGCCAATCTGACTCTTGAACGCCTTGTTCACTAACCGCTGGTATATTGGCCCCGCATTCTTTAGTCTGAATGGCATGAAGCGGTAGCAATGTAGGCATCTTCTAGTGATGAAAGTCGTGCTCTCCTGATCCCTCGGGTCCATCCAGATTTGATTGTATCCAGCATACGCATCCATAAAGGACAGTAAAAAAAATTCGGATGTCGAATCCACAAGTTGATCTATTCTTAGAACCGGGAAAGGATCTTTAAGGCGGGCCCTATTCAAATCAGTGAAGTCTACACACATCCACCATTTTCCGTTCTTCTTCTTCACTAAAACCGGTTTGGCGGTCCATAACGGATATTGTGATTTACGGATGTGGCCCACTTTCGTTAAACGGTCTACTTCTGCCACTATCGATTCAGCTTTTTCTTGGGAGAAGGATCTTCGTTTCTGGATGATCGGTCGAACGATGTTCCAAATAGCCAATCTGTGACAGATAACTTCTTATGGTACTCCTGTAACATCCTCTGTACACCACGCAAACAGATGTAATTTGGTTGAAAGAAATCTGATTAAGCTTTCTTTTATCTCAGACGATAATCGTGATCCTATCTTGAGAATTTTTCCAGGGCCAAACACATGATCCTCGAAGCCTTCATCAGAGACCATGAACCCAGGAGACTCCCTCGGATCATCAACACGATCGGAATCCAAAGGAGGCCCCTCTGACTGTTATTCTTTTTTAGATCCGACACCCTTCAACTGCTTGGGGGCCAATGCCGCTTTGTAGCATTCTCTAGCCATTTTCTGACTTGATCCTATGGTTCCAATGTTATTTCCCACTACGTACTTCAAACATTGATGAAATGTGGATGGTACAGCGTGCATTTTAGACAGTCATGATCTTCCGAAGATGGCGTTATAAGATGTTGGTGCATCTACCACAATAAACAGTAGCGTTACTATTTTCTTGAATGGTCTCGTGCCCAGCTCCACCATCCCCTCAAATTCTCCGACCATATCGGTGGTCGCCCCGGTGAATCCCACTATTATCCTGTCGTACTGCAGGATGGTTGGAGGATTGGTTATCTTGTTGTAGCTTGTCATGAACATGATATTAGCAGAACCGCCCGTATCAATCAGAATTTTTCTTATCTCGTTTCCGGCAATCTCTGCTCCGATTACCACGGATTTTTCATGCGGACCAGCAACTTCCCTCATGTCGTCATCCTCAAAGAAAATGATTGGTGATGGATTCCGGTAAAGGTGTGATGAGGCACCCACCTCCAACTGTGTTGCTAGACTAACGATATGCCTCTTCCTTGAGTAGTTTGATATTCCTGCTACTGTATCTCCCCCAAAAATGGTTAGCGACATAAAAAACGAACATAAATCACTAACCTTTCCTTTGGCAATTATCTCCTCAACCATCTTTACACTATTCTTACCTAGCTTCGGATCAAGATACTCTGTTGCCACAACAAAGGCATCTAGAAATTCTTCTTCAATCACATCAGAAATCATCATGGTATCATATTGTCTCGGAGCAACTTCTTGTTTGGGCACAACTGCGGTATTTATTTTGACAAAGTCAACCAGTTTCCCGTTTTCTATCAAGTAGTGGACTTCTTTCTTCAAAGCCACACAATGTTTAGTGTGATGCCCGATATCATCATGGAACTGGCAGTATTTGTTCTTCCTGTGCTCCCTCGGAGTCTGAAGAGGAAAATTTTTGTGGAAGTGCACGTTTGCACGTGCCTTTTTGAAAATAGTGGAGATGCATTCAGTTAACTCAGCGTAATGAGCCGGTCAGACCCACCTGTTCGAAGCCGGTCTGACGTACTGCTAAACTGCTTGACCTGTCTGGTGATACTGTTGATTCTGAGATGCCCGTTGAGGGGTTTGGTTCGTTGCTTGAACTGTCTGAGCCCTCGGTCGGATTGTTGTTATCGGTTGGGCGACTTGCGGTCGGACATTTACCGTCGTCGTACTTGCTCTGGATAAGTTTAGATCCTGATAGAATTGAGACATGGATTCTATCTCAAAGGCTCTGGTTTCCTCGACTAGAATTCTTTTTTCTATCTGATCCAGCAAAGCTCCAAACTCCATCCCTTGTGTGTCTACAGCATTATCCTTCATTACCCCCAGAAGAAGACCCATTCGGAAGGCAGCCAATGCAACTTTTTCCTCGCAATACTCCATGTCCGTCTTGACTTGGATGAAACGCTTGGTATACTCTTTCAAACTCTCTCCGATCTTTTGTCGACAGTAAATGATGATATCTCTGTTGGCACGAAATTTTTTGCTTCCGACGAAGTGCTGTCGGAACATACTCCAGAACATATCAAAATTCTTTATACACCCTTGAGGCAATCGGTTGTACCACTTAGAAAGGGCGTTCTTGAACGTCTGAGAGAAAGCTCTACGCGGCAACTTATCATCATCATTATAGTTAATCATGAAGTTCTTAAACTGTTCAATATGGTTGTCAGGGTCCTGAGTGCCGTCGAACTTCTCTAGCTTTGAAATATCAAACCATTTACGCAGGTGCCTGGACAGAATTTCTGGAGAGAGGGGTGATGACCTCCAATTATGTCTGACCTTGTATGTACTTCCCCCAGACCATCATTAGTAGCACGGTACAACCTTTCCTCGGTCGGAGAAGTAAAGTGGTTGTTGACCCTGTAATCCTGGTGGTAGCTATCGGACTGAGGTTGCTTCCGAGTGGTAACATGATCCTCAGAATGCATTTTTCCCTTACCAGCATCATCTTTCTTCCTCGAATCACTCTTTCTCCTGCCAATCCGATGAGTGTGCTTATGTTTCCTCGGATCTTTGTACCTTCGATCCACCTTATACCTCGAATTAGTCTCCAAAGAAGAAGACTGATCGGAGCTCCACGAGGTATACTCGCTAGACACGGACGGCTCATATTTTCGTTCGGATCTAGCATGCCTTTTGGAACACCGATGGTTTTTCCTGCGTCGGCTTTATTTGGGTAAAACAGCATCTGGGATGTGGTCAGCCTCTACCCTTTTTTGTCGGACCTCGGATCTGACACGCTTGGTACTCGCCACCATGGCGTCCCTTTCAGCATTTAATCTTTCTATGTCTTCAAGCAATTCTTTTTGCCTGTCGACCAAAACTGACTCCTCTAAAAGTTCTTCCGCATGCCGAATCTGAGCATTGCCTTCATCCGGGACCTGCTCTTCCATCAGATGGTCTCCAGGTTCGACACCAACTAAATCTCTAGTCGGATTAGTATCGATCTCTCCATGAGTTTCTGTATTCATAATTTTTTTGTTTTTTGTTTTCAAGGTTTTAGAAAATTAATTATGGGTACCCAACGGTTCCCACAGACGGCGCCACTGATGAGCTCAGAGAATCTTTAGTGAGACTCAGAAGAGAAGATGTTCGATTGAAGGGGTCGGATTAGGGAATATTCATGTGACGTGATAGTGAACAGTGAATTGCTAGAAATGGAGGAGACAAAAGGAATAAATGTTGTAATTATTGATCAATCATTGGATCTTTTTCCCAAAAGGGAATGTCCTTTATATAGTAAATGAGGTGGATGGTTAAATTACATAATTACCACCGTGATAGTGGATTTCTTACCCCACTATTTGACTATTTATAAACAAGTTCTTGGGGGCTATCATTTAAGTCCCCCATTCCTTATGTGTGCTTTACATTAGTCCCTATACATTAAATACATGGATCTTGACCTTATTTGTGGACTAAATTACATGATAAGCACCTATATTTTCCTTCCCTTATCAATATTGAATGTTGAATACTGGTAACTTAAATGTAATTGTAGAACGATTCATCCCTCGAATACCTAAGTATTTGCTTAATATTTATATAGTTTATCATGAATTAACCTAAGCATAAATTTGTCAAAACATATGAAATGTTTTTGTATATTTTTAATATCCTAATTAGTCTGAAGACGTAGGTTGAGAAGAGATATCTTAAATCACCTCATACAAATAAGAGGTTTGTCATTTCTACACTATAATATTTTAGCATATTATTCGTGTATGTATTTTGTGATAACCCTACATTATTATCAAGAGTCATCCTGATAATTACTGGTTCTTTAACACATAAGATTTATCACTTACCAAATTTAGACTTAATTCCATGAATAAAAATTTATTAGTGACATGTAATAGGACACTGTAACTTACGATAATTAAAAAAATATTAATTTTAAATCTTAATACACTCCCACTAAATTTATGAAGTCCATAATACTATACTCAGTTAATCTCAAATTCACAGGAGATTAAAACTTTGATAGATTATATATAACTAATAAGACACTTCAACAAAATATCATAAATAAATTTTTAATTGCTATAGACTATTGACTATATTATGTCTGAATATGATTGTTACAACCATGTTAATCCTTATGTTGATTAATTAAGTTTTACAACTTATCATTCTTAATTTTTACGAGTTATTGATTTGTAACATTTTTATCCATTTTCGTAATGCTACAATTCGAAAATACATGATCCTAATATTCATTTCATGAAGATTAATGTTTGAAGTGTAAAAGATGTGCAATGATTATATTAAAAAATCCTTTAAAAAGTCTAAAATGTAAATTATCTTAAAGTGTTAATCTTTTTCACATTGAATGAAACCTATTTGGTGCAAGACCTTTTGAATATCTTAACTTAATAATCTTACATCAATTTTTATTCTTGCTACAATAGTTTATAATTAAATATTGAAAATCTGAATGTGATCCTACGGAATCTTAAACTGAATAGTTCATTTATATCACAATATTTCTATTGTTCTTATGGAACTTTTTGTAGTGTTATATAAGCTAAATTTGGATTCTTTTGTTTCACCATAAAAGATCTTAATATTATTGTAGAACTCTTTATGGCGTTACAAGAGTTACTACTGAAAGCTATTGTACTGACTTAGTTTTGCACAATTTCTTGATGATGTTGAGTTTATCCTTCATGAACAACTTAAATTATTTTATCTTAAGTGGGAATTTGAACGTTGATTCACATATTGGAGTAAAGAGATGTTTGGTAAGAAATGATCAAAACTTATTTTTTGAATAAAAATAATCATTTATAATTCTTTCCCAAAATAAAGGTTGTTCAATAAAAAAGATCCCCCCAAATGATATATCCTCAAAATTACTTTTTAAACTAGATAAGTCCAAACTCGGCTCACCAGAAGTTGCTACATACTTAATATAAAGAATATGCTACTAGACATCGGAATGTAATAATTAATGCTTAAGTTAAAATAATGAGTGTTCTCCATTTCCCAATAGGGTGACAAGTCTTACTTATAGTGACCAATGTGGGCCTTTGTGAACTCTAGTGACTCATAATACCAACAATCTCTTACACGGATTGTGTCTAGCCTACAACCTAGTAGGCCTAAAATTGGCCAAAACATATATTAAGCCAAACATTTAACTCCCTTATTAATAGCCCCCTATTTATGTCGAGCTGATCGAGACATGAATATTAAGAGCTCACTGATAAGGCTCGAGGTGTCGTGACAGAACCCCACAGAGGTGTTGAACTTGTCGGGCCTTAACTATAGTTGATGTAGCCTTATTTTTTTATTTTCAAAGTTCTTATTCTCGAATTGGGAGTTTTAGAAACTTGGGGTGTAACCAAACTTGCATGTCTCAAAACTTTAGGACCTGGCCAATATCTCTCCAAAGTAGATGCTCCAAAGCGGATGATCAAAAGTAGATGATCCAAAGTTTATTACCGAGAAGAATTCAAAGTGCTTAGAATTTATGATTTCACATTATCGAAGAACTAAGTTTGGGAATTTCTGCTGCCACACGTAGCTTCTGCTCTGTCTTATGGATATGCTTTTAGTGAAACTTCATAGTGCGTGTGTAAAGACTCTACGATGATTTAACTCCTCGAAGCTTTCACCATGATTTTTTCATAATGTAGGATGACAATCTATCTTCTTTTTATTCTCTATAAATAAGGGGAACTTCTCTTTTAGAGAGACAAACTCCAAATTTAAAAAGAAAACTATGTCGCTCATATACCTCTTTTTTTCCCACTGCGTGCATTATCCCCGACAAATTAGATTATGATCCGCTTTTGTTCTATCACGTAATCGAGCTCCTTATCGAAGCTCTCATCCTGGTTTGTGTCATATTCCTACTTTGTTATCCTCTTTAAATGAGCTTCAACCTTTTCAAAAAGTATACTCTTCTACTTAGTTCTTGTTTTCACTTAAGACAAGAAAAACTATGAACCGCTTTAAGCAATCGTACGACCAACAACACTTGAATATGCCTTTAGAGATAAATCACTTAGAGATAGAGACAATAGGGTTAGAGCCTCTAAAAGATGATGGAGGTGTCGTTAAGGATGAGTTAACGTCTGTATCCACCTCGGTCTCTGATATAGTCAATAACCCAACTAAAGCGGTAAGGTTGTAGCACAACCCGACCATCGTCAGATATCCTTCGAGGAGTGCGACGCCCATAAAAACTCTTTTAGTTAGTCCTTCAACTCCCCTATCAAATCCATAAATATTTCTAATGTGGACCCGACCGAAGAAGAAATTGAGGGCACGGTAGAGATTAAGAAATCTGGAAAATAAATACAAGTTGGGTCATCCGCGATGAAGAGGAAAGGTTTGAACAAAAAGGACTACAAGATATGCCTAAAGATTGGATACATAGGCTTATTGCGATGACGAAAAAAATAATGTCAGATTAAGGAACTCTTAACTCTTTTAGAAGGCCTCACATACCAAAGCTAGCAGATTCTGAAGCCTCGAACTTACCTAGTAGACCCATAGATCAAATGTACCTAGCTTTGCTTTCGATATTAAAGACGCACACTATGTGGTACTTGAGAATATCAAATATATATAATGTCACCATAATAACCTCTCAAGGATGCAAACTCGTTCAAAAATCATGAGCATGCCAAGATAACATTGCGAGTAGAAATCGAAACATCTGTCAAAGGTGTGACTATGTCACAAAGACTTCAAATTCTACTATATATGGTATCAGAACTAGGTGAAATTGGTACTCAAATTGAACGTCTCGACAAGCCCAAACACTGTCAAACTATGTCACGAAATTTGGACTTGAAATTATACTGTATAGTGTCCGAAAATTCTATTATACTATTTTTTATATTTTATTTTATTTTATTTTAAAATTAATATTTTAATTAGTGAATCAAATCTGATTGCATTCTAATTATATTTGATTTTTATTTTTAACATCTTTATTGTATTTTTTAGAATATTTTATTACGATTTTGGATGTTTCATATATAAAACATCTTATATCATATTTTACCGTCAGACTTTGATTAATAGAATCTTGCGATTATTTCTGTGACTCTCCTTTATTCTCTAATCTAGGATTAGGGTTTTATCGTTTTTTATTTCTTCGAATCTTCCGCCACACCATCACTATTTAGTGCATCTTAAAGTAAGAGTAAGGCATAGCTTACCGTGATTGGGATAAACACAAGTTGAATGTTGTTTTTACAAGTTCTTCACCAAACCAAATTTTATTAACTCAAAGTTACTGGACATAGATAAATGGTTGAATCCTGAGGATAGGAAATAAGGTAATAAATCATATATTTCGAAACTTACGAAGGTCTTGAGAAAAAACTATCAAGTTACCATTTCGGATTCAAGCTTCTGGTAAACGCGTCAAGGAAACAACAAAATGTGATGTCCCAAGAAAGAAGGTAAGAAAAAAGAAAAGAACTTCGAGGTTGTCGATACTATTGTTCTCGAGGCTGATGGGTCGAAACTATTCAACCCTGCTCATGCCACCATTGTTGTTTTACCAAATGACTCCCCTCCAAATAAAGCTAAAATGAATCGCTAAAAGTTCGAAGATAAAGGTGGGCTTATCAAATCCTCAACACTTCATGGCTCTCAAAGTGTGGTTGTGAAGCCCGAGCCAAAAGATAAAGCTCTGGTAAATATAAATAGGTTTGAAGATCTTCCTAAAGTCGTGCCGAGGTATGGTAACGCGTTGAAGCTAAATCTGGTTGTTATCAATAAGCTCATTCCTAACGCAGTTGTTTGGCATATCACTCTTCATAATGAGGTAATTTTGTAACAAACATTCTCTTCAAAGTCCTTCAGATTTCAACATTTCTTTAACTCGTATACTTCATTTCAAAACTTTGAACAATACATAGGAAATAATACAAAATTCAGTTGTACAACACAAAGCTAAAGCCCCCGAACTACCAACCTCAACGATGAAACCTATCAAGCGTGCCATTAAAGAAGATGAGGGCATTACCCACTGCGGGGACGTGAATATTCTATCACGAGTATGATGTGTTTATGTTCTCTTGAAGCAATGGGTAGTGGCCTTACCAGGTATATTCCTTATCTGTCAAAATATAGTGCCTCAGAGGTCGACTCTAACCGCACTTTTGGGACGTAAATTGTGTTGGCAAAATACAGGCATGGATCTCGTTTTTTTTTTACTAAGGCCTTAATATCGGTTGATATGGTCGGCCAAAAGAAATCTTTCCCGCTATAAAGTTCTTTCAAAACCATGACCGATTCTTTAGGCCCCAAACATCAAAGTAAAAGGTCGACTCGACGTTTGTTTGAACAGAGTCCCGTTTAAGATTAGAAATATATTTCCCCTGAATTTCAATCATCGCGTCGCAACTCTTTCCTAAGGACAAATACCATTTTACAAAAATTTCAAAATTTCAACCCTTCAACAACTCCCAACTCTAGATTTTTCTAATGAACTGTTTTATGTTATTTTTTAGTCGAATGATTCTCCTGAAGTTTGACCCACGGTTTCGTTTTGAAGCAGGCTATTAAATCCAAAACTTCTTCTTGGAAATTCTCTGCCATGGGAACCTCTTTGAAGATGACATTCTCAAAAAACTGAGCCTGAGTTTTCAACAATTATAAGTATTTAAACATCTGGCCCTTAAGTGTATCAACATGACCCAGAACATGGTTTATTAGAAGTTGGGAATCGCTTATCAGACGAACCTTCTTAGCTCCCTACATCCTAGTTAGCATAAGTCCATTAATTGTTTCCTCATACTCAGCCTTATTTTTCAAAACCTAGAAACCAAAACAGATGAACATGCCTATAACCCAATATATTAGACCTTACATCAGTTCAGACCATACATTATGGTTATGGTGCCTGAATTAGTGGTTTGGGATGTGAACATGGAACTCTGTGAGAAAAATCAGCCAAGTCTTGATCTTTGGTGGTTGTCATCGGCTCATAAGTTATATCAAAGTCTTCCAATTTTACCAACTATTGGGCTAGTCTGTCTAAAATATGCTTTTTTAGGATATTTCAGAGTGGGAAAAAAGTTTAAACCATAATAGAATGGCCTTGAAAGTAAGATATTGTCTCTCTAGTTGTTATGATTAAATCTAAAACCAATTGCTTCAACTGCAAGTACCTCATCTCTGTTGAGAGCAAACCTTTTCTTATATAATAACCTGGTTTGAGGAAATTTCCTTCCTCTCTGATCAACACCACACTCATCACATGTTCATATACAGCTAAGTAAACATATAGTTTCTCACCTGGGACGGTTTGTCGTATTGATTAGTCAACTTAAAGTTGTTGGATTTTTTAAGAACTTTGAAAAATTAGGCACACTTGTCTGAAAATCGAGATATGAATCTGTTCAAAGCCGTAAGACTTCCATTTATTATTTGAACCTTCTTGAGGTTTCAAGATGGTTGTATGGAAGCCAAAGCCTCAATTATGTCGGATTCGCTTCGATACCCTAGTATTTACTAAGTACCCAAATAAATTTACCAACCTGACTTCAAATGTGAACTTTTCAGGGTTGAGCTTCAGTTTTACAAATATAATATTCTAAAAGGTTAATACCAAGTCTTCTGTGCTTTTTACAAGCATGTCGTCGATGTAAAACTCAACAAAATCTTCCAATCTACGAGGTAAATTCCTTGTTGACCATTCGTTGATAGGTTACCTGCACCTTTGCTAAACCAAACGACATTACCTTGTAGAAATGAATAACTCGACCCATCACAAAAGTTGTATTATCTCCATCTGAATGATGCATCTGAATTTGGTTATCCCCAAAATAAGCATCCATGAACGACAATATCTTTTTTCTAGATGCGGAATCTACCAACTAGTCCACTATTGGTACTGGGAACATGTCTTTTAGACATGCTTTATTTATACCACACATCCTCCAACTCTCGTTCTTCCTTTTTATCATAATTGGATTAGTTATTCATGTGACGTACTAAGACTCTTAGGTATGCCCCACACTAGACAGCATGTCCACCTTGAAAAAATTAATTCAGACTTGTCGATGGAGAAAGAACTCCTTTTATGGGATATAAGTGTCATATTTGGTTTAACTGATAGCTTGTGGAAAATTATCTCAGTTAGTTACAAAAAAGACATCCAAGTTCTTCGGGGAAAAAAACCAATTAACGTTTTCTCAAAGTTCCTGACAAGTTAGTACTTATTTTCAAAAACATTCCCCCTGAAAGAAATGCACATCGACATCATCTCCGAGAACCATGGAATTAGGAGCTTTGATATGGAATTCTACTATCTTAAACCCCATCAAATGCCCCGAAAACTACTATTCCTACATGGGTATTTTCCATTTCCTATCCTCGCCTTTAACCTTATTATTCTCTTCTTATTTATTTGAACAATCCCCAATATAACCCTTATCATATAATCCATATATTGGTGGATGATAGAGGCTATTGCATGCATTCAGTCGAGCCACGATCTACTAATGATCGTGATATAAGATTTTGGATGATCTACCACCATACAATGTACCCTGACTGTCTTCTTGAAGTCAGCTCGTCCCAGAATGATATCTGTTTTGAACTCCCCAATAACTATTACGCTTATTCTGGTGAACCCAAATACTGTTTGAGCTACGGGGTGTATGGTAGGGGAAATCCTCATCTAATTATAAGATCTCTTAAATAAAATGCTAACATAATTTTATGTATTCATAAAGTCTGACAAATATTTTCTCCTCCCACAGAGGTATTAATTAGGACATCTTCCTCGTGAGGGCGCGCTACACCCCAAATATAACTGTCTTAAAAAATAATAGAAGGGTATGAAGCTCAATTAAGATACATAAAATTTATCCCATAGATCTATACTTTGAGCCCTCATTTGTGTATTCTCCTAGAATAAATTGTGATTCTTGAAGTGGTATCAAACCCAACAATAGTTAGGAGCCCCATGAAAGCACTCAAATCATCTCATCCTGACATGATAGTAACCACACGGCTCACGATCCGAGTCAAGATACTCTTCGCATAATACGGCTTGAACAACATGATGGTTTTGGTCTAGATATTTATTTTATAAGTTACACATAGTAGCCTCGTAGTTTAGAGTAATCATATTGTTATTTTCTTACTTCGGAACGACCACCCGAGTCCCCAAGGCACCCGCCCTGGCAGACCCTACTCCGTTCTAAGAAATTCTTTGAATTCAATGATTATCTTTCACATGCTAAAGTAATTTACCATTATCAATTAAGATTTTGATTTATTTCATCAAATATATACAATCCATTTATATTATCCCATAGTTTGGTTATTAGGAGAAGAGGTCTGAATTGGACGTGACCTTTGGTCTTTTGATTGATATACGCTACAATCTCATTAAACTCGGTAAGTTTTACATGACCTAAACCATTTGTTCCTCCGATCTTCATGTTCCTGAACCAAAGTGGTGCTTCGCTGCACCACAAGTTGTGGTTAACTAAAGGTATGGACCTGAATTGATCGTTTCTAAGCCGGAACTGCTGAAGGCGAAGGGAAGGGATACGAGATCTATAGTTTTTGTTGACCTAACTGGGATATATTGTACACGATAGAAGTAGTCATACGGATCAGACTCAATGGCTGATAATTCAGCCTAGTGTATCATCCAGAATCAGATAAAGACATGTGGTCTCTTGAATCCAGATTTGAGACTCTAATTGTGCCAACACAAAGATATGGCAACCTCTTGGCGGCAATCATCGAGGCTATTCTTAGTATATACACGAAGCATTACATGTAATCTCTCAAGGTTTCTCTCTTCATCTGCTTATAGGGTATTATATGATCCTCGTGACCTTTTGTCACTTTTGCTCCCTACAAACTTCTGTCTGAAAAGATTCCATAGATTATCAAAGCTCGTGATAGACCTCAAACCCAACTGATTAAACGAGGTCATATTGTTACTCTTGAATGTCATCGAAAAATCTTGACGCCGTAAATGGTCATCCTGAAGGAACCTCATCATTACATTTGTGAACTACTAAATTTGGTGGTTCGGGTCGCCAATCATATTGTACTTCTCTATCTTGTGGATGTTGAACATATTTGGTAACTCGACCGTCACAATTTTTGGAACCAATAGAGATATTTTTCTCATGTAACTTTGGGTGTAAAAATATTCAGTTAGCCCGTTTCTTGGAGCCGAATACAGGTTCATATTTAGAGCAACTCTACATGAAATAGCGGCTCTTGATTATTATAGACGGGGCTCTACCCCGAGAACTCCTGTTGGTATTAAGTGGGATTCTTACCTGGGAAGGATGGCTAACCCGACATGAGGTCCGGGTAAAGATTGGTTAGCTTGTTGCTAAAATACTAAAGGTAAAATATTATAAGAGTCATGGACAACCTGTTGAGCTACTGGTTCAAACCTAACCTACTCAGAATCCACGGTGGTGACCTGAGTGTCTTGTGTTACCTCTCTCTTATTCATCTTGGGTTTCTTATGGGAATTTATTTTATCTTTCGTCTCACCTGATGATCTCGAATATCATAAGTGCCTCGTGCACTGACAGTTCCCTCATCGATGACTTCGCTTGTGAAGGGAGGAGAACATTTCTCTATCACTCGTTGATACCAACATATACCAATCTCTCACACGATACTCTTTCTTGGAATAATTATGGCCACAGTCCGGTTTATAAGGTCCGATGAACTCGTAAGTTTTATACTCAGTTGTATCCTCATAAGGTGACTTAATGTAAACTTTAGACCGAATCCAGACATCATACGAGTTGCAGCGTCTCTCCCAATCGGGGGAATAGTCAATTAGGCTAGGGAGCTATATTCACTAATGTCTCATTCTATAAAAAAAAAGTGTTGCAATCTGGGATACTAGTTGCTGCATTTTCTCTTCTAACTAAAATAATGAGAGAGAATATTCAGGTGGGTTTCTCCCTGAGTATTCATCGTACCACAGCTTGTTTCTAGGGCGATAAAGAGTATGACTAGCGTGATTGTGAAAGTTTATTTTAGGTACCAATTCAAATGTTCTCCAACTATGGTCACCACTGATGAGTCTGAAATTGGCTCACCAAAAAAATTTAAATTTTAAATTTTAAATTTAGATAGAGAATGTTATTAGAGAGATAAAAATAATAACAAATGCTTAATTTAGAATAATGATTGTTCACCCATTCCCAAGAGGGTGACAAGTTGTATTTATAGTGACCCATGTGGGCCTTTTAACTATGTTGGCCCAATTAATACCAAGAGTCCCTTATATGGCTTGTCTCTAACCTATAACATATTAGGCGTTAAGACATCTGAAAACATGATGTTAAGCTCATTAGATAACTTATATATCAAAAACTATTGTATTGTCTCAAATTTAAATTTTGGTACTGGGATTATAAGACAACTGTTATAGAATGGAACCTCTTCCAGACAGAGACAATCATTGTTTTATTCGACTCTAGTTCTCAATACTAAGCTTATACTAATCACCAATGTCTACAAATATTTTTTAGCATCACTTCATGCTTTAGACAATTTAACCCATCTTTTAAATAAAGAAAATGTATGATGGTTAGAATTGTATTAATCCACCAAAGATTTTAAGAGGTATAAGATGATAATAAATCATCATTATATATAAAGATGTTTTACCATCATTTATTTTTAACAATTTAATATATTTTCTAAAAAAAGAGAAACTATTGATGGTTGCACTTCTATCAATCCATCAAACATCTCTAACGGTTCTAAGGTAAAAATAAATCATCCATGTTTGTAAAGATGTCTTACTATCGCTTAATTTTGAGATTCATACTATCTACTGAATAATTTGGAATATGGATTAGGCCTACTAAAAAAATTGAAACCTTGTGTAATATAATTAATTTTTATTACTTAATATATTTTGTGTAGAGAATTTTAAAATTTTTTATCGATTAATATTATATAATTATTATTTTTAATATTTATTCAGTCTTTAATGTTAACGAAACTTAATAACCATCCCAAATGAATTGAGATATAGAAATATGAAATATGTAGTTAGTATCTTACTCAAAAATCTAATATTAAAATCTGAAAATTGATCCTATAAATAAACTTATAGATTATTGTTTTACAAATTTTATTATTGGTATTATCTGTAATGAAATCGTAAGTTGCATCACTTTTAAAATTCAACCAATTTAGAAAGAATTGAAATTTAAACATAAAAAACTAAATGATAACAATAATATTTATAAAAGATTATTTTTATTCAATCTCGCATGATAGGTTTATATACTTTTACTTTTTTTAATATAATTGATATTTTATTTTGAAATCCCATAATTTATATTAAAATCATTGTTTTATATTTATTTCAATTTTCTTAGAACTCTAAAAATAATTAGTGTATTTTGAATTCGTCACATTAAATAATTTATTTTATAGTTGGATCATGACTCAAATTATCGGTTGATTTGAAATATTCGTATATTATAGTTGTACAGATATTGAAATTGAATATAAATTAACGATGAATCTATTATAAATATTCGTGTTATATGAAATTTGATAATTGTTATTGATGATATATTATTGGTTTGATTTTCGGACTTAATTTGGACCGTTTGTAGGTTTAAATAATTATCGATCAAACTCAAACTTTATAAGGAATCTTAATACTTATGGGTTAATAGATCTTAAATATTTACATTGGTCGCTATAAATATAGTTTATCACTTTTTTATATATGGTTAACAAAAAAAATTATTTCTCTTCCGTAGCTTTTTTCCTCTACATTTGTCATTTAATAATTTTTTGTGAGCCGAAACTGTACTCACCAGTAGTGACAATATTGGGAGTGACATTCGAACGGGTAGCCGAAAAAACTTCCAAAACCAGATTACCTTTCATCATTTTTTTCGCTTGCAAAGCAATCTATAACAGAATGGATACTCAAAATACATTTAGTACATTAGGTCGCAAAGCCTGCTTGATTCCTCTCTCTCTCCAACCCACTTAGGAGGGAAGAGACATCTACTCGCGTCTCAGACCATATTATAATAGACGCAAAATGACGTTTTGGTGGATACCGCTCGCGTAGCCAAAATGATTGTTTCTTCGAAATGAGAGGGGGTTTAAGCGCTTTAAAGTGTAGTCTGAGGTCCACATTAAGATGTTTCATGAGGAGCCAACTAAGGATAATACTTGCGATTCCTAGGAAATTGATAGTCTGAGCCGATTTCACAATTACTTAGGATGAGAATGTTCGATGCGAGATCATAATATATCCAAATCGTAAGTGAGGGTGACCAGTGTTCCTCCTTCACAGGCGAAAGCGCCGAAAAAGAAGTTATGAGTGTAATAGGCATAGGCAAAGCGTGAGATCAGGAGTCTAAAATAAGGATCAACAAGGATCTTGGGTCGAACCAAAGATGGGTCGGGAAAAATGCTCTATATGGAGCGTTGGAACCTCGGTCCAATCTCTCTCTAGGTGGAGGCCACATGCCCACCCCTTTGATCTTAAACTCAACCCGAGCTACCATCTTTTGAGTAGAATATTGTTCGCCATCAGTAAGAAGTCTCAAAGCACGGGCCTCCCTGTATAAATTCAACACATTGAAGTTTGGTGTAGGATCGTGCTATCGTGTGAACCCTTACTTGTTGCTAGGAGACAGTTCGAATAAATCCTACGATACTCATTGATTTTAAAGGTTAGTGTTTTGTTTGGTTCCATAAATTATGAAGTTTGAGTTACCGTAAAGTTTTGACGTTCATAAGTTGGAGAAGTACGATATGACAATAGAGTTAGAGCACGATATCAATAACTTCACGGATAAGGTGATCTCCAACTTGGTCTGATTGATCCTTTTAAATTCAATGTTTATTTTATGCAAAATGAGAGTTTTTCCGGTAACGAATAAACCCTAAAGTAAAATATAAATCTCAATTCTTTTTTCAATTGATATACTTCAATTCATAAAAATATTATAATCATGTTTATGTGCACAAGGAAATTAGCACTTATTTTTCATAAACCCCTATATATACCATAACCAAGTCAATTAATCACATAGTCTCAATAGTATAAATTCTTTGCGTGATTTTAGATATAAACTTACAACCCTAATACCGATTCCCAATTTGTATGGCTCTAATACCAATTAATAAAATCTATTAAATCCCTCAATATTTATATTACACATGAAAAACGAATCATCCATTTTGTGTATCGGTCTACTATTAGAACAAACTGCAAAATACTTGTCAAATGACTCATTCTAGTTTCTAAAAAAATATGATCTTCCTAAGGCAAGAACCAAAGTGAAATTATCGATCATTTTAAGAAAAACTATTACAATGTTTGAGGTTAGCAACACATAAACTATTACTTAATCTTTTAAAATAGAACATCTTATAAATATGAAATTTAAATTAATTAGAAATCTAATTAATATATTAGACTCAATAATATAGCAAGACCAAAATAAGACACCGAATTAAATAAAAAACCTAACTACTATAAGAAGTACATATCAATTAAATACTTAAGCCCAACTCCGTTTGAAACACCAGGTCATAAAATACTCGGTAGTCTCACAAGCCTCGATAGTACTAGCAGTTTCAATTTTCTCGTCAGCCTCGGATCAGAGGCATCGACATCATACCATCGGATAGGGGCATCACCTACTATCATTGACACATGCCACCAGCTCAGTCTCTACCTTACCTGCCATGATTTTAGCTCACCAGAAAACAACCTGCATATAGCTAGCCAAAAATCTCTTTTAGATTTCAGCAAACATCTTTCCACTTAAGTCTTTGGCATAAATCTGTCTTAAGAGAATCCAAAAATTCATACTTTTACATGTTTTTTGTTGATCCGTTTATGGATCATGTAGTCCCTCGACAGTACATCTCTTGTCGAGTTACATCTAGCATACACATTAACACTGGTAACAATGGATTATAGTAGAACAACACATTCAAACTTGTTCTATCTCTTTAATCTTCTCTTTGGTTCTACTTCTCTAATATTGTTTTTCATTCTTATGTTATTGAAAGAACTATAATAGAAAATTTAAAACAAAGTCTAACTTTAAGTGGTTATTCTAAACAAAAAGTGGCAGACTATTTGGTACGATAAACTAAAGCAATATCTATGGTAAGTCATATTTATATGGTATAATGTTTTTTTATTTCGCTTTTGATGATGGAATAGAACTCACTAAATTGATTTCTATTAGTTTAGTCTGCAACCTTACTAATTAAACCTTAAATTTTAATATTTGACCGATTATTTTAGAGAGTCTAAACTCGAACCGATTTTTTATATTTATATCTCTATCACGATTATCACCTATTAATTCAAATTATATTTGTATACTTAATCCGGTTACTTATTAATTAGACCGTCTTATGATAATATCAAAATACGTCATTTAGCAACCGATCCATTAATTTTACAACCATATAATCAAAGTAAGGTCTAACTTTTTTTATTCTAACGGAAATTTATATTGAAATAAGAATTAAACTGTGCATTATGAATTTAATACACAAGCGCCAAAACTGAGTTTTTAGCGCTAAATCTAAAAATTCTTTAAAATTAAAATCTTTAAGAGACTATTTATGCCATGGAATTACAGGCAGAAGCTAAAAACCTTCTCTCTAAACCTTCTACTTTACCAACAGGGCGAATTTTCAGGAATGAACTTAACTTTTATAAAATTAAGCGTAAGAAGACATTGGGGGATTTGAAAAAATCCACTGGACTCCAAATGTTTGATAAATTGAAAGAAACAACGACTAGTATTTAGTAAATTCCTTTTTCATCTTACATTTTAGGGTCCATTTAGAAAGCAAATTAATTGCTGTATTTTGGTCCCTAAAGATGTGAGAAATCATCATTGAGGAAGAAATAAGGTTTCTACAACATATTAGAATAAATTTGAGAGGCCATGGGTAGTTACCATTAGCTAGCAGATTTACTAAAATTTGGGAACTGTTTCTACATTAAATTTAGACGATACATTGTTTTTTTAGGTAAGAAGTCCATCAAGAAGAGCTTTTGATTGAACTATTATTGGATTAAGCAGTCCATAAAAATTATTGGAACCAAAAACTATATCTCCATAGTTATCTCTAATGATGAAACCTCTACTTTATTCTCCATTGTGAAGGCAGGAGGCATCCGAGTTGAGCTTTAACCTGCTAGGAGTTAGAGAGGACCATTTTAGGTATATAGGCTTACTTTTTGTGTTAAGTTAATTTAAGCAACTAATCTTATTAGCGGCATGAGTATTCTTACACCAATATTTGGCCCTAAGAATGTTAGAGTGAGCCGGCCTAAATATTATAAATTTTATATACTTGATTAGCAACATGAGCATCTTTACATTGTACCCCTTACCTTTAAACTTAGAGTTATTTCTGGTTTTCCAAATAACACAATAAATAATAGGATGAATAACAGTTCTAGTGTGGACCTCCTTTGACGTAGACTAAAACAAATTCATTGTCATGTGAGATATGGTCATAAATTTGATAGTTTTGATATTGAATAAATCTGCAAAATAACTTCATATAGACCATGAAAAAGTACATGAAATGAACAAGTGGTTAGAAGATTCAATGGATTCATTATATTGACACTTAGAGACTATTACCAAGTGTCTTTTCTATAAAATTGAGTTTATAGGAATATAATTATGCAAGAGTTTCCACAAAAGAAAGAAAATTTTCTATGAGTTATTGAATTCCATATTTTACTAAAGAGTTTAGATTTATTGTGATGAGTTCTTTTATGATTTCAAGTTTCTTTTGTGTTGAACTTACAGTGTTTAGATAGCTTTCATATAACAGTATCTTCCATGGTTGAATTGATAGATGTGGTATGAATTCGATTAATGTCATTCTGAGAAAAGAAACCCTTAAGCATGTTGTCATTCCATGAGTTTTCATACCAAAAAGCCTTAACCTTCTCCTGTCTAAACCTGTATACATATTATCATTCAAGATGATATGAAGATAGTGATTATATCAATTATACAGCCAAAATTCAAATTCTCCTTTGCTTAGCTTCCACCTTATGTTAGACTCAAAAAATATTTTGATTCTAGCTAACCTTTTCCAAGTGTGAGAGCTTGCTTTAGTGTAGGATACCTGCAATGGATTAATATTTTTGCAATATATATTATGAATTAAGTTAGCCTAACGAATCTTATTATTTCTAAAATAGAACCACATTTTACATGAAAAAATGGCTTGAGTATCAGCTAAATTTCTGATATCAATCCTCCTTTCAATAAAAGCCTTGTACATAGGAGACCAAGAAAACCAATATAGTATGTTTTCTACCATTGTTGATCCCCAAATAAATTTTTTAAAGGTTCTTTACAGCCTGTTGATGATACAATTATGAATATAGTAGCTCTACATTCAATATGTAGGGATAGCCATTAGCACAGAGTTGATTAAAGTGAGTCTTCCACCATTTGATATATGCTTGTTCTCCCAATCATTTATCTTGTTGTTGATCTTGTTGACAAGGGTAATGTAATTGTTGGGCTTATTGTTAAGTTTTTCTGAACTTATCTGCATTTCCAATGAAGCCAGTGCTTGCCATCACTTGAGTAAGATATATCATAACCTTCAAGTAGAATGTGAAAACAGTGGAGATGAGGCAAGTGGTAAGCACATTAAAGAGAACTGGAGTGAATTGAAAAGACAGTGTAATTTCAGGGGGTTATAAATTACACATTAAGGACTTTAATATGTTTTCCCTTCTTTAAGTGTTACAGTCTCTATAAAACCTAGTGTTAGGGTTTTGTGTATTCACCAGAAACGGCAGTCACTGTATTCTTCCTAATAAAATCGATCTGCGGTAGGTCCGGAGACGTAGGCATAATTTGCTGAACTCCGTTAACAATTGTGTCTTTGATTTCACTTTTGTTTTTGTGCTTTCCTTTTCTTTTTTCTTTTGATCTGATTTGACAGGAAATTAGTATATTTCCCCAAGAACTGGTATCAGAGCCAGGGTGGTAGCGATCCAAAGGAAATCAGATTTGAGTGGGAGCAATGGCTACAGACGAAGGAAAGGTGAGACTCGAAAAATTCGATGGTGTAGATTTTGGGTTCTGGAAGATGCAGATTGAAGATTATCTGTACCAGAAAAAACTTTATCAACCCCTTTCAGAAAAGAAACCAGAAGGTATGAAAGATGAAGATTGGACCCTTCTTGATAGACAAGCTCTTGGAGTCATCCGATTGACGCTATCCCGCAACGTTGCCTTTAACATCATAAAGGAAACAACCACGGCGGGTCTTATGAAGGCTCTCTCCAGTATGTATGAGAAGCCATCAGCGTCTAACAAAGTTCACTTGATGAGGCGTTTATTCAATTTGCGAATGATGGAAGGCGCTTCGGTAGCTCAACACCTCAATGAACTTAATACAATCACAAGCCAGTTGAGTTCAGTTGAAATTGATTTTGATGAAGAAATACGAGCATTGATACTGTTGTCTTCACTACCAGATAGTTGGAATGCTACTGTCACTGCGGTGAGTAGCTCATCAGGAAGCAATAAGTTGAAATTTGATGATGTTCGTGACCTAGTTCTCAGTGAAGAGATTCGAAGGAGAGAATCAGGTGAGTCATCAATCTCCTCAGTCTTACAGACAGAATCAAGAGGAAGAAATTCAACCAGAGTATATGGACGTGGTAAATCGAACTACCGAGGCAAATCAAGAGACTGGAGGTCCAAGTCTAGGAATCCTAAAAATTCCCAGGGGTTGAGAAACATGGAGTGTTGGAATTGTGGGAAGACCGGGCACCTTAAATTTCAGTGCAAGAGAGAACCAAAGGAACAAGAGAAGAAGACAGAGGCAAATATCACTTCAGAAGGAGACGATGCGTTAATATGCTCCTTAGAAAGCAGGGAAGAGTCTTGGGTATTAGACTCCGGAGCATCGTTTCACGCGACTTCAAAGAAAGAATTCTTCGAGAGGTATGTACCTGGTAACCTTGGAAAAGTATATCTTGGTGATGATCAACCTTGTGATATTATTGGTAAAGGTACTGTGAAGATTAAGTTGAATGGGTCTGTATGGGAACTGAAAGATGTCAGACATATCCCCAGTCTGAGAAAGAACTTAATCTCAGTAGGGCAGTTGGCTAGCGAAGGCTATAGTACGATCTTCTATGGTGACAATTGGAAAATTTCAAAGGGAGCAATGACGATTGCTCGCGGAAAGAAGAGTGTTACTCTTTACAAGACAGCAGAGACGAGCTGTTCAATTGCAATAGCAGCAGGAAACGAAAATCCAAATGTTTGGCACCAGAGGCTTGGCCATATGAGTGTGAAGGGTATGAAAATTATGTACTCAAATGGGAAGCTTCCAGGTCTGAAGTCAGTCGATATAGACATGTATGAAGATTGCATACTTGGAAAACAAAAAAAGGTCAGTTTTCAGACGAGTGGTAGAACCCCAAAGAAAGAAAAGCTGGAGCTTGTTCACTCTGACGTTTGGGGGCCAACAACTGTTTCATCTATAGGAGGGAAACACTATTTTGTGACATTTATCGATGATCATTCTCGAAAGGTATGGGTTTATTTTCTGAAGCATAAATCTGAAGTGTTTGATGTTTTTAGGAGATGGAAATCTATGGTTGAGAATGAGACAGGTCTGAAGATTAAAAAGCTGAGAACTGATAATGGTGGTGAATATGAGGACACCAAATTCAAGAACTTTTGCTATGAGCATGGTATCAGGATGGAGAGAACCGTTCCAGGTACGCCTCAACACAATGGTATTGCCGAACGTATGAACAGAACGTTGACAGAAAGAGCCAGAAGCATTCGAGTACAGTCTGGTTTACCGAAGCAGTTCTGGGCAGAAGCAATCAACACATCAGCTTACCTGGTTAACCGAGGCCCGTCGGTTCCCTTAGAACATCGAATACCCGAGGAGGTATGGAGTGGTAAAGATATAAAATTATCACATCTAAGAGTTTTTGGTTGTACGGCATATGTTCATATAAGTGACCAAGGCAGGAACAAGCTTGATCCGAAATCGAAAAAATGTTTCCTGATCGGCTATGGCGAAGATGAGTTCGGTTATCGTGTTTGGGATGAGGAGAACAAGAAGATGATACGAAGCAGAGATGTGATCTTCAATGAAACAGTGATGTACAAGGACAGACATAAAACTGAAGCAAATGACTCAAAGCCGTATGAATCAGTATTTGCAGATATCGAGGGAGTCCCAGATAGTCAGGAAATAGAGTCGATCAGATTAACCCCTCAAGAAGGAGAGTCTGTTGGACAGACCGATCGACAGCAATCTGATACCCTACAGCCGACCGAGGCAGTTCCTGTTTTGCGAAGATCTTCCCGACCCCATGTACCCAACAGGAGATACTTGAACTATCTGTTACTTACCGATGGAGGAGAACCTGAATGCTATGATGAAGCTTTCCAGGCCAGTGATGCTAGTAAGTGGGAGTTTGCTATGAAAAATGAGATGAAGTCTTTAATCTCAAATGATACATGGGATCTAACTGAGTTACCAATGGGTAAGAAGGCACTTCATAACAAATGGGTGTATCGGGTGAAAGATGAGCATGATGGCTCTAAGAGATACAAAGCACGACTAGTTGTCAAAGGGTTCCAGCAAAAGGAAGGAATTGATTACACCGATATTTTTGCTCCAGTTGTGAAGCTCAATACTATTAGATCAGTGTTGAGTATTGTTGCCATTGAAGACCTTTATCTTGAACAGTTAGATGTGAAGACTGTATTTCTTCACGGGGATTTGGATGAGGAGATATACATGTATCAACCAGAAGGTTTCTTAAAAGAAGGGAAAGAAAACATGGTATGCAGACTTAAGAAAAGTTTATATGGTTTAAAACAAGCTCCAAGACAGTGGTACAAGAAATTTGACGGTTTTATGCACAAAGAGAGTTTTCAGAAGTGTAATGCGGACCACTGTTGCTATTTTAAAAGATGTAAGTCCAGTTATATCATTTTGCTACTTTATGTTGATGATATGTTAGTAGCAGGTTCAGATATGGATGATATTAGAAGATTGAAGCTACAATTGTCAAAAGAATTTGACATGAAGGACTTGGGTCCGGCGAAGAAGATTCTTGGAATGCAAATCATAAGAGATAAGCATAGAAAAGTTTTGCAGTTATCTCAGTCAGAGTACATCGATCGCGTTTTGAAGAGATTTAACATGTGTGATGCAAAGCCAGTTAGTACACCATTGGCAGGTCACTTTCGTTTATCCAAGGATCAATCCCCTAAGACGGATGAAGAAAAAGACTTCATGGCTAAGGTTCCTTACGCCTCAGCTATTGGAAGTTTGATGTATGCAATGGTCTGTACGAGACCAGACATTAGTTATGCAGTGGGAGTTGTGAGTAGGTTTATGTCAAACCCAGGGAAAATTCATTGGGAAGCTGTCAAATGGATTTTGAGGTACCTACTAGGTACCATAGAAAAGTGTTTGTACTTTGGTAAGGGTGAGTTAAAGGTACAAGGCTACATAGATGCAGATTTTGGAGGTGAAGTTGATCACCGGAAAAGCACTACCGGTTATATATTTACTGTTGGAACTACAGCTGTTAGTTGGATGTCAAAATTACAAAAAATTGTCACTTTATCAACTACAGAGGCTGAGTATGTAGCAGTGACCGAAGCCAGTAAAGAGATGATATGGCTTCAAGGTTTGTTGACCGAGTTGGGATTCAAACAGAAGAACAACGTTCTGCATAGTGATAGTCAAAGTGCAATTCAATTGGCGAAGAATTCAACATTTCATTCAAGAACCAAGCACATCAGTCTTCGTTATCATTTCATTAGATCTTTATTGGAAGATGAGGTGCTAATACTGGAAAAGATCCAAGGAAGCAAGAATCCAGCTGATATGTTGACAAAGACAGTAGCCATTGAAAAACTGAAGTTGTGTTCAGCTTCAGTTGGTCTACAAGAGTAATAAGACCAGAAAGATCTGCTGCATAGATCAAGGTGTGAAGACAGGTTGAAACCAGTCTTCAAGTGGGAGATTGTTAAGTTTTTCTGAACTTATCTGCATTTCCAATGAAGCCAGTGCTTGCCATCACTTGAGTAAGATATATCATAACCTTCAAGTAGAATGTGAAAACAGTGGAGATGAGGCAAGTGGTAAGCACATTAAAGAGAACTGGAGTGAATTGAAAAGACAGTGTAATTTCAGGGGGTTATAAATTACACATTAAGGACTGTAATATTTTTTCCCTTCTTTAAGTGTTACAGTCTCTATAAAACCTAGTGTTAGGGTTTTGTGTATTCACCAGAAACGGCAGTCACTGTATTCTTCCTAATAAAATCGATCTGCGGTAGGTCCGGAGACGTAGGCATAATTTGCTGAACTCCGTTAACAATTGTGTCTTTGATTTCACTTTTATTTTTGTGCTTTCCTTTTCTTTTTTCTTTTGATCTGATTTGACAGGAAATTAGCATATTTCCCTTAGACTTATTATTGGTATTAAGTGTGATACCCAAATAATCAGTAAGAATGTAATTAGAACTAAAACCCATTTGTTTAGTAATAGAGTCAATTCTAGTGTTGTTGAACCTGGAAGGCATGATAATCTTGGTTTTGTCCTTGTTAATAGTTTGGCAAGAAACATCCTGGTAAATCTGAAGAGACTTTCCAAGATTCTCAATTGTAGAGTTTGAACTATTAATGAAAATCATAATATCATCCGCAAACGCCAAACAAGGAATTATAATATCACTTCTATAAGAGTAATGCATAGATTTGTTAGATTCAAAAAGCTTGTAAAGGCCTCTAATGAGAAGATCTATGATAAAATATACTTGGAGAAAGATGATCCTCTTGTCTAAAGTCTCTTTTGGTGTTTAAATAATCAACAACATCTCCATTAATTAAGATAGATACAAAAACAGATCTAATTAGATTGTTAACAAGACTTACAAATTTAGAAGAAAAGCCAAAAATAAGAAGAACTCTATTAATAAATCTATGAGACAACTTATCAAACGTTTTAGACATGTCAACTTGAATGATGATACTACATGCTTGAGTTTTTCTATTAAGGTCATAGATGAGTTCTTTAAAAGTTAAAATGTTGTCATGAATAGATTTCTCAATCACATATTCATCTTGAACATTATAAATGATTTTGGGCAGCAGGTTGATAAGTCTATTGCTAATGATCTCGGACATTATTCTATTTAATAGACTACAAAGACTAATGGGTCTAAGAACCTTCCAATTTTTAAGGTTAGTAGATTTTGGACTGAGGCATAAACGTGTGGCCATAATTCCTTGAGGAATTTTTTGTCCAAGAAAGAAGGAAGATATTACAAGGAAAATATCATGCTTGATAATGTTCCAACAAGTCTTGAAGAAGCAGCTGTTGAAGCCATCCATACCTGCAGCACTTGAAGAATTAAGGTTAGAAATAATAACAAAAATCTCTTCAGTTGGAACTTATATAATGATATTATTATCATCCTTAGTGATCAGGTTAAGGATGTTGTCAAATATTTTGTTTTGATTTTAAACTCTTCATTTTCTTTGCTAGATAGGGTTGATTGGTTAAGATATCTTTGAAGAACAAAAGCAGTTGATTGACCAATTAGGTTGTTGTCCAGAATCCAGTTCTCTCTCATTTTTATGCCATATATAATATTTTTCTTTCTTTTATTGTTAACATAACTATGAAAATATTTAGTGTTTATGTCTACATCTTGAATCCAATTAGTATAACACTTTTGATACGAGAAAGAATTCTCCATCCTTAAGGATTTAAGAAGAATATTATTGGTTTCAGATAGCTCTATTTGGGAATGTAAGTTGTTGGAATCTTCATGTTTTTTGACACTATCTTCAGCTTCATGCACCTTGTCCAAAACATTACCAAAATGAGTTTTATTCCAAATATCAAGAGCATGCTTAAGCCTCCTTAACTTTTGCAAAAAAACATAAAGAAAATAGTCATTTAAGCTTTGGTTCCGATTATTTTCCAAAAGTTTATTAAAATCATTATCATAGTCCACATGTTAAGGAATTTGATTTTATGTTTAGGACATAATCGATCTTCTTTTATAGAGATGCATAAAGAAGCATGGTCAGAACAAGTTTTGGCCATATGAATGACTTTAATTTCATTAAAAAAGTTAGACCAAGAAGTGTTATAAGGAACCATGTTCAATATCTTACACTTAAAATTGTTTGACCAAGTATATTTAGAGCGTGTATAACTAGCTCATTCTATTTGAAAATCCCTAATAGTATCACTAAAATCTTCAATGTTGTTTAACCAAAAGTTGAAGCAGCCTATATGCTCATCAAAGAAGGTAACCATATTGAAGTCGCCCATGATCAACCATTCCTTTGAGAAAATAGAGATAATTCTTAGGGTGTTCCAAAGCTCCTTCTTATCGTTCCTTTGACACTTAGCATAAACAATGGTTAGTAGAAAGCTTTTATCAAGATTATCATATATAATTTTGGTATCAAGACATTGAAGATGATCACGTAATGTTTTAAGTGGAAAATCTTCATTTCAACAAAACCATATTTTATTTGAGCAGTTTGCCTAAAAATTCTTTAAAGCCAACTTTAGAAGAAATAATAACCAGAGTATCCATATTGATAAGGGGCTCGTCGATAGCCATCATCTTAATCTTTTCTTTGCAAATAATAGATTCTAATCTTCTCATAGAAGACTTATTGCCACGAATGTTTCGATTTAGAAGCTTAATCAATCTGGACTTGGATTGAGAAGGTTTGTTAATCCCTCAAAATTTTAAGGATTTGATTACCAAACTGTTGTCCTTCTTTTTTCCTCTGGTCACTTTAAATTTCCTAGCAAGGATAGGTTTTGTATGTAGACTTCCTATATTTTCTTGATTAGAAAAGACATTTCTATACATATATAATTTCTTACCTAGTTTCAACTTAAATCGGAAAAAATGCATTGTGAATTCATCACTGCTAAGTAAAATTATTTCATGTAGTTCTGTTCTACCTATAAAGTGTAATATTTATTCTAATTAAATCAGTGACATACATATTCATCGAGACTAAAATCGAACCTGAGCATCTCAGTAGATCTATATCATCTAGAGTAGATTTATTATTAGACAAAAGTACGATCGAAAACCAAATCTTAGCAAACAAAGGAATCAATAATTTAATATTCCAAAGGCGGTGAGCTTCCTTAGAGGAAACTGTTGATGCTACTCCACTACTAGTTCAAAGTCTTTAGGAGAGGACTATTATTAACTTAATTAATTCTCGTTTAAAATATTAAAAAGGGTACACATAACTTACTTATACTAGATTAAATTGTATAACACGTATCACTAAAGTTAATGCTTTTTACCTGTACTATCTTATATTATATACACCGTATCAATAAATTCTTCGATTTGATACGTAAGACTGAGAATGATGGAAGATTTATACAAATTTAAGATTCCCGACGATGAACATATGGATCAGTTTATATGATCCGTTGAACAACCACACCAAGAAAGAGTTTTAAGACTGGCTGCGTATATGAACTATGATTATATTGTTTTTATTTTTTGCCCTTTTGGTGTTTACTATTATTCAAACCAAACTAATCGTAGATTAAACGAAATATTCCGCATTTGATTCTGTTTTAATGATAAAATAAAAATTATGTTTCATTTTATTCTAGTTCTCATGGTTTGTTTCATATTTACGAATGATTAGGGTCTTGTTACCTTTAATATTAATGAGATTTATCGTAACAACGTTAATAGGTAGAGTTTTAAACATTAATAAAATCATTGGTTTATTAATTTACACATTTCTATAACTTATTAACATCGTCGATATTTTTAATCCATTTGTAGTATTGATTCGGTCATGCAAATTATTCAGGAGATTCCATATCAATCGTTGTCATTTGAAACAAAAATAAATTGCAAGTTTGAATTACCTATAAAATTTTCGAAGAAAGAAGTGATATGTATGTAGACAAGGTCGGGATGAAGCAATCTGATGGGTAGCCTCTGACCATAGAGTCTCCATTGTGCCTCTCACTGATATTGAGTGACTGACTCAATAGTTCAGGGAATAATTGACTCAAGATTTTTTTTATGTTGTATGAACAATTGATTTTGAAGACTTGTGAAGTCTAATTTATTGTGAAGATTGTGGACGATGAGGAATGAGACGATACAAGTCGTGGAATGCTAAAACATCGTTTGAAGGAAAAACAACTTAGGGTATGAAGCATCATTTGAAGACATCTCACAAGAAAAATAGAGGAAAATCGGATTATGAGTCATCAAGCGGGAACATGAAGCGATAAAAACATCGTTGGAATAAAAGAATAAGTCGAACTCTTAATTCGAAGCATAACCGAAAAGATGATAAGGGTGCTGAGCCTCAAACGAATCAAGAGAAAGAATAGGAGGGTTCATCAATTCCAACGGTTCTGAACACCAAAGTGTCAACACATATTGAAGCGCAGCTGGGATACATGTTGCCTCCATCGGGATATCCCTTTCCTACACTAGAGTACCACTAGTTCCCAGGATATCACAAAATATTTCAACAGAGTCAAGCTATCCCACTACAGGTTTCTCCAACCGCCTACAAGTCTCGACCTCGTAATCATGGATGCCAGAACATCCCACGAGCACAACTAGGCTATCAGCCAAACATGGCACAATAACAATAATAACATCTGAATGGTGTACTTGGCTGGTCTCAAGGTTATCTATAGTCCCCACCAAGATACATCCACCCATATCCAGACAATCAGCCAAATAAATCAAGACGTAATACAAATCCGGTCGCCAAAAAGTAGAAAAGACCAGGGTTTCAACATGCATATCCATGCATGGATGCTTTAAATGATTAATGTGAAGATAATGGTGTCTGTCATGATAATGAATCCCCACTAGAATCTGATATCCTTCATTCATAATCCCACCATTTCATAACAACCACAAGACGGACAATTACTACATTAAAGTAGATTTATAGCATCACATCAAGTAGTTTAACAGCGAGATGATGCAGTATGGAGCTGATGATAAGATAAATTTTTAAGCATTCGTCATGACCCTGCGAGGAATGTAATACAATGGTTCAATAGTCTCCCGAAAAGATGCATAAAAAATTACAAGATAATTTGGACATAAATAATTTTATATGATAAAAAATGATTAAGGAATGAGGGGATTACATAATCCATTGTAAGCATAGAGCTAACGGAATTTTAAGAAAATACACCAAATACTTTCTGGAAATAAAATCTCGGTTACAAGATTTTCGCGATCGGTTGATCCTATCACCATTCAGGAAAGGATTCCGAGAAGGTTCTCTCTCTAATGTAATAATGAAGAAAAAACTCTAAATTTTGGATATCTACCAGCTCAAATAGAGTGATATATCAAATTAAATGTATTTTCCAGAGCAAATAAAGTAAGAGATATCCATACTTCGGCCACAAGCCATTCAAACGGAAAAATAAACATAGTAATACATATCAACCATTAGAATAACACGCCGAGGAAAAACGATGCTTAAACTTTGGTCAGGCCGAGAACAAGTCAGTCACAGGATTATAAAAGAAAGTCTAAAAATTTCTACAGGACCAGCAGTAGTAAGGGAGCTCACTACCCACCGAGAGGACCATTTACTGGGTTGACTGAAACGTTGGTAACGATTTTTGAACGGACTAATGATACACTCAAGTACAACTGGTTTAAAAAATTTGCATAGAGAAAAAATAAACACAAAGGATAACGAAGAAGTCAACAAGATTCATCTAGAATTCGAACACGCGATATAAAAAAAGGTTTAACTAAGCCATAACTTTTGTTCTTAGGCACAGATGAAGAAGTTTCATCGTAAAAGAGCTACATGATATAAAAAGAAACGTTAATTATGGATATAAATCACTCTACCAAATAATCCTACGTCGTGACTACTATTGACCAAAAATTATGGAGGATACAAAGAAAAAAGTAAAGCAGTATGACTTGTTCCAACGATTTGTAAACTTAATACAAGTTTGAGTAGTTTTATTAAAGATAATAACTATCGAAATCGCATTCGACATATGTGGTTTGGATTTTGTGGAACCCTTACAACTTGCTATATAAGGTACAAAGTTCATATTAGTTGTCATAGATTATTTCTCAAAGTGAGTGAAAGCACAACTATTACAGCACATTACGACAATCGAAGTAATATATTTCTTAAGAGCAAACATATATTACTGGTATTGAATTCTAAGATGTATCACTACTAGATAACAAATTTTTGTTTATCATATCTTCTAAATCAGCCTTTGTCATATACTTCACCAGCTTTTTAACATCTTTTTCAAAACCAGGAACATTGACTCCAAATTTTATGGGACAAGGGGCCAGAAACTGAAGCTGCAACATTACTTGTCCTTGCAACAGTCTCTGCAACATTAGATTATTGAGTAGTATAAGAAGATGTAATAATTGAATGAGTAATTTATTGTTCGGCTATGACAGCTAGAGGTATGTCACTTTCACCTTTAACACTTGATTTAGTGGTACTAATAATATTGAGAGAATTGTTATCTTCTCACGAATTCTTTTTCTTTTTACATGTCATTTTATCCTTTTCATGTTGGTCTCTTCGACATTAGTTGGACAAGATCCTATTTTCTTATCTACCTCAAGGGTGCTCATCAATATTGCTTGGTTAGCTTCCAAAACACTGATTTCAGTAAACATTTTTCCAAGACCTTGGTCTTTGGCTGAGCTACGCAATCTTATTTTGGAATTATTCAAAACTGCCTTGTCCTCTACAAGCTTCATTTTCACAACTCTTTTTTTCGGGGATTCTTTCAAGACTTACTCCTTCATAAGATAATGATACTTGATAGCATCTTATTTAGGGGATTCACATATGAAGAACCCCCCTTGTATAATGATTTTCGACAATAACCCACTATGAAAAACTGTTCATGAAACTGTTCATAAATATTTAGCGGGCTCTTCTATTAAAAAGTGTACTTCTGGAAAGCACATGTCAATATATGGACATCAAATGACATCTTCAAAACAAGGGCTGAAAAGAGAAAGAAAACGCGAATGAATCAAACAAACTAAATGTAAAACCAATGAAGGGTCGAGAATTGAGAAACTTATTGTTAAAAGCACAATTTTGACTAAGAGGAAGCTCTGCATATCCATACTTGATTTCCAGTTTCGAGAGATAAAAATAAATTTATATTTCAATAATTTGTTATAAGTGGAAGCAACAATACTCTTGGACAACGATTTCATCATAAAGTAAAAACAATGCGCTGGTTGTTTTGCCATAAATGATCTGAAATGCACCATGTTTGTACTTAGAGAAGTCTGGAATACAATATTATCATATCATTCATACTAAAAAATGAAGGGGAAACCTATCCACATTTGGTCAATAGAACAATTGGTAGTTATGCCATAATATGAAGGCTTATATCGATGATATGTTAGTGAAGAAGATGTGCGGCATAAACCAAATATTAAACTTAGTCAATACATAGAGTAATCTACGATCCGTCAATTTGAATCTCTACCTATTGAAATATACATTTAGAGTTTGATCATGTAAGTTTCTTTGTTTTTATAAGTGATACGTCAAGACCAATCCGATGCAACAAGTCATGATAAAATCCTATAATTTGAAGTAGGTCCAAATGACAGAATACACATTAACTTCTCTCAAGCGATCTCAACATGAATCATCCCATATTTTCTTCTAGTTCTTCTGATTTTTCAAAATGGTTGGTTGTTTCCAATGGACCGTAGAGGGTGATTAGTTATCCAAAAGATAAAAAAAAATTGCCTCTTCATAAGTCATATCTAACCTACCCCTCAGATAAATAGTTTATCTCTATTTGGTTGTGTTGGACTATGTTGTCAGTATTATCCTCTCGTGAGATGAAAGTCGCGCAAGTATGCCAGTTTATTATGTTCGCAACAACTTCATCGATGCGCAAACTTGTTATATTGATATGGTAAATTTGGCTTTCCTCTGGTGGTGACAATTTATTAGATAAAAAATTATTTTCAAAACCACAATGGTCGTTTATACTTTTTTCCCTTCCAAAATATCTTTCGAAATACGGACATATTGTGTAGGCTCAACAATTGGTGTGTTAAATTATGAGATTTTAGGATTTTATTTGACCATTTCACTACCATCAAAACCCAAGACCATAGCAACTTCTTAACAGACTCTCAAATAAAAAACGTATGTCGACTTATAATAGTCTGAAGCTGTAGTGGACATTCCACATAAAAAAACCTCTATTAGTTAGGACAATGAGGCATCATTCTAGTTGATCATCCTTTGGAGAGCAATATTTCACCAATTTATCAAATTTATATTTAATACTTTGAACAACATAACCAAATATGAGGTTGTCATCATTGGAGTATTCTTTCTCATATCTGCATTACTCGATGGGTCAAGATTTTTAGTGGCTCCTAATTTCTAGTTAATTGTGTCTTTGGTCCAACGAAGGCACGAAAAAATAACATTTTCAAGTATCGATAACCTATTCAGTTACATGTCATTCATTTTGAAAAAATCCATTATGAGTAGATACCATGCTCGCAGAACATGTTCATTGGCACAATACCCATTTTAGACTACTCTGGCCCTGCCCCTTAGATTGTCACTCATGACCCATCTTCCTTTGATCATTCATTTAAAACTAATTTAGAAAATCTCTCAATTTTCTGACCACCAATAGCGATGATGACTTTTACCTTAAGAAAATTTCTCAAATTTTTAACCACCAAAAGCAAGGATGATTCTTACCTCAAGAAAATCTCTCAATTTTCCTACACCTAACTTGGTTTGTCATTGGTACATCCTTTGGTATCGAAGATTTTCATGTTTTTTACTCACATTCAAAGATGAGATTTTCTTATCTTTTAAAATATTTTATGGTCTTTCTTTGTTTACAAAGGTCGACTGCGTGAAGTACCATTTTTATCTTCTTCATGTTGGATGTTTTGTTTTTATATTCGACCCAAATCCCATCAATGGGCTAAAAGTTAGACTTTGTGTGGTTCTTCGTTATGAGTATGTTCTAGTGTTGCATATGTTGATGATATGTGGCGTAGTCGCCAATTGCAGTGAAGTGTTTCTTCGTATTGCCTAAGATTTTTGAAAACCTTCGTGAAATTTTTGTAAATAGTCACAAACTTGTTAAAAACACTCTCACTAACAACTAAGCTTGACTAAGAAACACAAGTATAAAATTTCATAGTATGGATGCCCCACACCTTTTTGGGTCACTACTTTTCCCTATGATTTCTAGTCTTTTGAATGTCATTCACATATACTAAATAAGGTTTTGAATTTTTACCCAAATCTAAAAGTTCATCCAAGACTTTGTGCTTATTGTGCACCGATAAGTAATAGTATAAACTCATCGGTATCTCCACAAATGTTGCATCCGCAGACATGTAGTCCATTGAGAAGCACATTGAAACTAACTTTGAACCTGCTATCATATCACTTAAGAGCCTCCAAGTGTTTGTCATCAATTGACTAAGGTAAAAAACTATTAGTCAAAAGAAATCTATATGCCGTGAGTATTGACGAAATTAACCTCAATATCAAAAACATAAGTGACCAAAGCATTAAAAATGTATCGAAAATTATGGACATCTGAATCTTGACATCATCGGTGATATCTCATTTATTCTATAAGTTTGATAGCTAGGAAGCTATATAGTATATATATTTTTTATCTTCATAAATGTTTCAATTATATCACCTAAATTGATTCGAAATGGAGCAAGGAAGTCTGGGTTGGTCTTTTCTTTGGTCATCAACGGTTTCATTCTTGGAACCTCATATGTTTCAACTAAATTTCCCCTCGTATGCAATCTAATTTTGATAGTCTCTGGAGAGTCCAGGATCAATTGTGTACTTTGTCTAAATTGAATTGAATTGTCACATACACCGTATGAACTTTTACGTGTCACCAAACTTTGATAAAAGATATAACTTTTTTTTGTATAATAGATTTAAGATATGTAGATACGTCTTTACATGTAATTATATCGTTATTGCTTAGACTTTTCAAAAATTATTTCTACGCATAAAAGGTCTCAAAACTTTCAACTAAAAAATCAGAAGTTTGATTGGTTAACTTTAGTAAACAAATGCGATATTTAACAAAAAAAATTAAAAATTACTAGTTCGTACGTTTCAACTCTTAAAATTAAAGTTATTTTTAATATATTATGCGGGTAAATTATAACGACGAGTTGCAACAAGTATTTGTAAAAAAAATCATGGACTGGACAAAAATTACTATAACGAGATTAACGTAATAAACTGAACTATAATAGGGCTCTAATTATTTTGATGTTTATTTTGTTATCTTTATTCATGTTCGTCGAACTTTAAATTTTAAAAATTCAAATTTATTTTCAAATTTATGATTCCAAAATTTTTATTTAATCAAAAATTTAACCATTATAAAAATATTAGTAAAGTTTATAAATTTATCATTCATCATTCATCATCTAATCGTATTTACGTGATAGTTTCACTAAATAGATTAAAAAATCATAATAAAAATATATTATTTTAATATTCCAGTTCACTCCACCATTATAGGATAGTTCTATTGATGAATTTATTAATCATATCATCTACGAGTGTTACACTCAAAGGATTTAAGATGCTATCAGGTTAAGCTTAGCTCCAAAGTTATGGGGTCGTTGTAATTTTGTATTCTACCACTCATTTTGTTTTGTTGGTTGCAGCCTCGTCCCTTCTTTCTTTTCGTGGAAGTTATAATCGATTCTTGCAAGTGTTGGTTATCCTCACTTCTTCAGAACTCGAGAGTTTCTATTCATCTCTGGTCGTCGACGTCGCAATTCCACACATTTCTCCCCTTCATTGGGGTTCGATATAATGTTTTGGATAAACGTCACAGACTTTTGTGCGTTGTTCTTGTTTTTGTTAACATGGTTTTAAGTATTGTCGTCAACCTCGTTTTATCAATATTAATGTTGGACTATATCTGTATGGATTAAGTGATACTTTACCTAAATTGTTCTAGACTATTGGGATCCAACATAACTACCGTATTATCAACTAAAACTAAAATACTTTTTCGAAATGAATTCATATTTAAACATTACTTTTATTTAATTCAACATGTTATTTTTAAAAAAAAGTTATAGAGTATTTATTTTATGTAAAATTATCTTTAACTATTTTCGTATATGACCTTTTAGGTTAAATATATCTATGTTTTCTAAAACAAATATTCCGATAATTAATTGAATTATAATTTTTATTTAGCTATTTCAAATTTATAAGTAAAATTTAAAACAACGGTTTTAAATTATGTTTATAGATTTCTGTTTTTGTTTTCTTTTACCTACTGAAAATTTTATTATTATAAAACTTCAACTTTAATAATCTTCTGTTATTTTGGATTTACTTCATTTTAATTTTCTTCCGCCATTAAAAGATAGCTGACCTAAATTATATAAAAAAAATCAATCAAATTCGTAATTTATATGTATCAAAAAATTTAATATATTTACCAAAATTATACATATGTACTGGATAACGTTGGGATGCTCTAGTCTTATCATCCTATGTGTATACTATCAAAATGTGGTTGGAATGCAACGAAATGAATTCGATTTTGGATATAGAAACATGACATATACTGAAATGTCACACCAGCCTCGCTACCTCCTAGACTAGGGTAGAACATTTATCGTTTATAACCCGGCCATTCGTCAACTCATGTCGGGTTAGATTTCAGCTATGATCTTCCATATCTACTGAATTTGCCACGTACAGTGGATGAGTAGATTTAAACCCGAAATTTGTTTATATCACAAGAGACACACAAATGAATAATGATTTTGTTTTGTAGATACACGAATCGGTTTAAGGAATCTATTTAGTTTTAGGTCATCATCACCTTTTTACCATCTCTTAATCCTTATCTTTGACCCTCTTAGTAATAGCGTAACAACTGTGGGACGTGTTGAAAACCGAGCGAAGCTTCTAAGTTTAGATTAATGACTAGGCTTAAGAATATAGTATTATATTTAGTGTGCCTGGTAACTTTTTTTGGTGTTAGTCAAAAAGGTACTAAAACATCCAAATTTGGAGGGATAAGGCTTAAAAGTTGCATTTTCTATTGTCATTAGGTAATCTTATTTATTTTATTATTGTTTTTAAAAAATGGATTTGTGTATGTATGGTTGAGAACTATGGTTTGGGATGACATATTAGGGACCAAAAATTTAATAACAAAAAGACCAAAGTATAATGATAAGTGGATAATTAGAAACGGCTAATTAGTAATCGATAAAAAAAAAGTAAATTATCCGAACAATTTTTTTAATGGGTGATTAATACAACCGTTTAAATCTTTCTAGATTATTTTATTTAGAATAAATTTATAGATTTAAGTAATGGTCGGATCTTAATGTTGGAGTCGATTCATTCACATTATTTTTTATAAATATTTTTAAGTTTTTTAGGTTGAATTATGGCGGATTAGGTATTAATAATGGTTATAGATAAGACCCAACTACTGAATACATCGACGATTATCGACGAACCAATCTCGTGATTATTTTGTAAGTTTTATTGGTAAATGTGTTTTCGAATCAAATTAGTGAATATATCATCAAATCCATCTGACGAACCTGCTATCAAACCGGATCATAGAGTTGAAGATGGATAGATTTTATAAAGTTTTTAAGATTTGATATTGTCTTTATTTTTGTCTTGTTAAAATTTTCGTATGTCAAAATTTATTTTAAGAAATAAAAATTTATTTTTAAAGAAAAAATACATGAATGAATAGTATTGTTAAAATAATTCATGCTTCTTAGATTTAGAGTAGGACATACTAGTTGTTCATCGGAGTTTGTTATTGCATTGAAGTGTCAAATGATTGTACAAGGTATGGAATGATCAACAATTTCTCTTAGTCCATTCCATAGGTTTACTCTTAACTCATTTGTATTTTTTGCATAGACAACTGTTACTAGAAATTTCTTATCCAAAGACACATGTCTAACTTTTAAGTGGACAAATTATTCTTCATTTTTAGAAATTTCAATCAAAAAATCTTCTTTCCATATGATCCATATTTTCTTATTTGAGTTAGCTAAGTTGGATTGGAATCTAAGCTGTTTGAAAATTTTATCTAGTTTTTCTGCATGATCGATTGGTTCTTGTATAACAATAAAGTCAATTGTTTCTGCTCTTTTTAGATATAAAAATTTTCGAATTGTTCCTTTATTACCTACTCCTCTCACATTCCACTTAAGGATTGTTATTTTTATTTAATTTAGGACATTGAAGGGTCGGAGGATCTTTTCTTCTTGATTGCTTTGTTGTGGTTTAGTACATTTAAAGAGATGGCAGTGATCTTCTTCTTTATATTTCTTATCACCTCTTGAAAATCTAGGATTTTGCAATGTTTCTTAGTATATGAGAAGAATATAGGCTTCTTATTGAGGTTGGTTGGGAGGATGAGGTATATAATATTTGATTTGAAATGCATCATATAGGTTAGGTAGATCTTCTGATTCTATAGAGTTAAAGAGCCTATATTATTTCTTTCTGTGGATGATTTCATAGATAGTTATTATATTTTTATCTTTGTTAAGGTTTATAAGACTTCCTTTTCTTGAATTGATTGTTTTTTGTTTGCTTTCGGAGATGGTATTGAGTTAGAATCTTTGATATTGATTGACTTAATTTTAGGAGTACATATTTCAATTGGAGAGAGGTGCTTGACTATATTGTGTGAGAGTGTTTGATTGTGCAGTAGTTTGCTATCCTTTGACTTGTTCTCATTATTCTGATATAATTCCTGGCAGTCTAGGGAGCTGTCGCCAATGTGATTACATTCTTTGCAGTAGAATGGTTTATCTCCATTGTGGATCTCTTGCCAGAAATCATCTTCATATAGGTGAGGTGTTTCATCATCAAAGCCAATCCACATTTTAGGAATAATCTCTTGAGAAGTATCCATCTCGATTCATACTTTACATTCGTTAAATCTAGCTCTGTTTTTAGGGGACCTAAACTTTTAAGGGCTAAGCTATAGCTTAACCAATAGATAGTATGATTGTTTCGTTGTACATGTATTCTGGTAGGTATGGATTTATATCCAGACATAAGTAACAAGGGATTCGATTCTTGGATTATAATAATGATTCCATTTGAGTAACCTCATAGAGGATTGATCAATTGTCCAAATTGATCATTTCCATAATTTAGAGCAGGCATTCTGAATGTCAAACTCTATTAGCACATGCCTAGGATCCCATAATAAGAGATTAACTTCTCCACTAAAGCCAAAATTAGTCAGAAAACTTTGTATTCTGTATATCTGAGACATGCGATGAGAGAAATTTCCAATTATAGTGTGTTTGGCTTTGGAGAGTAGTCTTTCTTTTGTCCTTGGATGAAAATCTTATTGTAAAATGGTCTTTTTTGTGAAAAAAAAACAGGAAGTGGTATAGTGGTTTGAGATTTAAGGTTGGTTATTTATGCATATGTTCTCTTGATGTTGGCGGTGTTAGGTTTCTTTGCAAGATGGATATGGTGTTGTTGTTTGTTGTATTTGGGTTGGGTGATGGAAGATCTTGCTCAGCATAACTGGGATTCTCATATGGAGTTTTAATGGTATAGTTGTTAAAAATCTTGTTTGATTTGCAAAGGATAGAAAATTTGCTTATTTGAGTTAAAAGTTTCTTGTTAATAAAGACATTGGTGATTTGGATCTTATGGAGGGTTGGGCATTGTGATTAGGGGATACGGGTTGAATAACAAGAGCAGTGAGTAGTGCATCATCATCCATGTTGACGGTATCGAGGTCGAGGAAGTGGTGGAGCACCACGATAGAGAACGGTTGGTGATGGAGGGACTGCTAGAGTTTAGTGTATCCTCAAAAGTTTCTTTATATATAATTGATTTATTACACTAATATTAATATTTAGTTATTTTTATATAGTATTAAAGCCAGTTTATAATTTTTATTTGGTTTTTTATATGGGTAAGCAAATAGTAATTTAGCCAACAATTATTTAGTTGTGCGTTATTTATTATTTTTTCAGTTTTATTGCATGACTAGTTCTCCGTATCATTCATTTATGTTTGTTTTTATTCTTGAGTAGTTTTTTTGTTTAACTACCTTTACAATGGTCTTCGGTTTTGTTGTCCCATATTTATTATTTTTACGACCACCTTAACTCTAATTGCTGGAGTAATAGCTTTTGGTTTGTATCAACTTTCTCGTTTTTTGTTTTTATTACTCCATTTAACATTTTAGTTTTTATTTTACTTTGTTTTGTCATTTTTTCTTTATTCCACCATAACGTTTATCGTATGTAAAAAAATATTTGTCCTCGTTTTGCTACATTCATAATTTGTTGCAGCCAGGTTTCGATTAATGAAGTCATCACGTTATATTCTACCTAGAACTCTTCTCATATGTATTTTATTTCTTGTCATGGTTTTCATGCACTTACAACTTATTTGTGTGGGCAAATCCGTATTATTTTGATTTTATTGCACTTCCAATTTTTGTTGTGGGCAAGATTAATTTTGTCTTAGTTTCGATGCACATGAAGTTCTTATCTTGGTTGCTCTTCTTCGTATCTTTTCTTATCTCTAAGTGAAATATATTTTCGCCAAAAATATGACTGGACTACTGGTGGACTTACTAAGATCAATTTGAAAGGATGTCAAAAAATATAATATTTATACTAATTAGTTAGTGCAAAATAATATAATCATATAATTAATATTAAAAAATAGACTTAGTGAATTGATAGATTTAGTCTTTGATTTAAATAAAAATTTAAAATATATATATATTATTTAAGCCTATTTATAACTTTTATTTGTACTTAGAAAAAAATATCTTGAAATAAAGTTTTAATTAATCTTCAAACTCGCTTCCATAGTTTCTTTCAGACCTATTTTTTTCTATTTTCAATCAACTTTTTCTATTTTAAAAGAATATTGTTATTATTAGATTATTAATACAAAGAATATAAGCATATAGTAAACACAAACAACACTAATAAATGGTGAAATAATTATGTGGTACAATACTACAAATATGTGGTAGAATACTCATATAGGAGAATATTATAAACATATAAACTAATATTTAAAGACTATAGCTACTAACATCCATTCTCAAACTCGTGAAGGTTTGCCAAAAATATCAATGATGTTGTATGGTGTGTATTTGTAAAAAAATAAAAAATTTCCTTCAAACGTCAATTAACCTTCAAATGATATTCAAGCGGCCATTAACGGCTCTAAAGAGCCTTCAATGAATTCTTTTCCAATTATTTCTTCTTTATATTTTTTCTTTTTCACCGGATGATATACAAACTTTATATCTAATAAAAGTTAGACCCATCCCCGTTCTTTTTCACCAAATCAAAATCCAAAGCACTTGGTTTTCACCAAATCATATTGAGATCCAAAACTACTTGGTCTTGACCAAATTAAGATTCAAAACACTTGATATTTTCCAATTCGAGACCCAAAACATAAGAACTATATATGAAACCATGAAACCAAAATTAAAACCATATAAAAAATATTGAACAAATAAACCACAATCAATACCTAAAAATAATTCATAATCGTGACACAACATAAAATCATTATCAGAACAAAAATAAGTATCGGTTTAATCATCAATTCTTCATTTAATTGAATATTTTCAAATAATTTTTGAATGTTTCTCAACCGATCAATAACGATATTCAATATATTATAATGAACTAATATTATTATTTCATATCTATCGTAATTGATGATTAATTATAAGTTATTCACCCACATAAGGGAATATACCATAAATAAACCTAAAATCTAAAGCTAACACATTAATACTATATAGAAATCAAAATATTATTTTTATTGAATTGTTAATATATCAAGTAAAAATATCCTATATATAGGCACAAATAACACTAACAAATAGTAGATTAGCGATGTGTTATAAATACATAAAGAAATACTGATATGGGATAATATTTTAATTATATAAAAAATAGTATTCATGGATTATATATGATAACATTATATCATTAGTTGTGAAATATATTTTATTAAGCTCTGATTTCACAGTTGTAAAATATGTTTAAGCATAGGATGTGATATCAACTATTTGGATGCGACCAAAATCTCACATTAATATATTAGAAATAGTATGGTATATAGATTTGAGCAAATTTTAACTAGTTTGAGGATTTTAGGAAATTAACTAAAAGAAATTTGTACAGATATCTGGGTACAAACCGGACTATATCATACTAGTATAAAAATAGGATTGGTTCATACTTATATACGACAGCAGAATGTACAATTTTTTATATTCCAAAAAATTGGTATAAGAGCACTAGACAAAGATAAAGTTTCATTTGGGTGAAATTCTCAAGTATCGAACATGATAAACTAGACATTATCAAGATTAAATATTTATAGTTAAACTCTATGTATCCGATGGTATGACCTAGGTGTAGTGGCTTTATGTATCACGAGGTGTGGCCTGATTGGATTGGATTGGATTGGCTCTATGTATCATGCGGTGTGGACGTGATTGAAGTAAAATGAATTTATGTATCAGGCAATGTGACATGTTAAACTGGCTATATTGAACCAGGCAGGGTCACATGATTAAAGTGAGCATATAGATTTTTAGTAAAACTATATAGCTCATGTGGTGCACAACTTGAATAGAGTAACCGAGCGGAAGTCAATTAATAAGAGGTTAAAGTTATAATTTGCTTGACATAAGGATGTTTAGGATGTGATAAAATCTCACATCTGTTAAAATATAGGAATTCATTAGTATATAAATATGAATACATCTCTACTAGTTTGAGATCTTTGATAAGTGAACCAAAATTAAATTTGTGCAAGACTTTGATCCAAAATAGGATAATTATATACTAGTGCGCAGATCGGATTGGTCCATACTTATATATAAAAATAGAATATGGGGTTCTCATATGCCCAACAATTGGTATCAGAGCTTCAAGCCGAGACATAGTATCATGTGGGTGAAATTATCAAGTGTCAAACATGATATATCAACCATGCTCAAGATAAAATATTTGTAGTTCAGCTATATTGATAACATGTGCAACCTGGTTGGAGTGAGCTTTATGTATCAAATGATATAGCTTGATTGGATTGAAGTGTATCTATGTATCAATTGATCTGACATGATTGAAATGAAGTAGCTCTATGTATTAGGCTTTATGACTTGATTGGAGTGGATTTATGGAACTATCATTAAAGTGGACATATACATCAAAAATGAAACTTTATGACTCTGGTGGTGCACAACCTGAATATAGTGAGCGGAAAGCTAATTGAGACGGGGTTAAAGTGGTACTTTGTTTAAAAAGAAAATTGTTAGGATGCGACTAAAATCATATATTTGTGAAAATGTGGGAATATCATATCATATAAGTATGAATATATCTTTACTAGTTTGAGGCCTTCTGGGAGTGAACCGAAAGTAAAGTCGTACGAGTCTTGGTGCCCAAATCAGTCAATATCATACTAGTGCAAGATTCGATTGGTCCATATTTATATATGGAAAAATAATATACAATCTATATATTCTCAAAAATTATTACCATTGCTCGAGGTCCAAACATGTGTCATCTGGGTAAAATTCTTGAGTACAAAAAATGATAGACCAATCACAATCAAGAGGAAATATATGTGGTTAAGCTCTATATACTAGGAGATATGGCCTTATTAATGTGAAATAGATTTATGTATCAGGTGGTGTGACTTGATTGAAGTGAAGTATATTTTTATATAGGTTGTGTGACATGATTATAGTGTAGTGGCTCTGTATATCAAGTAGTATTTCCTGATTGGGGTGAATTGGCTCTATATATTATGAGGTATGACTTTATTTGAAAGGATATATGGAACAAGAAAATATGACCTTATTAGAGTGAGCAAATAGAAACCTAACAAAACTTTATGGCTCATGTGGTGCACTGCCTGAATAAAGTAAGTGCATGAAAGTAAACTTATAGAAGGTTATAGTCGTACTTTGGTCAAAATGAGGATTATTAAGATGCAACCAAAATGATATTATATGAGTATGAATATATCTCCCCTAGTTTGAGGCCTTTGGGGATTACAAAGGAATATGAAACGAGAGTTTTCTCTTAATATACATCTTTCCTACCTCACTTCTCTCTCTAGCAACCAGGACTTTCTCTTACTTAGAGAATACAGACTTGTCGCTCAGCTATCTGGTTCCGCTACACCCCAAACCCAGGTCGTGTTTCTTATATTTATGGACTTTTTATGCAAAACCCTAGCTTCTCAGCTATCTAGTTCCGCTACACCTCAAACTTAGGTCGTGTTTCTCATATTTATGGACTTCTTATGTAAAACCCTAGCTTCACTTCATATCAGACAGTTCAGATAAAACCACAATACTTCAGAAGCTCCATATTAAATCACTTTAATCAACGACTATAATAATTCCCTAATACATTAGACACTTTGGATTAAAAAAATTTAATCAACGGCTATAATAAATCCTTAATCCTTCAACGGCCACTTCAGATTAAATCTCATAAATCAACCGCACAACAAGAGATTTAACGTGGTTCGGATCGTGAAAAAATCCTACATCCACGAGCAACGGAAATTCCTTTTATAAAAAAGTGGGTTACAGAAAGACTCTCAACCATAATAAACTCAATCACTCTTTGTAACAAAAGATGACGTGATTTGCAGAACCCTCTTTAGTGTTTGTCTCTCATCTCACTTATCTCCCAAAAGACCTAGAGCTAATTTATCTTTTTGAAAAAATACGCAGCTCACATCGCGTCATGATAGACATTGTAAAGTAATATCTTCTTCTATTTATATGTCGACTATGATAAATCTTAATCAACTAATTAAAGAATCTAATTAATATAGAATATCAAATTAATTGGAAAATATAATTAATATATAAGACAAAATTAATATTTAATCAATATATAAATCTAACTAATATAAACTATCTAATTAATATAGAAATCTCATTAATATAGAATATTAAATCAATATATAATATCCAATTAATATAGAATTATAATTAATATAAGAAATCTAATTAATATAGAAAATCTAATATAAAAGATTGATTTAAAAAAAATATGTTTCGAGTTACTTATAGTATACACTTAAAAATTATCCATCTAGGCTTATGGTAACTCAAGTATTTATTACCTTGATTCTACGATTACTCACTAGAGAAAAATTGTCCACCTTCACGGTTAGAGTGATCAATTCTCATGCAGTTCGTGAGCTCTATCAAATAAATTCTTCCTAATAGACTAGTCTCCTCACCTCTTACATCCAAGAAAGCGGTAGTAATATTCATCTGACTTTTTCCAAGATCATACCAGGAAACTCTTAACAAATTCTCTACAGTTTGAATATTCGAAACCCTTAACCCATCAAACTTGAGATCAAGACCCAAACCCATCAATGGCTGAATTCTATTGTGAAGGTCGACCCCAAACCCATCTTGAAAATAGCTTCCATAGAAGTATCCACATCTACACCCTTATGTCCAAACTCCACCTCAACTTTAGCTTCACCTCTGCACCTATTACATCTCCATGACCACCGAAAGTTCAGGGGGAACCGTTTACTATGATAGCTTTACAAACAGCTTCTTCACTCAACCTCTTGTTAAGTCTAGCTGTTATAAGCATAACCCTTACTCCAAGTAAACTACGACTTATCTTCTCAGTTATTCAATGCTTCAAGGTACTCTTCAAGATCCCACGCATAAGCATACCAAATTTAAAGCAATAACGAGTGAATAGTCGGTTCACTAATACCACGTCATTGTTAGTCTTAAACTTCTCTGGGTACTTCATGGATTAAATCTCTACCTTTTTCAACAAGTCTCCAACTTCCTCAAACCAAATCCCAATATATCTATTCCCCAAACTAGACGTTTCTTCTACTACGGACCCATCAATGAATCACATTTGTTGAATTCTTTTACAGTCTAGTAAATAACTTAAATTTAATACTTCTCTAATGAAATCCATCATTATGACTGCGATTGACTTTACTCCAAGATCGACGATCTTCGACTTTCTACTTTGTCTTCTTCGCCAACAATGAAATTTGATCATATCTTCACGTTCATCGTACCACTTGTTAAAGAAACCATCCATATGCAAATAAGATTTGACCCAACCTAACAAGACTTGTTAGGCCGAATCTTAGCCATTAAGCCAAAAAAAATGACCAACAGCTGGTGAGTACTTACCCAAAAGGTTGTAATAGGTAATACGAGATTTGGATATTACCTTATTTCAAGAACTAAGTTAACAAGAAAGAACATGAAAAATAAATCAATCGCACAACAATAGACTTAGCATGGTTCGGATCGTGAAGAAATCCTACATCCACAATCAATAAACATTCATTTTATAAATAAGTAGGTTACATAAATACTCTCAAACACAAAAGACTCAATCACTATTTATAACAAAAAATGACGTGATTCACATAACCCTTTCTATAATATTTATCTCTCACCTCACTTATCTCTCAAAAGACCTAAAGTTAATTTTTCTCTCTACAAAATATGTTATTCACTTCGCGTCACGCCATACATTACAAAATAATATCTTCTTATAATTATAGATCGGATGTGATAAATCGTAATCCACTAATTAAAGAATCTAATTAATATAAAAGACGCAACGGATAGAAAATCTAACTAATATTGAAAACCAAAAAATTTAAAATCTAATTAATATAAAAATTTATATAATATAAAATAATTAATTAATATAAAATATATAATTAATATATTATATTAATTAAAAGTTGTAATTAATATAAAAAATTGTTTAATATATAAAAAAAATTAAAAAATAATGTACATCGAATTACTTCCGATTTACGCTTAACAATTTTTAAGATGTAAACTTTGAGTTTCTATGCAAACGTATTCGTGGAATATAATAGCTATGACGTTTAGATATTCACAATGACATCTAAAGCGCTTCATTCAAATTAATTATAAATTATAAATACCTAACTATAGTTATTAAACTAAACGAAAGTTTAGCAATAGAATAAAACAAGAAGTTAAACAATCATCTCAAATAAACAGATTTATCAATAATTATTTAAATTTTATAATTTATAAAAAATTATATAAAATATAAATGATATCAACAATATTTATAAACATTATAACATTAGAATATATATAGCGATGTCTTTTAAATCATAATTTAAAAATAGAATTATAAAAATCAAATAATATGTATTTATTTTGTAGAGACCAACAAAATGAAATCTATGAGGATATTTTTAGAGATTTTTTACTATTTTCGTAATTAAATTATATGTAATTATGCAACTAGAACACAATTATTTTTTGCAACCAAATTATACTTAATTTCGCAACGAGAACCCAACTGTTTTTTACCGGTTTATTTTGGAGCCAAAATTCTATTTACGCGACTATTTTCTTTTTATTTATAAAATTCATTTTGCACGTAATTTTACAACTAGACACAATTGTTTTTCTGCAACTAGAATTTTATTTATGCAACTATTTTTTTCTTATTTTGCACAACTCTTTTGTACGTAATTCTATAACTGTAATATAATTGTTTTCTCGCCACCAAAATCTTATTTACCCAACTATTTTCTTTTTTATTTACGCGATTCATTTATACGTAATTAATACTTGCAACAAAATGGTTTTTCGTACCTTAGTATATCTAATTATATAACTAAAACACAATTGTTTTTCGTAACCAGAACACAAATTTATTATACAATCCAATTACATTATAACTAAAAAAATAAAAATATATCATAAAATATATTTCATAAGTTTAGTTTTATTAGTCTTAATAAAAATAAAAATATTATTTCAATTTTTTTTTGAAATTATAGTTCGAAAATATAACATTTTTTATAATAAAAATAAAAATTCAAACAACAAAATAATTATTGTGTTTTTTAATTTAATACTAAATAATTAATTATCAATAAAGTAGTATCGGTATCGATACCTGTCCACGATTCGTTGTATTATGAATAAATAGTCTCAACATAAATGTGTGTCTATGAATCTCTGATGGTACGAAAATATGATCCAGTAGTAGTGGGAGTGAATTCAAAACAAAAGGTTAGGATTGAAGTCAAACTGAAGATCGGAAGGTGAGTGTGGGCCACAATCCTGAAACGGAAGGGAACAGTAGCCTTGAGGCATGGAAGAAAGGTACATTAACTGATTTGACCATCATATTATTTATGGTTTGCCCCCGTACGTACTACACCCTCCTCCCTTCCCTTCATATTTATTTTCATTACTGCGACTCTGACTCTCTTGCTTGCAATTACAACATACCCTCACATGACGAATACGGAGACTGCTTTAGAAGAGGTAGAAGAAAAGAAAAAGTCGATTCTAAGTAAACCTGGTGTCAAAATAATAATATTATTGTTTAGGTAATTCGCAGCCGCGGTTCAATTAGTGCGCACACGATAAATTTTTAGATTTCACTATAAGTGGCGGAATCAGAAATAAAATATGGAAGGACTGGACCATAATAAAAATTTATGCTGGATAATAGCATTGTAAAACAAAGTTGCAGTTTACGTCGCGCCATAAAAGTCAAACCGAAAAACTATAAATAATAAAACAACCCGATTTATAAATAAATATAAGTTAGAAAACAAAAACAACCTATCATTCAATATAAACAACTATCGATAAAAATCACTCACCTACTAATATAAACCACCCATATCTAATAATTCTGCTCGTTAAAAATCGAAACCACCCATTACTAAGAGGGGTTCACCATGAAGCTAAAAATCGAAACCAACCCATTGAAACCACCCATTACTAAGAGGGGTTCACCATGAAGCTAAAAATTGAAACCAACCAATGCCTCCAAGGGGGTAGCCGAGTTGGTTGAGTATGGCATTTTTATGACCAAAAGGTCATGAGTTTGAGTCCCTTTACATACGCTTTCTCGGCTGAGCCTATCACCTTGTGTGGTTTATCTTCTGGCGTTAGTTTGCAGGCTATCGCGTCAGACTGAGGGTTTACCCTGTGCACACTCATTGCACTATGAGTACCGGCTGCGAGTTCCCTCCGAAAAAAATAAAAAATAAAAATCGATGAACCCACCACTGCACACAATAGCCTGCAAATCAACTCCAGAAAGTAAACCACATAATATGACAGATTGATCTCGAACATGCTTTATTCCACCAAAATACTCCTTCTGTCCGAAAATGTTTATCGTTTTAAAGTTAGGCACAGGTATTAAGAAATGCAATAATTACTTCTCTTTTTCATAAAAAGTAGAAAAAAGTAAATATTTAATTGGTAGTTGATTATAAATAATATTTAAATTTGCATCGGTAAACAAGAACGACAAATATTTTGGGACAAAAAATATTTTCTAAAACGACAAACATTTTGGGACGGAAGGAGTAATATACTATTTCTTTAAATATGGGAGAATTGTTTTCAATTTCCATCCATTTTTGGTAAAGTTTTTCTTGTCGTTAATATTTTTCGAATTTTTTACAAAAAATATTAAATTTTTTGTTGGAGTTGTGGACTAAGAAAGAGTATTAGGTATAACAGAAAAGAATAAATACGTGACACACCATGCATATGTGACACACCATGCATATATATAACATGTACATGTAATACTAGACAACACTTGTGTACCATTTTTCGTCTATAATGAGAGTGCATTTTAGGTCACATCCTAAATTTGTGACAATTATATTTCTCATAAGGTTTTTATGTTACTCCAAAATAGTATATCAAAATATTTGACGATCTCGATTTGAATCCAAAAACTAGTTTAGTTTTCGATACATGTAATATGCATTTATGTTAGTTCTATCTCAAAATATTATGTCTGCCCTGAAATTATATATAATAGAAACTATGCGGTGTTTAGCGAAACAAGGAATGAGTGGACGACGTTGAATTCGGTAGAATCTTGAAACGTGTGATTTGGAAGGATCAGTCGCAATGGAAAACAGTAGCCTAATAAATAATAAACTATTATAAAAAATAATATCATCATATGGAACTAATTATTATAATTATTTTTAATTTTAATTTGTTTATTATAAAAAAATTATTGGGAACTCTTGCGATCTTAAGAAGTTGTAATTGTTAGGTTAAGTTTATCCTACCTCTAAAGTCCAATAATGACTTAAAAAAAAACAGAGTATCATGGAGTTTTAATATATCTCATCAGCAGTTTTCTGGTTGTTGGCCAGAGTAAGAATTATACCACGGTATTTAATGTCAATCTTGATGCGTCCAAATCTTCACACGAAAAGAAAAATACTGGAGTTATTCCATTAATCCGAACTGCAGAAAACAGAGCTCCTGAACAAGAAGTTCAAAACATAGATTTTTTTTGTAAATATGAGTTCACAGTTTTTACATTGTACAAAGGAGAGCAAAAATCTCACGGAACATATTCAAGTAACGATACAAAAATGAAAATAGGAAAAGAAGCAAACCAATCAGCAATGTCCTCCAAGGCACTTCTTGTACCCACAAAAAAACATAAGTAGATAAAGACTTTAAGGAACTCCTTAATAAGAAACTAAAAGAACTGAAAAGCATGAAAAATAAATGAACTATGGCAATCAAGGCACTACAGACCAAAGGGTCATACAAATCTCCCCCTAGTAATACAAAATGACCATTAACATTCTCAATTGGAATACGAGGGGTATTGGTAATAAATATTTTAGGAGAAGAATAAAATATATCAAAAACAAAGAAAATATTAACCTTATTCCTCTGCGAGAGCCTTTGATCAAACTGGAAAATCTAGAAAATATAGCTGATAGTATTGGTTTCATAAACTATACAGCTAATACCAATAACAAAATTTGATTTATGTGGAAAGAGAAGTTCAAGATGGATATCATAATGGACCACCAATAATTCATTCATGCTGAAGTAAAACACTTGACAATGAACAAAATATGTTTTGTTATAATACATGTTAAATGTTAAAGAGAGCGACATTTAGATCTAAAGAACAACCTCAGAATCTTACCAGATATATCTAAAGAGTGGATTGTGATGGGAGATTTTAATATTATTTATTCCTCTCACGAGAACATGGCTTATTCATCCTTATGTATAAAAAATCTTGAAGATTTTAATGATGTAAGAAGAGACTATAATCTTGAAAACGTTGGCTTCTTAGAAACTAAGTTTACCTGGTCTAATAACTCTAAATGGAAAAGGTTGGATTTTATGCTCTAGAATCTTGTCTATGCAGATTATTTTTCAGATACTAAGGTCTATCACATGGAAATAACATGCTCAAACCACACCCATATTAGTATATTAATAACCACATATGCAAACAAGCCTAAGATTTCTTTTAGATTTCAAAACACGTGGACTCATAATCAAGACTCTTTTAACATAGTTGAACAAAGCTGGAACCAATAAATGTTTGGCCACCCAAAGAATATATTTTGGAAGAAAACTAAAAGGCTTGAAGAGATATGAAATCAAAAGATCTTTGGGAACATATTTGATGTTGTTCTGGATGCAGAAGAAACTGTCAAAATTTTATAAACTGGATACCATGAAACCCGAAACATAGAGGACAAAACTAAGTTATCAAAAGCTAAATTTGTATACTTTTAATACCTATCTAAAGGAGAAACTTATTGGCATAAAAAAATGTTACACAAACTGGATCAAAGATGGAGATTAGAACAATATTACTTACCATAATTATGTAAAGGGGAAAAGAAGAAGGAATACAATTCAAAGAATTTTATATTGAGAAAAATGGATAACTGATCTAAATCATCTTGGAAACTCAGTCGAGTCATACTTCAAAGCTATTATAACTGAGAATCCAAATTAATAAGAAGTTGAAGACCTTAATGACATTATTCCTAAGATAATAACTAAAGAGGATAATAGAGTATTGATGACCCATCCATCTTAAGAAGAGATACATGAGGTAATTAGAAGCCTTAACCCAGCAAGTGTTGCAGGTGTTGATGGTTTTAATAGTTTTATGATGCTATAAAGTCATTCTTTTTAGTTTTAGTTATCCCCTAAGGTGTTTAGGTCACTCTCATCTGCCTAATTCCCAAGACCAATACTTTTACTTCCTGGAAATATTATAGACCCATCAGTTTGTGTACATTGTCGGACATAATATTATATAAAATACTAAACAATAGATTAGCTAAGCTTCTCCTTGAAATAATCTCAAATGTCTAATGTGGTTTTGTTCATGGTAAGGATATTCATGATAAAATTCTCTTATAACTGGTCCATGACATAAAAAAAATATTAATGGAGATAATGTTATAATTAAAGTATACATGACCAAAGATTTTGATAGAATGTCTCATATATTCATTCTTAAAATCATGTCTCTATTTGGTTTCAACTCTGCTTTTATCAATATTATAGCTAGTGTGATTAAATCTGTTCATGTTTTATCCTTATTAATGGTGAATCCAAATTCCATTATAAAGTTTAGAGCAATATTAGACAAGAGGATCTGTTATCCCTTAGTGTATTCATCATAGCTGAAGAGTATTAATTTGTGGTTTATGTAGGCTATTTGCAGACAACACAATAATGATATATAAAACTATGAGCTTCTTACCATCTCATTCATAGATTTTCCTGATGACCTACTTATATTCACTAATGGTCTTCCTTAACCTATAGACAAGTTAGGATCATTCCTTCAACATTACCAAGACTAATCTGCTCAACCTATAAACAATAATAAGACCAAGGTTTTTACATCATTAAGCCTAAACCAAACCATAAAATTTATGATTGAAATCTAAGTTGTCTTTACATCTAGTATATTACCTACTATATATCTAGGAATCTCCATTAACACAAGCAACACGACAATTAATTATAAAACTCTGGTAACTAAAACTAGAAATAAAATCATTGAATGAGGTGGAAAGAATATATTCTATGATGGAAGATTGACCTTAATCAATACTCTCTTAATGGTTATTCCTACATATTGGACCCAAAGTTTCTTGTTACCTAGGACTATGATATAAAGGATTTTTAAAACAATCTTGTGGGTTTCCACTCAAGAGATAAATACAATCAAATGGATAAAATAGACCAATATCTGCAGACCATTTGGAGAAGGTGGTCTGAACTGAGAAACTTAAAGACCTTCAGGATATATTCTCCTGCAAGTTGTTAGGTACATGTTTAGATATTTGAAAACCATTTGGACTAAGTATATGCATAATATTTATTACAATGACTACCACCCATTACAAGCTGAATACTTAAAGCATAACTCTCAAACTAAAAATGCTAATTAACATTAAATATCTTGTTGAGAATCAAATATACTAGAACTTAGGCAATTGATATGTAGACTTTTGGATTGACAAATGGTGCAGTTTCTCTCCCTCTATAAATCTCCCAAACAATGTTGATAACAGATGGTGTGTTATAGACAAAGTCAACATATTATGGGACATAAATGGCTGGAACATAGAAAAGCTTAAAGCCTCTATCACTCCTTCTAAAATCCAGTTAAATCATAAAACATCTATCAAAGATCAGGAGGATGACTCAATTACCTGGCTTATATATAAAGATGGATATTTCAAAACTAAAGACACATGAAACTACCTAAGAAAGGAAAAATAATCAATCCAATTTATTCAAAAAGCTCGGGAACAACATAACTCCAGAGAAATAGTCATTCCTAAGCTGGAGAATCATTAATAGTTGGATCTCTATTGACTCTATTCGTTAGAAAAATAATATAACTCTAGTATCCATATGTAAGTTTTATGATAACTTCGAAACCATCAATCATCGTTTGTAGGTTGTAAGAATACTTAGGCTATATGGACTCATTTTTCAACTCTGTATTGTATTAGAGTTGAAATTTTTATGAACTTTGCTCACCTTAAAAGAAGTTGGTTTTAGTATGTCCTTAAATATATTCATGTTAGAACCATAATCTTTGTAATCATATGTTGCATCCCATGGAATATCATAAATCAAGCTAAATATAATGATTACACCTACACAACTAGTTATGTTGACAACTATATTAAGCACATGATAATTAATCTTGATAAGGCCAATCTAAGGATGAAAAGCTAGCCATAAAACTAGTTGTTTTGATCATTTGAACGATACTAGAACAACGTTACTTCTTAATTGGTCCCTCCTTAATCTTAATAGATTCAAACTATATACGGATGACTCCTTCCTAATTAAAGGAGCGACTAGTGTTGGTGGCTTCCTAAGAGGCAATAAATGAGATATCATAACTGGCTTTGGTAGGCTATATGCTAAATTATCTATTATCTTGGTTGAAGTTATGGCACTCTTTAATGGTCTTTAGATTTATAAAAGTATGGACATAAAAAATAAGAAACAATATCTCTAAGAAATGGCTCTATGTTAGATTCTATTGAGTATAAAGGACAACGTTCTTTGCAAGATTAGTGGTGAGAAGATCGTTGTATGCGCATAGAAGAAGTTGGGAGAACTTTAACCATAAAAATAAGTCGTCAGCTGGTTATACTTGTAGAAATGCTTGTATGACTTCAGAATGAAAGAAGGTATGTTCATTACTACACATCTTGATAAATTTAAATCAGTTATTATAAATATAAAGAATATTGATATCATAATCGAGGATGAGGATCAAGCATTATTTGTTATTATATCATTACTAGTTTTTTATGAAAATTTCATGGATACCATCATGTATTGTAATGACAAGTTATGTTTGGTGTATGACAAATGACGCTGAAATCAAATGAGTTGAGACAACTGTAGCTAAAAAATTCAGGTGAAGGAGAACATCTTATGACTCTAAGATAATCTACCAATGAGGCAAGTTCCTCAAAGAAGAATAATTTGAGATTCAAATTAAGAGCCAATAATTAAAAATATAATGAATTTAATAAGCAAGGTCAATATAAGAGAGAGATCGTCTGAAGCTAAAAGGTAAGAATGGAAAATCAAAAGGAAAATATTGTGAACCTAAGAGAAGGTTTGGACGATTTTAATAATAGTGACAATAGTGGTACATAAGATATGTTTTGTATGAGTTCAGACGTGGATAAAAATATTGGGTACTATATAATTTCATTATATAACACATGTGTTATTTCACGCAATGGTTCAATACTTACAAGCCAATGTAAGATACTGTTTATTTGGGGAACAATTATTTGTTGCATGTTGGTGGGATTAATAACTTCTAGATGAGAATATCCAATGATTTTTTCAGAATCATGACATGTTAACATGTTCATGGATTGAACAAAAATATGATATTTTTTAGGACACTAGACTTTTGAGGTTAAAAGTATCGCACAAATGGTGATGTAATCAAGGTTGACAAATGGCTCAATGGAATATATGAAAGGCAGTTTGTAAAAATGAATTTATAATCTCCAGGGAAGTGTTTTTATGGGCGATGGTGAAATAACATCATCAAGAGTTGAAAGCTAAAATTGGTTATCAAAATAAGTTGTAGCATTAATGTCTCGATCACGTAAGTAAAAGATGATTAATTATTTTATGAATGAGAAATTTGTTGTAAGGGTATAAAGTAAAATCATTTGGATTTTGTGAATAATATATGTTTGGTAAACAAACTAGAGTATAGTTCACTAAATCGGTTGTAAAAAAGATTAATGATACACTGTATTACAACAACCCAGATCTTTGAAGGCCAAACAGAATTTCACTAAAGAGAATAATCATATACTACATGAGCTTAATCAATTATTATTCAAGGATGATGTGGATTTATTTTTTGAGAATAAAAAATGAGGCATATTCACACTCTGTCAAATAAAAGATGATGATAGAGAAGCATAAAGGAAAAAATATCAAGTGTCTTAGGACATATAATAGGTTAGAATTTTACAGGTCGTGAGTTCAACAGCTTCTGTAATACTGAGAGAATAATGAATCATTTTACTTTTCTAGAACACCACAACATTATGGGGTCACATAAAGAATGAACAATATGTTTCGTGACAAAGATTGAAGTATGTTTTCGTATTTAAATGTGTGAATAAATTATTTGGTTGAAACTATCAATACAATATATTATTTGGTGAATCAGTATCCATCAATAACTATTGATTGTAAGGTTCTTTTTTAAGATTTTGTTGGATTGTTAACTGATTATGAACAATTAAGGGTGTTCGGTTGTCTTATGCATGCTCGTGAAGAGATGGTAAACTTGAGCCAAAAGCAACGAGGTGCTTGTTTCTAGGATATACTAGTGGAGTGAAAGGATGTAGGTTATGGTGTACCAATCCAAAGTCTCAAGGTTTTTTTATCAGTAAGGACGTCTATTTTAATCAGTCCGATTCGCTAGACAATCTGAAAGATGTAAGGGAAATGGTCAATTAAGGATAGGTTGTGAGTAAACATGTGGAACTTAGAGTATACTCGATCTTTAGTAGGTTAAATAATTTGAATGGTTCTAAGGTAGATCTAGGATCAGGAGGTGAAGTATCGGCATCAGATGATATTAATGATGATGTGTGCAAATCAAAACAACAACCTTATACCATAATTTGAGCATAAAAAGACTATACCATCAATAAGGTATTCAAACTTAATTTTGTATGCTCTGTGAGTTGCGGAAGAAATGAGATGTAAGAACCTAATAGATATATGAAAGCTATAGAGAGTTCATAAGTAGATCGGTGGATCAGTGCTATAGAGGAAGAGATTGTACATATTCATAAGAATCATACATGGAAACTTGTTGATTTACTTAAAAGACCAAAGGTAGTATGCTGTAAATGGGTACTCAAGAAAAGAAGAAGGTAATATATGGGTTGAGATATCTCGATTTAAGAGAATATTGGTCGCTAAGAGTTTTACTCAAATACAAATAATCAACTTATATGACGTGTTTTCTCCAATGGTGAAACACAGTTTGATTTTATTTATCTTAGCTATCGTAGTTTTTCAAGACTTAGAGCTTGAAATGTTGGATGTGAATATTGGCTTTTCTACATGGTAAAATGGAGGAACTAATACATGAGACAACCCAAAGTACTTGTCGAATATAAAGTAGAGGACAAAGTTTATCTACTGAAGAAATTATTGTATTGTTTGAAACAATCACCTAGGAAATGGTACAATTAATTCGATACATTTATGATATCAATAAGGTTGGTGAAGTGTCCATATGACAGTTATGTGTATCATAAGAAGATGTCAGATTATTCTTATGTTTACTTGTTGTTGTATATGGATAATATGTTCATTGTTGATTATAGTATGTCATACATTGTGAATATATAAAAACAGCTTAGTGTCAAGCTTGAGATGAAGGATCTGGATAAGGAAAATAATATTATTGGGAGTTATATAACTAGAAACATAAGTGTAGAATCATTACACTTATCTCAATGAAGCTACATTCAAAAAATATGCTACAAAAATTAGACATGTTTGATACTAAGCCAAATAACATCCCATTTACCACTTATTTCAAGTTTTCTATAGCAAGATCGGCCAAGGACGGTGCTGAGTTTGAACAAATATAAAAGGTTTCATACTAAAGTATAGTTGGAAGTATCATATATGCTATGATATGCATATTTTCTGATATATAACATGCGGTTAGTATGGCCAGTACATACATGGGATGTCCTGGGAAAGAACACTGTCATGTAATGAAATGATTACTTTGGTATCTTAAGAGTTTTGCGAGTGTTTTCTTAATTTTCAATAAGACCAATGTTGATGGATCGTTCAATAATATGGTAGGATCAGTGGTTGGTTTTTATATTCTAATTTTATAGGTGACATAGATAAAAAAAAGATCTTAGACGGAATATGTGTTTACTCTAACTATGAGTGTGATCAGTTGAAAAGAAGACTTGCAAGCTACTGTAGGTTTTTCTAACAACAGAGGAAGAATACATGGTTGCAACGAAAACAATTAAGGGGGAAATATGATTGTCAGGTTTGGTGGCAGATTTGGGTTTGGATATGACTACTACAAAAATGTTTTGTGATATTCAAAGTGTCATATACCTTATAGTGAACCAGATGTACCACAAGGGTACAAAGCACATAGATGTCAGGTATCATTTTATTCGTCATATAATATCAAATGGAATTGTTGATGTGAAAAAAATGTCTATAAAGGATAATTCATCAGATATAATTACCAATGTAGTATCAGTTCATAAGTTTAAAAAGTGCCTAAACTGGATTGGTACTTGCAATATCAAGTGAATGCCTTATGGCCATTTGGTGAGTCAGATGAAAATAATTTCTTTTTTTATCGTGAAAAAATGATATTCGTCTCAAGGGGAAGATTTATTGAGAATAAATTGAATAGCGTACCTTCCAATTCTTGTGTTCACAATGTATGTGTTTATACTTGTTAATAACTTGGGTTATGTCTATTAGGTCTATCATCTGTAAATTTATATTTATTCCTTATAAATATACTACTAGGGTTATACAAAGGAACACTAAAATTTATACTTTTTTATCATAGTGAAACACTTTTCTATGACAGGTTCCGTGGACGTAGACATCAGTGTCACATCATATTAAAATCCTGTGTGTTTTTCTTTTCATGATCTGTATTTTTTTTGTTTGAGCCATTTGAAACATATAGTACCTTAATTTATAACAAATTGGTATCATGGATACCGCGTATTCCGTTCTATATATAAGTATGAACAATGCGATGTCCACACTAGTATTATATTATTTGCTTTGTACCTCGAGGCCTGCCACGACTTTGCTTTTGGTCCGCTTCCAGAAGGTCTCATACTAGTTGAGATATGTTCTTACTTATATACCATTGATCTTTCATATGTCTAACCAATGTGAGATTTTTTTGTACCTAACAAATCCTCTTCTCGAACAAAGTACAACTTAAGCCTCCTCTTAATTAACTTTCATCTGCTCACTCTTATTAGGTTGTACTAGGGTTCACTACATGAGCCATATATCTTTACAACAGATCTATATGTTCACTATTATTAGACCACACTACATCTTCCTTAGCACCACTTCATTCAAGTCACATCGCATCGATACACTTCAATCAATTCAAACCGTTTAATGAGGCACATACACTTCAAACTAGGTCATCCTAGTGATCTATAGAGCAGACCAGTCCCTTTGAGCGTGTCTATTTGGTTCATCATGTTCAACATCAGATAATTTCTTCCACATCATATTTTGTCTAGGCGTGAAGCTCCGATACTAGTTGATAGGAATACAAAGGTATACAATCTTATGCTTTCGTATTACACATATTATGATATACACACGTCCTAATATTTCATATGCGGTTAGTATGGTCAGTGTGTACATTGGATGGCTTGGGAAAGAACACTAGCAGACAGTGAACTGAATACTTTGGCATCTTAAGAGTACTGCCAATGTTGGCTTGATTTAAAAAAAACACCAATCTTGATGGATCGATGAACCATATGAAAAGACTGTGGTTGGTTATGTTGATTTTGATTTTACAAGTGATATAGATAAAGTTATATATATTTAACATGATTTGTGTTTACTTTAGCTGTGAGTTCGAAAGAATAATTGTAAGGTATTGTAACTTTGTCTACAACAGAGACAAAATACATGTCTGTAACTGGATCAGTTCCGAGGTAATATAGTTGCGAGGCTTGGTGGCAGGTTCGGGCTTAGATAAGACTACTACAAAAATGTTTTGTGACAGTCAAAATGTCATACACCTCATATGGAACCAGATATACTAAGAGCATACAAATAGCGTGGATGTTAGTATCATTTTTTATAAAATATTTAAAAAAAATTATTGATTTGAAGAAAATGTCCACACACGATAGTTCCGCAAGTACCATTCTAAAATTTTAAAAGAACTTGATTTATAAAAAGATCAATAATACATAAAATATTAAAATATTTCAGCTAATATAAACTTTTTTATAAATATACCAAATTTGTACGAATCTCCAAATCTAAAACAGACAATACTAGTGAATGTGAATATACGGATTTTTAAATCTAGGACAATACGAGGGAAGGAGACAGATCAATACTTATATATTTTCAACCATAATTAACCTATCATTATTTTTACTTTTAATCTAATTAATAAATAATTATTAGAAATATTAGTTCAATAAAACTATAGCTCACTTAAATATACGGTGCAAAATGTCATACTTTGATTGTTTGATAAAACTAAGGAGGGCCAAAAGGTGGGGCAAAACATTTAGGCGGAAAGCAAATCATGCTTAATATGGCAGTAGTGCATATAATGAGCAGATACTTCACATCACATGTATAAGCAAGCTATTGTTGGCAAATGGCAACCATAGAATTCAAATACTTATGGTTTCCTAATCAGATTTCATACGACCCTAAACAGTAAGGAAATGGATTCGTTTGATAAGTTACGTATCAACTTTTAAAAATTAGCCACATCAATTGTACTGTATAATTCAATTTTTATTTCAAATTTGAAGATACACCTGTTAAATTTATAAATAAATTAGGCTAAATAATTCTAGTTTATATTATAATATTATAAAATAAAAAATCAAACATGCAGTAATAAATATGGAAACGTTTCTAAATATATTACTCGTTTCTAACCGAGAGAAGAATGCGTAACACCCACCCCATTTCTAAATATATTAAAACCACTAAAGACTCATGCACCTAATGAAATTTCTCAATATGAATATTTTGTAGAATGCTTTTCTTTTTCAGAATGTATGGTTTTTATTAAAAATTACTTTTGTTCGATTAAAGTTTAATCACAATTTTAAAAAAATACGAATTTTATTGAATATTTTTTCAGAATTAAAAAATCTTTCAATATTTTTAAAACTAAATAAATATAATAAAAAAAATTATAAAACATTATAGTATTTCTCGCATAGTAAAATCAGAAAAAGAAGATTATATCATTTGAACATTATCTAAATCTAGTGGTTTTAGCATCAAAGATACTTGGGAGAACATCATAACTAAATGCAAAACTGGATTTTATTTGATTCAGTTCTCCATAAAAAGAAGCTTAATTTGGCATCTAAATGTCAATTTTGTCCAAACACAGAAACAATCCAGCACTTGTTTGTAAACTGTGATGTTGCCTGGAGAGTGTGGAAACACTTCGCTTGCCTTTTTAGAACATAATATCTAGAAACATGACTTTACCACATATCGTGAGAAACTGGTTCTAGTCTTCCAACAAAAATGTCCATATAAAGACTATGTTACCTCATACAATACCAACCTCTTTAAGAGATCTCATTGGAGCCAAAGTGCAAAAGCAGTTTCAACTATTGGATGTATCTATCACCTATCTAGACCCAAAAAATGTTTATCTCTCAAATGGATTTTGTGAGCAGAAAACATATTTAAAATGAATATATATAGATATATAGAGGCAAGTGGTGGAGAGTTACTTCGTGACAGGAAACGATAAATATTTACTGATTTTGGAAGTATATATAGAAAACAATCTCTTAAAGTTACTGAAACTCGTGCTCTACTTGATGAACATCATCTACAATCAAAAGAAAATCAAAATGTTGGATATAAAGACAGACTCAAACACTTTGATAAAAGTGCTAGCCTATGGTAAAATTCCTTGGTATTTAGATGCAATACTATCATGTTGCAGAATGCTTATCTCTCATAGCATGAACATCAATCATATTTACAGGGAACAAAACCAAGCAGCAGATTGGTTAACAATTTCGAGTTTTAAATTCAATGGAAACTTTGAATATAGTCAAAATCCAAGTCTCTGACTAATTACAAGCCATTACATTGCTAAAAAATCGGTACTCGATACCTGAGACTAGAAGACAATTAATTTTCCTCTTAATACTTAACTTTGAAAGTAACAAACAAATAATAGCCAAGCATGATTTCATAACTTTTAAATTCTTGGATCTATTTTCTTTCTCTTTTATAGATTTGTCAGAAAATGAAGTAAGAGAAAATGACCACAAAGATAATTACAATCCAGGATGAATCAACCTAAAACATAAAATTAAAAAGGATCAAGACCAAAACAGAGTTAAAGATTACCTATAAGCTTTCCACTACTCAAAGAGAATCTTCTCGCATCAAGTAGATATATGGCTTCAGTGAAACCATAAACTAGAACTTAGCTATCTCCCAAAGAATTGGAGTTTACCAAGATAAAGCTGGAATGATTTCTTTTCTCGAACTAATATTGGTGCTAATAAGTCAAATCCCAATTTCATTTCCCTCTTAAATTCATGAGTTATTTTAACTAAGTTGTAATAGTCCACGTGGCTAGCTTTAAAATGTTTATATATACATATAATATGAATATAAAAATAAGCTATTATAAATTTGCATCTTAAGCATTCTGGAGTGAGTGAAATAAAACATTATTTTTTAATAAATGATAAAATCTCTTAAGTTGATGTTGGATTTTGGAAAAAAATTGTTCAAATTATATGAGTCGATTGATTTTCTTAAATAAAATGTTAAATTTAATAAAAATATTATTTACACATATAAATATGACATGTTATGAAGATAAGGTATTCAACGTAAAAATTACACAAGCTACAGTTTGATCCTAATAGTTTTGATTAAAATACAATAAAAAGTCACTGAACCCACATAGAAGTAGACCAAAGACCAACGATGGAATCGACAAATGCCTGAATGTCGTCAAAATCCAAAAGACATGTCGATAAAGGTGGAAATACGTAAAATCTTGTGTGAGGTTAGCATTAACCTCTACTTTTAACAGTTACATCAGTTTCTACTACAAATAAAAAAAGAACAATAATGTGAAACTGGAAAAGTGAGGACATAAAAAGAGCCAATAACAAAAAAATTCTTCAAGCGTATGAGAAGAGAGTGAGCATTATTAGAGTCAACAGTAGCACCCGCTAAAAAAATATTTGTAAACCAAAAAAATGAATAACAAAACATACAATTACATCGACTAGATCACATTGGTTCTAAGAAATCTAAACTGAAGATAAGAAGAATGCGGTGCGAACAACAAAAATACGAGGGTACGGAAGAGCCAAAAAAATTGAGTCACTCTCCCATCAAACGTAATAAATAATTGTGCCATAACAAACATGTCAAAAATAGTGGTAGTTAAAAAGATTATTTGAAATCGGTCTAATTTAATATGTTCAATCCACGTCGTTAATAAAAAAAACCCGAACTTGGTATTGATTGTTACAGATATTAGGTCCAAGCACATTAGCTCACATGTTTTATCTATAAATAAAAGCTTTATATTATATATAATTTCTATGCTTGCTAAATAAACTGAAACCCTAGTCGTTTTTTAGCGGCTTCTTGTTCTTTTTCTTCTCTCTTTGTTTATTAACATGGTATCAGAGCATGCGCGATCCTTGGAGTATTCCATTTTGGTCAAGTACTGTGCTTCAATTTGATTTATTTGATGTTATTTCAGATCTACTTTTTCTTAGGCATCTGGACTCGGTTTGGGGTTACGATTTGTTTGGAGTTGTTTTGTTTCAGATCTATTACTATTATGCTTCAATTTCATTTGTTTGGCGTTATTTTGGATCTATTACTATTGTGCTTAATTTTATTTGTTTGACGTTATTTCATATCTACTTTTGCGTAGAAATTTGGACTTTGCTTTGGGGTTAAGAGCTATTTGGAGTTGTTTTGTTTCAGATCTATTACTACTTTGCTTCAATTTGATAATTATTTGTACAATAATTGAGTCACAAAATCATCAAAACAGATATAGTTTTTGAATCTATTGTATGCAACCACAATCAAATGGTCCGATCGAAAGACAAACGGTGTCGGTTTTTACTAAATTTTGGAGAACATGTTTGAAACATCTATATATTCAGCCTGACCGTTTGGATTGTTATTTGGTGTTATAGTTTAAGCGAAATCACTGCTAGAATAGTGTAGTATTTTTATTGGTAGAAGAGGTTTGATTTTACACATAAATTAATATCTGGATTTGAGTTTGTATTTTGATTTGTATTTGGATTTGATTTTGATTTGATTTGATTTTAAATTAGAATTTGGACTTTGATTTGATTAGTTTCTGATTTGGATTTGATTAAGTATTCGATTTGATATTGGTCTTTCATTTGTATTTTGATTATGATTTCGACCGATATTTTGAATTTGGATTTAGTTTTATTATGATTTTTTATTTAAGGTTTGATTAAGATTTTGCTTTGATTTTTTTATTTGGATTTGGTATCTTTTGATTGTTTGATTTTGTTTAGTTAGAGACTGTGGATCATATTGCTAATATAATAAGAGAATATGATTTTCCACAGTCTACTATACCAAGCTGAATGAGAAAAAATTTGTTATGTTTACATCCGCGTATTATTAAGTTATGTCCTCGTCTTCCATTTCAGGTGTTTATTCATTATTGTAGATTTTGGATTCGAGTGTGTCTCATCATATGTCACCTCACATGTCGAACTTTGTTTCGTTGTCTCATGTTTCGCCCATATATGTTTTGTCAGCTAGTGCTACAACAATATTAATAGAGGGTATTTACTCTATTTATATCCTTCATATATCGCTATCTGATGTTTACTACGTTCCCACTTTTGCTTTGAATCTTATTTTCATTAGCAAATTGTGTCAATATGGTTATTGGGTCTTGTTTTCTAATTCCGTTTGTGCTATAAAAAAATCAACATAATCATGAAGTGATTGGAACAAGTCACAAAATAAAGGAACTCAATGTTTTAGAAAAATCCGAAGTAACTGATGTGGATGTCTATGATATTGATAGTGGAAAAACATACTTGGCTAACTTTATTGCCTTTGTTGTTGATTTGTCTTCGTTTCATTTGAATCTTTCATCTTCTGAATTTATCTCGGAATTCACGTCTGAGACATGTATTTGCATCACATTTGAAATTTTTAGTCTCTACATGTGCTTTAGGTCAATTAAACACTTGTAATATCTCGGATTATAGTGGTTGTAAACTGGAATTTTTTTATACGTTACCGTTTAATCAGAGTGTCACTTCTTTTATTGCTCATTTTGATATTATTCATTATGATGTATGAGGTCCACCTTTTATCTCCACAAAGGGTGGTTCGTTATATATTATGTATCTTTTATATATGATTATACTCGATACACATGGATTTATCATATGAAATAGAGGTCAAATTTCATTGAAATTTATAGACAATTTCGAGCACTAATTAAGACCCAAAGTTCTGGTGTGATAAAATGATTCAAGTGTGACTTACAGGGTGAATATACCTCCAATTATTTTAACATTTTACTTGGATTCAATGGAACCATACATCAGTCGTATTGTACAAACATCCCTCATCAAGAGGTGTTGTAGAAAGAAAACATCATCACCTTATTGAGACTGCTTGTTCTTTCCTTTTATCAGCTAAAGTTCATACTGTTTTTTGGGGAGAAACAATTCTGATTATTGTTTATATGATTAATCAAATTCCCATTTCTCATAATGCAAGGATGTTTCTTTTTTGGAAGTTATACAAACAAATTCTAGATTATTCTTCCTTAAGAATGTTTGGATGTACATGTTTTGTCATTCGTCCTCATGTTGAACGCAACAAAGTAGTTCTTAAAACGACTATATGTGTTTTTCTAGGTTATGGTGTTACACACAAAGTTTACCGTTACTATGATCCAACCAGTTATAAGCTATATGTATCTCCTCATATCACATTTCTTGAGCATACCCCGTTTTACTCGATTCTGAAAAAATTACATGATGTAATAAAGACAGACCTTCAGGCTATTGATTTTTTTTCTGCCTGATTCTCAGTAGTTAGCTAGATAATAGGCCAGGTCAAAGCATTTTTTTAACATTGATATACCAACTCATGAGACATTTATAGCAGTTGATACTACTTTTACTTTATCAATGTATGTGTCAGCTCTATCAATGTCTGAGCCAGCTCTATCAATGTCCGAGACAGCTCATTCCTCTGGTGGAACAATATATCATCCACCTCTTAGGAGATCAACTCATACAAGTAAGTGTACTAAACTACCAGACCTTTTGGATGTCAAAAATACGTTTTTAAATGGTGATCTTCATGAGGAGGTTTACATGACTCCTCTTCCACGTGTTTCTACCAACTAGCCAAAGTTTATCATCTTAGGAAAGCTTTATATGGCCTCAAACAAGCTCCTCGTTCTTGGTTTGAGAAATTTTCTACGGTTATTACTTCACTTTGTTTTCTTGCAAGTGATCGTGATTTGGCCTTATTTATCAGATGTACGAGTGCGTGACAAATTATTTTATCTATACATGTATATGATATGATCATTACATGTAATGATATGGATGGAATTAAGGCATTAAAATATGATTGGGCTCAACGGTTTATAATGAAAGACTTGAGACTATTACGTTATTTTGTAGGTATTGAGGTGATATATCTTCTCTCATACAAAATATGTATCTGATTTATTTGAGCGAGCGCGAATATCTGATAATAGGACGGTAAATACCCATCTTGAAACCAATGCTCGACATTCTCCGACTGATGGTGTTCCTTTGTCAAACCTGACTCTATATCATACTCTCGTAGGGAGCTTGGTCTATCTTACAGTTATTCGACCATATATAGCTTATGTTGTTCATGTGGTTAATTAGTTTGTTATTGCTCATACTTCTATCCATTTGGGAGATGTTCTTCGAATATTGAGATATCTTCGTGGTACTCAGTTCCAGAGCATTTTATTTTTTTCGACCTCTTCACTTGAACTACGTGCCTATAATGATGCTGATTGGGATAGTGATCCTCATAGCCGTAAATTTACTACTGGTTTTTGTGTTATTCTTGGAGATTCATTAATCTCATGGAAAATCAAGAAACAAGATGTTGTCTCTAGATCGTTTACGGAAGCTGAGTATTGTGTTATTGCATTGACCACGTGTGAGATTATTTAATTCCGTTGGCTTCTTGCAGATATGATGGTTAACAATACTAAACCCACTTCCTTACATTGTGATAAAAAAATGTCATGTAGATAGAAAATAACTCTATTTTTCATGAGAGGACGAAGCACATTAAAATAGATTGTCACTTCACTCGACATCATCTTCAGATTGGCACTGTTTCGCTTATATATGTTCCATCAGCTTTGCAAGTTGCTCATATTTTCACGAAGGCTCGGTCTACGGCGCAGTTTCACTTTCTTTGTGACAAAATCTTAATGTTTATAACTATTTTATTTTGAGTTTGAGAGAGGGTGTTAGAGATATTAGGTCCAAACTCATTAGCTCACATGTTTTATCTATAAATAAGATTTTTATACTCTATATAATTTGTACGCTTTCTAAATAAACAAAATCTCTGGCCATTTCAACAAAATAATTTCTTCTCTCTTTGTTTATTAAAATTGACAGCAGTCCAATTATCCTGAAGATAAATACACTTAAAAACATAATTGATGGATTTCTCATAAAATTTGGACAACGCACAATCAAGAAACAAATTAATACCAGTCCACAAAATAAAATAAAAAATAATGTGATATTATATGTATACAATTTTAATCTTCTCCCTATGATACATGAGCTGAGTTGAAATCGTATTGTATATAGATAACTATTTTTATATAAATTATTATTATTTTATGAAAAAAATATTAAATAAAATAAAGGTGTTCATACAAGTACCTAGGGAATACCCCGAGGAGATATAATCGACAAGCGAAAGTCAATAAACAGGACTAGTACGATAATTAAAATACAAATGGTAGAAACAATAGAGGTAATCTAGAATAAAAAAACTACGCAATAAAGACCATCGAGCTGACTGGTAGAGAAACTCCAAGGAAATCCACAGCAAGCCCGCAACTAAGGAAGACAACTGAAGAGACCGAATAGTGGAGAACTTGCAAATAATGAAGAGAATAAGTAAAAGATAAGTTGTTACATAGGCCAGGAAATCTTAGTGCCATGGAATCTATATCGAAGATAAAAAACGATTCGGTGAGAAACCAGGTAAGCATTGGCCGGAGGGGAACCATATATTCTTGAGTTCGTCTCTTTCTAGACGTGGTAAGTAACCTCGCTGAAACAAGAGCGCCAAATGTGATGGTTTCAAGAATGAGACCAGTTAGACGCCTCGTTAACCCAAGATTGCCAACTAGACGCGGAAAAAAAGGAACTCAACTTAGCACTGACATTGGTCCAAATAATCTGAGTGAAACTACAATCAAGAAGGAGATGAGCTATAGTTTCAGAAGCAGAGTTGTATAAGGTATAATCAGATGGGGTATTAATACCTCAACTGACTAACTTATCCCTTGTAGAAATTTTTCCTTGGAAAGCAAGCCATAAAGTAAAGGAGTGATGGGGAATATTGTATTTATTCCATACTAGCCCGACCAACCCCGCGACAGGGGCAATCGTACGAATAACGTTATATGTATCTTTGATTGTGAAGTTAATACATTCAGCCTTCGCAATCCAAAAAGGAACGTCCTTTGAGAAGATGTTGGGAGGGGGCAGAGTAAGGATGAGTGTGTTGATCTCCATAACATTTGAGTGACTTCTAGCTCTGGTCGATCTGACATTTGATGACCAATTCCAAATACCATTGAGGATGATATCCAAGACCATGAGGTTTTTCCCGAGTCTGGAATCTTCGATGATATTGGAACCGTAATGCGAAGCTAGAGAGGTGGGTAGAAGCCATGGACCGTACAAGAAGGAAGTACTCGAACCATTACCTATAGCCACCATGTACAAATTGCTTGCTAAAGGGCGAAGACGAAGAATTTTCCTCCAAATCCAAGAAGGGGAGGACCCAATAAAAAGATTCCAATTTTTTTTTTCAATTTAATCCAATCACACCAAATCGAATGATTTTTATTACTGATAATAGACCAAAGATGCTTAAAGACAGCTGCTTGATTCCAGATTTTTAGATCTAGGATCCCAAGGCCGCCCTCCTTTGTGGGAGATGTTACGTTGGACCATGTCATTTTGGCCCTATCGGTTTCCATAGCAGAACCCAACCAAAGGAAACGACGAAGATATTTGGTAAGTTCGTTAATAATCCTACAAGGAAGGATAAAGATGGAGGACCAATAAACTTGCCCAGCGAATAAGACCGATTTGATGAGATGAAGTCTGCCCGTGTAGGACAGATGCTTGGAAGTCCAAGAGTCGATCCTGGCGGTAATCTTATGAAGAAGAGGATGATAGCCTAAATGGGTAAGACGACCAATAGAAAGGGGAACTCCCAGATATTTAGGTAGGAGAGAACCTTCTAAATAACCCATAATAGATAGAAGCTCAGTGCGAAGAGGTTTATTGATGCCCGACAAGAAGATTTCACTGTTAGAAGGATTGACTCTGAGACTATAAAGAGTGTAGAAATCATTACTATATTATTTGATAAGAAGAAAAGAATTGACATCTCCATGACAAAAAATCATAAGATCGTCTGCAAAGCAGAGAATCATGATTTTGAGTTTATGACATATCGAGTGGAATTTGAAGTTTTTGTCTTTACACTTCTCCTTAAGGGTACCGGAGAGAACTTGTATGAAAAAGACATAGAGGAAAATAAAAGGCGGATCCTCTTGCCCGAAACCATTTGTACTTTCGAAATTACCAATAAGGATCACCATTGATGTAGATGGAATAAAAAGAAAATTCATCGTCACAAAATTATCTAGAATAAAATACGATCCGACATTGGACATTGTCAAAAAATTTCATACGATTAATTTTTTAGATAACCACAGAAATTAAAAACAACGATTTAATTACTTAAATATTTTTGAAGTATATCTAATGGCTAACAATTTATAAATGCAAATTACATATTAAATATGCTCCTATAACTATTTTTTAATTACATTGTTAAACTTGAATTGAAAAATTGTGAGATATTAAATCAGATACCAACTAGTTATTATACTGCCTTCTATCGTTATCTTTTCTCATCTCTCAGGCTATTGATTTGATTAACCACCAACCATATAAGATATTAGTTATATGTTGATTGAAATCATAATTTAAATTCATTTTCCATTCCAAATGTTAGATGATGTCGGGCATTTAACCATAAATTATGGCAATTTTTATGTAGAGGACAAAATGTAAATAAATTCGGTATACATTATGTAATGAAGTGTACTTGGTTTATTTTAATAAATATTTTAGATAATCTTGAATCTACGTATTAAATTTTGGAACGTTGACATTTTCTTAGCAACAACTCAAAATGAAAGATACTAGTGGTCTCATCTCATGATTCATACTATCTCTTTCGTGGTTATTTATATGCACTATTTTGTTTTGATTCTTGCAATTTGCATTATAGATTTAAGGTTGATACCAAGTGGTTCTTTTTAAATTTGTGTGTGTCTTAATCATTGATTGGTACTTTTGACAACTTGGATCACGTACTTTGCATTATGATTTATGAATATTTGGACCGCTCCATTATAAAATCTACACTCAAATTCTAGTCGGTCAAATATTCGTTTCATAAATATAAACGGTTTAGACCAATCGGATATAATTGTATGAACAATATTTGTTCAATGAAGTATATTACTATATGTTTAACATCTTTTAAGTAAGTTAAAATTATTAAGCTTGTGTGTTTATATTTAATTAAAAAGTTAATATTTTGATTACATCTAATTATAGACTAAAAATAAAAAAAAGGAAAAGATTATTCTTTCAAGTTTTATGTTAAAACAACTTAATATTCTAAAAGAAATACTAAACTAAAAAACAATTTTTTTAAAAGAAACATTATTATCCAAAATGAATATGTAAAATGTTTTGTAAATTATTACATTATCACTACCGTTATTAGGTTTTGGAAAATTTTAAGGAGAGTTATTCTCTCGTATTAGATGACCAGTTTTAGTGACCATTCTAAGTTTCGGATATTAGATGATTACATCATCATTCAAAATGAACTGGCCATCTAATATAAAAATTACGAGATCATCAAAGATTTTAGACTCGGAAATTTCTCAAGGTCTCGGATATCATCAACAATGGTCACTAGAACTTGTCATCTAATATCAGATCGACGAGAGTAAGGAATCACATCAATCTTCAGGAGATTAACAATCTCATTCTCTTTCTACCTCCACCTAATATCAACTTTAATGTCATTCATTATTAGATCGCGATCAAGGATACTTATAACATCATTCGTATGTTCATCCCAATTGTGGGGTGGGTCGGGTATGAGATAAGTTTAACATTCCTTGTCACTCCTTAATTATTTGGCTTATAATCCATGCCAAGCTTTCTACTTGAGACAAACTTCTGAGATGGGGTCTCAACACTCCACTAGATGGTGTCTTATACAATTTAAACTATGAAACTATTGCTCATATCCTCTATGACTGTAGTTTCACTTAGAGTCTTTGGAATTGTGTTAGTTCCAAGTTGGGGTTCCCGATTAATGTTCGTTGCTAGGAATCTTGGGTTTGCGAGGTTTCAAACTGGTCGCCTTCACCAAACCGTCATCTTTGTTGTTCTTGCTTTAGCGCGGTCATTTACTACGTGTGAATGGAGAAAAATTCAAGAATTTTTTGTTCCCCTCCTGTCATTGTCTCTACGGTTTCTTATCGTATTTTCTTGGACCTACGGTTCAGATTCCATTAACCATTTTTTGTTGGTCTTGTTTGTTGCTCGCTACTACTGATGGCTTCATTTTATAAGTTTTTTAACCCATCATGGGCTGATTATCTTTTCCTCATGTTTTTATGTTATATTATATCATACTTTCCCTCGATATAGATTCATATAACATTAGTTTATGTTGATTCTCTTTTATTTACTCATGTCTTCCCTCAGGGTATGCCCCACGTATTTGTACAAACTTTATTTTATTTTATTTTTAATGTGTTTTACAAAAAAAAATCTAGTTCGACTATAGTATATATTTAAACATCAATATTTTGATGTAGTTTAAAATTTGGAAATAAGATTAGATTATGGTACATTAGAAGTTTTATGTATGTATTTATGCACTATAATAAATATATCATTTGTGATCATTAAATTAAGCGATGAACATGTGTTTTTAAATATTCAAATTTTCAAGAAAGTACTTAGGAGTAGACATATACAAATTGGATCACTCAAGTTGATAATAAATTGACTAGACTTCAATTTTTATATTTGCAGTTAGGGTTATTTGTTGAAGTTCGAAAAATTCATGTATGTATACCCCTTCAATTATAGAGTCTAATTTCATAGCTTTATCCGTCTAAAAGTAATTCAATGATTAAAAACATATTGGTTATAATATCATTCACTTCACAAGATAAAATAACAACAAAATTTATTATGATAGTCAAACAACTCTTAGTGAAATTTACACTAACATTTACAATGGAATTTTTTTATATATAAGTTATATACACGAGTATTTCATACTTGACTCAAGATGAAATTATATTGACCTCGTAAGTGCGCTCTAGTAAGATTCTCACGGATCTATTTTAAAAATAATTGGTTTAAATATTGGTAAACTATATATTTAAACAAAAATGTGTCTAGAATATTAAATTTACATTCTTATAAATGATATTAAACTAAATTCAAATATAATAAATATATATACATCAAATTTTTTATATGTATCAACAATTTATTGAACAAAAGGTTCATAATAGAAATATAAGTCACATATAAGGCCGTAAAATTAACCACATGGGACAGTCGGTTTGAAGTTACTACAAAAAATTATAGAAATATAATAATATTGAAAATAGAAATATATTTACTTTATGCATAAATATTATCTCAATTAAATTACGATAGATGTCATGTAATCAAGTGAAGGATTTACAAAATTTTAGTTAAATCAAATGCTTGAAAATAATAGATCTCAAAATGAGTTCCGATAAAAACAATTGAGGATAAAAAAAATTGATACATGAAATATCATATAACAATTTGAGACAAATATATTTCTGTCAAGATGATTTATATTCATACGTTATAAAAAATTATCTAACTTACCATTAGCCGCAATGTGTCACGTAATGGTGTACCAAGTGCATAAGATTATCTCAGTTTACTATAGCATCGCGCATGGCTGACTGTGATAATTTTGTGATAAAAACTAGAGACTTCTGTAATAAGTATATCTTGTAAAAATAAACTTGGCTCACTATGGCAAACTCTTTTGAAAGCATGAAAATTTGATCATTGTGGCAATGAGCTTGGCTCGCCAGGGTGATGATTCATGTTTGTTCATAAACGTTGTGCTAGTTTAAATGATGTCTTGTAAGTAGCCTAAATGACTAAGAGAATTCACCAAAACAAATAACCTCACAAACGCTTTCTAAACTATCATAAATATCTCTTATTTATTTACTAAATTTAGCAAATAAATTTTCAATTTCTGATTTCTTGTATTGAATGTTAGAATGCTTGTTATATCTTTAAAAAATCTACAAAACTTAAATAAAATAAATAATTAAAAATATATATGTAATAAATAACTCAAATCAAATCCAAAAATAACTTTATGCGAATAAAATCGATCGTTAAAATTTTATATTTTGTTTAATATTGTTTTTTTTAACGCGAGTCATATATATAAATATATACTCTTATTATATTTTAAGATATATTTTTATTTTATAATAGTTAATATCTTATAATATTTTTTAGTTGCTAATTTAACACTTGTACTTATAAACTTATAATAAGGGCTATGGACGGAGGAACTCAAAGTTTATATAATATAAATGGAATTAGACATTTACCCTTTAAAGGGTTTGAATAACTGTAATCATTATTTTGTTCCATGTAATTTTTTTATTGAATCTGTTTTTTTACTATGATTATGTTTAAATAGAAATTGAATGCTAATTTATTTCTAGTAACAGTTTTAAAATCTTGTTTGGTTGTTTACTCAGTTATGATATAATTACTCATGCGAAAGTGAAGTTAACCAAATGAATGTGTGAATTAAGTAGCAATGAATAAATTTTGTTTTTTTTATCTTTTTGTACTAAACTAATAGTAAAGACTTCAAATATTTATTTCTTGAAGCCTTACATATAAGAAGTGAATACACAAGTGAGATACCCACACAAAATTAGTGAGGAAAAAAAAGTAAAACTCACAAAGAAGCAGATCTACAAAGTTCAAAAAATCTCTATGCGGCATAAACTTGAGAATCTTAATTGGATGGTCAAATAAATTTTGATAGCATCTTGTTTCTAACACATCAAAGGTCAGATCCAAATGTGAGAATATTGTTTGGAAAGCTGAAAGTTAAAATATTAAATCTGGTGCGTACTTGGTGAATTTGTTCCACATTTAGTATATTTTTTTCATGGATGTATTTTGTAAGTCTCTAGTATTGCATAGAGAGAACTCCTCAAATCTCATTATATATTGTGCAATATTATATTCTTTAGAATTTTGGTCCCTTTGAGTTTTTTATCTTTTAATTTGAAGGTTTTTGACGCAAATTATTGTGTTATTTTGTTTATATTATCTTACTTGTTAATGTTTTATAAAGAAAGTAAAACAAGATTTGGTATCTCATTGTTTCATATTTAGTTCTTTTTTCCAATACGAAGATAAATGATTTTTTATATTACAAAGTTTTGTATGAGCCCCGACAAGCTTGAGACATAGAATATATCTCAATGGCAAGTGTTACATTAAAAATATATCAACATGAGTTGGTATTAATCAAAATATCATTTATAATGTGACCGAAGAGAAATATGTCAGTATTATTAACGACAAGCTTGAGAAGTATAACATATCTCCATAACAAGTGTTACATCAAAAATTCGTTGACATGAATTGGCATTTATTAAAAAGTTATTGAAGATGTGACCGACGGGACGAATGCCTTAGAGATATAGAACAAACTCAATATTATATTTACTCAACAAAATGATGTGAACAAAAATCTCACTCGTGAGAAGAATTGTGAAGTTTCAATAATGAGATGGATAAAGCATGGTAGATCATCTTAATGTTTTTTCATATTGAATAATCTCAAGGTCGTTAGAATCATCTAAGGCGATGAGGTGCTGGTTTTACTTCACTCTATTCTATTTTCTTTGAGATACATTATACATGGCTTTGAGTATCTCAATACCAAAACTTTCTATGAAAATTATAAAAATAATATTTTAAACAAAAAATCTTGTCAAAATGACCTATACTTGTCATCTCATTTAGATTCAAAAATTTCTAAGAGTCAAGAAGAAAAACCAAAAAATTAACGTATCAATACCTGTATAATTTTCAAAAGATATCCAAATCAAATTTTACCGGAACCTTCATTTATTGTATTATAAAAAAGATGGTCACATGCAAAATGCACATTGAAAGTTTAAGTGTGATCAGACACAGTGAAATAAGAAAAATCATTGACAAATTCAAACCAAGAGAATAATATAATACTTTAGTTATTGTCACCACCAAATAAGTTTTTCCTATTGGTAATGTTGGCTGCCTCAAATTCTACTTGTGAATAATTTTGGTGGGTTATTGAATTTGATGATTCATTTCATATTACCTCGCATCTTAATTTATTTTCATCTTACACTTTTGGTGATTTTAGTCACGTAATAGTATAAAATAATGGCTTTCTAAAATCATTATTATTTGTGACATTTTTTAGACTAATATCATATCCAAACCATTTTTGAACGCATCGTAAATATGTTTTCTCATGAAAACTGTAAAAGTTATTCTAGAGATAAGTTATGCCCATTATTGTATACCTTATAAATATTTATCCTTCAGTTCCTCTGGATGGTGATATTCCATAAAATGTTTGTATCATATACGACAGTTCCTATAAACTTTGTAAATGTTTAGATGTAAATCTTTTGTGCATATCAAACAAGATGAAAGATCAAAAGTTGATAATAAAACAAAATAATGTATACTATTTGGTCACTCTCTAGAATATTTTGGATATAAATTTTGGGATCTTGATGCAAATAAAGTTATTAGAATCGTCAATATGGTAATCTATGAAGACCAAACCGTAAAATAATTTGAGAAATAATAATGGCACCTTACTCATGCCATTCTAGTTAACTTAGACTTACTTCAACCTTTGGTGATAGATAATCACTTAAAATCATACCAAGAGAACAATAATAAACATATCGATGATATTTAATATGAACCAAAATAACATGTACACAAACTAATAAAGTGTGATACTAGAACCTGATAGTTGGATACAAGGTATTCACAAAACACGTATGTGACGTTGACATATAAATATGAGATTTTTTGCTTTACAAGAGCTATGTGAGATCAACAATGTCAAAAATTAGTAAAAGTAAAAAAGTTAAGACATCATATTCAAATAATTGACCAAAAAATACGAGATTTAAAGTTAGACTATGAATATGGAATACATTTGCAACCGATAAACAAGATGTGCGAACATATCCAATTGATGAAAATGGTATAAGAGTACCACCATCGATTATGATAAATAAATATATATCATCATTAATGGAAACAAAAAATCAATATCACGAAACATCCAATGAGAAGCACATGAGTCTAAGAACCATAAATGAGACGATTTACTTGAATTTGTAGACATAACAGTTTGCAGGGGGGTTGTTGTGGTTGTCGTTATTGTTGTTCGCTTTTACTTTGTTATTTTGGAAACTAAGCCTTTCAATAAACCTTTTATCTATAGAAAAATCATTCATCTTGAAGGACTTGGAAGTTGGTCTATTCTGGCTGATATGCTTAAGTTATTGTGAAGCAGTAAAACATAAGGAATCAGAGTTGTAACATACCTTGTATCGACCTTAGACTTAAGTTGAATCTTTTCTACTAATATTTTATTAACTAAAAAACCAATAGTTGGTAGAGGAGAACAATGTAAATTGTCTTATATAATCTCTCAAAATTATTTTAAATAACCATAAAAAATATTTTACCATATGTTTTTCTTCTTTACAAGGTATATATTATTCAAATTCTTACAGCTTTGCAGCCTCTGTGTGAGCCAACTGATCACAGAGCCTAGTCCTTGAATAATTATATTATTCTATTAAAGTATGTGAATATTTATTTCCAACTGATATTATTTGACAAAATTAGATTTTGTACATAATCTAGCTAAGTAATCCCAAAATTATTCTTTCGTCTCAAACAAAATTGTTAATCCATGTAATAATATTCGAATTATCAGTCTCCCAATGTTGATCAAGACATCATAGTCGATTACCTCGTCTTTTATAGGTTTAACCTCCACACTTTTAACATAATTCTATGCAGATTTTCACGCAAAATATATTCATAACACAACTCCAATATGGGTATTTTGTAATATGGGTATTTTGTTCTAGATTGGGATTTGAAAGTCAAGTCAATATATTACATTTAGTATATTGACATTTAGTTACTAAATGTACAAAGTCAGATTGGGATTTGAAAGTCAAGTCAAGTCAAGTCAATATATTACATTTAGTAACAAATGTACAAACCTGGTTAATTTATTCTAGATTTATTATTTTTCTTTATAGATTTTTGTTGTTTTATATTTTAAACTAAAACTCGAATTGTTTTTTAATTAATTAATATTTTTATTCTTTTTATACATTACATATTAATATTATCTTCTTATACATTACAAATTAAGATTATATAATCGATGTGGGATAACCTTTCGATAAATGTTACAATGAGAAAATTGATTTTGAGGTAACAATATGTTTTATTGTGGTGAACTTTAATAAACGGATACATATGTTTTAGATAAACATGACCTCAATAAGATGTAAGAACAATCGGTATATCAATTACATTAATCCTTGTTGGAGTTTTCATCTCAACGATCTATGCGAATGTTTATCATGTGATTAGATACAAATACAAATGTCAATTCATATAGTATTATATTATGCATAAGTTATAGGTAAGCAATTCAACCCACATATATCATCAAAGTGATCTCCCATGGTGCGTTATTCATGGAAAGTTCTTAGACATTCATATTATGAGTGTTTTTGTTTAACAGTGGCCCAAACAATTATAGATTTATTGATGGATGAACAGTGGTGAATGATATAATTATGATATTTGCACGATTCATGTTCCTATGTAACTAAGTTTTAATATCAAATGATGAGATTCGAATATCACGAAATAAAAAAATTTATTCAAAACATATTTGTTTTTTTCAAATGTGATAGTGAATCAACATTACTTTTTATATAAAAACAATTTTACTAATAATGTACAGTGTGTTGGTTTATAGATTTTTGCTAAGGACTGTGAAGAGTTAGTTTTATGAACATCAAATTAATTGGACGTACTTAAAAAATCAATTTAAGATAATATTGATACGTGTTGTTATGTTAGTATTTTTATTATAGTTGTGTTTTAATATTCTCTTGTTAAGTATTGGGAAATCAAAGTATAAAACACGTATCATTTTTATGTCTTTAGTAGAACAAATGTTTAAGAATAAAATTACGAGATGATGTTTATTATGGGAATAAATAAAGTCGATCACTAAGTCTAGATAGAACAACTCGTCCATCTTATAAATAAAAATAAAAATAAATTAATTAATATATTGAAGATGTGTAAATCGTAAATTAATTGAGAATGATCATGTTCTAAATACATTCCTTAAGTTATTTACATATAACAAGTAAATATAGAAACATCTGATATTTTTTATGGTATACACAATTGTCATATGGACTTCTTGTCAAGCCATTTTTCACCATAAATGTATCAAATCATTTGTATTATTGCTTGAGTTACTATTTCAACCCATAAAGTGACTTCTGCAGCAGGCAAAGCTTGTCCTCTATTTTAGGTTTGAAAAATATCTTTTGTTGTCTCATGTATATTTGTTCTCTAATTCACCACGTGGAAACGTAGTTTTTACATCCAATTTTTCAAGCTCCAAGTCTTGCAAAACTATTATGGTTAACAAAATCAGAATCAAACTATGTTTTACCATTAGATAAAACACTTCAATGAAGTCGATTTCTTCCCTTTAATTAAAACCATTAGTGTCCATCAATGCCTTGAATCGAGGCTTTAACCCATATGTTACTTGAATACCCATTTACAGCCTACTACTATATGTCCTATATAAAAATCGACAAGCTTCTGTATATAGGACTCTTATGAAAACATTCAATATATTCATTTATAATACAGATCCACCTATCTACTTTCGCACTTGCTATAGATTTGTGGTAGCTACTAGGTTTATGTACCTTAACTTTTTATGCAATTGACAAAGCGGATGCAACCATGTTCACACGCATTTTTAGGGGTAATATCCCTTTTTTATTTGCTTGTTGATATGCTAGAAGGTTGTTATTATGATTTGGGCGCACCAACTTCACTATAATCTGATGTTAACGCTTCAAGTTCTAATCCTCGATCCACCTTGGAACCAATATAATTGTTTGACTACTAGGAACCTATTTTGCTTCAATTTCCACTTGTTTACACCTAACCGGTCATGGTTTGACCATTTCCTAAATATCATTCTTATTGCATATAAAAAACATACTCATAAAAGTCACGTCCGTACTGATGAGAAAACCTTGAGACTTAGAAGTAATGCAACATATCATATATCCATTCACTCTAGTAGCATATCCTAGAAATATGCACTTTTTTCACTTGGCTCAAGTTTACCATCTCTCACGTGAGCATATGCAGGACACCTAAATAATTTCAATTATCCATAATCAACCGTTGATCCAGATCAAATCTCAAAATGAGTCTTACAATCAATATTTTTTGATGAAGTCTGTTGCACTAAGTAACAAGTACCAAAATTCATTTCTCCCATCGGGATGCGCGAGCATGTTTTGTTCATTATTACAAAAAAATTGTCCAGTCTTTCTGCGACCCTCTAGTTTTCTAAGTCATGCATGATTGCACATTATTCATTCAGCATCACAAAACTCGTTAAATTCGCGGTTTCAAAATTCTGACCCATTATATGTCCTGAGGCACTTGATATTTTTTCATATCATGTTTCTTAACCATCGTTTTTTATTTGAAAAATGTTTGAATATACATCATTTTTGGTTATCAAAAAATAAACGCATACTATCCTTGAATAATTATCAATCAGACTCATGAAGTATTTGGCTTCACTATTTGAAGGAGTTCTGTTTGGTCCCCAAACGTTGGAGTGAATGTACTTCATTATCCATTTAGTCTTTCTTTCAGCCAATTTGTTGAATTTCATTCTAGTTTTCTTTTCAAACATACAATATTCACAAAATATCAATGATTCAGCTTTATAACCTTTCAATGAAGTTTTTTTACCAAAATATCTAATATTATTTCACTTATGTGATCCATGAGCCTACTCCACAAATGATTGTGATTCTGGTTGCTACTCTATGATGATACTATTGCATGATCGCCCACAATAATACTTCACTAGATAATGTAAATTCCATTTTACAAACTTCACTTCCTGAATATCATTGAGCCATATCTCATCTTGGTTACACTTATGTATGCACGATACTTGTGAGTTTGAGAGTCTAGTATCCCAAGAGATGAGAGGTTTATCTTCAATCCATGAATATGCTAGCACGTCACAATCTTGATAACACCATTGAACATTCTGATCATGACATTATTGATCCTATCAACATGCCAAAATGATTGTTCCTTAATAAACCATTCATTACATTGGTTTGTAAGTAGCAAAATATTTTTTAAACGGACACATATGGTATGTAGCGCAAGTATCGAGTACCCAAAAGTTTTTCCTATAGTTTTGAACTCACATACAATACCTCCAATGCATCATTGTTCTCACTATCATCAGAATTATTCACACCTTCTACCAGGTTTACAACGTTTTTATTTTGATTTCCATTTTTACCTTTTGTCTTTGGGCAATCTCTTTTATAATGATCGTGCTCATCGTATTCAAATCTGTTTGAATTTTTATCTTTTAACTTGAATCATCAATCATTCTTCTCTGAAGAACCCATATTGTTGCTAGATATTCCTTTGATCATAAGATCTTACTCTTATATTTGACTGTCCAACTACAATATTCTTAACTCCTTGATTTTAACACCTCTTTGATATCTTCCAAAGATAACATGTCCTCATAATAGAGGGTGGTACCCACCAAATTCTTATATGAAGTTAATAAAAATCTAAAAGCAAACAATACTTGAACCTCATCATCGATTATGATATTGATATTCTTCAGATCCATGATAACCAACTTATATATTAAGATGTTATGCCATGGATATGTTATCTTTCAACCTGAAATCATACAAGTGTTTCTTCAAATAAAAGCGGTTCACAACTGATTTTTTTGAGTAAAATTCACCTAATTATTTAGATGCACATGCATCATTCTTTTCACTGCTAATCTTGCGAAGAATATTATCATTTACACTAATTGAAATCTAACATATAACCCTTTCTTGAAGAATTTATTTCTCCTGTTCTTTCATCTAACTTTATAACTTATTCTGCACAGCTTTCTACAACCCTTGCAATACCAAAGATAAATACAACTTATTATTCCATTGTTAACTTTTAATTGCAACAACCTAATTTTTTATACCAATTGTTGGTAACATGGTTGAGCGGCATATTCATTTATAGAATAACATGGTCTCTGTACAAGTATGATATTGTCCGTTTTGTGCCTAAAAGTCTGCACAACTTTTCTAATGATTCACTTTCAAAATGCCTCACACTAATGAAGATATATTCTAACTTATATACCATTAATCTTTTCATATCTAACCGATGTGAGATTTTAGTCGCACAAACAATTTAGCATATAAAAAAGTTAGAGCGAAATTTTTCATTTTTTTAGTTCATATCAAACATATTAAATCTAATACAAAATTGATTATCAATTCAATTTCTTAATGCAATAAGTAAAAAAAAATCTATAAAGCTACCATCAAGTCTATTCTATTTTTTATTATATAATTCATACATAATAATGTTAAATTGTTTGTTTATCTATTTAAAATGAACATGATAAATATAATTTTATTCTAAACTTTTTAGAAATACAAATTCAATAATAATAAGAGTTTATAATATTATGACGCTCTAAATATATCCTCATCTAAATATTTAATACCATTCAATATCCAAATTTTACTAAATTGTGATTATGAAAAGTATATACAAAATTGGATGGTATGGATCGAATATGTATGGTACATAGTCTTTTGAAGATATTATATATTTTCAAAACAAATTATATTCTTTTTAAAGATTGAATACGTATCAAAATGGCTCGAAAAATGATTTCAATTCGAGCTAAAAACATAAAAAGTATTTTATAATTAATGTTGGTTACTTTGATTCCAAAGTTGTGATGTTATAACAAATTTCAAACCCACAATATTTAAAAATTTTAATTTTAGATAGTGAGTTCAACTTAAATAATTTTAATACAAGTGTTATTCGTAATTTTAAACTATCACAGAAGATGTAAAAAAGTTACACAATCTAAAAATTGCATGATAATTATTTTTAAAAAATTTATATTAAAATTTAATAATAATGATTAGACCAAAGTAAGGGAGATGTCCGTAAGAAATGTTTATGATTCCGAAGATATTTTGGTCCAAAGTAGTTTATTGTGATGTATAGTTTATTCATAGATCTCCATCAACAGCTTTTGATTTTGATATTCTCAAGAGAGAATGGAAATGAAATGATCCTACATATTTACATATCAGAGTTTTTGGATGCAATGTGTACATACATGTTCCAAAAGAATAGGATCCTAAATTGATTTGAAGACCAATCCTTGTGTTTTGTTGGATATGGTGATGAAAAGTATGGTTTCAGAATCTATGATCACGAGAAAAAGAAAGTAGTGAGAAATAGAGATGTGGTATTTATTGAGCACGAGAAATGTGTAGATCTTTTGAGTACAAGGTTAACTTATATTTTCGATGTCTTTTTTAATACTACTAATGATTTTTCTTCTTCTATTTTCTTATATAAATCAGCCAGTAATGATATTGTTGAGGTGGTTCTTAGTGATATCGAGGATATTCCATATGGTGGTGATTTATGGGATCATTTTTTTGTTGATGATGTTGATGAGAACCTATTTGAAAAGAACTTCATGATGAATAATTTCATGATAAAATGAGTATCCTAGCGCTTATGTGGAGGATACACACGTTCGAAGGTCAACTAGAGAGAAAAAACCTTCAACAAATTATCCAAGCTTAGAGCTTATTCTAGTCACGCAAGATGGCAAGCAAGAGAATTATCAAGAAGTCTTATCCCATGAGGAGAAAAATATTTATCTTAAGGTTATAAAGGAAGAAATAAATTACTTGAGAAATAATGAAACGTATGAGAAACGGAAAGCTCCTAATGGAAAGAAAGTCTTCAAGAATAGATGAGTTTTTTATAACAAAAGAGATGGTGAGAAAATTGTCAAGCGGAAAGCTAGATTTGTAGTAAAAGGATGCAATTAGAAAAATAAATTGGTTTGATGAGATGTATTCTCATGTTATGAAGAATAATTATGTCAGAACTGTATTAGGTTTAACTTATAAGCCTAAATCTTGAGTTAGAACAACTTGATATAAAAAAAACATTTTTACATGAGGGAATCTACATGGAGCAACCTGAAGGTTTTAAAGAGAAAAAGAAATAAAAGTTTGTTTGTAAGTTAAAGAAGAGTCTTTAACCAAATGGCAAGGCATTGGTATAAAAAATTAGGCTTGTTTTTTACAAATAGTGGTTATAAACGAATTTATGTTGAACCTTATAGCTCTTTCAGAGAGTTCTTTAGAGGTAAGTTCATCATAATTCTTATATATGTAAATGATATGTTGATAGTTGGGCAAGATACTAAGATGATTATTAGTTTGAATAAAAACTTAACCAAATCATCTAACATTAAAGATTTGGGTCTAGAATAAAAAGTCTTTAGCATAAAGATTGCTCGTGATAGAAAAGCTAAAAATTTATGGCTATCACAAGAGAAATATATTGAACATGTACTTGAACAGTTTAATATGAATAATGACAAGCCAATTAATACACCATTGACTACACACTTCAAGTTAAGCAAGGAATAATGTCCTACAACAGAGAAAGGGAAAGATGGCATGTCAATTATTCATTACTTTCTATTTTTGGTTCTTTGATGTATATTATGGTATGTACAAGACTAAATAGTACATATATCGTCGGTTCAGTGAGTAAGTATAAATCAAATCCAGGTAAAGTTCATTGGGAAGCAACGAAGTTGATTTTCATATACTTGTGAGGCATATCTTCTTTGAGTTTATGTTATGGAGGTGGAAAACCTATACTTAAAGGACATATAGATGTTCACACGGTTAGTGATCTTGTAACCAAAAGTCTACCTCAGTTTATATGTTCATATATCCATGATGAGCCATTTCATGGCAACCCAAGCTACACAGGTGTGTAGCATTGTCAACAACTGAGTCAGAATATATTCCAGTAGTGGAAGTAAGCAAAAAGATGTTTTGGCTTAAGGGGTTCCTTCAAGAGTTGGAGTTAAAGCAAGAAGATTATGTGGTATTTTGTGATGATCATAGTGTTATGTATTTAAGAAATAATCTAATATATCAAACACGTACCAAACATATTGATGTGAGATATCATTGGTTGCAAGATATGATCGAAACAAAAGAAATAAAATTGAAGAAAATCTACACAAATAAGAATAGTGCAGACATGTTGACTAAGGTTGTTCTCGGAAGCAAGTTTGAGCTTTGTAGTAAGCTCATTGGGATGAGGTTCAAGTGACTACCTCATGAGTGTATCTTCCCCATGATTGGCTGCAAGGGAGATTGTTAAAGTTCAAACCAAATTAGACCTACTTTATATCCTAGGGTTTTTTTATCTCCCTAAGGATATATATAGAGGCAAGAATACTATGAGAGAGATAGAAAAACAAACAAAATAACATTTTTTACATTCAATTCTCGTGAGTGTAGAAACAGTAAAGATGTCTGATCAAGTTGCAAACGATATTGGTTTTTGCTGAAATTTTGATAACGTGTTCAAGACATATAAGGACATAATCTAACCAGTTAGATTATGTTTTTGTACTATAAATCGGGAGAAATCATTGTTGGAATAATGTAATTGTGTTTAGTGATATTTTTCCTCTTTGTGCTTCTCTTTTTGTTATTTATTATTCTTTATGATTGTTTATGAGTTTGTAGATTCTTGTGAGATCGATTCAGGTCTACTTGTATCCTCAACTTATTATACTAATGAAATTTTTTAGGGTGAACTCTTCATTAGTCTCACTCTTCACATTTAAGGGGTTTTACACGTATAGATCTTGCGTGTTAATTTTTGTTTCTGCTGGGTTTTTACTGTTGTTAGGACCTACAGTTGATATCAAATCTATAGGCTCAAACAGAACATGAAGTGGGCAAAATTCTCATATTTTGAACATGTTGAACCATGAGCCATTCTCAAAGTGTATGATCTGTTATACAGATCAATAGTCTGGCCTAATTTGGAGTACACGTGGCTCATCAAGCGATGAGACTTGATTGGAGAGTATCAAGACGTAATTACTTGATTAGAGTGTTGTTAAGGAACAAGGCAATGTGGTCTTCTAAGTGTGAGAATCTATCTTGGAGCAACCTGATTATCGTGAGTGGATGAAAGTTAATTGAGATGAGACTAAAGTGGTACTTTGTTTGAGATGATTTATTCAATAGTTCACACTTATATACTAAAGCGGAATATGTGGTACCCATATTTTCAACAGTTTATTGTTTTTACTTAAAATAATAATTGGATTAAATAACCATTTCGAACTAAAATAATTTGTTTTATAAACACACATGCGAAAATTTTAAAAATTTATGCTTGTTTTCATAATTTTTGGTTTAAACTATTATAAATTGATAGATGTGGAATATAAATGTATACCTATTTAATGCCACTAGTGTTATTTATATATATATTTTTAATAAATTTTATAAAAAACTAAACCTCATACCAAAATACCTTGCGAAGATTATTCCTCTTTACCGGTTTTTATTTTATTTTGAAAAAATGATTCTTTTTTTCTTAACAAAATCATAATGGATAAAACAAAAAATAGAGTGGGTAATAAGTGTTTAGTTAATTTACTTATTATTGTATCTATTATACACCGTTTTTTTATTTACTTGATATTTAGAGACTTGATTTCTTGATAATTTTATGTTTGTGTTGATTTACTTTCTTTTTGGATACTTGTTTCATTGTATGCTTACTATTGATTTAATTTTAAAATCGATATTGGTGTTTAATTTTTTTATAATTTAAAATCATTTTGGGTGTTCTGGGTTATTCTGTGTGCAAAAGCTATATATTTCTAGTGTATTAAACTCAAATAAATTATATTTGGTAAATTATCTAAGAATCAAATCTACTCATAATCCAATTGGTGAGGTAAAAACTCATCTAACTAATTGAACTAAAATATAAGCAGAAACAAGATAAATGAGAGCTTCATAAACTTTTGAGATATACAATTGTATTTATTTGATACTTCATATTACAATAGATATGATTCTTTATTTTCACTACTCAACCTAATTTTCACCTCCTTACAAATGATTATAATGATCCTTATGTAGTAGTTTTGATCCTGAGATATTATGGTCAAGTGATTCTTCATTCGCATGATGTCGAAGGTGTTTGTCTAAAAAATCAGACGTGAAAGGCTGCATGCGAACGCGACCATTGGTATGACATACTTGACCGTTTCGACCAAGTGAGAGGTCGTCCATGTGCGTGGCCCCTGGATAAGCATACTTGGCCAAAAGAGAAAAGTGAGGGGTAGTACACAAAATTGACCAAAACGGACGAATGAGAAGTCACATTTGTGCACGACTGCTGGATAGGCATACTTTGCCAAAATGGCCAAATAAAAGGTTGTGCTCGTGCGCGATCTTTTGTAACAACACACTTGGTCATTTGGCTAAGTTACATGTTTCGTTTGTGTGAAATTCCTATATAGGCATATTTGGCCATAATGACCAAGTGAGAGAACGCTTTTAGATGCAACTCCTTGTTACAACATAATTGACTATTTTTTAGGTGAAATATTGCATGTGTGATGCCTAGATGTCCTTGTTACAACGCATTTGGTCATTCGATCAAATAAGAAATCGCGGCCATTTGTTCCAATGTGTTCGGCCAAAATTTCTAAGGGAGGCAATGTTTGTGTATGACCCAAAATGAGCATGTGAGCGGTCACGTTTGTATGTGATCTTTACACAAACATATTTGGCCGAAATGACTATGTGAGTGGTCGCGTTTGTAGGTGATCTTTAGACAGACATATTTGACCAAAATAACCATTTGTGTAACCTTTCTTAAGGTTTATGATATGCTCATAGATTTTTCTTCTCTAAATGAGACTCGAGTTTTAAACCATTTTGTTGAGTTTTATTCGTTTCGATAAAATGTTATTACAACTCTATAACCAATTATAAGTTTAAAATTATAATGTGTTATTTATAAAATAAATTAAAATAAATCACCAAGTTTAAATTATTTTTATGTTTGGTTTATAGTTAATAACATTACAATTATCTAACTAATATTTTATCACTAAATTAATAAATAAATTAATATTTAATAAATTAATATATTTTATAACTAATCAAATAAATCAAATATTATAAAATATCAACTGTCAATTTATTATTATTTTGAAATAACGATTTTGATTAAATAATATATGATAAATTATTTAAAAATTAATATTCTATCTATATATTCAACTTTATAATATTATATATATAAAATATAATAAAATTAAAATTAAATTATTATTTAAAATTATTTTATAATTAATAACATTAAAATTGTTTGAATAATTTTGTTTCACTAATTAAGTAAATAAATATATTAAAATATTGTAAAGAAATTAATTACCTATGATTAGCTAGTGATTCAAATCATACCAAAGTATATATGGTAAATTATTTGAAAGTCAAATATATTGATATTTTAATTATAATGAATAATTAATAAATTTGTTATATAGTTAATAGCATTAAAATTATCTAAATGATATTTCCCATTTAACAAATAAATAAATATATTTTATAATTAATTAAATAAACAGATAAACTTAATATTAAAATTATATGAATGATCTCGGTAAATAAATAAGTAAACCTATTAAAACTATTGTAAAAAAATCATTAATTATCAATGTTGTGGGAGTAGTTACCTAGTCATTAGCAAACTAAATATGATAAAATCTAAAAGTTAAATTTAGTGATATTCTAATTATAATTTATAAATATATATTTATAAAATTAAACTAAAAATAATTTTCAAATAATTTTAACTTTTTTTTTATAGCAAATAAATCTTCAAATTATAATAAACACGCACTTAGAATGCTCGTATTAGTACTGCAGTGCCATGGCACGCTTGGACCGCCATCAACACCCGTACGAAATTAAGTTTATAGTTTAACTTTTTTAATTTCAATGTTTTTATTATTATTGTTATTGTATTTTATTAATTTAAATAATAAAAACAAGATGTATATTTTTTAAAGTTAAAAAATGAAATATTTTTTGGTTTAAAAATAATAATATATATTTTCAAAAATAAATTAAACTTTGTGAAAAAATCAAACCAGATCTTTTAAAATATAAGATATTAAAAAACAATTAATTACTAAGTTTTTTAATCATGTACCAATTAATAATCTGTTAGATATTTTAAAATGAAAAATCAACATTAAATTCTTTAATTAAATTCGAGATTTTTAAATTCTTTAGTTAAATTCGAGATTTTGACGAGTATTTCATTTCTGGATTATTGATTTGAGCGATAAATAGTTTTTGGATTTTCAAAAAATCGCTCATATATCTTTGTTTATCTAGTTAGGAAAAAGTTAATCATTTTTTATTAACATAAAACACCAACGTGGCAAGATATTCAACAAAAACTTATATACTTTTAAATTTTAAATCAAAATCTAAATGTAATCAAAATTAAAATCGAAGAACCATTACTTATACAAATTTTTATTGAATATAGTTTCCTAACTTTATAAAAAATTAAAGATAAATGAGGACTAACAACAAAATTTTAAAAATCCAAATACCATGTATTAGTAAAGTCAATACACAATTATATTCAAAACCTAAACTCTAAATGTGATTGTAATTCTTCAAATTAAAATATATAGGTGATAAATTAGACTGCCTCTTCAAGTAAAAGTTTCTTGACTTTTACCAACTTGGCTTATGACCTGACATGTGTAACTTGTGTCTTATATTTTAATTATTACTTTTTCCCAACTAGTATCCAACACATTTGTAAAAACAACCCTTTTTTATTTTCTACCTTTTACAAAGAAACCCCTTTAAATCTCCCTAATTCATCTCTCCTTCCATATTTTCTTCTTCTTCTCCAAAACAAAACCAATCCTTCAGAAAATCTATGATCTTTCCTCTCTCCCGCTCATATAGAAACCTACTAATCCATAAAAGAAGAAAACTTTATAATCTCACTATAACAGAGTTTCAATCAATACTCTGTTTTTTCAAGCATGTAAGTATTTACATTTCTTCTGTTTTTCTTCTTAGTTTTGGGATGTGACCTAAACTCATTACATATGAACCTTCATAGTCTTGTTTGTCTTCTTTATATATCAATGCCCTTAATTTCATACTCCAAATTCCAAAAACAAATTACAACACTTCAATTTAGTTTTAAGATTGGGTTTCTTTCAAAAACAATAAATTTGTATACATAATAATAAAAAAAAAAAACTCTTTTTGAAATGGGTTTGTTAAGATTTGGTTCCTAAACAAAGATCTAAAACTAAAGTTAATAACTTTTTCAAAAAATCTCTCTGGAAAGGTCGTTTAACCATGAAAGTTAATCTTTTATTTAAATACTCTATTTTTAGTTTTGGGTACTGTCTCGAGTTTCCTCTGCAACTAGGTCTTTTTAAATCATCGTTGACAACGAAAATATGTGCTCTTGAAGTAAAATTATTTATATAACGTATTTTGTTTTTATTAGACGATGGATATTTTAGTTTTATAATCATAGACTTGTGGTTATATATATCGACACTCTTGATATACAAATCTCTATCTCTTCTTGGTGTTAGATTTTATTTTGATTTTTTATTCTTCGCAGACATTAATAGTGGATCGACTCGATCAACGGCGACATGGGCAAAATCTCTACGGTACTGTATTTTTATATCAAACCCGATATCTCGGTTTATGATTTTAATGATTTTAATAATTTTATCGATTTAATAATTTTTCGTTTGGTTTTGGTTTTGGTTTTTATGTAGTCTGCTTGGCCGAAGGTTGTTGCCAAAAAATGGTTGAATATTCGAAGCGGAGCACACGAATTTAATTCTGATTATTCAATTAACGGTGAGCAATTTTTATTTTTATTTGAATGTAAAATAAAATTTGGTTAAATTTATTTTATTTTATTTGGTATTATTAGCTGTAAATTTAGTTTGGAGTATTTAATATTTGGTAGGTAAATCGGATAGAAGGAAGAGCTGTTCGGACGGCGATTACCGTGTTGTGGTACGACCGTCAGAGAGTTCAGGTAATAAATTAAAAGTATGAAACGACGTAGTATGAGATGTGGGCCTGTTATAGCCGTCAGATTTTGATGGGTATGATTGATATTGATTAGACATCTCACATCTATGCTATGACTTTGATATGAAATATGAGTTCTATGTTCTGTAACTGTTCTTGTAAGTAAGAGCCTAGATCTGTGTGCTATGCTACGTCCATGATTACTAAAATTTAATTGCTATAGTAATTATTTTTATCAATTTAAAATCCGATTTAATAGTTTTATTATATAATTGATGATTGAATTTTTGGTTAATTCGTCGTAGGAGGTTGGTTGAAGAAAGGTTCCGATGGGTTAAATCCGGTGAAAGTTTTGCCGGCGGTATCGAATTGTAATGATACAGTCAACCTTAGGTGATTATTTCTTTTAAGTGTTGCAATTTTTATATAATTTTTATTTATATAAATTTTGTGAGAATATTAGAATGGGTTATTATAGGATGTTGGTGGGAACGTGGAACGTAGGAGGGAAATCACCACCGCACGATGGTTTGAATTTAAGAGATTGGATTAATACATCTGCTCCTGCTGACATCTACGTACTTGGGTATTTATTATTCCTTTTTTATTTATAATATTTTAAATAATAAAAATAATTTTGAATCTGTATCTGAGATTCAATAGCTCCCAATTATATAAAATCAAGGATCATGTTATAAAAAATACCTAAACTACAAATCTTAATCTTAGCTTGACAGATGGGTAGAAAAGTTTTTGAAACGTTAAACAATTGTAAATCAAAATTAATTGTCTAATAATATTAGAGAAAAAATTTATGCATTAGAAGATAAAAAAATTGTTTATAACTTTTCTTTAATGAATATATATATATATATATATATATATATATATATATATATATATATATATATATATATATATATATATATATATATATTCTCTCTTTATCCGGTTTGTTGATCTCAATATATTAACATCTCGTATTTTTTGAATTTTTCGATAAAACATTATGAACGTATGATCCGTTACACTGAAATATCATTAAGGTTGATAATGGGCGGTCTTCGGATCGGATTCGGGAATGTCAGTCCGAATCGGTCTTTTGGATGTTTGAGTCTGAATCCGACTCGATCCGTTTTCAGGTTTTATTTTCAAATCCGAGTCCGTTCGTGTCGGTCGGTCCGATCTGCGTACATTAATTTTAATATTTTTAAATTTATTTCAAATATATTAATTTATTATATATATATATATATATATTATTGTTATTATATATAAAAAATATTAATTTTTATACATTTTTATACTTTTCGGACCAGAATGAATCGGAGAAACTAGAAACACAAACCCGATACGGTTGCGGATTATAACTTTTTAACCCGGACCTGGTCCGTCTTATGTTCGGACCGGACAAGTCCTACTGAACCGGACAACACCCGAATTGCCATTCCTACGTACCTACAGCAGGTTTCATTTTATCTAAAATCGATCATAATAATTCTGATCATACATACATTACTAGGGAGAAAAAAAGTTAAATTCTGATTAGTTGAATTGAAAAAATTGCTGAAAAAAAGACCGGCGTAAACAAAAACAGACGATTTCACGGAGTCATTACGAATTTTTCTTTTAGCAAATCCTTGGTACTAATTAGCTGAAACACGTCCTGATTAATGTATTCAAAATATAAAAGAAATGGTGGGAGAACTCAAGAGATTTGAGATTAAACTTTAAATATTAGTTTCTACTTTAATGATAGTCTATTTCTGCATCTATGTTTTGTCTACTTGAATTCAATGTTTTTTTTTGGGTTTAGTAATTACTACTGCTAAACCTTTATATGTAAAAACACCATGTAGTAGATAGTACTATTTATAGCTATACAGACCCATAACAAGTAAAAACAATTACAGTACTTTTTCCATATTTGCCTATTTCACTCTCAAATTCTCCACCCACTTCATTTCTTCTGTCTTGTTGTTTCTGGGTTTAAGAAACAAAACTGCATTGTCTCATTTACTCAAGTTTGGTCCCCTTGTTGTACTTACTTTATATGATTTCAATAAAAATCAAATCGGTCAAATATAATTTTAATATTTTCAAGATCCAACACTATTTATTTTGCATTATGTTACCAAGATTTGAATTTTTCTTTTGTTATATCATATATAGGTTTCAAGAAATTGTGCCATTGAATGCTGGAAATGTACTAGGAGCAGAAGACAACAGTCCAGCTACACAGTGGCTAAATCTCATAAGAAAGGCTTTGAACACTAATGAAAACACTCACCAAATCCCTCAAAATCACGACAACGTCACCACGGATCTCAACATGTTTAGCTTCTCTGATTTGCTTTCGCTCGAAGATGAACTAGATGGAGAAGATTTTGAAAAAATGATGGAACGAAATTCAAATTTGCGAGAAGAAATCCCGTCAGATCGCGGCTTTTACCTAGCTGCTAGTAAACAGATGGTCGGGATTTTCTTGTGCGTGTGGGTTAGGAACGATCTTTATAAACATATAACCAACTTGAAGGTGTCCTGTGTTGGCCGCGGCATTATGGGTTACCTTGGCAATAAGGTTAGTGTATATCGACTGTTCGACGCATTTCACATCACTTAAACGCGAATGCTTAACTGATATTCATAGTTGAAGATGTTCTAATATTGTTGATTCTATTTATGTGCTGACAGGGTTCGGTCTCGATAAGCATGACACTACACCGAACAAGTTTCTGTTTTGTGTGTACACATTTGACCTCGGGCGAAAAGGAAGGCGATGAGGTTAGGCGTAACTTAGACGTTGCTGAAATATTAAAAAGGACGAGATTTTCTCAGTCGTCTACGAATTTTGGACCGCCAAAAATATTAGATCACGAGTAAGTTAGTCTCGTACATATTTATTCGATTCTATTTTAGTTCTTTTTTGTTCGGTCCAGATTTCTAACATCAATCTATTGATCAGCAAAATAATTTGGCTGGGTGACTTAAACTACCGGCTTGACACGAGCCATAGTGACACTCGCGAACTACTAAAAAACAGCGATTGGCAAAGACTGCTGGAGATGGATCAGGTGAGTTATAATCCATTCATTTACTTTGTTTATCGATTTATTATAGTTAAATTTAGTAACATATATGGTATTTGTATTTGTTTCTCAGTTGATATTAGAGCAGAAAGCCGGAAAAGTGTTTTCCGGATGGGAAGAAGGAAAAATCTACTTCGCTCCGACCTATAAATACATTACCAATTCTGATCATTATGTCGCTCGATGTGCTAAATCGAAACTAAAGCAACGTACTCCAGCCTGGTATGATCGTTATGTTGCTCGATGTGTTAATTTGTACATTTAAAATGCTTCTTCGTAAATCGTCTGATTATGTGCTGTAATTCTTTTTGAATCTTATAGGTGTGATCGAATATTATGGAAAGGCGAAGGGTTCAAACAACTATGTTATGTAAGAGGAGAATCTAGATTTTCCGACCACAGACCGGTCTCTTCTATATTTTCGATTGAACTCAGTTTAGCAAACAAGAACGTAGCTAAAATCATGATCAACAAGACTAAACCAAACACAGCCTTGTCATCGGCATCATCTGTGGCCAAAATCCAAGCCGAAGAGCTTCTAGTTCTAAGAACACAAAGCTGCATACAAAGCAAACCCAGGTTTTGAAGGTTTTGAAGGTTTTGATTCAGCTACAACATTAACGTGAGATATGAATCTGTCCCCGTGGTTTTTTAAAAGGGGCATGGTTGAAAGCCGTTGGCACAATACGAATGAGTTGTTGGCACGTCGACGTTGAAGGGTGATGAGGTGAATATTGAAGATTAGATGACGGTGGTGGTGAATGGAAAAATCTTAAGACATTGAGTTCGTTTGTTTTGAATGATATAAGGGACTCTTTCAAGTGTTTCGGGTTCGCGGTATATGATAAGTGTTTAGAGTTAAGTTGGTTAAGGAAATTAGGCTAAATATTTTTAGTGAAAGTAAATTAGGACAAAAAGGTTGATTGTTACATATTAATGTTTTAACTAAACTTAAGTGAGAGTTTATTCTATTTTATATGAACATATAATTTATTTTATCTAATGGCTTGTTTTAATTTATATAATGCTTTAAAGTATAAACTTTTTATTAAACCTAGGGAGGTGTATAACATAAATTTAGAAGTAGATAGTTTATCTATATTTACTTTTTAGAAGAAAGTTTTTTATTTTTTTTATGGATTCAACCTATGGAGTTTAGATTATTCGGAGAAAAATATATACATCATAAATGCATCGTCTTCAAGCTTTTTCATTGTTGTCATGATCTTCTATTAGTGATGTAATTCTCAGTAAATTTATTTTTATAGCAATCGCTTTATATTCATATTCATATTTATTTTTATAGCAATCGCTTTATATTCATATTCATGTTCTAAAGTCGTATATAGCCTGAATTGTAAAACATAAAATTTCGTCCGAAAAAACTAATCTTATTAAATTTAATCCGCAAATCCATCTAAAAATGAACCAGGTATCAGAATACTCATCGACACCCGCTATCAAACAATCCGACCACAAACACTCATCCACGTTGAGATTAACTCATACACTTGGATTCGTCTAGTGTACGTCTGAAACTATAAACCCTTTATTAACCTCGTTTCCCCAAGCTTGAATATATTCTTTGGTCGTATTCTAAACCATATGTCAAATATATGTTATAGACTTTTGTCTCGCGTTGGGCTAAAAAATCTTGGTATTTTTATTCAACAATATATTTCATGTTATAGTCAATCCAAGAGTTGAATTTTTTAGGCTCTTGGATTTCCCCCGACATCTTAGTAAGTTGCTCCACAATCTAAACTCCCTTACAACTACTCGCTCATTTCCTGCTACGCAAACAGAAATTCCTCGTTGCCCACTTTGAAGTTTCGACGCTCTTCCAGTAGGTGTTACAAACTACGTCATGCTCTCGAAACTATTTTTCAAATACGCAAGGTCACTAAATGATTTCTAAATATCTTTGTACCTATCACAATCTTTAAACAAGTGAATAGCCGTCTCCGGGGCCTTACCACATCCACTGTATAGAATCAGCACTCTAACGCCCCGTCTCACCAAATTAGTCGTCGTCGGAAGCCTATTACTCATGGCATGTCACACTACCACTCGTACTTTTTGCTGACAGTTTGTATCACTTAAATATTGTCTCCTCACCGTGCGAGATCAACGAATTATAAGCTGATTTTACCTAAAATACTCATAATAGTTCTTGTTTTCATTTGTATCGCCCCTCATCATAATATTGATTTATACTTACCATATTAATCAGGACGTCCCACCCATAAGATGATTTCACGCGTCCTCAAATATTGAGACTTAACTACACATTCCAACAAACTTTCAATAAAAATATTTTGTTTGAGAACCCTCACCCGTAACCCATTGTCATTTTGTAAGATCCTCCACCCCAATTTATCCAAGAGTTCATAGCTGAAATTCTTTGTACCCCTAAATCATACCCCCCCCCCCGTTATTGGTATACACATCTTGGCTCATGTCATCGAATAGATATTCCTAGTTTCATCAGATAAACCCCAAACAACATTTTTAATAATCTGATCTGCTTTATTGCACAAAGTATGTGCACCAACAACTTCATTATCTGCATAATATAAGTCCAAACAATGGTAAAAAATGATTATGTAAGAGTAATCCAAATTGCTAGAGAGAGATTTTGCGCTTTCTAATTCGGTAATTTTCCCCTCATCTTCATAATAATTTGTCGATGAAACCTCCTCGAAAGACAACCAGAAGAAGTCTACCTAGCTACGTATATATGGATCCACTAAGATAAAAACCATTCATGTATACCAAATCATGTTGACGACTCTGTTTTACATTCTCATAAAATACTATTATTTACTTCTCATTGCTTACCGATTTGTGGATTTATTACAAAATATACGTAATATTATAATAATCAAGTCGATATGTTCTTCTGAAGCATCTATAAACAACATTAAATTATATGTAAAAAAAGACATGAGAGATCAGGGGGTTGCCTGTGGAGTCACATGAGACTCTATTCACCACTAATACAAAAACCACGAATGATACAAAATAATCGTTCACTACACATTCTAAAAGGCAACGAGTCACTACAGCTCCTTGCCTGATACATTATTTCAGTTTGAAGGGCTCAAGAGATTCTCTATTTCATATTAATTGCATCGAATTGGACCTCATAGAGATAATGATAAGCCTTACATGTGTCGTTCGGAGCCCAAACTGAGTGATAGTATAATCAATAAATCGTTAGATGAGTTTGTTATATGTTTTGGCTACGTCGGTCATAACCACCATATATTCATATGACACAATTGTGTTATGCAATGATGGTCCACCTCATGCACTAAGACTATATTATCGGCTGTAGACAAACTCATAAGAAAACTTAACTGATTAGGTCTGATACGCTCGACTAGCAAGGGTTGCAATCTGTTAACCCTTGCCGACATAATAAACTTTACCATGTCATGATCAAACTTATCGGGAAAACTTGACTAAATATCTTAAGGTCATCAACTTTAAGAATTAGAATAATTGTACCAATAAGTTGAGTAAGGATATATTATTTTCCTACCGTGTTACCACCATCTCACAAACAGTCGGGCCAACCATCTATATAATGTTACATATATACCATATGATCCTGAAGATTTTGACATGTTTAATCGGAACACGACCTCCTGAATATTCTCCTTAGCTAGACGACTTGCTTCTATTTTCCCCGTGTGAGGGATATATATAAAGGAAATCAAATATCAGACTTGATATTTGTAGAATATAATTTCTTAAAAACTATCTAATCAACCTTTAAACCCTAGGAAGATCTAAAATCCACTCACTTCGATCCTTCGTCAAACCTGTAGTTCTCAAAGTTTATTTTTCAGTATGGTTGAAAGGTGGTAAAATTGTATGTTACGCTCACCCGACCTTATCCATTGTTCTTTCAAATGATGAAACCACAACATTGCACCCTCTTCTAAAATAGTTATATATTTCTTCTTTAACTTCTTACCAAGTTTGAAAATGGAAGAATTGTATGAACTTTGAAGTGAGAATTTAATTCCCTAAATTCTCACAAGAAATAATATCTCTCGTCAATGAATATCACCAAACATCTCATATTTCCATAATCAGATGTAACATTGAATGAATGATATACTTTCTTCTAAGTCTGACTTAAAAGTTTCCCACTTCTTCCGAATAAAATCCAATAATTTATTATTCAAACACCAAACCGACTCAAATCTAAAGTATTTGAAGAATTGGAAATGAAGGAGCAGCTCATGTAAGATTTATCAATATATAAATATGGTCAAAATATTCCATGTCCAAATTAATAACCCTCGCATAAAGAAAAAGAGTATACAACATCTTATTTTCATATGCATATCCAAGCAACTCATTTTCCGTTGACTCAAATTCAAAAAATCACACTATATAAACCTCGGCCCTTCGAAACCCAATCCAATCAACCCACACTAATGGCTTCAGTATTTGAATATTTATATTCAACTCATAATCATATAGACCCTTTTTTTTCTTATCTTATTCTTTTCCCATTTGATTGAAGTCACCGACCACATCGCATGAGTCTGGAGACTTAAAAATGACTGTAAGTGCCTTCCATAATCTCCTTACATTTTGAGGTTTGTATCCTAGCATGCACTACCAAGAAAAATCGCAATTCACAATTCTATTTCAAAACTTCAATATTGATGACTTGTTGACCCGTATATAAGATACGCATATCAATGTCTGAGTTATCTCAAATAAGACAAATTTCAGGTTTAAATGTACACCTTTATCCTTGTTGAGCATGTCTTGCCCAGAGTACAGATGATCTAACTAGTCGTGTGACTACTTACCCTTGTCTAACCTACAACAATTAACTACACATGATGTACCTGTAAAATCTCTCGAACTACACATCAAAAATTATTCGTTATTGCCTCCATATCAATTCCAAACTAATACATTTAATGCGTTAAGGGTTGAATCCCACATAAAAATTCAATTTAGCAAACACATAATAACAGTATGACTTGCAAAACATAAAGATTTTCTCTCTATATTTTCACTTTCATTTCTGAAGCACCATCGGCGATGACTTGCTCGTGACTCCTCTCTACTCAATATTGCTCTAACGATTCCAGAACCATACTCGTTATTAGGTTTCCTATGGAACATAAATAGTCTTTAAATCTGCTAAACCTACAATATAAATAATCCACAGTACCATGTATAATTTTTCTAATTTTAAAAATACGTAACCGCCAACTATTCCCCTAGAATCATCTAGAGTGATGCTCACTTCATTGAGTCCCACGTGACTTATTGATCTAAACTCATAACTTTATTATTGTTGCTAAACAAAGTACTTGTCGATATTTTTTTCAATCCTCGTGGACCGACCAATATAATACTGCACATATGAATCTATTACTTTTATCTATTACAATGAACTATATCTTTCTAAATTACTCATTTTCACCCTTGACATTTATGAAGTTTCCCAAACATGATCAAGTTTCATTTTTGTAATATTCTGATTTAAACCTTTCCCATTTTTATATTTTTATTCTGTAAATTAGTTTATCCAACAACTACGGCCACTGGGGTTCCATTGTAACCTTCACTTTTTAAAATTCAAGAACTATGATGACCTTGTGACCCGAGTTCCATCATCTATTTTACTTATTTTGCTTAGATCAACTATGTTTCTCATTCGAAGACTTAGTATTATTAACTCTCATCATAAACCCAGATTCTATGTTAGTAGTTTTTTCAATATGTAACGCCCCAAATAGTTAGCCAGACCTTCTCATTGTCCCATTACGACTACCACGCGAACTAGCTTCATTCGAAGACTTCACCCCGAGACAATCAGTCTGATTCCACTTAATTTTTATCAAGTCATCAAATAGAGAATTCTCCTCCATTGTCAGTATCCCTCTATTCACCCCGTCCACGACACAATTATCTATATACATATCCTATATATTAGTATAGTATTCACAAGGTATATTAAGAGGAAGTTTTCTTTTTGATGAACAAAAAGACCATAAAAAAATCAAGTGTAATCCTTATACTTTACATTACATGTTCCTCTCTAGTGTTGATTTTTAGAACCAATGGTTTATCCAAATCAATCTTCACCGCTAGTCTTGTGTCATTACTTTTTTTAAGTATCTTAGTTTGTGGATAAATTATAACTGTTTTACCAACCAAATCGATTATCTTCCTCAAAATACACAAGGTATAGTTTTGTCTTCCTGACATTCAAAATCTTGACTTGTGTCATCATAATCTAATAGGGTCCACTTGAGGCCTGAAATCTAGAGTCCATTCATGAAATATTAGATAATGATCAAGTATCATCCATAGTCCACATGATAGTATAAAATTAAGGTATTCTATAATCGAATAAACTTAATCATAATACATGTGTCAAATGTCCATAATTTCAAACAATCTTTTAGACGCCTACTTTTTCAATTTTATAATTAAATAATTATAACGAGCAGAATGTCCTAACAACCTCATATCATTGTATTCCTTCATAATCTAAACTATTCAATAATCTCATCTCTAAAGCGTACTATTTAAGAAAACTCACATTTCTTAATAAACACATCATAATCTATTTTCGAGACAAAATATCTTCACTTAAAATTTTATTCCTTAAGTTTAATATCATTTTGATCAACTGAGAATAACTATATTATAACCCGTAGGGGTCGTCTACTAACCATGTGTCTTCTTTTGTGGGCTCCTTAACTATTTAAAATGGTATGCCAAATTAAAGGATTGGATTTGGAGGAGAATCCATTGGCCGCATCCTTTTTATAGTCTTAACTATTCTTGAGTGAAAGTTAAGGTTAATTTTTTTAATATATTCATCGCAAGATATGTTGTTATCCATACTCATATAATACCTTCTACCACGAACACTAGCATTTACGGATTCAAGATGTTAAACATAACTTCTATGTGAGTTGCACAAATTTGGTTGATGGTATTTGTTCTCTCTCATAATTTGTCGAACACTTGGTATATATTTTGAAACACTCAGTCAAATCAAAACAATAGTAAAATTACTCTACATTCAAATTACCAATGATCACACTTGTTGTAGCTCTCAATTATCCAAATAATTTTCTTAAATGATTATTTTTAATACCTAAGAATATTTTAATGGCTTTTAATACCTAAGTATATTTTGGATAAATTTATATAAAATTTATTTTATTTTGTGGTTATGATAAACTCTCGGATAATCTCGTTACAATTCTAAAAAGGTATATTACTAATAGTATGTATGTTTTGAATCCTGACTTATAATTCGAGATTCATACAAACATATAGTTTTTAGATTTTAAAAGATACCATTTAATTTCCTTGATTTTTATATTTACGGACAAATTTTGTCCATGTATAGAATATTCATGATGTTGTCATGTAGCACCAAAAACAAAAGTCAAAATCTGAACTATATAAATCCCTTAACTTTAAGTCAACCATTATTTATAATCAATGACCCATATACATTTGGGGCCTTATCATGTATGGCATATTATCTGTATTTATCTTTTTATGTTATTGTTTTCATGTGTCAACATTGCTTGTATTTTAATTTTATCATTACCTTTTAATCAATTTTAGTAATTGTTTATGGTGGTATTATATTATTTAGAGTTTTTTGTCGAATTTAAATCATTGTAGAGTTATCAATTTTAAATAACACTTGATGGATAAACTCTCGAGTTTAAATATAAACAACAATAAATAGAATTACTTGCTTCTTTGCATCTTCGATTGTTGAAAATCCTTTTCTTCCTACGGTGGAGGTCTGAAGATTCTGATTCGTAGTTGATGAACTAGTTATAGCGATTCCCGTAATTTGTTAGGTTCTTGATTTATATCCTCGAAGGACAAAGACCATGAGCCTAATTAGAGCAACAACATAATAATTATTGCAGAAAAATATTAAAGATAGAGACGAAATGAGAAATGAGAGATGCAATGAACTTTTTCTGAATGTTTAGAATAAAGCGGTTACTGAATTTAGGTTTTTAGATTACCATTTATATATAATGAATTATTTTTGCTAAATTATCTACGAGTCTCACCAATAAACCCAATATTATTAATTAAACCATTTGACATCTCTTATAAAATCAAATTTTTTATTTGATTCTTACGGTTCGATGTACTAGCCACTGTAAGAGACCATAGCATTATTAGAATTTATGGGTCCATAACTAAATGATTAGATTAATGATCTCTCATTCAAGATATATATATTTAACTAGACATGTAACAACAAACATGAGTACTCTGAATATACATGTAATGACATTATAAATAAAAAATATTCTTATAAATTAGGGAATTCGATTTGTAGAATTATATATTAGAAATGACATTAGTTAGATGTTATTACTTTTTGTGTTATTTAATTATAGATCATTTTTATTATTTAATTTGAAGAAAGTAATGATTGTTAGAATATTAAAAAATCCTCAAAAATTATTTTGATAAAAACGTATTTTTATGCATATTTTAAATGAATGAAGTTTTCTGTCTTGTTTATAATGGTGGACTTTTCATGATGTAGCTCATGGAACCTTCTTGTCCACCATTCAATTTTCTAGATTTGTTGTTGTTTATGATGTAATAATGTTAAACAAAATAGCAAAATAATTTTTGTATATAAGATAGTTTTTCATGCATCTTTTGATTACTCAACTAACTCATTTGTCTATGTTATTGTTTTGATGCGGTTAATACTGCACATATTTTCATTTATGGCATCATCTTTAAAAGACACACAGTATTAGAAATTTGGTAAGAAGGTGCAGATGATGGTATTTATAGACAATTTTTAATCTCATGTAACTAATTTGTCTTGAAGATAACACTAGATCGTTTATGAAATCATCTTCACTCATAAACATGTATATTATGTTCTTTATCCCATAATATGCAATTAGGTCTTAGATTCATAAATCAATTTAGGGCTTTCTCCCAAACTGAATCAATTTCTCAAATAGGGTTTCATGAGACTAAATTGAGATGTTTTCATCTCCAATACACATATTATATCAAACAGATACCATGTCAATTTCTAAATTCAATAATCCTTAAACAATGATTAATGTATAATCTCCCTATTTTTGAAGATGAACAACAATAAAAGAATGTACTTACTGCTTTACATCTTTGATCATTAAAAGCCCCTATTTTAATGCAACGAAAGTTTAAAGCTTCTTTTTTCGTGGATGATGGACCAATTACGATGATTCTTAAAGTTTACTATGTTCTTGATTTACGTCTGAAAAAGATAAATGACAAGAGCCTCATAGGATATTAATATAAGAATCACTGTAGAAAATATTAAAGATAAAGATGAAGAAAGAGATGAACGAAGCAACATAATTGTTTTTAAAAATATTTAGGATACATAGTTACTCAATTAGAGGTTTTAATTTACTATTATATTTAGTGAATTATTTTTACTAACATGTCTAATAGTTCATGAATAAAACCAGTTTTATTAATTCAACCATCTAATTCTCATCTCTTATTAAATAATTTTTTTATTTGATTCTAAGTTGCTACGGTTCAATGTACTAGCCATTAATAATTAAAGTATTAGAGTAATGGTCCCTCATTCAAGATACATATTAACCCAACTAATCTCTGTATTGTATCATCCAATAATATTTAATATTATATGTAGGTGAAATATTTGAATGTTAATTGTATTTATTTAATTAGAGATGTAACAACATGTCTCGATACTTTGATTCTACATGTGAGATATTTTAAATCAAGTATATCCTTACAGTCATCCACTTGGATCATTCACATGAAATATAATGTATCCATCCACATATGCATGGAACATTTTTGTTTTACATATAAAACATATATGTCTCATCACGTAAGATGATAGGCAACAATGTACTAAAGAGTATTCACCATGACTTATTAATGCACAACTCATCTATAATAACTACATTGCCAAGTACCACCTTAATAAACCATGAATTCTCATTAAGTGCAATATTAAATTTTGACACGATTCTATAATCATTACATGTTGGCTTCCAGTTGGTCATACTTAAATGAATTAAGATTGTTTGATTTAAAAAAATAAGAGCAAAAACTAATTTATTGTATTATTAATCTGAAATAGCTTGAGTGTATGCATAAAATAGTAAAATAATATAAAAATTGAGATTTTTATAAAACACTCTTAAATATCTTCCAAGCTAAAGACACTAATGCAAAGTTTGTGTACAAGAAATATTGAAACTGGTAATGCCTAAGTAAAAATATATGCAACCATAGAATTTTTGTCAATATGCTTAACCTTAATCTGACCATTATAGATTTGTTCTTTCGCGGATATATATGTTTAGACTTGTTGGATCTACTATTTCCATTTGAGAATATAACAGCTAAACTATTATCACGGTAAGTCTTTCAATCACCTCCACTTTATGCACTAATGTAACAATTGTTTTAACCAAAACATGTAGTTTGATGCAATAAAACATGCCTTATACTTGGTTATTATAGTTGAGATTATGATAAGAGTCTGTTTCACACTCTTATATCATAATAAATACATAATCATTAGTAGAACTTCTAATGTCTATGCACACTACAAATTCTGCATATGAATAACACATAATATCTAAGTTAACCAATATATAATATATTAACCCTTAATGTTTGGTATTCTTCAAGTATCAGGGTATCTTTTTAACTAAATTTTAATGTGAACCTCTTAGGTTTCTCAAGTACCTTTCCATCATTCCAACAATAGAATGATCTAGTCTGGTGCACACTTGAGCATACATGAGACTTTCGACAACCGAGCCATATGAGATTTTTTGAATGAACTTTATTTTTGAATTTGGAACTGATATAGTGAGAATTTATCATCCTTAGGTATAATGGTATACACAAGTTTGACATTGCCCAAACCATAACGACGTAATATGTTTTTCAATATATGCCTTATATGAGAGGTCTATGATGCCTCTTTGGTGGTTGCTTACTATTTGGAGCTCTAACATATAAGACACATCATCAAGGTATTCCATGTCAAATTTTTTAAATAAAAAACTTTTGGTAGCATGTAATAAACCTAAATCGATAATGGCAAAAAGTATGTCATTAATATACAACAATAAATATATTAGTTTACTCTCACTAAACTTATGATACACCCAAATTCCATAAAATGAATCTCAAAACCAAATAAGGTCATCGTATCTGGAAATTTATGATAGCCATGGCGAGATGCTTGTTTAAGTCCGTTCATGGATTTTTTTAGTTTTCACACCATCAACTTTAAGATCAAGACATACTATTTGGATTGTTGCATGTACATCGTTTTCTCGATGTCTTCATTGATAAACATTGTTTTATCATTCATTTGATGAAGCACAAAATCCCAATGAACAACTAAAGACATGGTTGTCATAAACGAATCTTTTAATGATACTAGAAAAAATATCTCAGAATAGTCAATCCTTTCACATTAATTGTACCATTTTCATATAAGACGTACTTTTATATATGTTTGTTTTTCTTGAAGCATCACGTTTAGTTTTATACAATCATTTGCAATCGAGTGTTTTTGTATATTCATGTACGGTGGCAAGATCTTATACAGAATTATCTTGCATTGATTTGTATTCTTCATTCTTTGCTTTAATCTATTGTATACAGTTTGAACTTTTCATATCATCTCAAAAGGTGATTAAAATTTTATTATAAAACTTATAGAGTTTCCTCGTGTTCATTAGAAAATGCCACATAATCTGAAGGTAAGGTACTTATTTATCTTTCTAGTGTACTTGTGCAATATATGCTTAATATATTGCTCGATTTATTAAGGTTGTTGATTTTTCTCATCGGAAGCAACATCAACATTTTCTTCTTGAGGAGGAAGTTCAACATTAGTCTCAGAAACTGAACTTTTTAGCATATTATGGATGATCGGTAATCTAAGTATAGCTGAAACATATATGTCAATGATGTAATGAATTGGTTCAAAGTATTCCTAAAAAAAGATGTTATCTGAATCATTTCCCTTAAAATCCACATCCTTTAAAAATATGACATGTTTAGTTTGAAAAAGGGAACGCTTAGTGGGAGAGTAAAAATTGTAACCACTTGAGTGATAATAATAACCTATGAAATTAATCTAACTATTTTAGATTTCATCTTATATTCACTCGGCTTGTAAGGATTTAGTTTGGATATCCCGATAAATGAGAGTATCTAAATTTAGGATTTCTCCATCTAAAAGGTTCATGTTGGTGTTTTAGTTGTTACTGATATAAGTACCTTGTTAATAATGCATGTTGCACACTTAAGAGCTTCCCCCCATAGAGACGTGTGTAGTGATGTATGAGAAATTATGCTCATAACCATGTCTATTAATTCTACAGTTTCATCATATAGACACACCATTCATACTTAGTTAACGCAACATAGTATTCCGAGAGATTATCCCACACTTATGAAGGTGTAGAGAAAATAAGCCATGATATTGCTCCTCTAAATCACCATACATTCCATAGTATTCACCACCACAATCAGATCTGGTGGTCTTAATTCATTTACCTAGTTGTAACTCAACGTCGGCCTTAAAGGATTTGAATATGTCAATGTTTTCAGATTTCTCATGAAGGAAAAAATAAATATAGTCATATTCTGAAAAGTCCTTTATAAACGACATGAAGTATATTTAGCTCTTCCATGGTGTTGTAAGGATTAAACCATATATATTTGTATAGATTAACTCCACGGTGTATTTGACACGAGATTAACCAAATATTCTTAGTTTGGTATGTTTTCCTTTGATACACTTTATACATTTATCAAATCCACATAACTAATAAGACCTAAGAGAACTTCGACAACAAGCTTGTCGATCATCATGATAAATATGTAACCTAAACACATGTGTCACGGAGAAGCTTAATTTTTATAAGCACGTGAATATGATATATTCATTGCATAATTGGATAATTAATAATATTACTTAATTTATATAAATTATCAAGTCAATGAAGTACATATATACAAACTAATCTATTATCAAAAGAAATTCTAAGTTCTTTATTACCAAACAAACTAATGTATCCACTTTTGTCTAATAAAAAATAACATTAAATTCTTCATAAAAGAAAAATCATACAAAATTTCTTCTAAAAGAATACATGTCCCGAATTTAAAAATAACTTAAATTGACACACGGACTTCACTGGGCACGTCATCCCATCCGCAGTAATAATCTGATCTCTCAATTATTGAGATGCATATTTCGGCTTAAACCCTATAAAAAAAACACATATGAGTTGTGGTTGCTGTATCAACCCACTATGTGTCATTTAACAATGAGATTAAGTTCTAATTTTAAGTTACAACTGAATAAATATTACCTTTCTTAGCCATATATTCCTTCCACTTGGAGAAATATCTATTTTAATGATCCAGACTTTTATAGTGAGAATAAACAACCTTGCCTTTATCCTTATATTTTTTTGGGTTACTTTTTTTTGTTAGGATCATAACGCTGAATTTTATGCAACTGAAATAGAAAGAGTGTTTCCTCTTATTTCGAGAACCACTTTTAATTACATGGATCAAAATAGCTTTCTTACTTCCCTGACTATATTTTTTTTCTTCATGTAAGATAATGTAAATGAAAGTGTACATATAGAACTCCCATTTGTAGGACATATCAACTTAGAAAATAAGAGTGTGCCCACTTTTTTTAGCACATCCTTTCATCAAGAGTGCTGTTATTTGTAAAAAATACGGGTTTGTCTTCTTTAAGCCAATGGTTTATGTCATTTAGTCCCAACAAGAGTTACACATCTATTTTCACTCTTTAAATATTTTCCCATAAAGCATGACGATCTATATATTTTTTCTTACATGAGAGTCATTCATTGAAAAATAAATAAAGAAAAACTGAATAGCTCTGAATTTTATCAAGCCAAAAGTTCTAAAGGGAATTCATATGTACAAACTCGCCACGATCCCTAGCAGATATTAGAGGTGTCAATGTAGCGACAACATTTTAAGGTAGACAATGTTGGTTCAAGGCCTTATATGAAACTAACCAAGCCTTATGTAAGGCTCGTACTTGATTACTTCATGATATACTAAACGAACCATTCAACACTGACAAACCAATTTTTCATAAGTATGGTGCGTGTATACACAACAATTATATTATGAAACGATTTTCTCACCATCATGAAATATATGCAATAGTCTTATGTAAGGGCTAAAATATTTGAGTGGAATGAGGAGTGTAATGTTTCCTTCAAATAACTAAAAGACTACCGTGCCTCGCCTTAGTTGTTGGTAGTTCCAGTAAGAGGTGAGACTTTGATTACATATCTCGGGGTATCTCCATGTGTTGTTAGTGATGCCTTAGTAGCGGAAAGGTAAAAGTGCAGTGTCATGTCTACTATATTAGCAAAGCTCTCTTGGGGGCCAAAACTAAGTATTCCGCCTTAGAAATACCGTGTTATCTTTGGTGATAGCCGCTTAAATATTATGGAGGTATTTCTAACCCCACAATCTAGGTTCCCGCAACATTACCCATCAGATCGACCTTAAGCACACCATAAGCATCACCCCACCTAGCTAAATGGGTCATCGAGTTGGGGGAATTTGACATCGAATTTGTGCCTTGGAATGCAATAAAAAGTCAGGTATTGGTCGATTTTATGTATAAAAAAGTGAAATAATTCCCATGAGTGAGGTGGGCATTGACCCAGAATGGTTGATGTACGTGGATGAAGCCTTCAACGTGAGAAGATGCATATGATGAATATATTTGTCATAACACCATAAAAGAGAAGAAGTAATGTTGGCCATTGTTTTTGGGTTTAAAGCCCTGAACGATGAGACTGAATACGAGACGATGATAGCGGGGCTGAAAGTAATCACAAAATTCACCTTAGAAAACCTTTAAGTACGAAGTGACTCCCAACATGTTGTGAAATAAATCCTTAGAGAATAAGAAACAAAAGAATACCGGACGAGGTGCTATTTGGAGTAAGTAAAGAAGCTCAGTGAGCCTTTCAATATATTAACCTTTGAGCAAGTCGGTAGAGAGTATAACACCATGTTAGATTATCTTACTTCAAAGGGAAACACAAAAAAAACGCCATAAAAAGGGTAGTTTTAAAGGCAAGATGAATCATGCCTTATAAAATAAAAGATAGAGTTTGTTAATGCAATCACAATAAATTCACTAGCATAAATTACATAATTAATGAGATACATAGTCAACAAAATTTCTAACAAAGTAAATGAGATAAGATTGAGGTTGCGAGCTACACAATTCGTAATTATTGATGAAAATTATTCTGTAAAAGATACCTCCAACCTCTCCTAATTTTTTTTATGCCAATAGATGGTGAATATGAAATGACGCCAAAACACTGGTCAAGAAGTACGATGACTACCAACGAAGGTCTAACTTTCAACAACAACCATGAGTCAAGCTAATATCAATACTAGGGGGCGCCCGTTCTATCAGTGAGGGATAGACTTAATAGGACCCTTATCGCCACGACCATGCAATGTCAGATTCGTAATCGTCGCAATCGGCTACTTCACCAGATTCGAAGCTCTGAACCAAACAAGGGATAATAGATAAAAAACTTCATATGAAACTACATAGTTTGTCTCTTTGGCATCCTTAAAATCGTCATCTCTGGTAATGGTTTTTAGTTCGACAATGAGGGGATGCAGGATATTTTCCTCGAATATGAGATATTCCATCATTACTCGTCACCATACCACCCATAGACGAATTGGCAAATATAAGTGACTAATCGCACGATCATTGATAACCTAAAGAAGATCATGAGAAAACCAAAATGGTATTGGCCAAGATGGTACCAAAAATAATTTTCCATACCAAATGATGTCGCGAGACCCAAAATGTGAATAAAATTTTGAACTCACTTACAAGGTAGAGGTTGTAGTGCTGGTAAAAATCGGGGCCCCAACCTCTCATATCCTATAGTATAACAAAGACCCTAATGAACTAATGGGGCATACAGACTTATACCTCGTGGAAAAATGTTGCGATGATGCAGACCTAAAGAAGTTTTTTAATGACGCATAAGGTCGAGAAAAATTATAATTCAAATCTAAAAACCCACCTCATTAAAGTCGGAGAACTCATATTTACATGTGTTTTCCAACACATCCAATAGTCTGGTTCATGAAAGCTGGCGCCCAATTGGGAAGGGCCGTACAAAGTGATCAAAGTTAACTATCTGAGACTTATTGGTTGGAAGATATGAGCAGGAGAAAGATTCAAAAACTATGGAACATAGAGCATTGCTTTTATATTAGGTCAAAATATTCTCGACTAATTTTATTTTTCCGAATTGGACAATTATTTATCTATGAAATATTTTTATATTTGAAGCCCATGACAAGTCATTATTTTACACAAATTTATGCCCCCCTCTTGCCTGGATAGAAGTGTGGTATAATATTGACTGATAACTTGCTTGATCATAAAATCAACAAATTATTAGAGGTGGGAAAACTTATACAAAAGAAAATATGAAAGAAACTAAAACCACGGGAAGAGAAAAATACAACCAAACAGTGGGGGACCGTATCCACACTTGGATTACCTAGTCTCATGCACGCACGTAACTGGGTGAGGGGAACTACTGATACGATACGAAATATCACGTAAGCATAAAACAAATATAACAAAGTAAGAATTTAGACTATGGCCTTGTATATTTTCTTTAAGTAAAACTAAACTGAAAGACGACTTAAGTCCTCTTGGCTAGATCACACATCTGATCACAACAAAGACTTGGCCATCATGGTTATGCCATGATGTAAATATGACCGTGTGTTATTCCACGACCAGAAGGCTTGGCCTCGATGACCAAGCCGAACCTAGGCCAGGTCTCATAACCAAATGACATAGACTTGGTAGCCAAGCCATGACTTTGGCCTGGTCACGCATGGTTGTGAGACCAGATGACTTGGCCTCAACGGACAAGCCACGACCTTGGTTTGGTCGCACAACCGTGCACGACCATATGTCTTAGCCTAGATGGTAGAGCAACGTTGACCATGTCGTGCAACCATGTACGACCAAGGTTTGGCCACCTTGGCTAAGAAACTTTCTTGGTCTTGTCACGTATGGCTGTGTGACCATATATTTTAGACACAATGACCTTGCCATGTCACCCTGGTTGTGCAAACATTCGCAGCCAATCCATGGTCAATGCCTTATCATGTATCACGGTTCATTCTGGTCTCATCCGAGATGTGCGTACGACCGCTCCTCGACCAAATATTCATTACGATCACGCTGTTGATGGTATATAGGACATACTTGACAAGTAAAAAAATCATGTCTGACATTATGCGGAAAAATCATATGATTACGTACGATGTTGCAATCATAAGGATGAATTTTATTCTGATATAACACCTAGAAGGCCAGAAAAATATACTAATTAGAAAGTTTCTTCCAAGGACCCTCTCCAAATCAATATCAGTATATAAGGAGAGCCTCATAGAGAGAGGGTAAAAGTTAAATAAAAGAAAAATAACATAAGCAGAGAGTTACTGCAACCATAATTTATTTTTCAAAATTAATACAAGTGTTCATCATATTATTCTTCAATTTCTAGTCTCATTTATTCATTCAATCTTGTTCATTATCTAAAGCATTAATTTTATCATATTAGTGGATTTTTACCTTATCAACAAGGTTCTTCATCCACACTAAGGATAAAACCCTTGGAAAGTTAGGCCCGGAAGGACATACACTGTTATATCCAAATTAAAACTAAGCATTTATCAGTTGCTGGACACATAAAGCCAACCTCTGTCACACCCATGAAATGTGGAGCATTTTAAGCTCTACACTTCTTAAAGAGTATATTTTCTTTATATATATATATATATATTAACTTTTAACTTTTAACTTTTAACTTTGTAATGCATGTGCGCTATTTCCTTCTTTAGTGGAGCAGGTAGGTTTTAATGAGGCACCTTCTATTAAAAAATAATGTCTTAATATTACTTCAAGTGTTTATATAATGAATTTTTTTAATGGAAAATTAAAAATATGCATTAGGATTTTGAGTCATAACACCAAACTATGCATTAAGTTTTAAGTCGTAGCACTAATGTGTGCATTAAGCTTCTGATTCGTAAAACATAACTTCTACCTTCAGAAATGATCATACATAAATAAGTTCAGCAGTACTTGTTGTTATGAGAAAACACGTACAAAAAACCAAGAAATATATATATTTTTCTCACATAAATTCTCAAAAGATATGAAGAATAACCTGATCTTAAAAAAATATAACAAAGCTAAAAGACCTGTATTAAAAATAAACGATCAATTAATATATATATATATATATATATATATATATATATATGCATCTACTATATAAATTTAATAAAGTAAAGAAAACAAGTTGATAAAATAAAATAAATGAAAGATTGAATAGAATTCAAAAGCGCGGCCAAATAAAGTTTCAGACAAACAAAAGCTTTAGTCATGCAAAAAGTTTTAACCAATATAGAATATTTCCTCTATTAGAGGGCTTGAAGTATTGAAAAAATTTAAAAATAAAAAATGATAAACTAACTATTCTTAGGAGAAAAAACCTCTTTCTCTATATATTTATCCTCCTATGTCACATAAAATAAAAGACCAATCCACTTCGGCTGACCAATTGTTATGAAATTTGCCTCATTATTAACGATTTGATCTTCGACCATAGTCTTTGTACGAACATAGTTAAGGGTTTCAGATACAACCTTCAAAATTATAATAAGAAATAGGGTTACTTTGTCAAAAACCGCATCATCCACGTACTTTTTAATGCCACTATAATTTTTATTTATTTTTGTTTTAGAGAACTCGACGGACCCCTTATATTTTTTAACAGCAACAATTCACATATGATTTGTTAATTTGTCTCTCATAGTATTATCAGTTATGATTTTTATTTCAGTGATGTTGATATTGGATAATCAAAGCAGTAATATAGTCTTCCATTTTCCAACACAAAAATGAACTCTCGGCATCGACCGATCGTTATCATCAATGATAATTCTTTATTTAATGTTAACATGAGTCTCATCATCCATCAACTATGGTTCTACTTCCCCTTTCTGATTTTTGCACTAACTATTGTAATTTTTTATGAAACCCTTGTTTCCGAAGCACCATCAATGTTATTTTTAACTATAGAATGAAGCAAATAAATTACATGAGCAAAATGAATATACTCATATTTCATTTCAAAATCCAAAAGGGGATTGGGATCATCCACTATGATCTCGAAAGTGTTGATATCCACATCGTCGTGTTCAACTGCTGAATCATTCAAACCCTTATCAATAGTGTTTTTATTACAAATACTCTCGACATCTGGCGCTTTCAAGTTATTTATAACAATAACATCATTCTATGATACTCCGTTACGAACTCTATTACTTACACATATAGTTATACTCTTCCTCATTTTCAACTATAATATCTTTAATAAGAGGCTTGATAATTACACTTCTACTAGAAGAGTGCCTCATATCAACCTTTTTAACAAGGGTCCCATTGACTTTAAAACTCTTTTAGTTGTGTTCATTTTGGATATTTTCATAAGATGAATACCTTCATCATATTGTTTACAATTAGAGAAACCTATGATTTAAGAAACACTTTGCCACACACCAGAGAACAAGTAAATTTTTTTATGAATACTGAAAATTAGCCACCTCTTTTATATTTTTACATATTTTTTATTTTCATACTCCACTCGAAATTTTAAATCAAGTTCTAGTATTGCAAGACAAGCACAAAGACAAAAATGAAAAAAAACATTACACAAAATATATTGCAATATATATAATAGAAACAATTGTAAGATTATTTTAATTGCAGTCATGAAAATCTATTAAAATCTTGGCAGCGCCATTTATAACTAAAAATAAGAAAATATTACTCTTTCCACCTTTAATGTTATTCAATACTAAAAAATTACTAAGATCGAAGCACCATTAGACTTTTTTAGCAAAAATAATGTTTGTCATCGGTACCTTCCAAGCATTCAACACAAACTGACTTGGACAAAGATATATTTCTTTAAATAAATTTAGCATATCAGGATATAATGGAAACATAATACATATGTCAAGAATGTATGTAAAAAATACCACATCATCATCTTTTGGGTACAATAAGGTCTCACTTGTTTGAAAAAATCGAATAACAACATCCTCTGGGATTGTCCAATCATTTCTCTTTTAATTATAGTCAAAATGATGTATATATTCATATCCATAATTAATAATATTCATATTCTCAACCTCTTTAGGTAAACTATTAAAATTTGTTACCTCTCGTTCTTTAGTGGATTCATAACAATCGATAATAAAAAGTCACGTTGAACATCACCAACCTCAAGAGTAACATTGACAGGTAAACACGAGAGAAAATCCACGACTAAGAGTTTAACCTCACTTCACTTACATAAATAAATAAGAAGCTTCACTATTTTTTCATGATCACCATGAAAATCATTGTTTTCAAGGTTCTCACTATCATATTGATCAACCTTGTGATATATAAAAGAGGTTGTACCTTTTTTCTTCCCTATTTATAACAAATTCAGGATAAGATAACAACAAATATAAGTTGATCAAAATCAAATGAAGAAACTGTTTAGAGTTTTAAGCAAGAAAAGAGCTGAAAACCAGAGCTCAATGCAAGAATTGCAATGGTGATTTTAGCAAAAAAAGACTTAAATACAAAAAAAAATTATTTATAGAAAAAAGAAGGTGAAAACGATATGAGCTTTTAATTTGCTTCAAACTTAACAACTTACAATATTCGGTAGATCAACTAATAATGAGAAAATTTATAACGTTAACATACATAAATCTAAGCCAACACACATACGCCTAGGGCACGTGTCACATTCAATATAGACACTTTAGTCTCAACTTACATTCACTCTTCTATATTTCTTCACTTTTTAAAACTAAGGAAGAAACTTTCAAAATGTATCTGTTAACCCATTCTTCTGGATTTCAATTAGGAAGCATACTATTTCGGAAGCATTGATCTCTCAACCAAACTAAATATTAATCAAGATTACTAATAGTCCTCTTTACATATTTTGAAAGGATTATGGGGACTGTTGTACTATATCCACAATTAATTTGAAGCACTTCAAAGAAATTGAAAGCAATTTAAAGTAAAATCACAATTTATATAATTTAGCAAAATGTCTCAATAACCTTAGTAGTCTGCTATTTGTTAAATGTACTCTTTTTTTCTCTTCGAAAAATAAAGTTTTTTTTTCCTCAATGTAGGTTTTGTTCATCTAATGGTTTTTAATAAGACATGTACATGGTCAACACGAGCTAATTTAGAGATGTCTCTGAGCTTTGTTCAACTAGTGGAATATAAATCTATCAATATATAATATTAGTGTATTATAAGACTCTTAAAATTTCAAGCAAACGTGGTTGAGATACAATTTGATATACCTTAGGGAAAGACATTTAACTACAACAAACAAAACTTCAGCATAAAGTCACAAGTTAAAGTAACAATGTCACATATCAAACAATTAAAGATTTAGTCACTCCTCAATTATCTTGTAATCAATAGAGATTAAAGCCCATTAGGCTATGCTACTACAAGCCTATTGGATCAGCTCGACAAAAGCTCATTTTGGCAAACCCATTAGAAGAAAATATTTATTTTTTACATGTGCGGGGAAGGAAAGAACAAGTCAAAAGTTAGTAATTACCCATATATGGTTATATCTATGATCGTTAGAGATAAATTTGTATTCATATTAATATAAGACATAGTTTGTTATGAATAAAATATAATAGGAAACAACTATTTTCTTAATATATAACGTGGTTTCCTCCCTCCCAAAACTTTAAAAAAAATTAAGTACATATTTTTACCATTTTACCCTCTATTTGACTTTTAAATTTATATTTTATTGTCATTGACTTAACTAAACCCTTATTTATTACAAACATAATTTTTCTATCTCACCCAAACTATACTTCTAAACTTTCACAATTAAATCCTCAAAAACTAAAAAAACTAAAAACTTAAATTCAACAATAACAACCCAATAATAACAATAATAGTAATAATAATAATAATGTTAATCTTTAAAACTAAGAATGAATTTAAAAACAACATAAAAACCATCTCTGTCACCACCCACTTCATCATGAATGTCTCTCTTCTCAACTTTCAAAGACATAACATGTCATCGAAACAAAGTTCAACATTCAACCTCTACTTGTATCATCTATACTTTTATGTCACTACAAAAATGTAGTATTTTTTCTCCATCTAACACATACACGTCTTACCGGGATATATACTCATTCTTTATCTTCTCTATTTTTTTCCATTGGAGATTTCTGCACTATTTTGGAAACTAATCACGTGAGAATGTTCAAACCCATCAATTTATTGCGAAACCCAAAACCCGAGTCTAATTCAAGTTTTAAATGATGGACTCAGAATCCGATCACCGAGGAAATATAATTTCGATGATGCTACGATCCAATATCGTGCTTTGAGTGTAGTGATTTTATTCAAAGACAATACCAACAAACGATATTTCATTGGCATTTGATCAGAATATTTCAGTTCGTCACTGTTAAGAAACAAATATAGATAAAAGAAGAAGTATGTTAAGAGCAAGGTATGTGTGTTTTAAAGGTATGTGTGTTTGAGGTATGTGTGTTTGAGAGTTATGTGTGTTTGAGTAAAACAATTTGAGTGAGAGGTATGTGTGTCTGAGTAAAACAATCTGAGTGAGAGGTATGTGTGTCTGAGTAAAACAATTTCCAATTTGAGTGAGAGGTATGTGTGTCTTAGTGAAACACAAAAGTGAGGTATGTGTCTTAGTGAAACACAAAAAGAGTGATGTTACAGGACTCGTTAGGCACGATAAATCCAAACTAGAAACCCAACGAAAGGTTCGAAGAATGGTAGAATAAGGACTAGGAGATAATGCTGTAAGTAAGAAGATTACCTCTAAGAACACAAATTCTCTTCAATGAGTATATGAGTAGACAATAGAGAGAAAGATAAAATAACTTGAAATTAAGATTATGCCTTTTCGGAGTTCCTATCTCTCTTACATATAGATTTAGAGTCATAAATAAAGAGAACGAAATGGACATCAATTAGGGCTTAAATAAATGAAAAGTAACGGTAGGAAATGAATTAAAAGTAACGGTAGTCAATGAATGAAAAGTAACGGTAGGATTAGGAGACCAATAGGATCTCTGTAACATTGCCCCCTTCTTCGGAACATCCTTGTCCTCAAGGATGTCAATTTGGATACTTGGCGGTGAAGTTTTGGGAAAACTCCCAAGTAGCGGCCGATGACGGATAACTCTTCCATTGAACGAGAACTTTGGTGACAGCGGCGTTGCGGTGCTTGACTGTTTTGCGTTCCAAGATTGCTTCGGGTTCTTTAGAATTTTGTTTAGAAAAGTAGGGTCTCGATCGCTAATAAGCTCCTTAAGGAATGTACTTGTCTGAGCATAGTCTGCGTGTGCTGAAAACGAAATGTAGTGTACCGACATGTTCAGCGGTGCATATAGACCATTCATGAGCGTGACTTCTTTAGGTTCATTGATTATGGTCTTTGCAAGTGTTCCTTCAACAACATAACCTGGTATGACACAAGCATTTTTTTTATCAACACACCACATGTCAAAGAGTTGTCTTGATAACCCACTTTGTAGTCCACCAGGACTTGCCATCACTACAGATGGGCCTACATCTCTAAATTTTTTGATGCTGTTTAATGGAGAAATATGCTTGAATATAAATGGGTTTGATTTTGTGAATTGGTTTTGGATCCATTCGTTCATGGAAAGGATGTATGTCTGGTAATCAGCCATACACCTTTTAGCAAGTGGTGAAGCATAATATATTGGAGTGTTATGCAGATCATGGTGGGTTGCCCAGTACTCATCAAGAATCAAGAGAAGCTCTTGGGAACGACCCAAGGAAAATGCTGGAATTAGGACACGCCCCCATTGAGAAACCGTTGAGTGGATAACATCGGTGAATCGCTTCTCCCGAATATGCTGAGGTTGATGGAGCTTAACACCATAAGTGGATTCAATGATACATATATCAGAGGAGAATTGTGGGAGCTCAACAGCACGGAGATGTCGATCTTCTTCACGAGAATAATCTCCTGTGTAGAGAATACGAACACTAGCTATATCAACCATGAACATAGCAGCACCTAAAACATGGCCAGCCGTGTAGCACCAGAATTTAATGCCGTTCACTTCTACTGTCGGATGAAAGTCAATAACCTCAATTTTCTCCATGGATTTGTTTATGTCTTGTTCATCAAAGAGCATATCTTCAACTGAAACTTTGCTCACTTTTACATAATCAGTCAATAGTAGCTTATAGATTGCCTTAGTTGCATGGGTCATAAACACTCGTCCCTTGGATGTCGTCTTTTCCAGAAAATAAGATAGGGATGCAGCATGATCCAAGTGAAAATGGGTGATGAGAAGGACATCTATAGTTGAAGGGTCGATTTCATCAAAATAAGGCAGTGCAGACATCCCAGAGTAAGCAGGATGAATTCCACAATCAAACAGTATGGTGTTCCCTTTGAAAGACATGTAAACGCATGATCGAATTATTTCATCCTTTTGAAGGGATGAGTAGCGATAGGGTCGGAGATTAACGAGATTAGAACCGCTTACCACATGAAATTTGTGATTGAACCCTTCGCGAAAAGGCGGTAAAGCTGTGGGTTCGACGAAAATTCCAGAGTACGAACTGATCAACTCATACAGTGTAGAGTCCGTAGAAATTCTGTTTTGGTCGCCGAAATATGAGATAAAAGAGCTTTTGGGTTTAATTCGTCTAAAACGTCATCTATTATCTCATGGCCAAACAACAATGCGATCTGAGGTTCTTGATGCATTAACTTGTTCAAACTTGCTCCGTTGATCGCCTTACAACCCTTGTTTACATTCCCACGCAGCACATGCTTCAAACCATTAAGGTTGAATTCCATTCGGAGGTTGAGAAAATCCCATAAAATTGGACCGAGGGTGTGCAACCATTGAATACCTAGCACAAAATCACAACAGTCAAGGTTTAAAGCTCTTACCTCGGTGGTGAGATCATAGCCTTGTACTTTCCAAGAAAAATTGCTACACTTGTATTTTGTAACAATTGTGCTTCCCAAGGCGGCGGAAACCACCATCGGTTTAGTCACTTCGAGAGGGAAACCGATTTCATTGGCAACCTTTAGGTCCAAGAAGTTGTGTGTACTCCCGGGATCAATCAAAATGTGGATCTTTCGCTTACCACTTTGTCCTATTAAACGCATACAATTAAAGGTTGTGTTGCCCGTCAGTGCGTGTAGCGATATCATAGGCGGTTGTGTTTGCTCTGACTCAACAGCCGTCGTGTTGACTACGTCATGAACCTCATCTACATCGAAAAGTCCAGATTCTGCATCACCTTCCATGACATATATATGAGCCTTGCGATGGGTTTGTTGATGGCCGGGAGTGAAGATTTCTTTGCAATACATGCATAGACCTTTTTGTTTGCGATCTTGCATCTCTTGCCAAGTAAATTTTCGGGGTGTTTGGTTGTTGTTTCTTGAGATAAAATTTGGCGTCTGATGTGTTTGTGTGTTGCTAGGGGCAATGGGTAAAAGCGGTGGCTGGGTGTTTTGATTCAGATATTTCGGTGTTTGATAGGCGTTTGGAGTAGAATAGGTGTTGGGTTTGAATGAGGGTCGTTGTGGTTTGTGAGGGAGTATGCGTAAATATGATTCATGCATCATAGCTATTTTTGCTGCTTCGGCAACGGATTCCACATTCTGAAACTGTCTCACATGAAGCTGCAAATGTGGATTTAGATTAGTTAAGAAAATACTTAACGCATGTGCACGTGGTAGGGATAACCGTGTGAGTTTACACTCAAATTTATCATGAAACACCTCGACCGAATCGGTCTCTTGTTGTAAGCTAACCAACTCCGATAATGGATCGACATACAAACCTCCAAAGCGAGTAGAAATTGCAAGAACATATTCTGTCCAGGGTGGGTATCGATTGAAACGTTCTGCAATATAGTTGTGGTGCCATTGCAATGCCTTTCCTGTCATATGGATAGTAGCGAGTCTTACCTTCGATTCATCTAGCGTTCCGTCAAGCGCAAAGAATTGTTCGCATTTAAAAACCCAATCGCGTAGGTCGGATCCATCAAAAATAGGAAACCCAACCTTAGTAAGGCGGGTGAGCAAACCGTTTGTTGGTGTCGTACGAGGCTCCTGATTAGTTCCACGATTCGAACCGGGGACAAGGTTCAGCGAATCAGGTGGTTCCGGAGAGAATGTTCGGGGAAGCGTCGTGAAAACGCCGGAATGTGAAGGATCGTCGTCAACCAGTGGACGCTTTTCAGGGTTCTGTGTAATAGGGCGTAGCTCCGCAAACATGTTCTTAATATTGTTGAATCGAGCAGTCATCTCATTCCTCAATAGGTCGTTTTGTTTGAGTTGAGCCACACGATTTTCTTCATTTTGCTTGGCTTGATCGGCCTGAACTTGCTTCATCTCCTCAAGTTGCTTGTTAACCTCGATCAAAGTTTGTGCCCTAGTTTCCATGACTGCTTATTTTGAAGTAGAAAAAAAAAATCTGGGTGCGGAAGATCGATGGCTCTGATACCAATGTTACAGGACTCGTTAGGCACGATAAATCCAAACTAGAAACCCAACGAAAGGTTCGAAGAATGGTAGAATAAGGACTAGGAGATAATGCTGTAAGTAAGAAGATTACCTCTAAGAACACAAATTCTCTTCAATGAGTATATGAGTAGACAATAGAGAGAAAGATAAAATAACTTGAAATTAAGATTATGCCTTTTCGGAGTTCCTATCTCTCTTACATATAGATTTAGAGTCATAAATAAAGAGAACGAAACGGACATCAATTAGGGCTTAAATGAATGAAAAGTAACGGTAGGAAATGAATTAAAAGTAACGGTAGTCAATGAATGAAAAGTAACGGTAGGATTAGGAGACCAATAGGATCTCTGTAACAAGTGAGGTATGTGTGTATGAGTGAAACACAAAAAGAGTAAGGTATGTGTGTCTGAGTGAAACACAAAAAGAGTGAGGTATGTCTTGAAGTTTTCGCGTCTTCCGCTGTGCCGGCGGGTAGTGTTTTTAGCTGTCCGTCGGAATTTTTGTAGATCTACCAGGTATTCAATTTCGTAGTAGCATTGAATTTCGGTTTGGAAGCCACGGTTTCGGTAGATTTGTTTAGCTTTGATTTGGATTTGGTATTTTGATTTTTTTTGGATTTGGTTTCGGTATTTGGATTTGAATTTGGTTTTGGATTGGTATAGATTTTGTTTGGATTCGTTTGGATTTGTTTTGCTTTGTTTGGATTCGTTTGGATTCGTTTGGCTTTGTTTGGATTCGTTTGGATGAGTTTAGAGTTTGGAGTTTGAAGTTTGGAGTTTGGAGTTTGGAGTTTGGAGTTTGGAGCTTGGAGCTTGGAGTTTGGAGCTTGGAGCTTGGAGTTTGGAGTTTAGAGTTTGGAGTTTGGAGTTTGGAGATTAGAGTTTAGAGTTTGGATATTGCAGCTTGAAGATTGAAGATTTGATTAGAGTTTGAAGATCGGAGATTGGAGTTTGGAGAAATGATTTCGATTTTGACGTTTTGTTTTGATTTGATTTTATTTAAGATAGGCGTTTTGTTTTGTTTTGATTTTATTTTTTATTTTGTGTAACAAACTCTTAATGCAAGAATAAGCATTGCGAGTTTGAGAGAGGGTGTTAGAGATATAAGGCCTAGGCCCATTAGCCCATATAGTTTATCTATATAATAGCTTTATACTCTATGTAATATTCACACTTTTTCTAATAATCAGAAACCCTAGCCACTTATTGGCGACTACTTTACTTCTTCTTTTATCTATATTTGTTTCTTAACATACTTCTTCTTTTATCTATACTTGTTTCTTAACAGTCACCTCAATTATGAGATGAAGAAGCTAGATATATCACTAATCCTCTCTTGAACTCTCATCAACTTGGTAATGAGTTTACTGAGAATTAACGGTGAACAAGTTTTTTTAATGATAATAAATGGTTTCATGAATAATTTATCAGGAAATGAGTTAACGAGAAAATGGCTGAAATTTAAGATTAGTTAATACTAAAAATAAAATTAAAATTTAAGATTAGTTAATACTAAAAATAAAATTAAAAACTATGTATTTATATGTAAATAAAAATGTTTTTAATAAAGAAAATAAAAAAGTATATTTTTTATAGAATAATATTTTAAATTATTAAAAATATAATATGGCTATGTAAATAAGATTTAATTCAATAAATGCATATTAATTTTTCTAATAATTGTTTTTTCATATTATATTTTATTGTTCATATGTGGTAAGTCCCATATAAATTTTGAGCAAACAAAAATATACTTACTAGTCTTCAAAAGATAATTAGAATAGTGAACATAATTATTTTTTTAATATTTAAAATAAAATAATTCTTACAAATACATGAGACATATCCCTCAATTGTGATATGGAAAAGTCGAAGATAAACAATATGATGAAACTTGGTCAAATTGGAATAAAAATAAAACAAAAATGAAAATGATTAAACAGCATAGTCCACAAACAAACGAGCACCCAATTAGGGAGAGATGACTGCAAACAACACAAACAACAAAATTAAGTTAAAAGTTATAAGGATTTAGTTCACCAGTCAACCTTGGTACTATGAAACCTGAACCAGAGGTCATAGAGCGTGTGAAGCGAAACCGCATAAATAAGACATGAAGAGAGCCATAGATCTAACATCCCCTTTTGCATGAGATGTGATAAACAATCACGCCGAGATATGAACTCAATATGTGGCGTAAACTAGAATGAGGCCAACCGGTGCCTCATGAATCTAAAAAATCAAATCAAATTATTATTATTTAAAAATAACTCAAATATTTATCGGATGAATAATTATCCCAAAACAACAAATTAAAAATTAAAAACAATAACAAAAAATAAAAAAAATTATATCATATTAATCTCTCTCCTCGAATAAAAGAACTGATGAACATACTAATAACATGTATCATAGTCATTAAAATAGCTTCACAATCCAAATATGAATTACAACCGTACAAATATGAAAATAATTTCTAAAAGATTACGACTAAATTTAGTTCCAGAAAAAATAACCACCCCCAAATTTAAAAATTTAGAAAGAATGTCCAGACTGACCTTCTCATCCAGCGGAAAATGAATCTAAACAACACCGTGGATGAAAAAACCGGCCTATTTCTGATTATACCTATAGTTTTTTGTTACCAAATTTAATCAAATAGTTTCCAAAATCCAAATATGAATCACAAGGAGTGAAAGTATCGGAACAATTATATAAACTATTAAATCATTATTATAATCGAATAGAACAAAAGTAGACTATCAAATTCTCAAATCTATTATGCGATATCATGATACAAATACAATACAGTCTATTAGAGTCGCAGCCCAACTTTGGTCAATGTAACAAAAACGAACCGCCAAACATGTCTAGTTTTAATCCGCGGTTTCCAAGTTTAACACACAACTCCCTAAGCCTTATTATCATTGGATACGTCGATCAAATTCCCTCCACGTGTACGGCTCGGATAATTTTATTTCTCTCCAAATCTAATTGGTCACCAAAACTAGATCATTACTACCACGTGTACGGCCTTGATAACCCTTTAAGCAATCACGATCGTGAGAATCACTACTTTGCACAAACTCTCTCATAAAAAAGAAAAAAAAAATTACATTTAACAAATCCAAAAAAAACCTCCTCCGCCGCGAAACCTCACACCGCCGGCGATTCTCCGGTTGGATCCGATTTCATCTCCTCTCAAGACCGTGCTTCGATCATGCACAAACCAATGCTCTTGTGAACCTTAGGTGCGTACATTCGGGGGATTTGTCTTTTACTCTTTTAGGGTTTAGGGTCGTTGATCATGTATGGTTTTGGACCTTTATATGAAAATGCATGTGGTTCCACTTTGCGTTATAGATGCTTGGGCTTTTGATTCATTGGTTTCATTTTCGTCATCAGTGTTAAGTACTTCAATTTTTGTATGATTCAGAGCGAATTGTATGGTTTTATACTTCGATTTGATAGCTACTTAATATGATTCCAGTTCTTGTTTTGGTTCGAATATTTTACTGTGATTTGCAGTGAGAAGCGAAATTCTTGGACTGGATCATAGTTGTGTTGTGACTGAACAGCGTGGTCAGAGAACCAAGTGCAGTAGCAAGACTTGGGAAAGGTTTTGAGGGGACTTAAGGATATCATGGTATTTCCTGTATCTTTCTTTCTTGAGTTTGAGCTGAAGCTAATTGGATAGTCAATGTTTTTTTAAGCAACAAGAATCTTATAGAGGTATATATATAGTCGAGAACAGTTTGTCTTGATTCGGTTCCTGTTAGTCATAAGGGTTGTCGCCTTTCAGTTTGCGTTATTCATAGGGATTTGTATCAATTTGTATGTCTCGGTATAGCGGAGACCTTTATGTGTATATTCTGTTTGTCTTGATTCGGCCGAGAAAGGTTTCTCTTGATTTGATTTTTTTAGACATAACGGTTTGTATATTCTGTTTGTCTTGATTTAGCCGAGAAAGGTTTTTCTTGATTTAGTTGAAGCAAATTGGTTTGTAAATTTGGTGTGTGTCGGTTTGTCTTGCTTGAGTGCAGAACAGTGTCTTGACTTACTTCACTGCAAAGTTATTAGTTGAACGTATTTGTAGTTTAATTTGGCTTGTAATTAAATTATATCTTCTTGTTATTAAGAGCATCTCAATAGAATCAAATACGACTAGCTAAAGTTTAGGTACGGCTAAACGTTTTAAGTTTTGTTATTTTTTTACTTGTTTTAAGAGACTTGTTATTTAATCTTGTTTTTGCAAACCCCTTTTAAAGTAACGACGTAGACAATCTCGTAAATATACTTAGTAAACTAACTAGATATCTTGATTGAATATTATATATAGCTAGTCTATTGGAGATGCTCTTAGCAAACCAAGTGGAGAGAATGAACTTATCTTTAAGAAAGGAAAATAAAATATTTTGGCTATTGATTGCGAGGTGATTCTCCGTGACTTCGACTCCTTACGGGTTGGATATTATTCAATGATCCATTAGGAGTGATCTTCTTGTATCTTGGATAGTATTTAGACACACTTTTTAGTATGAAGCCAAGTTCTACAGCTTTTCGTGCAATTAGGGATACCATTCATTTTTTCAACTCTGTATGCTACTTAAAATATTTTTTAAAATTGGATAAAAATCCAAAACTATTATGTTTCTTTTGATTTTCTTGTTTATTTTAAAAATGACCACAATCATTTCTATTTTTTCATGAAGTCAACTCTTTTCTTCTTCGATATTGTTCAATGATCGATTAGTAGTGATATTCTTTGTATCTAGGATCAGAAATATTTTCTAGTATGAAGCCAAGTTCTAGGTGCTTTTCCTGTAATTAAGGTGCCATTCAATTATTTTCAAATCTCTATGTTATTTAGAATATTTTTCAAAATTGGATACAAATCCAAAACTACTATGTTTCTTTTGATTTTCTTCTTTATTTTAAAAGTAACCACAATCTTTTCTACTTTTTGAGACAAAAAAGGCCAAAATCTGTCTGAAATAATAGAATAGAAGTGGTAACAACAAAAAACAGATTCATAAACGCGAAGAACTGAATCTGATACATTGAAGTGTGTGAATGTATGAATTTCTTAGATATTGAGATAGATTTGGTTATAGATTTGTTGAGAAAATTATAACTATGTTTTGTAATGATAAAATTTTGATTGATAAATATGTTATAGGATAAAGCCACATCATGGTATCTAGATGTATTTGAACTATAATTGACACGCTATGACTGTATTGTTAAACAATTTATTACTATATATAAAGGTAACTTGTATTATAATATGCATTCACAGAATCAAGGCTTTTGGATGGCAAAGGATTCCGAATGTTTAAATGATGGTGAAATGAGTTATGACCACTCTTCCAGAACTGAGCCTAAGCGTTCTCGCCAATGGTTTATGGATGGCCCTGAAGCAGATCTATTCCCAAACAAGAAACAGACAGTTGATGTTCCAAACAACGGTTTACTATCTGGACTGATAAACTCCCATGTTCCTCAATGGAGTAATGCTTCTAGTTTTCATTCAATCTCTGGCCAATTCGGTGAACGGCTACTTGATTCTGAAACAGCCAGATCTCTCAATTATGACAACCGAAACATTCAGTCAGTAGGTGCAGAGAAGGTAAATGCAGGTAGAAAGCTGAATGAAGATATATATGGAAATGACCCGTCATTTGGTCTATCTATGTCTCACCAACTGGAAGATCCTAGTCTAGCACTTAATTATGGCGGCTTTAGAAAAGCGAAGGTCAGTCAGCTAAAGGATTCGGGTAATGTTATGTCTACTTCACTAGGACAAGCCTTTGACAGGGGGGATAACAATTCCATGTCAATGGGTCGTTCTTACGAGAAGGCGGATGGCAATTCCGTATCGACGGGTCTTGCTTATAATAAAGGAGATGAAAATCTTCTTTCTATGCCTGAAACTTATGATAGTGAAAACAGCATTTTCATATCAATGGGACAACCCTATACCAGGGAGGATGGTAGATTAATTAGCACATATAAAGAGAATAATAATACAATGGCAGTAGGCCAGTCATTTAGCAAGGGTGATAGTAGCATCATCTCTATGGGTCAAGGATGCAACAAGGCTGAAGATAGATACATACCAGCTGGTAACATCTATAACAAAGGGGACAAGAATGTTGCTCCTATGGATAACACATACGGGGGTGACAATAGCTCATCAATGGGTCGGCCCTTTAGTAAAGAAGATAGCACAATCATTTCTTTTGGTGGCTATAGTGACGAGGATGATACAAATCCTTCGGGCAGCATATTGCCCGGTTATGAATTTTTAGCGGGTCAGGGTTTCGATCAAAGAACAGAAATCCCAGGCCAAAAGAATTTGGCTAAATCAAATGCTGATGCACTCGGTTCCCATGGTTCCCATGTAACGAGCTCTAATATAGAAGTACTTAAGAAAAAGGAAGAGTCAAAAGCATCTAAGAAAGTCCCTCCTAATTCATTTCCTTCGAATGTCAGAAGTTTGTTATCCACTGGTATGCTGGATGGGGTTGGGGTGAAGTACACTGCTTGGTCACGGGAGGTAAGTCTTAGTTCTCATTGCATCATGATGTAGATCATCACACAGCTACTCACATGTCTTATTCTTCTTATGTTAGAAAGAGCTCTCTGGTGTTATAAAGGGCTCTGGATACCAATGTGGCTGTCAGTCATGTAATTACTCGAAGGTGAGATGGCTGATATTTTTTGTATTATTATGCAGTCAAACGCCTTTGCGACAAATTAACTATTCTTTTTTAGGTAATTAATGCATATGAATTTGAGCGGCATGCTGGTTGCAAGACAAAGCATCCTAACAATCACATTTACTTCGAGAATGGAAAGACCATATATGGGATAGTCCAAGAGCTTCGAAGTACGCCACAGAATATGCTGTTTGAAGTTATTCAAACAATTACAGGATCACCTATCAATCAGAAAGCCTTCCGGCTATGGAAAGGTAATACGTGATATGCAGTCTTATATACTATATTGTAATTATTCATCCTTTATTTTCCAGTCTCCAGGTACTTTTCAGTCCTTATATAGGCTTTTGATTTTCTTTCTTCAGAGTCCTTTCTTGCTGCAACTCGTGAACTTCAGCGTATATATGGCAAGGATGATACAAATCAATTGTTGTGAAGTGGCTTGTTATAACTGTAAGGTGGGATTGTATTTCTTTTATTTGTATAAGAAGTTACTTTGGCAGAGTACAATTGTACTAAAGTTTAAGGCATAGTAATCATTGGTTGAGTATACAATGAGGATGTTGGTGGAGAAATTATACTATGTATGTGTTTTCGTGTCTGTTTTGCTCTCTGTATTCTTTTAATCGAATTGCAAATTTAGAACCCTAAAAATTAACAAGGGAAAGTCTGCATAACGTGTATTACTAGGGCTGTCATCGGTGCGGTTTTGGACTGGACCGGACCGGACCGATAAAGCTGGCGGTTCGGTTTGGACTGACAGGGGATTTGGTTCCAGCTTGAACCGGTAAGAACTGGATCGGTTCGGTCTGGTCCGGTTTTGGGTTCAAACATTTATATTACAATCATCACTAGCTGAAACCCTAAGATGCAGAGGATGAGCAAGGATAAGCAGATCACCTCACTCTTTTTTCTCCCATTTGTATTTTAAATAAAAGGGTTTAGTAAAAGCAGAATTACCTGAAACTTGGTAACACGAACTGAACTGATCGAGAGCCGATTCGAAACTCGGACTTGAATCCGGCAACAAGACAACCCTCAAAATACCTGAGAATACCTGAGAACCCACCGGAAGTAATCGAAGAGATATTTTGAGTAAACTTGATCGGTGAAGAAGTGAAAGTCAACCATGTTTGGTTGTTATTAAGCTTCACCGTGTACTTGGTGAGGAAACTATTCGATTCAAATGAGAGCATACCGTGGATAGTCGAGATTGAGATCGCGATTGATGAACGATCCGGAGCAAGTCAAGGACGGACTTCCTCGAACGAGATAGAACCTGAGATCTGGAAAATCCAATGTGACGCGAAGATCATTGAACGAAAAAATGGACATGGCTCCGATCGAGTCGGGATTCGAAATCTGGAAAATCCAATGTGACGCGAAGATCATTGAACGAAAAAATGGACATGGCTCCGATCGAGTCGGGATTCGAAAACGTGAGATCAGGAACGAAATCTGGTAAGTGCAAGATGGGTTATGGAAGATAGAAGGGTTAGGTTTATTAGTGAAAAAAAAAACACCGTTTCGGTTCAATCCAGTCTCGGTTTTAAAAATCGAACAGCAACCGGACCGGTAAAAACGAGTTGGTTCACGGTTTGGTTCATAGTGGTTCGCAACTGGTCCGGTTTCCGGATCCGGTGATTCCCATGAACAGCCCTAGTTATGCTCTCTGTTAATGTGGAACTGTTGGCAAATTTCTATGTTGCTATCATCTATATATTGATGACGGATCTCCTCAAAGTATATTTGGGTTGCGATCTTCAATCAGTATAAGCTGGCATCCAAAATTTCCATTGAACACAAATCTCTTATGCTACACTTCAAATCACTTATATTTATTGAAATTCTTATTTATAATACAAATTTTAGCGCGCGTTACTCAGGACGTTTCAGCATATATGTTCACCTCCGCCAAAACTATACACACTCATAATTTATATATTTTGAGGTACTTATTCAGTTTGGAGTAAGAAAGAGGAACTCAATGAGTTTGTTATCTTTGGGCATTACTTAGAAAGATCTTGACATACTACACAAATATCGTTTGAAAGATTTTGTTCAACGTTATAACAAGTTGTTTCTTTGCATTACAGTCAAAACTCTATCAGAACTATAAACTTGCACCAAAAACTGCTAGTGGTGTACGTTACACTGATCGAGGGATACATTGAATCGTTTGTCAAGCTTTCCTTCAAAGCTATATGGATGGTGCATTGAATGACTTTATTATCTCAGCAACTCTTTTGCATGTACTTGTTCATTTTCCGTCGTGGTTTCTTTAATGGGTTCATCGATTGTAATGACCTCGTGATTAAGATTGTCGCCACCCATATCTACCATCTGCTTGGCTGGTGCAGCGCGATCATCGATTGATGTGGCTTGAGACTCGTGATCATTGCTTTTACCCCATAGAACGAAATATAGGCCAACAACTATAACGATAGCTCCAAATACCCTGTTGGATAATTTTACATTAGGTCATTGTTTTTGCGCCATAGAACGAAATATAGGCCAACAACTATAACTATAGCTCATGGAAATGATACAACAGGTCATACCACTCAAGCTAACAATTCAATAGTAAATGTAAATACTTTTTCTTTGTATATAGTTCTTTCTGCAATTGTAATCATCAGTGTTTTGTTGACGGTTATATATGCATACCTTCCCAGGTACATTTGCTCGGCAAAGATGAAGGATGACATAACAGCTACTATAACCATGCACAGAGGATTGAAAGCAGTCACAAAAACAGGACCTCTATCCTTCATTATAAGTCCTTGAATGTAGTAGGTCAGTCCTGAGCAGATTACTCCCTGCATCCATTGTTAACGTTTCATTCAGAAATTGAAAACGAAAAGCTTAAGTAGTTCATGCTATTTAAAAAAGATATTTTTCATTTGCAAACTGATAGACTAGTACTGAAAACAACAGCGCCTAGATGGTGCCGAAATTCAGGCATGTGATTATTTCCTTTGATAACTTTAGATCTAGTCAAGTAAACTTAAGATTCTTACACTATAGACTGCTGTAAGTAGTTTGGTATCCCAGCCGATAGACCAAGCAGCACCATTTCCCCTTTCCATTACTGCCGCTACTACACTACCTTCAATCGTACCCAATAGACATATCCAAGCTGTAAGAGATAGATCAGCAGGGTATGTTTTGAGTGTAATTGCCTGTGGAAACAAATAAAAAACACTTTTAACGAGAGATCCACAGATAAAACAGTTTGTTGACCGTGTAAAAACTACCGCCGGTTTTAGTTTTACTTTAAACCATGTCTTACTTGTAGAACAACGAAGCAGGCATAGCCAAAGCAGCCAATTATGATGAGCACGGCACCTTTTACCGCGCTATGAAAATCTAGATCGCCGGTTGCCTCTTGATGGTTCGATTTCGCTTTTGTCCAGATTAATCCAAGAACCGGACCTTTAACGAGTGTCATGATCATAGCTCCTACTACTGTCGCCACTGTCCCAACCACCTTAGCTATACTCCTTATATTTGTGAGATTTACTTTCTCAAGCCTACACAGTAAAATCCAACGAATTCATAAGTTCTAGTGAAAATTCCATTTGGATCTTTGAAAAAAACTTGCTCTAATTTACCTGCAAATCCAGGCGAGAATAAACGTAATGGCCGGAAGAACATTATACATGGCCGATGCGAATGTTGCTGTTGTGTACTTCATACCCAAATAGTATAAGTTCTGATCAATAACTGGCCTACCATAAGTACAAAAGCTTAGTTAGAAACTCTTACACAACCTTTGAAATACAAAATGAACTAAGAGCTTATTGATTAGTAGTTCTTACTCGAATAATCCTAGTAGTATTATCTTGATCATGATTGAAGTTGTCATCTTTGGCCTCACTTTCCTGTATAAGATTAAGAAAAAAAGACAAAACTTTTAGTGTTGTTTAATTTCAACAATTATATGTGTTCATGTTTGAGAAAATTACTTGTCGAAATAGATTGCGAAGGGAGCCACGACAACGGTGGCAACAGCGTGACGGTAGACCACAAGTACATAGTTGCTCATGCCTTGGTTTAGAGCAGCTTTAGATAAAATGTCCATGCCTGCAAGTCCTATTTGCAAGAAAAGAACTGCAATATATGATCTAGAGGACTCAAACTTTCTAAAGAGTTGAGTTGTTGTCATGTTTTTTTGGCCTTTGAAGTATCAACTCTTTTCTCTCTAGTTTTATTTTTCTCCCAAACTTGAGATAATAATTAGTGGACTCTCCTCTCCATCTTTATATAGAGGTTTTTCTTTAAAAAACAGGTGGTGATTCATGTTTTTGAGGATAATAATAATTATAATAATGATTAAAGTTTGAAAATGTATATGTTTTTCTAATATGATATTAATTATAAAAGAATCTATTTAGTATTTGGTGTTTGATACATTTGCAATTGCTAATTTGCAATGCTGAGGTCATGCTTTTTTTGTCTCTCTTCATGGGTGGAATTGCTTTTTTCTGTTTCTAATCAACTTTTATAGCAAGTTGGTTCTTATTGTTTGCATGTATTTGCATGCTTTTTCTCAATAATAATAAAACCGATAAAGCTTTTTTAGAAAAGTATATTTTTAATTGTGTAGTTTTTTCAAACTCTAGAATTTCAACTTCATACGTTACAACAATGGTGTTTTTCTCGTTTTATATATATCCGTTTTAGTAAAGATTATTCTAACAAAATCAAACTAGTCACAATAGTCATAAAATATAACTATTTTGCGTAGATTGTATTTTAGAAGTTTAAAATAGTAATTGTATTTTAGAAGTTCAAAATAGTAATTACTATTTTAGGTGGTTTGAATTTCTAAATATTGATATAATTTTTTTAATTAAATCACGAAAAATATATACATCTATGGAAAGAGAATAGGAAACAGTATTTTTACTAATATGACCGTGTATATATAAGAAAAAGTTTAGATTAATTTTTAGAAACTAATAATTTAATGAGGTAGGGAGCTTATATTAAATATCAAACATTTATTCACAATACAATAATAATAAGCATCAAAGAGTTAGTAAAAAAAAACGAAAACGAGATGTTAACCGAACATTATTGAAGATATCAACAAGATGAAACATATGGAAGTGAAATGGTCATAAGTGAAGTGACAATTAATTTTAGTTTCATTTTTTTTATGAATTTGTTTTTGCAATATACATGTTTTTGTTATCGCAATGTAAGAAAGTAGATATAGTAATGTTAACCCCTATATTCGCAAGAAGATACCGTAACAAAACAATTTCACATGTAGTCAATGCCATATCACGATACTCAACCTCGTTAGAAGATCTAAAAACAACATTATGTTTTTTACTTTTTCATGAGATTAATGAATTTCCAAAGACATCATAAAAACCCAATAGTAGATTTACGATCATGAGGATCGCTATCCCAATGAGCAACACTATAGGCACACAGTTCGACTGAAAAAATTGAAAGAAACAAAATGCTTTAGAACTAAGTACCACAAAGATATCTTAATATACGATAAATAATTCTCGAGTATAGCTGTTATTAGGCCTCTCATACCGTTAATCCGCCCGGGACCGGTCCGATAATGCTCGCCCTAGACCAGTCCATGTAACTTAGAGAGCGGGTTAGGAGTTGGAATCCTGGAGCGACTCTCTTATTAGTCTGTACTGGTCCGCCCGACAACCAGACCGATAAGCAAGGTATATATGGTTTTTTTCCTAATACTATACATCGGTTTTAAGTTTTATTGTACACTAGCGTTAAGTTTAAGGTAATTTTTGTATGTGTTTGCTTTGCTTCAAATTTAATTTTTACTGTAGTTGTTGTTGTTGTTTTTAAGACACACTCTTAACCTTTCAATCCAATTTCGTCTTTTCTTTTACATCTTGACAAGCAAATTCTTAATCCCAAACCACCTAATGTGTTTAGCTACAAAAACTAGTAGAAGTCTGATAGTCGGTCAAAGACTTATGGGTTCTCTTACTTGGGTTCATCTTGACTAATCATACAGTAATACAAAATTTTCTTACTACATCTTGTTATAGATCTTTCCCTTTTTTATAATTTAAGAAAAAAACAGCCTAATTATGTAATATTGGAGTATGTTGTATTTCAGCTCGTTAACCCGTCAGGGACCGAAGCAGACCGACTCTTAACGAGCTGGTCTTGGCCTATAATTTATGGCTCATTTCGTTTAGTGGTATGGACTGTACCCTTCCGGTAGCTTACTGAGCCGGTCTCGGTCCAGTTCAAACCCAGACCGGTCCGACTCGATAACAGGACTACTCTACAGTGGACAGAAGTAGAAGTAGTAACAAACTGACTAATAACATAAACAACATGAGCTATATCTGATCGAGTAACTGTAAGATAAACCAATCTCCGATAAGAGTATGATATATAGTCGGGTCTGGTTAAAGAATATCAATAGTTAAAAACGACCAAACATTGGTTTCAAGATGGGCGTGTCGTACCGTTATCAGAAATTTGCGCTTGCCCAAATAAATCAAATATATATTTTGTTTGAAAAAATATAACATTTATGAGACCGAGCCATCTCAATACTAAAAAAATAACGTTACAAACTCAAGTATTTCATTGCAACCGATGAGACAAAACATAATTAATTCCTTAATACCATCCATATCATCACCTATAATAATCATATCATCTATATATAGGGATAAATTAATATGTCATGTACTCGTACATCATATGAAAACCAAGTGAGATAATAATTATAGAAATTTCTCAAACCAAACATGATGAGCTTGTTTGAGACCATATAAAGCTTTGATAAGTTGTAAAAATCCATCTGGTTAGTGAGAACTGTTATTTATTTTAGTGTAATTGGATCGACTAGTCGACCAATTTAATCATGATATATTATCAAACAAGTCGTAGAGTGCGGAGTGCACGCTTGTTAGATTATATCACTATTGTTGTAAGTCAATAGAATTTCGAAATTGAAAATTTGACCGTTTTATTCAAATTTTAAATTATAGCCGTTTTATTACAAAACCAGTTAAGATACCCTAACTGCCCTAACTTCCAAACTGTTTTTGGTTGGTCGAATTTATAAATATGGTTTCTGTTGAAAAGAAGATCAGATCATTTTCATCCTCTCTGTTCAAAGTATATATCTCTGATTTTTATCCAATTGAAATTTTTGGAGAACCCCAAAAATATTTCAATAAGAAATTGTTTACAAGACTTCAGAGATTATCCGGAAACGAAACACTATTTTCTACAAGAACCACCAGGGTGAGGAGTCATTTAAACTTTCTTATAAGGATCAGTATTTAGAAAAATATTTTTAACATCGAGTGGATAAAATTTCACTGACAAACGGATGCAACAAAATTATGAGTACGAGATGTTGTCATTATTTCTACTAGGGCAATATTCTCCTTCTAATCCATACCATATTTCTAAAAATACCTCTTTTCTACAAAACAAGCCTTATACCTTTATACATACCCATACAACTTTGTTTTGACTTTAAAAATCCAACGAGAACCAATTATATGCTTACTAAGTGGAGGTTCAACCATATCTCGTGTATGAGTTTGAGAAAGAGAACTAAGCTCTTCAGCCATAACATTTTGCCAACAAGGATCACAAACAACTTCATTATATGATCGAGGTTCATATAAATCGTGTATGTTTGCTATGAAAGAAGTAAAAAAGAGACGAGTAAAAAGAATAAGAAAAATTTGGTAGTTTGGTAAACTTACTTGTACGAGTAGATCTCATGAGTAATGACGAATATTTTATTTCACTGTAGGAAGAAGTATAATCAGGTATTGAATGGATTGAATTACTCTTCTAATATGTGATATACCTATAAAATATTCGTATGCAATGGGCCTTTGATGGAGACAGCGGATACATAGCCCATGGCGAATGGCCAGAGGTAAATACTCGTAATAACACAACTCGTCTTATACTAACGTATGTTGCATGACTTAAATATAAAAATAAAAATAAATATTAAAGCATAAAATACGATTTAATATTATTAATTTTTTTTAAAAAGTAAGTTATAAAAAAATACTTAAGAAAGACAACTAAAACTTAGCATATTAAGAATTTGAGGTGATTGGCATTTGAGAAGTGTATAATGGTCGGTCATCGACATCTCTCAACTTGTAGATTCCTTGATTAGTCTTTTCCACCATTGGGGATCGATGAACGACTTTACCCATAAGAATTTTACTTGTCTTTGATATGAAGAAACATGAGTTTTAGTACCACATCACTTTCATGCAATTTTTTAGCCCCAAACTTTCGAGTCATAGCCAGGGGCGGATTTAGGGGAGAGATAGGTATGCCCGGGACAACCCTAAATCAGAACAATAAGTTTAGTATAGTGGTTAACTTCTCAAGTAGTATACTTGAGGTCTAAGGTTCAACACCTATTGGATCCACTTCTTCTATAATTCTTTTACTTTATATTTTTACTATATTTCCCAACTTCTCTCAAATAAAAGCGTAACTTCTTTAAATTATTTTATTTCACTTCTTTACATTCTTTTACTTTCTATTTTTCTTAACCAACTTCTCACAAATAAAAGCTTCACTTCTTTAAATTCTTTTATTTCACTTCTTTACATTCTTTTATTTAAATTATTTTATTTCACTTCTTTACATTCTTTTACTTTCTATTTTTCTTTACCAACTTCTCACAAATAAAAGCTTCACTTCTTTAAATTCTTTTATTTGACTTCTTTACATTCTTTTATTTCACTTCGTTACTCTATTTTCCTCTAATCATACCTGTCTCTTTCCAACTTATCTCAAATAAAAGCAACATAAAACTATAGAAATAAAATATTAAGTTGATTGAGTAGATGAATTTTCCATTAGAGTTTACTTTGATTTACAAAGAAGTAAAATTTGACATTGGGTTTTACTTCAACTTTGATTCAACAAATCATTGAAAAATTGGGGATTTTCAAACTTACTTCAACTTGGATTCAACAAATCATTGAAAAAATTGGGAATTTTCAAACCCTAGTTTTCCTTTCTATAAGAAAAATATCTCGGATCTATGTAAGACTTTTATTTGTATAAAAAAACACTAGATATTTGGATTTTTGTATAGACTTTTGAAGCGAGTTTTGTCCTTACCGGTTGCTACCGCAAGTTTTGAGCGAGTATTTTCTCGTATGAAATTGGTGAAGAATAAGTTGAGAAATAGAATTGTCAATTCACGATTCACGGCTTTATGATTGTTCAGTGAAATTTGTGGAGAAAGAAGTGTTTTCTACGGTTGATGATCTAAATATTATCCAACGCTTTCAAAGCATGAGTAAGAAAATAATGCATTTACTTTTGGACTAGAATATATTTTCATTTTGAATTGTAACTAGAATATTTACATATTTTTATTATGCAATACTCGAATATTTATATTTTAATGAAATTTTCCATAACATCTTTGGGTATACCTTAAATTTTATTTCTGGATCCGCCACTGGTCATAGCAGGTGCACATCAATGTGAAATAATATTTTTTACAAAGATTATCATGTTTTACCTCAATCAAGTCCAGTTATGTCTTTCTCTTCTTTTTTATAGAGATTTCCTCTACAATTATCAATCTAGAAAGGCGAGATGATCATTTATGTAGGGATCATTGTATCAATATTGTACTCAAGTGTACAAGACATCTCGCACATTATTGTCCAAGGATAGTTTGATTTGACCAAAATATTTCTTGTTATACGTCCAATCATTTTTCGGTGCTCCATCAAAGGTACAATAATATATTCCGAAATTGTTTTGGTTATTGACTTCAACCTAACTATTTTTGTGGGTGGTACGACGCATAGAAATATAATCGTAGACTTTGAACGTGATATATGATTTTCATTTATGTATTTTGAAATTGGAGATCATTGCATGAGATGACATACCTACAATATATGTTAAGCTTCATGAATTTTATTAACCTCACTCACACGAATTTTCTCAATGGGTTATGCCTCAACCTATTTTAGAGAAACAAAAAACTACAATCAAAAGGTACAGCCTCCTGAGCTTTTATAATATGAATATGATATGCAAATATTGACACAAGCACGAAATAAATTCTTATGCGTTAATTGAAATGAAATTTAAAAAATATTTCGTTAAAAATATATGTTGGTGTAATTTTTTTATATGCAAGCAGAGTCATCTCCTTCGTGAAGTTTTTAGAGCAAAAAATTGGGACAAAAATATCATAATTAAATAGCAAGCAGATAAAGTTTTATTTGTGGAACATTTTCCATAATCACATACCAAATCATACAAATTTCAATACTCCGGCTCGTGTTATGTTCCAGGTTAAAATATCATTGAAGAGTAGTGTTTGGATCATACCGTTACTCAGCATTTCTAGTACCAAAATCTCTTGTTGGGTAAAAAAATGTGATAGAGAGATACAATGTGTAGGATTTGTAGCGTCCAAAGCGGTCAAAGAGTCTGCTGCTACGTTGTATAATCAAAAGATCTGTTCTTATTTTCAAACTCGTTACTTCAACAATAATTGACAAAATTAAAAAAAACTAAAATATTATTTAAAAGTTATATAATCATTTCTTAATTTGAATAATACGATTTCCATAATCTAAATGCTTGACCACCAGTAATACTAGAATTGTGATGTTATTTGTAAAACAACCCAATAACAAAACAAACATCAAAATTATAACCATTTTAGAAAAACAATCATTTTTAAAGATTATATTTTAAATTAATACAAATTATTCAATAAAAGATACTTAAAACTAAAATAATCAAATACAAAATACGATAATCTAAAAAAAAAAAAACCGCACGTTTTTGTTCGCTAACAAAATTAGTAGGAACAAATAAATTAGATATAAACCAATTATATTTATATTAATACAAATTATCAAAAAATATGTGTGATTAATAAGTGTAAAATTTATCTAAATATATATTTTAACTGTAGTCTTAAACGTAAAATCTATTTAACAAGATATTCTAACTGAATTTGATATTTATTTAAAATAATGCCAGTTGTATAAGAAGATTTATACACCGACCTTTGCTTCCGAATTTCGGATTGTATTATTAAAGGAGAGATAAAACCTTCTTTATATCTATCAATCGTTTCAACTTTGTATATGTGTATATCAGTCATGGGAAATTTGGAATGGTGTTAAAAGAAGAGATAAACCTTCTTTAAATCGATCAATGCTTTTCTTTCTTTTTGTCTATTGACTAAACTTTTGATTCTATTTAGGTCAAATGAATAGTTACAATAAGTTGTTTTCTTATGCTTTTCTATCAAAATGTACCATCCTAATAAATGTCAGGGGTATTTAATGGAGGACCACACCTAATTATTTGTTGTTTTCATTAAATATCCAGTATTTGGGTTTTACAAAAACAGCAAAATAAATAAAGATATTTCAAACTTGGATAAAAAGGAGAAAAAAACATTTACCTATATATAATATGTTCTAATATACTCTTTTCAAACTTTATTATTTGATTTTATTTATATAAAATGATCAAAAAATACTCTGAAAATAGAGAAAAAATTAAAACCTATTGTATTATTTCAATGAATTCGAGATCGTAAAATATTTTTGATTTGGTTTGGAGTTAAATTTTGATATACTGAGATGAATTTGTATAGTTAGAACAACTATAACCGTGTATTGGAACATATTGATTTGGGCGTATTTTAAAATTGTCATACGTAGTACATGCGATACAAGTATTAGTCGTGTTTCTCACTAACTGCCAGATGTTTGTCGTAACAAACTGTTTTTTTCTATCATGGTCCTGGTATGTTTTACATTATGTCTTTGGTCCTATATATATCGTGTTTCGAATATGAAAAAGTTTTACATGCTGCTAATTTGTGAGAGAGAAGACCAATTAAGAATTCTTGTGAGAGAAACACTCTAACCCGAGAGATCTTGTACTCTGTTTTGAGAAGTGTTGTAATAGAGTGTGTAAGTGGTTGGGTAAAATCAGTGTTTTGTTAGCCGTCGATGTTGGATTCCTCCATACCTGGAACCATATTAAATATTGTGTTGTAGATTTGTCCATATCCGTGTTATTATGTTTATTTTGTTGTTTGTAAGTAACACGATTTCAACACCACTAGTATGATATTGTCCGCTTTGGCGTCCGAAGGCCCGCACGATTTTGGTTTTGGTCCACTTCCAAAAGGCCTCACACTAGTTGAGATATGTTCTTACTTATATACCACTAATCCTTCCCATGTCTAACCAATGTGGGATGCGAGATTTTGGTCGCCACCCTAACATATCATTTTTAATCTTGAGAGTAAAGATTCAAATCTCACTAAAAAATCAATCAATATCATAAATATGAGTTTTATGAAGCTTATATTTGATGAATTCATCGGGTATAATGTTTTTAATATCTTAAGAATTAACTCATAATGTTCCTTGTACATAAGGAATATTTGTTGTCATTGACAAAAGTTCTTTGAAGGAGATGTATATGAAAAAAGATGTTGTAGTGCTTTCCAAGGCCCATAATGCTCTAATTTAATTTGGGAGATGAGGTGTTTCGAGATGTGTATAAAAAGTCTACTTCATGGAGATTTTGAATAGGCTGAAAGCTATTTCAACGAAGAAACTTCGGAAAATATATTGTATCTCAAAAGGTAGTTGTATACATTGGAAATAGATGACAATAAGGAGATCATGAGAAATTTGGATAATCTTAATAAAATCATTATTGATTTGAATTATCCTCTTGAGTTTTTTCCCATACGTGTATAAACACTTTATTGACACCATGCTGGAAAATAGTCTATTACAATGTATGGAGTGAAGAGTGTTCTAAAATTAAAACATCTTCAAAGAATGACCAGTTTAAAGAGTTGTTCAAATGACCAATTATTAAGTATAAAAGGAAGGCATGAAGGAAAAATTCAAAGAGAAAAATAGGAAAATTGTGATCCAAAAATCTAAAAGGTTGGCGAGTAGTTTTAGATTTAAATGATGGTTCCGCAAGAATAAGGATCATATCCAAAAGAATTTTCTCGAAATAAAGAAATGAGATAATCAATAAAAGTTTATAGCTAGAGATATATTAATGGTTTCTGAAGATTATGACTATAATGATGTACTATTGGCTTCTACTTAAAGGTACGAGAGCAAGTGGGTTCTAAACTCACGAACTTTATTCCATATGACTTCGAACAAATATTAGTTTAAATACTTGAAAATGTTTGGTGCCAACAATGTCATAATGAGGAATGATAAGCCTTGTACTATAAAGGGAAATGAGAGCGTTCAACTCAATTTGTCTACAAGACTTGAGAAATTCATAATAAATATAAGGCATGTTCCTAATATAAAACAAAAAATTATACCTATTCGAATTATAGATGAAGAAGGATATAACTATAAGAGTGAAGATGACAGACTTAATGGTGTATTAATTTTGAAGGATTTGTATTATTCGAGGTGTGTCTAGTGTTAAAAATAATTCTACAAAACCGTGACATATAATGTCGGGGAATATGAGGGGGAAAATGCCTATATAAACTTAGCAAACGATATTTGGTGAATGATGATAAGTTTTGGAAGCTAAACTTTTGTAAAAACTGCGTGTTTGGTAATGTAAAAGAGTCAAGTTCCTGACCGACAACCATATAACCTAATGCGTGATTGAATATTTTTATTATGACCTTTGGGGACATTCAAGACATCCTACAATGGAAATTTTAGGTAATTTATATCCCTAATTTATGGCTATTCCAAAACATTATGGGTTCTTCTATTGAAGTCCAAAGGTGAAGCATTTTATGTCTTTGAGGATTGTAAGAAACTGGTCGATAATCATTCTGAGAAGGTCCTGAAAATGTTAATGACTCATAATGGCTTGGAATTTGAAATGAATCTTTCACAAGACATTGTTCTAAACTTGGAATTTCGAGGAGCATACATTTGAAATTAACTCCTGGATAAAATAGTCTCATAGAGAGGATGAACTGAAAATTACTCGGGAAAGTAAGGTATATACTTAGCTGGAATTGACTGAACGTTTTAGAGAGAAACTGTCAAAATAGTTGCATATATCATCATCAATAGTATATTTTTTTATATTATAATTCATATGTCCTTAAGAGAGATATAATGAGACCATCAGTGTTCAATAAATTTAGAGTGTTTGGATGTGCAACTTATGCACAAGTGAAGCAAGACATGCTTTGGCCGAGAGAACTAAAGTGGATATTTAGAAGAAGTGAAATAGTATTGGTTGTGGTGTTTGTAACCTATGGTTTATAAATATTTTATTAACATGAACATGATAATCAATAAATTTGAAATGCCACTACTCAAAAAGGTAAAAAGAACACATTTTACTGCCGCAGAGCTAAAGTTGAGATGATATTTGAACAATATAGTAAAGCAGAAGATGCTTCTGCAAAAGTTAGTTTCAGACTTGGTGTAATTTTAACCCATATAGAGGAAGTTCAACCACATAATGAGTTTTTACTTAGACATGAGTTTGATGTTTTGAATGTTCAAAATGAAAAATCAACAATGAGATACTGGCAGTTATCAATTGGTGTGGAATAATTCTTGAAAACTAGCAGGCTTAGAAAAATATACAACTATATTGATATTTTAGATTATGCTTTATCGGTTGAAATACAGGCAGATGCTGTTGAACCTAAGAGTTATCATAATATTATGAATAGCGGTGATAAACCAATATAATCGAAGAACATAAAAGAAAAACTAAACTTTTTAAAGAAGAACGAAACTTGGGTTTGTGTGAAGCAACCGACGTATTATAAGCTTACTAAATGTAAGTTGATAATAAAGATAAAGAAAGTTATTATGGTAGTTGAAGTATTTAAAGACAAAGCTATGCTAGTGGATTACGGAAAATGAGGATGTTGATTTTAATAAAAGTTTCTCACCGATTGTGAAACAAGCCTCTATAAGGGTTATGCTGTCAATTATTGAAAGATTTGATATTGAGTTGGATCAAATGAATATTATTGTTGGAACTTAAGTGGATGAACAGTACTATTATAACTTAACTGTACAAAAATTATTGCATCAACAAACTACTATAGCTTAAGTGTAGGAACATTATTATTGAAGCCTATGTGCCAAAGCTAATATGGAAAAAGGGTTCTAATGCTATAAGATACTTCTTATTCTGTATGGAAATCAATTTTAATATATTATGATGAATCTTTATAGGTGGTATAAGTACAGTTTCTGATCAAAATGTGTTTCATCCAGACATGCTTTAAAGTTGTCTTGTGTAATACATGCAATAAATGTATCCGCCGTTGTTGTCACTAACTGTCAAATATATGTTACAATCAATTGTTTATGCTATCTTGATATTGGTTTGCTTTACACCCCCATCCTTAGTTTTATAAATATCATGTTTCAAACATGAATAAATGTTATATGTTGCTAAATTTTGAGATAAAATTATATTTCAGGAATCCTGTGAGAGAAACCCTATGAGCCGATAGATTCCTCTGTAAACTTGTACTTTATTTTGATAATATTTATATCAGAGTGTTTGATCAGTTGTATTAATTATTCTCTTGAGTTTCCTTGTAATCGTTCATCTATGAAATTATTATTTTGTTGCACGTGGATGTAGGATTTCTCCATAATATAAACCACATTAACTTTTTTGTGTTAAGTGTTTGATTTTATTTTTTATGTTCTTCTCTTTACTTTGTTGTTTGTGAGTAAAAGTGTTGAAATATTATTGTTGTTTGTTGTTCTTGTAGATTATCATCACCATGCTCAGTGTGGAGAAAATTCTAAAACCCTGGTAATATGTGATTTTACATAACATGTACTAATAACACAAAAGTTTCAAAATATATGAGGAATTTTTTGTCTGCGGTAATAATAATAATTTTTGAGATATTTCAACATTAAAAATAATAATAAGAGTATAATATTATAAACTCCAATATTATGATCATAGTGATAAAGATCAATATCATAGAAGATAATGTTTTTATGATGGTACGTTGCAACAAGTGTTATTTATGATAAATCTTTATTTAAGACATGAATAATGATGCATTGTATGGGAGACAAAAAATGAGAAACACCAATAACTCTAAATATTATGAAATCAAGGAATAGTACTTGATAATGTTTTATACGTTCTCGCCATTAACAACTTTTTAATTTTTGGTGATCGTTTCATAAAGCTTAAATTCAAATGGTGATATTTGTGGAAACAATGATGATATTACAATATAATTGTTTATGTAAAATTTTAGCTTTTATGAACACAAATGTTTCAACTTATTCTTGTATTTAAATTAGTTATATATTATGATATAATGCACTTGTTCATATATATGACATTATAATTAAAAAATTAACAAAAGTGAGGCTCATCGGTTATAAATTATGTTATACAATACTGGACTATATATTGAATCTAAAATAATAAAGATTTTTTTTCTAAAAACATTAAACAATTTGTTGATCTTTCTCACATTTAGCCAACATAAGAGTTTGTAACACTTTGAAAAATTATTTTATAAACAGAATCATGAAAAAAATTCCCAAATGATTATATATTCACCCATTTTATATAATTATAATCAAATTTATGAAAATATCGTTTGAACATAAAATTTTGCTCCAATAAAAGTTGGAAGTCCAAAAACTTTAATAACATCATGTTCAGTCTCATTATAAACTACCATATACTATTCTGAAAACAAAATATTACAACTCATTTATGATAATAATAGATTTGAATCTGATACCATGCAAAAAATACATAATTTTGAATTAGGTCTCATTTGCTAGTATGATATTGTCTGCTTTGGACCAGAGAGCCCTCACAACTTTGCTCTTGGATGTACTCCCAAAAAACCTAGTTGAGATATTTCATTCACTTATATATTGTATATTATTTGCAGCCTAAACCATGTAGGGCAGTGGATCAATTAAGGGATCAAGTTTATTCTTCAACATAATGTTTCTTTTATTGGTTGACAATCAAATCTCTAAATGAAGTAGATAAGAATATGTTTTTATATTTTAGGGACCTAATGAGAATAATATACCATATTATTTTTTCTTTTCTTTTTCTTAATTTATACTAGTTTTGATCTAATACATGGTTATTCCAAAATCATCTCAATGTTAAGTTATTTTATTCTTGGACTATAACCTCATACTATTGTTTTTTTTCTTTCAAAACAATCCTAATTGCTTTAGTTTTTTACAAATTGTCTATATCCGAATTCAACCCTTCAAAAAATTCAAATTCTTCCGCTATTTACAAAAGTACCTCCATGATAAATTTTCTATTTGTTAATTTATTACTTATATTAGACTAATATTTAATCAGATTATTATTGATGATAATCAAATGTATCATACATGTGACAATCGATCCTAATGAAAAAAATTCCAAAAACCTTCTATTTTGCCTATTATATGCTACTATAAAATTCATCAACTAAATGAATTGATAAGGGGAGGAAAGATTGGGAAGAATAAATAAAACTAGATAAATAAATGAATTAATTTAATGTAATAATATATTGAGTGTAAATCCAACAAATATGTAATATGAGGGGGCATTGTGTAATAACTAACATTCATGGTTAGGATAAGTAAAGTAATGGGTAATTATGTAATTCATGGATTTATCACTTGTACTATATAAAGAGCCAACTGTTTTTTAGAAAAGGTTCCAAGAATTAATCAATCATTATCTCATTATTCTATTTGTCTATTTCTCTCTCTAATTATCGAGTTTCTCTATCTAAAATACCCTATAAGAATGTTGTTGTGATAGATAACCCTATATGAACTTTGTAGTGACATATAACACCATAAGAACATTGTTGCGACAGATAAACCCATACAAACATTGTTGTAACAAATAAACCCACACGAACATTGATGCGAGAGATAACCCTACTAAGAAATATTTGGAACTATCATTGGCGCCATCTATGGGAAAATAATTGGTACCCAGAATCGTTTTTCCAAAATCATAAATCTTATATTCAAACGTTGTGAGAATAATGGATAAAAAATGTTAGGAGGGCTAGACTTGTTACAAAGAATCATGTGATCGGGTATATATCTGGAGATCTCCCAATCGAGGAGAAAATTATTTTAACAAGTGAAAGAAACAACAATGATTGATATGTCGGGGAGCTGCTAGAAGTATCCACTTTAGTAGCTTGAAGGAAAGAAATTTTGAAAGACATTAAAAGATTGAATGCTGAGAATGAATCAAAAATAAGTTCACAAAGGCTCAAGTATGAGGTTCGCAAAGAGAAGATAACTGAAAAATATTGCATGGAAAATGCTTATCGGACGGATGAAAGACATAAAAAAAATTATTACTCTTCGAAGAAAATGGTGAAATCTATATATCATTATGAATCAACTGAGTCTTGCGATTATTCATTATATGATTCTGATGAATCTTTCTCCCAAAAAATGGATAATTGACATCCAAAAGATTATAGGAAAAGAGGTTCGAGATGGAAAAGAGATAGTCGTCAGACATCTCATCGAGTTAGGGGTTCAAGAAAAGAAAAAAGAAAAGAAAAAAGACTTGGGTCTGAGGAGCATGATAGGACTATGAATGTTAATAGGAGGGAGCAAGAAAACCCTCACATGTGGATCCCTTTAGGAAGTCATAACTTCGAATATCGTCTGGAAAATCAGTTCACATATCCATCAGAGGAAGGTTTGTACACAACATTGAATGAAGGCATGGGATAGTATGTAAAGAATGGGTAATAATTGGAGGTTATCTGTTCTCTGCCTAAAAATTTCTATTCAGGATATATGCCTAAGTGGTTTGATATTCAAAGATGGAAAGGTTTGACAAAATGCAAGATCCCGGGAACCATATTGAACAATTATAGAATTTTACGATCAACTATGACGGTGATGAAAAATTTCTATGTAGAGCCTTCTCCCATAAATTCAAGAACACAGCTTCAAAGTGGTGCAATCGCTTGCCTGAAGGTGGTATTAAATTTTTTGTTATGTTTTGGAACGTCATCATTTCATAGGAAGCAAAACGTTCTGCGCCAACTTATATATAATATTTCTTTACCATCTTAGAACAACTTGCAAAATTTTTATCTTTGGACTGGAAGGGTCTTCCAACAAATATTGGTATACAATTTTTATTTTTTGGATCAGAAGGGTCTTCTAACAAATGTTGGTCTACAATTTTTATCTTATGGACCAGAAGGGTCTTCCGACAAATGTTGGTCTATAATTCTTATCTTTTGGACCAGAAGGGTCTTCCAACAAATGCTGGTCTATAAATTTATCTTTTGGACCGAAAGGGTCTTCCAACAAATGTTGGTCTATAATTTTTATCTTTTAGACCCGAAGAGTCTTCCAACAAATATTGGTTTACAATTTTTATCTTTTGGACTGGAAGGGTCTTCCAAAAAATGTTGGTCTATAATTTTTATCTTTTGGACCAGAAGGGTCTTCCAACAAATGTTGGTCTATAATGTTTTATCTTTTTTACTATAAGGGTCTTCCAATAAATGTAGGTCTACAATTTTTATCTTTTGGACGAGAAGGATCTTCAAACAAATGTTGGTCAACAATTTTTATCTTTTGGACCGATGAGGTCTGTTATGAAAAAAATTGAGGAATAACAAAAAATTTATACGAAAACGTTTAGAGGAGAAGTTTGGTGATCTTTTATAAAAAGTTAGGAATAACAATATTTTTATACGAAAAAGTTTGGAGGAGAAGTTTGGTGATCTTTTGATAAAAGTTGAGGAATAACAAGTTTTTGATATAAAAAAAAGTTTAGAGGAGAAGTTTGGTGATCTTTTATAAAACGTTGAGGAATAACAAGTTTTTTATATGAAATTTTTTGGAGGATAAGTTTGGTGATCTTTTATAAAAAGTTGTGGAATAACAAGTTTTTGATATGAAAAAGTTTGGAGGAGAAGTTTGGTGATCTTTTATAAAAATTGAGATATAAAAATGTTTTGATATGAAAAAATTTGGTATAGAAATTTGGAGATTTTTTTATAGAAATTGAGAGATAACAAAGTTTTGATATGAAACAGTGTGGTGGAGAAATTTGGAGATCTTTTATAAAAATTGAAAGATAACAAGTTTTTATATGAAAAAGTTTGAAGAAGACGTTTGGATATCTTTTATAGAAGTTAAGGTATAATAATATTTTGATATGAAAAAGTTTGGAGGAGAAGTTTGAATATCTTGTATAAAAATTAAGACATAATAATGTTTTGATCTAAAAAAATTTGGAGGAGAAGTTTTGGAGATCTTTTATAAAAGTTAAGGCATAATAATGTTTTGATATGAAAAAGTTTGGAGGAGAATTTTAGAGATCTTTTATAAAAATTAAGACGTAACAATGTTTTGATATGAAAATTTTGAAGGAGAAGTTTGGATATCTTTTATAAAAGTTAAGGTATAATATTATTTTGATATGAAACAGTTTGAGGGAGATTTTGGAGATCTTTTATAAAACATTAAGGCATAATAATTTTTTGATATGAATTTTTTAGAGGAGAAGTTTGGAGATCTTTTATAAAAGTTAAGGTATAATAATTTTTTGATATTAAAAAGTTTGGAGATCTTTTATAAAAATTGAGGCATAATAATATTTTGATATGAAAAAGTTTGATGAAGAAATTGGAGGTTTTTTGTGATAAAAGTTGATAGTTAATAACATTTTTTATATGTAAAAGTTTAGTGGAGAACATATAACCAAAGAACACTTCTATTAAGAACTTTTATAGTGCAAAGTGCCTCTTGAAAACACAAGAACTTAACCAAAACATGCATATAGCATAATCGGTTCATAAGGTTTACATAAAAATGGTGGAAAAAAGACCGTGACATTCCTCATTATCTTTCGATGAACTACTACTTGAGAAGGATCTATTTGACTCTTCAGAACCACTGGATGATTCTTCATCTACCAACAAAACTCCCTCTGAACAATGTCTTTCTAAGACACACTCCTAAAGACTTCCCAACTTTAAGTTAGGAAACTGTTAATGGTTTCCTACTACTAAAGAATATTTGATCTTTGCATCACTCTCTTTGAAACGGGAGACACAATCAGTAGCATACTCCTGAAGACAAATATTTTTTTTACTTTTAGGTGTCATCCCTAAGATATTTCTTATCAATAATAAGTTTTTCAATCTCTTTGACAACAGTTTCAAAGTATGTTTTGGTTTGGGTACAAGAATCGAAGATGCCATCTATAAGAATCAAAGTAGCATATGTTGTGGATTATTTTCGACTGAGGGTAATTTTGTCAGATGTTTTGTGGTGTTTCAAGGGTATTAAATGTTTAAGTGTTTTGTAGTGAGAGATTTAAGTTGTCTAGTTGTATTAAATGTTCATTCCCCTCATTAATGAAAGTGGTTGGGTATTTATACCCTTAATTATGGGCCATATGGGCTTTCGGGTCAAACGTATGAAATCGGGTCAAGTTCAAAAACCCATTAGTTTATCAAGCAGATTAGCAATTAGCTTAGTCAAAAGGTGTTTAGTTATTAATACTTTTGTCCTGTCCGGATACTTTAATGGGTGTTTATTATCCGGATTAACCTTGTCCGGTTTCTATAGTGAGTGATGAATATTTTCGGACTCATCAGTAGCCCCTTTTTTAGGTTTTGTCGAAGGCCTTCGGCAAGACCAAAAAATCCTCTTAGGCACTAGCAACATTCTCTGGACTGTTCAAGTGTTCAGCTCAGGATTTATCCGGACTGAATACTTCTTAGAAGTTCAAGAGTTTTGCTATGGATCGTGGGACACGTGTCATATTTTGATTGGCCTCACCAACCGTTTTCCTCCTAGAATGGCGCTCCCACTAATCCCAAAAAGCAACCTCTTCATTTAATTCTTATGACGTCAGCGCCGCCTTCAATCATTACTTTTTCCTTTTCGTTTTCTCCTAGGTATTTGGTAACTTTTTTGCCTTACTAGTATAAATTACTTCTTTTCACTGTTTTACCATCTTCATCACTTTCTCATTTCTCCATTTCAGTGCTTTTACTTCTCTTCTCAAAATTCTTCTTGTGTAGGTTTATGTTCACGGCAAGAAACGCCTTGGTGAAAGGTGGTTGGCTTAATCTTTCAGAGTTATAAAAAGCACAAAGGGTTGAGCGAGAGAGACGTATCGCTGCGGGCCTTCCAGTTTCTCCAAACGATAAGCCCGAAACACTGTATTCAGAAGCTGATTGAGGTTCATCCTCTGCTAAAAGTTCCAAACCCAGGCGTTTCTTTCAACCAAGCCTTTCGCCCATTCCATCAGGCTCTTTGGTTCAGGAGTCACAACCCTCTGTTGTATAGGAAAAACCAGTATCAAGCACAATGAGACGCTCTCCGTTCATTGCTATGGGGTCAGATACTTAGAAATCCCCATAAAAGGTTACTCTTCGCTGGACAAGCCATTTAGTAAAGGGTCAGGCAACTGTCTCTCAATCTAAGTCCCCAAAATCAAGGCCATCTAAGTCTGGGACCAAGGACAAAGCTACTGGATCAGGGGCATCCATCAGAGTCCCAAAATACAAATTCTCCGGTCCGGAGGCTACTAAAATTAGCTCTCATAATGAGCCCTTCGGAACTGAGCCCCTGCCGGACACCAGACCACTAAGAGAGGGTGATGCTCAACCGTACGAAAAACTTACTGAGCCAGCCACCAGCATTCCCCCCCACAAACAACGGCTGATAAACCTTCGATAGTGATGGAAGAGGTGATGGAGGATAGTATAGAAGATGCTCCATTTGAGACTAACGTCTCCGGGCAGACTGGGAATGCTTCCACTGATAAAAAAAGCAAGGGTAAAGAGAAAATCTGTCTGAAACATCCGGATCTTCCGGAGTGACTGGAAGGCAAAGTGGGACACTGCTTCCACAAAGTGAATGTGAAGTATCTGCTGACCATGCAGAATATCAACTATGTCTACACTCATACTGCTGAGTTAGGCCGGATCCGGACAAAGTGGGGGATCCTTGAGTCTGTTAAGGTGAGGATACCGGTTACTCTGGAGACCCCAATGGACTGCAAGCTTAGTGAGATAGTCATTTATACGGAGCTGCTCAACTGGGGGCTCAGATTTCCCTTGGATCAAGAGACTGTCAGATACTTTCATCTGATAAAACTCTATCCAAGCCAGCTGAGTCCCAATGCTTGGTACACTCTTATGGCTTGTATTATGGCTTCCAGGCTCTCCGGAATACCACTTCCAATGGAGCAGTTCGCTGCTGTGGCCAGCCTCTGCAAGAACCATATCATCCCTTTCTACCACTACAACATGGGAGATAACTTTAAGGTGGTGGACGACTTGCTTGAGTCAGAGAAGAATTGGAAGACCCAATTTCAGTTTATTAGTGGGGCTCGGGAAAACGGGAGGAAAATCACGGCTGGTGTCAACCCTAGCATTCTCACCAGCAGATGGAAAAGCTCAGGTAAATATTTAATCATGTTTGTCTTTCTTTCTTTATAAAAAATCTGATTCTGAACTACTCTTTTTTTTTTCTTTGGGTAGTACTGCCGAAGGAGTTCTCCGAATATGTGGAGGAGGGGAAAACTACATGTGCCAAGCTGAATGCTTGGGCTGCTGATAAATGGGGAAATCATTTCCACAACTACTTCACCTCCGGAAATTTAGTGAGGTCCCACCTTTGGAACACAACAGGCCGGAGAGACCTTACTTGGGAGGAGCTGACTACTCTACCTCCTCCGGCTGTCATCCTCCAGAGAACAGAGGAGAAGGATGGCAAGCTGGTTTTGCCTTCCAGAGCAAAAGCCCCAAGTAAGATGAAGGGCAAGAAGAAACAAGTTACAAGAGAGGTTGCTCAAGGTGGTATTAAGAAGATCGCCCCAACGAGTCAGGAAGTGCAGGCCCAAGGGGGGATCGATGCTACTCTACTTCAAATGGTTGAAGATGAGAGTATTAGGGAGGCAGGTGGACTTCCAGATCTTCTAAAGGCTCCTATGAAGGACTGAAAACGGGGAGTAGATGGTGAAGATAGAGCAACCAAGAAGAAGAAAATATCCTCGGGGGATGAAGTCGCTCTCCGGCCTTCGGAGTCTCTTCCTCCGATCGACCCAACAGACCCCACTTTGGCAGAGAAAATCCCAAGTGGTCTACATACCGGAGAGGGTACCGGAGAGGGTACCGGAGGGGATATCAATATTGATAGAGTAGACATCAGTGGCTTCCAAAATATTGGCCTTTACTTTGATGATCTTGAAAAAGATGACTTTACTGGCCCCTACCTTCCCCCAAGCTCCTCAAACATGGTTACCTTCAATGGTAAGTCTTTTTCTGTTTCAGGGGAGAATGACACGGTGACTCACTCCTTGTTGAGCCATATTCAGTCGGTGCTTAACTTGGAGAGGCAAGTGCGAAGTCAATCTGCCCTTATCAACACACTTAATGGAGATAAAGAGAGCTTAACCAATGATCTCCTTAACGCCAACCAAAGTGTTGAATCATTGAGGAAAGAGCTCGAGGAGTTAAAGAAAGAGAAAGAAGACTTGGTGATGACGCGGCGGAAGTAGAAAAGAAGCAACGATAGATGAAACCCTAATTCAAGGGTAACATGATGAAACCATAATCTAAGGGTAACAAAGATTGAAATTTTCAGAGATAAAAAATATATTATTCCAAAAACTTCAAAATAACTTAAGGCATATGAGGCTTTATATAAGAGCTTCTCAAAACCCTAAATTATAATACAAGGAAATAAAATATATATTTCAAAATAAAATAAAATAAAATAAAATCTTAATATAATTCGATTTGATTTAAATACATAAGATATTTGAATAAAATAAAATAAAATAAATTAATAAGGATTTTGGTTGGACTTTCTGGGCTACATCATCATCTCCTGGTTGACAAGAATTCGTCCTTGAATTCATAGCACCATCACCATCAAGAACCTAAATTATTTATTTTATTTTATTCAATCGTTACATTGGGAATTATAATTGTTGACCTTATCAGAATCAGATAAATTCTTCTCGAGTGTTCCTTATTCAAAGTAACATTGAAGCCATCTAGTTGAAGGAAAAAAATAGTTTCGAAAACCTTTTCATAGCCTGAAGACAACATCCCCATGTCCAGTTGATGAAAAAAAATGGTTTTGAAAACCTCTTCATAGCCTGAGACAGCATCTCGATAAGGAATATTTACCTTGATTCGACAATTGATAGTCAATTTTAACTCCTTCAGTAACCGGTCAATATGATCGTCATTGAAACGCCTAGTGTGTCTCTCGCATACCAAACGATCTTTGAGATCTTCATGGCCGTATGTTGTTCTCTCCTTTAGACCTTGAATCAGATGAAATCAAGATTCGGAAACATGCTTGTCCCGTAGCAGGAACTGAGGCTCTGATACCAAACTGATGACGCAGCGGAAAGAGAAGAAGAAACAACGATAGATGAAACCCTAATTCAAGGGTAACATGATGAAACCCTAATTCAAGGGTAACATGATGAAACCCTAATCTAAGGGTAACAAAGATTGAAATTTTGAGAGATAAAAAATATATTATTCCAAAAACTTCAAAATAAATTAAGGCATATGAGGCTTTATATAAGAGCTTCTCAAAACCCTAAATTATAATACAAGGAAATAAAATATATATTTCAAAATAAAATAAAATCAAATAAAATCTTAATATAATTCGATTTGATTTAAATACATAAAATATTTGAATAAAATAAAATAAAATTAATAAGGCTTTTGGTTGGACTTTCTGGGCTACATCACTTGGCAACCAGGCTGCCTACTTCAGAAACGGCCAACACAGAGCTCCAAAACAAGTGTTCTGGCTTGGAGAATGATCTCTCCGCTTTGAAGGATGAAGTGAAGACCAAGGATAATGTCATCCAAACCCTGTCCGGTGACAAGACTTCTCTTGAAGATGTTGTGTCCAAAGTTACCAAGGAGAAAAAGGATTTGATAAAGGAGCAGGAGAAGAAAATCCAGGCCAAGATCGATGAATACACCAACAAGGTGATAGATTCCCAAGAAGAAAAGTATGCCGAAGTCAAATCTGACATGGTCTTGTTTTTTCATCGAACATTCCCGAAGAGGACGCTCGGTACTCTATGGAAATATATGGAATACGAAGATCTCTCATTCCGTACTATGGTAAATGGTGATAAGAACAACTATTCTAGTGGTTATGATGATACCACCGATGAGGAAGAAGGGACCGGAGAGAGCTTCAATGATAAACCCAAAGATCCAAAGAAGAAACAAGATGAAGCAGGAACATCTAAGGGAGACCAGCCATAAAGTTTTAACTATCTTCTATTTTTCTTTCATCATTATGTCAGACTAAAGTCCTTGGATGGCCAAGGCATTTTTGTAATTGTGTTCGGCTCGTGCCCAGACAAGCCTTTTTTTTTAAACTTCAAAGTCCTTGGATGGCCAAGGCATTCTATATGTTTTAATATCATCCCCTGGTGTTAGTCGGATAATTTTACTTTGCAAAATTCTTGCCTTGTTTTATGTTTGCCCAGTCTTGATGGCAGATTTTTAAAAGCCCCTAGTTATTTTATAAGTATTTTAAGGTGAGAGTGTTTAAATTCTCAGATGACAAATTCTTAAATGGTAATCATTCCACCAGATTAATCCGATCTGTCAAACCACTCCGAATTTTTCAAGAAGACATCAAATTTTATTAAAAAAACCCAGACACCTCATTAAAACCTCCCCGCGCCACTAGGGTAGGAAAGAGTATGCCCCCTAATATTTACATGGATTTTAAACAAGTAAATATTTACATAACTTTCATTCTAGATACAACCGGAGGTGTTCAATGTTCCAGGAGTGGTTTAAGATTCTTCCATCTCTATCTTGAAGCCTGTATGTCCGAGGCTTAAGCTTTTCAATGACCACATAGGGTCCTTCCCAATTTGGAGCTGGCCTTCCGAACTACTTCTCTTTAGTATGTAGGAAGACCTTTCTCAATACTTTATCCCTGGTTGAAAAATCCTTCTTCTGACTCTGGAAGCAAACCTGCTTCTCATCAATCCTTGATAATGGGTGGCTCTAAAATGAGCCTTAACCGTTTTATCTTCTATCAAGTGTAGTTGACTTTTGATTGCCACTTCATTAGCCTGTTCGGAAAAATTGTGGACTCTGTATGATGGAAGAGTTGCCTCTATAGGAGCAATTGCATCCATACCATATACCAAGGCAAACGGGGATTCCTATGTAACAGCTCCAGGAGTAGTCCGGTAGGCCCATAGTACTTCTTGTAGATAGCTTAGCCACTTTCAAGCAGTCCCTTCTAAATTCTTTTTAAGACCATACAGAATGGTTCTGTTCGCCACTTCAACCTGACCATTCGCCTGTGGGTGGAAAGGAGAAGAGAAGCAATGTTGAATGCCTCTAGAGGCACATAAACTCTCCATATCCTTGTTATCGAATTGTGGTCCATTGTCTGTGGTTATCTTTTGTGGGAACCCAAATATGCAATAAATATTAGATAAAATAAATTTTATAACAGATTTTGAAGTATTTCTAGCCAATGGGGCAGCTTCTATCCACTTTGAAAAATAATCAATGGCTACAATAATAGTTCTGCACCCTCCGGACGCCATTGGTAGAGGTCCCACCAGATCCAGCCCCCAACGAGCAAAAGGTATTGGCTCAGAAATCGACTCCAAAGGGACAGCTGGGATATGAATTTCATTACCATATCTTTGGCATGGATCACACTTCTTTACCAATTCCTTGGCATCTTCCATTATGGATGGCCAGTAGTATCCGGCCAACAAAACTCTTCGGGTTAAAGCTCTATAACCACACTGTGCTGACCCTTCACCATCATGCAGTTCAGACAGCACGATTTGGGACTCTTCAATCCCCAAACATCACAAGAGAGGTCTACTAAAAGACTTCTTGCAAAGGATGTCTCTTATGATTAAAAAACCACGAGCCCTATACTTCATTTTTCTTGCTACTGCTTTTTCCGGAGGCAAAATGCCATCGAAAATGCATTGATGAAGAGGATACCTCCATTCTTTAGGTTGAACCACTTGTATATTTAAAATTTCCTCCTCTTCCTTACTCTAATTGAGTTGAATGGATGGGAATTCCTGCACATGAATCCATGGGTAGGACTCAGAGTATGCTATGGTTGCCAAGGAGTCTGCTAGTGTGTTCTCTGTTCTGGGTATGTGCTCATAGCTGATCTCTTTGAAGTTAACTTCCACCTCTTTAAGAATGAATAAATATTTAATCAACTGCTCCTTTTTTTCCTCAGATTGACCTTGAGCATGATGGATAAGAAGCTGAGAATCACTCATTAACCTAACTCTTTTGGCTCCACAAATCAGGGCTAACTTCAAACCAGCTATAACAGCTTCATACTCAGACTCATTGTTAGAAGCCCTGAAAGCAAAACATATAGCTTGGTATAGCTTGTCACCGTACGGAGAGGTTAAACATATCCCAACACCACAACCCATGGTACTTGATCCACCATCAGTCCGGACAACCCATACTTTCTTAGTCTTTTCACCTGCAGCTTGTTTAGTATTCCTGTCCGTATGAAATTCAACTAGGAAATCGGAAACAGTTTGAGACTTGACTGCAGCTCGAGGGGTAAAATCAATGTCATAGTCCCCCAATTCCACTGACCACTTGGTCATTCTGCTTGATACGTCTGCATTTTGAAGAACGTTTTTCTAGGGAAAAGATGTCTGGACGATAATAGAATGAGACTGAAAGTAGGGCCTCATTTTTCTGGCAGCAATTACCAAAGCCAGTGCTAACTTTTTGAGTTTTAAATATATTTTTTCAGCATCCATCAGGCTTTTGCTGATGTAGTACATCAGACGAGGATAATTGTCCACCTCTCTTACTAGCACCGCATTTATGGCACATTCGGAGACTGCTAAATATATATATATATATATATATATATATATATATATATATATATATATATATATAATGTTTCTCCATCAATAGGTTTAAACAGGGTTTTGGGGGAAGATAAATGCTTTTTTATTTCATCAAAAGCCTGGTCTCACTATGGAGACCAGTTGAATTCTTTGGCACCTTTTAAAGTTTGGAAAAACAGGGCACACCTATCCGAAGACCTTGAGATAAAACGGTTTAGAGCAGCTAACCTCCCTGTCAATCTTTGTACTTCTTTAATATTCGAAGACCTTGAGATAAAACGGTTTAGAGCAGCTAACCTCCTTGTCAATCTTTGTACTTCTTTAATATTCCGAGGAGGATCCATTTGTAGTAAAGCATTAAGTTGGTCCGGATCAGGCTCTATCTCTTTCTCACTTATCACATACCCCATAAACTTTCCGGACTGTACTCCAAAAATGCATTTTCTGGATTTAATTTTAAATTAACCTTTACTAAGTTGGCAAAAGTATCTTGTAGATCTGCCAAGTGTAATTCTTCTTCCACACTCTTTACCATCATATCATCAATGTAGACTTCCATATTTCTTCAAATCTGATCAGCGAATGTTTTGTTCACCAACCTCTGATAAGTAGCCCCAACATTCTTTAATCCAAAAGGCATCACCTTGTAACAATGGAGGCCTCTGTCAGTAACAAAAGTTGTGTGTTCCTGGTCCTTCAGATCTACTTGAATCTGATTATAACCGGAGAAGGCATCCATGAAGGACAACAACTTGTTCCCAGATGTGGAGTCTACTATCTGATCGATCCGAGGGACTGGATATAGGTCTTTGGGCAAGCCCTATTAAGGTCAGTAAAGTCGATGCACATACACCACTTCCCGGTTTTCTTTTTTACGAACATTGGATTGGCGGTCCATAAAGGGTACTGAGATTTCTTTATGTGCCCCATCTTAGTAAGTCGGTCAACCTCTTGAACTATGTCATCAGATTTCTCCTTAGAAAAAACTCTTCTCTTCTGCACAACGGGTGCTACATCTCTTCGGATGGATAGCTGGTGTGATAATACATCTGCAGGAACTCCGGTTACATTAGCATTGCACCAAACAAAAACGTGTTGATGGTTTGTTAAAAAAGTTAACACTTTGCTTTTTTACTTCTGATATCATCTTTGATCCAATCTTGACATTTCTTCCTTCAGCCAAAGAGTGAGTTTCAACCTCTTCAATTGGTATTCAAACACCAGGGGTCTCTTTGCGGTCATCAATTTTACCCTCTCCCCTAGAGGGCCCCTCAACTGCTAATCTTCACTGATCTGAACTGGCCCCAAAGTTCTAGGGGCCAGTGCTGTTGCATAACATTCCCTTGCTATCTTCTGACTACTCCGGACAACTCCCACTTGTCCTTGCACAACATATTTTAAACATTGGTGAACTGTCGAAGCCACAACATGCATCCTGGATAGCCAAGACCTTTCCAAAATGGCATTGTAGCATGTGGGATAATCTACCACAACAAAAAGTACTCTGACCATTTTCTTGAAAGGACCCTTGCCCAACAAAACCTTCTCCTCAAATTCCCCGACTACGTTCGCAGAGCTTCCAGTAAAACCCACAATAGACCTATTCGAATGTTGAATTACTGCTGGATTTTTCATTTGTTTATAGGAAGTCAAAAAAGGATATTGGCTAAGCTGCTAGTGTCCACCAAAATTCGTCTAATGTCATTGCCCCCAATGGATGCTCCTATCACCACAACATCTTCATGGGGACCAACTGTGTCCCTCAAATCATCTTCATCAAAAACAATGAAGGGAAAAGGAATTTGCGATTGATAGGAGGACATGCCTCCTTCCAACTGAGTAGCCAGGGTGTGAACATGCCTCTTCCTTGAAGAAGGAGTTGGTACAGTCATGATATCCCCCCCAAATATGGTAAGTGACTCAAAAAAGCTTATGAGCTCGGACACCGTCTTGGTGTGTTCTGTGATAACACCCACCTTGTTACGGGCTGGATCAGGATCCAAATACTCTGACTCCACATCGAATCTTTCAATAATCACCATGGCCCCGTCCGGTACCGACGTCCCTGCATTGTTTGTTGGGCCAGTTCGATGAGCATTATCAGACCTATTCCCAGTTCTTCTTTAACATAAGCACCCAATTTTCCTCTTTCAATCAGATTTTGCACCTCTTGTTTCAAAGCAATGCAATATTATGTGTTATGGCCAATATCATGATGATATTGACAGAAACAAGTATTAAGACTTTCCTTGGGAGATTGAAGCGCAGTCGGCTTCCTAAAATGTACTTTGTCTTTTGTTTTGTCATAGATGGTTGCCACATTTTCTTTCAATTCGGCAAACCACTCCGGTTGGACCCAAGGCCCTCACTTATTTCCGGACTGCTGGCTCTGAGCTGGGCTGGGTGAGATTGAGCCTTGGCCTTGTTGGGACCCTGTCCGGCTTCCTTAGTCTTGTACCCGGACTGATTCTGATTCTGGTTTGGTACAGCTGGGGCAGATCTCACTTGCATGTGCACTATAGTCTTCTTTATTTCATCCACATTGATTTGCTTTCCCGCTTGATTCAGTAAACCGCCCCACGTCTTCCTGGTTACCGAATCGACCAGATTGCCAGGGTTCAAACCTTGTCTTAGAGAAGCTATTGTTACTTGTTCAAAGCAATCTGCTAATCCATTCTTGTTGTTCACAAACCGACTTATATATTCTTTCAATGATTCATTTGGCTCTTGGGCACAATGGATAATAGTGTCTCTATTGCCCTTTACCTCCTTACTTCCAACAAACTGCCTCTGGAAGGCCACCCAAAAGGTATCAAAATTTCTAATGCAGCCTTGTGGCAGGCTATTATACCACTTCAGAGCACTCCCCGTAAAAGATTGAGAGAATGCTCTACAAAGCAACTTATCATCATCGTCAAAATTCATCATAAAGTTTTTAAACTGCTCCAGATGATTATCTGGATCTTTGCTCCCATCATATTTTTCCATCTTGGTACTGTCAAACCTCTTAGGAAGGTTTCCAGACAGTATCTTGGAAGACAATGGAGATTGTCTTCAATTCTGGCCACGACTAAACACATTATCTTCATTGGGAGTTGCAAAGATACCTGGTTCATCATGGAAAGCGAAAGGATCCATCAACAGCTGGTCTATATGCCTCTGGCCATGGGTGTGGCTATGAGATGACCCTTTACCTAGATACTTTTTCAACCTTCCATGCCTGTCCCTCTTTCTTGAATACTTTTTTACCAACTTTTTCTTCTTCTTAGACCTGCCTTCATCATTGCTGGATGACAGGGACTCCTCAACTCCCTCTTCATTCGAGGAGCCACTAGAGGATTATGACTCCGAGCTCTCCATCGGTTTAGACCGGTGAGACTTCTTTGAGTTGGCATGAGTCTTTTTAGTACTCAAATGGGTCTTTACTGATGGGTCATGTTCCCTTGGATTGTCAGTGTGGTGAAAACTAACACTTTTGATTTTTCTTTCAAGCCCATCTCTACCTTTTTAGCAGCCCTCAAGGCTTCTATCTCGGCTTTTAACCTGTCTCTCTCTTAGATCGTATATTCATCGTTTTCTCCCACCACTTGTGCCAAAGTTGGTGGCACTACCTGCTCGTCCGGATTTATCCAAACTAGTTTTTCTTGCTGGTTTTGAATGCTAGACTCAGGCACCTTCTTCTACCACTTTGGTCGCCAATTTGGTGTAGATTATTTTCGACTCAGGGTAATTTTTTGAGATATTTTGTGGTGTTTCAAGGGTATTAAATGTTTAAGTGTTTTGTAGTGAGAGATTTAAGTTGTCTGGTTGTATTATAGTTCATTCCCCTCATTAATGAAAGTGGTAGGGTATTTATACCCTTAATTATGGGCCATATAGGCTTTCAGGTCAAACTTATGGAATCGGGTCGAATTCAAAAACCCATTAGTTTATCAAGTAGATTAGCAATTAGCTTAGTCAAAAGGTGTTTAGTTATTAATACTTTTGTCTTGTCCGGATACTTTAGCGGGTGTTTATTTTCCGGATTACCCCTGTCCGGTTTCTATAGTGAGTGGTGAATATTTCCAGACTCATCAGCATACTCCTCAAGACAAATAATAATCTCTTTGACAACAGTTTCAAACTCACTCTCTCTTTCGCTTATCGTCGAATTCATCTTTTTCCTTCTTCAGTTGAGCTTCAAATGCCTTAATCTTCTCCAAACACTTAGTGGAAAACTTCTTTTGGATAATTTATTTTTTGTAGCGATCCTTCTGATTGGATTTTCTCTCAAGAAGATCAACATCATGAAGCAATTTATTAAGCTTATTCACTACAAATTCATTCTCATAAACGTAAAAATAGGTCAAGGCAGGGGAAATGGCTTCAATTTTCACCAAATTTTCTTCTTCGCTTCCTTGACCGCTTGGTTTGTCACCAACCTGTTTCTTTTGAGAAACAAACTCTCTAACATAGTCTAAATTAAAAATTAATACATTTTAAAGAGTATGAAATCTTAGAGATACGGTATTATCATCCTCTTCTTCTTGTTTGTAACTTCCATCTAGTGGACAAAATAATATTATTGAGTCAGTATGGAAGGTATGATGGGATAAGTTAGTGCAAGAACAAATTGAATGGGTTGAGCATCAACAAGAGCTATGTATTCAACTTGATTGTCATTTGATTCGTCAATCAACTGCCTTCCTTTCACCTCTGGAATGGATTTGACGAGCGGAGCAATAGGATTTTCTGGTCGAACAACCTTCGTGGAAGATTATCAAAGAGTGACCTCGAGAGTAGTTTGAGGAATTACTTGTGGGGTTTTTTGAGGATTAGGAATAGAGGATACAAGTTTTATTTTGGTAGACCTTTTGGTCGTCGGCTCCAGAGATTTCTTCCTCTTTGAACAATCGTTTTTAGCTTTCTTAATAACTTGATGTTTATCACCCATTAGAAGAAATGTAGAATTTTTGCTGTATTATTTTAGAGAGATTGAGGTAACCCTTGTCGATCCCTGGACAAGTATGATAGGAGGACTAGATATCAGGAGGATCGGGTGGGATGATAGTACCTGAAGTTCTTGCTGCCTCAAAGTGCTTCTTTATACGAGGGCATTGGTCGTAGTTCGTTGTTTCAAGAATTTGCAAGGGTCTAGGATCCTTTTCTATTCCAGTGGATTTTCTCTCTTCAGCCCTTTTTGCGATGTTGAACCACTACCAAATCTGATATCTCTCAAGACCCTTGAGTTTCCTTGGCATGAACGGTGGAAGAAATATTTTAGTGAAGCAAACTACTTCTCTCTCTAAACAAAAGCTCTATATATCTCTCTAGAACTATTGAAACAAGTAACTTTGAAATTGTAAATGGATTCAAGTAATTATAAAACAAAATGTAGGCTTTCAATGATTACGAAGGCCCTAGCAAGTGAAAATATTTTCTTAGATAACGGGTACCTAGGAAATATGAAGAGTCTTTTGGGGGATAACCATTCTACCTATGATTTGAAATACATGCGTATCGAGAAGTGTACAAGTTTTCTGACACACCTCTTCACCTACGAATCATTTTGGAAGGCATGCAGATTTGTGTCAGGAAGCAATTGATATGTGGATCAAATGACATCACCAATCTAAAAACAATCTGACACGTAGATAGGACGTAACATGTACGCCATATATCAGAAACCTCCTTAATATGTCGTACATGTTATGTCCTACCTATGTATCAAAACAAATAACACATGAGTATGAATTTATTGTTAATTATGGTGAGGTAATGAATCTGATGAAATACTTCATGGAAGATAATCCAAGGTGGTAATTGTGGAATAATAATTTGGGGAAATCCTCGTGGAAGAATAATTCAGGAGGTCATTGCGGAAGAATTGTCCAAGGAGACGCGCTAGAAAGAAAAAATATGCTTCGATGAACTAGTCTTTGTTCAAACATCTTCACAACGACTGAAGGGCTACTGATAAGAGGAGGAAATATTGGAAAGAATAGGCAAAACTAGATAAATAAATGAATTAATTTAATGTAATAAAATATTGAGTGTAAATCCAATAAATATGTAATATGGAGGAGGAATTTTGTAATAACTGACATTCATGGTTAGGATTAGTAAAGTGATGGGGTGTAAAGTATCACATAAGATGAGGTAATTATGTAATTCATAGATTTACTACTTGTACTAATATAAAAGGGCCAACCTTTTTAGGAAAAGGGTCCAAGAATTAATCAATCATCACCTCATTATTCTATTTATCTTTTGCTCTATCTACTTATCTCGTTTATCTCTCTAAAATACCTTATACGAACATTGTTGTGACATATAATCCCATACAAACATTGTTGTGACACATAAACTCACTAAGTAATCTTTAGAAAAATCAAACATCATTAATTTTTATCATCACATAAATAAAAATAAAAATTATGTACATGACCATTAACGACAAATGACTAAAGTTATCTTCATTGCTTAAATTTTTTAAATGTACGCATCAACAATCATAATATCGCAACAATCGACTACATGAAACTATCATGGTGATAACATACATATAATATGGACTGTAATCTCACATATGTATATACCTAGTTAGTTATACTTAATTAAGTGAGGATCTACTTAATAAGTATGATACATCACTTAAAAATAAGAGCATATTTTACATATATTTGCATCCATAACCTAATTTTGTATACAATAAAATAGCACAAACATGTCTAATACTAAATACAAACTTCTAGTGAAACTAATGATCCTCTACATCAATAACATCCATCCTAATGGTGTATTCTTGAAATTTTGTTCATATCAAAACGTTAGTAAGATCTACCAACAATTTTGTTTTGACGTGATTTGTGATTTGATGATTATGAACTCTCTTTCTAACTAGATAGAAACTTGATATTTATACTATTGGATTTAACCGAGATCATGAATAATGTAATGCATAATTATTGTCACAGTATAACCAATAGGTGTTTCTCTATGCTTTATGAAATGGGCAGTCTTATGACAAAAATTTACAACCATGAGGAATTTTTAGATGCCTCAAAGCATGCATCAAATTTTGGTGTCATTGTGAAAGACCCAAAAGTGTATGTTTAACACTTTTCATGATATTACACCTCTAACTAAAACAAATATGATGCCTGAAGTGTTAGGACAAATGTCCATACATCCAAAAGAAATTGAGTCGGAGTAGTCCATGATCTCCAGATTCTATAAATTATTATATTTTAACATATAATGTTTTGTTTGTTGATGAATAATAGAGATCTATTAACTAATTTCTAATGGTTCACCCATGGGTTACGTACATACCTTCCCAATATTCTGATAATAGATTTAATATTTGGCATTGTACAAAATTGTGCATATATTAGATTCTTGACTACTGAGCATATACAATCTTCTACATTTTTTCAATCTTGAATTTTTATCTTTGGACATCAGCTCATACTGAATTTATCCCTTTTTATAACAAGGGTATCTTAGGTTTGTTTTTGTCATTCATAACGTTATCAACATGTTTTCTATATCTCCCTTTTTGTGATGAACCCAAGACTCCATTTGAGGGATCCTGATAAATATGGATTCTTAATACAAATACCACATCGCCAAGCTCTTTTAAGTCCAATTTGTTCAAAATAAATATCTTTGTAGCATCTAACAATTCATTACCGTTTGTTACCAATAATATGTCATCGACATAAAACACTAAGAATATGAACTTAGTCTCATCAAATATTTGATACACGAAAATTGAAATTGATAATATCTCGAAAACAAACGAGATATTTACTCTAAAAAACAAATGGTACCATCGTCAAGAAGCTTAGATTTTCATAGTTTGCATGTCATTGACTTTGAATAACCAAATATAAATTTCTAAGATTGTATCATGTAGGTTATTTTTTCAATGTCTTAATTAATAAAACGGTTTTTACATCTATTTGACGAAACTCTATGTCAAAATATGTAACTATTGCCACGATTATCGTAAAAGATTCCTTTGATAAAATCGGCGAGAATATTCCTTTAAAGTCAATCATTTTGTGTTGAGTATAACATTTTAGAATATGTCGCATGTTACGCCTCTTCATATTACCTTTGAAATCTTGTTTGGTTTTGAAAATCTATTTACAGCCAATTTGCGTATTTTCTTTAGGTAAAGAGGTAAAATCTTACCCTAACTTATGATTTTCTTTTGTAGTATTGACTCAAAATTTTGAAATAAATAATCTTCACGGATTCACAGAAAATTAACTCATTATTTTCAATTACACCACATAAATCTTCATGTTCTCGAAGATACATTATATAATTGGCATATATAATATTCCTCAATTTTTTAGTCAAACTTCTTATAGGAATATTTAGGTTTTGAACAGTAATCCGTCCATAGACTACCGAGTCTACTGACAGATAGTCCATGGACTTTCAAAAGGCCGTTGGTAGTCCCTGGAGTATCCAGTTTTATAAAGTCAATCCCCAACGACTGTTGATTAATGTACAGCTGTCACGTGACCCCATACTTAACAAAAACTTGTATCACCAATGGTCCATCGACTTTAACCTTAACTACATTTGAACTTTGATCTAAAGTCGACGGAGGTGATACAAGTTTATGTTGAGTATGATGCCACATGACAGCTTTACATTAATCAACATATGTGGGGGGACTAATTTTATCTAAACTAGATAGTCCATGGATTACCAGCAGACTCTAAAAAATCAATGGACTATTTGTCATTAAAATCGGTAGTCCATGCACAATTTATTGTTCAAAGCCGAATATTTACTTCAATTTGCATTACTTGTGGATGTAGATTTTAATCTTAAAAAAATCATATTGGTTTATTTATACCATTTAAGTTTGTTTATTTTGGATTATGTCCACGAGTGAAAGAAAATCATCATCTTGAGTATGCGCATGTTCTAACGATCGTTAAATGACTTGTAATAATACCAAATCATATGATACATTTGTATCTTCTATAAAACCATCATTGATATTTATAGATTCTTCCTCAAAATAAATGTTTGTTCCTGGATTCTCCCCCTTCTCATTTCCTCCCAAAACTCAATATATTTAAAGAACTTTAATGTTCTTATTTCAAAAATATTGTTAGTAGAAAAGTCATAACTTAAAACCCTTTGAATATTTAATATCCAATGAAATAAATTCTAATCATTTTGGAATCCAAATTTTTTTCATTTAGCCTATAATGATTTCTTTCACATGGACATACCCAAACATGTAAATGCTCAAATAAGACTTGCACCGGTCTGAAGGTCATATGAGGTATTATTGGTTTATTTCATTAGAACTTTATTAAGAATATATAAAACACACTTAATTGCTTCATCCAGGTTGATATTATTAAATTTGAATGACTAATAATATTTTTAGTCATATCATTAAGTATACAATTTCGTCTTTCAAATACTCTAAGAATTATAGGCGAACCTGAGATTAAATACCGAGGAAATATTTCATACTTAGATACTTTGTAAATGATATATGATGTTGTTCAACTTAATCTTTATATCTTCTTTATTCACCAGCATACTCTAGCAAATAATGATTTTATTAAGTCTTTTCTAAACTCGATCTTATAGGATATAAACTTATCAATGACATCAGAATTATCTTGAATAAGATATAGATTCTTATACCGAGATAATTTATCTATAAATATATATAAATAACGCTGACCTATCTATGACGTACTAGAATATGGTTCAAAAATATCAATATGTACCAACAATAATACTTATTTTTCTCTATATACACCTAATTATTTTCACATTTCTTTGTTTTTTATTTAATACATTTGATGCAAACTTTAAAATATGAATGAGAAAGTAAACTTAATAAACTTTTACCAATAATATTTTATATCATTATTTTAGATATATGACCTAAGGACTTGTGTCAAAGCTTTGCAAATTTTTCAATTTTACAATTTGATACTCTTATTTTCATTACTTTTTTTTGATTTTGAATAGTATTGAACAAATAAAAAGTGTCATTCATTATTAATTTTCAAGTTCCTACAATGTTACCATATAAAAAACCATTTCACGATTCCTAAATAGAAATGAATTACCAAAGTAACAAATAGTAATCATAAATTGCTAAAACTAAGTAAATACTGAACTTTGCTAGTAGTTATTAGCGTGAGAAGTGGCTAGGAAAGTAAATCTTAGACGTTTTTAAGTTAGTAACGATCATCTCACAGATTTATTATCTTAAGCTTTATAGAGAAAATTTATAACATTAACATCTTAATCTCCACCTTATTATTCTTGGCAAATATTTTCTCTTTTTTTTCTCGAAAAACCTGAGCTGCATCGGTGCATACTTTTTATCCCTTAATATTATGTCATACTCGTGACACATCAAATGAAGTCACATATCCACATTTAATATAATTAGACTCATTAGGAATGGGAGGTCTATTGCTTATTGGGTCATACCATCATTCATTGAGTTTCACAAAGTACATACAACAAACAACACATAAGTATCACAATTTCGACATAGCAACTAAACCAACTTTCAACGATAGATTTAGCATACACAATTACAACATTAATAAGGTATATTTGGAACAATGGACTTTTAGTATATATATAAACGATACTCGTGAAATACCAATAAGATATTTGACAAACATACCAAGGACTTGTACATGTATGAAATTAAAAAACGTCGTCTTATCTCTACTTAGTATTTTTAATTAAGATTTTTTTTAGATCAACTTCCAATACTTAAAAACCTATTTTTTTTTTATAACTTATATTACATCTAACTTTAAGCATTCTAAAATCAGCTTTTAATGTTAAAGGTAGTTTGTCGAGGCAGCATATCAAAATTGATTCTGTTTAAATCATTCGTATCAAAATTCAGTCAAAATTCAAATTTAATTTGATAGTGACGCAATAACTTTTAACATGAATTTTATCTAATAATATATCAATTTTTATTCAAATTATTATTAGAAGATATGCAAATGCGTCACAATTATAATATATGGTCGAAACTATATACGTTTCCATGTTCAGTGTTGATCAATACAAAATGTTCACAATTCCTAGGTGTCATGGCTGATGTCGCTTAAGGGTTATAGCCAAAAAGATTATCTACAGTACCGACAAATGATGAGATTATAAGAATTATATTAAAAACCAAATTGATCTATCTGAAATTGAAAACCAAATTCAAAAGGTTGTAAAGTAGAGCACAAAGAAATGAAGACCACCAATAATAATATACTACTAGTTATAACTTTAGGAGAATGTGAGTCTTGAGTCGACATGGACACCAATGTTTTATTAGCTAGTGCCTAGTGAGAGTCGAGTGGGTATCCGATCCCACCCTAATGAAACCTTAGTGGTTTCTTAATCGGAAAATAATTATTAGTGCCCAATATAAGAGAAAGGAGTTATCCACAGGCAAATTCAATGTCTTCTATTGGTTCCCATTTCTTCAATTTCTTTAACTCTGAAAATATAGTCAAGGTAGTCCATAGGTTTTGGATACTCTAGCGATATTTTCTTTACCACTGAATTCAAAGTATTTACAAAAACGGTAGTCTACTGCAATCCATACCCTATAGCTTTTCATGTGTGTTTATACATATCGGGTTTGTGTTGAAGGATCGATTGAAAACCGACATCAAAATAATATTTTTAGACGGTAACCTTATTGTATCCTTATATGAAAAGTGAAACCTAAGATCGAGAGAATTATTTTTATTATATGAAAAGAATCTACACGCGGTTTGAGTTTAAAACAATAAAAATTTATATAATAATTTTGTTAGACACTAAGTGAAACCTAAGATCGAGAGAATTGTTTTTATTTCTATCATCATATAGTGGAATTTTGTACATTGATTATCGAAATAAATATAATTTTCTTTTAATAAATGAGTTTATAAACATTATAGTTTATATTGTATTCAATTAAATAAAGAAGTTATATTTGATATGCTATTTATAAAATTATCTTCATACAATATTTTTCTTTATGAATTTAGTGTATATTTATTCATATTTATTGGATTAAATATTTATTGGATCGTCTAGTGAGAATAGTAGATATACCATTAAATATATAACGATTTAATGAATAAAAAAAATGATTCAAATATCAATGAATTTTTAATGTTGCGTTTCAATTAATTATATATAACTTTTTTACTCATTATTTTATCAACTAATTTTTAAAAACGGTAAACGTCTCGAACTCGTGTTATTTAGAATGTTACGAACTATTATATACATTGATGAGGTCAGATATGTTTGACACATGAACTTATCTTTATCCAAAGGGCAGTTCGGACCAAGTCACTATCATAATAGACCAAAAAAGACAAATACAGTGGAATGTGATTAAGCTGGGTACTGGTCATTTCCCCGAGATCCGGACAACCATCTGGAGCAATTTAAGAACTCCATGATGAATTTTGACGATGATGACAAACTATTGTGTAGGGTTTTCTCCCCAACTTTCACAGGAAGCACCCTCAAATGGTACAATAGTCTCTCTCAGTGATGTATAAATATTTTTGATATACTTTGGGTTGTCTTCTGGAGGAAATTCGTTGGAAGCAAGGAACTTAAGGGTAATGGGGATACCATTTTCCATTGTGCTTAGGAGCCAAATGAGTCTTTGAAGGAGTACATCAACCGGTTTGTGAATACAAAGAATGGGCTAACAGATTGCTTTGAACAAATTGCAATTTCTTTCCTCAGACAAGGTTTGAATCCATGTAATTTAACTGAGTCAGTGACTCGGAAGAAGGCTATGACCTAGGGAGGTTTGTTGAATGAGGGGGGGGGGACAAATCAACGTTGAAGAGACTAAGAAAACCAGAGTACGTCGCCAAATTAGGTCCACTACTACAACAACAACAACTCCTACAGCTGCTAATCAGTCCGGTTACAATTCAAAAGAGACTGGACAAGGCTCTAACTGATCAAGGCAAAATCAGTCTAACCAAACTCCGAGTCAACGGATCAGAAACAAGAGAGGATCATGGGTTCAACTTAAGTGGTCTGCTGAACTAGGGGCTAGAATATATGACAAAACTAAAAACAAAGTACATTTTAGAAAGCCAGCAGTATTACAGTCCCCAGGGAAAATCGAAATACCCGTTTTTTCAAATACCACAATGACATAGGTAATGGTACCCACGATTGTATAGCCTTGAAACAAGAGGTTCAGAACCTAATTGAGAGAGGAAAGTTAGGGGCCTATGTCAAAAAATAAGGGGGAGCAGACCAGATAATACGCAAACCAATGTTAACACTCTCTGAACTGCTCTTTCGACCAATCCTGGAACATCCACACAGGAAGATACAATAATGACTACTGAAAGGTTTGATATAGACTCTGAATATATTGATGCAGATCTGAGTTGGAATCAGATATGGATAATAACAGACAAGACTAAAATTGTCTCTGATTTGATTAAATATTTTGAATTATTGACCATCTTCGGAGGGGATATTGAGACTGTACCTTCTAGTTCATCAAGGAAAAGGCATATCCATATTTTGACCACCCAGTTGGATGGAAGAATATCCACACATTTGTATCAAAATCCATATCTCTTTATAGTTTTAGATGAGGATGATCTGAGAGATATTATAGGGCCTCATGAGGATGTTGTGGTGATAGGGGCATCGATAGGAGGAAATGATATACACCGGATCCTGATTGACACAGGAAGTTCGACAAACATCTTATTTTTAAGCTCTTACAAGCAGATGAGAAACCCCTCGGTTATACAACGTTCAAACAGAACCATTGTGGGCTTCACAGGAAGTTCTGCAGATGTGATTGTGGAATTTGAAAAAGAGCTATTGTTGAGAATATTGTTTGTTGTGGTAGATTTCCCAACTTCTTACAATGATAAATTTTGGAGGTCTTGGCTCTCCAGAATGCATGATGTGTCCTCTACGGTCCACTAATGTTTGAAATATGCTATCCAGGGCAAGTAATTGTTGTCTGTAATAGTCAGAAGATAGCCAGAGAATGTTATACAACAACCCTTGTCTCTAAGTATGTAAAGGCAGACAAGTTTAACAGAGATTAACAGCTATTGGAGCCTCCCACCGATGAGAATGAAATTGGTGATCCCAGGGAGGCTCCCAGTGTCATAATACCTATTGAGGAGGTTAAAACCCACTCCCCCGCTGAGGAAAATAATGTTAAAATTGGTACCAAGTTGGCATCAGATTTGAAACACTGGCTGCTGTCCTTTTTATGAACAATCAACATGTCTTTGCGTTGTGCAATAATGATGTTACTGGAGTACCATCTGATATTATATCTCATAATTTGTCTATACGAACAGATGTTGCGCCAGTTGTATAAAGGAGAAGGTATTTCTCTAAGGAAAAAACAGATGTGATTGTTCAGGAAGTTGATTGTTTGACCAAGATGGGTCACATTAAAGAGTCTCAGCACCCTTTGTCGACTGCCAACCCTGTTCTGGTCAAGAAAAATAATGGCAAATGGCACATATGCATTGATTTAATTGATCTTAATAGGGAATGCCCCAATGATCGTTATCCCGTTCCTCGAATAGATCAGTTTGTGGATTCGAATTCTGGGAATAAGTTATTGCCACTCATGGATGTGTTTTTGGGTACAACCAGATACAAGTAGATCTGAAGGTTCAAGACGGTAGTACTTTCATTACAGACAGGGGCCTTCATTGTTATAAGGTGATGCCGTTCGGATTGAAAAATGTTAGGGCCACTTACCAAAGATTAGTAAATAAATCCTTTGCTAATCAGATTGGCAGAAACATGGAAGTTTATATTGATGATATGATGGTTAAAATCTTGGAGGAAGATGCACATATATCTGACCTTCAAGAAATATTTTCTAACTTAGAGGCTGTGAATTTGAAACTAAACCCTGAAAAGTGTATTTTGGGGTTCCGATCTGGAAAATTATTGGGTTACATAATAAGTGAGAAAGGAATTCAGCCCGATCCTTGATCAACTTAATGCCCTACTAGCTATAGACCCTCCTTGGAGCACCGAAGAAGTTCAAAGGTTGATCAGATGATTAATTGCTTTGAACAGATTTATTTCAAGATCATGAGACAAATGTGCTCCATTTTTCCAAATATTAAGGAATGCCAGAGACTTTAATTGATCTCCCTAGTATGATGAGGCATTTCTTGAAATCAAGAAGCATTTGTCTTCCCCAAAGACTCTCTTTAAACTTGTTCAGGGGGAGAAGCTCTACGTAAATCTAGCCGTATCAGAGTATGCAATAAGTGTTGTGCTAGTAAGAGAGGTGGAGATTACCCTCGTCCGGTGTATTACATTAGAAAAAGTCTGTAGGATGCTGAAAGAAGATATTTAAAGTTGGAAAACTAGCATTGACCTTGGTAATTGCAATAAGAAAGATGGGACCATACTTCCAAGCTCATTCCATTATTGTTCGAGCATTTTTTCCCTTGAAGAGTGTTCTTCAAAAAGCTGATGTGTCAAGCAGAATGACCAAGTGGTCAGTTGAGCTGGGTGATTATGATATTGATTTTTCTCCCCGAACGGCAATTAAATTCCAGTCAGTGGTTGATTTCTTGGTGGAATTTCATGCTGATAGATCCTCCGGACAGATACCAGACAACCAGTCTAAGAAAGAATGGGTAGTCTGAATCGATGGTGGATCTAGTATTATGAGATATGGGGCTGGAGTTTGTTTAACTTATCCCTATGGTGATACCATGTACCAAACTATAGGTTTTGGTTTTAGGGACTCTAAAAATGAATCTGAATATGAAGCAGTTATAACTGGTCTTAGAGTAGCCCTAAAATACGCCGCCAAAAGAGTCTGATTAATGAGTGATTCTCAATTGCTGATTCACCATGCTTAAGGACAATCTGAATCAAAGAAAGAGCAGTTGATTACATACTTTCTAATGTTGAGAGAGGTTGCTGCAAGCTTCAAGAGTATCTACTATGAACATATTCCTAGATCAGAAAATATTGTAGCAGACTCTTTAGCAACCATAACTTATTCAAAATCTTACCCATGAATTCTCGTACAAGAATGTCCATCAATACAGACGAGCCAGGAAAAGGGTAAAGATAATGAAGAAAGTATTAGCATAGTTATTATTCAACCTAAGGACTGGTGGTATGATATTCTCCAGTTTATCTCTGATGGAATATTGCCTCTGGAGAAAGCCATGGCTAAGAAAATTAAATATAAGGCTCGTGGTTCCTTGGTGTTAAGGGAAATTATTTACAAGAAATCATTCAGCATACCCCACTTGCGTTGTTCAGGATTCGAGAAATCCCAAGTCGTGTTATCTGAACTGCATGATGGCGAAGGTTCAGCACAATGTGCCTGCAAAGCCTTAACCCGTAGAGTCTTATTGGCAGGGTATTACTGGCCAACCATAATGGCAGATGCTAAAGATATGGTAAATAAGTGTGATCCTTGCCAGATATATGAGAATGAAATCAATGTGCCAGCAGTTCCTATAGAATTTATATTTGAACCAATACCCTTTGATAGATGGGGGTGGGATCTGGTTGGGCCTCTTCCCATAGCATCCGGTGGATGTCGAACCATCATAGTTTTTATTGACTATTTCTCTAAGTGGATAGAGGCAACTCCTTTAACCCGAACCACTTCTAAGGCAATTATTAAATTCATTTTGTCTAATATATGTTTCAGATTAGGAGTTCCCCAAAGAATCACCACAGACAATAGGCCACAATTTGATAATAAAGACATGAAAATATTTTGCACCTCTAGAGCAATTCAACACTGTTTTTCTTCTCCTTTTCACCCTCAAGCAAATGGGAAAGTTGAAGTTTCTAACCAGACAATTTTGTCCGGGTTGAAGACAGATCTTGAGGGAGCTGCAGGAAAGTGGCCAAGTTATTTACAAGAAGTATTATGGGCTTATCGAACCACACATTGGGTTGCTACACAAGAATCTCCTTTTGATCTTGTTTATGGGATGGATGCAATCACTCTTATAAAAGCTACTTTACCATCTCAGAGAGTCTAAAACTATTCTGAACATGCTAATGATATGGAAGTTAGAAATCAATTGGATTTTATCGAAGAAAAACGAGTTAAAGCACATTTGAGAACATCACAATTAATGAAGAGCAAATTTTCCTCCAAAGTTAAAAGAATATATTTTCAATTGAGGGAAAAGTCTTAAGAAAAGTATTTTTACACACCAAGTAAAAATAGTTCGGCAAGCGAGCTCTGAATTGAGAAGGTCCTTATATGTTATGTGAGAAAGTCAAACCCGGAACATACAAACTTCAAGACGGAGAGGGTAGAGCACTGAAGCATCCATAAAACGTTGAACATCTCATGTTATACTTAGAGTAAAAATATTTTGTAAATATTTACTTTTTAAATGTCAATGTAAATATTAGAGGGTCATACTCTTTCCTATCCTGGTGGCACGGGGGAGTTTTAACGAGGTGTCCGAGTTTTTCAATAATATCTTATGCCTTCTTCAAAAGTCTGGAACAACTTTTTTTAGCTATAGTGTGAGGTGTTCGTAAATTAAATACCTATTAAACACCCCGGTTCTCAAACATTTTTGAGTTGATTAGACATATTAAACACTTGGTCACATTTACCGAACACATGTGATTGGAATCATTTAATACCCCTACCAAAAAAACTCTGAGATATTGAAGGCTATTTAAGCATTAGCCATAAAGAATTAAAGAAAATTCAAATAAAGGAAAATATAATATTAAACTTTGAGCTATATATAACTGATCCTTTCATACACGTCTTGACCATAAAGGGATTTTAAGTTTTAAAAACAGAAATTAAACAAACAATGCAACAAGATGCCTTGGCCTTCCAATGACTTTAATTTTTTAAACAAAAGCACACAGTATAACAATATAACCTTAGGGTTTGTTCCCTTCGGTCTTTTCTTCACCATCATCTTTTTTCAGACTTTTGAGTTCAGCACTTGAACTCTAACCAATTCCTTCATTGTCTTCGGTGTCTTCTCCACTTGAGTAGTTGTGTTTATCACCATCTGCCAAGGAATGGAAAGGGATGTCATCATAATTTACGTATCTCCACAATGGACCTAGGGTCCTCTTCGGAAAAGTCTCGTGGAAAAGCAGAACCATATCTGATTTAATTCCATCATATTTTTTCTCTAAAAAGTCTACCACTCTAGAGGGTACTTCTCCATTCCAGCAGCTATCTCTTTGGCTTGTTTTTGTGCTAGAGATGTATTCTTTTCTGTTTTCTTCTTAACAAGATCCTCCAAGCTAACTTTGTCTCTTGATGGTTTTGTCTCTAGCTTTCAATTGCTCATTCAAAGCTTTGATCTCATTGGAGGAAGAAGTTTCCAGTCCGGAATACTTGGTTTGGAGGTCTTTTTTAGCCTCTTCTAACTTGAGCAGTTCGGCGGCCAAATCCTTTTTTTTCCTTTTTCAATGATTCCATGATTTGTTGAGCAGTAAAGAGACTATTAGTCAAACTTTATTTCTTTATAGTCGGGGATTTTATGGTAGTTGTTTGATCCCTCACTTGTCACTCCAGATCAACCACTGGACGGATGTAACCCAAGAGGGCATGACTCAGGGTGTCTTGCTCACTTTATATCACGTAAGTCTCACCATTATTGGTCACATCATTGGATAAATTTGCAGGACGATAAGGCCCCGCGAAGTCATCCTTGTCCAGTTCATTGAAATATATGTTAATATTCCGAAAGCCATCGAGATTTACCTCTCCATCAGTAGTAGTCTGTTCCGAATAAAGGTTGGATGGAATTTCTTCTTGCAAAATAGGATCAGCAGGAGTCGGAGGAGGGATTTCAGAAGGACGTAGAATTATCCCTGATCCGAGAGTGACTTTTTTTCTTCTTTGCATCATTTTCATCATTGCTTACCTTGCATTTCTTGTCCTTTTTTGTAATCTTTGGTGGGTTGTCCAATCCACCAACCTCATTGACAGTAACTTCAACTGCTTCCAGCAGAATAACATTAATTCCTCTTTGATTCTCCGAACCAACCCCTTCGGTAGTTTCCTGAGGAGGGTCTTTTGTGGTTTTTCTCTTTCTTTTGTTCTTCATCTTGTCCAAATAGCTAGGGGCTTTGACCCTAGAAGGCAAGTAAAGTTTCGCGTCCTTAGCCTCAGTTCCCCTCATGATAACATTTTTAGGAGGAGGGGTGGTCAGTTCTTCCCGAGAGAGGTCTCTTTTTCCTATGGTGTTCCACAAATGAGACTTCACAAAGTTCCTTGAGGTGCAACAGTTGTGGAAACCCTTCCCCCATTTCTCCAAGGCCCAAGCGTTTAACTTGGCGCAAATGTCTTGACCGACCTCTACATGCTCCAAGAACTCCTTTGGAAAAATTGAAAAAGAGATACAAGTCAGTTCGGAATAACCACATAATATTTAAAAGACTAAGGGAAACATAAATGAAACTTACCTATGCTCTTCCAGCGACTAGTTAGTTGGCTTGGATTAGAGACAACTTTTATCTTTTTCCCATTCTCCCAGGCTCCGCTGATGAACAAGAACTGTGTCCTCCATGGTTTTTTAGACTCCAGTAAGTCATTCACTACCTTGTAATCATTCCTCATATATTAGTGGTAAAAGGGAATGTGGTAGTTCTTGCACAAATTTGCCACAATAGTGAATTACTCCATTGGTTGTGGGATCTTGGATAACCATGAAGCAATGATGCCAGCCATCAGAGTGTACTTGGAATTAGGACTCAACTGGATCGAGCATAACTTTTTCAAGTGAAAATACATGAATATTTCTGGATCCAGAAGAGACCGGATTCCCCAATTCAGCACCTCGGTATATACTACCAGCTCATTAGACTTACAGTCCATCAGAGTCTCCGGGGTGATTCGGATTCTCACCTTAACATACTCAGGAAAAACCCATTTTGTTCGAATACGACCCAATTTGGCAGTATATGTGCATACGTAAGCGATGTTTTGGAGGGATATCAGGTATTTCACGCTAACCTTCCTGAAGTTTGGCCCATCTTTCCTTCCAGACACTCTGGAAGTGCATCCGGATTGGATAGACCTACTTTGACTTTTCCCTTCCGATCTATTGCGTTTTCCTCTGTCTGTTCGAAAGCTTCGAAAGGAGTACTTCGATACTATCCTGCATTGTTTCCTCTATGATACTGGATTGCTGTTTGGATCGCTTATTTTCTGCCAGAGGCTTTATTGTCTCCAAACTAGTATGTTTCGAAGAGCTGGGAGTGGATTTATCCTTAGATTGGCAAGTTATCCGACGAGGGGTATTCTTTTTAGGAGATTTCTTAGTTTCTGAACCCATGGCAATAAAGGGTGAAGGTCTCCTAACACTGGAAAAAAAAATTTCTTTAGGGATATGGTTCTTAGATTCTTGAACAATAGATCCTGATTAAAGAGGAGAAAGAGTTGGGACAAAATAAAATTTTCAAACTTTAGATATTTTGATGACGATAAGCCTTGGTCTGCGTTTTTTTAGTGTATTGAGTTCTTCACCAAGAGAGACAGGAAGACCAGTCGCGATTCTTTTGTCTCTTACAACTTTTCTCGCCCTCTCCAATTCAGATAAATTTATCCAATCCCCTTCTACTAGTGCATTTCTGGTTGTGAACATAAATTACTCGAACACAATTTGAAAAGAGTATTAAGATTTCTCTCTCTAGAAGTCTTTATGTTTTTCAAGACAATGGAGTAGTGAAATCGAGTTAAATAACTATGAAAGTATAAGAGGTTACATAGGGGAAGATAAACCGATCATAGACATGATTAAGGGCTATTAAGTATAGGGGTTACACCCTAAGTAACTTTCTAGCGTAGTAGGTACGAGGATCTAGAAGAAAAACGGCTGAGAGGTCAAACCAGAGCCTGACACGTGTCCCACATTAGAAAAAGACTCTTGAAATCCTTAACGGTAGAATCAGTCCCCTCGAATTCCAACCGGGTTGTCTCTTGAAATTCTTAACATAAAAGATGATCTATTCAGTTCAAGTACAAAGGCAGCTCAGAAGAACACACCCCACATTGAAAATGTGTTGGTTTCTATTCTTATGGATTAGCTCTTCCAAAGGTCATTTGCAAGAACTAAAAGGGCTACTGATAAGGTCGGATTTGTTTGACACAAGAACTTACCTCTATCTGAAGGGCAGTTCGGACCAAGTCACTGCCATAATAAACCAAACAAGATGAATGGAATGTGGCTAAGATGGGTATTGGTAAATTCACACCTTGAGAAATGGGTCCTTAAACTTGACCTGACTCCACAATCCGACCTGCAAGGCCCATAGGTCATTAATTAAGTATAAATACCCCAACCACTTTTATTAATGAGGGTAACCAGAATTTAATACAAGAACACATCTTAATTATGTTACTACATTCGACCTTAACCATTAAATTCTCAAAACACTTTACCAAATTACCCTCAAACAGAAATAACCCACACCATACATAGTTTTACTTAATCTAGAGAATAGGTTTAATATTAATCTTGAAAACCATATCTCAAAACAATTTTCAAAAAGTTTATCCAATTAGATTATATATCGCATAAGATCTAATCCAAACATGAATATGTAACCTCTTAGGAGTATTAGCTCTTTCGTATTTGTGAAATAGAATACTTACATGAATATCACGCTTTTTGTGTTTGTTCTTTCCTTTGGTTCCGAGACTCCTGGTTCAATGTATCTTTTGTTCTTGGATGAATATTTCAAGAGAATTTTTGTCTATACTTTTCCAGGTTATGATCTTCTAATCAACAATAACAGATTAAATATGTATGTAAGTAACGTGAATGAATACTTTACTTTTTTCTCTTTATATATGGTTTGCCATTAGACTTTTAACTTATATTTAATTGTATTATCATCTTTAAGTGTTGTTGTTATGATTATGGACCATAACCATGACTAATTATTATTTTTATAAATTATTCTATAAACTTTATAGTTTAAACTTAAGTGTCAATATTCAAGATTCAATCCTTCGCAAAAAAATGAATTTGACCTACCATATACACAATTACCTCCATAATGAGATTCATCTATTACCCCAACTTATAGATATTCATATTTACGTGATTAATTATTACATTGACCATTTATCGATAATAGTTAATGTATCAATAATCATGTGATGATCCATCGAAATAGAAATATTCTGAAAGGGTCTCATTTGAAGCATCATATGTTGCTAAATTATGCATCCATTTAATGTAACTATTATATTTCTATTTTTCATAAATGACCTGAAGAATCTCATACATGACGTTGAACGTTAAATGATTAAAAATGCATTAATATGCGCAAATGGACACCATAATAATCACATTATCGCCAACAATCAATTACATAAATATATTATGGTATGTAACATAAAATAATATGAAATAATTTCACACATATCTATCTTAGTTGGTCTTAACTTAAGTAGAAATTTACTTAATGAGCAAGATAATTCAATACAACTTAAATGAGAATACTTTATATGCATGCTTGTAAATCTTAAAGTGTACACATGCAAAGGTTTGAATACTTATAAAAGAGTCGAGCTCGTGTTATTGTTTGTTATACTTAACTCTAGAATTGTTATCACATTATGACTGATATGAATATATAGATTCTTATAAAAGAAAGATAATTTCCCAGATATCAATCCAAACTTAGATCAATATATTTTTTTTGGAAGCATATCCATATTCATATCAATAGCCTTAGGGATTTTATATCCCTTCTATAATGACAAAATTCTGGAACCAAATTCAACTACCATAAGAGATTATGCAACTAGTATTATTTTATATTTTTTCATAATATTGTACCTTAACCTAATAGGAATGTGTTTCCTAAATTCGATAGAATATGTCCAGCCAACCTACCAAAATATGAGTTAGAATATTCAATGATCTTCAGATTATCCGACTTCTTATATCGTAGAATATTTCTAACCACTTTCTAATGATCCATATGTTAATTACTTACATACGTTTCCAATAACCCGACAACAAAGGTAATATTCGGCCTTGTACAAATTTGACCACACATCAGTATCTCGTTTCCCAAAACATATGAAATATTTTTCATTTTCTCAATCTGAAAGACTCTCTTTGGATATTGACTTATACTTAATTTTACTTTTTTTAATAGGGGTATTTAAGTACTATTATTTTTCATTCGGTAACGCTGCAAATACTTTTTATATATATATATAGATATTTGTGATAATCCCATGATTTCACATAAAAAATCTCGGTGAATCTGGATTCTTAATACAAAAACCACATCACCAAGATCATTTATATCAAATTTATCTGACAGAAATCTCTTAGTAGTATGTGATAAATCATTATCATTTGTAGAAAACTATATATCATCAACATACAATTATAAGAATATGAACTTACTTCTACTAAAACTTTGATACACATAATCTTCAATCAAGTTCATCTCAAAACTGAAGGAGACTCTTACCTCAATGAACTTATAGTACCACTTTCGAGAAGTCTGTGTGAGCCCACAAATTGGTTTTTTAAGTTTGCATATCATAAAATTTGAATTACCAAATATAAACTTCTCATGTTCTAACATATATATTGATTCCTTAATGTCATCATTAAGAAAAATAGTCTTAACACATATTTGATGAAGCTCTTGGTCAACGTGTGGAACTAGTGTCATGACTATTAAAAGAGTTATGCATGAAACTAAAGATGACTTCATTCAAAGTAAATCTATTCACAGTGAGTATAACCATTATCATAAGTCGCACTTTGTATATATCTATATTATATTTGGAATCTCATTTGGTTTTGTAAATTAGCTTACGACTCATCAGATTATTCTATTCAGTTAATGGGACAAGCTCTCAAACCGCGCTATCTTGTATTGATTTTTAATTTTTCTACATAGCGTAGATCAACAACTGAGAATCAAAACTCTTCATGTTTTTATGGCAACACAAGGAATCATTTACCGTTGCACTGTAAAAAATCTGAATGTTCTTGAAGAAACACTATATGATCCAAAGATATAGTGTTCTTCCTATCTCAAATGAACCTTCTTAAGGTTATTATTTCTAAAGTTTTTAATTTTTTATAAGGTAGAGTTTTATCTTATTGAATAGTTTTATTTTGTTTCTTGCGTGTAAGAAAATATCATTTTGAGTATCTTCATGTTCTAATTAGACTAAGGTGAGTGAAATTGAAACAAAATAATATGATACATGAGTATTAATTCACTAATAATGATCATTTAAGCTGAGTCTTTACCATTTCAATCTTCCTCCTATCATTCTAGTTATTAGTATGTCATCCACATACGACAAATAAATGACTTATCTCTCCATACGTGTTTCCTCATTCCAATAGATACGATTATCATAGAAGCTATGAACCTAATTAATGGATCTCATAAAAGAATAAATATATTCTATTCCACTACCTTGACGACTGTTTCAACCCATAAATGGGTCTTTCAACAAATACACATAATCATTCTTCCATTCGTCAAACCCCTTCGATTGACAGATTTAAATTTTGTATTAGAACTCACCTTGTATGAAGGAAGTATTAATATCCATTTGATCTAGATCAAGATAAATTCTAGCAGCAATAGTCATCAAAACCGTAATGGAGGTTTGTTTCATAACTAGAAAAAATATTTATTGAAATCAACATTCTTTTTTTGCGTAAATCCCTTAACCATGGCCTAACCTTATATCTGGGTAAATCGACACCAGATATATATGGATGCCTCTTGAATATGCATTTACTCCCAACAAGCTTCTAACCAATTTGGTTGCTTCAAAAAAATCTAAGTGTTCATATTCTTGATGAATCTCAGTTCTTCTTTCATGGTTGTAAGCCACTTTTTTTAATTTTATATTGATATGTTTCGGGTTTAAAAACATCTATTTGCATTTAAATCGGTAAATCAAAACCAATTACATCAATAAAACTATACATTTACAAATGTTTGCTTGGTCTTCGTCCTCTATCCCTTCCAATCTCATAACTGTCAAGCTCATGTTTCTCTCCCCTCTGATAATCTGAAAGCCATGGAACAATAGATACTAGTTCTACTTTAGACTCATGTAGTGGTTGAACTTAATTTGTTCGACCCTAAGTGGAACCATGCTTAGAATATTCTTCAACAAAAGCGTCTTTAGCTTCACTTTGTGGATCAGATTCATCTTCAACCTCACATCTCTTCTCGGAAATACTAGGTTGATTCTCCATTGTATTCTTCAATTACATGTCATCTTCATTGAAAAACAATTTTATTCTTATCAAATCCTTATGAATTCAATGTTTAAAGGTACAACAACCTATACTTTTTTACTCTTTCTGGATAGTCGAGTAACAAACATTTTATTGTTATTGTCATAAGCTTGTCTTACTTCACAAGTTGTATAGGAAATACATTCAAACACTCCCAAATATTATAAGTTAGGTTTCTTTCCAGTTCATGATTCTTGAGTACAAATAAACATAAGCTTTTTAGATGGACTATTTTTTATTATATATGCAACCTTTGTCACGACTTATCCCCAAAATCTTCAACCCATTCTAGCTATATAAAGCGTATATCTAACCCGTTCCAACAAGGTTTGATTCATTCTCACAGTAATCCCGTTTTTTGGAGAGTATCACTTATGGTTTGGTGTCTAGCAATACAAAGCTTTGGAAAATATCTAGTGAACTTCTTGTTCACATATTTAAACCCATTATAACTTTGGAGCTTTTTTAATATTTTCCCAGTTTGATTCTCTACCAAAGTCTTCCAGTTCACAAAGGCAGGAAATAGTTCATCTTTGGTCTTCAAAATTAAAAGAAACGTTTCTTGGAATATCCATGAATCATCGATACAAATTACCTTACACCACATGTGATAGGTTCTCGTGTTGACCTTAAAGGTCTGAATGAACATAATAGAGTACTCCACTAGATATCTGGTTTTGGGGGAAAACTTCACCCTCTTCTCTTTCCTAATACACAACTTTCACAAAATCTTAGCTTCCAAATTGTGATATAACATCCCATGTTCACTTAGTTCACTGAGTTTCTTCTCACTTAAATACCCCAACAATGATGCCACAACTTGGTATAATATTTCACCATACTAGACACACATCCTACCACTATAGAGCTTTCGAGAACTAACACACCATTTGTCATATTGGCTTTCATAAGAACAAGGGAACTAACATACCTATTCACTTGTATAGGTAAACTCTTCATCATCTAACATCTCAATAGAAAAAGGTCACGTTTATCTTCGGGTACATATTTTACGTTGTTAATCTATTTTTCAAGTCTTTAGACAACTTAAGTTGTACTATTCTAATCCTTTTGACCTTGTAGGATTTATCATTTCCGAGGATGAACATTCCATTATCAAGCATTCACAAGTATTCAAACCAATTCTTATTGGAGGTTATGTAATATGATGCACTCGATCCCAACACTGATTTATCATTGTACCTGTAAAAATAAGAATTCATTAACCCATCAGTACACTCACAATCATCAGAAACCATTACAACATCTCTGACTTCAATCTTTTGATAGTTGTTGTCGTTTTCTTTCCCTGGGAAGTCCCGACTAATATGTCATTTCTTCTTACATACCCAACATATCACTTTTGAAACTGTCTTGACCCTTTTGGACTTGGACCGAGAGTATCATCTCCTCTTACTTGAATCTCTATTTCCTAAATGATCCCTCACACTCAGTCTATGCCCTTCGGAGTCACCCTTATGAATACTATTATTTTGAAGATCTTTGGAGTTCAAAGTGCTCTTGACTTCAGCCATTATAAAGAATTATTTCTTTTAGAGCATGGTGTCCATAAATTATTCATACTTATTTAGTAAAGAAATTAGAAGGATGATTGATTGGTCATCCTCCTCCATCTTCACACTAACTGCATTCAAGTTGAGTGCAATGTGGTTGTAATCATCTAAGGGTCCTCAGATCTTTGTGCTACTACCCATATAAAAATTATAAAGCTATTTATTTAGATACAATATGTTCACCAAGGACTTCTTCATATAAATTACCTCTAACCATTTTCATATCCCCAATATCATAGGCTCTTCAGATACATCTCGTAGCACTTCATCTTATAGGCTCACTATGAAGACATTATAATTTTTACACAATACCACAACATCAACTTGTGTAACTTTATCCTTGATAGCATCCGCCAATACCTTATGTACTAAGTAAGCCTTCATTCTTCAGAGATTGAAATCATTGAAAACGTCAAATTTTTATAGGTTAAGCGTCATGGAAGTGATCTTTAGTGGATTTCCAGGTTCCATGCAAGATCTACTTCTCCATCTTACAGATTGTGATCAATCTAGTCCTTCTAATATTGATTCATGCTCACAACACCACTCGTTGGAGAAACCATTACGTTCGCTAAGGTAATAACCGATGTATGATTAAACGAACCTATGGAAGAATGATTTAATTTTCATATACAAGATAAGAAACAAATAAAAAAAACATGATAAAAACCAAGCACATATGAAAATATTTAACATGGTTTAGATTATTAATAAATTCTACATGCCCTAGAAATAGACACTACTTTTATAAATAACCATGTTATAAACAAGACTCCCAAACACAAAGGACTTAATCATTCGTTATAACAAAAGATAATATGATTCACATAATCCTCTCTTCATTGTTTATCTTTCACCCCACTTATCTCTCAAAAGACCTATAGTTATTTTCTCTCTCTTAGAAAATATGTTGCTCACGAATCAAATCACATATTTCATAGTAATATCTTATTCTATTTATCGGTTTTAGGAAAAATCTATTTTTTTATGAGATGCTCTAGATTAAAACTCATTAATCATCGTTTGAAATAACTCATACTTCATTAATATTAGGAAACCTTATAAATATCAGATCCTAATTAATATTGAATACCCAATTAATATAGGGAATCTAATTTATATAGGAAGATCAGAATAGAATATCTAATTAATATAGAAGACCTATAAAATAGAATAATCTGCTTCGACCCAGTTGTGGTGCAACGGTCCAGCTCTCTTCGGATCAGAATGGTGCTTCGAATCAACTTGCTTTGGACTAACCTACTTTGGCTCAATACATATATTATTTGATACAATGATCACAAGTCTTTGACAGCTTATCGCGGTTATTAGGATCAACATACGTCTCTACAACTAAGTCACGAGTGAAGCTTTAGATAGTTTCAACTGTTTTTACTTATACATATCATGATAGAATTAACACCTATATATTCTTACGAAAATACCTCTATTAACGATTTATTTATAGTATACACCTAACATTATCTTTGTTGGAACCTTCATGAATCTCTATGGATTCTTCTTAAGAATTAATATTTTTTTCATAAATTCTCTCCTCCCCCCAAACTCAACATCCTTAAAGAACCTTTTGTTCATGACTCATATTTACTTGTAATGGAAGGGCTATAAACTTAAAGCCTTTTGAATGTTATGAATATCTAATAAAATAACAACTAATCGCCAAAGTATCCAAGTATTAGTTAATTTATTCAATAAAGGTTTCACTTCATATGGACTTCTCCAGACATGTTGATGATTTAAGTTAGACTTGTGCTCATTCCAAAGTTCATGTGAAGTCTTAATGGTAGGTTGTGAGAATATTTTATTGATAATTTATGTAACATATTGGATGGCCTCTCCCCATAGTGGTAGTGGTAGAGTTGAAAGATTAATCATACTTTTCATCGTACTCTTAAACATACAGTTTCATCTTTCAAATATATATTTTATGTCAAATGAACTCGTCAATGTATACTGAGGAATTATACCATTGTCTTCTAGGTACTTTGTAAATAATACATGATGGTGTTCACCTGAAAAATTATATTTATCATAGTATTCACCACCATAGTCAGGTATTCCGCACTTAATGCTCTTACAAAGTTGTTTAACTTCAGTCTTAAATTTTATGAAGTTGTCTTAAGGTTTTTTATATCTCATGAATAAGGTATAAATACTCAAGGATATGGAAGTCATTTATTGATACTCAAGAATATGAAAGTCATTTATTAATAAGATTGAATATCGATTCTTGTTCTATGATGCCTTTGGCAATGGTCCAAAGTTATCAGTATTTATCAACTACAAAACCTATTTCGCTCTATATGCACCTAACGTTTTAACTACTGAACAAGAAGCCTTATCAAGTGATTTATCATACTTTTTTCTCTATGGCTTTATCCTATTGAAAAATCACCATATGCACCTCGAGATGTTCTTGTTTCAGTCTCTCATCTTCATAGGTAGCATGATAAGCTTGTTAATTAATTGCTCACTTCTCACATTGAGGAAAAAACAAAAATATAAACCCTATCACAAATTCCTGTGGAAATTCAATCTTAAATGCCTTTAACTTTGAGACTATCATTGACATCCTGAAAATTTGTTGCCTTATTTTTATTTTACCATTAAAATTTATGGTGGAGAGCTGCATCAACAATATCTTACTTTTCATCTTACTAATCAGGACAAAACTTATCTCAACGACTTTAAGACACTCTATTTCATATGTGTTCTCAGCAGAACAACCCCAAAAAAATGTTAAATGTATTTATTATTTTGTTATTTCCAAATAAAGCTTATTCGACTCATCACACACATCAAATATTTTCTTCTCCTTATGAGATTTACCTTCAGTAAGGGACGTGGGCTAGATAATCATTTATGTCAGGTCAAAATCATAACAGTTTAAATAAAATTTAATATCCTTTTATCGGTAGAACTAACCCATCTTAAATATAACGTCTATTACATAATGGGTTAAATATATTTACTGGTATTCACCACAACATATCACAAAACAAACAACATATAAATAACATATTTATTGACATACAAACTTAGAACATATTCTATATATGGGTTCAACACGTAAAACATAACCTTACATCGCTAAAACGATACTTTTCTTTGGTCAAATATATTAATATGGACTTGTATGAGTTTGAGAAAATCAATTGTTAATCAAAATTTAATCCAGTAATGCGAGAGAAATCTCCAGTAATGCGAGAGAAATCTCCAGTATGGATCACTTTGGTGTGATATGTTGACTTCATCAATCCAGTAATAGGGTTCAGTGCGATATGATATGTTGACTTCATTAATCAACCAATAGGGTTCACTACAATGTGATATGTTGCCTTTATGATATCTTTATTTTGATCAAATACTTAAGGACCAATTCACAATTGATAATATTTTTTATGATTACTTATGCCAAACATTAACATTCCTTTGGGTAGGTAGTGCTTGCAATAGTATAAATTATGAACCCATCAATATCCTGAGTAAATCGATTCAATAATAAAGATCATTACGGTGTGATATGTTGTCTACATGACCAACTTACCAAAACTCGAATGAAATTAATAATATAATCCACATAACATATGAACCATAAAAATTACATAAATACACTAAAATTCCAAGCATAACATGTGATCCATGTCCAAAGCAAGACACCTAAAGGTGCACATATAGTGTCAAACTGCAGTGAGACATTTTCGTTATAGCAGACTTGGTGTCATTATGCCAACCAAGTCTGGTATCGTGGTGCATCAGACAATTGTCGCGACAACATCAGCAGCTACAACGATAAATGAATTCAGACAGTCGTTTTGCGGGCAACATCAGGTGTTGCCACAAGGAAGAGCCATTGTCATGTTTTTGTTTCGAATTTGGTTTAATGTGTCGTTCTGGTTCTTTTTGTGCGGTAGCCCAATCTTAAATCGAGCAAAAAATTATGTCAAATTAAGCTTGATTAATAAAAAGACATAATTGTAACATGTTGTATCCATAACAAATCAAACAATCATGTGATTGCAAGTTATAGATCTGTACATCTACCAACTCAATTAACAAATAATTTTCAAATACAGATCTTTTACTGAAACTTAAACCAGATGGTTTATATTTGATTCAAGAAAAAATGGTCGGCCCCCTTATACTACTTTTTAGAGCTTATATCGCATAAACTTCAACCCAAATTTGAATATGTATTCTTTTAAGAATATCAACTCTTCTTTAAATGCAGAATATAATACTTACATGAACATGTAGACATCAGACTTTTTTTTGTTTAGTTCTTGTTTTTTTTGTTTAGTTCATGATTCAGTGTATCATTTCTCTAGATTCGGTGTATTTTTTATTTTTCGATGAATATATCAAGAGAATATTTATATATAGTCTTGGAGACTATGAGTTTCCGGTCAGCAGTAACGACAAAACTATGTATGTAAGTGACGAAATAATATTTCACATTATTCGAATTATGGTTTTAACTTAATTCTAATTGCAATCTCGTCTTTAAGTTTCGTTTTTGTGATCATTGAAGAATTACGACTCGTTGTCTTTTTTACAAATTAATCATTAAAGTTTATACTTAACTGTCAATACAAATCTTAACAAAATCCGAATTTGAGACGGTATCTATACAATTAACTCAACAATGAATATTTTACCTAATTAATTCAATTCATATTTATTCATAATCATCTTTATTCGATTATTTATCCATTAGACCATTTACCAACAATAACTAATATATGATCAAAGTAATAAATTAAAAATTAAATATCAATAACTTTTATGTTACTTTGCAACTATGAAATATTTTGTTAATCATTGTTTTACGATGGTAAATTTTGAAACGATAAATATTTCGAACTTATGTTATTTAAAATCATGAAAAATATCATATACATTGTTTTGTACGTAGTTTCACTCAATTTCTGAAAAGGTAAAGCATAAATTTGATATCAATCCCTAAAACCAAATCTCTTTTATTAAAACAATTTTTAGAAAGCTTGTCCTCCTAAGTTTTGTATCCACAAGTTTTTGTATTTCTAGAAACAGCTGCTTTTAAGTGTTGTTATCCAGATTGTTAATGTTCTCCACATATATAAAGTTTTCAAGGTTAAACAAATGGGTGGCCCCTTTGTCGCGTTATCAATCACTATATAGCCGTATCAAGAAAGAGTACTAATTTCCTTTCTCATCGTATTCCTCACCATAATGGTAATCAAAACATTCGTTACAATCGCTAAAAGTAGTTTAACAAATTATTAAATATCAATTTAATTTAATTATAACGCATGTGAGTAGTTATAAAACGACATGACTTTTTACATACTTCCAACCCGACATATGACCTTACCATTTTCTAAACCTCAAAATCTACACTTGGAAGTTTTCCCGAAACTCGAATCATGATAACTCACTTCTAATTTCGGTTTGAGAAGGCTTAACAAGTTAACATGTAGTTTTAAAGTTACGTAATAAAAACTAAATATTAATATATATAAAGTGTTAATTATAAAAAATAAAAAAAGTTGACGTCTTACCAATAAAAAGGATAAATAAAGGGCGTACGTCATGGCATCCCACCGAAGGCACACCATAATATTTTTCGGATCCGATAATAGAATATTTAGCTGTACCACTAATGCGACAATGGTGAAAGAAAGAACCACAAGACCCAACTGTGAATAAATATTTTAGATCGACAAATCTAACAACGACAACAATAAGATTAGTAGATTAGTGATTGTTGATAACTACCGAACATTATTCTTATATTCAGCCACTAATTTCTAAACGGAGATTCTAGTTTTTATTGTTTTTAAATGTTGAAATATTTTATATTTCTCGAAAAAAGTGTGGATTAGATAGATGCTATATATGATTTTATCTTATTTTTATTTCGGTTGCGGTACACACATTATGCGCAGAGAATAACATGTGTAATCGCAACGATGGTGGATAGATATTATACGAATAAATTTGTTGTTTCTGTAGAAATGTTGGCGATTTTAAATTATATTAAAAACCGCAACATACTTAGATATTTGATTCGGATTGAGAAGCCATGTTATATTTACGGGAAAACGTATATAGAGCTTGGTTGTGAATTTAAATCAAATTTTAAAAAATAAAATAAAACAATAGAATCTTATTTATTGAACTTAACTAGTAATACATTACGGAAAGAGTAAAACTACTTAGTAATTGATGTTGAAAAACTCTCCAAGTATAGTCGCCGATAGTTTTCCATCGGAGATTTTGTCGGTCTTTTTTTTAACTGATTGATACCTTCTCTCTTTTTTAGATTGATCTCTGATTGTATCTTACAAGATGAATAACTACAACACTGAAATTCCTGGCGAAGAATACCATGTTTTTCTTCTGGGAAATAGAGACTTTCCTATGATGTAGATCAAACCAAAAAATCTTATGCGGAAATCGTTAGCTCTAAAAAAAGATTATAGTGTCTGCAACTTCAAAGCTAAAGAGATTACACAGAAATCTAACCATGTTTCGATCCATTATAACCAAACAGTTAAAGATTCGTTGGTTCAAGATTTAAAACAACTATTATCGGTAAATTTTCCAGTGGCTTGCCAAAGAGATCTTTGCTTAATTAGTTTCTCTCTTCTTTCAAGTTCAAAGGCAATTATAACATAGAAATATGGGAATATCGACATCTTCTAATTGATTTTGACCTTAAAGAAGGCATCGTCCTTCTTTGGCTTAAAAACTACTGGAAAGTAGGAAATTCTATAATGAGGATTCTCAGATGGACACCGGATTTTATCGTTAGATACGAAAGTGCCTTATCACTAGTATGGGTTAGAATAGGGAATGTGCCAAAATTTCTATACAACAACACTATCATGAATGACATAGCTTCTGCAATTGAAATTCCTTACAAAATCATAATTCTTAGGAAAAACAGAGCATACTCAAATGCTTGTTTCGCTCTGGTGGAGTTAGATGTGTCTAAGAAGATTCAGTATAATGCTTGGATTGGCTTTGGAAATAACGATGGTTGCTGGCTTTCCCTAAGTTACAAGAACTTGCCAGATTACTGTAAGTTTTTGCTTTCACTTGGGTCATAAACAGGAAGAATGCAAGAAAGACTTCAGATTCAGAAAAGAAAATCAAAAGATGGAGAATCATATAATACAATTATTCTGTGAAATGAAGTCATTAATGATAACAAAGAGCAGCATAATAAATCTGTATGCATTAAAAAAAGATCCAAAAGATAAAATCAATCATTATTCAACCACTACAGACTGTTACTGAAAAGTCCAACGCATTACAAGCTTCTCCAGAATTTTTCAGGGATCACGATACAAGCAATAATTCATCAAATACTAAAAACAATGAAGATAACACTCATGGTGACAAGGAAATAATTGAAGCCATCCAGAAATTATATCAAGGGCTTAAACATAGCAATTCGCTTGGCTATGATAATCTTTTCTCTGGAAATGCTACACCTAACCATGAAAATATTGGAAGCACACCAAGTAATCCTACCATTAAAGCACAAGGCAGTGACATGGAATTCAATGAAATCTTGCGAAAGAAACTCAAAGCTGCGAAGAAATGGAAAAAAACAGAATAAGCTTGTTATCAAGTCCTTGAAGTATCAAGGGGCCAAAAATCATCAGTACTCTTATAATGATAAATATATTTAATTAGAATATCAGAGGAATCAAGAATAAAGCAAGAGTAAGAAGGCTGAAGTCCATTATCTTTTAAAAAAAATTAAGCTAGTTATTATTCAAGAGTCTCTCCTTAATGTTGACAAGTTATAAAAAACTGCTAAGAATGTGGGTTTCACTAACTGGATCTTTAATCTATTAAAAAGATATGGTTTTTTGGATGGATGATATCAATATCATTTTATTCATTTCATTCATTGACCATGATCAATGCCTTACTCTGGACATCTCCTACCCTGGTCTGGATTACAGTTTCCTTCTTACCATTATATACGTTAAATGTCAAAGACTTAATAGGGTGGCCTTGTGGGATAAACTCAGAACCATAGCCTTAACTCATAAGGCTTGGATTACAGTTGGATATTTCAACGTGATTATTTTTACTGATGAACATATGGGCTGCTTAACATTATGTCAAAACAATATTCAGACTTTAATGATACGTTGAGAGACTGCCAACTTGAGGACGCGGGGTTTGCTGGTTCCAAGTTTACATGGAATAGGAACACTAAGTGGAAGATATTGGATACGGCTCTCATTAACAACCTATGGTCTGAGAAATTCAGAGATACTCAGGTTCTTCACATGGCCAGAACTTGTTCTGACCATGCCCCTCTTCTCATTAACATTTTTCTTAACAACAACTTTTATAAAAAAAGCTTTAAGTTTATGAATATGTGAATTTTTTATGATTATTTTGTTAGCATTGTTAAGCAGAATTGGTCTCTTCAGATGGGTGGAAATCCTATCCAAATATTCCGGTCAAAGTTAAGAAGGTTGAAGAAGTGTCTTAAAGTTTGGAACATAAATCACTTTGGGAACGTTTTTGACAAAGTTAAAAACACTGAAGAGGAGGTTAAAATCCTGGAAATTATCCATCACTCAACTAATAACAACGATATTAAAAACAATCTCAACAAGGCCAATAGTTTGTACCTTCGGGCTCTGAGAATGGAAGAAGACTTTTGGAAGCAGAAATGTTACAACAATTGGCTGAAGGACGGGGATAAAAATACTAAGTTTTTTATTCATATGTTGCTAAAAAAGAAGAAGAAATATTATCAGAAGCATAAAGAATGGCAACAAATGGATCACTGATTCTGCTTCTATTGGTAAATCTGCAGAAATTTACTTTAAATATATTCTAACTAGTTATCCTTATGACAGTGCAAAGGATGAAGCTTTGATGATGGAGAATGAAATTTTTAACAATATCCCTAATCTAGTCTCCTTGGACGAGAATGATGTTTTTCTCAAACCAACAACTGAGGAAGAAGTGCTTGATATCATCAATTCTTTGAATCTTGTTGTTGCTGGTATAGATGGATATAATATTTTCTTTTACAAACTCTGCTGGCATATAATTAAGTTTGAGCTTTCTAATGCTTTAAATGGATTCATTAGTGGCCATAAGATTCATAATGGTGTGTTTGCTACTGGCTTATGTTTGATACCAAAAACTATCAATCCTATAAGCTGGATAAACTACAGACCAATTGGATTATGCACCATGCTTAACAGGTTAATGTCTAAGCTTATCAACACTAGGCTTGCTAGCATACTGCCCAATATTATATCTAATTCTCAGGGTTCTTATGTTAAGAATAAATCCATCCATGAGAGCATTCTCATTGCCAAAGAACTCATTAATGATCTTGATAGAAAGCCTAAGGCTGGTAACATTCTGGTGCAGTTAGATATGTCTAAGGCTTTGGACAAAATGTCTCACTCTTTTATCTCCAAAGTCCTATTAACTTTCGCTTTCTCCAAAGACTTTATCACCCTTATCAATACTCTCATTGGAAACGTTAATGTCTCTATGATTATTAATGGTAGTATTAATGACTATTTCAAAACAAACAGAGGCTTGATACAAGGTGATCCCTTGTCTCCTAGCTTGTTCATCATTGGCCAGAAGGTTCTGACTAGAGGCCTTCACAATCTTTTTAGTCATAACAAGCAAATGCAGTATGCATCTAGAGCTAAAATCCTTGTTCTATGTCTGGCGTTTGCTGATGACACTTTAATCTTTACTAACAGCAGACCTCAAGCTATCGATATCTAAAGCAAATTTTTGGAGTGCTATCAAGATGTTTCAGGTCAATCTATCAACAAAGGAAAAACGAAGATTGCGGTATGTACCAGATTTCATCAAAGCAGGATAGAATCTCTTGATATTCAAACTGGATGCTTAGTGGATCATCTACCTACTGAATACCTTGAAGTTACCCTGAATAACAACAACAAATCAAGCAATTTCAAAGCTATCCTTGACAAAGTGAACTTCAAAATTTCAGAATAGGAAAACAAAAATCTCTCTTATGGGGGTAGGCTAGCTCTAATCTCTTCTGTTCTCATGTCTGTACTTGTTTAGTGGATACAAAACACTTTCCTCCTAAATTTATTATCAAGAAACTGGAAACTACTTTTAACGAATTTCTTTGGAGATCTACTTATTATGAAAATTCAGTCCATTGGTCAAAATGGACTAACTTATGCAGACCTTTTGAGGAAGGAGGACTGAACATTAGAAAACTTTCTGATATTCAGGACTCTTTCTCTCAAAAGCTTTGGTTCACCTTTAGAGAAAAGAAAACATTTTGGGCCAGGATTATGCATAGCACCTACTGTGATAATTCTCATTCTCTTTGTGTTTATTATAACAACTCAGGTTCTACCACTTGGAAAAGACTATCTAGCATCAAAGATGATGTTGAACCTAACATTAGCTGGTGGTTTGGCAAAGGGGATATGGACATATGGTTTGAAAATTTGCATGACCAGGCTATAATCACTTCTCTAAATGGTAATAATAAGAACAACTGGTTTCTTCCCACTAAAGTTAATAGTTTCTGGCTCAATGATTCTTGGGACATCTAAACTATGCAAACCTTTCTATCTACAAACAGATTAAATAAAATCAAGGAGTTGTCTATCAATTCTAATAAGGAGAAAAATATCAGATGGATGCTTTCTAAGGATTTTAAATTCAGTATTAAAAGTATTTGGGACAATACTATAAAGCATTACAATAGGTCCAGTCTGTTCCAGAAAATGTGGAAAAATGCTACTCCTCAGAAGTTCTCCTTCCTTTTATGGAAGCTTATAAAAAATTACATTCCTCTCGATACTATTTTACAAAAAAAATCATATTCAGATGGCGTCAAAATATCAATTCTACAATCACATTGAGGACACTAACCATCTGTTTATTAGTTGCAGCTATTCATGGCAGATTTGGAAGAATTTTGCTGATATGTTCAACATCAATATAGAGAATTACATGACTATTACTCATGTCATAAGACAATGGTTCTAGTTTTATACAAAAAGGTCCACATAACGTTATACCAACGACTATTTGTTGGGAAATCTGGCAGAATAGAAAAAGAGATAAGTTTAAGACTAAACACCTATCTTTTGCTAAGTATATTCATCAAATCACCAGAATAATCCATGCTTTAGACATCTCTAAGGAATTAACATTTATATTGGACTAACGCATTAAGTGCATGCAGTATTCTTGGTTGCACATACTCTACTCTTAAGAGAACACAAAAGTTACCTGAAATATATTGCGCCTCAAAACGACGGACATAAAATGAATATTGATGCAGTTTGTTCAGACAACGGAGAATCCAGTGGAAGAATATTATTTGAAACAATCTGGGTGAGTCTATAGCTTTGTTCGATGGCCTGCTCATCTGCAAAAAGAATAACTGGATCAGAATTGATATCGAATCTGATTCACTACTTCTTATAGACCTTCTTTCTAAGGGAAACTTCCTATGGTTTTTGTACTCGATATTACTTGCCTGTAGAAAATTAATCTCCTCTAAGATGACATTTAAGCATATCTCAAGAGTCCAAAATCAGGCTGCTGATTGGCTAGCCAAGTGGACTCTGAGATGTAAGAAAAAGGATGATATCACTTTTTTTAATATTCCTTCCCAGCTGCAATCTATTATCCTGCTCGAAGGATTGGGTTTAGCCATTTAGGATACACAAACTTTGACGACTAGAATTATTTCAATACATTTCTTATCATTTAACCTCTGTTTTGCTGGCCTCTTTCATTGTCTTCTGGGTTTTTTTTTATGTTTCAGGTACTTCATCGCAAAACTTAACGAATCCAACTAGCCTCTGGACTACTATGTTGCTGGATTCTCGGATGAATTATTTACAAGATTATAGATGAAACTTTAGTTTGTCTCGATGTTTTCGATTCTATCGGTCAATAATGAAGCTGGAATTATCTAATTGAAGAATATTGGTCATCCATATTTTGATTCTTGGAAGTTTAGAAATTAATTGAGTAGCTGAATACCAAAGGACAGAATCCTCTATAACTTTAAATTTTGATTCAAACTTTGGACAAATTTTGGCGCCAATTTCCAGAGCCAAAATTTGACCAATTCGCTTGTGCCAAGATGCTTTTCTTTTTAATAAATATTCTTTCTTAAGAAAAAGTAATAGATTTTTGTTAAGCCCAATTACAAATTTTAAATATACATGTTTATAAATTTTGAGTAAACTCCAAACAAAAGGAGGGTATTAAAAGTTGAAGAAAAAAATTGACGTTTTATCAATTAGATATCTTTTAACTCTAATTCCAATTAGCTTTTTTCCTCTTTTTTATTTGATCTTTATGATTTTTATTTGGGTGAGATGGTTGATGGTTGATGGTTTTTGGAGAGTCTTTTTTTTTTAAGATTTGGCAACCTATTTTTTGTAAAGTAACTTTGTTTGGAAATTTGAATTCATGATTTCCGAATTATAGTGTTTTTTTAGTCAGGAAAAATGTTGACCTATCGTTTGCACTTTCTGATTCGAAATTTATCTCTTAAAACCTTCATCTTTTGATTTTTCTTCTCATGGAATTTTGTCATTTCTTTTGATTTCCAGTCAAGCTTGTCTCTATTGATAGACCTGCAAAATATCAGAAGATTATAAATCAGCAAAAGTCAGGTATTGAGACTCTTTAAGTTGCAAAGCTTTGGTGTAGACTTGTTTTCTAATGGTTTTTAGACTGGTTTTCTTTGTGTTCTTGCTTAAAACTTTCTTGAATTCTTTTCATGTTACGATTGAATGTAGTGCTTCGATAATTATGGTGTCTATAATCTTTGGATTGTCCTTAACATTTTTTATTTTGTTAACTTTTGAATCTCTTTTACTTGTGTTAGGTGCAGTTTGAAATGGGGTAGTTTATATTTTGTTTCTATTTTTACAACTGATGGAGCTCGGTTTAAAAACTTTGGATCTATCATGTCATCTATTTTCCTTATGGCGTTGTTTTGGCATTTTTGATTGTTTTCTTATCTTTTTTTCCTTCTTTGATTATAATCGGTTTCACTTTGGGAAACCAAGTTCCAGATTGAGTGAATGTTTTAGGATGAGATGTAGACTGAATTTGGTTGATACTTGAATATTTCCATGCTTCATGTGGTATTTGTTTATTACACACGGATTGATTATATCATAGGTGTGAGCATATAGTACAATATGACGGTATGTCACCATAGTGGATGTCTTTCCATAATCCACCACTGTCACTAAAACCAATCTAGTCTTTGTTGATAAGATTTCTAGAAATGCCAAGCTCAAACCATGCTTTGCAACAATTTAACATTGTTATATTCTTTGCTGGAACCTAAGTTAGTGACTGATCTATAAACTTAACAATAGCCCTTACGGTATCCTAATTGAACATAAATTCTAGAAGATTGGGTAAAGTAATCCATACGGGAGTTATGGGTGGTCTAATACTAGGGTTGAAGAAAGGTATCAATTACAATAGTCTCGTGGTTTGGTTCCATATATTCCATACGTTTCGCCTCCAGATTTTATGTAGATGCTCTTGTTAATCAAGTTCTATCAGAATGTTCCTTGAGTACCACTGGATAAACTGAAAGCACCCGAAAAGCCAAAACTATTCAAAAACTTATGGATGATTACTGATGGATTTGGATATTTTTGGAAGAGCACTACTACTTTATATAGAGGGGTAGTTCGGGTATATTATACACCAAGAATATCGTGAATAGTCCAATATGGTCAATCATAACTCAGTTGTGTGCTAATACTATTTAGGGTGTGGTATTTAAAGATTGACCTGAATCCAGGGTCCGACCCGGGAGTCCCATGGATCACAAAATTAGTATAAATACTCCAACCAACTCCATTTAATAGGTTGAAATTTTTACAAAAACATTAAATATAAACACACACCTCTCTTATCTCACTACTCAGTACTCAGAAATTAATATTCAACTTACAAACTCCCCCAAAATACCTCATGACTACAAATTATCCACACCATATTGGTGACCACCGTGGGAGATAATGGTGCCTGAATTTCAGAAACTAGTTAATAAAGCAGTTCAGATGGATCTGAATGTACAAAATTGTCCACCTCCAGTGGTGGAAGGGGTAAAACAAAATAATGAGCACACTATTGTGTCTGATGTGTATCATAATGGAAATGAAAAACAATTCATGCAAGAAGAACGTGATCCACTAAGGGCTGAGATTGAGGCTTTAAGGGCTCAGAAACAAGCAAAAAAATGAATTTAAAAAAAGTCAGGTGCATCAGCACTCCATTCTACTGATAATCATCGTGAGTATGAGCAGTCCATCAAGACTCATCTCAACTTCAAGAAAACACATCGGTCCAAACGAGTGGAGAGTTCTATATCGGAGTCTTCTAGTAGTTCATCTAATGATTTGGACCTTCTGGAATCAGTCTTATCTAGTAGTTATGAAGGTCGGTTAAAGAAGAAATTAAGACTGACCAAGAAGCACTCAAGAAAAAAGGGATAGGCATGACAGACTCAAAAAGTATCAGGAAAAAAATGAAGGGTTTAGCTGATCAGTATATTGATCGTTTATTTATTGATCTATTCGCCTTCCAATCCAAACCAGGTATATTTGCTACTCCTAATGAAGATACCGTGTTGAATCCGGGTAATTTGGCTGATTCAGTAACCCGAAAGAAAGCTATGACTTTTAGGAGACTATTAAATCAAGTTGGGAAGAAAATTAATATGGAAGAAACTAAGAAATCTAGAGTGTGTCTTCAGAACAAATCCACTACCATAGTGTCAACTGCTCAAACAACAACAACTCAGTCTGGTTACAGATCAAAGGAAAAAGGGCATGGGTCTTATCGGCCCAAGCAGAATCAGTCCAACCAAAACCATCAGGTTAGAAGTAAAAGGGGACCATGGGTTTAGCCTGAATGGTCTACTGAGTTGGAGGAAAGTGTAGCAACAATATATGATAAAACTAAAAATGATTTACACTTTAGAAGGCCAACCCCACTACAGTCTCCTCGAGAGACCTGAAGTACCCGTTTATGCAAATATCATAATGATGTGGGGCATGATACCCATGATTGCATAGCATTGAAACAAGAGGTGCAAAATATTATTGAAAGAGGAAAATTTGGCACTTTTGTTAAGAAACAACAGGGCAGCAGGCCAGATAATGCACCATCTAACACTAATGTTCCCCAAATGACTCCTTCAGCAGCCCCTGGAACATCCTGACAGGAGGATGGTATGGTGATTGTCGAAAGGTTTGACGTAGATTCTGAATATCTTGATCCGGACCCGGATCAGAATCGGGTAAGGGTGATAGTGGATAAAACTGCTACTGTTTCCGATCTGGTAAAATACTTTGAATCCTTAACCATATTTGTGGGAGATACTGTGACTGTGCTGTCAAGTTGTTCAAGAAAAAGGCATATCAACCGCTTGACTATGATGAGAGAATAAATGACAAGAATAAAGAGTCTTGGATCTTGGACCTGATGTGACTAAAGCTCAAAATACAGAGAGAGAATCTAGAGAGAGAATATATTAAAGAATTGTCCACCTACCAAGAATAAATGGGCTCCCTTTTATAGTGGGGAAGGTGGGACCCATTTATGTCCTTGGTAGTCTTGTATTATTTCACAATCAGTCTTTTACAAACTAATTTATTTTCATATTGTCTTCTAATAAACAATAAATACAACAATGGGCATATTTCCCTTCTCCTTTTGCAATTAACTCATTTTCTATTAAGATCGACGAATTACTCCCTTATCAGACTACTCGATTGGATGGGATGATGTCCACACATCTATACCAGACTCCAGCTCCTTTCATTTTCTTTGATGAGGATGACCTAAGAGATATTGCAGGGCCACATGAAGATGCCGTGGTGATAGGGGCATCAATTGGATGAAATGAGGTACGTCGAATCATGATTGACACAGGTAGTTTGGAAAATATATTGTTTATGGATGCTTACAAACAGATGAAGAATCTCTCAATTATTCAATGATCAAACGGAACTATTGTGGGATTTACTGGGAGTTCGGCAGATGTCATTGGCGAGTTTGAAAAGGATTTAATATTGGGAAAATGACTATTTAAGAAGACAATGAAGGTGTTGTTTGTTGTGGTTGAATGCCCAACACCTTACAATGATATCTTTGGGAGATCTTGTCTTTCCAGGATGCATGGTGTGGCCTCTACTATCCATCAATGTTTGAAATATGTTGTGATAACACAGGTTGGTGTTGTTCGAAGCAGGGCTAAAAATCATTGTTAGCCCCTCATGTTTACCCTTTGTATCAAACTAGTCCTTCACCTTCAAGTATGTCTCCCATCCATCCCATTCGTTTAAGAAATTTGCACAATCAGTCCTCCCGCACATTCTAGGGGACTAAAAGTGACACAAAACTTGGGATTTAGGTGCCACATGTCAGTTTTTCAATGGTTTACATGTGCATGGGGACTAATCGTGAAACTTTCTCAAACGAACGGGATGGGTGGGAGGCAAAAGTGAAGGTGAGAGACTAGTTTGATACAAATGGTAAACATGAGGGGACTAACAGTGATTCTTAGCCCCGAAGCAGTCAGAAGGTAGCTAAATAATTCTATGTAAAAGCTATTTCCTCAAAGTTTTTGGAATCAGTCAAAGGTAACAAGGAATGGCAGTTATTGGAGTTTTCCACCGAGGAGAATGAAATTGATGATCCAAGGGAGGATCCTAGTTTTATAATACCTATTGAAGAATTTGAAATCCATTGCCTACCAAAAGGAAAAAGTGTTAAGATTGGTATTAACCTGCCAATAAGTTTTAAACAATATCTATTTTCTTTCTTGTCCGACAATTTACATGTGTTTGCATGCTGCAATGATGATGTGACCGGGGTACCTACTGAAGTAATTTGCCACAAATTGTCTGTCTGATCTGATATTGGACCGGTAGTTCAAATAAGAAGGTCTTTCTCCAAAGAAAAAATCAATGTGATAGTACAAGAAGTGGATCGGTTGACTAAGATGGGTCACATCAAAGAATCCCAATACCCGTTGTGGATACGAACCCTATGTTAGTCAAGAAAAAGAATAGTAAATGGTGTATGTGTATTGACTTTACTTATCTTAATCGGACATGTCTTAAAGATCCTTTTCATGTGCTATGATTAGATCAGTTACTAGACTCCACATCAGGGAACAAGTTATTGTCCTTCATGGATGCCTTTTCTGGGTACAATCAGATACAAGTAGATTCGAACGATCAAGATCACACCACCTTTATTACAAACAGAGGGCTTCATTGTTATAAGGTGATGCTATTTGGACTGAAGAACGCCGGAGCTACTTATCATTGGTTGGTGAATAAAACTTTTGCAACTCAGATTGGCAAAAATATGGAAGTATATATAGATGATATGATGGTAAAAAGCCTCGAAGAGGAAAAATATATATCCAATCTTCAAGAGATTTTTTCTAACTTGGAGGCCATCAACCTAAAATTAAATTCGTAAAAGTGCATTTTTTAGTCTGATCTGGCAAGTTTCTAGGGTATGTCGTGAGTGAAAAAGGGATACATGCCGATCCGGATAAATTAGATGCTTTGTTAACCGGACGGTTAGCTGTGTTAAACAGGTTTATTTCAAGATCATCTGACAAATACACTTCGTTCTTTCAAGTTTTGAGAAATGCTACAGATTTCAATTGGTCTCCACAGTGTGATCAAACCTTTTTTTAAATAAAAAAAACATGTTACCTCACCCAAAATGTTATTCAAACCTATTCAAGAGGATAAGCTTTACATGTAATTGGTTGTATCAGATTATGCCGTTAGTGTTGTTCTAGTAAGGGAGGTAGATAATTATCCCCATCCAGTTTATTACATAAGAAAGAGTTTACATGAAGCATAAAAAAGGTATTTAAAGCTAGAAACGTTAGCCTTAACATTGGTAATAGCAACCAGAAAAAATGAGGCCATATTTTCAAGGACATTCGATTATGGTTCAGACGTCTTTCCCCTTAAAGAATGTTCAACAAAAAGCTGATATATCAGGAAGAATGACTAAATGGTCAGTTGAGCTTGGAGATTATGATATTGATTTTGGGTATGGCTATATATACCAAAATGTGGTTTAAGTATACCCAAAAAACACAGTTGACTTTTGTTTGACTTTTTTAGGACGAAAAAATCCTTGAACTTTTCTTTAATATCCAAATTGCCACTAAGTAAAAAAACACTAATTATATCCTAGATATACCCAATTCACAAAACAACCTATTTGGCTATGTATACCCAAAAAAACACAACTCCCTGCTAGATCAAACCCCATATTACTAAAATTTTGTGAAGTTCTTCAAATTGTTCTTGAACATTCAAAGTTGACTCAAGAACATTCAAACTCTTTTCAATTTTTTTTAAACTTCTTCTAATAAAAACATAAAATCAAACATGAATCAACCAAAATTAAGATAAAAACTTGTTTTTAAAAAAAAAAAAATAAGGGGGGCGTACGGGCTGGTACAGACCCCCTGTACCCGCCGGTACACCCCCCCCCCTATACCGGTTGGTACAGACTCCCTGTACCAGCCGGTACGCCCCCCATGTACCTATGGTGCGCTCAACCTTCGTTGTCGGCCATTTTCCGGCCGAATTCTGGCTGGAAAATGGCCTCCAAACACCCTAAAATTATGATTTTTTTTACTTAATTCAACCACAACCCTAATTTTGATACTAACACTAAGTTTCCATATTTTAGTTTGCCGGATTTTAGTTCGCCGGATAAATTAGAGAGAATTTGGAGGTTTTAGAGAGAAGTTAGAGAGTGTAAGAGAAAAAATGAGGTGGATGAAGGTTAGTAAAAAAACCTTATATACCCATAAATAGGTATTTTTGTCAAAATTTAGGTAAACTTATACCACTTTGGGTAAACTCAAAATTGGGTATACTTAAACCACATTTGGGTATATATAGCTTGACCCGTTGATTTTATACCTCGAACCGCAATCAAGGCTCAAGCTATAGCTGATTTTTTGGTAGAATTTCATACTAAAAGGTTTTACGAACAAGAGCATGAAAACAAGGCTAAGTAAGAGTGGTTAATCCAAACTGACGGTAGGTCTAGTACGATGGCATGTGAGGCTGGAATTTGTTTCACTTCCTCTTATGGTGATACTATTTATCAGACTATATGTTTTGGCTTTAGAACGTCCAAAAATGAGTCATAATATGAAGCAACCATTGATGGGTTGAGACTAGCGCAGATATGTAGAGAAAAAAGGGTTTGGTTAGTTAGTGACTCCCAGTTACTTATTAATCAAGCTCAAGGACTATCTGAAACTCAAAAAGACCAGTTAATAAAGTATCTGCAGGTACTAAGGGAAGTTTCTATAGTATGGCAGATTCTTTAGCCTCCATAGCCTATTCTAAAGCCTACCTACCCATGGATTCCTATGCAAGCATGCCCCTCCATAATTTCAATTCAAGAGAAAGAGGGTAACTGTGAAGAAAGTTTGAGTGGATCTGGCCTACCATCCAAATATTGGAGGTTGGAGATATATCAGTTTATTTCCGATGGAGTTTTGCCTTCGGAAAAAATATTAGCTAAAAAAATCAAGTACAAGGCTCGTGGTTCCTTGGTTTTATGGGGAGTTCTTTATTTAAAGTCTTTCAAAAGATCCCTCCTACGTTTTTTAGCCTTTGAAGAATCCCAAAATGTCTTATCTGAATTACACGATGGAGAAGGATTAGCACATTGTGTCTATAAGGCCTTAACCCGAAGAGTTTTGTTAGTAGGGTATTATTGGCCAACAATAATGGCAGATGCCAAGGATATGGTCAGAAAATGTGATACTTGCCAAAGACAAGGGAATGAAATCCATACACCAGCAGTTCCTATGGAGTCCATATATGAACCAATACCTTTTGAAAGATGGGGATTGGATTTTGTTGGGCCTCTTTATCAAACAATAATAGTGGTAATTGACTATTTATCTAAATGGATATAAGCAACACTCCTAGTGGGTACCACTTCCAAGGCGGTTATAAAGTTTGTTTTGTCGAATTGGAGTTCCCCGGCTAATCACTAGGGATAATGGGCCACAATTTGATAATAAAGACATAGAGATATTTTGCACTTCTAGAGGAATCCAACATTGTCTTTCTTCTCTTTTCCGCCCTCAAGCTAATGGACAAGTTGAGGTTGATAATCGAACGATCTTGGTAGGGTTAAAAAAGAATCTAGAATGAGCTGCAGGAAAGTGGCCGAGTTATTTGCAAGAAGTATTGTGGGCCTACTGAACTACTCCTCGAATGGCCACCCAAGAATCCTCTTTTGCCCTCGTTTATGGGATGGATGCAATCACTCCCATAGAAGCTACTATGACATCCTCCAAGATTCAAAATTATTCCAAACAGGCTAATGACTTGGCAGTTAGGAATTAGTTGGATCTAATCGAAGAAAGAATAGTGAAAATGTATTTAAGAATGGCACACTATCAGCGTTTAATGAGAAGCGGATTTGCATCCAAAGTCAAAAGAAGAGATTTCCAGTTGGGAGACAAAGTATTAAGAAAAGTATTTTTGCATACTAAAGAACGACAGTTTGGAAAGCTGGCTCCGAATTGGGAAGGCCCTTATATGGTGTGTGAAAGAATCAAACCAGGAACATATAAACTTCAAGACAAAGAGGGCAGTGCTTTAAAGCATCCATGGAACGTTGAGCACGTCAGGTTATATTTAGAATAAAGTTATCTTATAAATATTTACCTTCTCATACTTCAATGTAAATATTAAGAGGGCATACTCTTTCTTACCCTGGTGGCGCAGGGAGGTTTAAATGAGGTATCCGGTTTACAATCAATGGTATCTTATGCCTTTATTCAAGAATTATTGTGAGTATGAGGAGATCAGATAAATTGAATACTTATTAAACACTCCAGCCCTCAAATGAGGTATCTTTGAGGTGATCGGATTCATTAAACACATAATTAGATTTATTAAACACTCATGATCAGATTTATTCAACACTTTCATCCTTCAAATAAAATATTGTTGAAAGGATTCAATAAATTAAACATTTGTTAAACAAGTCGGCGCAATGAAATACCAATTAAAGATTAGCCTGAATAAGAAAAAGAATTTCATACGAAGGGAAAACTTAGCATTATATCTTGATCGGAACATCTCCGATCTACCATCACAAAAATGCATTGGTCATCCAAGGAATTTGGTTCACAAAACAAGAATTAAAAAGGATAGCAAAAAGCCTTGGCATTCCAAGGACTTTAGTTTTGAACAAAAAAGTAAACATTATAACCTTAGGGCTTGTTCCCTTTGGTTTTTTCCTTGTTATTATCCTTTTTGGAACTCTTGGCATCAATTCTTGAGCTCTCATCGGTTCCCTTATCAGAATCATTATCACTTGGGGAAGAAAAACTTAGCTTCTCACCCTCTTTCATAGTGTGAAAATAAATATCTTCGTATTGAACAAACTTCCATTAAGGTCTGAGATTCTTCTAAGGGAAGGTCTGATGGAAAAGCATAACCATGTCTGATTTAATACCATCGTCCCTCTTCTCCAAAGAGTCCACTACACCAGCAGTATACTTATCTATGGCTGCAACTATTTCTTGAGTTTTTTTCCTTTAGAGATTTATTTTCTTCTTCTTTCTCTGTAAGAGCTTTCTTTAACTTCCTTTTCTCTTCGGTTAGAGCGGTGATCATAATTTTTGGTTTTTTCATCTTTCAAAGATTTGATCTCATTAGAGGAGTTGGTTTCTAATGTGGAATATTTGGTCTGGAGGTCCCCTTGAGCAGTTTGGGACTGGCGTGGAACCCGATTCATTTTTCTCCTTGCTCGTGGCCTCTACTTTTTGTTGTGCAGCGGAAAGAGCGTCTTTCAAGCTCCAATTTTCAGTGGTAACAGAATCAATATTCATAGTTTCTTCCCTGAGCTGCCTCTCCAGATCCACTATTCTCCTGATGAAGCCCAGAACTACATGGCCTAGGGTATTATATTCTCTTGATACCTCGAAAGATTCACCATTGTAAGTGACAGCGTTGGCAATTGTAGCCTGAGGAAATGACCCAACAAAGTCATCCTTATCAAGATCGCTAAAATACATATTGTGAAACTCGTCCAGATTGACCTCCCCTTCAATAGATGGTTGGTTTGCTGTGGGAAACGCCGGAGAAGGAGGGTCAGTTGGAGCCTCTACCTGTGGAAGAACATTAGTTGGAAGAGAAGGATTGTCAATCGTAGGGCAGAGATTTACCTCTGACCCTAGGTTACTCTTGTTCATCTTTTTTGCTCTTCGGTCCTCCCATTCCTTGGGCCTCTTGTGACCTTTTTTATTAGCCTGAGGCGACTAATATAATTCCCAGGATTCCCTAACTGTTGCAGCCATTGCTTCCAATAAAATAGCATTTATCCCTTCAGGATTCTTCAAACTGGCTTCTTCGGGATTTGGGTGAGATGGTTCGATTTCAGCTTCTTCTTCTTTTTTCTTCATTTTGTCTAGATGGCTAGGGGTTTACTTTGGGCTGGTAGGTAAAGCTTGTCATCATTTTCCTCTGTCTTTATTAGTATAACATCTGCCGGAGGGGGGCTGGTAAGTTGTTCCCAAGTGAGGTCCATGTTTCCAGTAGTGTGCCACAGATGAGCCCTCAGCATATTTCCAGAAGTGAAACAATTATGAAAGCCACACCCCCGATTCTCCGATGCTCATTGATGTAATTTGGCCAAGGTAGCTTTACATGCCTCCAAATGCTCAGGAAACATCTTTGAAAGTACTGTGAAAAGGCACAATAATCAGTTCGGACTAAACCACATAGAATTTCAAATATGAGTGTTACTCCAAGCAAGTATTTCCTGAGCTCCTCCAATACCTAGTCAGTTGACCCTGATTTATCTGGTAGTTGATCTTCTTACCATTTTCTCAGGCTCCACTTATGAACAGAAACTGAGTCCTCCAAGGTTTCTCAGCCTCCAACAAATCGTTCACCACTTTATAAATATTTCCCACGTTGTAGTGATAAAAGGGGATCAAATGATTCTACATAAACCAGCCACAACAGCAAATTGCTTCATGGGCATTGGGATTTTTGATAACCTGGAGGCAATGATGTTGGCTAGTACGGTATACCAGTGTTTGACTCAGATGGCTTGGGCAAAGCTTGATTAGCTGAAAGTACTGAACGATTCCCGGGTCCAAGGGGAAATGAAGTCCAAAGTTTAGCACTTCGGTGTATACCACCAGTTAATTTATCCTGTAGTCCAAAAAGAGTCTCCGGTGTAACTAGAATCCTAACCTTGATAGACTTTGGGAAGCCCCACCTTGTTCTTATCCGATCTAATTTTATGGTGCTTGTATATGCATAGGAAATTTTTTTAGAGGGCCAACAAATATTTCACACTGATCTTGCGAATATTTGGCCTGACTTTCCCTTCTAAACACTCCGAGAGTGATTTTGTGTTTGGCAGTCCCGCTTTTTTCCTATTTGACCGATCATGTATAGTGTTTTTGGTCTGTCTGGATGTCTCTAGTGGGATATCCGACCCACTGTCTTCTATACTCTTTTCCATTATATTCAACCATTGTTTCGTCAATTAAGAATTTATGACCACTTTTTCAGTCTGGATGGCCTAATTATGGGGAATCATGGTCTCCGAATTTGCAGAGGATTAGGCAGTAGGGTTTAATGCTTCTGAACTAACAGTCTTGGAAGAAGAATGGGTACCCTTGAATTTGGAGAGTCGAGTGACTCTTTGGGGTGTGACATCTTCAGTATCTGATCTCATGGCTAGGAACGTTGAGGGTTTCCTACTACTAGAAACTTATTTTTCCTTAGATGAAGAATCTAAGAATATTTGAACTGAGGGTTCAGATTCTAATGAAGATAATGTCGGGATAAAAGAAAATTTTTCAGTTACAGATGTTCTTGATGATGATGTGCTCTTATCTGGTTCTGCGACCGCTTGGTTAACTACTCCGCCACAAGAAGCAAGGAGTCCATTTGAGATCCTCGCCTCCTGTTTTTCCTTTTTTTCTTGCCTTTTCCAAATTAGATAGGTTTAGCCAGCCCCTTTTGATCAAAGCGTTTCTGGCTGTGAACGTATAACTTCTTGGATATAGAGGTAAATCGCAAACTCGAGCTTTTCCTCTCTACAAGCTTAAATTTTCTCTCTCTAGAAAAAATATATTGCTTAAGAGAAAAACAAACAGTAAAATGGGTTAATATAGAGGTAAAAGCTACTTCATCTCCCCAAGTGAGGTCTCTGCTTCTAGTAAAATAGATGAAATGATTCAAGTAATAATTAAGGACTATTAAGCCTACTCTAATTACTTTTTGAAAAATAGGTGCAAGTCCCAAGGAATAAAAACGGTTGAGAGGTCGAAACAAAGTGTGACACGTGTTAGATCTCAAAATTGTAACCCTTGGTGTTTTATCTACAGAAATGAACCACTTCGGATCCGATCAGTGTCCTTTTTCTTAATAACAAACCCTTTAAAAAGACACTTCGGACACGATCCAGATCTTTTTATGAATAAGTTAGTTCTTCCAAATATTTTTGAAAGAACTAAAGGGACTACTGGTGGGTTCCGATATTTTTAGAAAGGCACTACAGCCTTATCTAGAGGGGTATTTCGGGTATATTTTACACCAGACGTATCGTGAATAGTTTGATATGGTCAATCATGACTCAATCATGTGCTAATACTATTTAGGGTTTGGACTTTAAAGATTGACCTGAATCTAGGATCCGACCCAGGAGGCCCATTGATAAAAAAAATAGTATAAATACCCCAACCAACTTTATTTAATTGGTTGGACTTTTTCCAAAAACATTAACTATTAACAAACACCTCTCTTATCTCACTACTCAGTACTCATAAATTAATATTCAACTTACAAACTCCCTAAAATACCCCCTTACTACAAATTATCCACACCCATTACCATGTGTGGTTTGACTATAAAGAATTTACTAATTAAGATATATTTTGAGTTGTGTAGCAGTCTTTCCTTCTTAGACGGGGAAGTATATAGATAAATAGTCTCATTTATCTTTTATATTGATATTCTCATGTAAGAACTCCTTTAGATTAATCCTTGTTACATCTGCATACGCTTTTAAAGACAATCTTGCGCCTTGATTTTATAGTGGTTGCTGAGATTCCGTATTTTGTGAAATAGAGTGTTCAAATATAGGATTTGATCTGATGCTTGAGATTTTTCCAGGGCTGGTAAGGGAGATACCATTACCTATCATCGGAGTATTCTTATTTTGGTTCAAGGAAGGCGAGAATTCATATTCATGTTTGTTATAGATTGAAGCATTTGATTAATGACTTTAACTGAAAATTTGTTTCTATTCTTCGAATATAGAAAGAGAAATCTAGCTTATTTTGTAGATTTTGAATCTTAGTTTAGGCTAAAGATTAAGATGGTTCCAGACAGACGCATCTCTATTTTTTTTATGTTGAGGGTTAACCGTAAATTTGCTATAAAGCTATATTTCTTGGATGACACCATCTTCTTGAGTTTCCTGGATGATCTTACTGTAAAATTTTGAATTTAAATAACTCATTGTTAATAGACCTTTCAAAATAGTAAGAAGTGGTTATTTCTCCGTTTGTGAGAATAACATGAAACCAGATAGGGCCTCTTTGGTGCATTTGAACCATTTTCTTACTTCTTCATTTTGTATCCCTCATCAACCAGTTATTTGTATTTTCATCCTTGTTCGATATAATTATTTTCCTCAGACCTGTGTATTTTATGAGAATCAGGTTGTCAAGAATATTTGAGGTATTAACTGTCATGTCTTCTTCTATAATAAAACTCAGGATCGATAAGAGGACAGTTGAGTGAAGACTACAAATTTAAAAATCAGAAACTCATCTTCTTTATGTAGCTTTTATCATGAGATTCTGATTGAGTAATACTAATCTTATTCAAATAAAATTGAATAGTAAAACAATAATATATGTATATATATATAAGAGCTATTATAATTATTATAATTAAAATTAGACTCATTACTTCGTACTATTATTATATAAACATTGACTTAAATTCTATATAATTTAATTTTTAAAAATACTGATAAAATCATAACCAAAACCTATATCTAAGGAAATAATATACTTAGCTTTTCTTATAAAAATATAACAAAGTTACGCATTATCACTCTGCACAAAATATTTTTTTAGCATTTTCTTTTTAATATCTTTCTATATATTTTATATCTATTCATAGAGTATCATAATTTGTATTTAAGAAGATGTTGAAAATGATATCATTCTCGGATGAGAACATGGTATTAATTGAAATATATGTTCATATTTATATATCATTGATTATTTCCAAGTCTAACCCATATGCAACTTTGGTAGCACCTAACAAATCCTCCTCTTGAACAAATTAACATTTTAACCTCTTCTCAGTTGATTTACATCCGCTCACTCTAATCATATTGTAATTAGTATGGTAATTTTTTTGTAAATCCTGGAATTCGTTCTATGTACGAATCCGAAAAACCAATCATAAGTGATAAGGGAGTAATTCGTCGATCTTAATAGAAAATGAGTTAATTGCAAAAGGAGAAGGGAAATATGCCCATTGTTGTATTTATTGTTTATTAGAAGACAATATGAAAATAAAGTAGTTTGTAAAGGATTGATTGTGAAATACTACAAGACTACCGAGGACATAAATGGGTCCCACCTTCCCTACTATAAAAGGGAGCCCATTTATTCTTGGTAGGTGGACAATTCTTTAATATATTCTCTCTCTGCATTTTGAGCTTTAGTCACATCAGGTCCAAGATCCAAGACTCTTTATTTTTGTCATTTATTCTCTCATTATTGGCGCCGTCTGTGGGAACACGTGATACCAAAAAGAACTTTTTCTTTGAAAATCGCGATTTAAACTCGAAGAATGAATGACGAAGCAGCTGGGGAGAGGGTCGGGAGAGAGGTGGCTCGAGGCATTTCGCTGTCAGAGGGAGAGGAAGCTCCGGGTCGGGTGTATTACGCGCAGGGTCGGGATAAACGATCGACTCTTATCATGACCAAGAGGCAGTTACTGGAAGACATCGCAAAGCTGAACACTGAAAAGAAGCGGGCTCTAAACGATAAAAGAATTCGGGAAGGCAAAGGAAAAGAGTCGGTCGTAGACAACCGTGGAGAAGGCTATCCGACCCGTTCGATATTATCGGGAGTGCCTCCCAGACGGGGAGCAGGATGGAAGGTCAGAGCGATACCAAAAGGATGACCGGGGTATTTCTGTTAATTATACTTCGGATGATTCGTCGGGAAGAGAATACCGGCGCAAGGAAAGACTAAAAAAACGCATGCAGAAGAGCAACTCCCGACGGGATAGGGCACCACGATCCGACTCGCCCAAGTTCAAGAAGGGTCGCACCGAGAAAAGAACGCCAGTTTCGTTTGAAAAAGAAGAAATGTTGGCGCGCAGCAGAGAGGAGCGGGTAGTCCTACCCCAAGCCCAGTGGCAGCCATCGAATAGCCAGACCCAGGGGTACAGGGTCGGTAGCCAGTTCATCAACCCGGGAGACGGAGGATTGTATGGAGTACAGACCGAGGGGCTCAGAGATGGATCTTTCGGATTCGGAATGAATTGGAGAGCTTCATCGTTGTCAGACGAAATATTATCATGACATCTCCCGAAGAGGTTTGACATCTCCAAATTAGAAAAGTATGATGGTAAAAAAGATCCGGATAATCACTTGGAAGCCTTCAAAAACTTTATGTTGAGTTTCGATAATGACGATAAGTTGTTATGCCGAGCTTTTTTGATGACTTTCAAGGATCGGGCATCTAAGTGGTACAACCGGCTACCATAGGGTTGTATAAAAAACTTTTGAATGTTCTGGGTGATGTTCTGACAGCAATTTGTGGGAAGCAAAAGTTTACGGGCCAACGATGATACGATCGTCAACTGTAAACAAAGGCTGGGAGAGAGCCTCCGGGATTACACCAGGCGCTTTATCGATGCAAAGACCGACCTTGATCATTGCAAAGAGAACGTGGCTCTGACGGCATATCGCTTAGGGCTGCTACCAGGACCGATGAAGCAAGCAGTCACTAAAAAGTAAGCTTTTACATTTTCCGCTCTTCTAGCTCAAGTGGAAAAGCAGATATTGATAGAAGAAACCGAGGCGTCCGAGTTGGTAGCACAAATTCAGCAGAGTGCACAAGCGTCGGTCGTTATAAATCAAGCGTTGGTCGTTATAAAGCAGGGTGCTCAATCTGGCTATGCTCAGTAAGTCCAGCCGGTCAGCACGATACCCCTGACCCAGTCCGTACCGATCAAGCCTCTGGCATCCCAGGGCCAAAGAGAAAAATAGACCAATCAGGTGGTTTCACGACCGATGTCTAATAAGTGGATCCGGCCTGCTTACTTCGCTGATTTGACAGAATGCGTGTCCACAATCTATGAGAAGACCAAGAAGAGCGGGATGTATCAGAGGCCCTTCCCCATACCAACGCCTCGGGAAAATAAGAACAACCGATACTGCCGATACCATGAAGACGTGGGACACGATACCAAGGATTGTATCGCACTCAAGAAGGAGATACAAATGCTGATAGATCACGGAAACCTACTCGAGTATGTGAAAAAGAAAGCGCAGCAGGGCGCAACTTCGAAACAAACTGTGACGGTACAGAAGAGACGACCATGGCAATTTCTGAAGTGACCGATCTTTTTGACGTCTCCATCGAGTACCTCGATCCCGCTGGAAGCCGTAACCTCATCGGGGTCATTGAAGAAGAAGCTGCATAAAGCAAAGGAAACGTGAGGAACCTCTGTCAGTTTTTCGAGTTGTTGACTATTTTTGGGGAAGATTTTATGGCATGGATCACGCACTCTTCTCGAAAGCAGCATATTGTGAACCTAGCTACTCAGTTGGAAGCTCGGTCTTATCCCCACTCAAAAGGCATCCTTTCACCGATTTTATATTTTGACGACGACGACATGCGAGACATAGCCGGTCCTCACGAGGATGCTGTCGTTATCGGGACGGCCATTGCGGGGGAGGAAGTCCAACGCATCCTTGTAGACACCGGAAGCTCAGAAAACATAATCTTTGCATCAACATTTGCTAAGTTCAGGACACCCTAGTGATTACGCGTTCGGACCGAACTATCGTAGGGTTCACAGGATCGGATGCAGATGTGATTGGACAGTTCGAAGGCATTGTTCAGCTGGGCTGCGGGCCTTTCAAGAAAGAGGTCACCGTCTTGTTCGTATTGGTACACGCTTCGGCCTCTCATAATGCGATCTTTGGCAGGTTGTGGCTGTCACGAATGCATGCGGTAACTTCCACTATTCATCAATGCTTGAAATATGTGGTCGGGAACAACGTAGGGGTGGTACGAAGCAGCCAGAAAGCGGCAAGAGAATGCTACCGAGCGGCTTTAGCACCAAAAAGGGACCAAGAGATGGAGCAAGCGCGGGACTAGCAGTTAGCGGGACTTCCCTTGGGGTCGCTACCTGTCGACGATCCTAGGGAAGCTCTCAGTTTTTTAACCACGGATGAAGAATGTGAAAAACACCAGTTTACCGAAGGAAAAGTTCTACAGATAGGGACTAACTTGTCGTCAGACTTTAAGAGGCGGATGATCTTATTGCTACAGGAGAATTTTAATTTGTTCGCATGGTGCTCAAAGGACGTGACCGGGGTCCCAAAAGACAATGTAATTCACAAGCTGACCATCAACAAGAATGTCAGACCCGTCTCACAAAAGCGTCGGGCCTTTTCACCAGAAAAGGCAGAGATCATTCTGAGAGAAGTTGAAAGAATGTTCAGTGTCGGTCACATTAAAGAATCAAGTTACCCGCTCTGGACGTCCAATCCCGTCCTGGTTAAAAAGAAGAATGAAAAGTGGATGATGTGCGTGGATTTTACCGACCTTAATTGAGTTTGCCCAAAAGATCCCTTCCCGATGCCGAGGATTGATCAGTTGGTGGATTCGACGTCGGGAAACGGGTTGCTCTGTTTTATGGATGTATATGCAGGCTACAATCAAATCAAGTTGCACATAGCTGATCAGGAAAGTACAACGTTTGTCACAGGCCGAGGCTTATATTGTTATAAAGTTATGCCGTTCGGGTTGAAAAATATAGGAGCAACTTACCAAAGATTGGTGAACAAGACTTTTGACTGCCAGATAGTGATAAATATGTAAGTTTACATTGATGACATGCTCGTCAAGAGCGGTACGGATGAAGACCATCTCCTTGATTTGAGGGAGACTTTTGGCAATCTGAGGAGTATCAATTGCAAGTTAAACCCGGAGAAATGTTCCTTTGGGGTAAGGTCGGGAAAGTTCTTGGGATTCTTTGTCAGCGAAAAAGGAATCAAGGCAGACCCGATCCAATTGCAAGCTCTCACCCACATGACCCCACCCAGGACTGTCAAAGAGGTTCAGATATTAACCAGGTGATTAACGGCCCTGAATCGATTTATCTCCCGTTCATCTGACAAGTGCGCTCCCTTTTTTCAGGTCTTGAGAAACGCTAAGTCTTTTGTTTGGACGCCAGCTTGTGACAAGGCCTTTTTAAGGATCAAAACTTATTTATCGTCCTCGAACCTCCTAACGAAGCCCCTGACAGGAGAAACTCTTTTTCTTTACATTGCGGTTTCAGATTTTGCAGTAAGTGCGGCACTAATCAGTAAATCGGGAACGGTTCCCAAAGTGGTATACTTCGTGAGTAAAAGTCTATTGGATACAGAGACACGGTATTTGAAGTTGGAAAAAATGGCCTTGGCTTTGGTAACCGCGTCGCGAAAAATGCGATCGTATTTTCAGGTCCACCCCATTGTCGTTCGAACCTCGTTTCCACTCAAGTATGTTCTTCAGCGACCGGATATGTCAAGAAGAATTTCTAAATGGAAGGTCGAGCTAGGTGATTTTGATATCAATTTCAAACCAAGAACAGCTATCAAAGGTCAAGCCCTGGCTGATTTTATAGTCGAATTTCATTCTGACCGACCAGACCAAGAAGAGCCGCCCGAGAAGGACGAGCTAGTGGAGTGGGTTATCTGAATCGATGGTGGGTCGAACGTCAATGGATGCGGAGCGGGCGTACATGTAGTCACCCCTACGGGCATAAGTATGCATCAGGAAATCCGATTCGGTTTTACCACTTCTAACAATGAAGCTGAATATGAGGCTACCCTGGCCGGTTTGAGACTAGCACAGGTGTGCGGGGCTAAGCACGTACATCTTGTCAGTGACTCGCAACTTTTGATTAATCAAGCCTCGGGAGCGTCGGAAGCTAGGAAAGAACACATGGTTCAATACTTAGCATCATTATGAGTGTTAGCCGCGTCATTTGCCAAAGTAACATATGAGCACGTCCCCAGAGCTGAAAATGTGATCGCCGATTATAAAGAGGGCAGAGCAGGACAATCGGCCAGAAATCGTCTGTCATGTATCCTCGGTAATCATATCGGACTGGAGAAAGGATATCATAGCTTTCCTAGCTGAAGGATTACTACCAGACGATAGTAACGCAGCTCGGAAGATACGAAATAAGGCCCGAGGCTACATTTTGTTGGGGGACATATTATACAAAACGTATTTTAGCCGGCCTTTACTAAGAACGAGTTACAGATAATTGTATCTGAGTTGCATGACGGCGAAGGCGCGGCTCATTGCGGTTACAAAGCACTGATCAGAAGAATTTTTCTCGCCAGTTTTTATTGGCTAACGGTAACTGCGGATGCTCAGCAGATAGTGAAAACCTGCGACACCTGTCAAAGATTCGCAAATGCGATCAATATGCCCGCGGCTCCTTTGAAATCAATATCTGAAGGCCTACCTTTTGACCGATGGGGAATCGATCTAGTAGGGCCATTACCGATGGCATCTGGTGGTAGACAAACGATTGTGGTGGCTGTAGATTACTTTTCCAAATGGGTAGAAGCCGAGCCATTATCTGGAATGAGAACAAAGGATATCATCAAGTTTATTTGGTCAAATATATGTTGTAGGTTCGGGGTACCTCAGAAGCTTACCATGGATAACGGACCTCGGTTTGACAGCAGCGAGATGAAATCTTTTTGTACAACCTATAGGATTAGGCAATGTTTTTCTTCCCCTTTCCATCATCAGGCGAACGGGCAGGTTGAAGTTACGAACCGAACCATCTTGGACGGACTCAAAAAGAATCTAGAAGGAAAAGCTGGCAAATGGCCGGATTACTTGCAAGAAGTATTGTGGGCTTACCGAACTACACCTCGAACGACGACTAAAGAATCACCTTATGCCTTCGTATATGGAATGGATGTTGTCACCCCAGCAGAGTCAATCTTCCCATCTTTTAGGGTCGGGAATTATGATGGGAATAAAAACGAGGATAACAGACGACTAGCTCTAGACCTAATAGAAGCAAAAGGAGCCGAGCTTAACTAAATTCTCTACATTATCAGACTTTGATGAGGAGTCGATATGCGTCAAAAGTACGTCGGCGAGAGTTCAAAGTCGGGGATAGGGTTTTGAGAAGAGTTTTTCTGCATACCAAAGACAAAATCCTTGGTAAACTCGTCGCGAACTGGGAAGGACCATACAAAGTAGTGGAAAGAATTAAGAACGGGACGTATCGATTGCAGGACAAGCACGGACGTTTGTTGAGGCTCCCGTGGAATATTGAACGCCTGAAGCTATATTTGGAGTAATTTTGTTGACCTTTGTAACTTCTTTATAATCATTTTTTATGTAAGAACCTTTGGTCGGGGATGTACTCTTTCCTACCTCGGTGGCGCGAGAAGGTTTTAATGAGGCATCCATAGCAACCGACCTTTTTTAATCCAAAATTTTGCCTTTAAAATTCGGAAGTATTAAAAGGGAGTCCATTAGTTGACGAGCTGATAGACAACTTTAGGTGATCTTAATCGATCAACATAACCTTAATAGGTTTTTCAGTGTTTCACTTATCCACATTTTATTCCCGACACTATGGCAAATTTCTACTCAAACAATGAAAACAATCATACCCGACCAGGTATCGAATCACAATAGCATATTAGAGAAAACTTCAAGACTATGGAAAACTTATAAAATTGTCTGTTACAAAACCAAACGGGTTCTACCAACCCGGAGGTTACAAAATTCCGATAACAAAAAAGGGGGAGTTTAAGCGTCTTTATCTTCAGGCTCGGTCTCTGTGTCGTCCGAATCTTCATCCTTGCAGACCACATCAGATGGACGATCTGCCTCAGGAACATCCAACCACATGGACCCAAGGGGAAGGTCGGGGAAACGGTTGTGGAAGGACAACACATATGCAGCTTTAGCCTCGGCAGTCTCTGTTTCCGACCATTTCTGACACTTGTCAGCAAATAGAGTGTTGGAATTTTTTAGATCGGCAATCTTTTTCGCTTTCTTCGCCGCGAAGTAACAAAAGAAACGGCTCTAAATTTTCGACACTACCAATTGCTCGGCTCGGTCGTCACGGTCTTTTCTAACCCGCCCCAATGTTTTTTCAACCTTCTTCAGTTTATCCTCCAAAAGCCTTTTTTCTGTCTCTCCTTTTTTCACCTCCTCTTCAAGCGCGGCAATTCTCACCCCCGCATCCACCATCTTCTGTTTTAACTCCCTGGCCCGCCTCTCTTTCATCACCAGAGGCACGATCATATTGTACAAAGACAAGGTCAGCCCGTTAGTTACCCGCAAAGGGAAGGTGTGAGGACTCTCGGGAACTGACAGCACAGGCAGTTTAGTGCCACTTGATGACGCCCCGGGAGCTTTTGATACCTTTAAGGAGCCAGCATCATCATCGTCGGGGATCACCACTATCGGAGCTCTCTCCGACGGTACTACTGCGGGATCGGCCACTTCCCCACCCTTGACCTCCTCATACTGCTCGAATAGCGCCGGGATGGTTGAATTATCGACAAGAGCGGAAGCGTCGGCAGGACCGCCCTCCTTCTTTGGGCGTTTCGATCTTTTGGTTGGAGCACCATATGCCTCAGTTTTTTCCTTTCGCTTCTTGGTCAGCTCCTCAGACCGATGGGCCTCTCTATCCTCAGCAACAACTCCATCCCCTTTCCCCACCGCATCGACCTCCGCTGTCTCGACATTTGCCTGTTCGGCCTCCTCGTCCGATTTTGAGCGCTTGCTAGGTGCCTTGTTGCGTTTTGGAAGGAACAGGTGTGCGTCGGACGCGTCTGTCTTTGCGACCAAATCCACCAAGTTGGGTAGTTGTCGCAGCTGCTCCAAGGTGAGCGGTTCAGCAGAGCAACGCCAGAGGTTGCTCATGATCAGATTCGTGTTCTTGAAAGCGCGGTGGAACGCCCGACCCCAATTTTTCCTGGAAAAGTCCTTCAAAATTTGGAAGGTCACTTTATCAGGTTTGAAGTAGTCTTTCTTTAGCTCATGGATGAACTCTTTTGACACTGCACAAACGATCGGTCTCTTTAATATATATATATATAATCATAATCATAGAAAAGTAATGGGGTTACCATCGGGAACCCACGTCCGCAACGACTGCCTCGGGTTCTCCTTAGTGTATGGGCGGCCATTTTCCCAACAACCACTCAGGAAGACGAACCGTGTGATAGGGGAGTGTAGAGAGATGCTGCTGGAGGGGATAACAATGCCTTCGGGGGTTTGAGCACCAGCCGGTTTGAGCACCAGCCGGTTTGAGCACCGCCCGTCAGTTACCATGACCATGGTTCTCTTCGTTGATTCAAGATTAGATACGAAGTCCTCCCCCAATGTTATTATCCAACTACCTGCATTATACCTCGGTCACGAAGGATGTGGTTGTTATGTTTTGTAACCTTTTTTATTGAGGATTGCGACTTCTTCTACACCCTCAGTACTAGGTTGGAACTCTGTTGGCTTCTTCTATGACATGTCCTCTTTATTGAAAACCACGTCCCTACTTATCAAACCTTTCTGACATCTAGATTCAATGCACCACAGCCTATACCCTTTTACTCCTTCCGGATTGTCGAAGAATAAATATTTTAGTACTCTTTGCCTAAACTTATCCTGCTTCACGTGTGCGTAAGCAGCACATCAGAACACTTGTCAAATTTTCCAACTTAAGTTTCTTTCCCATCGAGTCTTCTTAGTACAAAAAATTTAAGCATCGTAGATGGACTCATGTTGATGATATATGCAATCGTTGCCACGATTTCTCCCCATAGCTTTTGACCCATACTAGTTTTATGAAATAATATCTAACCTGTTTCAGCATGGTTCAAATCATACTCTTAGCAAGCATGTTATGTTGGGGAGTCTCAATTACGTCTAATATCTATCAATGTCAAACTTTGCACAATAGCGAGTGAACTCCTTATTCATATACTCAAAGCTATTATCAACTTGAAGTTTCTTCAACATTTTCCGAGTTTGTTTCTTTATCAGAGTCTTCCAGGTCACAAAAACAACAAACGCTTGATCCTTGGTCCTCAAAACCGTGCACCATCAATCAACGACATAATAAACCTTGCACCACCCTCGTATGAAATAAAGTTAAATATCATATGAAAGTTAAATTCCATAATAGTTTGGATATTTGGTAACAGCAAAGTTGGACACCTTTGGATGTTATATCTTGTTTTTAATATATATGTAGCGGCAGATGAGAAAATAACAATAACAAGCAACCGTTTGTAGTTTAATTTGTGCCTCGCAGTCCTAAAGCGAAGAAACAGAGAAAGTAAACCAGAGCTCTAGGCAGCAAGATTGAATTTATGAAAATAAAGCAATAAATAAACGGCAAAAGCTTAGTTTTAGGAATCATCTAATAAAAACTGACCTTGAAAGATATAAAGACCTTACCATTCACACGGGAACATTTAACATTCGCGAAATAATTGTAGATGGAAAAAAATACAAACACAAATCATGAGTCGAAACAAAAATTAATATTTCCCACCAGCCTTCTTGTTGGTTTGAGAAATGGCCCTTTTCACCTCATCTTTGACCACACGTTATTTAAGAACCACAGCAAGCTGATCTTGGCGCAGCTTGGGCAGCTCCACCTGCCTGGTCCGGTTGGTTGATTTTGATGGTCTGAGGCTGTGATTAACATATGCATCAAAATGTCAATTCTGTTCTTCGATTCAACTTACTATCTGAACAGCAGAATATAATATTGTATATACCTCAGCCTTGGAGTCGGTATCTGCAAGTCTTTGCTTAATATCCCGAGCAATTGAGAAGAAAACCTCTTCCACGTTTAAATTTGTCTTTGCACTCTGTTATTCGTATTAACCTCAAATATTATGAAGAGAGAAGTGGGTTTACAATATGATTATGAAACAACAGGGTTTAGAATACATACAGTCTCGAAAAACTTGATTCCATATTCATCAGCTAGAGCTTGGCCCTTTGCGGTAGGAACAGCCTGGAAAAATATTCAATCTTAACAAAATAAGAATATAGGTATACTTTACATCAATATAATCAAACTAATCGTAAAACAGTTTTAATCAATTAAAATAGGTATAGCACAGACCCTTTTGCTTTCATCCATATCAGCCTTATTCCCCACAAGAATCTTGTTAACATTGTCAGATGCATGTTGTTCAATGTTACGGATCCAATTCCTTATGTCTAAACATAAAGCAAAACATTTCACCAAATTAAAACGAAAATGATCGAAGGTGATGGAGTGAGTAGTAAAGATTTTCATGGCAATAATCAAAAGGAGGATAAACAAAATGAGATAACAAAAAAACAATGAGATAAGAGGGTAAATCAAGAACAAAAACAAAGTAATTACTGTTGAATGATGACTCATCGGTGACATCATACACCAGCAAGATACCCATGGCTCCACGGTAGTAGGCTGCAAAAAAATAAATTACTCCCGTCAGTACCTTCACCTCTTAAATCAAATGATAGTTTAAACGATAGAAAAAATAAACCAAGAATAAGCACCACCAGTATTTAAAAATATGATGAAATACGCAACAATTTTGTACCACAACAGAAAGAAAAGACTAATAATCTATTTATGTACACACTGGTCATCTATCCCTTGTTATCAAGAATAAGTACCACTAATGGATACAAAAAGATTAATCCTAGAACTACAATTTGAGTAATAATTCAATCGATAAATTTCCTTTTTGGTATGACGATATAGTATGCAGTAGCTCCAGAATAAGTCAGCGGAATACAGTGTACTATTTCAGTAAAGGAAAAATCCAAGGCAGCACAATTTGTATAGAATTCTCTTTGTTTCTTCATGACACTCGAGAGTTTATAGATATATAATGAGATGACATTCTGCAATCTCTAAGGGTTAAGTTGAAAGCTATCTTATATCGATCCTTATGAACAATTTCCCTCTATGGCATTCTGCACTAACCAGTTGTAATCGTTCGAAATCGTTCTTGTCCCGCAGTATCCCAAATTTGTAGTTTGATTCGCTTTGCATCCAGCTCTATAGTCCTTATCTTGAAATCGATGCTGTCAGCAGAAATTCAACCAAGTGAGAACAGTATCATGGATACTATGTCATTAGGCCGAACAAACCAGGAAACCAAATTCCTATAAAGAGAACACATACCCAATGGTTGTAATAAAACTTGTAGTAAAAGAACCATCGGAGAAACGTAAAAGGAGGCAACTCTTACCCACACCTGAAAAGTCGGACAAACCAAGAAAAAGGTGAGGAACAGAATAACATAGACATACAACACAAGCTAGTAAGTTGGTTAATAAAGACTCATTAACTGTGAGTGCAAAACGCAGTTGGTTATCGATAATAATAACATCAACTGCTTACGTATGAAACCACCATCTGGGTGTCACTAGAAATCGAAATCGAAAAAAGAGAGACTGAAATACTCTGAATCTCCCTACATGAAGACAATGTACTAATAAGCTACATGAAAGCAAGCACAACTTCTGGAAAATGCCAAAGGTTAACTAAACCTCCAAAGAAATCCTCTGTATTGAAATGCATCAAACAGACCTTTTAATGTCTTCCTTTAAACATAAACTAAGGTAAGATACCTTGATTTTTTGCTACTCTATGATAACAACAAACCTTCAATATTGATATCAACATCCTGGAGAATCCTTTTAGGGTTACAAACGTCTACGCATTATGTTTCCTAATTCCTAACTTCGAAATTATGGGTTTTTAAATAACCAAACAAATTAACCATTTCCAATTCCATAAGCATATAGAAAAGGAGAAGCAGAACAACGATCCATTACAAGAGCAGTAGATTCGACTGAACAAAACACCAACTCCTAAATTTAACCAAAATCTATGAACAATAAGATCATACCAAAGCAACACAAAAGCTAATAAATCATAACGTACCGCTATCGCCGATCAAAAGGAGCTTTATGAGGTAATCGTAATCGGCTCGAGCTCTAGCAGGTGGAGCAGCCATTTTTGAAAAAACCAAAAAAGTCGAGAGAGAAAAACAGCAAACCCTAAGGAAAACAAAAATAAATTCATTCTCAAATAAGATCGAACGCAAAAAAAAGGTTGAATCGTCAGAAACGAAGGCATAAAGAGTTGAAGAAGAAGGGAAAGAGAGATACGAACCAGATCAAGAGAAAACGAAGAAGAAGAGATCGATACGACGAGATCTGCTAGTTTGGAGAGAATGAGAAAGGAGTCTGTGATACGTCAGCACATGTCGGCCGTTGAATATTATTTTTTTCCCTTATTTTTCTATATTTTAGATGATACCAGCCGTTGGATTCTGACATAAGGACAAATCGGACGCCTGTGTTTAACTGAAACACAGTTAATGAAATTTACTCGTATTCATATCTCATTGGCCTAAAATGTGATTTAAATTTGAAGTTGGACATTCGGATAAGTTTTTAATTGAATATAAAAATCATAATAAATATGAAAAGTAATTTAGGATATTACTATAAACTTATTAAAAGAGAAAACCGATCATAAAAATATTGTTGAGTTATTTTAATTTGATTAAGGGTAATAATAGTATTTTTTTTAAGTCAGGGATATTCAATCTGAATTGATTTGAACCAATAAAATGAGTTATCAGCCTATTTTATTTTTTTGAAGTAACCTGCAATCGTTGTTCAACGAGTACGCACGATAAATCTTGAATCTCACGCAATAGTCTGCAAACCACATAAAGTGGCAGGTTCATCCAATTAGGCTATCCCTTTAAAGGCGAGTTTTCGGTTTTAAACTTTTTCATGATAATGGGTTTGAAAATTTACTATCTGTGTTCGAATTAAGTTGTGAGTTTTGAAAAAACGGATGGATAACCGAGAATCCGGCTTAGTGGATAATATCCAAATGCACATATAAATAATATATTATTTAATATTATTTAAAATTTACCTAAATTCAATAGGATGAGATACCAATATTATATATTAGCTGTTACTGTAAATTTAGTAAAAAAAAATATATTCAAACACTAAATTTAAATTTTATTTTTTAATTTATTTTTTAAAATATTTTTTATTTTTATGTGGACTATGAAATTAATTTGTGAAATTCCTAAAATGATTTTGATAATAAATAAAAAATAATATTTATTAATTATTACTAGATAATGTATATTTTGAAAAATATCATTCTACGTTTAACTATTAAATTTAATTTTTAAATTTCTTTCTTTTTATTTTTACTTTTTCAATAATATAAAATCAAAATCTAATTTTTTAAAATTGATTTGTGGTAATTGATAAGAAAATAATTTCGAATATCTACAGTATATTTAGAAAAATAACCGTATACATATAAATAAAGTTGTAATTTTTCTAAAATTGTTAGAATATTCAGTGTATTAAGTTTCCTTGTATAGGCCTCTAAGTTCTCTATATATTGAGAGCCTTACTTGGGTTTGCATTATAAAAAAACAGTTCAATACAAAAAGGAACATTTTCTAAGAAACACAAAACTCTAGCCGCCTCCTGCGGCTACTTCTCTCTTTGTTATTTAACATGGTATCAGAGCACGTGTGATTCTGGGCATTCTGAACATCCTCAACAAAGATGGCTGGCAATGAAGTCGTGGTCAGTCAAATCCCTGATGAATTAACAATGCAGATTGCTACCATTCTGAGAAATGGTCTCGGAACACAACAACAAACAACTAACCCCGAGATTTTATCCCTAGGGATTAAACTCGGTGGTGACAACTATGCCCTATGGGCAACCTGATGAAGAAAGAAATTGGGGGAAGGGGGAGAGATTTTCACATTACAGGGGAGCCGACACCTCCATCCAAAACCGACAACACATATACAAGGTGGGAACAAGTGGCGGTGAAGATCCGACTAAAAATGAGCAAGGAAATGGCACTGGTTTTGGAGGAATGGCAGTGAACTCCTATGAAATACTTGGAGGTAAAGGGTTTGAGAAATCAATGAATTGGATCTTTGATTGCGGTGCTACGGACACCATGTCTTATGATCCTAAAGACTTTGGTGACATGTCATCTCCAAAGAAGTCCTATATTGAGACTGCTAGTGGAGAAATTTATGAAGTCAAAAGAGGAGGTTTAATTATTTTTTCGGAAAAAATGGAAATTAAAAACAGCCTTTATATTCCTTCACTATCCTTAAAGTTATCATATGTTAGTCAAGTGACAAAACAACTCAACTGTGTGGTTCTTATGTATCCATTTTTTTGCATTTTATAGGACATTCGTACGAAAGAGATCATTGAGCATGGTACTGAACAAGGAGGACTCTATTATGTTGATGAGGTAGTTCATAAGGGACATGCCATGCTTGCTCACGGAACAACCGAAAGGAAACTTTGGTTATGGCACTGGCGACTTGGTCATCCTTCTTTTAGCTATCTTAAAAGTTTGTTTCCTAGTCTTTTTTTGAATAATTCCATTCATGAGAAATGCGAAACCTGCATTCTTGCAAAAAAATCGTAGGGTCTCATTTAATCAAAGTAATACTAGAGTTGATTATGCTTTTTTCGCTAATCCATTATGATGTTTGGGGTCCAGCACCAAATTCCACTAACAATCGAATCAGATACTTTGTTTTATTTGTGGATGATTTCTCAAGAATGACATGGATATACTTCTTGAAACATAAATCGGAAGTACCATAAATATTTGTTTGTTTTTACAAAATGATTTTTACTCAATTTGAAAAAAAAATACAGATTCTCTGTTCTGATAATGGAACAGAGTTTGTCAACCAAACAATGCATAATTTTTCAAAACAAATGGTCTTACCCATCAAACCACTTGTCCAAACACGCCTCAACAAAACGGTACTTCAGAACGAAAAAATCGTACTTTACTTGAATAAACGCGTGCTATTAGGAATGTGTGTTTGGCCAGAAGCTCTTGCTACAGCCACGTATCTTGAAAATCGTCTACCAACCCGATGTCTAGGAAATAAAACTCCATTACAAGTGCTTGCCACCCAAGTTACAATTCCATCTGTTATGACCTTACCACCTCGTGTCTTTGGTTGTTCGGTGTTTGTTCATATCCCTAAAACTAGTCGAAACAAACTTAATCCGTGTGCTGAAAAGTGTGTATTCGTTGGGTATGGTGTCCATCAAATCGGCTATCGGTGTTATAATCCGGTTACTCGTCGAATCCATGTCACCATGGACTGTGACTTCTTAGAATCCGATTATTATTTTTACCACCAATCTCGTGCTCAGGGGGAGAAAGTAAGTGAATCACTCGACTGGTTGCTATATGAAAGTTACTTTGAGGATGTGGCGATAGAGTCGATAAATGGCGCTACCGAACACGCCTCTTCCAACATAAAGGAGACTGACGAGGCAGTTCTTACCACCAATGATTCTCCTGAAGACAATGTCCAACAAAAAATAAATGCCATGGATATTACCAGCGAATAAGCCGAAGAAAATGTCCATCGAGAGGTAAACAATTTACAATGTCATAATTCACAAAATGCTACTGACCATGGAATTTCAGGAAGTTCATTTGTTGAAACTCAAACTCTGGTTCTTACACGAAGAAAAAATATAGGGGTTCCTCCTGACCGCTATTCACCGGAACACGTTCCTCGTGCTTCTACATATCCGGTAAAAACGGACAGGAAAGGAATGACAAAGATTGCAAAGGCGTTTTCAGCTATTATTCTCTATGAACAAATCCCTAAAACAGCTCAATAAGCTAAGAAGATGACTGAATGGCATGAGGCAATGAATACCGAAATAGAAGCTCTAAAAAGGAATGGTACATGGGAGAATTGTATGTTACCACAAGGGAAGAAAGCAGTCAGGTGTAGATGGGTGTTTAATATAAAATATAAATCTGATGGCACCATTGAGCGACACAAAGCAAGATTGGTTGCCAAAGGATATACACAAACATATGTTATAGACTACTCTGAAACGTTCTCTCCGGTTACAAAGATTGACACTATCAGAGTTTTACTTTCAATAGCCGCGAATAAAGATTGTCCTCTTCATCAATTTGATGTAAAGAATGCATTCTTACATGGAGACTTGGAAAAGGAGGTATATATGGAACCCTCACCAGGGTTCTCTGATGGTTTTCAAGAAAATGAGGTATGTAAACTGAAAAAGGAATTATATGGGCTCAAACAGTCTCCTCGTGCTTGGTTTGGGAGATTTACAATGGCAATGAAGCAGTATAGCTGCAAACAGAGTAATGGGGATCATACCTTGTTTTACAAAAAGAGAGGAGAATTAGTCACTTGTCTTATAATATATATATATATATATATATATATATATCGACGATATGATTATAACGAGGAATGACGAAGAAGAAATTAGCACTCTTAGGAAAAACCTCTTTAAGGAGTTCGAAATGAAAGACCTTGGGGGATTGAAGTATTTCCTAGGAATCGAGGTTCTTAGGTCAAGAGGAGGGATTTATATCTCCCAACAGAAATATATATTGGATTTATTAGCTGAAGTTGGCATGGTGGATTGCAAACCAAATGACACTGCTATGGTTGTGAATCGCAAACTAAAGATAATTGAAGGGGCCAGACCAGCGAGTAAATAAAAGTACCAAAGGTTGGTGGGAAAATTGATTTACCTGGCTCACACTCGACCCGACATTGCATACGCGGTGGGAGTAGTTAGCCAGTTCATGCATCATCCTCAGGAACACCATATGAAGGCAGTAATGAGGATTATTCGATATCTCAAAGGCACACCAGGAAGAGGCATAATTTTTAAGAAAAATGGACACCTTGATGTTGAAGTATTCAGAGATGCTGATTGGGGAGGGAATCCTAACGACAAGCGATCAACTGCTGGCTACTTTACTCTTCTTGGAGGTAACTTGGTGACTTGGAGGAGTAAGAAACAGAAAGTGGTATCATTGTTAAGTACTGAATCGGAATTTAAAGGAATCGTTAAGGGGATTACCGAGATAATTTGGTTAAAGAAGATAATAAAAGAAATCGGATCCCCCCTGAAGTGTCCAACTCAGTTAATGTGCGATAATAAAACTGCGATTAAGATTTCAGAGAACCCGGTACAACACGATAGAGCAAAGCACGTTGAAATAGATAGGCACTTCACAAAATAAAAGATTGAAGATGGGACAGTCGAACTTCCGTTTGTTAGATCCGAAGACCAACTGGCAGACATTATGACAAAAGCGGTTTCTGCAAGAACATTCGAATTAGTTTTATCCAAGTTGGGTATTGGTGATCCCACTACACAACTTGAGGGGGGGTGTTAGAATATTCAGTGTATTAAGTTTCTTTGTATAGGCCTCTAAGTTCTCTATATATTGAGAGTCTTACTTGGGTTTGCATTTTAAAAAAAGCAGTTCAATACAAAAAGGAGCATTTTCTAATAAACACAAAACCCTAGCCGCCTCTTGCGGCTACTTCTCTCTTTGTTATTAAAAATATAATTTATTAAAAATTTATTTAATGATGAATTGTAAATAACAAATATTTTTTGTAATGTTGTTACTAAATTTTAAATCTTATATTAGGTATATAATTATTATCTTAATATGTTATTTTTTGTTTCTTTTTATTCAACAGTTAATTACAAAATTATTTTATAGGTATATAAATCATCATTAGGTATTCGCGGGTCGGTACTTGAACTGATAAATTTGGCTTTGGGAAAACTTTACTTATCATGACAGATATCTGAACCCCGCGGGTTTAAAAATATATAGGTGAGATGGATTACGGGTTTAGCTATACCACCCCTCATCCCGACACATTGTCATGTCTAATTAATTGTAGTGAAAAATAACGCTAACGCCAAAATATATATATAAATAAATTGAGAAAATAAAAAAAAAATAGTTCAACTATATATGGATCTATATTCGTTAGATCTGTATCCTAATTTGTTTTGAAAAAAATAAAACTTCAAAGATATCTTTATTCCTAAAAACTCTAAATTTAATCTACTTTCCAAAAACAAACTATAATAAACATCATTACTAAAACAACTGCAAAATCAACTAAAACTAACTTAATACTATATAATCTCACAAAGTATGGCTTTAAGTGAGGAAAATAATGGGTTTAACTATAACTTTAATTTTTTATCAGAAGACAATGAACTATTATTGGATAATCTAGAGACAACCATGTGGTGAAGGATTTTAGTGAGGATGCATAGCTAATATCTAAAGGAATAAATGTGTTGCTTTCTTATTTCTCAATTTAAAGATCTTACATTCTCCTTGGGTTTCGACCCCTTTATATATTACAAAATCTTATACATTATCTCATTATCTCCTAACAGTTTTCACTCTTAGTTGCGTCCAATCGTGGATAAATGTTCTGCTCACATGTTCTTCATGTTATCTTGTTAATTCTTTTAGTGGCCTCGTTCGCTTAAGAATCGATCATCAGTTAATACCCTTTGTTGACAATAATCTGTATAATTTTCAAGGTATAGCTCAGACTTAATATGGACGACATCATTAGTTGCATCTTACTATCTGATGCCATTTCAGTTTTGTTTCATGATCAAACGTACCTCGTCCTGATCGATGTGTATAATCTGGTCAAAAGACCATAGTCCTTTTAAATATGAACTAATGTATTAGTTCGACTTTTAAAAGGAGTAAAACATGACTATACTTTTTATGTTTCTCATATGTTTGCCATGTGTCATATACACAAGTAACCTTTAATATGTAACGACAGGTGTGCGATTGTTGATGTTAGTACATATTTGTCACGTGTCACAAATCTTATACATACCTCTGTCAGTTGCAGCTGCTACTTGCATGTTTTATGAAAATGACGCTTCATATATTTTGTCTCCATTTGACTGGTTAATGTTTTTACCATTTGGAAGCCGATAATAATATTTTAGGCCTATATTTTTAAGTGGCCCTTATTTCTTTTATTTATTGAGCACTATAAATTGGGTTAGAATCAATTTTAAAACATATTTATGTTTTAAGTCACTTTTGGAAAGAGAAAATTAGGTTATTCTTATTTGTTCTTCATTCCAGGTTCTCCGAGTTTCCAAAGACAGTAAAAAGGTAAGGGTCGAAGTCCTTTATTTTCCTTTTTGGTACCTATTTACTATTTTGTTATTTCATCATATTGGTTAGTGTTATCGTGGTGACTTAAGATATCATAACCTATTACCTGGAATCTCTAAATAATTTTGTTATGGGTTTTCAATCTTTTGATGATGACTTATCTATTTTCCCTTAAAAATGTCTTGCAAATGAGTTTCGAAGAGGAATGAATCTACTACTGATAGTGTTCTCGACCTTCCACCGCCAGATAAGGTGAAAGATAAAGAGCTTTTGGATAATTATTTTGATCATCTATCCTCCTAGTATAAAAAAATTGATCGAAGAGAGGCATCGTAGATTTTGGGTCCTATACAACTTTTTAGATTCAGTAGTAATTGGGCTTCCCGAGCCTGGTAAACAACCTCATCATGCTCGAGTAGGTGAGACTTGTTTTCATACAACTCTTTTTTACTGGGGATTGCGATTAAATCTACTGAGTTTATCTATGAATTATTTAGATATATTAGGATATAATCACACGCAACTAGTAGTTAACGGTTGTCACTTATTGCAAAGTATTCTGGTTAGCTCTAAAATTTTAGACATTATATTTCTAGAGGATTTTTTTAGCTAGCACTGATGTCTAGAAGCTGTCAAAAACCCATTATTATTACATATCCACACGGAGCGGGAGTAGAGTCATTAATTTTTCCTGATTCCGATAAACACTCGAAACATTTATTTGTTTTTGTTTCTGGTAACTATGAGCATCCCGTTGGGGTAAACAATATTCATTTAGAACAAAAATGGATGAAGACATGTAAGCTTAGAGTTGGTTTTGCTTTTATTTTTTATTGATCTCCTTTTGTTGGTGACTTTTTACTATTGTTATTGTATTTTGTTGAAAGTACATATTCAGGAAAGTATCAGGTGTTGTGGAGAAAGATTTACGAAGAACGAGAAGCAAATCTATTGGACAGGTTGTTTGTCGTTGCATTCTCTGAGTGGCATCTTAAATACCCGCGCTTATTCGTCTTTACTAACTTTTTAATAACTGGGTTGTGGCTGATATTGGAGATTACTATGTTGAATGACGGAGATGTCACTATTACATCTACGGGAGAGTTGGCTACTGCTGATCGAGTGGGATATATACTGTTTGAAAGAGTATATGGGGCGAACCCAGTCTATGTTGGGTTGGAGCTTCCCCCGAGGAGGGTTTCTAAGGATTTTGGATAGGTACCTCAAGGTGAGGTTACAAATAAAACAGCTCATTAGGATACAAATCTTGTGCAATATAAACCAAAAAGAAAGAAGATGGTGGCCCGGGTGGTTGAAGACACATGCCCCTCTGATACTACTGGCAATGTGCTACGTCTGATCAAAAGGTATTGAGTGATTGTGTAATGGTATCTCCTTTGAGGAATGATGATGATGAAACGGGAAAAAATAGTTTATCTACCGGTGGATTTATTATGAATAATGAAGTATTGAAGAAGAAGGAAGTTCACATTGACGTATAGCCAACCGCTTGATTGAGTGTTATCGCTTGGGATCTATATGGCCCATGACGTTAAGACTAAGTCACCCACTTTGAATCTTCGAGGTCTCAACTTGGAATTAAACATCTTTTTTATCAAACTTTTTTAATGCTCAGATCCATTGCTTGGTCTCTCATTTCCTCGATCAGGTCAAGTGATGATTATTTATCTCGATCATTCATATCCTCTGAGTGGTTTTTTATTTGATAGTTTGGAATTATAATATCTACATGTACAACGGCTTCTATTCTATATACTAAAGATGAGGGTGTATCTCTGTCTGTTGATCGGGGTGTAGTTTGATATGCTCATAGTACCTCTACGAGTTTTTCAGGCTATTTTCCCTTTGAGTTCTCTAGTTTTTTCTTTATCCCTGCCAGTATAGTTTGACTAATTACCTCGACTTGTCTGTTGGCATGCATGTACTATGGTGTCGAGAAATGCTGGCTAATTTCATGCTTCTGGCATAATGTTATAACGATTGCGTTTTGGAATTGCGGCCCATTGTCGGTTATAATGATTTGTGGGATTCCAAATCAAGAAATATTTGATTTTTCATAAAATTACATATCGCATGGGCCCTTGTTCTGGATAGAGTGTTAGCCTATACCCACTTTATAAAAAATGTCCACCACCACTAAACAATTTGATTTTACATAAAATCACATATCACATGAGCCCTTGTTCTGGATAGAGCCTTAGCCTTTAGCACTTTGTAAAGTAGTCTAACAAAATTATTATAAAAAATTGTTTGTTATGGCCATATGGAGGGGCCCAACTAAGTCTATATCTCATTTTTCTAAAGGGCATGGTGCAGCACGACACTCATTGGTTCATTTGGTAAATGTTGTTTTTCCGTGAACTGTTGAAAGGGATGACAGTTCTCTGAAGAAAGTTTGCGCGTCTACTGCCAATTTAGGTTAGTAGAATCCAGCTAGTAGGAATTTTTTTATCAGAATTTTATATCCACAGTGGCATCAGACAAAATCTGGTAAGGTATTTTAGTGATGATGAATAGCTAGAATATCAAAATTAATAAATGTGATATTTTCTTATTTCTCAATCAAAAGACCTTACATTCTTATTGGATTTCGATCCATTTATATTACAAAATCATATACATTATCTTACTATCTCCTAACATTTCTACACTCCTACTTGTGTCCAATCGTGGGTAAATAATTTGCTCTCACGTTCTTCGTGTTATCTTGTTAATGCTTTAGTGGCCTTGTCCGCTTAAGAAGCGCTCCTAAGTTAATACCCTCTATTGGCGATACTTCGTATAATCTTTAAGGTATATCTCGATCTTTATATGGATTACATCATAAGTTGTGTTTTACTATCTAAGGCCGTTTTATTGCATGATCAAACATACCTCGTCATGGTCAATGGGTATAATGTGGTTGAAGGGTTATGCCTTATCGTCGTAGAGGTCCATTTTTTTGTTTTTTTAAAGTCATTTTTACTTTCGCACTCTTCGCATGTGAAATTTTTCACTAACGCACACCCATGGTGTATAAAAGCATTTTAAATAGTCCATATTTAATGTGCAATATTATACCAAATTATATGTATTATTCTTGTGAAATTTTACACGATATGGTGCATTCCATAAGCTCGATTTTACACAAACTCGCATAGTTTCATGCGCGATTTACATTAAGCTTGCATGTAGTGAGTGCGAATTTCATGAATGTTATCTTCATATATGATATAGGATCCTCAACAACTAGCATGTATAGTGGTCGATTACACACATACTTTTACCACTCAAAGGTATTACACTGAAGACGATTGGAAGCATAAATAAAGTCTATAACCATCAGGTTTCATCGTTATTAGTACCAAGGACGAAGACGATAGTAAAAATGAAAAAAAATATTAGGCTATATTTTAAACGCGAGAGGTACGATATTCATAAACCTAAGCCCACACTAAGGGTTGTGAAAAAACGAAGATAATATTCATCATAAAAATATGGTTGCCCCTTTATGTTAAGGGGAAGTTCAATCAAAGAAAAACTTGAATCTTGTAAATTGAATGTGTTAAACGGGAAATACAACCACGTACCGTTTTTGCACTTGAATGGTCATTCTCAAGTTGTTAAACTCAAAGCAGACGAAAAAGAATTACTTTGTATGTGACGAGATTAAAAGTGACTAAGGTAGCTATCTTGGATTTAGGGTTTGATGTGACTAAAGGATAAAGTCTAGAGAGAGAAAGTAGAAAGAGAAAGTATTTAATAATGCCCACCAACCCAGAAAAAGGGGGTTCCCTTATATAGTGGGTGAGGTGGTCCCCACCCCCTTTTCCTTTGTAGTCATTCTATTTTCATGATTTACTTTTACAACTTGGTCCCTCACTTTCCAATACTTTGATATATTTTTTCCTCCAATAATTGTTACACATTAATAATTGATGAGTCCGAATAAATCCACCACTGCTTACTGAGATTTCCGGACAAGGGCAATTCAAACATTAACTGCCCACTGAACTATCCGGACAGGACAAAAGTATAAAATAATTAAACACATTTTGACTGAGCTAGGTGCTAATCAGCTTATTAAGTAAATGGGTCCTTAAACTTGACTCGTTTTCATAATTCGACCCAAAAGCCCATGGGTCCATAATTAAGGGTATAAATACCCCAACTACTTTGATTAATGAGGGTAATGAACATTTAATACAACCAGGCAGCTCAAATCTCTCACTACAAAACACCCAAACATTTAATACTCTAAAAACTTTCTAAAACACTTGACAATTTACCCTCAGCCTAAAATAAACCTCACCAAATTGGCGACCACAGTGGGAAAAGAAGGTTCCTGAATCTAGCATTCAAAACGAGCAAAAAAATCGTTTCTGATGAATCTGGACGAGCAAACAATTCCACCACCTTTGGTGGATGTGCTGGGGGAAAACAATGAGTACACAAACGAAGAGCGAGACAAGTTGAAAGCTGAAATAGAAGTGTTGAGGGCCACTAGAAAGGCAGTGATAGGTTTAAAGGAAAATTCAAAAGCGTCAGCCATTCACCATACTGACAACCCAAGGGAGAACGACCCATCAGCAAATACTTATATGAGCACAAAAAAGACCTTATGTCAGTTCCAAGAAGTCTCACCGGTCCAAGCCAGTAGAGAGCTCAGAATCTGAGTTCTCTAGTAGCTCCTCAAATGAGGATGAGCTTGAGGAGTCTTTGTCATCAAGCAGTGATGAGGGGAGGTCCAAGAAGAAACAAAATCTAGTTAAAAATATTCAAGAAAGAGAGATAGGCATAGGAGACTAAAGAGACATCTGGGAAAAGGGTCATCTCACAGCCAGAGCCATAGTCACAGGCATGTGGATCAGCTTGATGGATCCTTTTGATTTCCATGATGAGCCAGGTATTTTTGCAACACCTAATGAAGACACGGTTTTTAGTCGTAGTCAGAATTGGTGGCAATCCCCATTGTCAGCCAAGATACTGTCCCGAAACCTTCCTAAGAGGTTTGACAGTACTAAAATGGAGAAATATGATGAGAGCAAAGATCCGGACAACCATCTGGAACAGTTTAAAAAATTTATGATGAATTTTGATGATGATGATTAAATTCTTTGTAGAGCCTTCTCCCAATATTTTACGGGAAGTGCTTTGAAATGGTACAACAGCTTGCCACAAGGTGTTATTAGAAACTTTGATACATTTTGGGTGGCCTTACGAAGGCTGTTTGTCGGGAGTAAGGAGGTGAAGGGCAACAAAGATACTATTAGCCATTGTGCCGAATAGCTAAATGAGTCATTGAAAGACTATATAAGCCGGTTCGTAAATACCAAGAATGGGTTAGCTGATTGCTTTGAGCAAGTAGCAATAGCCTCTTTGAGACAAGGGTTAAACCCTGAGAATCTAGATGATTCAATGACAAGGAAGAAGGCCATGACTTTGGGCGGTTTGCTAAATCAGGTGGGAAAACAAATCAACGTAGATGAAACGAAGAAGACTAGGGTACACAGACAAGTGAGGCCTGCCCTAGCTATTCCAAACCAGAATCACTCTGGATATAAGGCCAAAGAAACCGGATAGGGATCCAACAGGGCCAAACAGACTCAATCTCACCCAAATCTAGCTCAGAGCCAGCAGTCCAGAAATAAATGTGGACCTTGGGTCCAACCGGAGTGGTTTGCTGAATTAAAGGAGAATGTGGCAACCATTTATGACAAAACTAAAGATGAGGTGCATTTCAGGAAGCCGACAGCGCTTCAATCTCCTAGGGAAAGTCGTAATACTTTTTTTTCCAGTATCATCATGATATTGGCCACAACACTGAAGACTGTATCGCCTTGAAACAAGAAGTATAAAATCTTATTGAAAGAGGCAAGCTGGGAGCTTATGTCAAGAGAAGGAGTGGAAATAAGCCTGACAATGCTCCCCGAACTGGCCCAACAAACAATGCGGGGACATCTACTCTAGATGGGGCTATGGTGATCCTTGAAATGTTTGATTTCTATTCGGAGTATTTGGATCCTGATCCAACCCAGAATAAAGTAGGGGTCATAACAGAACAAACTAAGACAGTGTCTGGACTCATAAGCTTTTTTGAGTCACTTACTATATTTGGGAGGACACTATAACTGCGCCGACTCCTTCTTCAAGGAAGAGTCATGTTCACACTTTAGCTACTCAGTTAGAGGGAGGCATGTCTTCTTATCAGTCCCAAATTCCTTTTCCTTTCATTGTTTTTTATGAGGATGATTTAAGAAATATAGTTGGGCCTCATGAGGATGCTGTAGTGATAGGAGCTTCAATTTGGGGCAACGACATCATGCAAATTTTTATTGACACTGGCAGTTCAGCCAATATTCTCTTTTTAAGTTCTATAAACAGATGAAGAATCCGGCAGTGATTCAACGTTCGAACAGATCCATTGTGGGCTTCACAAGGAGCTCTGCGGATGTAATCGGAGAATTTGAGGAGGAGGTATTGTTGGGCAAATACCCTTTCAAGAAGATGGTCAGGGTATTATTCGTTGTGGTAGATTGCCCCAAATGTTATAATGCGATCTTTGGGAGGTCCTGGCTCTCTAGGATGAATGATGTGGCTTTAACAGTCTATCAATCTTTAAATTATACGGTTCAAGGACAAGTGGGAGTTGTCTGGAGTAGCCAAAAGATAGCAAGATAATGTTATGCAACTGCACTTGCTCCTAGAACTCCGGGGGCAGTTCAGATTAATGAAGATTAGTAGTTGTTGGGGCCCTTTGAGGGTGAGTGTGAAATTGATGGCCCCAGAGAGACCCCTGGTATTTTGATACTGATTGAAGAAGTTGAAACCCACTCTCTGGCTGAAGGAAGGAGTGTTAAAGTTTGCTACAAGATGGTACCAGAGTTAAAAAAAAAACTTGTTGTCTTTTTGGCAGGTCACCAACATGTTTTTTCTTGGTGCAATACTGATATGAACGGAGTACCAGCAAGTGTTATATCGCACAAGCTATCTATCCGGAGAGATGTTGCACCTATTATGCAAAAAAGGAGAGCTTTTTCTAAGGAGAATGCTGATGTAATAGTCCAAGAAGTTGATCGGCTTACCAAGGTGGGGCACATAAAGAAGTCTTAGTATCCTTTATGGACAGTCAACCAAGTGTTACTCAAGAAAAAGAATGGGATATGGCGTGTATGTATCGACTTTACTGACCTCAACAGAGCTTTCCCAGAAGATCTCTATCTGGTCCTCCGGATAGATCAGTTGGTGAACTCAACATCTGGAAACAAGCTATTATTGTTCATGGATGCCTTCTCCGGTTATAACCAGATACGGGTGGATCTGAAGAATCAAGAATACACTACCTTTGTTACAGATAGGGGTCTCCATTGTTATAAGGTGATTCCTTTTGGGTTGAAAAATGTTGGGGCTACTTAGCAGAGATTGGTGAACAAAGCATTTGCTGATCAGATTGGAAGAAATATGGAAGTATATATCGATGACATGATGGTTAAAAGTTTAGAAGAAGAGTTAAACCTGACTGATCTTGAAAGGACTTTTGCCAACTTGACAAAGGTTAATTTAAAATTGAATCCAGAAAATTGTGTGTTTGGGGTGCAGTCCGGAAAATTCTTGGGTTATGTAATAAGTGAAAAAGTGATACAACTTGATCCCGATCAGCTTGATGTTCTGTTGAAAATGGACCCTTCTCGAAATATTAAAGAAGTGCAGAGGGTGACAAGAAGGTTGGCTGCTTTGAATCGTTTCATTTCAAGGTCTTCAGACAAATGTGCTCCAGTCTTCCAAACCTGGAAAGGTGCTAAATATTTTAATTGGTCTCCACAGTGCAGCCAGGCTTCCGATGAAATAAGAAAGGATTTTTCTTCTCCCAAAACCCTTTTTAAGCCTGTTGACGGAGAAACACTATACGTATACTTGGCTGTGTCAGAATGTGCAATAAGTGTAGTGCTGGTAAGAGAGGTGGACAATTATCCTCGTCATGTATACTACATCAGCAAGAGTTTGATGGATGCTGAAAAGAGGTACCTAAAGCTTGAAAAGCTGGCACTAGCCCTAGAGATTGCTGCCAGAAAAATGAGGTCATATTTTCAATCGCATTCCATCATCGTCCGAACATCTTTTCCTTTGAAGAATGTGCTATAGAAAGCAGACTTATCAAGCAGGATGACCAAATGGTCAGTAGAATTGGGTGATTATGACATTGATTTTGCCCCATGAACTGCAATTAAAGCTCAATTTGTTGCTGATTTCTTGGTAGAGTTTCATTCGAACATAAGTACTAAACAAACTTCAGAAGAGAAAACTAAAAAAGAATGGGTTGTCCGGACAGATGGTGGATTAAGCACAATGGGTTGTGGGGCTGGGATTTGTTTAACCTCTCCATATGGTGATAAGTTATACCAGGCTATATGCTTTGCTTTTAGGGCTTCTAACAATGAGTCTGAATATGGGGCACCTATAGCCGGTCTAAAGTTAGTTTTTCTCTGTGGGGCTAAAAGAATTAGATTAACGAGTGATTCTCAGCTTCTTATCCACCATGCTCAAGGCCAATCCAAAGCTAAGAAGGAGCAATTGATCAAATACTTATTCATTCTTAAAAAAGTAGCAGCCAACTTCAAAAATATTTGCTATGAGCATATCCCTAGATCGGAAAACACGTTGGCAGACTCCTTAGCAACCATAGCATACTCTGAGTCCTACCGATGGATTCATATTCAAGAATGCACATCCATACAATCAAATCAGAGCAAAGAAGATGAGGAGAGATTAAGTGTACAAGTGGTTCAATCCAAATATTGGAGATTTCCCCTTTTTCAATACATCTCTGATGGAATTTTGCCTCCGGAGAAGGCTATGTCAAGGAAGATGAAACAGAAGGCTTGTGGTTTCTTGATCATAAGAGAGGTTCTTTATAAGAAGTTTTTCAGGAGACCTATCCTAAGTTGTTTGGGGGCTGAAGAGTCCCAAATGGTTTTATCCAAACTACATGAGGGAGAGGGATCAGCACACTGTGGCTATAGAGCTCTAACCCGGAGGGTTTTGTTGGCTGGATACTATTGGCCATCCATAATGGCAGATGCTAAGGAATTGGTGAAGAAATGTGACATATGCCAAAGATATGGTAACGAAATTTATATCTTAGCAGTTCTTATGGAGTCAATTTATGAGCCAGTGCCTTTTGCTCGTTGGGGACTAGGGGTGATATTCGGTCGGTTCGGTCGATTTTTTTACATATATTTTTAACCAAACCGGAATAATTCGGTTTATAAATTATTAAACCGATTAATTAAAATAATATCGGTTTTTTCGGTTTCGGTCGGTTTCGGTCGATTTTTCGGTTTCAACATCAATGTGGTTCGGCTCGGTTCGGTTTAGTACGGTGCGGTGCGGTCGGTTCGGTTTGATTTTTTTGAATTATTTTCAAAATTATTTCCAATTTAAAAAAGATTATAATTTATATTAAACTAATTATTAAACTTTTTATATTTATAATAACTAAATAATAATAAATAACACCTAACTATTAAACTTTTTTATATTTATAATAACAAAATAATAATAGATTAATAAATATATATATACTTTTACTATACATTTTGTCCATAAAAAATACAAAGCTTAGCATAGGTATACTCTTCAAAATAATATATATATCCACTAGGATTCGAACCCCTGCCCACACGCATACGAGGATCTTAATCTGTCCTCTTAGACCATCTCACCAAACTAGTAATATCATGAAGTAATGGTATGGAAACTACATATCATTCGGTCGGTTTCGGTTCTATTCGGTGTAAAATTCGAAAAAACCGAAAGCCGACCGAATTTAATTCGGTTTGAAAAATAAAAACCGAAACCAAATTTTGTTTTCACTAAACCGACCAAATCGACCCATTTTGGTTTGGTTCGGTCAGTCGGTTCAGTTTTTTTCGGTTTTTGCTCACCCCTATTGGGGACTGGATTTAGTAGGCCTCTACCAATGGCGTCCGGGGGGTTCAAGACTATTATTGTAGCCATTTATTATTTCTCAAAGTGGGTAGAAGCAACCCCATGGAAGGAATTACTTCAAAAGTTGTTATAAAGTTTATTTTGTCTAACATTTGTTGCAGATTTGGAGTTCCACAAAAGATAACCACGGATAACTGGCCACAATTTGATAACAAGAATATGGAGAGTTTTTGTGCCTCCAGGGGCATTCAACATTGCTTCTCTTCTCTTTTCCACCCACAAGCAAATGGTCAAGTTGAAGTGGAAAACAAGATCATTCTGTCCGGTCTGAAAAAGAATTCAGAAGAGGCTGCAGGGAAGTGGCCAAGCTATTTGCAAGAAGTATTATGGGCGTACCAGACTACTCCTAGAGCTGCTACTCAAGAGTCTCCTTTTGCCTTGGTATATGGGATGGATGCAATTACTCATATAAAAGCAACTCTACCATCATACAGAGTCCACAACTATTCCGAACAAGCCAATGAATTGGCAATTATAGTCAGTTGGACTTAATAGAAGAAAGAAGAGTTAATGCTCATCTTAGAACCACCCATTACCAAGGCTTGATGAGGAGCAGATTTTCTTCCAAAATCAAGAGAAGGGATTTTCAGTCAGGAGATAAAGTATTAAGAAATGTTTTCTTGCATACTAAGGAAAAGCAGTTCGACAAACTAGCTCTGAACTGGGAAGGCCCTTATGAGGTCTCCGAAAAGCTTAAGCCTGGGACATATAGGCTTCAAGACAAAGATGGAAGAATCCTAAAGCACCCATGGAATATTGAACACCTCTGGTTATATCTGGAATGAAATTTGTGTATATATTTACTTGTTTAAAGTCAATGTAAATATTATGGGGCATACTATTGTGGCGCGGGGAGGTTTTAATGAGGTGTCTGGTTTTTTTAATGAAATATGATGCCTTCTTAAAATATCCGGTGTGATTTGATTGCAATTCCTTTCAAGTCTTCAATTTAATACTAAGGATCTTTGACAGATCGGATTAATCTGGTTGAATGATGACCATTAAATACATGTCATCAGATATTTTAAATACTCTCACCTTAACGATTTGTAAAGTAAAGAAGGGATCTTTAAACATTAGCCATTAAAATTGAAAGCAAAGTTGGATAACATAAGTCTGTCCGGGTGAGAACTGGATAACGATATTAAAATACAAAATATGCCTTGGCCACCCAAGGACTTTAAGTTTTGTGAAAGGCTTAACTGGGCTCAAACCGGATACAATTACAAAAATGCCTTGGCCATCCAAGGACTTTAATAGTTCACAAAATAAAGAAAACACAAAAGATAGTTAAAAACCTCAAGGCTTATTCCCTTTGGATGTTCCTGCGTCACCTCCTTTCGTAGGGCCTTTGAGCTCAGCGCTTGAACTCTCCTTGGTTTCTTCTTATTCTTCATCGGTGGTAGAATCGATTCCACTAGAGTAGTTCTTTTTATCACCGTCTGCCATCGTATGGAATGAGATGTCTTCATACTCCACATATTGCCACAAGGTATCAAGCGTCCTCTTCGGAAACATTTCATGGAAAAGCAGTACCATGTCAGACTTCACTTCGGCATACATTTTTTCCAAGGATCCTATCACCTCGTTGGTGTATTTATCGATGTTGGCCTGAATTCTTTGTTCCTGCTCTTTCACCAAATCTTCTTTCTCCTTGGAAGCCTTAGACACGGCTTCTTCAAGAGAAGTCTTTTCGTTGGAAAAGGTCTGAATGACACCATCTTGGTCTTCACGTCTTTCTTTAAGGTGGAAAGATCTTTCTCCAAACCGGAGCACTTAGTTTGGAGCTCAGTGTTAGCTTTCTCTAGAAGTGGCCAGCTTGGTTGACAGATCTTCCTTGTCCTTCTTCAACTCTTCAAGCTCTTTTTTCAGTGCTTCAATGCTCTGGTTAACGTTGAGGAGGTTAGTTGACAGAGTCTTCTTGTCTGTGTTGAGGATATTGATAAGGCTGGACTGATCTTTCACCTGTCTCTCCAAATCGAGCACTGGTTGGATATGACCTAAAAGAGAATGGGCCACCGTCTTTAGGTCTTCGAAAATATAAAATACTTACCGTTGTAGGTTACCATATTAGAAGAACATGAAGGACGGAAAAGAACAGCAAAGTCATCCTTCTCTGAATCGGTGAAGTAAAGACCGATGTCCTGAAGGGACCTGATGTCAACCCCCCTCCGGTTCCCTCTCCTAGTTGCAAGTCTGTTGGAATTTTCTCTGCCAAGGTAGGGTCAGCAGGATCTGGTCGAGGAGGAAGCTCCGAAGGGCGAAGAGTTATTTATTCCCCTAAGGCGACCTTCTTCTTCTTGGTAGCCCTTTCATCGCTACTCGCTCCCCGTTTTTTTTCTTTCTTCAGAGGCTTTGGTGGGTTTGGTTTTTCCCCTGCCTCCTTGACCATTTCATCTTCAACCACTTGGAGTAATGAGGCATTGATTCCTCCTTGGTTCTCCTCTCCTTGGTTCTCCGGACCGGTCTCTTCTGCAGCAACCCGAACTGCCCCTGCTGCAGCCTTCTTCTTATTTCCCTTCATCTTGCTAGGAGCTTTGGCTCTAGAGGGCAAGGCCAGTTTAGCATCTTTTTCCTCTGTTCGTTTGAGGATGACAGCTGGGGGAGGTGTTGTGGTCAATTCTTCCCATGTTAGATCTCTCCGGCCTGTGGTATTCCACGTATGAGATCTCACCAAATTTCCAGAAGTAAAACAGTTGTGGAAAGCGTTCCCCCAACGTCCTACAGTTCATGCATTTAACTTAGCACATGTAGTCTTCCCCTCCTATAGGTATCAAGTGTACTCCTTTGGTAATACTGAAAAGGAAGTAATGGATGATTCAGAAGTGGAATATTTGTAGAGTGAAAAGGAGTAAAATGAAAAACAAGATTGAAGAACTTACTTGTACTCTTCCACCTACTAGTAAGCATGCTAGGGTTAGTCTTGAATTTGATCTTTCTCCCATTCTCTCATTCTCCCATGACCCACTGATGAATAAGAAATGAGTTTTCCAATTCTTCTCTGACTTCAACAAATCATCTACCACTTTGAAATTGTCTCCCATGTTGTGGTGATAGAACGGGATGTGATGATTTTTGCACAGGCTTTCCACAACGGCAAATTGATCCATAGGGAGAGGGATTCCTGACAACCTCGATGCCATTATGCTGGCAAGGAGGGAGTACCAAGTGTTTAGACTTAATTGGCTTGGACAAAGCTTAATCAAGTGAAAATACCTGACGATCTCTGGGTCTAAGAGGAATCTGAGCCCCCAGTTGAACAGCTCGGTGTAGATGACCACTTCGTTAAGTTTGCAGTCCATTGGAGTCTCTAGAGTGACAGGAATCCTCACCTTCATTGACTCTGGGATCCCTCACTTTGTCTGGATCCGGCCCAGCTCGGCAGTATGAGTATAAACATAGTTGATGTTCTGCATGACCAACAAATGTTTCACATTGACCTTTTGGAAGCAAGGTCCTACCTTGCCATCCAAGCATTCCGGAAGATCCAGATCACTCCAACCTTCACTTTTCTTTTTCATTTCCTGTCAGAGGCAGCATCCCCAGTTTTCCCTGAGGCTTCAGTTTCGAATGAGGGCTCTTAGATACTATCTTCCATCACTTCTTCCATCACCGTGGAAGGTTTATCAGTTGTTGTGGATGGAAGGGTGTCAGCTTCTGGCTCAATGATCTGTCCAGATGGTTGAGCGCCAGTTTTTCCAGAAGCCTGGTATCCGGTTGGGGCTCAGTTCCGGAGGACTTCGTTTGAGAAGCTACTTTGGTTACCTCCGATCCAGAGGGCTTATCTCTTGGGGCTCTTATAGATATCTCTGATCCGTAGGGTTTATCTTTGGATGCTGATTTAGAGGCCTCCGGTTTGGAGGGCTTTGATTGTGAGACAGTTGCTTGGGCTTTCACCAAACGAGTTGCCGGCATATATTCGATTTCTCTAGAGATTTTTCAATATCATATCTCATGGTTATAAAAGGGGAGGGTTTTCTAACACTCAATACTGTTTTTTCTTGGGTAGTAGAAGGTTGGGATTCCTAAACAGAGGAGCCTGATGGAATTGGTGAAAAATTGGGTTTAAACAGCCGTTTGGGTGTTGGATTTCTAGTAGAACATGATCTTTGATCACCTTCTTGGGATAGTTTATCAGACTTGTCGCCTGGGGAGACTGGGAGGCCAGCAGCAATGCGCCTCTCTCGTTCAACTTTCTTTGCCTTCTCTAATTCGGACAGATTCAACCAACCGCCTTTTACAATAGCGTTTATAGTCGTGAACATAAAACTAACCAAGAACAATTTTGAAAGAAAGGGTGAAAAGCTCTGTAAAATATTTGTAACGTGATGAAGATAATGAAACAGTGAAAAAATGGTTTATATATTAGTAGAAAAAGGTAACTGATACTTAGGAGAAGATGAAGAGATTCGAGCAATAATTGAAGACGGCGCTGACGTGGGAAATATTAAATGCATGGGTTACTTTTTAGGTTTAATGGGAGCGCTGATCTAGGTAAAACAATGGCTGGTACGTCGAATCAGACTGCGACACGTGTCCCACGATCCAAAGAAAAAATCTTAGAATTCTGGGAAGAAATCAGTCCGGACAAACCTCAAACCAGACACACAAATGGGTCGGAAAATATCTTGACTGACTAAGTGAATTTTTTAGTTCTGCCAAACATTTTTGACAAAACCTAAAAAAGGGGCTAGTGATGAGTCCGGATAAATCCACCACTGCTTACTGAGATTTCTGGAAAAGGGAAATTCAGACATAAACTGCCCACTCAACTATCTTGACAGGACAAAAGTATAAAATAATTAAACACCTTTTGACTAAGCTAGGTGCTAATCGGCTATTTAAGTAAATGGGTCCTTAAACTTGACTCGGTTTCATAATTCGACCCAAAAGCCCATAGGTCCATAATTAAGGGTATAAATACCCCAACTACTTTTATTAATGAGGGTAATGAACATTATACAACCAGGCAGCTCAAATCTCTCACTACAAAATACCCAACCATATAATACTCTAAAAACTTTCCAAAACATTTGAAAAAATTACCCTCAGCCTAAAATAAACCTCACCAATAATAATAATAAAATAAATACATTTATTTTATGTATTCATTGTTATCTCTAATCTCGAGCCCGGCGATTTATTACCTCATCAGGAGCCCATAGTCTTCAAGAGCGTGAGAGTGAGGACTATTACATTTGGGCTCGAGTAGCTTCTGACTTTCTACAGTATCGGAAAGGACCCTTTGTAAGGATAAATTTGGGCTTGTAACTGCATCGGGACTGGTCTAGTACGATGACACGTCGGCTAGTCCTAGTCCCTGCTCCCGCGGCTAACGGTCTGTTCACTTACCGGATCTTCACATCCGATCCTTAACTATCTTTATGGTACTCAGAATAAAAATATGACCTATTTTTGTTTGCTTATTCTTGGGCCTCTATACCTTGGAGCTCTTCATGATGGGCCTAAATCAGATTTTTTTTTCATTTCTTTCCGGCCCATCTACAAAGACGAAACGCCATGCTCTTTCGCGTTGGTGTACACGTGGAGCTTTCTTGAGGGACACGCGAGTTCAGACGCCTCCGCACGCCTACTCGGATAGATTAATCATTGCCTATACCTTTTGTAGTTGTCGATGGTTTCCACGTGTCATATTCTTACTCGAAGCGTGTATGGTCGCATATTTTTCCAAGAGACTCTTCATATTCCCGCGGCTCTTTTCGCTTCGAATTCCCCATACATAAGTCCGTTGAGGAGCAATGTTGCCTATAAATATATCTTCCCCTCATTCACCATTTGCTTCCACAAAGAAATTTTAGTGAGAGAAAATCCCAACCTTGCTTGTTCTAGAGAGATAAACTATTGTGTTTATGAGAAAGAACGCCCCAAAGAGAAATCCAAAGCCTAAATAGAAAAAGAAACATGTCTTCGGGTTCATAGATTACGCTAGCATTACTGATAGAGCTGAAGAGTATCGAGTTGCGGGAATAATTTAGGATTCTGCCAAAAGTCTTCATACGTCAGTTCTCGCTCCTCACGATCCGGTTCGGTCATCACCGCTGCTCTTAGAACCAATTTTTCCCCAAGAATTACCTGTTGTTCAGACCCTAGATCCGGTTCTTATTTCTTCGAGCGATCCTACCCCAAGTCCTCCTGTCGGTCCTTCTGGTGAGTTGAAATCTAACCTCATAGCTCTCACTGGTGATCTTGTCGGTCCTTCTATTCCCGAGCATCGTTTAGTGACAAAATCAAGACCTCAATTCCTCGTGATGGGTGACTCTAGTGCTTCTTCTTCACCTGAATTGGTGCAGTTGACCAAAACCATCGTTGGTTTTCGGACTGACGTTAATACCGCTGCTACCCCTTGGGGCGTCGCTCAACGGGACACTGAGCGTCAGAGCAAGTTATGGCTGAAGGCGAAGGGGCCGTTAATGTCGTTCTTCCCGAAGAGCCTCTCCCGTCTAAAGTTGATGCAGTAACGACCAGCTACCACTGGGGTTTGTCCAGGGATAATATTATCACCGTATTTGCTGGTAAGTATCTGTAGTATACCCCAATAATAAAGGTTGAGTTAGAGGTCAGATGGGGCATACCAAAAAACGTAAGCGTGTTTTTTCCCGTTCCTGGGGAGACGCCGTCATCTGTCAGGACTCGAGGGATAATATTTTATACTCATCTCTTCAACTGGATATTAGACTTCCTCTAGATCCCGACATTGTAAGGTACTTTGAGATTATCGGTCTTTGACCATCCCAGCTGACTCTCAATGCCTGGTATACACTGATGTCATGTATCATGGCCTCCCGACTGTCCGATCACCATATGCCAATGGAGGAGTATGTCGCAATATCCATCTTCTCTAAATCACCCAGGTTGCCTTTCTCTTAATCCTCTCTGGGCAATAACTGGAAGATAGTGAATGCTTTACTGGAATGTGAAAATTCGTGGAAGCATCGGTTCATTTTTGTCAGTGGTGTTTGGGAAAATGAACGGTCTTACTCAGCTGACAACCCAAGGCGGTTGTTGCACAAATGGATTCATGACGGTAAGTATATATTATATATATTTTTAATAAACCGAGCTCTTTGTCTTAGTATGCAAGGAGAATATCCAGGAGATAAAGAATGATTATTTTGAGTCTGCCAAGGTAACCTTCTAGAAGCTGAATGACTATGCTCGAAACAATTGTGGTCGGGTGTTCCATCGGTGCTTCAAAAATAAAAACTTAATAGGTAGTAACCTATGGTGCTGCTCGGACGAGCCTATGACTGCAGAACAGTTGCGCCAACCACCCAGCTTGGTGGAATTGGTTACAAAGACTGATGCGCCTGATGCACACTTGTTTCTACCCAAGCGTAACAGGGCGCCAAGCAAGCATTCCAAATATGACGAGCTTGCCGAGCAGGAGAACAAAGATGAAGCTGATGTTGAGGGGAACGATCCAACGATCGTTACGGATGTTGGGACTACCGTAGTCCTTAGTGATCATGGTGCCAACAGTAAGGAGGGGGAGGTTAAGAAGAAAAGAAAGAAATTTGTGGCCGATGGTGGTGAAGCTAAGAGGTTATAGGTGTTGAAGAAAAAGGTCGGTCATAAGACATAAGAGGTCAAAACGGGGATCCTATTGCGCCAGTACTGCCCTCGGCGGAGAACGCCACTGTAGTGGTGATTGCTGATGAAGACGAAGCCGGTGAGCCTACACCAGAGAAAAAAAGGATCGACTCTTCTGATGGAAAAAAAGTTGTTGGAGCATCGTCTAGCGGGACAAAAATACTTGTGCTTTCAGTGCCTAAAAGTTCGAATACCTTCCCCTTATAGTGTAAGGACGTCCTTTCTATATCGCTATATAGCATGATCGTGTCGCTAGCTATAAAAAAAAGACGGGCGGGACAACTGAGCCGCGAATTATCATATGCCAAAATACGTGTAGATGACTTGGAAAAAGAACTTATGGAGAGGAATGAAAGCCATAAGCTTCTAGAGAAGAGAGCGGAGGACGCGGAAGGGAAGGCCACGAAATCCGAGGCGGAGTTAACATCCCTTCGGGCGAAGAAAACGTCTATGAGCAACTCTCTTTCGCGACTCAAGAAAGATTGTGATGACAAATGGCGCAACTTGGCTGCATTGAGGCCCTGGAACCAATTTCTCCGCCACATAGTGGTAAAGAAGACTAAGGATAATGACGAGCTTCGGGACCAAGGTAAGGAGGAAAATATCTGCTTCGCCGCCTCGTGTAAAAACCTGATGAAGATGGAAGTAGCTGACGTTAAAGCCACCTATGTTTTAAAATTTCATAGCCAGTTTCCCGACCTATCTTTGGGCTCGATGTGGTTGGATGTTCCAGAAGAAGATCGCCCACCCGATGTAATTTGCGAAGGTGAAGAGAACGATGATGCTAGTGTGTCTGATACCGATCCTAATGATGAAGATGTCTGAATTTATTGAAGTTGTACTTTATTTTATTTTATTTTACTTCTCGCCCGCGCATGTGTGTTTTGTAGAACCAATCTGAATATGTAATCAGTTGTGTTGTGGCTTTATTCGATCTTTATGGTTTCTTCGTCTGTTATTCGTTCTTCAAAAAACTTGATAATGCGACATCCCAATAGGGTCGGAATAAAATGTGAATCAGCTAAAATCGAAAAACCAATTAAGGTTCGGTATAACATGTAGATCAGTTAAAACTGAAAAACCCCATTAAGGTTTGGTATAACATGTAGATCGGTCAAAACTGAAAAAACCCATTAAGGTTCAGTATAACATGTTAATCAGTAAAAACTAAAAAAAATCCTATTACTGTTTGGGACAATATGTGGATTAGTTAAAACTGAAAAACTCATTAAGGTTCTAGATAACTTGTAGATCAGTTAAAACTGAAAATTCTCATTTAGGTTTGGGATAACATGTGCATCAGTTAAAACTTAAAAATCCCCATTAATGTTTGGGATAACATGTGGATCAGTTAAAACTGAAAATTTTGTATTGCTGAGCTAAAAAATTATGTCTGTCAACTCGTCAGTTGATGGACTTTATAGGAGATCTTATACTTTGGTATCGCATTTTTAATTTAAAGGCAAAACAAGTAGATTAAACAGATCGGTTGCTATGGATGCCTCATTAAAACCTTCTCGCACCACCAACGAAGAAAAGAGTGCACCCCCGGTCAAATTTTTTTACATAGTTATAAATAGTCATAAAAAAGAACAATTTCAATCCAAATATATTTTAAGATGCTCGATATTCCAAGAGAATCGTAAAAGTCCCCCGTGCTTGTCTTGAAGTCTATAGGTACCGTTCTTTACATTTTCGACCACTTGATACGGGCCTTCCCAATTGGGCGCGAGCTTACCGAGGCTCTTGTCTTTTGTATGCAGAAAAACTCTTCGTGGAACTATATCCTCGAGTTTGAATTCCTGTCGGCGAACTCTCGACGCATATCGACTTCTCATCAGTATCTGGTAATGTAACGAATTTAGGTGCGCTCGAATTCGTCTCTCTTCCACCAAGTTGAGAGCTAAAGATCGGTCATCTCTATTTCTATCCTCGTCGTAGCTTCCAACCCTGAAGGAATTGAAAATTGTCTCTGCAAGGGTTACCGCGTCCATGCCATAAACGAGAGCATAAGATGATTCGTGGTTTGTTGTTCGGCGGGTTATGCGATATGCCCAAAGTACTTCGTGTAGGTAGTCCGTTCATTTGCCAGCTTTTCCCTCTAAGTTTTTCTTGAGTCCGTCTATGATGTTCCGATTCATGACTTTGACCTGGCCATTGGCGTGCGGGTGGAAAGGTGCTGAAAAACACTGTATGATTCTATTAGACGAATTGGCAGAAGGATTGCATTTTGTTGTTGTCGAATTGCAGACCGTTGTCCATGGTGAGCCTCTAGGGAATTCCATACCTGCAACTAATGTTCTACCAAATTAATTTGATTATATATTTAGTCTTTGTTCCAGATAATGGTTCGGCCTCGACCCACTTAGAAAAGTTATCCACCATGACTACCTATCATCCGTCTTCCACCAGATGCCATTGGTAATGGCCCGACCAGATCAATCCCCCATCGGTCAAATGAGAGACCTTCTGAGATCGACTCCAAGGAGGTTGTGGGCGTGTGTATTACGTTCGCGAATCTGTGACATGTGTCTCATTTTTTCCATGTCTTTCGTGTTGACAGTTATGGTCGGCCAATAGAAACCTACAAGAAAAACTCTTCTTATCAGCGCTTTGAATCCGCAATGAGCGGCTCCTTCTCTGTCGTGAAGCTCGGATAGAATTATTTGTGATTCGTTTGTTCCCAAACATCTTAAAAGCGGTCTGCTAAAAGATTTCTTGTAAAACACATCTCCCAGAAGTACGTATCCTCGAGCCTTATTTTGTATTTTTCTTGCCGACGCTCTATCTTCGGGTAAAGAATTCTCTGCTAAGAAATTTATAATATCTCTTCTCCAGTCCGAAAAAGCTAACGACGATATCTAACAAACAATTTCGGGTCGGTTTTCCAGCTTTGTTCTTTTGATTGAGGGGTTATACTGAGTTAGTATTCATGGTTAATTGTTCGAACAAGAGGCGGACACAAGCGAATCCACGACTATATTCTCCGCTCTGGGAACGTGCTCGTATGTGACCTTCGTAAAAGAGGCGGCCAGGACGCGCAGCGCAGCCAAATATTGATCAATGTGTTCTTTTCTGGCCTCGGATGCGCCCGACGCTTGATTTATCAATAATTGGGAATCACTAATGAGGCGCACGTGCTTGGCACCACATACCTGAGCCAAACTTAATCTGGTCAGTGTGACCTCATACTCAACCTTATTGTTAGATGTGGAGAAACCGAAGCGAATTTCTTGGTGCATCATTATTCCTAAAGGTGTGGTGATCTGAATGTCGGCCCCGCACCCACTGATATTCGACCCTCCATTGGTTCAGATAACCCATTCTTCTGTTTTATTAGCTTCGAACAATTCTGCTTCCTCTGGTCGGCTTGAATGAAACTCTACCATGAAATCGGCCAGAGCTTGGCCCTTTATAGTTGTTCGGGGTTCAAAATCAATATCAAAATCCCCTAATTCTACCGACTATTTGGACATCCATCCAAAGATGTCTGGGCACTGTAATACCTATATTAGAGGAAAATATATTTTGACAATTATTGAATAAGCCTGGAAGAACGGTCTCATCTTTCACACCGCGGTAACCAAAGCCAGAGCCAACTTTTCGAGCATCATATATCTCGTTTCAGCATCTAACAAACTTTTACTTACAAAGTAAACCACTTTAAGGATTGCCCCCACTTCGCTGACTAAAGCCGCACTTACCGCGTAGTCAGAGACCGACACGTACAAGAACAGAGTTTCCCCCTTCAAAGGCTTTGTTAAAAGGTTCAAGTATGACAAATAATTTTGTATTCCCCATAAAGCCTCGTCACAGGCAGGTGTCCATGCAAATGCTTTAGTATTTTTTAAAACCTGAAAAACGGGGCACATTTGTCAGAAGAACGGGATATAAATCGATTTAAAGCTGTCAACCTCCCCATCAGTATTTGTACTTCTTTGACGTTTCTTGGGGTTGTCATGCTTCTTAAAGCTTGCAAGTGGATCGGGTTTGCTTCGATTCCTCTTTCGTTGACTAAGAAACCCAAGAATTTCCCTGACCGACCGCCAAAAGATCATTTCTCGGGATTAAGCTCGAGGTTTATAATCCTTAAGCTGTCGAAAGTTTCTCTCAAGTCAGTTAGGCGATGTTCGTCGGTCTCGCTCTTGACAAGCATGTCGTCAATATAAACTTCAATGTTTCTCCCGATCTGCTTCTCAAAAGCCTTGTTTACCCGCCTCTGGTTCGTTGCGCCTGCATTTTTCAGCCCGAATGGCATAACCTTATAGCAGTATAAACCTCGTTCGGTTATGAAATTTGTTCTTTCTTGGTTGTACAGGTTCAACTTGATCTGGTTATATCCGGCGTACGTGTCCATGAAAGAAAGTAGCTTATTTCCCGACGTCGAATCAACCAGCTGATCAATTCTTGGCATCGGGAACGTATCCTTAGGGTGTGCCATGTTGAGGTCGATGAAGTCTACACACATCCTCCACTTGTCATTTTTCTTTTTTATGAAAACAGGGTTGGACATCCATCGCGGATACTTTGATTCTTTGATATGCTTAACGCGTATCATCCTTTCGACTTCCCGTAGTATTATTTCTTCCTTTTCTGGTGAGTAAGCCCGACGTTTCTACGAAACTGGTCGGACGTTACGATTGCCTACTAAATTGTGGATAATTAAACTATCTGGAACCCCGATTACATCTTCCGAGCACCAATATAATAAATATAGCCTTTCCTTCAACAACGAAATCAGTTTCTCCCGAAAGTTTGGTCATAAATTAGTACCGAGCTTCAAACATTTTCCTTCTGCAAACTCATAGTTTTCACACTCTTCATCGGTAGTTAACAAACTGGGGGCTTCTTGGGGATCGTCCACCGGTAGTGATCCCAAAAGAAGCCCCGTTAATTGCTAACCTTTTACCTTTACCATTTATTGGTCCCCCTTTGCCGCCAATGCGGCTCGGTAGCATTCTCCTGCCAAATTCTGGTTGCTTCTGACGACGCCTACATTGTTACAGACTACATAATTTAGTCATTGATGAACTATTGATGTCACCGCATGCATTCGCGACAACCATGATCTGCCGAAAATCGCGTTATGTGAAGCAGGTGTGCCAACAACCACAAACAGAACCGTGACCTCCTTTTTAAACGGCCCACGGCCGAGCTGTACCATGTCTTCGAATACACCAATTACCACCGTTGTCAATCCTGTAAACCCAACGATGGTCCGATCCGATCTCGAAATTATCAGCGATTTCTTGAACTGGGTGAAAGTAGACAAGAATATTATATTTGCGGAACTTTCAGTGTCCACAAGGATACGACAAACCTTATATCCCGTAATTACGGCTCCAATCACGACCGAGTCCTCGTGAGGCCCTGCTATATCCCTCATATGGTCATCATCAAATCATAGGATGGGCGAGGGACTTCTACGAATGAGGAGACATTCGGGATTCTAATTGGGTTGCCAAATTCACGAATTGTCGTTTTCGGGAAGAATTGATGATTCCTATAATTGAATTGCCTCCAAAGATTGTTAGAGACTCGAAAAAATGACAAAGACTACTTACATTTTTCTTGCCTTCTAAGATTTCTTCTTCGATGACCCCGATGATATTACGATTAACACCGAGATCTAGATATTCTATTGATTCATCAAAGAGGTCAGTAACTTCTGTTATGGTCATCGTTGTTTCCGGTTTTGGTACCGCCACAATTTATTTGGACGTCGCTCCTTGTTACACCTATTTTTTCACGTAGTTAAGCAACTTCCCATTCTCCACTAACATTTGTATTTTATTTTTTTAAAGAGATACAGTCCTTCGTGTCAAGCCCAACGTCTTTATGGTATCTACAATATCAATTGTTCCTATTCTCCCGAGGGATCTGGATTGGAAATGGTCTTCGGTAGATACCACTCTTTTTTGTCTTCTCATAAATGGTTTACACACATTCGGTAAGGTCGACATTGTGGGGACGTCGGATCTATTTGTTAGACATGGGTCGAGTGACCACCTAGTAGCTATGTTTGGGTTTTAACCGGATTAGACTAGGCCCTGAGGGGAAGTGTGCTAATCGGTTGCGGTGGTGGGATCGGGTTGAAACTTGATTGGGAATGCTGACGAGAAACAACCGCGGCCTGCGCGCTCTGCTCGACTTGAGCGGCCAATTCAGATGCCTCTGTCTCCTTGATCAGTATCTGCTTTTCCACCCAGGCCAATAGAGCGGAAAAGGTAGATGCATGTTTCTTTGTTATCGCTTGTTTCATTCTTCCTAGAAGTAATCCTAATCGGTACCCTGTTAAGGCCACGTTTTCTTCACAGTGGTCGAGGTCGGTTTTAGCATCGATGAAACGCCTGGTGTAACCCATGAGGATTTCGCCTACCTTCTGTCTGCAGTTGACAATCGTGTCTCTGTTCACTCGAAAACTCTTGCTTCCAATGAACTGCTGACGAAACATAACCCAGAACATCCCAAATTGTTTATGCAGCCTTGTGAAAATATGTTGTACCACTTCAAAGCCCGATATTTGGAAGCCATTGAAAAATCTCGGCAAAAGAGCTTGTCGTCATTGTCAAAACTCATCATAAATTTTTGAAAGCCTCTAAGTGATTATCTGGATCTTTTTCCCGTCGTACTTTTCCAACTTTAATATGTCAACTCTCTTTGGGAGATGTCCCGATGGTATCTCATCTGACAATAGAGAAGCTCTCCAATTGAGCCTAAAACCATAAGCGCCTCCCCCAATGCCTTCAGTGGGGATCCCGTACAAACCCTCATTATTTGGGCTGGCGAACTAGCTACAGACCTTGTACCCATGTGTTTGGCTTCTCGACGGCTGCCATAGCACTTGTGGTAAAACCATCCGTTCTTCTTTACTAGCTGTCACCATTTCTTCTTTTCGTGAGAATTTGACGTTCTTTTCCAGTGTTGTCTTTCTTGTGCTTAAGTGAGTTGAATAACCTCGATCTGTTGCATCGGAACCTGCTCTTTCTAGTAAACTTGTTGCATCTTATTCGGCGTCGGGCTTCTCACCCTAAAGAGTCATCAGTTGTGAAATCGGTGGAATCGTCACGATCCTGTTTTGAAGGACGTTTAACCTTCCTTTCCACTTTCTTTTACTGATTTTAATTCTCGATGCCCTCTCCCACGGGGGTAGCTTTTGTTTCGCTCCTCCTCCGAAGAGTCCTCTTTATCGGTGTCAATTAACTGCTATTTGCTTTTCCCTTCTCGAATAATTTTTTCGTTCAGTGTTTTTTCCTTTTTGGCGTTCAGCTTTGCAATTTCTTCCATCAGTTGTCTCCTTGTCATGATTAGGGTAAATCACTTATCCCGACCCCGTTCGTAGTGGTTGTGGTCAGGGAATCTCTCGCCTTCAAACAATGATCCTGCTCAAGCCGAACCTTTCCCGATCCTATCCTCAGCCATTTCGTGATTCATGTTTCAACTTGTCGTGATTTTGAGGAAAATGTGACCTTCAGGTATCACTCCTTCCCACAGACGGTGCCAATGGTGAGATTAAAAGTGACTAAGGTAGGTATCTTGGATTTAGGGTTTGATGTGACTAAAGGATAAAGTGTAAAGAGAGAAAGTAGAAGGAGAAAGTATTTAATAATGCCCACCAACCCAGAAAAATGGAGGTTCCCTTATATAGTGGGTGAGGTGGTCCCCACTCCCTTTTCCTTTGTGGTCCTTCTATTTTTATGATTTACTTTTACATCTTGGTCTCTCACTTTCCAATACTTGGGGACATTTTTTCCTCCAATTATTTTTACATATTAATAATAATAATAATAAAATAAATACATTTATTTTATTTATTCATTGATATCCCTAATCTCGAGCCCGGTGATTTATTGCCTCATCAGTAGGTAAATGACATTCGGTTCTCTTTTCAGAGAGATATACGTGGGTATGAAGATTCATAACCCTCAAAATGTATCTAGTATGCGCACCATTTACAACATTCGTCAAAGACACTTTTTCGTCTAAAAGTTTTTTAGCGAAACCAAATGCAATTCGTGTTGGGTAAATTGAAGAAACACAAGTACTTTGTGTGGCATCGAACAAATGATATAAGTAACGAGACCCTTGATATTTTTTTCACACATCCTACAAGTATCGATATTTTACGCACATTTCTTTAAGTTCTTGTCATGGACAAAACTTATAAGACTACGAGGTACAAGATACATTTTCTCCATATTGATGGTGTAACATCAATCAACAAGATATTTTGTATTATTTTCGTCTTTATAAGCTACGAGAAACAATCGACCTATACGTGGGCTTTGAGTATCTTATGGATTGTGATGGTCGATAATATATGTGCATTTTGAATATTATCGTCACCGACTAGGATTTAGCGTTAATGCGAGCTATTGAATATGTTTTTCGGATGTTATTTACATGTTATGCATGGTGATGGTAATAACTGATCTGAGGATCTTTTTGGAAGTCATTTAGAGTGTGTATTAAATTTAGGGTGGAGAGTAGAGAGAGAATAGATGTGCTTGTATTGAATATCTAGATATGGAATTTTTAACCATTCAATGTTGTTTGTCGAACTATTTATAGTTTTTTTTATCCAGGGCCATTCGGATTGGGTCATATATTCGGGTCAGCCTTATGAGACCCCAGGCCCAAAATTAAGTGAACTAGGCACTTAGCTGAGTCACTAGGCATACTACTTATTCATCATGATTTAGTTTTAGTTATGAACTGCCAAAACTACTTTTTCCAATTTTAAGTATCTTTTTTCAGCTTCCAACAAGCTATTACTAATATAGTAAATAGGGCAAGGATAATTATCAACTTCTCATACCAATACTACACTCAAACTCAATCTGACACTGCTAGCTACATATAAAATATTTCTTCATTAACATATTTGAATAAAGTTTTAGGTGAAGATAGGTTTCACTTGATTTCAAAGAACGTTTTGTCACAAATTGGGGATCAGTTGAAATCTTTCTCATTTCTCAAGACTTGGAAAACATGAGCACACTTATCTGATGACCTTGAAATAAACCTATTTAATGATGTTAACCTTTTAGTTAATATGTAAACTTCTTTAGTAGTCTGAGGTGGGTCCATGGCCAACAAAGCATTCAATTGGTCTGGGCCAGCTTGGATCCATTTCTCACTTATTATGTAGCCCAAAAATATACCGGATCGGTCACCGAAAGTAAATTTTTATGATTCAATTTCAGGCTGATGGCCTATAGGTTAGAAAAAGTATTTTAGAGGTTGGTTATGTGATCCTCCTCTTTAGGGCTTTTAACCATCATGTCATCAATATAAACTTCTATATTTCTTCACATTTGGTAGACAGATGCTTTATTAACCAATCGTTGATAAGTAGCTCCAGCATTATTCAGCACAAAATGCATTACTTTGTAACAATGGAGCCTCTTATATGTGATGAAAGTAGTGTGATCCTGATAATTCATATCCATATGTATCTAATTATAACCAAAAAAATCATCCATGAAGGATAATAACTTATTACCCGATGTGGAGTCTACTAGCTGATCTATCCGGTGCACACGAAAATGAGCATTGGGACATGCTCTGTTAAGATCTATAAAATCAATATACATATGCAATTTCCCATTTTTCTTCTTGACTATGACCGGATTCGCAGTCCAAAGGGGATACTTGGATTCTTTAATGCGCCCCATCTTGGTTAACCGATCCATTTCTTGGAATATAGTTTTTTATTTTTCTTTAGAAAAATCTCTCTTTCTTTGCACCACCAGACCCGCATCACATTTGACAGATAGTTTGTGACTGATAACACTTGTCGGTACTCCAGTTACATCCTCATTACACCAAGCAAACACATGTAAATTCTTTGAAAAAAAGAACAAAATTTTCCTTCAATTCTAAGAGTAATTTAGATCCGACCCTGATTTTTTCCCATTAGTCAGACTATGAATTTCAACCTCTTCGATTGGGATAAAAATACTAGGTGCCTCATTTGGATCATCTATCTCGTTTGATACCGCATAAGACTCTACTAATTGGTATTCTTTTCTAGTTTTCACTTCTTCCAACAATTTTGGAGCGAGAGCAGTGACATGACACTTCATTGCCACCTTTTGGCTGCTTCAGACCACCCCTACTTGACCTCCAACATCATATTTCAAGAATTGGTGAACACTGGATGCTACTGCATGCATCATAAATAACCAAGATCTACCAAATATCACTTTATAACACGTCTGTAAATCAACTACTATAAATAAAACCCTTACCATTTTATTGAATAACAATTTTCGTAACAAGGCCTCACCTTTGAATTCCTCAATCACCTCCAGCAGAGTTTCATATAAATCCCAATATTGTTCTATTTGAAAGTTGAATAACTGAGGGATTTTTCATTTGTTTATAGGCTGATAAAAATAATATATTTTCCAAACTATATGTGTCAATCAAGATTCTTCGTGTATCAATGCCTTCAATAGATGCTCTTATCACCACAGCATCTTTATGAGGGACAATAATTTCCCTTAGGTCATCCTCATCAAAGATAATAAAAGATAAAGGGTTCTGATAGAGGTGTGTAGACATCTTCCTTTCTAACTGAGTTGTCAAACTGTTCACATGTCTTATCCTGAAGCATGTTGATGGTGCTATTACAGCATCTCCCCAAAAAATAGTTAAAGATTCGAAGTAGGGGCATAGATCAGATACTTTTGCTGTTCTTTCTGTTATCACACCAACTTGACTCTGATCTGTATCGTAGTCTAAGTACTTTGAATCCACATTGAATTGTTCCACAATTAACATCGCATTTTCTTGTTTAGATGTTTCCATACTTTGTCTTTGAATATTTGGTTATATAATATGGGTTGTACTTGCACTAGGTTGATTATACGTATTAGTTTGCTTGTTATTTCCTTGTTTTTTAACAAAAGCATATAATTTCCCACTTTCAATCAATGTTTACACCTCTTGCTTCAGGGAAATGCAATCTTGGGTATCATGGCCCACATTATTGTAGTACCTACAAAAGCATGTGTTTCAATTTTCTATGAGGGATTAAATTAGTGTTGGCCTTCGGAAATGTACAACATTATTGGTTTTATCATAAATTGTGGCTATATTTTTTCCTAATTCTGCAAACCATTCAGGTTGAACCCACTGATTTCTCCTTAGTCTAGACTGTTGACCTTAATTTGAGTGACTTTATCTAGGCCGATGTGAACCTTATCCGGATTCCTGAGGACGGTAATTTACTGTAGCTTGAGACTGAGTACTAGCTTGTGGGATAGAAATTGCAGGAACATATTTATTCTGATGTGGTAATTTTGACGTCTTGGTTTCCTCCACTGTAATTTATTTTCTGACTTGTTCAATAATCTACGCCAAATCATCGTTTTCTTCTGACTAACTGAATCAACCAAATCACCTAGCATTAAGCCCTGACTTAGAGAGGTAATAACTACTTGCTCAAAACAATTATTCAATCCATTCTTTGTATTCACAAAACGGCTGATGTAATCCTTCAAAGACTCATTTGGTTCTTGTATGCAGTGAATTATGGTGTCGTTGTTTCTTTTAAGCTCATTACTTCCTACAAAATGCATTTGGATCGCCATCCAAAACATGTCAAAGTTTTTTATAGATCATTGTGGTAATATGTTATACCATTTCAAGGCACTTCCTTTGAAAGTTTGCGAAAATTCCCAACTTAACAGCTTATCATCGTCATTAAAATTCATCATAATTTTTTTAAAACTGTTTGAGGTGATTATCAGGATCTTGGCTCCCATTATATTTCTCCATTTTCGAGCTATCAAAACACCTCGGTAGATGTCCAGAAAGAATTTTTGAAGACAAAGGTGACTGCCTCCAATTATGACTTTGGCTAAACATATGATCCTCACCGGGAGTGGCAAAGATACCCAGTTCGGAATAGACAGCGAACTGATCACTTAGCAAATGATCAATACTATAGTTTGCAGACCTTTTCACTTTTTCTTGATAACCTTTCTTTTTTTCTTTCCCCTTTCTATCTATTTTCTTCCCCTTTAAATCCCATTTACTTGGTAATCTTTCTGTCTTATTTTGATGAACATGATCACTACTTAACGAGGAAGAAGAGATATCAGATTCTGATTATGTGGTTAAGTTTCCAACAGAATCCAACGCGTTCGACAATTGCTTAGCCTGATGTTCGTTTTCGTTCCTTTACACGAATTTGTGGACTGATCACTTTCATCTTGTTTGTAGTTGTTATCAGACTCATCAAAACTGAGAGATCCTGATGGATTATTCCCCTTTAGCACTTTTTGAGCCTGTCTTTGGGCTTTCAAAGCTTTGATCTCTCCCCTCAGCTAATCACGTTCTTCTTGCATGATATGTATTTGTTTTGTATTATGATTTACATGAGACGCGTTAGAGTTCTCATTTTCACCTGATATCCCCTCATTCCCAAGAGGGGGGTCAATTTTCATGTCGATATCCATGCTTCAAAGAAATCCGAAGCACGATTCACAAGTTAGGTTTTGAATAAAGCTATTCGGGCACCTGATGCTCCATTGTGGTTGCCAATTTCGTGATGGTAAAAATTGATCAGAGGATATTTTTGGAATTTATTTAAGTTATGTATTAAATTTAAGGTGAAGAGTATAGAAAGAATATAGGTGCTTGTATTTAATATCTAGAGAGAGAATGTCTAACAATTTAATGTTGTTTGTCAAACTATTTATAGTCTTTTTTTATCCATGGGTCATTCAGACCGGGTCATACATTCAGGTTAGCCTTGTGAGCCCCCATACCCAAAAGTAAGTGAACTAGGCACTTAGCTGAGTCACTAGGCATACTGCTTATTTATTATGATTTAGTTTTTAGGTATGAATTGACCTTCTAAGAAAGATTCGACCCTATTTACCGTTCGCACCTCAAATATAATCTTACCCTATCAATGCAAATGATATATTAACAAAACATTTTAGCCTACGCTAAAAACGTGTTGCCCAAAATTGATATGACGGAATAGTTTATGTACTTTTATGATGTCATTGCCCGATCGAACACAGTTGAAGAGTATACCAAAAATCTCGCAACACTAAACAAAGTATTCTCCTTTTGCCCAAAAGCTATAGATTATGTCATGAATCAATGGATAACATGATAAGGTGAAAATTTTCAGTATATCTTCACGAACGAGCATAAATATTTAGGCAACCGAACTAGAATTGGTAAGTGATATTTTAACTTAGAAACTTAATTTTTTAAAATTCAAAGTTGAAATTATAATATATTTATTTATATATTATAGAGCACAGAGTGCTCGCTCCAACCTAAAATACTACCTCGGTACAATTCTATGAAATTTTGAAAAGATTTGGACATACGTTCATATATTACTTGATTCGCAACACTCAACCATTTTTGAATCATTCGAGAGAAGTAACCATCATCCAAAAAATTGTATAGAATTATTATCCATAAAGAATAGAAAGGTAATTTATCTTTTACGGCCTTACATTGTTTATGAAAGTTATGAACATACTACAAAATAGGAATAGATCAGGTAGCTTATGGTTTTATTGTTAAGAAAACACGCATGTTATCTTGTGCATATGCTCTAGCTATGATCGAGCGAGAACATGGGCCCTTTCTTTTAGTAGAATGTGATGTATATTGGAGTACCCTAAAGATCATTCTTATAGACAAAATGGGTGCATAAGATGACCTAACATAAAAAAAAAATTGGCATAATAGATACTTCAATATGTGGTTACGACCTAAATATTCAAACTTCTATTATAAATAGGGTGATGTAGATACCCAAACCCAAAATAAGTTACATATTAGAGCCTAAAGAACCGATAATTACTAAAGGTCGGACAAAACATTGGTCCTGATAAATCGACTAAACGAGACCCATATTTATTCGAATATGGCTCTAGTCAAGGCCATAAAACTAGCATGCTCGATACATAGCTAGCTTGACCGCCTTGAACATAAATTCATTCTTAGTACTAAAAGCTAAAGGTCCCACGAAACGAAAGTATCTCGAGCAAAGAAATTTAGTAAGACCAACGATATTTTTGGTGACAATGGATGCTTTGTGAATTATTTACTTGATTATATTACTAGCATAGTAGACGTTACTCCAGACATTTAGTGGGATTATCGAACTGTAGCTATATCAATATACGAATGTTCCGATACATGATAATTGGTGAGACGTGATTTGATTTACGAACTGAAAGGTCAAATTAAACTTTGGGTGATAGTTTTCGATGGTGTAGAGACTATAGACAACATACTTGAGAGATTATATTGGCTTGAAGTATACAACGATGGTAGAAAGTATTGGATAATGTTACCTGATATCGGCCTCGTGATAGCCACTCGATATCAATGTATGGTATACCATATATCTCTATCACATATCCTAGAAATTTTTACCTTTACGTGGATCATTTCCTCGATCATATCCTACAAAAAAACGTGGTCATGGTTTTGTACATGGTAACCACTTTGTTCATATAATTAAATAAATATAATTTTATTATATTAATATTTTACGTTATATTATGTTACGTTGCGTTATCAAACTTTTATTTTTACATGTTATTTTGGATGGACCTTTGTCAGCAATATATTCGAATATAAAAGGGAATACTCTTCCTAAGAGAACTGGTGCAACTAACATCATCTGAACTTTCTTCTTTGGGAACCAAATTCCAAAAAGAATATAATTGAAACTCAAAATAGTTTTCATGAATGGAAAAATAAGTTATATTTAAGCTTATTCTATTTTTTTATAACAGTCTTCTTCATATGAGATTTTACATCCTCCTGAAATTTACTATTTATCGAAGATAAAAAAAAAGTCTTAGTCGCGTTGAATAACAAAGTCTCGACCATGCAGAAGCAAAAAAGTCTTAGATTATTTGTTCAACATAACAAAAAAAAATTGTAGTCCTTCATGCATCTTTTGAAAGGAATATGGGAGCTGCAAGTATACATTAACAAGAAATTTGAACCAGATTTGTCAAATTTTAACTACGTGTTAAATAATAACTGATCAAAGTCTTTGCCTATGAGATAAATAACTATTAGTAAATAAATAAATAAATATAATTATATATATATATATACTTTTTCCTCTTCAATAAAATATGATTTTTTCCCAAGCGAGATTTAGCCTACGGTGAGGTTTTTATAAGGTAAGTCAAATACCAATAGACCCTTAGTCTCTTACAAATCCAACTTTAGTTGGATAAATTTTTCAGCTTGGCAAGACATTGGTCCGTCAAGAACATCCAGACTCAAAATTACAAGATAAATCTTCAACCAAAAAAAATAATCAAAGTTATAGTCTATTATGGATACTCTTACAAAGACTACAAAACTGTTAATAAGGGTAGAATTTGTATAGGCTAAATCTCATTATAAATGTGTGACATATAATCTATAGATTAAGACTACAACTTAATAATATATGAGTAAATGCATAAGACGTATACTATAAAATTAAGAGACTTAAGCCAAAACCTCAATTAAACTTTTGACCCAAATTATTTCTTTATAAATACAAAAATATTTCTATCAAGATAATCATCTGAATATTTTGACAAAAAAAATATTATTTTTCTTATTTTTACGTTCTCTAAATTTAAATATCTTCTACGCTAATAATCTATATTTTCTCTCCAATAGCCATAAGTTATTTCTTATTTATTTTCCAGATTGTTATCACACTCTTGCACATAAATTTACGTCACCATATATATGATAGTTCACCATTTTTATTATTATTGGTATACAAACCATATATGCGCTTTGATTTTTGGTTTTTTTTAAAGTTTTGATTTAAAGTCAAAATAGTCTTCATAAATGGAAATAACTAATTTTATTGTCTCTTCTAATGTTTTGATAGCAGCCTTCTTCCTATGAGTTTCTACGTAATCCTGAAATTTAGTATGTTCAAGCCGTTTAGATTGTAGGGTCTTGAAAAAATATTTGTATCGATAACTCTTCATTCGGACTCTGCTGCAATCTCCTATTCTTCTTTCAAAACTCTTAATAAAGTCATTATAGTTTTCTTGATTAGTATAGTAAATTCGATGTTCATACTAAAGTTTAGTATAAGAATCCTTCAACTTATTTTTAAGTTTATTTTTTACATTTTCTATAACCTTCATTTTGTCTTTCAAACACGACTCATATTCGTTCTTGGCCTATAGCTCAGTCCTCAAGTTATTCCCATTAATTTCATATTTTATCTTGACCTTCAGTCTTAAAATTTAAAAATGGCTTCAAAACAACCTTTAACAAGGGCCAGAGAGCAGGGATAACAGGAGGCGGACTTTTACAAGCTTGGTGAAATATTTTCACAAACTTCCTAATAGTATATTGTTCTACACCACCTTTGTTATTTTTTGGACGAATAGTATGTGGAGGGATGAAAGGAAATTCATAATTACAAAAGTCTAAATAAAGAATACTTTTTTTTCAGACACAGTCTCGATAGGTAAGCCTAAGGTCGATGTGTCATTAGCCTTGACAAGTTTAGGTCACAAGCCGGAAGAAATAAAATTCGGAGGGGATAATTACCAAGTTTAGAAACTGGTTTAAACTTTTCATATACATGTCAATAAAATATTATTGCACTTAATAAAATCCTTTATGCACTCGGACAAAAGCTACCTGGAAACTATAAACATTTTAAAAAAAATACTTAACAACTCTTTATCAAAGGAAACTGCAGTCCAATATGAAATATAGATGTAAAAATAACTACTTTATCATAAAAACTATGTCAAGGGTTTCTCTTTTTTTTGGAATTGAATTTTGATATTATAAAGAATTTAATATTCCTCTTTTTAATAAGAATAATCATCTTATGAGATATAAGGAATAACTATGATGGAGTAAGATCCTGGTCTTAGTGGTGCCTAAACAATTCCTCACAAATTGATCTCCCGCAGTTACAAAGGTAAATTTGTTGGACACCGAAACAGGAGAAAATGAAGTCCGGACCATAGATACAGAAAGAGGATTTCCAAATTTTGCAGACCCAACCACAATCTCAACCATACTGAACTCACAAGAAATAGGATATTTAGTAGGGAACGACTATATTATTTGTAGAGGAATAACTTCAGTTTTAGATGAGAGAAGAATTCTTAGGGGGAGAACCATGAACTACCATTTCTTCCCAAGAATCACCATCGCCAATTGAATCATTTACAAAAATACTCCTAAACTAAGTCACGTTATTTCGAGTTTGGATATTGATCAAAGCAACAATTTCTAGATAAGTGAGCTTCGAGATCTCGTTTTTTAGTCACTGGGCAGAAAAGAATAAGAAGATCGACAGAGTTTTATAGATAAGTAAAAGTAACTTTAAAATTAAGAATTTTAAGCACGAAATAAAAAAAAACAAAGAAAACTTTTAAAGGGTAAAAATGGAGGAAATTGTAAAAAACAATAGGAGTAGAAGATGACACTATTTATAAAGAAAATAATTAAATCATATATCTTAAATCAACGCTTTAGATTAAAATTCACAATTAAATCGAAGCCAACGGCCAAGATGATAAAAGCTAAACATACGATATGTATGAAAAAAATATTTAAAATATCGCACCTCTCACACGTGTGCCCATAAACTTTTCATTCAAAAATATACATCTAATTCATTGTCACTCACTCTTCACAATTATTCCTTTTCAAAATAAATAAATTACAAAAAGTACCGCCAAATAGAATTTGAGAAGATAAAATTTATAAATAATTATCGAAGATAAATAAAAGTCTCAACTGGATGAAAGAACAAAGTCTCGGTCACGTGGAAACACAAAATCTAAGATTACTTGTTTAACATAACAATATAATTTTTCAGTCTTTTTCACGTCTTTTGAATGGACAAAAAAAGCTATAAGTACACACTCACAAAGCAATCTAAATAAGATTATTCAAATTTCAACTCCGTGCGCTAATAATAACTGATCAAAGTTTTTGTTTATGAAATAAACAACTACTTGTAAATCAAAAACAGGAGAATGCTAGTTATATACATATGTTTTTCTCCTCAGTGAAATAGACAAATATAAGACTAGCATATAATATTTTACGAATTCCGTTGTAATTGACTCAATAAATTTGGTTTGGTATAACATTAACCAGGGAATAATATCCAGCATCAAAACTACATAAACTTCGACACAACAAACTTCAACTAAAAATAATAAATAAAAATAAAATTTATATACGTTCAAACTCGTTCTAAATATCTTACATGTCTATGACCTTAGGTTGCCACTTAATAATATACATATAAATTATAACATTAAAAGATTTAAACAATTAAACTTCTAATCCAACTCTTTTTCTATAAACAAAGGATATTACCCAACTCTTTTTCTATAAACAAAGGATATTACCCAACTTTTTTTTATAAACAAATAATATTTTTATCCACGTGCTCCTCTGAATCATTTTAAAAAGGGAAATTACACCTAACGTACCTACTCAACTAATTTATTGGCATCTAGTACCCAAGGTTTGATCAATAATATCTTAATACTCATCTCAACTACCTCGTTACCACCGAGTACCCAACATTATTTTAATACCCTAACTACCCTCACCGTTCATGAACAACCACGTAACCAAAATTTATCTTTCCTACTTTTTCTTTTTATTTTATTTTTAAAAGATCCGTATCTTTCAAACCGGAGCTCGAAAAAATAAATGAAAGTACCATCGCTTTTGTTTTTTTAAAATGAACAAAACTAGATCCATTGATGATATTATTATTATTTTTAAACAATAAAATTTCACCAGTAACAATTCGCATCATATCATGAGAATTGTTCATGAAATCCTAAGAGTGGCAAACAATTCGCATCATATCATGAGAATTGTTCAGGAAACCCAGAGTTGCAAACAATTCGCATCCTATCATGAGAATTGTTTTAGAAATCCCGAAAGTTGCAAACAATTCGCACTATATCATGAGAATTGTTCAGGAAACCCAGAGTTGCAAACAATTCGCATCCTATCATGAGAATTGCAAACACCTTGAAATACCAGCGGGTATATTTGGTCGGGAATATTTTTGTCCAAATTTTAATTCGAGATACCAAGTGACACGATCCAAAAAACGAGTACCACTGGATAATTATTTGGTGAGAAGGTATTTACGGGTAACTTTCTCTTTTAAATTTTTTTTTATTATTATTTTCACGTTCTTTTCCATTTTAAATGTTCACCTTAACTCCCACCATCATGACTAATTTGCTATTTACTTTCCACATTTTTTTTCATTTTAAATGTTTTATCTTTCTCTCAATAATCATAACATTTATTTTCGAGATTGTCAAGCACGTAAATTTATTCCGCTTAATATATAACAATTCATCATTTTTATTATTATTTGTATATAAACCATATATACATTTCAAATTATATTTTTCTCTTTTAAGTTATGATACTTTACTCGACACAAAATTTCATAAAAAGTGCTAAATAATTTTCTCTTAGAAATACATTTTTCTACCTTACATTTCTACCAAACCGGCCTGAACACAGCTCAGCTTCTATGGAAAAGTAAGGATACAAATTCTGGCATCATTAGCATCACGAGGATGATACCTTATAGTTTTCAAAACCAAAAGAAACCTAATCATTCTACCCGTTTTCTCAACACAAATTACAGAAAGAAAGTGAAATAATATAACGGCCCCTAACACAAAATCAGCATAAATGTTTTTGTGTAATAAATCACATTATAAGCTCATAACAATTACAAGAGTTCTCATGTGTGGCCACCGACAATGTCGTGAAAACTATAAAAGTCGCATACACAGATGACATTTTAACGGTGATATGTATATCCACTTGAATGGCCATAAGAATGTTGATAACCATATTGAGAAGCGTGATCGGATTGAGAAGAAACCACATCGAGGCTTGGTAAGCTTCTTCCTTCTGGCTCCTGAAGGTATGCTTGGTCTTCTATGTAATGCTGAAGGGAGCTAATGACTGGCGCCAGCTCCGGAACAGCTCTTGCTTTCAGCTTACTCAGGAAGTGCTTGGATATGCTGCTCAGTATCTTCCTGAACTGACCTTTGTACTTCATGTGGAGACTGTATCCTGCCATCTACCCACAACAAGGACAAAATAGTTCTAAAAACTGAATTATAAATAAAGGTACCAAAATAATAAGCCTTGATAACGGTCAAATCAATTCAGTGTGAATAAACCGACCGACAGGGTTTAGAGTGTTTTCGACTGAAGTTTGAAGTCCAAAGAGTCCAAAAAAAGGACGAAACAATATCTAAAATAGTGTAAAAGCGAAATTTATTATATGCATTTATTCATCCTCATTTATTACTAAAGAGATTGTTTTTCTATAAATAGGAGATTTTCTTCGAAATCTTCCAATTGATATAGATTACTATAGATTCTCTAATTACTACTGATTCTATTTACTTATTTTCTTCAACCTCCGGATCCGAATTTACATAGTGACATGAAAGGCTCGACACCTAATTATTATTGATTCCCTAATTACTATTGATTCTCTTTTGGTTTTGCTGAGTCTTGAATAAACACTCTCTCAACAAAATATGATGACATGAAAGGCTCGACACCTAATAGATATGCTACATTGTAACATTTAAAATAAAAATATATAGCTAGTAAGTCCTACAAGCTTGGAATTATTTACTTATTAGGTTTTTAATAAAAAGATATGTTTAACTTCTTTATGCTTAGCTCTTACTAGACTAAAAATCTTATCTAAATATCAAACGTTGTATATATGGTGTTATGAAATCGTTTTTCTATCCACTGAGGTACTACGTCGTATTTTATGATAGAAACGGATAGAAACCAAAAATAAAAGACATCCTTAATAACCAGTTCATATATTTCGACCCTGAAGAACTAAAACAACATATGACTGAAATCTAGAGGACTAAAACTAGATTTTGGTCTAGTAACATTATATGTTAGATGATACCATGATTGCAGATAAGAACTTTATATGCCAATGCCAATGGGCGTAGTCTGATGTAAAGTCAATTTTGGCAACGGCAACGTACAGGAAAGCTCAAAAGGAATAACTTAAAAAGAGTTGTGTCTACTTACACTTAAGAACGAATTCAATGCTACAGCAGTATATTTGTTAGCAGGGGCCGTGTTTGTAAACCTAGCAATCCAAGCCCAACCTTCTTGCAAGCCGTGACTGTTATGAGCACTTCCTATTTCGGCCTGTCAAGACATGCATATTTGAGGTCAGCAAACAGCAGTAAATCTTTCATGAAAATGTTATGATCTTCAAAAGTACAATATCTATCAGCTTAGATTACAGATTTGATATAAAAACGTTTCCTAGCAAAACAGCCATTAATCTGAAATGATGATTATACTAAAGCAAAACTAAAACCAATGATGAATTGACACATAATGAAAAGTCAAGAAGTTTAAAGTTTTTTAGCCAACCCTACTAATGTTCAAGCTAGATAGTGACAAACCTGTACAAGGGCCCCATAAAGTTTCATGTACGATTCTAAGCGCTTCAGATAATCCATAACACTCTCCATCTTGCCGGCATCTTCCCGAAACCCAATGGCTCTGCGGTATGCCTCATTTGATCCAAATGCCGACTGACTTATTATTATTACAATTTACACATAAATAATATCCATATATTAATATACCAAAAAGGATAACCTTAAAATTTGTCTTACGCAAAACAAAAAAAAAGTTTAAAATTTGTACTTGACATTACATGTTTAACTATATTAATAGTATCAACAGATATATCATACTATTACCTCAGAGTAGACAATATGCTTGGGGACAGTGTAAATGCAAGCTTTATGCAACTCGGCAAGAAGAACATCCATTGCATGAGGAAACTGATATATAAATAAGTGTAAACGTAAGTATCAAGACGCACTATTTAGAGAAAACAATTTATAGCTAATTCATCTACTTCCAGCTTGTTCACTAGTAGCAAACATACAATTATATTTCAGCTAAAAAAAGGGGATTTTATCAGTCCAGCCTAAACTACAGGAAACTGAAATAACAGAAATAAAAGATAATTTACAAAAACAAACCTGCGATGTGACTAGAAGGATAACATAGCCACAAGCAAAAGGAGCATTATCAAGGCTTTCACAGTGAGAGACAATCTGATATATTGAAATTAAGCAATTCAATATAACTTTACAATTTGGATGAATATATGCAGAATTAAACTTATGATTAAATTTTATCGATAAGCAACTGACTTCAGGCACCAGTTGATTGCTTTTATCTGATTCTACACTATTATATAATGTAAATTCGGCTCATTATTTTCACAGAAAAAACTTCATCACCATATAAAAACTGAGAACCAGTTTCTGTTTTGCAACCCAAAGCCATACAAACTTTTTTCATTACTTTTTTTATAATGCACAAAGAAAGTTGAAAGCTTGAAAGAGAAATGGTAAATGAGCAGAGAATTAAAATAACCTTCTCGGCAAATGTTGCAATGCTGATTGATTGAGGGCAACGAGAGTCGTTGAAAATCTTGGCAATTTCACCTGCTTTTGTACTGCAATATGCAAATGGATGAACTTAAAGTTAAAACCAATAGGTAATTATAAAATCAAAGCCAAAAGTTCAACATGGCTGAGTACATTTTTTATAATGATGATCAGTTATTTATACTCCCTTTTTTATGTCGGATCTTAAGGGTTTATAATATACTATTAGAGAGGAAAATATTATTTATAGCTTTACTTATCTATTTTTTGCCTCTAAGAGTTTCATCATAGCAAAGCATCAATATATTAGAGAGAAAGAGAGAGAAATATTTCTCTTTAAATACCAGCTCAAGACGTAGAAAACCAACAACACCAATAACTAATAGCTTTGTAACATATATAATAATTAAGAAAAGTATAACAAAGAAACAAGGTTCTCCTTTGGTATAGGTAGACGTCAGAAAGATAGAAATCGACCTTACCTTACATTTTCTTTCGTCCCCCGTATCTGTTTTATCACCTTATAGACATTCCTTTGGTATCTGCTGAAATCCTAACAAAACATATATACACCACATGATCTTTTAATAAATCATAAAGCTAGCAGCTATGAAAAGTCACCAAAATTCAAAAGGGGATAGGGAATCGTAGAAAAGAGAGGCAGATAATGAGGGTGACAATTCAAACATAAATTCGGAAAAACATTGTATATGCTCTTTTTCCTAGAATTCGAGGTATAAAAAGGTACAATTAAGTTAATGATTTGCCTCTGCCATTGAGATTCTAAAGTTCTGTAGAGAATCATAGTTAGATAAGAGGCACACACATGAGATAAGAATATACCTCATTGGACGAGGATCTCAGTGATTGGTTAGTTTCATTTAGTTCTTTAAGCTTCTGTAGTCTCTGTCGTTCCAGCATTAGAGCACTCTCTGCAGCCCTCAACATGTTACCTGACAAAAAACTAAGATATTGAACAATCACACAGGAGACAAAATGACAGTCAGAGAGAAGAATGGAAGAGTATCAATCGCAATGATAACAAAGATGACTTTAGTATCAAAGCAGGCAAGAACTCAAGTTAAGGAAATCAAGGTGACCTAAATCCTTGAGCCTGAGCATTTGCCTCAATAACCCAAGAAACATTGTTTCAATAGACATTAAATATAGTTTTTTATGTGAATCTTTGCTCGTTATCTAAAGTAAACATGTGAAAATATCAGAATAAGTAATATGAAACATTGAGAATATCGTTTTAGCACACTTTATTTTACAGAATAAAGGATGCAATCACAATGGTTGATAAGTGGAGTTCACGATAGAAATCCAAATGCTATTCTTTGTGCTCCAAATACATTTCCGTCTCTAAATTTGTAAGTTGCTGGGAGTGGGTAGACATTTAATAATTGCACCTTGAAGATTTTAATACTAACAGTTTGTTATTCTTTTTTTTGTGTTTTATTGAGACGCACGAAGTTTTCCTGATTAATTTAGTCCAAGAAAAGATTTTTAATGTTTGTTTAAAGAAATATACTTGGTGATCCCGCGGCTTGAGCATTCGCACTTTCTGACGTGGTAGCCATTAGCTGTCCAGAGGCTGCGCCGACCCTTGCTAAGGTTTCTGCAACTTCTCTGTCTGCAGCTTCTTTTGCTGATCGTTTTTCAGCTTCTAAAGCAGCTCTTTTTGCTTCTTCAGCTCTAAGTTTAGCTTGTCTCTGAGTCATAACATTGTGCTAATATGATGAGAAACCGCTAGAGAATTATGTGAAAATAGACATTATTCAGGGTAGCTGTTGACTAGGAACATGCACAGAATAAGGCTACAGAACTAAAGGAACAATTTCAAGTGTTTGAACTAGTAGAAAGTTGCTCTCAATTTCTAAGAATAAATATTTTTCAACGTCAGTCCAATCATGATACAAGACAAAAGTCTTTATTATCTTCACGCCAAATATTTCATTTTAACATTTACCATGACTTACAATAATTTCATCATCTATTATTATTTGAAAACAATATTGGATATACACTCCCGAACGAACACTTGAAACATCACTACGGGACATGTATAAGCAGCTCTAACAAAGAAATGCACCAGAACACCTATAGATTGCAAGCTAGAAGGCAATATATTTGAAGTGTTAATTGTAAAAGATAAAGGACATGTCAGCAAACCTCAGCTTCTGCTCTAGCCTTTTCCTGATTTAGTTTCCCCTCCAAAAGTGCCTTTGCTTTTCTCTTTTCCTCTTCATAAGCTGCATCATTCTTTATTTTTCTTTCTTCTATCTGTGATTTCATTTCATGCTCGCGCTGAACAGCGGTTAAGTGGCTATCAAGTGCTTCTGCACTACACGAATCGTAAGAATAGATCAAGACTTCTTCTTTTAAGGTTCCAAACTAACAAAAGAAGAGTGATAACTTATAACATTGCACAAACCATTGACATTTCAAGTACCACCACCACTATTTCATGTACTGCTCATTTAAATAAATACATAAAAGAATACAAACTTACAGTTTTCGCTGATACTGAAGATCGAGTCTCCTTTCAATGACCCTTCTCGCTTCTCTGTATTTCTCAACTCGAGCAAGCGCTGAAGTAGAAGTTTGAATTTCACCCATCATTTCTGTCTCGAATGCTGATATTTGGTTTCTAATTTCCTCCTGTTGAGTATTACAATTAAAATTTGGACTCCTCAAGGCTAATAAACTATAGTACTAACATATGACACTAGAGTCTAAAAAGGCAGCCTCTAAAGTAATTCTAACGATCACACACCTTAACTTCGAGTTGATGCTCATAAGTTAGTTCATAAATAGCACTTTCCACCAATCCAACCTTATTCATGAGGTAGGATTCTCGTTCACCATCCCACTCATCATCATCAGAATCGTCACTATAATCAGGAATAAGTACTCATCAGAAATAAAGTTAAAACAAACACCATTACTGTAAGTTTGAAGGATTCAGACTCTCACCTCAAATACAACACGTCACAACCGAATCTCTTTGCCACTACTAAACTTCGATTGCTCTCATCATCCATATCCTCATCATCGTCATCCTCAAGATCCGGTACACGCATCACAAAAGGTCTAGACTTTCTCTGAAATCTGTCTCCATAGGAAGTATCCCTAAAGCATAATTGATGAATTTTGTTAGTAGAAACGCACATAACAAGAGAATACTGATTACACAAGAAACAGTACCTTGATTTTGTTTTAGTAAATGGCAAAGAAAACGCTGAAGACTGATTGAGCTTATTCTCCAGTGAATTAATTTCTGATAATAAGTCATTAAGATTCCAGTTCGGCTCTGGATCGACGGAGATACCATCAACGTTCTTTGGACAACGAAGCTCCAAAACTACTCTCCTGATATCAGAATGAACGCAGATATAAAAGAACCCAAAACACGAACAACCCTAAACACGAAGAATCCATGGTCTTCCAAAAAGAGTGCTAATCATGGTTTTCTTTGATCGAGTTCGAGTGATAAAATTGAGATCTTTAATTTGAAATTCAAGAAATAACACTTACATTGTGAGATGTATCTTCGAGCCAGTATAAACGGATTTCTAAATGACCAAAACACAGCTTAGGTTTTGTAGTAACAAAAAAACAGTCCAAGCTGAACGAAACAGAATACGAGGTTCTTTCTCTTGCAAACTTTTTTCTCTGTTTTTCAAATTGTAGGAGTCGAGTTACCGGGTCAGAACTTGTATTTCCGCATTGGGCTTTAAGCCCACAATTACCGTCGGCTGCTATATATATATATATGCTTTAGCTCAATTAATAAAGGAAAAAGTACCACTAAATATTTTTGTAACCCCAAATAAGTACCCAAATATGAGACCCTTAGACTAGTAGTAAGAAGCTAATATTTTTACCAAATTAGTGATAATACTAGAAGAAAGAGAAAGTAAGTTATTATTAATACTCATTTCATTCTCTCTCCTTCCTGTGTTTTTTTTTCTCTCTCCTTCGATTTATTACTGTGTTTTTTTTTCTCTCTTTCAAAACAAATAAAAGTTTGGCAACTTTATATGCCAAAGCCGTCCAAATATTTGATTTGGGAAATAAATAAAATAGAAGCAGTATGGTTGTCAAGGGAGGGCATAATCTTATTGTTACTTCTTAGAAAACTCAGTCGAGAGTGGAGAAAGGAGAAGTAGTCTATTCAATCTGTTAAAGATGTTAGTCTTTTCGGCGAAGGTTTACCGGAGAAAAAACTCCCATCAAGAAGCCAAAGCCTGATTCCGCAGAGAAAGTATTGGCTAGAGAAGCACAACTTCACCTTACCCAAAAGGAGTTGAACAAGTTGAAATAGCAGTTCATAGTGCAAAAACGACTAAAGCCGAAGCACTCATTGAACTTGAAAAGGCTAGAGGGGTTGTTACCGATCTTAACTTCAAATTAGAAGTGGTAAATGAATCAAGAGATGCGTCTCTTAAAACGGCAGAAGCTGCGAACGTACTATGACGCTAGATGAGTTGTACGTATGACGCTAGATGGATGAAAATGGACACTACATATGACGCTAGATTAACATATCATATGACGCTAGATGTGCACGTCTTATGACGCTAGATGTGCACGTCTTATGACGCTAGATGTAACTGTAATATGACGCTAGATTAGCACGTACTCTAACGCTAGATATGCACGTACTATGACGCTAGACGAGTTGAACCTATGACGCTAGATGGATGAAAATGGATACATCATATGACGCTAGATTAACATATCATATGACGCTAGATGTGCATGGGCATAATCTTACTGTTACTCCTTAGAAAACTCATTCGAGAGTGGAGAAAGGAGAAGTAGTCATATTCAATTTGTTAAAGATGTCGCTAGTCTTTTCGGCGAAGGTGCTTTTACCGGAGAAAAAACTCTCATCAAGAAGCCAAAGCCTGATTCCGCAGAGAAAGTATTGGCTAGAGAAGCACAGCTTCACCTTACCCAAAAAGAGTTGAACAAGTTGAAGTAGCAGTTGAAGAGTGCAGAAACGACTAAAGCCGAAGCACTTATTGAACTTGAAAAGGCTAGAGGGGTTGTTACCGATCTTAACTTCAAATTAGAAGTGGTAAATGAATCCAAAGATGCGTCTTTTAAAACGTCATCTTCGATAATTTTAGAAGCAGGACCAATATTATAATTTTTGTTCTCACAATGGCTGAGATGAAAAAGATAGAATACAAGAAATAAGAGAATAGAGCACATTTGAGGGTATTTCAGGAAGGGAAATATTAGTTGGGTATTAGAAAGGAATTATTTTGGTGAGATGGGTATTTAGTAGGCATAGAAAATAGTTGGGGTACTAGATGATAATAAGTTTGGTGAGAAGGTATTTAATGTGACATTTCCCATTAATAAATGGGTAAGTATCAAACTTTTAATCTTATCGGTGGATAAAAAAAAGACCCAACTTTCATACTTCATTTCTAAAGAAATACCAAATTAATTGTTTTTTGAAATTCCTTAGAATAAGTGTAATAAATTTAGCATTTGTCTAAACCAGTTACTCCGTTAATTTTTAACACCGTAGCAACCAATTCCATTTCAAAATTTTCGATTTGTGCATATTTTAATAAAAAAACAAAACTGATGATAAGACGGTGTCTAAATAAAATATAAAATTATAAAATAAATATAATAAACACCAAAAATATTTTAACAAATCATGACAATTATTTGAAAATAGATTATAATATGATAAAAAAAACTCATTCTTATCAAAATCTAAACATATTTTTATAATCTATCTCATCTCACAAACAAACACATACAAATATTTTTAAAAATTATATAGAGAATATAAAGTATTTAAAAACCTATCATGTCTAAATAAAATAATAGGTTAAAATCACTATTACTCGCTCATATTTCACTCGTGTATCAAATTAGTCCATAATCTTCACTTTTATGTTTCACTAGTCTCTCGTGTTTGATAAATTTGTATGGTCAGTCTCGCATACATATGAGCCACGAAAATCTGACACATGACACCTCAAAGTTCAAAAAATTTGTGTCATTTCCCATAATTCCGCACAACCATACCCATTCATCAGCCTAGTGAGTAGCTCAGTCATCCACCACGTCATTTAACTATTTATCATAAATATTTACCATTTACTATTTTTAACTTTATTTACCTTATATTATAATTGGATTGGACTCAGATTTAATTCATAAACCCAACCCAACTAACAAAACTAAAATTAACCCAAAACTCAAACATTTCTTCTCAATTGTTTTAGGAATTCGAGAACATATGAGAGAAAAGATAGGTGGTAAGAGAAAGCACAAATGAAGAGATTAACGGTGATTGCTTTGTTTTCCGATGGATTAAACCTTAGTTACCCATCTACCTTCCGAGTACGGTGATGACATGAACGACGATGCCGGATTCAAATATTTCGAGTACGAAATCCGGCGTCATTTTGATAAAACACTTCACTTGGCTCAAGTCCATAAAATACAATTATTTGCTGCAACTCATACTTCCCAACTGGTTAAGCTTTTTTGTTTTTTATTTTACTTTTTTTCTTGTTGTATAAGTAATTTACGTATATGGATACTCATCCCACATTAGGGATGATTATACAAATTAATTATGAAATTGATACTGATAATTTATTAATAAGAAAACAATGTTGTATCTTGCGCGAATGTTTTTCAACTATGTATATAAGAAAGTGGCACTGAGATTTTTGTTGTTTCGGAGTTTTGAAATTAGAAAACTTGAAAGCAAACTAACAATATGCATTTTTTGGAAGAAAAAACAATAAAATAATTGTAAATATGAAATAAAAAAATACAACATGATACCATATATCGTTATGTTTGGAATTTCATAATAATTGTAATCACACAATGAGTCTTATGAACAACTCTTCTTTGTCTAAATCTTTAAAATTGAAGTCAATCGTATGAAATTAAAGGCTCTGAAGAAATTCTGAGTACGGTGATGGCAAGAACGACAACGACGGATTCAAATATTGTGACTTTTTTTTTATTAAATCCAACCAGAGATTGGTGCAACATAGGATAATCCATACTCAAAATTGAACCATATATTGAATTATTGTTAACATCGTCAACTGAAAACCTAAGAAAATAGAGAAAAACAGATTCAAATCCAAAACCGGATCTAAATAAATGAACCCGATGATACTTAAATTGGAAACTTGATGAGAGGCAGTCGGGTGTAGAATAAGGTTCAATCCAAGAAACAGCTAAACCGTATCATAATAACTGAATCTTATTAACGAATATAACTATAATTATCCATGGTTCGAAGGTTTTTTTATGTGGGTTATAGGGTTTTTGATTTTGGAATAGAAAATTTGGGAAATCATGGTTTTGGGTTATGGTAGTAGACATGAGAAAGGTAGATGGGTAATTAGGGTTTCAAATATAACTATAATTATCCTCATACTTTCTCTCACTATCCATCTTTTCTCTCATATGTTCTCGAATTCCTAAAATAATGCAGAAGAAAGGTTTGGGTTTTGAGGTTAATTTTGGTTTGGGTTAGGTGGGTTGGGTTTATGGATTAAATCCGGGTCCATCCCAATTATAATACAAGGTAAATAAAGTTAAAAATATTAAATGATAAATATTTATGGTAAATAGTAAAATGACGTTGATGGTGACTCGTTTGCCGACTATGCTAAGGGAAATGTATAATTTGATAGAATAATGGAAAACCAATAATGACACAAAACTTGGATATTTGGAGTGTCACGTGTCATATTTTCATGGCTCGCATGTTCAAGGGGGTTGATCATGCAGATTTTTGAAATATAAAGGATGAGTGGGAGACAAAAGTGAAGATCAGGGACTAGTTTGATACACTGATGAAACATGGGGACCCATGGTGATTTTTAGCCAAATAAAGGTCTATCATTATTTGTATATAATTAGTTCAGAATCTAGGTTGCAATGCTAAAAAATATTTAAAAAAATGTATCATACTTTGTTTGTAATAAATAGAGATCGTAAATAATTACTTATTATCATATCAAATAATAAATATGTTCGGAGGTTCACCATAAATTCGGCAAAAAAAAATGGAGGTCTGAGATGCGTATGTGAATAAGTTTTCCAAAAAGAATTATCATGATATTGTTTGAAAGTTCTTTCGCGATATAACAAGATTTTGAAATTAGATTACAGACAATTGGAAAATCTAAATCAATTGGCAATGTTTGAGATATCAAAAGAGAGTTTTAACGTATTTGAGATTTTGAGAGATTTGGTTCAAATGTAGTTTTGTCACTGATTGATTTATCTATTTATAAACTTGATTAAACCTTTATCAAATAGTTATAATATTTCATAAACATATTGGTAAGATCACATTCATTAAAGATAATTTTTTGGAGAAAATATTTTGGCTAAGAACACAATTATTGGCTCATGGGGGCATGCTTGATCGTGACTTCAGGGACAACATGGTACGACAAACATGTTTTGTGACTTTGTTGATCACAAAGGCGAGACATACATGTATGTCTCATATTTTGTTGCGATCAACAATGTCAATCATGGCAAAGGCCCTTTATGCTTTAGTACTTTTTGTACTTGTTTGCTTATCTTTATTTGATGATTCAAACTCTACTCTAGTCATTTATATTTAATCAATAATTTTTAACAATCCCCCAATTGATTAAATGTCATCTATTTCATCTCTCTTTTTTAGATAACTTTTGCGCATATAATAAAATATCTTTCTATCTGAATTTTACCTTAGTGTATATAGATAGCAGAATTAAATTGAAAAACATTAGTAATCGTAACTTTGAACCAACCTCATTTGTGACCTAACTGATAATCTAACACACACAATTGTTTTCATCAAACATTTGTCCATATTTTACTTTAGCACTATTTTGGTTGTGTGTTCTACCCATTTAAAGAATCGTAACTTGAAAGAACTCATTCTCTCATCAGAACGACACCACTTTTACATTATTATATGTATAATTTTTATAATATTTATGTTATCTTTAGAGTCACATGTCACACTTAAACTGAATTTTATTAATAGTTTCTTTGAATTTATCCTTCCACGGTAACGACCAACATATCTCTCATTCATCACGGGTGAAACTCGAATACATTTATATGTTAAATTTTCAGAATAACTTGTTATTACTTATTATAAATTTGATTTTTAGGTTCGTTATAGGCGAATTGGATTGCTGTTATTTGCAAAATAATCAATTCCAGATTCTTAGTCTCATCTTTATAGATATAGAGTTTACAAATTGTTGAGCTAGTGGTTTGGTAAACGGATCGGCTAAGTTCTCACTAGAACGTACGTATGAGATCGATATAATTCCCTTTTGAATTGGTTTTCTAATATACTCATATCTTAGAATTATATGTCTAGACTTCCCATTATAGATTTTAGTGTATGATTTACCAAATATTATTTGACTGTCGCAATGTATTTGTATTGTCATATTCCCTTTTGAAGTGAATGACATTTCCAACAAAAGATCTTTTAACTATTTAGTTTAATTACTTGTTTCAACCAATACTACAAACTCAAATTCCATAATCGAGTGAAATATAAATGTTTGTTTCTTCGATTCTTACGAAACAAAAACACGTGAAAATATAAACACCCACCTCGTAATCAATTTTTTATTGGCTAGATTGTTGACCCAACTTGTATTTATATATCCCACAAGTACCCCGGGAAAATTAGAATATTTGAGACATATATCTTTGGTCTTTGTTAAGTACTTTAAAAATATTCCAATTGCACTTCAATGTTGTGTACTTAGATTACTCTTAAATTGATTTAAGTTACTTACTACAAAAGATATATCCGCTCTAGTGCATAAAGCCGCATGCATTAAGCTACATATATAATTAGCATATTCTAGTCGAGGCATCGGTTTTGTTCGTTTTTGCAAGTTTAAAACTAGGATTAAATGGTATTTGTGCTTCGTTGAATTTTAGATGTTTGAACTTATCAAGTACTTTATCAACATAATAGGATTGACTTGAGCCATAACCCTCACTATTTTTTAATACCTTAATTCACAAAATAGTATCCACTTCGTTAAGATCCTTCATCTTAAAAGTAAACGATTAAAACCTCTTTATTTTATTAATTTGTTTATACAATTACTTAATATGAGCATATAATCTGCAAACCTCTACATTTTATATAGTATCTATTGTTGATTGTGAATGTGTTACGATTATGGTTAGGGATCCAAAGTTTGACATCCTCCCTATTGGTGGGGGAGGGGAGAAGATTGATAGTGTTACCAATTTCAAGCATATGAGATTGATGATATGTTCTACTAGAGAAGATCTAAGTGGTTAGTTGCAAGATACATTGTTGATGATATTAGAAACTATGAAATTTTTAGGATTTCTAGCATTACGTATAATATTATGACCAAAACGGTCAATAAATGAGCTAGGAAAGAGTCGAGAATCATACGAGAATGAGCTAGATGAGTCTTTGTTGATGTCAGCCTTGTAGAGCTTGGAGGAAATGGATAAAAATTAAAGATTTTTTCCACCCCAACTAAACGAGAAACTTTATAAGAGAATTTATAGGATTTTATTTTTCACTTTATCAATGACAACCCATTTGTTTAGATTAAAGAATAATTTACAATCTAGATGGACCATAAATATTAAAGGACGACTGTTTGATTCCATACCCTAAGATTTAAGATCCCAAGGTCGCCCTTAGACATGGCTAAGGTATACTAGACCATAAGAATATACAAAGAAGCTAGATGAGCTATCTGAGAACCCAAATAGTTAAGATGAAGACCGACGACCAATACACTTGACCGATAAAAAAATAATACTTTGATGAGCTATAACATATCGATATATGAGATATATATAGGATTCCACGAATTGATATGATTGATGATCTTGTTGAATATATGCCTACAATCATTATACGAGATGTGGGAAGTAATGAGGGGATTCCAATAGCATGAACTAGGATGTAATCTTTCTCAAACCCGAGAGAATAGACAATAGAATGAAAGATCGTGTCAGAAACCCTTAAGAGTTAAATATGACTTTTGGAGGAGCTGAGATGGAGGCAGCGAGTTTGGAAAACTTCTCAAGGCCCTTTTTACCAAGGTTAATGGATTTAATATAAGCACAACCAAAAATTATAAGATCACCCACAAAGTTGAGATTAATGATTTTGAGCTTATGATATTTCTAGTGGAAATCAAATGAAAAATCTTGACTTTACTCTCTGTGAATGCTTAAAAACACTATTATAATGAGAAAACAAATGAACATGAAAATAGAGTCCCTTTGACGTAGCCCTCTATTACCCCGGAAAGAGCCAAAGTTATTACCAATGATGTTAATATAGTAAGACAATTTTAAAATATAGTGGACTATCCACCCAATCATACGATTAGAAAAGTTAATACACATAAAAGACATCCAAAAAAATATGCTAACGCACGTTGTTGAAAGCTTTCATAAAGTAAATCTTAAGATCAACACGAGGACCTTTCTTATTAATATGGTAACCATGGATAATTCCTCAGGTAAAAAGGATAGTATCAGAGATACTACGACCATGAATAAATGACGATTGTGACGAGACAATGACAGGAATAGGGAATGTTTGATCCTAATAACGAGGATTTTGGAGATAAATTTGTAAATAATATTGCAGTATGCAATAGGTTTGAAGTTGGAAGGAGAGTAAAAATTATGTTATTTAAGGATGTCTGTGATAAGAGTCTTATTTGAAGAAGGTTCCATGCGGCTATATTAAAAAATATGATGGATACATAAATCGAGGTTAATAGTGCCCGAAAAAAACTCGAAAAACTAACGTTGAAATCATCGCGCCCAGTCACTTTATTACTTTAGATACTTAATATAGCTTTCTTGATCTCGTCATCGATTACGGGGTGGATCATATGAGTTTTGTTAGAGATGCTTTGTCTGGAAGTGACCAAGCTTCTAATTTTATTGAGGTTAGGATGTATGAGGGAGTTTTTAATGTGAAATAAGTTACATAAAAATGTCAGTCACACCCTTATAGGATGAACAAATGACGTCATATGCGTCATCAATGGAAACAATATTGTTTTTAGAAATTTGAGATTTAATTTTATTGTGGAAAAATTTAAAGTTGTAGATACCAAGCTTAAGCAAAGTCTTGTGGGACTTTTTATTTAATAAATATTCCTCAGCACGGCGGAAGAAGACATAATTTTTTGAAGCGGAAATTGTAACCTCGATAAGAGAAGAGTGAAATTGGGTCATTACTAGGCTTGAAACACAAGGGATTGAGTGTTAGAGGTACACTCGCTAATATTACTACTCTCTTGTTAAAAAAAGAGAACACATCTTGGAGGCGCTTCAACTTGGAAATTATGATATACATGGTGGAACTTTTGATGGGAAGGTTCTTGTTGCCAATGAAAATGAAAAGATAGTTATTGTGACATCCCTTCATATTAAAAATCCTACAAGGTTTTTTGACAAAGTTACATAAGGTACTCAATGGTAAGGTAATGATCAGAGGTATGCGAGTAGTCATAGTGGGAAAAAAACATGGAAAACAATCATCTCACTTCTTGTTAACAAGAAACTGATTAATATTTTAAGATATGAGGTTACAAACTTGTTTGATAGACCAAGATAATTGAAATTTATGAGTTATGAGGTCTCTAAGTTCACTATCAACAATTATTGAAATCGTTAATAGATGATGTCTAGAGGTTCGAGTTGCTTATTTGATACTTTGGTTTACAGATGTAATTAAATCTCCAAGAGTAATCCAATGGGTACTTAGGCGATTGGAATATATGAAAGACATGTCATGTCAATTATGTTACCCTTTATAGGGATTATTGAACCTGTAAATAACTAAAAGAGAAAATGTGTGTGCTAGACGAGATGTAAGTAATTGAGAAATCAATCATCTGAGAGGATATATATCCAATATTGACTCTAAATACACTCGGGTTCCAAGTGATCCAAATTATACCTAGCGGGTGCATAGTATGAATGGTCATATAATTCTGAAAAGGGAGCATATTATGCTCAATCCTATCAATTTAATTATCTTTAGCTTTAGTTTTCAATAGACACACGAGAGTAATATGATCTTAAAAATGTATTCATTAACGTTCTTTTGTCGGATTAAATCATTTAGTCCATGCATATTTCAAGATAAAATAATAATAACTTAATAAATGAAATTAAAAATATTTTAATTATTAAAAACATACTTTTAAATAGACAAAAATAATATAGTATGATAGTTCGAACTGATCCCTACCAACAATTTCCATCATAATAAACAATCAATCATTTATAATAGGGAAAAAATAATTGTGATGTGCTTTGGAGACCAGAAAACCAGCCTCGAGATTTTAAGGAATTGCTTAATAAAAAAATAATAAACATTTAACCAATAATAATAAACAAACAAACCCCAAACACCATTAATAGAAAAATAAATCGAGTAAAACCCAATACTTGAAAATAAAAATGATCAAATGTAACAACTGACCAGTAAGACCCATTAGTTGAAATAAACAAGCATTAAATGATATTTGAGATCCAGTAAGGCCCAATCGTTGATGCATGCAACACCGACTATTGTAGCCCAACAAGCTCATAGTTACCTAATTACCATATACAAATGCAAATAAGTTTTGTCGTTACACCAGTATCAGATTTTTCCATTTCAAGCACTCAAACTAAATATCACGACGAGCCCATCAAATGTCAATGACGCGATGGAGGTTAAAGGCCATGTCACAAAGTTTGGGTCCAATTTTTAAATACTTTATGGATTTATTTAAAATAGCATAGGAAATCCAAATGTATTTAGATTTGGCTATGTCGTATTTTATTACTTTTTGGATACTTGTGTAATTTTAGATTAGGGTTTATAACATTTTTTTTTAAATTTAAGCTATTAAACCCTACTTCATAAGAAGTCTTTGATAATTTCATATGTAATTTATGAACTTTTAAAGTTCTATACACCTGAAGGTTACGGTTTATCTGGCTCTACTTTTTTTGTTATTTTGTATTTATCATTTTCGTATCAAAGTGTCAGATTCCTGCATGTGGGAATTATGCCGCCGTAAAAAATTGAGGAAATCTACCATAAAGAAGATCTGGATCGTGTAGGATTGATGGATCACACTAATGCATGATAATTCTAGAAGATTGGAGAACAATAAAGCATGTTAGGAGAATGGATTAAGAATATGCAAGCAGAGATTCAAAGGATGAGCATTGGATTCTAAGTTATAAAGTCGAGCAACCAACCGTTAGGTTTTGAAGAAGAGTACGATGTGGGTAAGAATCCTTTCGCTCCGAGAATAAAGGAGGGTATAGGTCGTGTTCCTCCAGAAAAGCATCGCGCATAATATTTTGAGTAACCTATGAATTTTGATTTCAATCAGAGTACAAGAAATCAATGGGAATCAGAGTTTAGACTCAAGATCTCGGTATTTCATGGGGGTATTCAGCCTAAAGAGTTTGTAGATTAGGTCGTATTTGTGGAGGAAATCTTAAATTTCAACAACGTTCTAGATAACAAGAAGGTACAACTAATCACAAACAAGTTTTGGGGTTGAGCTGTATCATGGTAGCATCAGCTGAAACAAACTAGGTTAAGGCAAGATAAGTCGAATATAATTGCTCGGGATAAAGGTGTGAAACATCTTAAGGTCGGTTTTTACCTTATAATTATACGAGAATTATGTATTAGGAATTACAAAACTTAAAGCAAGGTTCTAGGTCTGTTGATGAATATACTGAGGAATTTTATAATCTGAAAAGTCGTGTTGATGTTGCTGATTCGGATGACCAGAAGTATCTCACTACATCAGAGGAATGAAGCAACAATTTAAGGACTCTTTAAATATATTTGATCCTATCAATGTACCCGAAGCACATCAGCGTACCTTACATCTAAATAAAGCTATATCGACAAGATTATATGGTGGAGATACCGTGAGAGCATCACCTACGGTGTTCCCAAAAAGACCAACCTCAGGTCCTAGTCCAACACCATAAATTACAGCCTGGTCATTCTATCACTTCTTCCAAAGTAGTGTTTTTATTGTCATGAAACATGATACATTGAAACGCACTACCATAAACCATCACACCAATCAAGGTGTTTGTTCACATAAGGTGCCGATTTTCAGTTTCAGGCCAAGCCAAGGTATACTCAAGAAGAGGAAAATATTATTGATGAGCTTATGAAGGAAAATGTATATGCAGGAGACGTTGGGAAACTTTTGGTCTTAAGACGTGTATGTCTTACGCCTAGAGTGAGTAGTGACGGTGATGAGTGGTTGACAAACAATATATTTAACTTCACTTGCATTATCGAAGGCAAAGTGTAGAAAGCCATGATAGATTCAGAGAGTTACAAAAATATGATTTCTGAAGAAGTTGTGCAGAAGTTGACATTGAAGAGGGAAAATTACCCCAGTCTCTACAAGCTCGCCTGGTTAAAAAAGACAGTTAGGTAACTGTGTCTTAATGATGTCTAGTATCTTTTTTATTGGTGATTACAAGGATAAGTTATTGTATGGCATTATTGGTATGGATGTGTGTCCCCTTCGGTTGGGACGATCTTGTAAATTTGATATATATTGCATGTTTAACAATATAAAAAATCATTATATATTTATGTAATAACATTAAAGTTACATTAGTGCCACTTAGAGAAGTGACCTCAAAACCTGCACTTACTGTATCACATGAGTCTGGAAGAAATTTTATAGCTCGTAAAGTGTTTTTAGAACATGCAAGTGATTATGGAATATCATATTTATTGGTTGTTAAATAATGTGTTAATGATCCGTTTGTTGGTTTTCTTGAGCGAGTTCACTCGTTGTTGAATTTGCTGATATATTTTCAAATGATTTACCTACTAGCCTTCATCCATTACGAGACATCCAATATTAGATTTATTTAGTGTCTGACATTAGCCTACCTAATCGTCCTCACTACATAATGAGTCTGAAAGAGTATGAAGAGCTTTTGAGGTTAAAGAGTTATTGCCTAAGGGCCATATGTGTGAGAGCCTTAATCTTTATGCAGTCTCGATATTGTTAACACATAAGAAAGATGGTTTGATGGATGTACGTGGATAATTAAGCTATCAACAAGATTAGAATCATATAGTGATTTCTCATTCCTAGACTTGATAATTTGTTAACTCAGTTGAGTGGTGAAAAAATGTTCAAAAAATGAAATTGAAAAATGGGTATCACCAGATCTGTATCCGAGTGAGAAACAAATTAGAAAACGATATTAAAACCCTCGAAAGCTTTGTTCAAGTGGACAATGATTCCTTTTGGCATTTTTAATGCACTAAGTATTTTCATGAGAATTATGAATTATCTGTTTAGCCAATTTATTGGCAAATTCTTAGTTGTATATTTTGATGACATACTGATTTATAGCATTAGCAAATAAATCCATTTAGAGCGTCTGCGAGAAGTCTTATATGTTACGAGGCGTGAGAAATTCTATGGAAGATTGAACAAATGTTCATTCTGACAAAGTTCATCCTCTTTGTGGGATATTTAGTATCAGAAGATTGATTATCAATCGACGAATGTAAAATAGTAGCAATTTGTGACTGGCCACCACCGACATCTATCATCGAGGTCTGGTCATTTTATGGGTTAATGTCGTTTTATCGACGGTTTATTCACAACTTACCACTAGCATGGCACATATTATTGATTGTATAAGAGGGAAGACATTTAATTGGACTCCATACACAGTAATAACATTTACATAAATTAAGGTATGACTGACCACCATACCTATATTGTTCTTACCTTATTTATATACAGGATTTGAGTTGCATTAAGATGTATTCGGAATGGGTATTGAGGTTGTGTTGAGCCAACATGTGTGACCAGTCGCCTACTTCAGGGAGAAGTTAAGTGGGGTCAAACTTAACTATAACAATTACGACTTCGAGTTCTATGTAGTGGTTCGGGCTTTGAAACACTAGAGTTCATACCTGGACTATAATGATTTTGTACTGTATATTGATCATGATGCATTGAAGCATCTGCAAATCCAAGATAAATTATATGACGTCACGTGCGATGGGCAGCATTTACCCAACAATTTACTTTTTTATCAAACATACGGCGTGAGCAGTTAACCGTGTAACTGATGCGTTGAGCATGCAAAGTATGATGATACGTATGGAAGGATAGGTTGTTGGGTTTGAGATGATGAAATATTTACTCGCTACTGAAGAGTAAAAAGATGGTCCGAGGGTGATTTTGCTATGTGAGGATTTGTTGATAGAGGATTTGAGAATAGAGGAATATTCGAGTATTAAATCTAGAGAGAGAAAGTACTAAAGTAGTAGAGAGAGAAAGTTGTACTATTCCTCTCGAAACTCGTGAAGCGTGTGAGGTCCTTTTATAGTACAATTGTGGACCCCACACGCTTTAATTCGGGTTAATTACATCTTTCGGTCCCTACTCTAAAATTCTTTCCTATTTTGGCTACATCTTTACAATTAACACACTTTGGCCTATATACATTCATTTCTATGCATTTTGGCCCTTATGCATTTATTTCTATGCATTTTGGCCCTTATACATTTATTTCTATGCATTTTGGCCCTTATACATTTATTCTCCTTATCAGTAGCCCCCCAGTCTTAGTAAAAAATTGTTTTGCTAAGACTAAATAATTCTTCTGATCGGCCAAAATCTCTTCGAGCTTCACAGGTCCTTCTTCGAAAGATTGTCTCTTCGAACTTCATAAGTCCCTCAGGCATAAAAGTTGCTTCTTCGAAAGATTGTCTCTTCGAACTTCATAAGTCCCTCAGGCATAAAAGTTGCTTCTTCGAAAGATTGTCTCTTCGAACTTCATAAGTCCCTCAGGCATAAAAGTGAATTACTTAAAAGTCTCCTCGAATATCTACCAAGACCCCTTCGAGTTTCTGCTGTACCAAGTGTAGCCCCCCAATCCTTGCAACATTTTAAGCAAAATGTTCGTCGGACAATTATATACTTAGGCGAAAAATGGTGCTAGGATTGATGATGTCACTGCACAGATACCAACGTCAGCATGCGTTTGAAGAAACGGTACCTATTCTTTTGTCAGAAAACCCTTCCGCTTCCCATGACAACCTCTGACACAAGACTCTTCATCTTCTACTTTAGCTAGGCTGTCATACATTGCTCACCTATAAGGACCATCATACCCCTAGGCAAACAACACAAAAATGTCCCCAGGCTCCTGTCACCAAAGAAGCCCATTAATCTTCTATAAATACCAACCTCTTTCTTCATTAATGTAACTTCTGTTCAATCATTTCTAGAGAGATAAAGCTGGCGCATAAAGCTCGTCGAATTCCTGATTGGCTGTTGATTAGTAAACGGTTCGAGGAGAGGGTTGCCGCTGGTGAAGACGTAAGGCCTCATCCCCCGCCATTGACTACAACATTCTTCGGTCCTTGGCCTCCTTCGAACAATTCGACCGCCATTATACCTCGTGAGGTAGCTCGTCAAAGCTTACTCAGCGAAAACAACCCTCCGAAAGAAATGGGGAAAGAAAAATCTCACAAGCACTCGTCAGGTTCGAAGAGGAAAAAGTCCCATAGAGATAGAAAAAATTCTCACGAGCGAAAACGGGCAAGGGGGGCTTCCCTAACCATTCGAGAACCCACTGTCTCAACTAATGTTGAAGATCGCCCCCAAAGATCTCCAAGCCCGCGAAGGACTTCGAGGAGTCCTTCTCGGAACTCAGTTAGTCCTCCTCGAAGGCAAAACTTGGAGCACAATGTCGAAAGTCCTCGTAGGTAAAACCTAGAACACAATACTAGAAGTCCTCCTCGAAGGCAAAACTTGGAGCACAATGTCGAAAGTCCTCGTCGAAGGCAAAACTTGGAACAAAGTATTGAAAGTCCGCCTCGAAAGCAAGACTTGCAACATAGTACCGAAAGCCCTCCTCGAAGACAAGGAATGGAAGTGTCTAGTCTACCCTCCACACCATCCATGACCATCCATGGTACGCAATTCTCACCTTCAAGAACACTTATCTCCGAGGAGGATATGCGGATTAGGCATGAAGAAACGTTAGACCCCATAGTTATGAAACCTTTCAACAAGTTCCTCGGCCAGAAAAAACCCATTACCTCCTTGTCAGTCCCTGCAAATGGTGGTACTTCCTCTTCGGCAATATCCGAGGAACAAGCTCGCCGGATTGCGCCAAAATCGAAGGGAGATGTAACTTTGCCCTTGGAGTTAGACAACATTGCCGGCAACAATATCAGAGGCATTGAGAACAAGCATATGGTGGCCCTTGCCAATATCAAGTATAAGTACTTTTCGGAGGCTGAAGAGACAATGCTTAGAGCTCGATGGGGCATTCCTTCTTACATTAATATCACATTTCCCTCCGAAGGAGAGACGCCCTTATCTGTGAGGGATCACGAGGTGGTGGTCTACACAGAAATCATGAACTGGGGGCTAAGGTATCCCTTAGACCCCTTCTTTATTGAATACCTCTCAAAAATAGATCTCTGTCCCTCACAAGTTGGGCCCAACATGTGGTTCACATTGATGGCGTGCATAATGGCCTCAAGGCTTTCAGGCCAAGAGTTTTTGCTGGAACAAATAATTGGTTTGGCTGGTCTTGCTCGAAACCCTTACTTCCCCTTCTACTCAATGACATTCAACCGGGGGCAAAAGGTGTTAAAGGATCTCTTGGAAGCAGACAAAAAATGGAGGCAACAATTCCTTTTTTTCTCTGGATGTTGGGAGACCGGCTCCCAAGCCACCCCTTCGAATCCAAATAAGCTCTCCTTGAAATGGACCATGAAATGTAAGTGCTCCCCGAATCATTATACGCCCTCGAATGCTTAATTTTTCTGTACATTTCTCTAAGTTAATTACTTCTTCGAATCTCATAGTTGCCTCGAAAAATTGACACCCTTGAAGACACATGTGCCTTCGAACAGCATATTCAGTATAACCATTTTTCTCCTTTGTTATTTGATTCAGCTATGACCGGAGTATCCAAACCCTACACCGACTATGTCGAAGGAGCTACCACTGTTTTCACTAACCTTCGCTTGTGGGCAAAAGAACAGTGGGATAATCGTTTTCGTCGTTGCTTTGTCGATGAGAACTTGGCCAGAAGTCGACTTTGGAGGCTCAATCCTCTGGATCGTATAAGTATGAGGGGCCTAATGACTCCACCTTCTGAACGAGAAGTGCTAGAGCGATGCAGCAAGCAGGACGTGACAATCTATCTACCCAAACGCTCTCGCTCGCAAAGTCACTTGGATGAATCCCCAGAAGATGAAGCCACACCGCCTCAACTAACAAATCCCAAACCAATCGCAACGACTCAAAAATCAAGCTCTTCGAAGAACATAGGGGCCTCGAACTCCAGTAATCTTCGAAAAACTGAAGCCCATCGAACAGATGAAACCCCTCGGTCAAATGCTTCAACAATATCTACTCCTTCACCTGCTGCTACTATCCTTCCACCCAAGAAAGACAACAAGAAAAAGGATTTGAAGGGAAATGGCATTCTGCTTGAGCCCATCGAAGAGCAATCTGAGAGAGGAGAAACTCCTGATAACAATGAGGGTACTCACTTCGACAGAGAAGTTCAAGATGGCGCAGTTGATACTGAAAACAGGGGTGGTCTATCACCCAAGGAAGCCTCCTACCAAGCTTTGCACTCTCCTCTAACTGAAGCGTCTCAACCAGCCTCCTTCGAAGGCAGTCCAAGGCTTGCTCCTGTCCATGCCCCTCGAACAAATCCCCCTTTATGCGTTCACCCTGATGTGGCCTGTGGCAATTTTTCCGAGTTCGATTCTGCGGATCTAGGGTCTCCTTCGAGGTCCCTTTAGATGATGAGTTTTCAATGAGTCTGCGAAGGCTGCTTCATACATCAGTGAATCGAGGAAAAAAGTTGCGCCATCTTGAGAAGCGCAAGAATCACTATAAATTCAAAGCATCAGTTGCTGCCGCTAAGCTCGAAGAAGCCAAGAAGGAGCATGCAGTGGTCGAAGGCCAAGCTGATGCCTTGTATGAGCGTCTTTCTGCTGCTGAGCATTATATAACAGTGATAGAACATTGCTGCCAGGAAGAGAGGGACTTATACAAGAAAAAGACTGACACCCAAGAGCTGTTGATCTCTGAGTACAAGGCAGGGCATCGCAAGGCATGCGATGCCTTCGAGCAATGCAGTGAGGGTTTTAAAAAGGTAGTTGAAGAGCGCGACGATCTAAAGAGAAAGATCAGAAGTTTCCCAGCAGAGATCAAAGAGGCAAAGGAACAAGGTGCAGATGCTTATGCTGCCAAATGTTCGAAGACTTTACAAGCTCGAGATGCTGCCACTCGAGCTGGCTTATTGACCCAAATATACACCGACCATCCTGAATATGAACTGGGTCCCTTCTGGAAGCTTGTCCCCCCAGAACTTCGTCCACCCCAAATAGTTCTCAGTGAGAGCGACGACTCAGAAAATGAAGGGAGTGATAATTCGAAGAACGCCGACTAAGGGAAAGGGTCGTAGGTAGTTTTTTGTATGGCCTAAAAGGCCTCTATTTTTTTTTTGTAATGGTTGGAAGCTGTTTGTGCTGTTTCAACAAGTACTTGAAGTTTTAATTCATCAATGTATTGTTCTTCAAACTTATTATTGCACTAACCCTTCGAACAATAAACACTTGGGTAAATTCACAAATTCGTACGGCCTTTGACAGAATTTAACTTAGATAGATTTAGTAGGTGTCATATTTATCCTTTGACAAATTTACACTTAGAAAGATTCAACAGGTTTTATACTTGCACTAAGGCCTCGAACAATTATAACGCAGACATATTTGAAAAATATATGAATCAACTAGGCCTTCGAATTATTACTTGATTCCTCGAAAAAATTATTACTTGGGCATATTTGAATCGACTAGGCCTTCGAATTCCAACTTATGTGGCTTTCGAATATATGAATCAGGCCTTCGAATTGGGCCTTCGAATTTCAACCCCCTTGGGCTTCGAAAAATTATTACTTGGGTATATTCACCAAGTTTTATATTTGCAACTAGGCCTTCGAACTCCAACTTATGTGGCCTTCGAATATATGAATCAGGCCTTCGAATTTCTACCCACTTGGTTCCTCGAAAAATTATTACTTGGGTATATTCACCAAGTTTAGCTGTGGGTTCTTTTGTCCTAATATTTGACTTAAATTAAGTTTTCTCGATGCATTATTGGGGGTGGCTTCGAGGCACACCTCATAACGATCTAAATTTTTTTCGAAAGTCCCAAATCGTCGAGGCTCAACTTCTTGTGACCCTTAAAAATAGTTTGACAGTCCCAAATCGTCGAGGCACATCGTCATGTGACCCGAAGAATAGTTTGAAAATCCCAAATCATCGTGGCATATCTGAATGTGAATGTGGTTCAGAAAATAGGTCGAAGGATAACAATTCGAGGTACGTGTTAATGTGACCCAGAAAATAGTGTGAGGGACAACATTTCGAGGCACATGTTAATGTGACCCAAAAAATAGTGTAAGGGACAACACTTCGAGGCACATGTTAATGTGACCCAAAAAATAGTGTGAGGGACAACATTTCGAGGCACATGTTAATGTGACCCAAAAAATAGTTAAAGGCAAAGAAACGTTGCATTAATGGGATCACTGAAACACCTCATTAAAACCTTCCTGTGCCTAGCAGGGTAGGAAAGAGTGTGTCCTCACCAAAAGTTTTCTCGAGGTGTACAAAGAAAAAATAAAAAGAAATACAATACTCTATCTGAGCTCTGCTAATCGAGGTACAACTTTAAATGCTCAATATTCCAAGGTAAACGGAGATATCGTCCATCTTTATCTTTTAGCCTATATGTGCCTGGTTTAATCTTGTCGATGATCTCATAGGGGCCTTCCCAATTAGGGCCTAGCTTCCCCAGACTCTTGTCCTTAGTGTGTAAGAAAATTTTCCGTAGGACCTTGTCTCCCACCTGAAAGTCCCTATGGTTGACTTTGGATGCGTATCGACTCCTCATAAGAGTTTGATAATGAAGGGAAGTCAGTTGCGCCCGCTGTCTTTTTTCCTCGACCAAGTCCAAAGCCAATGTTTTGTGCGCGTCATTCGCGTCTGCATCATAAGCTGCTATTCGATGTGAAGGGAAAAGGATCTCTGAAGGAACCACGGCATCCATTCCATAAACTAAGGCAAAAGGAGACACAGCGGTGGCTGTTCGTGGGGTCGTTCGATATGCCCATAGCACTTCTTGTAAATAGTCGGGCCATTTCCCCGCCTTACCTTCTAGGTTCTTCCTCAGCCCATCGAGGATGGTGCGATTGGTTACTTCTACCTGGCCATTTGCCTGAGGATGAAATGGCGCCGAGAAACATTGTCGTATACCCCTTGATACACAAAAACTCTGAAATTCTTTGTTATCAAATTGTGGACCATTGTCTGTCGTAAGCTGTAATGGCATACCAAAACGACAACAGATATTAGACAAAACAAATTTAATCACATCCTTGGCCTTGGTTCCCGCAAGTGGCTCAGCTTCTACCCACTTAGTAAAGTAATCAACGGCTACAATTATCGTCTGTCTGCCCCCAGAGGCCATAGGTAGAGGTCCAACCAAGTCGATGCCCCATCTGTCAAAAGGAACTGCCTCTGGGATGCTTTCTATCAGTGCTCCTGGCTTGTGGATTATATTAGCGTACCGCTGGCACGTATCACAACGTTTGACCAAATCTTTTGCATCGGTCGAAATAGTTGGCCAGTAATAGCCTGCCAAGAATACCCGGCGAATCAGAGCTTTATATCCACAATGAGCGGATCCTTCGCCGTCGTGCAACTCGGAGAGGATAATTTGTGACTCGGGTCCGTTTAGGCACCTCAGTAATGGCCGACTCAGAGATTTCTTATACAACGACCCATCCAACAAAGTGTAACCGTGAGACTTGAATCTGATCTTTCTGGCTTCATATTTGTCGGCGGGCAAAATGTCATGAGCTAAAAAATCAATTATTACTGTCCTCCAATCAGGGGTAATCGCACAGTTTTCCTCTGAGACCTTCATCACATGGTCCTTGGTGATAGAAATCGATGGGCATGTCTGGATCAAAACCCAAGGATAACCTTTGGTCCGTGAAGCAGAAGCAAGAGAGTCTGGGACGACATTCATTTCCCGTCGGACATGCTCGAACTTGACACTTTCGAATTTTGACGCCAAATCTTTCACCAATTTCAAGTATTGTACCAGTGTTTCCTTCCTTGCCTTGGACTCCCCTGAAACCTGATTGATCACCAACTGAGAATCACTGACCAATTTTACCCGTCGAGCCCCGCATATTTGGGCTAAACGTAGGCCGGCTAAAGCTGCTTCGTACTCAGCCTCATTATTAGTAGCTTTGAAACCGAAACGGATGGCTTGAAACATGGCAACCCCTTGCGGGGATATTAATTGGACACCTGCCCCGCAGCCTGAAATGTTCGACCCCCCATCCGTTCGAACTACCCATTCTTCCTCAGCAACTGTATCAGATTCCTCCTGTTCGTCCCTGTCAGAGTGAAATTCAACCAAAAAATCCGCTAACACCTGTGCCTTTATTGCTGTGCGAGGTTCAAATGTTATATCAAAGTCTCCCAATTCAACGGACCACTTAGTCATTCTGCCAGAGACGTCAGGTCGCTGTAATAGACTTTTCAGGGGAAACGTCGTTCGGACCACTATTGGATGCGCTTGAAAATAAGGTCTCATCTTTCTCGCTGCTGTCACCAATGCTAAGGCCACCTTCTCCAAAGTAAGATACCATTTTTCGGCATCCAGCAAACTCTTGCTGACATAATAAATTGGCCTCAGGAGAGCGTCAGCTTCTCGGAGGAGCACGGAACTGACCGCACACGCGGATACCGCTATATAAACAATCAACGTCTCCCCCACCAATGGTTTAGATAAAACTTCTGGAGAGGTTAGATACTCCTGAATTTGACGAAACGCCGTCGAACATTCTTCGGTCCAACAGAATTGCTTCGCATTTCGCAAAACTTTAAAGAATGGGGCACATTTGTCCGACGAGCGGGAAATGAATCGATTGAGGGCAGCCAACCGCCCTGTCAAGATTTGTACCTCTTTAATGTTTCGAGGAGGACTCATATTGATCAACGCTCTTAATTGCTCCGGGTCCGCCTCAATACCTTTCTCACTGATCATGTAGCCAAGAAATTTACCCGACCGTACTCCAAAAATGCACTTCTCTGGATTGAGTTTTAAGTTAACCCTACGCAAATTGTGGAATGTCTCTGTGAGGTCGGCAAAATGGTCGTCGTCTTTCTCACTTTTTACCAACATGTCGTCGATATAAGCTTCCATATTCCTCCCAATCTGCTCCTCAAAGGTCTTATTAACCAGTCGCTGATAAGTTGCCCCCGCGTTTTTTAAACCGAATGGCATGACCTTGTAGCAGTATAGACCTCGCCCGGTAATAAAAGAAGTACTCTCCTCATCATTGGCAGCCAAACGGATTTGATTGTATCCCGAGTAAGCATCCATGAAAGATAACAACCGATTTCCGGAGGTCGAGTCTACTAACTGATCAATGCGCGGGACAGGAAAAGGATCCTTAGGACAAGCACGGTTTAAATCTGTGAAGTCGATACACATCCTCCACTTGCCATTCTTCTTCCTTACCAACACCGGATTCGATGCCCATAGGGGATAATGCGACTCGCGAATATGACCAATACTTAAAAGTCGTTCGACCTCCAACAAGATTGCTGAGGCCTTTTCCGGGGAGACAGGCCTCCTTTTCTGAACTATTGGTCGGACATCCGATCGCAAGGCGAGCTTGTGACATATAATCTCTGTCGGCACCCCCGTGACATCCTGTGCACACCAAGCAAACATATCGAGCCTGTCAGATAAAAAATTAATTAACTTTCCTCTAAATTCGGGGGAGAGATGAACCCCTATTTTCAGAACTTTCCCAGTCATGAACTCGTGTGTCGAAGAGTCCTCCTCCGGGACCTGAAATCTGGGGGCCTCCCTCGGATCATCACAAGGAATGACCTCGGAGGGTGGCCCCTTTAATTGCTATGCTGAGTCAGAGGGTCCCCCTCGAACTCCCTTAGACGACAAAGCGATTTGGTAGCATTCTCGTGCCATCTTCTGGCTACTTCTGACCGTGCCAATGTTGTTCCCGATTACATATTTTAGGCATTGATGCACCGTGGAGATGACACCGTGCATCCGTGATAACCAAGAGCGACCTAGGATAGCATTATATGAGGTGGGCGCGTCGACCACAATGAAAAGTACCTCTACCTCTTTTTTGAACGGTCCACGACCCAACTCCACCATACATTGAAATTCTCCCACGACAACCGCCGTAGCACCAGTGAAACCTACTATCGTTCTGTCAGATCTTCGGATGACCGGTGGGTCAGAAATGCGGCGATAGGTACTCATAAACAAAATGTTCGCAGAGCTTCCTGTGTCGATAAGTATTTTCTGAACCTGATCCCCGGCGATGCCCGCTGCGATCACTACGGCGTCCTCATGAGGGCCTGTTACATTACGCATATCATCATCATCAAAACAAATAATAGGGGAAGGCGATCGGTGCATTTGTGCGGAGACTCCAGCTTCGATCTGGGTGGTCAAATTCACCATGTGCCTCTTGCGCGAGCTGTTCGAATTCCCTGCGATGGTGTCTCCACCAAAGATTGCTAAAGACTCAAAAAATGCACACAGACTATCCACTTTCCCCCTCGGGATTTCTTCTTCGACCAAGTTCACATTGTTCCTCCCAGCTTTTGGGTCCAAATATTCCTGCTCGATGTCAAAATCGTCAACCCCTTCGGAAATTACCATTGTTGTGTCAGTATTCTTTGAGACAGCTTTTACCACGACATTCTTCTGGGAGTGCTTTTTGACATATTCCAACAGCATTCCATTTTCGATGAGAGTCTGCACCTCCTTTTTCAGGGCTATACAATCTTTGGTGTCGTGGCCCACATCCTCGTGATACTTGCAATATTTGTTAACGCTTCTGTTCTCCCTCGGTGTTTGTATAGGAAAGGGCTTCCTAAACGTGACCGAATTTTTGGCTTTATCAAATATTGCAGCGACATTTTCCGTCAACTCCGCATAGTAGTCGGGCCGAGTCCATTTGTTTGACATGTATCTTCCCCCTTGATTGTGGTTCGATTGATTGCCATAATACTGCTGATTTGATTTTTGCCTTGGAGGATACTGACCCGTGCCTTTAGCCTGAACGGTCAATCGAGGGCCCTGAGTGCTTGGTTCAACCCGTTGAAGCTGGTTGTGGTCCAATTGCTCTCCGGACCCTTTCTCTGAGGCTTGGGTTTCTTCCACCAATATTCTCTTCTCAACTTGATCCAGCAATGCTCCAAAAGTCATCGCTTGGCTTTCTGTCACTGTGTCTTTCAACAACCCGGGGAGCAATCCCATTCTGAACGCTGCAAGCGCCACCGAGTCCTTACAGTATTCCATATCTGTCTTGGTTTTGACAAAACGATTGGTGTAATTTTTGAGGCTCTCCCCCACTTTTTGTCGACAGTATATTATGGTGTCCCCGTTGGCCTGAAACTTTTTGCTTCCCACGAAGTGCTGTCTAAAAATGTTCCAGAACATGTCAAAGTTCTTAATGGACCCCTGAGGTAACCTATTGTACCATTTGGACGCCACTCCCTTAACAGTCTGAGAGAATGCTCTGCACAGGAGTTTATCATCGTCGTCAAAGTTTATCATGAAATTCTTAAATTGCTCGATATGATTATCCGGATCTTGAGTCCCGTCGAATTTTTCAAGCTTCGAAATGTCAAAATGCTTTGGGAGATTCCCTACTAGGATCTCCGAAGACAAAGGAGAGGCTCTCCAATTGTGCCCTATTCGATAAACATTGGACCTCAGATTATCATTGTTTGAGAAGTACAAACCCTCCTCGGAGGGCAAAGTGTATTGTTGCTGCCATTCCGAATTCCGAGGACCGACATTATCCTTCCCTGGGCACTTCACCTGTTCATGAGAGCGATCATCTACTCGGTCGTGGCGACTCCTCTCCCGCGAGGATTTCCTCTCTGAACTCCTTCCCCTCCGAGCTCCATTTTGCCTTCGACCACGCTTTTTCTTCCTGTGGCATCTTCGAGGAGAAGATTCAGAAGTGCTATACCGCGAATAGCCGCTCGAAGAAGCTGAGTCCGAACGGTACTTGTCTTTCCTCCTTGGAGATCGTCGCTCACGCCTCCGAGACCTGTCATCCCTTTTCTTGGGATGAGTTTCAACGTCCCGTTCCTCTCTTTGCTCGACGGGCTCTCTCCTTATCTCAGATCGAATGTTTCTTTGGGCGGCTTCCTTCTCCGCCTTCAACTTTTCGATTTCCAACAACAGTTCATTCCTCTGAGCCAAAAGAGCGGAGTCATCAAAATCATTTTCAACTCGCCGACCTCCTTCTCCTTCGGACTCCAAGTCATTTCGAAAGTCATCCCCCTCCATGTTTTCCTCGCAGGGATCAACTAGATCGTCCCCCCGACCTTCCATGATTCTCCTCGGAACAGGAATTATTTCTAGGGAGTGATGTTCGTCGGAACGATTCTCGTTTCCCACAGACGGCGCCACTGAAGAGTAAAAAGATGGTCCGAGGGTGATTTTGCTATGTGAGGATTTGTTGATAGAGGATTTGAGAATAGAGGAATATTCGAGTATTAAATCTAGAGAGAGAAAGTACTAAAGTAGTAGAGAGAGAAAGTTGTACTATTCCTCTCGAAACTCGTGAAGCGTGTGAGGTCCTTTTATAGTACAATTGTGGACCCCACACGCTTTAATTCGGGTTAATTACATCTTTCGGTCCCTACTCTAAAATTCTTTCCTATTTTGGCTACATCTTTACAATTAACACACTTTGGCCTATATACATTAATTTCTATGCATTTTGGCCCTTATGCATTTAATTCTATGCATTTTGGCCCTTATACATTTATTTCTATGCATTTTGGCCCTTATACATTTATTCTCCTTATCAGCTACCGATCCATATTTTGGTCTTATCTTGTAAGGTATTTGGTGGGTTTGAGGACCGATGTTTTAGTGAGAAGTGGCTATCTTTTTATAGCTAAACCAATTATGTATTTTTGCTGGAAGTTTGAGACTATTGATGGTGCGAGAGAAGCATAATTAAGGGCATGGTGGTCAAAATCAGAAGCTACATTCTATATATTGCCTTTTTATTGGACTCACTTGAAGTGAAATGTTGTCCATTTCGTGGCCGGGTGTTAAATTTTCCAGATGGAAAAGTGTACGACTTCCAATGTTGATATTTACTTACCATTACTTATACCGGAAGAACCATGGCAAAGCGTGATCATAGACTTGTTTCTGGATTGTGAAGGACATAACAAGGTAATAATTTTATATTCGTGTAACAAATTCTCTAAGACTGCTCAGTTTATCGCATGTACGAAAACAACGGATGTCGTGAACGTCGCTACTGTCTGCTTTAGAGAGGTCTACCGTCTGTATGGTTTACTTATTTTCATCGTTTGTGACCGAGATCCTCGATTCGTTGGTCATTTCTAGGGAGTTTATAGTGTTTTACCAATATAAAACCAAGCTTTAGCAGTGCATATTACCCACAACCGGATGAGTAGAGCGAGGTAACCAACTAGACTTTGGGAAACATGTTGCGTACAAAGGTGGTTGTTAACTTGAAGTCGTGGGATTCAAGACTCTATAATGTTAAATTATCTTATAATAGACACCACAAAAAGTGTAAGGCCTAGCTCATTTATGATGGTCTACAACTATAATTCGCGGGATCACTTGGCATTCCGAGCTATAAACAAGGTTTATGTTAGGGTCGAGACCACGATTGCTAAGTTGTAGGAAATTCACGATAGTGCGTGGTAACACCTCGAGGGAAGGAGTCAGAAATACAAAATTGTCGGTGATAAAAAATACCAACTAGTCGAGTTTGAAGTGTGAGATTTTATGTAAGATGTCTTGACTAAAGATCGTATCGTGCCCATGAGTACAACAAGTTGGTAGCAAGAAATATGGATTCGTACGAATTTTTGGAAAATATATTCCCTAATGCATACCGGTTGACCCTTGTTTAAGGTTTTGGAACTGCTGATACATGATGCGGGCATAGTTGTAAGGCAAAAATGCAGCCCTCAAGTGCTTCACAAACTTAGCCCAAGTTGTTATTTTTGGCTTACATTGCCTTGATCTGGTCTGCTTGAGCTGTTGCAACCAGGATGCAGCTCGGCCTCAGAACTTAGTTGCAGCCAACTGTACCCGCTTTGCATCCGGAACCTCATTGAAATCAAGGACTTCTTCAACTGAGGCGATCTAATCTAAAAACTCCTCCGGTTCGAGACCCCCTTGGAACTCTGGGATCTCCAGTCTGAATCCAGATTCCCACCGGTTGTTGGCGTTCAGATCAAAATCTCTCGCTGGCTGCTGCTCAAAGACTTGGTCACGACAGTCTTGTGGGGAATATTGACCTCTACCTTATTGTCGCCGAGGAGAAAACGGATTCCGCTCGTGGCCGATCTCTCTCTCAGATCCTGACGACTGGTTGCTCGAACCTGGAGCTCAAAATCTGTTGGTTTCGTTGTTCAACAGCCTGTGTAGTGCTTCTTGTACGTCTCTCAATTGATTTCTCAATGAGTGAATCTATTCACCAACCCGGGATTGGAATTGACCGAATTCATCACGGTCGACCGATTCGGTGATCGGAAAAGTGGATTTCCCCCGAAAAGATCGCTTTGGCGGCATACCGTCGTTACCCACGCCGTCTTGTAGAGAATATTGACCCCTACCTTGTTCTCGCCGAGGAGCAAACGGATTCCGCTCGCGATCGATCTCTCTCTCAGATCCCGATGGCTAGTTGCTCGAACCTGGAGCTCGAAATCCATTGGTTTGGTTGTTCAACAGCCTGTGTAGTGCTTCTTGTACGTCTCTCAACTGATTTCTCAATGAGTGCATCTATTCACCAACCTGGGATTGGAATTGACCGAATTCATCACGGTCGACCAATTCGGTGATCGGAAGAGTGGACTTCCCCCCAAAAGATTGTTTTGGCGGCATACCGTCGTTAACCACGACGTATGAACTCTGAATCTGATACCAATACGGTAGCGCCAAGCTACGAGATGGAACAGGCGGCTGAAAATACAGAGAAAGAAGACGAACAATAAAAGATGGATAGCTCTAACCCTAGATCAGAGTAAAAGAGACTTTAAAGAAAATAAATTCTATTACAAAAAGTCTGAGGCAAAACTAGGGTTTGAGAGGCTTTTATTAAAGTGCTCGAAACCCTAGCCCAAAATTAGAGATTTTTCCTTATGCAATAAAATAAAGTCCAGCCCAATTTCAAAGCGATTGGAGCTGGTTAAGTATTTTAATAAAATCCAACAAAAATAGGAAAATGCAGAAAATTTACTAAAACAACAAAACGAGGGTTTAAACTATTAAATTTATGGTTTGGACTTCATCACGTTGTGATGTTTTCGAAAATCGTTGGGCTTCTCAACGCGTTCGATTTGAGTGGTTGCATCGCCTAATTCTGATATCTGGGTCCCAAATAAAGCCCGTTTCCGTTTGTCCAAAAGGGTCATATAATCATGGGCTTGTACAACTACAGGCATTGAACAGTAAATCATCCCTCGACTATCGCGTTTGGTGGCAGATAGTCCCTTGACTTTCAAATGTCCGTTGACAGTCCCTGGACTATCGCGTTTGGATAAAGTTAATCCACCAGATCCTCTAATCCATGAGAAGCTGCCACCTGTCATCATAGTCTCCAGATTTTTGTATCACCACTAGTCCCTTGAGTTTAGGTCAAACCCAAAATGTAGAAAATTACAGAAAACTAAACTCAAGGGACTAGTGGTGATACAAAAATCTGAGGACTATGGTGACACGTGGCAGCCTCTCATGGATTAGAAGATCTGGTGGACTAACTTTATCCAAACGCGATAGTCCAGGGACTGTCAACGGACATTTGAAAGTCAAGGGACTATTTGCCACCAAACGTGATAGTCGAGGGACGATATACTGTTCAAAGCCTACAACTACATCATTATATTATTTTGAATTAGGGTTTGAAGCTTTTTTTGTTTAAGCCTAAAACCCTACTTCCGAAGAATTTTTTAAAAAAATTAGAATTCTTTTATGGACTTTTGGAATTTTATACTTCCTAGGGTTAGGGTTTGTCTAGCTATACTTCTTCTTTGCTATTTTGTCTTTACGACCTACGATCTGATGATGGTCTAGGATGAACACAGAGTTACGAAAAGAGTATAGATAAAATAAGCATCAAAAATTGTGTTTTTTATTTTTTAAAACATTATTAAAAAATGAAATGATTTCAATCTAAAAAAATGACTATTCTTTAATCAGAATCAATCATTGTGAATTGGTATCTTAAAATTAAAAATTTATATTACCATATTTATTTTTTTAAAGCATTGATATGAACGATATTTTTATACATCGTCCATTAATAAATAAGAACCAAAATCAATCACTTATAAACATCATATTGAAAATTTATAGCATACATTCGTTCTTTTAAACCTAAAAAATGTATACGCTTTTCTTAGCTCAATCTTCTCAATGGTAGTTTTTTCATTTTCATCATATTATCTTTTTTAGTGCATTCAATTTATCAGTATTTATTTTGTACGTTTGCACTAAAAAATTGTATACGTCTTCTCTTAGCTCGATCTTCTCAATGGTAGTTTTTTACATTTTTATCGTATTATCTTTTTTAGTGCATTCAATTTATCAGTATTTGTTTCGTACGTTTGCACTATTAAAAAATAACTTAACTAATAATAGAAAAGTAACGGATACAAATTTAATATACCATGTAGAATTAAAATATTAAATGAATTAATAAAACAATAGATTTCGTATTTCATTAGTAATAAATTAAATTTTATACTAATTTAAATTAGTATTTTTTACTAATTATATATTTAAGAGTTAGTAATATTTTTGAATGATCATATTTTAGATGTTAATAATGGTGTGGTTAATTTCTGTTTGAGAGTAATTTAGTAAAGTGTTTTTGGAATTTAATGTTTAAGATAGAGAGCAGTGAGATAATTAAGTTGTGTGTTTGTTAGTAGTAAATTCTAATTACCCTCGTTAATGAAAGTGCTTGGGATTTATACTTAATTAATGACCCATGAACATGTTGGTCGGATTATGGAGTCGGGTCGAGTTTAATGACCCATTAGTAATTTAGTGAGAAGTGACCAGCAGGTAGCTTAGTCATATTCCATTACGTTAGTCCTGTTCGGTTTCACCTGATAGTGATTTGGTCTGAACTGCCCATCGGATAAAAACAAGATTCAGTAGCTAAAATATCTGACCTCATTAAATGATATTTTAAATATAATATATTGGACTTAATTTAATTTTGATTGCTTTATATATTAGCATAATAGATTTGAGGTATTTGTAAACCTGTTCGGTTTCACCTGATAGTGATTTGGTCTGAACTGCCCATCGGATAAAAACAAGATTCAGTAGCTAAAATATCTGACCTCATTAAATGATATTTTAAATATAATATATTGGACTTAATTTAATTTTGATTGTTTTATATATTAGCATAATAGATTTGAGGTATTTGTAAACGAAATATCATGTACCAAAGATTTTTCATCCTTATTGGTGTTCTTTATAATATTTGCAAGGGTATCAATGAGTGATTAACATTTTGAATTGGTGTATCCAAAATATTTATTGAATATTTGTTATGTTGTTTTCTTTGAAGCCGAACGTATCTTTTTCATATTTATCGAGTCGAACTACTGAGACATTTATGGGTAGACTCGCAAGATCCTTTGGTCTATTGGCTCAATATTTGTCTCATTGAAACTTTTTCATCATCCAAACCCCATTTGAGAAATAAAATATTTACTCAAAATCTTGTAAGCAAACATGTTGTTAAATTTAAGGGAATTGTTTCGGAGTTGTTTGAGACTAGTTTTGATTGATTTGAATTACTTCAAAAATGTATGATAGTAGCCTCCATTATCTTTTCGAATGATGAGATAAAGATAACCACTTATGTCAAACTCCATTAGGAATAAATCTTGGTGTTGAGGGTTTGGGTGGATAAGATTCCACTTATACAAAAAATCGTATCGAGATTTATTCCTCCGTAATCTTAGGGGACTGACGTCTTAACATAATGATGCAATGCTAATAACAGCTGGTAGGGGTATAAATTAAAAGGTCGATGATTGACACTAGCAACTTGTAAAATATCTTGTACATATGAACGTATAATATAATAAGACGAGCTACAATACTAATCCTAAGCCAAATGATCTTAACTATAATCACTAAAGAAAACACAATTTTCTTGGGAAAGTTAACTCTAGATGTACCTTTTGGGAAACGGGAATTTATATTAAATATAAATATATTTTTATGATGTTAGATGCGTTGTATTCGTATCATACTATACCGGGCCGATCATAGCTCGGTCAAATGTACGACGTAATGTCTATGATCCATTGATGTTTAAGATACCCTATAAACGATAAAGTAGTATTGATCAGAGAAAATCAGTAAACATGTCGGGAGTGTTATGCAACAACCCTAACTATCTTGAATAACAACCATAAAGTAAAGAGAACGTCTGAGATGGAGTAGATGACCTTAGAAAAGGGTCTCGGTTGGTACAGCCGAGGGAAGAAGCAGATGATGTAGCCATGGAGCCATAAAAATCTTGAAAATTGGACAAGACATACCAATGATCTTAGGTAAAAAAATTAATTTTTTATAAAATAATATATACATATTTGCATGAAATAAGCATAATGTAACTAAAGTCCCAACATAAATCATCTGTCAACGGTTGAAAGTCAACAACAACTCTCGACCTATAATACAAGAATGAGAAATAAACCTTATTCAAAACTCAATGTTTCTTGTACTTCTAACACAACATCTTTTCAGTTTTCAAATTATATTTCTCTAAATTTTTAATAATTTTATCTAAATCGAAACCTAACATAGTCTTCAAAATCATCCTTTGGTGCAACATCATGTCCTAACTACTCATCCACCACCAACTGCAATTTTAAATCTCTAGAGTTTTTGGCTACTTTATCTTAGGTGAAACTCTAAAATTCTTCACGGAAAAGGTTAAAACTTCCCGTGACATGAGTCGAGAATTTGTGAAATTACAAGTTTAAGTCTTTTTTATCTCTCTAGTTGCTTGCATTTACAAAATATTAGTTTGATTACTAAATTTGGCTTATTACGAAAACAAAACTTATCTTATTTACTATTAAAACTCATCAACGTGAGAATAAAATTAATTTGATGTATTTATGGCTAAAAATCATGGTTAGTCACAGAAGTTGTTCACTTGTCTCAAAACAGCCACTCATGTTATTTTTGTATTAAAATTGTCAATTTTGTTGCATCCGTGATCGCTGTTGTTGATTTGTTTTTTTGCATATATGGTCACCACGAGTGACCACTGATACAAAAAGACTAAAAGTGGTTGTGTTTGATACAAGTGTAACATCAGTGACTTTTTTGGTACATGTGACCATTTTTGGTAACTAGTCATGGTTTTGGTAATGTATTTGCACTTTAAAATCATTTTTTAAGATAGATGATGTTGTACATAATATTAATAAATTATATGGATAATTGTATCATCATAACCTTTTCATATTTATTGGTTATTATTACTCAAGGATGGACACCAAATTCTTTTATACGATCTTATGTCAACTGACAAATTAAATAACCATTTATTTAGAAGTAATAATATATTTTATACTTTTTTAGGGGTTGCGTATGTATTAAATTTTATCTTGAATATGCAAAAGATTTACCGTTTTTATATAATAAACAAGTACAAGTCATGTACTGAGACTTCAAGTAAATGATATATTAGATAATATTTCTTCGTACTCATTTAATAATTATAAACACGATTAAAAATTGCAGGTTGTGTTTCCTTTTTTAATCGTTCCCACAACTTCTTTGTTCAAATCGGCTCATGATAATTTCGTATAATATCATAATTTTGCCCGCTGTGAGTGTTGTAGATTCAGATATTCATTTATAGGGCTCGGTTCTAGGCATCGATGACTAAATATTCCTAGAGGAATAGAGGGCTCAACCCTTCACGAATTCCTGAAGTGTGTCATTGCCAATATGGTTTTGAATTTTATCTTTCAGAGCCCTATAGTCTATAATATGATGGATATTATTGTTATGGGGTTCATATCTTCTTTAGCATGCAGAACCATACGGAGTCTTTGGATAGCTCATAAATTGTTCCTTTATCATCGGTGAGCTCGATGTACTACATATTCAAATCTCTAGGAGTGCGAGACTTCTAATCTTGTATTAGTCGTCAATATTTTATTCTAACATTTACATTTTGAAAAGAAGAATGTCATTGAAAATGTTTGGTAATAGGTTTACCTGATTAAACTTGATCCACAAGACAGGATCATATTGTAGTTAGGTTGTATTGTATGCAGGATACGCATGCGGTATTCTTGACACACTTACTCATATCGTCTATTTTACTTTGATTTTTTTCTTTACATAGACTAAAATCATCTGAAGTTTATATTTTTACTCTTCAGGATCTCTTCGACCAAGAGGTTGGTGTAGGCTTCTTTGGCAAGAATTCAACACAAATCATTAAATTTTGGATTTTTTTCAAGACTCTTATTGATGCTGATGAATCTTTTAGCGTAAGTGCGTATATTTTTCAAAGTTGTTACATTTTTCCAATAAATTATACTTGGAACACGATCAAGAAATATTCGAATATGAAAATCGAGCCCTATAGTAGATAGTGTCACCATGTCAGGATATTGACCCGGAAGGTCCATGACAGAGCCCTAACATTTTTGTTGCAGCAGCTGTCAAACACCAATATCTCATTTTAGAATTGTTCGATGTGGAGCTCTAGATTATACATTCTGTCATATTTATCAATTTTCTATCGATCAAATTTTTGGGGTAGATTTCCTACTAATATCTTTGGTGCCAATGGTGATGTTGCGATATGATAAATTAAGTTGTGCTCCCCTAATTCAGGAGATATGTAGACTGGATTGACCAAGGTTTGATTTATATGAGGGTATTTTTGTTGATTATACCCAGACCACTACTGACCAATGACATGTGTTACTTGATGCGGAGAGGGGTTAAAAAATTCTATTGGGTAACCCGACATACCAATTCTTACTGCCATGTAAAAGTATAGTCATTTGATGACGGTGAGGAGATCGACTTCTTGAATGAAATCGATAGTGGTTAAGATGGTGATGTTCGTGTGTATTAATCGATCCTTCTTCAGATCAGGCCCAAAAGCCTCTGTATCGGAGAGCATTCTCCGTGGGTGATGTTATTTATGATTATAGTGCAGTGAATGATTACGATAAGGCCAGCCGTCAGTCGTCCGATGGTAAAATCAAATAAATATAAATGATGCATTATTGTATTACTCATAGTTATACTGGTTATAAGTATGGTAGAATTTGGAGTGCGTATTGTCTGTTTTACTTCTTAAGTAATAGACCTGGCCGGTTATGACCCTTTGATAATGGCGACCAACTGTTTGACATGGGTATTAATTCTTCAGTGGTTTGGTTTCACTTTTTTGGTTCTCATTTATTTAAGTTCTTAAAAACTGGTGCCCATTTAAAAACCGATTAAAATTAAGTTTGGTTTGGTTTGGTTCTTCTCAATTTGGTTCGGTATGCGTATTTAATTTGAGAATCAAAAGAACAAAAAAGAATGGTTCCAATCAGGTTCGGTTCCAAATGGTTACTTTATAACCAAACTACCTTATTAAAACCAAGAATCAATTTAATTGATATAAAATAAAATAATTAAAATTTAAAAGTTAAAACATAACTTCATACAAATTTTATATAAAAAAATGGTGGTATATTAAATACAAAATACCATTAAATACTTTCCGACGAGCTCTGGATTTACCAGTAAATACTTTGCCAACTGCAACTACACAAACTAGACAAGATAATCTACTATTTTAAATCTATATTTACATTATTCATGCTTGAAATTTCATGTTACTCAATAACATGAACATTGTTCTTGTTATCATCACTATGCATTTTGTTTATGTCAGAATCCCTAATTTCACAATCCTTCAATACATAGGTTTTATTGGTTATTCAGCAAGTACATAGTAAATCAGTTATACCTGTAAATTGGTTATTTTATAAGTACTATATGTGCAAGCATATAAATACATATCATAAAATATTTATTACTTTAAACCATAGATAATTGTCACAAATATCAATTTTGAGTACTTATATTGAGTTCATGCTTGAAAATGAGCTAAAACTTTCTCGTAAATCACTTGTTAGATGATTGCAAAACATATCCCCGAGGTATGCATAAAACAAATATCTTTTGGCCAAAAGACATTTTTAATACCATTGCGTTTGAAGTAGGTAGACATGTTAGTCAAATATATGAGAAAGTGTATACCGACCTCCTCACATGGATGACTAAATCGTACCTGGAGAAAGTGACGAAGTAGACAATGTAATATAGTTCAGGTTTGAGGTCTTGGCTCGAAACATATAAACTCTATGCATGTTGAAAATGACATTCTCTGGGAGACACCAACAACAACACCAGCATTTGGAAGAAACACTATTGGATACACCTCGCGATAGAATTCCGATTCTCGATCCAACTGAATTTTCACAACTATTTTATAAAGTAAGGATAGATAGACAAAGTAACTATAGTATTTCCAATCCAAATAGTAATTGTATATCAAATATTAGGCTACCTCCATACATTATTTTTCAAAAGAAATAAAAAATGACACATACTATATCATAAATCTATAAAAACAGCAAGCATAAATCACTATACTAAAAATGAAAGAACATCTGCATGAGAGTATCAATTGTATGTATTTATTAATTACTCATATAATTTGTTTAATATAAGTTAGTGATAACAGTTCAAGTAAGCTACTTAAACATATAAAACTTCAAATCATAAACCATATTAGAATGATTACCACCAGCATAATCAGTACATAATAGTGCGTATACATTAAAAAAACTCAAACAAGAGAATAAGATTTAAAATTGTCATCATTCGACTCAAAAGCCTTGTATGAAACACAAACAAAATTAAAGATGTCAGCCTCCTAGACAAATTCATTTCGCAGAACTATATTTAAACCCATTGTCAAATGAACCAAAAGTTCCATATTGAAAATGATGGAAGATTGATAGGCTCCTTGAAAAATAAATTTAGGGAAAATTCCAAGATTTCAGATAAATAGCCACAACGTTTTCTATTTAACTCACCCTATATATCAACACGATCTTTAAAATTTCCTTTATAAGCAAACAAGATCTATAACAGTCATGTTTGTTTCAAATTATTGTTATGGTACTTTTAGCCACCAACTTAAGGAACAATTTAAAAAATTTGGGGCAACTTAATGCTTTAACTCAAACTCATTATTATGAAAAGTTAGATGAGGTATATCCCTTATTTTTCACAAGCGTCCATTAGATACTTCATAACCGTTATTTCTTATATTTCATATAGTTACTATGACAACATACATTATGATACAAGCCTACATAAATGGATTGCACTTGCTACTGACATGTTAAATAATCTTTATTATTCATCCATAAACATAGCAAGTGGGAGTTACAAATAAAATATCAATCACAAAAATCTTTTTCATTAAATACCTTTTAGTTAGAAGTTTATAGAACAAAAAATGGTATGATCCAAGAAACATGTAGAGGTTAATAAATAAAAATAACATCAATTCTATTTATCAATATCATACTAGGGTCATACTTGTAAAAATCCTTTATATTTAAAAAATTCATCACCAAAAGATAAATACCAAACATTTAAATATAAGCTTTCATAATAGTCTATATTAAGAAAGTTAAAGTGACATAAACTAAATGAATACATTCTTCCAAGCTGGAATCATATAGTTAAATACTCATTATATTATAACATAATATAACACATTGGACTTATTATAGCCAAAATCTACCTCGGTCAAATTTATTTTCTTATTTATATGAATGGAAATAACCCAAAATGGTTCAATAAAATTAGTAAGTTCTCTCTCCCGTCCATTATCTAAGTCAATAATGGAAGATCAAAATCACAAGAGAGAGCCAGAGAGAAGAAGATGTAAATAAGATTTAAAAAGAGAAACGAATGAAAGACAGTCATAAGGAATCGACTATTTAGGGTTATAGATTTTATAGATTTATATAGGATAGGTTTTATAAAATGGACCTTTTATTTTCTATTTAGTACCTCAGTTTCTAATGGGTGCCCATCGTTTCTCTGTTTGGAACCAAATCGAACTGAGAATCGTGGATATTTAATTATAGAATCATTCTTATATTAGTAAGTACCTATAACCAAACCATATATTGTTTTTGGTTCAGTTTGGTTCTTCGTTGCCATATCCATATGACCATGCATAAACTGTTTGATTGCCAAAAAATCACTGGTATAAGTTTGATACATACTTTATACTTTTCATTTGATCGCAACGATATAATCTGCTATATCGACGACGGTGGGATCTTATGCGGTATCGACAATATTAGTTAGGCGTTGTAGTTTATGGTTGTAGCGATGACATGTAGGTTTTGTTCTACAATAGAGGTAGCTAGGTATTGTATTATAGTTAGGGTTTACCTGATGACGGTGGCAAGACTGCTAGGATTGATCATCAAAGATTCGACATGATAGAAATCATGATTTTAATTTTCGATCGTGGTTAGGAAAAAAAATTATTGGGTTTTGAATAATATTTTTAGGAACCTTAAAGTATCTGGGAAAAAAAATTGTATGAACAAGTGTGAACTAGAGAGACTGCATTACAAGAAGAATATGGTGTTGAATTATCATAGTACGATCTCAAGCTCATAGATTGGAATTCTTATATATAATTAGGCTACAGTTGTAACAACTACACTTATTATACAGTAAATAACCATTATATAGTGTATATACTGGTATTAATAAGGTAAGACGGGTTAAGTAAATGTGTACTCAAAATATTTATAACTCGAAGTTCAGTCATGGTACATATAATTGCTTACGCAAGCCCAGTCGTGGGATTGGGCATATTAAAAACTCAATTTTGTAATAGCACGGGTTCGGGCATAGTACAAATCTATACCTTATATGAAATTGTATAAAAAAATCCGCAAGATAAATAATGCAAACTATAAGTATTAAAAGGATCAACTAGCACTTAGATATGGAGTGTTAACCCATGCCGAGAGTTCAAAGGCTAAAAATGATATGTAAACATAATTGGTATCCAATCGATGTACAATGAGATTCAAAACGTAAAAAGAGAGGGTGTGGTTCATGATAGACCTGTGAAGGTGCGATAATTTGGCCAATTTGTGGCTTAGTTTAACTAGTTGGCCAATATGCTGTAATTGATATATAATGTATTCAAAACTATTCTAAAAATAGCCAAAAATCATGATCTTCCATTCCTATTTTTCTAAAACATGATATATGTCCCATAAAGAGAATAAAAAATATTGAAAGATCATATTGTTTTCTATAGCGCCTGACTCTTTTTTTCTTTCTTTTCTTGGAATTTCATTCTTTGATGATTGACCTCGTTAAGACAAAGTACTCATTGGTTTGTCATTTTTTTTATAAATTTGAATTTTTGACATCTTTAAAAATATTTTGGCACTCCAAACTGCATCAGGATGTTGGAAGATTGAGAGAGAATAATTAAGAAGATGACATTTGAGACGGGTTCATCTAAAAAAGATGAATCCAAGGTCGTGAGGGATCAAGTAGTGAAGGCTTCTCCACTATTGGGAGCCATAGTTCCAGCCGACAAGGTGCTCAGTTTCAACAACACGTTTAGACCTAGGGACATTATGGCTTAAGTGCTTGAGGCAACTGACCTGAAAAAGTTGAATTAGAGTTTTTTTAAGGAGGAGGAGAGGGATGAAGTAGAAGATAAAAGTAATGACGTGTGTATAACGTAAACCTTCATTCAGAAAAATTCGTAAATCCACTTATCACTCTTGCATTGGCCATTTAAACTCGTTCTCTTTTGGCTGACCAACAACCCAAAAGAGAATGAGAAGAAATGTTAGATGATTGAACGTCTTCAAGATGACCTTTCATATTATTACTTTTATATTAATGTAATTTTTATTATTAATTAAAGTTCTCGGATGGTCAAGGCACCGTTGTTACATGTTTTATTTACATATTTATTTAAACTAAAGTTATTTAATGACCAAAACATCTTATATGTAATATTTTAAAAAGAGCATCGACTCATGTTAGATACCACTGACATTTTAAACAATGAGCTTGAAGTGGAGTATCTAATTAAAGGATTGATTCATCGGTAGATGAAGATCTTGAAGTTTATTATCTATATAGACAGTCTAAGGCCCCAACAACCGAAAAGGATGCACCAGTACCTCCTACTAAAATTGAGTTTTTAACAGTTAAGGGAAGAACAAGCTAAAATAATTATACTATTGCATGAACAATATTTATTGGAGGTTCTCAAAGTGAAATCTGTCATTTAGATTGTAAAATAAGATGATGCAACATCGGTAATGGTGAAAGATCACGCGGAAAAAAATCTTATGATAAAATAAGAACCTTACAAAGGATTTATGGTAGGGGAAACTATATGGAGGATCCTCAAGAAGAAACAAAAAATAACAACAACATCACAAGTACATAAAATAGTTTGAACACCTACTTCTAAGCATGTCTGAATAGATGATAAAAGTAGTGAGCCTCATGTAGAAAGAGAAAAGGACCTAGTAATTCAACCACTTGGACAGACTAGAGCACCACTAACTGTATGGACAATATCGGGATACCCCATTCATCCACCGATCTACATATCTCCATCATGCTATCATCGATAGCATGGATACGATCCAACCTATCACCATATCCAAGGTGTCCCACTAAGTATGCCCCAAATCACGTAAAGATTGCCACTGTGATATCCGTTAGACCATACACAAGGGAAGACACATTAAAGTGAGATACCTAGATAGACTATGGACATCTGACGGTACCCAAAGGAATATATTTACCCAAATCCGAGCTTTCAACCACGTAGATTAAAACAATATATAAATATAGCAGTTGAAAAGTGAAAAGGAAGAATAAGGAAGCTATTCGTAAACATATTTAATCGAAGGTTTCACTTTTCACTATTCCCAACGGGCGAGAGCAAACTCACCAAAAGAAATTGTTGACTCATAAGAAGAGAGCTTTATTTTCACGGGCTGAATACGGGGACGAGAAAGACTTGGTTCTAGCAAGGGTACCCATTTATGGATGATTTACATGATTATTATAAGAATTATGAACCTTGTCGAGATGAATAGTCCCAATTAGCCTCGAAGGTGTTATACTGCACAAAATGGACAAGTGTTAGGGTTAAGAAGACCCACAATAGCATATCCAACAGTTCAACAATAAGATGTTACATTACAATGCTAATGATGGGATAAAATGCAGAGCCTTTCCAACGATCCTGAGAAGAAGTGTAATGCAATGGTTGAACAATTTCCTGAAATGATGCATAAAAATTATAAAATGCTTTAGAGGATGTTCCAAAATTACTTTGTGGGTTCTAAGGAAACACAGGGAGATAAATATTATATAATCCATTGTAAGTAAAGAATCGAATATATTTTGAGGGAGTACACCAACTATTTTTTGTAACAAAATCCCAACTACAAGATTGCCAAAATTTGGTATTATAGTTGGTGAGTATAGATTTTGCCTTAGTAAATTGTTATAAGAGAATTCTAGAGAGAGAAAGAGTTAGAGAGTTTTTAGAGAGGGAAAGTTTAAGTACAAATGAGTTCAGTATAAAAAGTACTCAACCCCTTTATTATGTTAGCCTTGCCCTTTATATAGAGGAGCCAAGACTTAGCATTAAAGTGAAATTTGTTACAAAAGAGGACAAATTTTTCTTTAGTCCATAACAATTATACATAATCACAAATGTTCTCTAAAACTTACATTATATATAATTTAAGGACTAAATTTACATTATTTACAGTTTAATCTTTAAATTTACATTATTTACAACTTAATCCTTAAAATCCTACTTCTATATGAGAAGCCCCCTAGTTCTCATGTCAGTAAATGAATGAGAACTAAAATGTCTTCGAATTCTTCTGTACGTCATATCAATTGTTGTAATACAAACTCGAAGTCCAAAAATCAATGTCAATCGAAAGATGCAAATTCGAAGCAACCATTTGAAGCGGAATGCGAATTCGAAGCAACCATTCGAAGCAACCATTCGAAGCAACCATTCGAAGCGGGGTAAAAAATAAATACCAATTCGAAGCGACTAAAATCTGATATACCCTCAAAGCCAATAATTCTCCTCGAATCACTATGGAAGTAAAACTTTAAAATGTAATCATCGACTTTTATCAAAACAATATACAAATGTAACCGTTTCATATTACCGTTCGAATCCGTCATGACTATATAGCCTATAGACCCATAGCTAAGTGCCTAGTCTGACAGATGGCAAGCTCCTAATCTCCTCACCGCTTTGTATTCTGCCCTATTACCATCAGATCCCCTTCCACTTCACATGTCTTCTTTGCTTTCGATAAATTCAATCAATAACCTCATTTTTCATTCTCACAACACAAATTATTTGAGAGTAAATTCAAGCGCTTGGCTACGTTCATCGTGTTCCTCCTTTTTTCCAGTATCTGATATCATAAAAATCAAACTTTTTTATGAGAACTCCTCTTCTCCGATCAATCTTTATCTGGTTTATGAGAAAAACCCCAAAAACCAGAAGATCCAAGGCTAACATACCCAAGAAGCCAAAATCTCTAGAACCTGATAACAACTTAATCTTGGGATCGTACGATTACTTTTGCATTACTCAATGAGTGGAGGAATATAGAGCTGCAGGATTAGTCAATAGCACTTCTATTGGAATAACCACCAAAACAATTTACTATGGTAATTTTGATCCAACCATCGCTCTTTCTTTTTTTTCCTTCTCCGATAATCAAAGAACGTTTCTCTTCCAAAATCCTAGTTCCTAAAACACCTCGAGCCTCTTCATCTCAAAGTAAAATTTCTCATTTGATTAGTGAGGAATCTTCTTTCATGAAATCGTCAAATACTCATTCTTCGAATCGTTCTTCAACAACCAAAAAAAGAAGAAATTTTATTGATGAGGTTCCTCAAGCAAATAACCATTCACAAGAAACTGTGAATCCATTACCTCAATAATCCAAAAAATAAACATCAAGGGCCAATTAAGCTGATTCTGAGGCTACCATAACCGATCTCGAAGCTGAATCCGACTATGGGAACTCAAAAAATACCCATAAACCACATAAAGAAAAAGATACTTACTTTGTTTCCGAAGAAGAAAGAGCTACAACTGGCAGAAATTTAAGGGATCTCGAGGCTAAATACATCATTGCTCTGAAAACGTTTGGTATATATATCACAAAGATAGCCAAGATTCGGCTCTAAAAAATCAATAGGGAATGGGAGATAATATAACTGTTCGACTGCCTAAAAAAGGAGAAATTCCCTTAAACTGCAAAGATGACGAGTTAATAGTATACCCCGAGATCATCAATTGGTGTCTTCGGTTTCCACTGGATCCTATGATCGTGGAATACTTCAAACTTCTCAACTTATGCCCTACTCAAGTAACACCGAATCAATGGTTCACCCTTTTGTCAGTGATAATGGCATCTCGACTATCTAAAATGCCAATCAACATCAACGATTTCATCTCATCGACTAAACTGTCGAAAGGTCTGAAACTTCCTTTATATTACCTCACCATGGTGGATGGCCTCAAAATCATCGATGACCTCTTAGAAGCTGATAAATTCTAGAAGCAGAAGTTCATTTTCATATCGGGAGCATGGGAGAATGGCAAAGAAATTTCCGATGATAAGCCTTCAAAGCTAAATCTCATCTGGAGAAGCAATCGTAAGCACTTCGAAACTTTATACTTTGAAATTAATTATATATTTTGCCTTTCTCTTTCTTTAATTTTCTATTTTCATGATTATTCCAGAAATTCTGAGGCGTTATTCAGCACGTCGACCAGCTGCTAAGCATATTTTCCAAAAACTTGCTGCTTGGGCTTGATGAGTCCGGAAATTTTCACCATTCACTGTAGAAACCGGACATGGGAAATTCGGATAAAAACCACCCACTGAACCATCCGAACTAGACAAAAGTATTAAAAGCTAATCACCTTTTGACTAAGCTAATTGCTAATCTGCTTAATAAACTAACGGGGTTTTGAATTCGACCGGGCTTCATAAACTTGACCTGAAAGCCCATACGGCCCATAATTAAGGGTATAAATACCCAACCACTTTCATTAATGAGAGTAATGAACATTTAATACAACCAGGCAGCTTAAATCTCTCACTACAAAACACCCAAACATTAAATACCTTTGAAACACCATAAAACTCATAACAAAATTACCCCAGTCGAAAATAATCCACACCAGGGCTAAGAAAGAATGAAATAATACGTTCCACACTGCCTTCCAGCCCATCAATTTCCTTAACTGCCACATGTTCCCAATCTCAGAAGGTGCCTTGCCACCTTAAAACTTGATGTCAGAGCCCGATCCGAAGATAGCCTGCAAAAAAATTAGTTCATCCCAACTGTAAAGTATTCCTTCCTATTCGCAACATATCAGATAGTCATTTACCAAAAAAGAATAAAGAAAAGAAAGTAAAAAGACAACTAGCACATCTGGTGCTAGCCCTTCAACTCCATCGAAGCCAAAAGCTCGAAAAAGAAAAACTGCAGAAAATGCTCTCTCACCCATCGAAGATGGGAAAGATCAAGAACCGTCTTCAAAGAAAAAGAAATCTTCTTCCAATTCCCATGGAAAGAAAAAATAAACAAGCAAGGATCACTTTGTATACAGTGGTTGATGAAGAAGAAAACACTACTGCTGAAAACCAACAAAATCTTTTGGTCAAAGAGGAGACGGCCAATGACAACACCGTGATCATTATCGAAGACAATGTTATTAACAAAAATCAAAATACTGAAAACTTTGACCTTGATACTTTCATTAATTTTGAGAACACTGAAGTGCTTACTGGTGAAGACGACCCTGTTCTTCAAGTCATTCAAAATCATATTCTTAATTTTGGGAGACCAACAGCTGGCGGTCTTCAAAAATTACATGTCCTCATGTTCCAACCACAACTTTAGATATGATTCAACGTCCTAGTTCAACAGAAACAGAAATTCCTCCTACTCCTTTGAATCCTGCGATCACTGATGCACCTCCACCATTTATCGATCTCGACATTGCAACAAAAGCACTTGCTTCCCAAATCGAAGCTTCTCAAAACCATCCAAAAAATTTGGCTAAAGACATGGTCTATTACAAAGGATCTTATGAAGCTGAGAAAAAATTAAGAGAAGACTTACATAACAAAGTGGTTGAGAAATTTCACTTATATGAAGTAGCAAGGTCTGAGCTTATAAAAGGCGGTCTCTGCATAAAAAATCATGTGCGAATAAGACACATGGTTGACAAAGAATTGTTGGTGACTTCTCATGAAAAGGATATGAATAAGCTCAAAACTGATCATACTACTGAACTGGATGCGGAAATATCCAACTCCAAAGGTTTGCAAAATTCTCTTACCCTTTGTGAGACAAAAAATAAAGAATTGATCGAGGAGATAGTTAAACTGAAGAAAGATTTCGAGGAGGAAAAAGTTGTTGTTGTTGTTGTTGCTGCTGCCAAAGATGAACTTTCTAAAGACATGCTTGCTGCTATTAACAATGGAAAAGAAGAAACAACCATTCTCCTTCTTCGAGAACTTCACGCTACTTATCCGAAGATTAACCTCACAAGTTTTTGGAATGACATTCCCATCGACAAGCGTCCAAGTGAAGCTTTCGATCCTATCCATGACGCATCATTTTCAAAGGAAGAATCATCCGAGGACGATGAATCATCTGAATAACCTTATTACTTTTTGTACTTGTCAAATTAGAAATTTACTTTTTGTGGTTCAAATAATTAATCTAATCGACATATGTTGTTATTTTATTCTTTTTGTATATTATCCAATGCTAGTTATAAATACGATTAATACAACATATAATTATAAACTATAAACTTACCACTTCGAAAAAATATAATACCTTAGTGAAGTTGGTGAACATAGTTGTACTTAGAGATGACAATTTAACTCGAAACCGTGGGTATCCGAAGCGAACTGATCTGGAGGGGCGGGTTACCCGAAAAAGAAAAAAGAAACGGGGCGAGTTATGGTTTTTATTTTTATTACCCGTTCGGGTTCAGTTTGGGTTTCGGTTTTGGATATTTTACCGTGGGTACCCACCCCGAACCCGCCCCGTAAAAAATAGTAAAATACTTTTATTTTTTAAAATATTATTTAATAGTAAAATACTGTTATATTTTAAAATATAATTCTAGCCCAATAGAAAATACTAGCCCAATAGAAAATACTAGCCCATGAGCCCACTATGAATCTATAAACCCTACTTATCTTTTAGTGTCTGTATTACTTTATCGGTATTATTTTTCTTATCTTTTCAACTTCCTAAAAAACCCTAAAGTACTAAACGACTTACTCTATCACTATCTGTCTCACTTTCGATGAAAAATTGCAGGATTAGATAATATATATTTGGTTTGGAATACAGTGATTTCTCTAATTAGCATCATGTATATCTCTTATATTTTTTTTATTCGTTAGAACAATATATATTTTTAATATTTTATTGGATACTATTTATGTTGAATCTAATTTTTTTTATATTGTTTATGATAATATATGTAATATATATGAAATTTATTTTCTTTTTACTTATTTATAATAGTATACATTTTTATTAGATAATATTTATGTTGATTGTTTTCTTTAATCGAATGTTAGATTCTTGTTTATTTTATATATCTCTCTGGGTTTTTTTTTCTTGTTTAGAATAATATACATCTTTGATTGAATATGAGTGATTTCTTTAATTTTCATATTCTTATTCATCATATATATATATATATATATTGTTTTTCCTTCTTTTATATTTTTTTATTGGATAATATTTATTTTTGATCATTTTTTTAATTGTCTATTATTCTCTATATATATTATGTATCTTTCATGTTTTTAGGTTAATATATATCATTACATTCAAAATAGGAATTAAAATTTATTCTTATGTTATATCAAATTCATCTTTTATTAATGGTTAAATAATAAAATTTATTATTCTAGCAAAATTATAATTGAATTACATATATATTATTCTAACCATATTTTTTTATATAATGAAGGTTCAATGTTTAATTAAATATATATTATTATAACAATATTTTAGGTCAGGTTCGGTTCAGATTTTCGGGTTCGGTTTGGATATTTACTACGGTTTTCATTCGCGGATAGTTCACAGGTACCCGCGTGGATAACCCGAACCCGCGGGTTTGGGTTTTGGTATGGAAAAAGAAATATCCGTCGGGGTTCGGGGTTCGGGGCGGGTTCGGGTATTGATTTTATACTACGGGGCGGGTATGAGATATATAGATACCCGTCCCCGATCCGCCCAGTTGCCATCCCTAGTTGTACTTCGAAAACGTTCAGTGCATTATTAAGCGTTGCACTTCGCAAAAACTGTAATGTATTTATCAAACATGGTTGTTTCTTCAAAAAGTGTTATAAACACTTCGGAACATTCTACACTTAACCAACCTCAAAGATGATCAGTCTTTGATAAGTTGTTAAGATAGTTTTATTCAAACATGTATAAACAACCATTGGCCAAAAACGAATTGTATTGATAATATTGTGTATGTACACATCACCTCGTTAAAACCTTCATGGGCCAACAGGATAGGAAATAGTGCGTCCTTCGAAAGTGAAAATTCCAAAATACAAAACAAAGTTATCTACAATAAAGCTTCAAGTGTTGTATATTCTATGGATGTTGAAGCATCCTCCCTTCAACATCGATGATAAGACCCTAGCTTTATCCTTTCAACAACTATATAGGGCCCTTCCCAGTTCAGAGCCATTTTCCAAGGCTTTTCTCCTTTGTGTGAAGGAATACTTTTCTCAACACCTTATCACCGTCTTTGAAATCTCTTTGCTTTGATAATGGATTACATTCAAATGAGCTCGAATTTTTTTTCCTCAATCAAATCTAAATTTTCCCTTCTGACTTCATCATTGGATCTTTCAGAATATTGGCTTATCCTAACAGAAGACATCGTAGATTCTATGGGGATGACTGCATCCATTCCATATTCTAAAGCAAAAGGAGTTTCTTTTGTAGCCTCTCTAGGAGTTATTTGATAAGTCCAAAGCACCTCTTGCAAATAGTTTGGCCATTTTCCTGCTACCCCCGTCAAATTCTTCTTCAAGCCATCTAAAATTGTTCTGTTTGTTACCTCCACTTGTCCAATAGCTTGAGGATGAAAAGGCGTCGAAAAACATTGTTGAATTCCTTCTGATGTGCAAAATGAAGCCATCTATTTGTTATTAAACTGAGGAAAATTATCTGTTGTAATCCTTTGAGGAACTCCAAAACGACAACAAATGTTGTTCACAATAAACTTGATCACATCCTTTACTTTTGTCCCTGATAGCGGTTCGGCCTCGACCCAGTTTGTAAAATAATCCACCGCTACAATTATCATCTGTCTTCCTCCAGAATCCATCGTCAAAGGACCCACCAGATCAATTTCCCATCTATCAAATGTTACCGCCTCGGTTATAGACATAAGCGACACAACTGGTCCATGAATAGCATTGGAAAATCTTTGGCAAGTATCACAACTTCGAACTAAATTCTTAGCATCATTCATGATTGTAGGCCAATAGAACCCTGTAAGTAAAACTCGTCGCGATAGAGCTTTAAACTCAATGGGTTGACCCTTTACCATTATGCAATTCTGATAACACCTCTTGTGATTATTGCTTGCCTAAACATCGTAATAATGGCATGCTCAATGCCTTCTGATACAATATTCCATCTAACACTATATATCTGAAGGCTTTACCTCTCAATTTTTTAGCCAACCTGGAATCATCTAGTAATGTCCCTTGAGTAAAAAACTGAGAATATCTGCTCGCCAGCCGCCTCAGATTATTTCATTTGTAACCAAGAATTCTTCTATGCATTTGCATTGACTAGATTGAGTAACAATCAAAGGATTTTCTTATAACAAAATCCAATGATATTCTTCTTTGTAAGCGATATTTGATAACGAATCAGCCACCATGTTACTCCCTCGACCAATATAGTCCACAACAACATTGTCAAATAGAAGCATTAAATTTTGAAGTTCCCGAAGATATAAAATCAAACGATCATTTCTTGCTTCAGAAAATCCAGATACATGATTTGCTAACAACTGAGAATCCATTTCTAAGCGTATTGAGGTTGCTCCACAAATTTTTGCCAATCTTAAACCTGCCAAAGCATCTTCGTATTCAGCTTCATTGTTTGAAGCATGAAAACCAAATTTAATAGACTGAATCATCGTCTCTCCAGTTTGAGCTATTAACTGAACCCCAGCACTACACCCTGAAATACTAGATCCTCCATTTGTGCATACAACCCGCCTCGAATTCACTGGTATGGCTTCTTTACTTTCTTCAATATCTGATCTGCTCGAATGGAATTCAACAAAAATATATGTTAATGCTTGCGCCTTTATTTCCGTTCGAGGTGTAAACAAAATATCATAGTCCCCCAACTCCACTGACCACTTGGTCATTCTCCCCGAAATGTTCGGATCGTTGTAAATGAAGTTCGGACTTCAATTGTGTGAGCTTGAAAATATGGACGCATCTTCGTGGCAGCAATCACCAGTGGTAATGCCAATTTTTCCAATTTCAGATATCTATTTTCTGCTGCCACTAAAATTTTACTATTGTAGTACACCGGCTTCAGAACTCCTGAATTGTCATTGATTAACGCTGCACTTAGTGCAAAATCCGATACCACAATGTACAAAAAGAGTTTCTCCCCATTTTGAGGTTTTGACAAAATTTATGGTGATGATAACAAATTTTTAATGTTTGTGGATGCCGTCTCACATTCCGATGTCCATTTAAACCTTTCTGGTCCTCGTAAAACTTGAAAGAAAGGAAAGCATTTGTCAGAAAAATCTAGAAATAAATCGATTAAGTGTTGTTAACCTTCCTGTCAGAATTTGCACTTCTTTTATATTCCGAGGTGAATTCATTATTATCAAGGCTTTCAACTATTCAGAGTAAACTTCTATTATTTTTTCACTGATGACAAAACCCAAGAACTTTCGTGACCGAACTCCGAAGGTACATTTTTCAGGATTTAGCTTTAACTTGATTGCCCTTAAATTCAAAAAAGCTTCCTCTAAATCATCAAGATGCACATCATCTTTTGAAATTTTTACCACCATATCGTCTGTATATACCTTCATATTCCTTCCGATTTGAGTAGCAAAAGCTTGATTCATCAACCTATGATAAGTGGCTCCAACATTCTTCAAACCAAAGGGCATAACCCTATAACAGTACAAGCCCCTATCAGTTATGAAAGTTGTGCATTCTTGATCTTTTGGATCCATTTGAATTTGATTGTATCCTGAAAAAGCATCCATAAAAGTTAAAATTTTATTGGCTGAGGTAGATACAATCAACTGATCTATTTGAGGGACAATAAATGGATCTTTGGGACAAGCTCGATTCAAATCTGTAAAATCCACATACATTCTCCATTTCCCATTCTTCTTTTTTACCACAACCGGATTTACCGTCCACAAAGGGTATTGTGATTCCCTTATGTGTCTGATCTTAGATAATCGATCCACCTCAGCAACAATTGCTTTTGCTTTTTCCGAGGAAAATGCTCTTCTTTTCTGAATAACTGGTTTCACCTTCGGATCAATAGCCAAACTGTGACGAATTACCTCAATTGGTACACCTGTTACATCTTCTGTCTTCCAAACGAAGACATCTAAATTATGAGATTAAAACTATAGTAGTTGTTGACGTAAAAGTGGGGTCAATAAGGCTCCAATTCGAAGCACCCTTCCTTCCGAAAAAATAAACTACTCAATTTCTTCACTCACCGTTAAAGACCCCAGGGTTTCCCTCGGATCGTCAACCATTTCTTCCAAATCTGAGGGCACCCTTTCTAAATGTTATTCATGCATTAAAGCCCCACTTCTAGATCCTGGGATCCAGAGTGCAGCAGTATAAAATTCCTTAGCTACCTTTTGGTCACCTCGAACGACCCCAATCCGATCTCCAACCACATACTTAAAACATTGATCGACTGTTGACACCACTCCATACATTCTTGAAAGCCATAATCTTCCAAAAATAACATTATAACTCGTGAGACAATCCACCACCACAGAAATAACTTGGACCTTCTTCTTAAATGGTCATTTTCCCAAACTTACTTCACCCTCGAATTCACCAACAGCACGAGCTGTTACACCCGTAAATCATATAATTGTCCGATCTGATTGAGAAATCTGAGGTGTATTTGTCATTCTATTATAGGTGGACTTAAAAATGACATTAGCAGAACTGCTAGTGTCAATAACACACGTCAAATTTCGACGCCAACCACCTTTGCTCCAATAACCACAACATCTTCATGTGGTTCTGCTGTACCTCGCAGATCATCTTCGTCAAACAAAATGAAAGAAATAACATTCTTTCCATATGAATGCGTAGACATCTTCCCTTCAATTTGAGTTGTCAGGTTGACAACATGTCTCTTCCTTGAACTATCCGAATTTCCAGTCATCAAGTCGCCTCCGATAATAGCTAACGACTCAAAGAATTTACATAGTTCTCGCACATGCCCTTTTTCGATCGGTTCTTCAACTGCCATCAGAAGCAATCTGTTTGGATCTTTCTCCACATACTCAAAAGAAGCATCAAATGGTATAACCTTTGAATATAAAATCATCAAATTCTTAGCTAGTGGAACCTTCGAAGTCGATATAACATTATTCTTCGAACCACTCCCTTGCGACTTTACATAAGTCAGGAGTTTTAATTTTCGATCAAAGTTTGAACCTCTTTCTTCAGAGAAATATAGTCATTAGTATCATGCCCAATATCATCATGATATATGCAAAATTTATTGTTCCTTTCCTCCATTGGCCTAGTAATTGGATTTGGCTTTCGAAAATTTACAAAGTTCTTGGTCTTATCCCAAATCACAACTACATTCTCTGTCAGATCAACATAATACTCTGGTTTGACCCATTGATTTGGCCTCGGCCTGTTGTAGTTTTTAGATGGATCGTGATTTGAATATTCACCACTCCGATAAGCCAAATTTTTATTCTTTTGCTCGGTCTGCTGATTACAATTTCCATTCGAAGGCTGCCCTTGGTTGTTGGCCGCCTGGTTCGAATTCTTTGGAGTGCTAATCGGTCATCCTCAGAATCAGTTGACTCCTCGACTTTAGTTTGATCATCAACTTAAGCCATCAGAGCTCCAAAAATTAAGTCTCTTCTCTTCGTAGTCTCACTGGCCAGATCCCCTCACAATAATCCTTGAAAAAAAGTTGTCATCGCCACATTCTCTTCACAATTGTCCAAACTAGCTTTGTTCAAAATGAATCTCTTCGTATAATCCTTCAACTTTTCTCCAAGTGCCTGCTTGCACTGTATAATGGTATCACCATTTGCTCTCATCTCTTTACTCCTCACAAACTACCTTCGAAAAGCAGTATAAAAATCCCTAAAGTTTGAAATGGACCCTTTCGGAATCCGATTGTACCACTTTAAAGTTGTTCCCTTAAAAGTCTGCAAAAATGCACGACACACTAGTTGGTCGTCGTCTTCAAAGTCGATCATATAGTTCTTGAATTATTCGATGTGATCATCGGGATCTTGCATCCCATCAAACTTCTCTACTTTGGAGATATCAAAACGCTTCAGAAGCGTTATAGAACAAATTTCACTTGTCAATGGAGAGTTTCTCTAGTCGAAACTTTGAAAAACTGATCATTTGTTCTCATTGTAACATATAAATTTCGATCAGTCTCAGCATACTGATTCGAAATGTTTCCTTCGCACCATGTCGAACGAGGAACATTGTCTCTTTTAGATTTTCTTTCCTTTTTATACTTCCTCGACTGCTCTTTGTCTGATTCCTCTTTCGAAGAACCACTGTATCTGTTAAACCCGAAGTTGAGCTTTCTACCTCCTCATCACTAGAGATTATATACTTTTTCTTGTATTTTCTCCCCTTGCAAGAAGAATATCGTGCTTTAGGAGATACGAAACACGTTTTTTATGCTCAGTTTTAGCTCGTCGATCATCACAGGATCGATCAGATTGGTCTCCCATCTCAGTCTTTTCTGTTCCTTGCCTAACCTCGGATTTAAAATTTGCCGAGTGGATCTCCTGTTTTCAAAAGGTTCATGCAAAGTTTTCATACAAGCCTTGGGCCCAGGTGAAGATAAAAAATCATTAGATAAAATTGCTATCGAAGTGGTCGAGCTAGAGGAAAAGGAATACTTGGACCCATATATAAACAAACAAACAAAAAATATGAGGGATTGTCCAGTGAGATCTATACTATGGAATCACCAAAAGAGAAAACAAATAGTACATAAGTGAGATCAATATAATATGTCAATTGTATATATTACCACACCTCTACAAAAAATCGTATCTAAAATTATCATTCTTGGATGATAATCTAAGAGGAGTAATATCTCAACACAGTAGCGCAGTGCTAATAATAGTGAAGCTGGTAGGGGTAAAGATTAAACGGGTGATGATCAACATTGGCAGCTAATCAAGTATCATGTACAAAGTCAGGTATAAAATAATAAGATAAGGTACAATGATAATCCCAAACCAGAGGATCTCAATTGGAATCATCAGAGTAAACACAACTGTATTTGGAGATTTAAATCTAAACGTAGCTCTCATAAAGTACAAATTTAGAAAAAAAAAAGGTATAATATATATTCATGATGGTAGATGCGTCATCTTATAACATTATACTAGAGTGATCATTGATCGATCAAATACATGTTGTAGTGTTTACGTTCCACCAATTTTTTAAATATCTTATAAACGAGAAAGTGGTTGTGATCACAGAAAATCAGGAAACATCTAGGAAATGTTATCCAGCATTCATTGCTTTTTAAACATAACAATCAAAAAGTGAAGGGGCCATCTCAATAGGATTATATGAACCTAGAGAAGGGACTTAGTTGGTATAACCAAAGGAATAAGAAGATGATATAACAGTTAAACCAGGAAAAATCCTGAAAATCGACCGACACATACCAATCGATCTTAGGTAAAAAAAATGCAAAATAATTTAGATATTTTATATTGAGTACGCATTTCGTACCTGGAGTTCTAGCATAAGTCATCTATCATCGGTTGAACATCAACAATATATTTTAGCCTTTAATACGAAAAGAAAGATCTTACTCTCAATAAAAGACGAATGCAATTGTTACTGAAAGACAAATTGGTGGTTGTATGGCATACCAAAGAGTCCCGTTATCTAATATAGATATTTAATATTTTATTAGTCAAAAATAAAAATTGAAAGTGGAAAATATATGTAAAAATTAACGATTTTTTAATAAAGAATGTCTGAAATACCCATTTCCACCACTAAGAATTGACCAACTTATAGATGCAACACCTGGAACAAATTGTAATCCTTCACAAATTCCTTTTTATGATATAATCAGTTACAAATGAAAGAATAGGATCATGAACACACAATGATTATCACAAAAAGAGAGCTACATTGCTACACAGTAATGCCTTTAGGACCGAAGAATGTCAGAGCAATATTTCAAAGACTTATAAATAATATATATGTAACTCAAATATGTAGAATAATACAAGCCTATATTGATGATATGTTAGTAACAAACTTACAATAAGAATACTACCTAACATACCTCACAAAAACATTCAACAACGTCAATAAATAAAATATGAAGTTGAATACTAGAAAATGTACCTTCGATGTTAGGTCTGGAAAATTATTAGGATATATAGTGAGAAACAAAAAGGAAACAAAGCATATCCAACACAACTTGCTAAGTTTACAGCAATACAGCCCCCAAGAAATATAAAAAAATTCCAAATTCTGGTCAGAAGACTAACAAGACTTAATATGTCAGTATCAAGATCCTCAAATAAGTGTCAACCATTCTTCTAGGTGTTGAAATGAGCATGAAAGTTTTATTGGACCTCAACATATGATGAAACAATCAACAACATAAAAACATTGTTGGCCTCTCCTAAAGTACTAATAAAGCCTAACCTACGATAAAGCATATATTTATACCTAGCCGTCTTGGACTACGCAATCAGCACAATACTAATTAATGAGAAAGAAATGGAATCTAAAGATGTGTACTATGTAAATAAATATTTGTTACCAGCATAAACTAGGTATTTACAATTATAAAAACGTGTATTAGCTTTAGTAGTTGCAGTTAGGAAAATGAGACCGTATTTTTAAGCTTATAATATAATTGTTAGAACCTTATTTCCATAAGAAGTGTATTGTCAAAACCCAAAGTCTCGAGAATAATGACAAAATAGTCAGTGGAATAAAGTGATTATGATATCCATTTGGATCCAAGAATGACAATAAAGGTATAAGCATTGATTGACTTATTAACAAAGTTCTAATATGAAAGGTTCATCTGAATAAGCAATAAGTCAAAGGCATTTGAAGAGTAATTAGTGATAAATGAAGTAACAATCAAGGCTCAACAATAGAGATTCAACTCATATCTCCAACATGAGATATCCTAAACTAGTCCATTAGGTTTGGATTCCAGCATCTAACAACAAAACTGAGTATGAAGTTGCTATTACAAGATTACAGCTAACAAAGATTTACGGATCAACGAGGGTATAACTTTTAAATAACTCGCATTTAATGCTTAATTAAGTATCAAGACATGTTGAAGCAAACAAATAAGAACACAATCCAATATTTGAAGGATTTACAACATTTAGTTGCTTAATTTGAACATGTAGAATGTAAACAAGTCCTGAGGGTTGAAAAAGCTGATGCACTTGCCTACTCGACTTGCCCATCTTCAACACCGTGAATAGTACTCTAAGAAAATCCTTCCATCATACTGCAAAATAATTTCTTCTTGACATTAGCCTCTGAAGAGACAATGGTAATAGAAGGATAAGAAGAATAAGAAGATTTGTGAACGATGATTAAAAGTTATATGACGTAGGGAATGTTACCAATGGTAAAATGAAGGCACAAAAAATTAAAAAAGTAGGCAAAAATATTCGTTTAAACATCAAACATACTAGTATAAGAGATGGTTAGCCAATCATTTATTAATGTTCTTAGGCACATATGGAGTATATTGTTTTATGGAAGAGCTGCATGAGGGACAAAACAGTTCTCATTATAGGCATAAGGATTTGTACAAAAGAATAATTCTCTAAGGTTACCATTGGCAAAAAACTATGAGAACACAAAAAGAAAATAAAGACGTGTGATATATGCTAGTAATTCGTTGATTCAATACAAGTATCTACACTCCTACTAAAAATGATAACCGAGGTAATTAAATTTAATATATTGGGCTAAAAATTATGAGACCGTTATCGATATCTTCAAGAGGGAGGAGGTTCATAGTATTTATCGTAAATTATTTCTTAAAGTGGGTAGAAAACACAACCAGTGCGAAACATCACGACAAAAACTGTAATAATATTTTGTTTGAATGAGTATATGCTACAGGTATAGAATACCGTGAGTTATAACTACCACTAATGCAACTCGGATCCAAAATGATACCATCACAAAATTTTATAAATAAAATAAAATAATATAAATATTATTTTTTTATTTCAATCCTCAAATCAATGAGTAAGTCGAAGTGACTAACAAAACAATAATTTAAGGTATCAAGAAGATGTTGGAATTAGTAACTGGAACTTGGTCGGATTTCCTACCAGAAGTTTTATGGTCATACTGAACCACACCTAAAACTGCCAATAAGTAAACAATATTTGCTATTGTGTATGGAATGGAAATGAAAACCGAAAAGCAGCAATACCTTAATTTAAGAAAAAATAGTCAAATATCATCTTTGATCAGGGCATTACAAAGAACTAATGAGAAATATATACAAATCAAGAGTTCGGTTCAGGATTTTTGAACCAATAAACAAAGTAATAAAAAAAATCTTCTTACATACAAAGAAAAAATGACTCGAAAACTTTTACCTAAATTGGGAAGGACCATTTAAGGTCGAGGTAAAAATAAATTCAGAAAGTTACATGTTGTTAGATTACGATGGAAATCAAGTTAGGCACTCATCGAATATAGAGAATCTAAAAACGTACCACAGACATACATATTAAAATCTCTTAACTTACTAATTCTGTAAAACAGATTTATAAAATCATGATGATGTACTATTTTCTCTCTCGATGGCGCGTGAAGTTTTTGAGGAAGAATTTGATATTAATATAACATTTTTCATGCCAAAAATATCGTTTATCTCTTATTTATATAACAAAATATATATTAAAACCGCAAAAAAAAAAATGTCAAAACAAAATTACCATTCAGAAATGGTATGGATTATCAAATGTTTGTCAATTCTTTAATAGAAAATTTATATTCCTCGAAGCAAATAATTAATAAGACTAATATGATAATCATCATTGGTCAATAATAGTTCAATCAAAGAACATCAATCTTAACAAAACTATAATAATATATAACAATATAAACCAAGTGTTAATCATTAAAAATATAAGCTTCATCTGTTTGAAAAAAAAAACTATTATCATTCTTCTTTGTCAATAATTTCGTTGTAGTCTAGAGATCTCGACTACTCTACTCTTTATTGTCTTGTCATTTTATTCTTTGATGAATGGACTTGGTCAGCTTTAATACTTTTTGGTTCGTCCCTTTTTTTGACAAACTCTGAAAGTTTGACACCATCAATCATATTCTGAATAGTATATATAAAGCCTCACTATCCCTAGTGTAGTGTCTATTATCAGTGTTAAATTTAAAATATTTTCTTTATTATATGGCCTTCGGTATATGAGTGGTCTTTGGTTCTTTCATAAATTACTCCGATTTTTTTGCTCAACTCAATGTATGACTTTCGATGATTTCGTTGGAACCCATGTGATATCCTAGACACTCCATGTAAATAAATCAAGATTATTTTATGGAAAATTGATTAATTTATCCCTAAATTATGTGGGGATGCCTCGACTACGTCAAGTATCATGTCTATTTCCTTGATGACGTTTTATATTTCTCATATATATTCTATTAAGTGAGGGCTTCCTTCTGATCATCTATATTGTCAAATACGACTGAGTTTTCGTTTGTGGTTAGTGCAATTTTTCTTGTCTTTGAGCCATAAAAAGCTACATAACATTCCCTTGAGATTTTTGGATTTCCTATGATTACTCATATTTTTCCTTTGATATGGTACTTAAGGGATGATGGACTGTAGATATTACAACATGCATTTGATATAACCGTGATCTTCCAACGATTACGTTGTAGGAATAATGAACATTTACTATCATAGATAGACATTAGACATTCTTTCTCAACTTCTACATGCCGATGGTACATCCATGTTAAGCTCACCCAAAACTTGCGCATTTGCATCTTTAAATTTTATTAGAATTATTTGGAATGGGATCAGTTATGAAACACTTCTCATTTTATCGTATGTACTTTCGTAAGATATTGGTCAAATTCTCTATACCAATCATCACTCGTTTGACTTTTACTTTAACCAGTTTCATATTGATTAGTTTGATATCACCACGTGGCGATGTTATTCTCTTAGATTCATAAAAACATATAAACACCGGATATGAGTTCGGGTACAAGTAACGACGATACTTGACCATGTGTTAGACCTTTAATGATATTATTTTTTTGGATTTTCGAAACCTAAAAATAAAAAAAAATTCCGCAATTATATCTCTTTTTGTATCATAGTCAAAATACTAGTCTTCTTTTTTCTTTACGGATAGCACAGTTGTCCATAGCTTAAAAAAGATAAAACTTTAAATATTAATATGTTGAATTATTTTTTATGAAAACAATTTAGTTTAAAATTAAAAGTTGGAAAAAAAATTCCCAATATAATATTAAGGATATTAAAACAGTATTGTTTGAGGATATTAATACAATATTAAATGATAATATCATTTTTTTTAGAAGATAGTTTTTATTGTTTTCCACTAATTACAATTTAATTACGGTCAGTTGACTAATTACATTTTTTCACTAGGCATAGAAATTGAAGGAAAATTTATAGAGAAACAGTAAATAGACGGCATTGGCTAACAAGGAAACCCAGTTCGTTCAGAAGTAATTCCGAGTTCGACCATCACATCAGAGAGACAATAATTGACCAGTTCCTCCAAAACTAAGTCAGAGATAGGCGTTTCCCTTTCAGACTCAGAAGTTGAAGTTGAAGGAGCGATCTCTTGAGCAGTAATATTGCTGTTGTTGTTGGTGCAGTGAGCAATGCCTGACGTAGAGATTGGGTTGACACTTTGAGGGGGAACCACTTGTGGTTGTGCCATAGGACAAGTTGAATTCGGCACAGAAGTTTGATTAAAGAGACACTCTTGGGCTACACTACTGGAAGATTCACCAATTTCATAACCTGAAGTTGAAATTGAAGTTGATTGAGCAGCTACTATTGGGCTTCCTACAGCATTATAAGAGGCTAAATTTTTTCCGGTCCCTGTACCAAGGCAGATATATAGATTAGAGATAAGAAACAACAGTCTTATAGATAGATAGATTTATCGCTAAATAAGGTCTCGTAATGTTTTCAAGATTTACCTTGTTTTGTTGCTGTTATCTTAGTCCGGGTACTCCTATAACCTGTAGGTGGAGATACATCAGAAACGTTTCTCTTTTTCGTTACCAATTGTTCCGGCATTGGCATTCCCATTGGCATTGGTGTGCTGTACACAGGTTGGCCTAAAAATAAATTAACCAAAAGATTGATTATATCCATCGGTATTGAAATCAAAAACGATAAATTCCTAAAATAAATTATATTATTTCCAAGATTGGAGCTAGATATGCACTGTCACTCAGAGGAATGAAGTTTTTGTTCAGTTACGAAAGCAATCCAACGTCCGTCTGTGCAGTATGCAGTGTGCAGTATCATCTCATCACCATAAATTGTATAGGAGTATTTTCTTTCTTTCTTAAGAATGGAGAGAATGTGTAATTGCCGATACACAAACACTTAGAATGTGGTACCTATACAAACAGATCCATCATGGATCATCTTCGGCTTATTAGCAGTTAACTGACTCGCAGGAGCAGGTACTCTAGAGCTCGTATTATAAGCGTTCATAGCACCCTGCATGGCTTGCAAAAGAGTCTCAACTCTAATTTTCTCTTGCTCCAAACGAGCTTTCTCGTCATCCATCGACACCTTCCGTTCTTTCAAGTAAATGTACTCGTTCAATATCTCATCCAAACTCAATAAACTCTTCGGTACCTTTTCAAACCAAAAATCATTCATAATCATAACCAAAGCAGAAACTGCGACGAATTAAACCAAAATCCTAAATATCATGATTCATGATTTGAACAGACAATTTCAGATTATCAAGTGAAATTACCTCATCAACTGGAGATCTGGAGATCAACGAACACGCCTCCGATCTGAAAACGGATCGGGTTTCAGAGAAGTTGTTATCGGAGAGATAACGATCGACGATAAAGGCGACCTGGACAGGAGTTACCTTCCCTTTCCCTATATGATTAGCTCTTTTAGCCTTCCCCATCGTTATCGTTGTTTTTTTTTTATATAAACAAAAAGCAATCGGAGAATTTGTTAGTTGTTGTTTACCGGAGCGGAAAGCAGTTAGAGAATAGGTGAAAATGGAGCTGCCAAGTGATGAATTTATAGAGTGAGCGGGACAGGAATGGAGGGAGAATGCCAAGTTTTGTTTAGTTCATTTATTTCTAGAGGGGCTAACACTCGATCCCTGCCAAATTAATTAACAATAACTCTAATTCGTCCATTATTCCAAAATACCAAGCTTCTGTCATTTTATTTGTAAGTTTTTTTTTTTAAGGATTTTCTAGCTTAAAACGATGGTTAGTCAAGGGAAGTAGTTACTTGTTTTAAATCAGATACTTATTTAATTTTTTATAAAAATATTTGTTTTGTTTCACCGGTCTATTTTTTTTTTTTATAACTAAAGTGAGATATTTATTAAAATAAAAAAGGTTATACAGACGCGAGAAATTGAATTTAAAGACCAAGGGCCCTATACAAAAACCCTAAAGCCCAAATCGAAACCCTAATTTTATTACAAGACCTTAAAGCTATAAGAAGGACTCTTTAAAGCAGCCACCATAAACCAAACACCATTAACAGGCACCCAAAATGCTTAGGACCAGAGAAGAATGTCAAGAGCTGCTTGAGCAACATAGAGCATTACAACCAAACGCCAAGGAGAAAGCAATCCAGCTTGAGCTATAAACCAGCATTAAGCCAAGGCTACCAACTTCAGATACAAATCCAGCAGATCGAAATACGAGCATCACCATGACTACATCATCAAGCCAATTAGAAGACCAACAGCACTGAGAAAAGCATCACCAACTCAACCACAAATCTATCAAAGCCATGACCATCACAGCAACAAGCTACCATCTTCAGTCTCAAACCTAGCAACAAGCCAGGACCAGCGCTTCGAACAAAGATCATCACCAGGACACACAACAGCCTTAATGACTCAGGGCAATCCAACAAGATAAGAGACAGCACCAAGGTAACGAAAACAAATCAGATTTTTACACAAAACATTGCAAGCATAACAATGTCTTATATCAAACAGTTATGTAACCAAGATTTAATGCTTCTAGAATCATAATAGCTTTTAAATCAATAGGAATAGAGTTAACATTTATATTGAATATTGATTTCTGATATATAGTGTGATGAGCAAGCCAATCAGCAGCATGATTTTGCTCCCTAAAAACATGCGCAATAGTCATGCTACTGTGAAGCAAGTTACGAATGCAATGGATGACCGGTTTAATAAACCAAGCTAAGACTAGAGTCATATTAGTAACCCAATTGATGGCAGTTAAAGAATCAGATTCTATGTCAACACAAGTCCAGTTATTAACCTTACAAAGCAGCAGACCATCTAATATTACATGAATCTCAGCAAATAAGGGAGACAACTTACCATACAAGTAACTCTGACCTTTAACCAAAGTACCATTACTATAACAAATTATGACAGCACCACTGACCTCCCCATTCTTTAAACAAGAGGCATCCACATTCATCTTAAGCCTACCAGAAGGAGGCATGACCCACTTAACATAAACAGGTCTATTAGCAAGTCTAAAATGATTACAACAACCTAAACTAATAGCTTCTTTAGGATAAGAAGACCAGTTAGATTTACTTATAACCTTATTCTTATCAAGATTATGAATGATGGAAATAATATGGTTAATAATAGCAGTATTAGAAGTTTTAATGCCTTTAATCTTAAGTTGATTTCTAGCTTTCCAAATGCTGTGAAGAATTAGAGAGGGAATAATACTTCTGACCTGAACTTTAGAAGCCTGAGAACCCTGCCATAACTTTATAATAACCTTAATGTTCATCTGCCTATTCATGTATATTCTAAAAATGACAGCAAAATGAATCCAAATTGACCAGGCAAAATCACAAGAAATAAATAGATGCCCAATAGTTTCACAACCATCACATAACTGGCATTTAGAAGCCAAAGCAACACCCCTCTTTTGAAGAACAGAATCAACAGCAACAAAAATTTTAAGAACCTTCCAGTGAAAGAACGAGCTTTTACTAGGAGTTAAAGAATTCCAAATGTTTTTAAAGAACCCCCCCCCCCCCCCCCCCAAGTATCTTTAAGATTGTACTTACCATTCTTAGTAAGGGACCAAACCATTACATCATGACTACTATCATTAATATGAATACTGCTTATGCTATTAATAACATCAGGACTAATAAAACTATCAACAGAAGATAAATCCCAAGAGCTGTTAGACCAATAAGATCTAACCTTCTCAGGAGTGAACCACAAGTTATTATCATTGCTGTTAAATGAAATAAAAGGACCAGAACCAGTCCAGTTATCCAACCAAAAATCAACCATATCATTACCAACTTTCCATTTTATGAAACATTCAGCTTTATCACGAACACTAATCATTCTCTTCCAAACTAAAGAACCAACCTTCAAGGGACTAACTTGCAAGGGATGATGCTTAATGCAATAGATACTATGCATAACATTAGCCCAAAAAGTATTATTCTCCCTAAAAGCAGCCCAAAGATTGAAAGAGATAGCAGTCTGCACATCAACCATATTCCTCACATTCAGCCCACCTTCACTATAACTTTTGCACAGATTAAACCAGTTACACCAATGAACCTTTTTACCAGATTGAGAAGAACCCCAAATAAACTTATTCAGAATGATTTCGAACTTATATATGATACATTTAGGAATGACATTAGATTGCATCCAGTAAAGGATAATACTAGAAAGAACTGACTTCCCCAGCATAAGTCTTCCTGCAAAAGAAAGCTTAGAAATATTCCATTCCTCAATTTTACTACTGACCTTACAAATGAGCTTATTGAAGTTGCTGCATCTATTGTTAGTGCTTATGGTAACACCAAGATAATCTGTAGGTAAATGACTAGAAGAAAAACCAGATTGATTAACAACAATATCAATCTTATTAACCTCAATACCTTTAGCCATTAACACCTTAGTTTTCTCCTTGTTCACAACCTGGCCAGAAAGATACTGATACTTGTCCAAAAAACTACAAAGCTTGTTTACAGTTGTATCTTTACAATTCAAGAATAACAAGATATCATCTGCAAAAGCTAAGCTATTAACACATATACTACTTCTACATTTATACTTCATGCTCTTGTTATTAAGAATCAAAGCATTAAAACCCCTAATGAACAACTCTTCAGCAATAATAAAAAGAAAGGGTGAGATAGGATCACCTTGACGCAGACCTTTCGTAGTGTTAAAGTAACCAAAGCTTTCACCATTCACAAGGATAGAAACATTCACAAACTGAATCATTTTCTTAATAAGACATATGAACCTAGAAGAGAACCCAAACTTATCTAGAACCTTAAAAATAAAATTATGCTTAAGCTTATAAAACGCCTTAGACATATCAAGCTGAACCACAATATTATTATGCTTAACTTTCCTATTTAAATCACAAATGAGCTCCTTGCAAATCAGAATATTATCATTAATATTTCTGCCAGGTACAAACCCTCCCTGATTATGAGAGATCAAACTAGGCAGAAACAAAGCCATCCTAGAAACAATTATCTTAGACATAATTCGATTAATCACAGAGCAAAGACTTATTGGCCGATAATCTTTCCAAGTTATAGGATTAGTCACCTTAGGCAACAAACAAACACCAGTAGAAAAAATACCTTTAGGAATACATCTACCCTTTAAGAAATCATTCATAACATTTAACATGTCCACTTTAATAATGTGCCAACAATGATTATATAAATTAACTGTAAATTTATCCATACCAGGAGCACTAGACGTATTCATAGACTTGATAACATTTCTCAGCTCACTTTCATCAATAGGCTTAAGAATGGTCCTGTTAATATCAGCAGTAACAAGGCTAGGGATATTGTTAAAAATATCATCATTTAGTCTATTAACATCATCTATATGAGAATCAGGAAGAGCATTTTGAAAGAAAGACACAGCAGAAAGACCAATCTCAGAGGACTCAGAGAGCCAAACCTCACCACACCTGATACCTTTAATACTATTGCGCCTTCCTTTATTTTGCACAAAACTATGGTAAAAGCTAGTGTTTCTGTCCCCCTCAATCAACCATTTGCTATAGCATTGCTGCTTCCAATAAAGCTCCTCCATTCTTTGAGCTTTAATAAGAAGAGCATTAGCCATAACAAGCTCAGATTTGGACTCAGCAGACTGACAATTCTGATGCTGTAACTCTTTTTGTAAAACCATGTCCTCCATGCTTTGCACCTTGCTAAAGATATTACCAACCACCTCCTTATTCCACAACTTTAAACCCTTCTTCAATCTTTTCAGTTTATTCCAGAACATGAACAAAGGGTCACCAATCATATCACCTCTCCAATTGTCTTCAACAAAAGGAAGAAAAGTCTCTTCCAACAACCACATTTCCTGAAACTTAAAACCAGCTTTTCCTTTCATAGCACTATTAGCAAAAGAAATAATCATGGGCATATGATCAGACCCCGTTCTAGCAAGATGATAAACTTTAGTAATGTTAAACATGCTGATCCATTTATTATTAGTAAAAACACGGTCCAATCTCTTCCATTTAGAACCATTCGACCAAGTAAACTTGGAACCAATGTAACCAGCATCCTCAATATCACAATAGCTAATCATTTCATTAAAATCATTAGTGTTATTCAAACAAAAAGATCTACAGCCCAACTGATCATCAATAGAGCAGATAGCATTGAAATCACCACAGATTAACCATCATAATTCAGTAACAGCAATACTCTTAAGAAAGTTCCACAACTCAACTCTATTGACTCTTTGACACTTAGCATACACAATAGAAGTCATAACATGCTGAATGTCATTTAATAAACTAACTTTAATATTAAGACACTGATTCATATCATTCAAAATTTCAACAGAAACATCATATTTCCAGAAAATCCAAATTTTGTTATTGACATTAAAAGCAAAGTTATCATAACCTATCTTAGCAGCAACACTAGCAATATTATCACAATTCACTAAAGGTTCTTGAATTGTAATTAACTTAGCTTTATTTTTAATAGCAAGAAACTTGAGCCTACGAAGAGAAGCTTTATCCTTGATGCCACGAATATTCCAATTTATAAAACTAATCATTTAAAGAGTTTGTGGATTTAGATTTACTTGAACTGTTGAACTGTAAAGCCTTAATGATCTTGCTTCTAGTATTCTTCTTGCCTTTAGCTATCTTGATTTTCTTGTCAAATATTTCCTTAAAACTAGATTCACCTTCCCCTTCACTTTTATTCTGAGTACTAAACCTACTCCTTTGTTCATCCTCCTCTTCTATAACATCCTTCTTTTGTTCAACATCCAACTGATCATTCTTATCCTTCTGCTTATTAGTTTTGAGTAAAACATGTTGAACATTAGATTCCTTATTCTGAACAGCCTCCTTATTCTTCTGAAGTTTATCCCCAGATCTCTTATTACTCTCCATATCATTCTGACTTTCACGATAAATCTCAGGAGAGTTAGACACCCATTTCTTAGTAGGAGAATGCTGTAAGCTTCTCAAATTACCATTGGGGGACTCTTCATCATCAGAAACCATATTAACATATCCATTATTATCTGTTAACCCCAGATTTAGCGTTTCAATGGCCTCAATTATCTCTCCTTGCTCAGGAGTCTTACAGCCTTCAACATCATTCCCAAGCACAATCTTTTCATCTTTCTTCACCCATTGCTTAGTTATGATAGACTTGACCTTATTATTTGTAAAACCTTCTACAACTTCTTGATTCTTGGTAACTTTCTTACAACCCTCCATACTATGGCCAAGGTGAAAACACTTTTCACAGTATAATGGCATATTAGTGTATATTATCTTGGTCCAGAAACCAAAATTCTCACCAAACCCAATCCAGACATCTGATGGAGGCTTAGTAGTAACATCAATCTCTACCAAAGCCGAGCATTGTGAAAACAGTCTGTTTTCATCAGGAATTTTCACAACTAAAACTTCACCTAACATCGAAGCCACAGATTTAACCACACTATCATCATAAAGAACTTCTGGAATATCAAACTTAACCCAAACCGGAGCCACAGATGATTCTTTTGACAAATCATTAGACCATTTCAAAAGACGCATAACAGAAGTATCAATAGTCCAAACAGCTCTATGGAATAACTTAGCATAATCATACTTAGCATTAAACTCAAATATGACGTGCCTAGAATCCCATAATCTGAATCTAAAAGGTTCCTTGAATTTAAGAGATTCAAGAAACTGGTTCAAAATAGCTTTCTTCGGTACTCCATGAGTGAACTTTCCAACAAGTGAGTGCTTCGATTTGGATTTCAGTTTATCAAGCGTTCCTTTATCGAATTGAATCGACAAATGATCATTCTTAAACTCCTTCCATTCTGGCTCATATTGATCCTTCTCCTGTTTTGCAATACTTTTCTTTAAAACTTCAGCATAAGAATTTGATTTACTTCCCATATGATCCTTACCAGATTCTTGATGAAGAGCTGGAAACTCTTCTATATTGAGAACATTAAACGCCATATCCAGGAGCAAAATCCGGCGACAAAAAGATACTCTGTTTTAAATGAAAAACAGAGACCAAGAAAAGAGCACCGAAACGCCAATAATAAACACCTTAAACTCTGAAGAACAGAGAAACGAGAGAGAAGGAAGAAATCAAAGGGACCAGTGATCGGAAAGAGAACCGGCGTTCAAATCGGAAAAGACGATCTTGGAGCCATCCATATTTTCTAGGTGTTAATTTTATGAATTTAGTGTTTTTCTTCACCGGTCTATTATGTGTGTTGATTTTATTTTTACATTTTGAATCACCCTGCTAGGGATCATAAATGTAAATGAATTTAACTTAAGTTCCAATTTTGAAATGAATATAACTTAAGTGGTAATTTTGAAATAAATGATTAAGATGAGTAATGAAGGTTATTAGCGGATTCTATTCATTTATGTGTATTTTTATTAGAATTTTATTTTTTTATATAATTTTTAAAAACTATTTAATATATATATATAATAAATTATACATCTGTTTAAATTTAAAATATTTATTAAAAAAATATAATATTTTATAATATAATATAAATTAAGTTTAAAGTTTTTCAGTCTTTTTATTAAATTTTAATAGTTACAAATATCATTGATTTATCTTGAATAATTTTTCATCTTTTATTATTATTATTTACATGTTCAATGAAATATTAACTCTAACTTAATTTTTGAGGCTTAACTTTTTAATTTTCAAATATTTTATTGTAAAATAAATATTTTAAAATATCAAACAACTTATAATATAAATAATTTAAAATTTATGATTATTTATTAGAAACTTAAAGAAAAATACTAAAATTTTCAAAATGACTATTAGTTACATAATAATTTTATAGTTCTACCAAATACCTAAAAATAATAGAGTTACAAAAATAACACATTCAAAGTTCAACGTTTCTCATAAGTCTTACACACCATTTTTTCACTTTTCGGAATATCTTATACCAGTTTTTCGATATTTTCTTCCAAATTTAAACATAACCTAATATTTGAGATCTCACAAGAGATTTAGTATAGCTACATCATTTTTAACGCAGCATCACATTTTAATTACTCCCTCATCAACAAAAAAAATAATTTTAGAATAAGTGTATCATTTTTCTAGTATCAAAGCAACTAAAAAAATTATAAATGCAATCAACTAGAGAGATAAAAAGACTTAAACCTGTAATTTTGCGAACTTTTGACTGATAGCATGAGGATTCTCGACATTCTTCGTGAAGAATCTCATAGTTTTTTACTAATTTTGCTTTATATGTTTTTCCCTAGACTCTGAGAGTTGTGTAGGTTTGGTCTTTGTTCCAATGTTTATATTATATATTATGTACTAAGTTGTTTGTATATTAATGGAATTTGTAAATTCTATAAATTATGACTGTTATAGTTCACTACATGGGTTACATGCTAATAAGATCAAAGCGTCTTATTTTAGAATCGAAGCTAGTATTCATCCTCATAATGGTATGTTTTGTTTTACTTTCATATTTTTGTTTTGTAATTTCATATATTGTATTCAGTTTGTTGTATATATGTTTTTAGTATTTCATTTGGTTTTGTTTGTTTGTCATTTTTTGTTAGTGATTGCGATATGATCACATGTTTAGTTGGTGAAATAAGTAAAGGAAATGAAATTTAAGAAAATAAAATATTTATAATGGTGTTATGGTTTTGTTTTTATTGGATCATATTTAAATACAGGTAACCGACCGAAAAGCTCGTCAAATGATCTAAGCATACAGTTTTTATTAATTGAGCTATTGATTTTAATGAGGGATAATAGTCTATCAATTTGAATTTTTTTAGCTTTAATGAGATAAGAAAAGCTACTCAAAACTTTAGACAGGAAAATGTTTAGGCGGATGAGGTTTTGGTTTTGTTTTCAAAGATTTGACTAATGATAAATAACTTACACCTACCAAATACGGTAAAACTTTAATTATTGTTGCTAAGAGGCTTAATCAATATGGGATTTAATATCACCGTTAGTATCTCATTCCTTTTATATATTGGGTTGATTACTAAATTTTACTTATTACAAAAATAAAAAATATTCATCCACTATTAAAACTCATCGATGTGATGGTAACAAGAACTTGATGCATTTGAACTTAAAAAATTAATGTTTTTAAAATTTTTGTGTATTTTGACTTTTTAAAGTAGATGATGTTGTGCATAATATATACTTGATTCATTGTAATTTATGTGAGTGCATGTAAAAATAAATTACATATAGAAAATGAATCATCATAACCTTGTGAGATTGATTGGTTATTGTTTCAAGGATAAACACCATTTTTTTGTATGAGAAGTTTGGAAGTGAGATTTTTTTATACCTGATTTGTTTAAAAGCTTCTTATTTTTAACATAATTTTTGGAATTTCCATATTAAAATTACCTTTGAAGCTGCATGGGGTTTTTCAACACAATAAATAAGTACAGGTCATATACCGAGACTTCAAGACCTTCAACATTTTTCTCGACTAGGTATCTAATATAGTTTTCAAGTAAAACATGTATTAGATAATATTTTTATATAATAATCTTAATAACTATAAACACAAGTATAAAATATGGTTTATGTCTTCAGAATTATCGGGGATAATACAAATTATGTCATCTTTCTACTCTATATAAAGTTCCAAATGAAGAATATAAATTTTGTGTTTGTCTCCTCTTACAACGTTTCATACATATAATGTCATTGTATTAAAAATATAATTTTTTTGAAAAGTTTAGGATGACCGATATTTATTAGTTTTTATGTTTTCTTTATTGAATCTTATAATATATGTTAGTGTACTTCTAATTTATATAGTTAAAGCATTATCATATGTTTGTAATGTCATATATAGTTTTCATTGGACTAAAAATCTTGAAAATTATATTAAGAATAACACTATTATATCATGAATAATTGTATTAACATTGTTAAACTGTGATAGTTTAAAAAGAAATATGACTAATCAGGAATACCAATATTATATCAGGAATAAAAATATAAGCATGGCTACTATTATAAGTAACAAGATTAATCGTAATAGTTTAATGATACTAATATTGTTATTACTAATATGTAATTGTTATTCCTAATATAATTATGTTATTCTAAATATAATGAATATAAATAAGATAATCTCAAAAATCCATCTATTGAGAATTACTCCATAAATACATATGACTAACAATAAAAATATCAGTAACGATAACAGTTTTCCTAACTTGGTTGGAAATTTACAAATCTAAAATTTAGTAAAGTAGAACGCAAACAAAACCATGAATCAGAAATCTAAGTGTTAGCATTCGTAGTGTACTAAAATAAGAAGACATCATTACGATAAAACATCTGGTTTGGGATGAATGACGAACATCACCGTAAAATTTGGCGAAGGCGATGACCTACTTGGTGAACATAGCTACACAAAACGTTTAATATGAACAACAAACGTATCTTAAAAAAGAAAACTATATCGTATCTGTTTGAGGCTAAGTATTGACAACATAAGATAAAAAAAACATCAAAGTGTATGTTGTGAATGAGTCGAATAATGCTTTAACATTGTACCTTGCTCGGCGGTACAATTTTGTGTCATTGATAGTAAACTGTAGTGGATGGTTTTCTTATTAGATATGTGTATATGAGCCTATTGGTACTGCAAGGGCTGTGGAATGCTGTGGATAATAAGTTACCATAAGAGATGAAAGAAGATGAGAAGCAAGATCTTTAAGAAAAAGTTTTGTGCTGGATTTTAATAAGTGTGAAAGCCAATGTGCTTTGCGAGATTAGTGGTGAGAAGACTGTTGCCTGCGCATGGAAGAAGTTAGGAGATCTTTATTCAGAGAAATCAGTAGTAAACTGATTATACTTGAAGAAGCATTTGTACGATTTCAGATTAAAAGAAGGTATGCCCATAACTGAGCACTTAAATAATTTTGAATCAATTATAATGAACTTGGAGAACATAGATGAAGAGTTCTAAGAAAGTCCAGGGGTGTTTTTGCGATACGAGGATTTCTTAGTGATGATTCCGTGTTATGAAAATCTCTTAGTGTCAATATGAATAGATCTAATTTGTTTGGTTGCAGGTTTTAGAGAGAGAAAGTAAGAACTCTTAGGTTAAGTAGAGAGAGGAAGTATATTATATTATTCATCTCTGGATTTGTGAAGCGTGTGTGGTCATTTTATAGTACAATTGCGGACCCCACACGCTTTAATTCCCATTAATTACATCTTTAGTCCCTATACTTTATTTTCTTCTTATTCTGGCTATTTCTTAGACAGCTTTTACAATTTAACCCTCACACAATTTCCTCTCTGCACTTTCCTCCTATCATGTTTCTCCTTTGCACTTTTCTCCTATCATGTTTCTCCTTTGCACTTTTCTCCTGTCATATTTCTTCTTCACACTTTTCTCGTCTTTTATTCTTTCTTATCAGTAGCCCCCGAGTCCTAGTGAAAGTTCTTTTACTGGGACTGAATAATCCCCTAACTGTTCATTTCACATACCCTCGAATAATTAGCTTTGAAAGGCAAAGAACATTTTCCTCGAATATTTTCTTTCTTCGAATCTCAACAACTTTCCTCGAACTGTTAAAGTCATAAACCGCCCCTCGAAGATCTCTTTCTTCGAATCTCAACAACTTTCCTCGAACTGTTGAAGTCATAAACCGCCCCTCGAAGATCTCTTTCTTCGAATCTATCGTGATAACTGGGCCCCCCTAATCCTTGCACCATTTTAGTCATATAAGTCCCTTTACTTTGATTGTATCAATGCCCCGAATTTATTCAACCCAAGGCTAAATAGGGTGCTAAGATTATTCTTTAATGTGACGTCATTAAATAACAATGTCTGTCAGCATATCTTTGTTAGAAACGTTTCTTATTCCCAAGACATCTTCTGACTAAGAAAACTCTGCATCTTCCCCTGTGGCTGGTGTCAGGACATTTCACACCTATATATCCCATAATGCCCCTATGCAAACACCAGAAAAAATCCCCGGGCCTGGTCTGGTTAGAAGGCCCAACCTCATCTATAAATATCAATCTTCTCTCCTCATTAATTCAACTTTTGCTCAAACGTTTCTAGAGAGAGAAAGCTGGCGAGCAAACCCCGTCGAATTCCTGATTGGTTGTTGATCAGCAAGAGGTTCGAGGAGAGAGTTGCTGCTGGAGAAGACATGAGGCCCCAACCCCCACCATCTGTTACTACGTTCTTTGGTGCCTGGCCTCCCCCAGCAGATTCAACTGCAATTATTCCTCTCGAAGTTGCTCGACAAAGTCTGCATAGTGAGTTTAACCTCCTCGAAAACATGGGAAAAGACATACAGCACAAACACTCTTCTAGGAAGAGAAAAAGATCTCATAAGGATAAGAAAAGTTTGCAGGAGCGAAAGCGTGCCAAAGAGACACCCCTGGTTATTCGGGAGCCTTCTTCCCCAACAGCAATCGAAGGTGTCCCCCAGGCATCCGCCAGCCCTCTTCGGACATCTACCATACCTCACCTAGCATCTGTTAATCCTCCGCGGATATCCACTAGCCCGCATCGTACATCTATCAGTCCTCCATGAAAAAGGGAATTAGATTAGTCAAGTCTGCCCTCGACTCCATCTATGACCATTCATGGGACTCAATTTTCGCCTTCGAGGACGATCATCACCGAAGAGGATATGCAAAACAGGCGGAACGAGAGTCTAAATGCCAAAGGAAAAGCGCCTGCAACAGCATCCCTCGAACCAAAAGTACCTGTGATCCCTGCTTTAGGTCCTTCGAACAACGCGACCTCCTCTTCTCGAACAATATCCGAAGAACAAGCTCGTCGGATTGCCCCAAAATCGAAAGGGGATATCGAACTTCCCTTAGAATTGGATAGCATTGCCGGTCGCAATATTCGAGGCATCGAAAATAAACATATGGTAGCTCTCTATAATATCTGATACAAGTACTTTTCACAAGATGAAGAGGAAATGCTAAGGACTCGATGGTGCATCCTCTCCTATATTACTATCAGATTTCCCTCGGAGGGTGAGACGCCTTTTTCAGTGAGAGACAACGAGTTGGTGGTGTATACGGAGATCATGAACTGGGGGTTAAGGTATCCCTTAGACCCCTTCTCCATCGAATATTTGGCGAAGATAGACCTTTGTCCTTCACTGGTTGGCCCCAACATGTGGTTTACTCTGATGGCCTGCATTATGGCCTCGAGGCTCTCAGGTCACGAATTTTCGGTAGAGCAACTCATCGGCCATGCTGGTCTGGCTAGGAATCCTTTCTTTCCCTTTTACTCACTGACTTTCAACCGAGGACAAAAAGTCCTGAGAGATCTCTCAGAGGCTGACAAGAAATGGAGGCAGCAGTTCGTGTTCTTCTCCGGCTGCTGGGAGACCGGGTCAGAGGCCACTCCTTCGAATCCTCACAAGCTATCTCTGATGTGGACCCAATAAATGTAAGTTCCGAGTCTTCGAAATTATTTATTCTCCATCGAATTTTGGTTTGTGACTGGACTTTATGTTGGCTACTTGTTGCAGCTATGACTCGGATATCGAAACCCTATTCGGACTATGTTAAGGGTGCCACGAATGTGTTCACCAAACTTCGCTTGTGGGCAAAAGAACACTGGGACAACTGATTTCGTCTCTGTTTCACAGATAACAATCTTGCCAGGAGTCGGTTGTGGAGGCTCAATCCCCTCGACCGAATTAGCATGAGAGGATTGATGGCCCTCCCTCGGAGCGAGAAGTGATGGAGCGCGTGATCCAAAAAGATATAGTGATATATCTTCCCAAGCGCTCTCGTTCGAAAAGTCATCTCGGGGATCCTCCAGAAGAAGAGGTTTCAATGAAAGAGAAACAGCTAAACCCTAAAGGAACAGTCAATACCCAAGGGCTTCCTCCCCCAGACAATATTGTGTCGTCGAACTCCAATCCCCCTCCCCCTGCTCCCATCCTTCCATCGAAAAAGGAGGCCAAGACAAAGAATAGGAAAGGCAAAGCTATCCTCGAGCCCATTCAATAACTATCCGAGGATGGTGAGACGCCTGATGATAATCAGGAAGTCGCTCCAGCCGAAGAGATTCAAGAAATCTCAAGCGAACCCGAGGACAGAGGTGGCAACTCACCCAAGGGAAGTTATCATCAAAGACCACACTCATCTCTTACCGAATCTTCACACCCTGTCCCCTTCGAAAATAGTCCAAAGTTAGCACCTCTCCCCATCCCTCGGAGCAACCCTCCTCAGCACATTGATCCAAATACTCTTGGTGGTGGGTTTTCTGATTTTGACTCTGCAGCACTAGGATCTCCAACGAGCTCCTTCGAAGTTCCTTTAGACGACGAATTCTCACTGAATCTTTGACGACTGCTGCATACCTCAGTTAATAGAGGGAAAAGATGCAGCATCTTGAGAAGCGCAAAAATCACTACAAGTTCAAGTCGTTGCTAGCTGCTTCTCAGCTCGAGGAGGCCAAGAAGCAACACGCAGTGATAGAGAGTCAAGCAGATGCTTTGTACGAGCGCTTATCTGCCTCCGAAAATTATGTGATAATGATGGAGAGGTGCTGTCAAGAAGAGAGGAAGTTGTACAAGAAAAATACTGACACTCAAGAGCTATTGATAGCTGAGTACAAGAGAGGGCATCGTCTGGCCTGCGATGGGTTCACAGAATGTACTGAGAGCTTCAAAAAGGTGAAAGAGGATCGAGATCAGTTACTAAAACGGGTTGAGAACTTCCCCAGGCAGGTCGAGGAGGAGAAGGATAAGGCTGTGGATGCTTATGCAGCTACGTGCACAAGTAAGCTGAAGGCCCGGGATGCCACTACTCGAGCTGGTTTACTTACCCAAATTCATGCTGAGCATCCCGAATACAACTTGGGGAGTTTTTGGAAACTTGTCCTCTCGGAATTTCGCCCTCCCCATATAGAAGTGAGCGATAGTGAAGACTCAGAAGCAGAGGGGAGTGTCTCTTCGGAAAATTTGGATTAGGGGAAGATGTGGAGGATTTCGATGTTTTGTTTATGGCCCTATAGGGCTTCTTTTTGCAAGGTGACGAAAGTATGATGTAATATGTTGAATTTTATGTAATCGATTGTTATGTTTATGTATAAGTTCAATCCAAGAAACCAAATACTGTGTTCCCCCCCTGATAATTCGAAGAGACAAACCCTTCGAACCAAAAATAAAGTATTGTGAGATCAAAAGCTCAAACTAATAACAGCTAATCGTAAGTTAACGTGATCCAAAAGATAATTTCTGTGACCTGAATAATAGCTAAGGAAAATAAAATTCGAGGAACACATTAGTGTGACCCATCTGATAATTCGAAGAAACAGTAATTTGAGACGTATTAATAGGACCCAAATATTAGTAAAGGCAAATAAAATTCGAAGCACACATTTATGTGTCCCAAATAATAACAAAGGTAAATAGAATTTGAAGCACAAATTTATGTGTCCCAAATAATAACAAAGGTAAATAGAATTCGAGTCACACATTTATGTGTCCCAAATAATAACAAAGGTAAATAGAATTCGAGGCACACATTTATGTGTCCCAAATAATAACAAAGGTAAATAGAATTCGAGGCACACATTAATGTGACCCAAATGAAAATTTGAAGGGACAATAATCTGAGACACATGTTACTGTGACCCGAATAATAATTTGAGGGGACAAAAAATCGAGGCACATGTTACTGTGACCCAAATAATAATTTGAAGGGACAAAAATTCGAGGCACATGTTACTGTGACCCAAATAATAATTCGAAGAGATAGCAATTCGAGGCACAGCTTTCTGCGACCCGAATAATAGTTCGAAGAGACAATAATTCGAGGCACGCGTTATCGTGACCCAAATAATAGTTAAGGCAAAGAGTTCTTTGTATTAAGCAGCTCATCGAACACCTCATTAAAACCTTCATATGCCTAACAGGGTAGGAAAGAGTGTACCCTCGCTAAATTTCGTTCTGTAAAATACAAAAGAATACGAACACTACTTGCTAGCTAACTCTTCAATTAAGATATAATTTTAAGTGTTCAATGTTCCACGGGAGACGGAGATATCGCCCCTCCTTGTCTTTTAGCCGATACGTGCCTGGTTTTAACTTCTCGGTAACCTCATAAGGGCCTTCCCAATTAGGTCCCAACTTTCCCAAGCTCTTGTCTTTCGTGTGCAGGAAAACTTTGCGTAGGACTTTGTCCCCCACTTTAAAAGCTCTGTGCTTTACCTTAGACGCATACCGACTCCGCATAAGAGTTTGATAATGGAGGGACGTCAATTGTGCTTGCTGTCTTTTCTCTTCAACCAAGTCTAAAGACAGTGCTCTGTTTTGGTCATTCGTGTCTGCTGTATATGTTGCTACACGATGTGATGGGAAAACAATCTCTGGAGGGACAATGGCATCCATTCCATAGACTAAGGCAAATGGAGATACAGCAGTGGCCGTTCGCGGAGTCGTCCGGTATTCCCATAGTACTTCTTGCAAATAGTCGGGCCATTTTACCGCCTTTCCTTCCAAGTTCTTTTTCAAACCATCAAGAATTGTGCGATTAGTCACCTCCACTTGCCCATTAGCTTGAGGGTGAAATGGTGCAGAAAAACACTGTCGTATGCCTCTCGAGACACATAAACTTTTAAACTCCTTGTTATCAAATTGGGGTCCGTTGTCCGTTGTGATCTGCAATGGCACACCAAAACGACAACAAATGTTTGACATAACGAACTGGATCACATCCTTAGCCTTCGTCCCTGCTAGGGGTTCAGCTTCTACCCACTTAGAAAAATAATCTACTGCTACAATGATGGTTTGCCTACCACCTGATGCCATTGGTAAAGGCCCAACGAGATCAATGCCCCACCTGTCAAACGGGACTGCTTCAGAAATACTTTCTAATAATACCCCGGGCTTATGGATCACATTAGCATAGTGTTGACACGTGTCGCATCATTTTACTAACTCTTTTACATCCGCAGCAATAGTAAGCCAATAATAACCAGCCAGAAATACTCTTCGAATTAATGTCTTATACCCGCAATGGGCGAAACCTTCACCATCATGTAACTCAAACAAGATGATTTGTGACTCAGGCTTGTTCAAACACCTCAATAACGGTCGACTCAGAGATTTCTTATACAACACTCCTCCCAGCAAAATATAGCCATGAGACTTAAACCTGATCTTCCTAGCCTCGTACTTTTCATCGGGTAAAGTATCATGAACCAAAAAGTCGATGATGGCCGACCTCCAATCATCCGTAATCACATTATTTTCCTCATAAACGTTTGTTATATGCTCCTCATCAACCAATATCGAAGGGCGCTCCTGACTTAAGACCCAAGGGTATCCCTTTGTCCGTGAAACAGAGGCAAGAGAATCTGGGACAACATTTAACTCCCTTCGAATATGCTCATACTCGAGTTCTTCAAACTCGGATGCTAAATCTTTCAATACTTTCAAATACTGTATCAGCTTATCTTTTATGGCTTCGGACTCTCCCAAGGCTTGGTTTATCACCAATTGTGAATCACTGACCAGTTTAATCTTTGTAGCCCCACATATCTGGGCCAAATGCAAACCTGCTAATGCAGCTTCATACTCAGCTTCGTTGTTAGTAGCCTTAAAACCAAACTGAATGGCTTGGAACATAGCTATTCATTCCGGAGAAATCAATTGGACACCTGCCCCACTTCCAGAAATGTTCGACCCCCCATATGTATTTACCAACCGTGTTTTTTTGTCAACATGGTCATGGATTTCATTTTCCTCTCTATCCGAATGGAATTCGACCAAGAAATCAGCTAAAACTTGGGTTTTTATCGCTGTTCGAGGTTCAAATGCTATGTCGAAATCTCCTAGTTCTACTGACCATTTGGTCATCCGACCAGAAATATCAGGCCTCTGTAGCAAACCCTTCAGGGGAAAAGCCGTCCGAACGATTATTGGGTGTGCCTGGAAGTAAGGTCTCATCTTTCGAGCCGCCGTTACCAATGCCAAAGCTACCTTCTCCAACTTGAGGTATCTCTTCTCCGCATCCAACAAACTCTTACTGACATAATAGATAGGTTTCAGGAGAGATTCATCTTCGCGGAGTAAAACGACACTGACCGCACACCCTGATACTGCTAAGTAGACAATTAATGTCTCTCCTACCAATGGTTTAGACAAGACCTCAGGGGACTTCAGATACTTTTGGATTTGGTGAAAAGCGGCTGAACATTCCTCGGTCCAACAAAACTGCTTCGCGTTTCGCAGCACTTTGAAGAAAGGTGCACACTTATCCGAAGACCTAGAGATAAACCTGTTCAGAGCGGCCAATCTTCCTGTCAGAACTTGGACTTCCTTAACATTCCGGGGGGGTCATAGAAATCAGAGCTTTTATCTATTCTGGGTCAGCCTTGATGCCTTTTTCACTAATCATGTAACCGAGAAACTTGCCCGACCTTACCCCGACAATGCACTTCTCCGAATTGAGTTTCAAGTTGACTTTGCGTAAATTGTGGAACGTCTCCTCTAGGTCAGCGAAATGGTCTTCATCTCGCGTACTTTTTACTAACATATCATCGATATAAGCCTCCATGTTCCGTCCAATCTTCCCCGCAAAGGTTTTATTGACTAGGCGCTGATAAGTTGCCCCTGTATTTTTTAAGCCGAACGACATAACCTTATAGCAGTATATCCCTCTCCCGGTAATGAAAGAAGTGCTTTCTTCATCGTTAGCATCTAAGCGGGTTTGGTTGTATCCTGAATAGGCGGCCATGAATGACAATAGTCGGTTACCCGAGGTCGAATCTACTAACTGGTCGATGCGAGGTACTGGGAATGGATCTTTGGGACAGGCTCTGTTTAGATCCGGGAAATCAACACACATTCTCCACTTACCATTCTTCTTACGTACCAACACTGGATTTGATGCCCACACAGGATAATGCGACTCGCGAATGTGGCCTATGCTCAATAGCCTTTCGCCTCCAAAAGAATTGTCGTAGCCTTTTCCGAAGAGACCGGTCTCCTTTTCTGAACAATAGGTCGAACATCAAGTCGTATTTCAAGCTTATGACACATGATTTCCGACGGTACTCTAGTGACGTCCTGTGCACACCACGCAAACATATCAAGTCTGTCAGATAAAAAAGAAATTAACCTCTGTTTAAACTCCAAAGAAAGGTTGACCCCAATCCTCAGAGATTTGTCACCGGTAAATTCATGAGTCGCAGAGTCCTCTTCTGGGGCTAAAAATCTGGGGGTCTCCCTCGGATCATCACATGGGATGATTTCAGAGGGAGGTCCCTTTAATTGCTATGCTTGATCTGACGATTCTCCCCGACCTCCCTTCGAGGACAAGGCTATCTGATAACATTCACAGGCCATTTTATGGCTACTTCGGATTATCCCAACATTATTCCCAACCACGTACTTTAAGCATTGATGTACTGTGGAGATTACGCCATGCATTCGGGACAACCAAGAGCGACCCAAGATGGCGTTATACGACGTCGGCGCGTCAACGACAATAAACAGTACTTCCACCTCCTTCTTAAATGGCCCTCGACCCAATTCGACCACACACTGAAATTCTCCTACCACCATTGCTGTAGCGCCAGTGAAGCCCACTATAGTCCTGTCGGATCTTCGGATAACTGGTAGGTCAGAAATTCTCCGGTAAGTGCTCATAAACAATATATTCGTTGAACTCCCTGTATCGATAATTAATTTCTGAATTTGATCCCAGCGGTGCCCGCAGCAATCACCACCGCATCTTCGTGGGGGCCTGCGACATTGCGCATATCATCGTCGTCAAAACAAATAATGGGGGAAGGCGACCGGTGCATTTGTGCTGACACTCCTGCTTTGATCTGGGTAGTCAGGTTGACCATGTGCCTCTTGCGGGAGCTGTTGGAATTTCCCGCAATAGTGTCTCCTCCGAAGATTGCCAAGGAATCGAAAAAAGCGCAGAGGCTATCTACCCTCCCCTTCAGAATAATCTCTTCCACCATATTTACGTTGTTCCGACCCTCATTGGGGTCTAAATATTCCTGTTCGATGTCAAAGTTGTCAATCCCTTCGAAAATCACCATGGCTGTGTCAGTGTTCTTCGGGACAGCTTTCACCACGGCGTTTTTCTGGGAGTGCTTTTTGACAAACTCTAGTAACATTCCATTAGGCTTGCACTTCTCTTTTCAAAGCTATGCAATCCTTGGTATCGTGCCCAATATCCTCATGATACTTGCAGTACTTATTAATGTTTCCGCTTTCCCTCGGAGTCTGTATGGGAAAAGGCTTCCTGAACGGGACCGTAGATTTCGCTTTGTCGAATATTGCAGCAACATTTTCTGTTAACTCCGCAAAATAGTCGGGTCGAACCCACTTATTCGACATGGGTCTCGTTCCTTGATTGTAATTTTGTTGGTTGCCATAGTATTGTGGGTTTGATTTCTGCCTCGGCGGATATTGACCCGTATTCTTGGCCTGAACATTAGAACGGGGGCCCTGGTTACTCGACTCGGATCTTTGAAATTGATTCTTATCCAACTGGTCCCCATATTATTTTTCCGACGCCTGAGTCTCTTCCACCAAGATCCTCTTCTCAACCTGATCTAATAACGCTCTGAAGGTCATTGCTTGGCTCTCTGCCACAGTATCCTTCAACAATCCGGGGAGTTAGCCCATCCTAAAAGCTGCAAGCGCCACCGAATCTTTACAATATTCCATGTCTGTTTTCGTTTTGACAAAACGATTAGTGTAATCCTTCAGGCTCTCCCCAAATTTCTGTCGACAATAGATGATCGTGTCTCCGTTAGCTCTGAACTTCTTGCTCTCCACGAAGTGTTGTCTGAAGATGTTCCAAAACATATCAAAATTCTTTATAGAGCCCCGCGAAAGCCTAGTGTACCATTTAGAAGCTACCCCTTTGAAAGTCTGAGAAAAAGCTCTGCACAACAACTTATCATAATCGTCGAAATTAATCATAATTTTTTTGAATTGTTCGATGTGATATTCCGGGTCGTGTGTCCCATCGAATTTTTCTAGCTTTGAAATATCAAAGTGCTTTGGAAGATTTCCCACTAAAATTTCCAGGGACAGAGAAGAGGCTCTCCAATTGTGACCCGTGCGATAAATGTTGGATCGTAAATTGTCATTCTTCGAAAAGTACAACCCCTCTTCAGAAGGTAGAGTGTATTGGTGCTGCCACTCCGAATTCCGCGGGCCCATGTCCTCTTTCCTATCAGGATACTTTGCCTGTCCATGAGACCGATCGCCACCTCGGGCATGGTGACTCTTTTCCCTCGAAGATTTCCTCTCCGAGCTTCTCCCTCTTCGGAAATCGGTGTGCCTGCGATCACGTTTTTTCTTTCTGTGGTATTTCCGAGGGGACGACTCTGAGGATCTGTATTGAGAGTAATCACTTGATTCAGCCGAATTCGAACGTCGCCTCTCTCTTCTCCTCGGCGATCGCCGCTTGCGTTCCCGGTATCTGTCGTCCCTATTTTTAGGACGAAATTCAGTTCCGCGCTCCTCTTTTTCAATAACTGCCTCCCTCCTTATCTTGGATCGAAGATTCTACTGTACGGTTTCCTTTTCTTCTTTCAATCTTTCGATCTCTAGCAGCAATTCATTCCTTCGAGTCAACAGATCTGAGCCGTCGAAAGCGTTTTCAACTCGCTGCCCCCCTAGTCATTTGTATTCCATATCGTTTCGGTAGTCATCACCTACCAGGTTCTCCTCGCAATTGTTAACCAAATCGTCCTCTTGTTCTTTCATAGTTCTCCTCGGAAAAGGAATTATTTCCAGGAAGCGATTGCCGTCAGAGCGATCTTCGCTTCCCACAGACGGCGCCACTGAAGAGTTCTAAGAAAGTCCAGGGGTGTTTTTGCGATACGAGGATTTCTTAGTGATGATTCTGTGATATGAAAATCTCTTAGTGTCAATATGAATAGATCTAATTTGTTTGGTTGCAGGTTTTAGAGAGAGAAAGTAAGAACTCTTAGGTTAAGTAGAGAGAGAAAGTATATTATATTATTCATCTCTGGATTTGTGAAGCGTGTTTGGTTCTTTTATAGTACAATTGCGGACCCCACACGCTTTAATTCCCATTAATTACATCTTTAGTCCCTACACTTTATTTTCTTCTTATTATGGCTATTTCTTAGACAACTTTTACAATTTAACCCTCACACAATTTCCTCTCTGCACTTTCCTCCTATCATGTTTCTCCTTTGCACTTTTCTCCTATCATGTTTCTCCTTTGAACTTTTCTCCTGTCATATTTCTTCTTCACACTTTTCTCCTTGTTTTTTATTCTTCCTTATCAATAGATATCAACATTGAGGACGAGGATCAAGCTTTGTTTGTATTGAGACAGTTACCAACTCCCTATGAAAATTTCATAGATACCTTTATGTATGGTAAGGATAAGTTATCGCTAGCAGATGTCAAAGGGGCACTGAAATAAAAGGAGTTGAGACAGTGGCAGCCAGACAATCAGGTTGAAGGGGAAGGTCTTATGACTAGGGGAGATTTAGAAGCAAAGTGAGTTCTTTAAGAAGGAAGAACTGAAGGTCCAAATCAAAGGTAAAGAACTCCAACTGTTATGAATGCGGTGAGCAAGTTCATTATATGAGAGATTGTTTGAAACTGAATGGTAAAAAGGAAATCAAAAGAAAAATACAGCAAACATTGTTGAAGGTGTGAACGTTTCCGACGATAATGAAAATAGTGGTAGATGAGGTATATTGTCTGTGAGTTCAGACTTTGGGCAAAACGTTTGGGTACTCGATACTGGCGCTACATATCACATGTTTAAATTCAAGCAGTAGTTTGGTACTTACATGCCAATGCAGGAAACTGTCTATTTAGGGAACAATCATTCGTTGACTGTTGGTGGTATCAGCAACGTCAGAATCAGAATGTTTGATGGGGTTGTCAGAATCTTGATGTGCTGGCATGTTCCTGGGTTAAAGAGAAACCTGATTTCTCTTATGACTCTAGACTCTCGGGTTTACAAGTACCATATAGAAGACGGTATAATCAAAGTGACAAAAGACACAATGGTATGCATGAAGGGAAGTTTGCAGAAGGGTCATTACATTCTCCAGGGGAGTGTTGTTATGGGCGATGTTGCAGTAGCATCATCGTGGAGTAATAGCCCAAGTAGGCAGGATCAAAATAAGTTGTTGCATTGGCGTCTTGGCCACATGAGTGACAGAGGATTAACTGTTTTAGGAAAGAAAGATTTGTTGAAAGGGTATCAAGCAGAATCATTGGGATTTGTTGAGTACTGTGTGTTTGGTAAACAAACTAAAGTCAAATTCAGAAAATCGGCTATAAGAAAGATTGAAAGGACACTAGACTACATTTACTCAGATCTTTGGGGTCCAAACAGAATTCCATCAAAGAGCGGAGCCAGATACTACATGAGTTTGATTGATGATTATTCAATGATGGTGTGGGTTTACTTTCTGAAAACAAAAGATGAGTCATATTCAACCTTTGTCAAATGGAAGACGATGATTGAGAAGCAAACAGGAAGAAAAATCAAACGTCTTATGACAGATAATGGGTTAGAATATTGGAATCGTGATTTCAATGAGTTTTGTGAAGCTAAAAGAATAGTGCGCCATCGCACTTGTTCTAGAACACCACAATAGAATGAAGTCACAAAAAGAATGAACATAATACTTTGTGACAAGACATAAAGTATTCTCTCGCATTCCGGTGTGGGAAAGGTTGTTTGGGCTGAAGCTATCAATACAACGTGTTACTTGGTGAATCGGTCTCCATCAACGACTATTGATTGTAAAACTTCTTTTGAGATTTGGTCTTGATCTTTGGCTGATTAAGAACATTTGAGGGTGTTCGGTTGTCCTGCGTATGCTCATGTGAGAGATGGTAAGCTTGAGCCGAGGGAAAATAGGTGCATATTTCTAGGATATGCTACTGGAGTGAATGGATATAGGTTATGGTGTACCTCTCCAAAATCTTCAGGTCTTCTCATCAGTAGGGACGTTAATTTTAATGAGTTTTCTTCGACAAAAAGTCAAAAGAAAGTAGGAGAAATTGTCGAATCAGGATCGGTTGTGAGTAAACAGGTGGAGCTTGAAGTAAAATCAGTTCTTAGCAGGTCCAATAATTAAAGTGGTTCTGAGGTGGATCCAGATTCAGGAGGTGAAGCGTCAACATCAGATGATAATGACGATGATGCGCCTGAACCAGAACAACAACCTTATTGTATAGCATTGGGCAGAGAAAGAAGAGATATTAGACTTCCAAAAAGGTATACGAATCTATTTACATATGCTCTGTCAGTTGCAGAAGAAGTTGAGATGCAGAAACCTAGTAGCTACAGAGAAGCTATAGCAAGTTCAGAGGCATATCGATGGATTGGTGCTATGGGGGAAGAGATTGAATCTTTTCATAAGAATCAAACATGGAAAATTGTTGAATTTCCTAAAGAATATAAACTAGTAGGCAGTAAATGGGTGTTCAAGAAAAAGAAAGGTAATCCAGGGGTTTAGGCATCTCGATTCAAGGAAAGACTGTCGTTAAGGGTTTTACTCAAAGGGAAGGAATTGACTTCAATGAAGTGTTTTCTCCAGTGGTGAAGCATAGTTCGATTCAAGTTTTATTAGCCATGGTCGTTCTGTAAGATTTAGAGCTTGAGTAGCTGGATGTGAAGACTGCATTTCTAAATAGTGAATTGGAGGAGCAAATCTACATGAGATAACCATAGCGATTTATCGAACCTAATATGGGGGACAAAGTTCGTCTGCTGAAAAAGTCATTGTATGGTTTGAAACAGTCATCTAGGCAATGGTACAAACATTTTGATACATTCATGGTGTCAAAAACGTTCACAAGGAGTTCATATGATAGTTGTGTGTACCATCAAAATATGTCAGATGATGCTTATAATATGTCACACATTGTGCAGATAAAGAAGCACCTTAGTGTCGAGATTGAGATGAAGGATCTGGGTAGAGCAAAGAAGATTCATGGTATGGAAATTATCAGGAGCATAAGTGTAGGATCATTATACTTGTCTCAACAAAGCTATATTGAGAAAGTGTTACAACGATTCAACATATTTGATGCTAAGGCAGTTAGCATTCCGTTTGCTACTCATTTCAAGTTGTGTGCAGTAGGAGCGGCCAATGACGATGCTAAGTTGGAACAAATTTCAAAGGTTTTATATGCAAGTGCAGTTGGTAGTATCATGTATGCTATGATATACATACGTCCTGATATTTCACATGCGGTTAGTGTAGTTAGCAGGTACATGGGATGTCATGGGAAAGAACACTTGCATGCAGTGAAATAGATGTGTCTTTATCTTAAGAATACTGTGAACGTTAGCTTAACTTTTAACAAGACCGATATTGGTGAATCACTGAATGATGTTGCATGGTCATTGGTTGGTTTTGTTAATTCTGATTTTGCATGTGATACAGATAAAAAGAGATCTCTAACGGGATATGTATTTACTCTAGCTGGGAGTGCGATCATTTGGAAAGCACAATTGCAAGCTACTGTAGCTTTGTCTACAACAGAGGCAGATTACATGACAGTCATGGAAGCAGTTAAAGAGGCAATACGGTTGCAAGGTTTGGTGGCAGATTTGGGCTTGGATAAGACTACTACAAAAGTTTTTTGTGACAGTCAAAGCACCATACACCTTATAGGGAACCGGATGTACCATGAGCGTACAAAACACATAGATTTTAGGTATAATTTTATTCGTGATATAGTATCAAATGGAATTTTTTATGTGAAGAAAGTGTCTACACACGATAATCCAGCAGATATAATAACCACGACAGTATCAGTTCAAAAGTTTAGGGAGTGCCTAAACTGGATTGGTGTTCGCAGTATAGAGTGAATGCCTTAAGGGAATTTGGTGAGTCAGAAGAAGAGAATTTTATTTGTCGATAATGAAGAAAGGATATTCACCTCAAGGGGAAGATTTTTTATGAATGAGTTGAATAGTGTCTTAACATTGTACAATGTTTCGCGGTAGAGTTTTGTGTCATTGACAGTAAGTTGTAATGGATGGTTTTCTTATTAGATTTGTGTATATGAGCCCATTAGGCCCATTGCTAGTAAGTATATTTATTCCTTGTAAATAGACTACTAGGACTACACAAAATACAGTCTGAAATCTGTAACCCTAGTCTATCATAGTGAAACACTTTTTTCTGGCGGCGCCCATGAACGTAGACAATTGTCAAACCACGTTAAATCATGTGTTCTATCTTTACTGTTATTTGTTTCATTTATATTCTGTGCTTGATCCATTTTATGATAAATTGCATAGTGATTTAATAACAGTGTAGTATCATGTAGCTACTTAATACAAACATGTAACAATAGAACTACTGCATGAACACGTAAAACCCAATCAGATAATGTTTTTTGAAGTTGGAAAATATAAATACCATGGATAACATTGCAACCGAGAGCATTGAGAGTATTCTTTAAAATAAAAACCATAGTCAATACAACGTGGAAATAAAATAATATATTCTATCATTTGTGCATTACAGTTTCATACCTCAATATCTAACCACTATTAAAATGTTATAATTTATGAGCTACTGTTATTTTTTAGTAGAATTCATGCTACTATAAATTACAACAATTTTAGCAGTAGCAATATCAAAACTCACAAACCGAGTCTAAAAAAAATAAGTCGACCAAACAAATGGTGATACTTAGTAGAAACAGATTCTCACTTATTTATATACCCATTATAAGTGGATTATATTTTGCAAAATCTGAGGTAGTCATAGTGATGTCTTGGAAATACTTAAGATCGGTAGGAAAAGTCTAAAGTAATTTCCCATCCTTATTGATGCCCATATCTCTGGTTGTTGCTGTAATGACTTGGATAGTTCTCTTGAGAACATGTAACACATTACCATTACCATTCACAACACTCGCCATGTTATAAGCCATAAATGAACTTAATCACCAAAATTACCTCTAAAGATGAAAGCTTGAAGTTATAATCATAATGACACCTTATGGGAAAATGCAACACAACCTAAAACCAAAAACATAATCAATAAAACCTCAATTCTTGCAAGTGTGTTGTAGATATAAAAAAATAACAATAAAAATCATGAATTTCGATGATTAATGCATCTTGCTTAAACATAAAGGAAACATTAATCTTATTTAATAAACACCTAAAGGCAAGAAACTCATGCATACTTTAATCAATAATTTTCAAAAATACGCAAAAGACTATTAGGAAGCAAAATTACTAAACTAATCAGTACGTCCATCAATCAGCTACTTTATTGAACATAAATATATATTCGACATGTGGTTGGATGTGTTTTTAAGATAAACCAAACCAACACCTTAAATGAAACTATAAAACTCAATTACTAATATGAGAACAAAATACATATATCGAAATTAATTGAGCGGTCAAATATCCGATCATGGGTTTCACTCAAAAATATGAATTGCACAAGAACACAGATAAAAAAACTTAGGGTTAGTGTATATAACTTCTAATTAGTTAAACCTCAATTACAAATCAAATGATATTCATTCACGAGGAGTTTAAAATTATGAGGTGCGAAACGAGAGTAAATAAAATATTGAAATTTAACATAAATCAAATAAAAAAAACCAATTGATCACCGAAAATAAAGAAAAAACTAATATATTTTTTACATTGAATTGTTATATATTATAAATAAATATTTGATATACATATTATATATTAAGAATAAAAAAAACAATTTAAAAATATTTGATGTACCTTATAAAATATAACACATTATTATTTTTTATTTTCTAAAATATTATACAAAAGCACCGACCAAGGCAAGTTATGTCAATTTCACGAAGCTCACTACCGAAATTCACTTTCGTTTTAACAAGTATGTAACAAACAAAAAATCCAATTTCATTCTTATTTCTTTTTCAATTGGCTATCAAATCCTAAATTTTGTATATCAATTTTAGACATAAACTTCAAATCTAAATCTAACACATCCCTAACGTTTCTCTAACATAATATAACATAAATCGAAACAAATCTAATCTAAATAAAATTTAACAAATTAAAATAAAAGAAATATGAATTTAGTTTCATATGATATATAATATAATATTGTTATAATTTATAAAGATCTTACCGAAACATTTATTAGAATGTTGCTGATTTGTTTTATTATATATAGAATAAATAAAATAAAACGAATTTGGTAAAATAATATATATTTATTTATAATTTTGTAATTTTATTGAAATATAAAATTAATTTTTTTATTAAATAAAATTTTAAAAATAACATAAATGGTAATGTCACTAAAAGTATCCAAAATCAAATTTTATTGTCATCTATTACCTTAGTTTCACTATTTCCTAAAACTAACATCCATTTTGTTTACTTAACTCTCATTGAATATCCAATACTATAAATAATACTTCAAACCAAATCCATTTTGTCTACTTAACTCGCATTCAATATCCAATTCTATAAATAATACTTCAAATACATATGTTTCATCACAAACCATGTAACCACTTCTCATTCTTGAACCAAAGATTTTATATTTTTATTTGCTAAAAGTTCTGTATCTTTCAAATCGGAGCTAAAAAAAAAAACGAAAGTATCATCGGCTTTGCTTTTTCGAAACGAACAAAACTCGATCTATTGCTGATATTTTTTAAGTTTTTTTTTCAATTTTGTTTTGCCGGTAACATGCGAGAAGAGACATAACCAAGCATGCGAGATCATACATAAAACACATGTGAAACCATGCATAAATAAACATGCAAGACGAGGCATAAAAAGCCTGTAAGACCAGACATAATCAATCATGCAAGTCAAGACATAAAAAACATGTGAGACCATGCATAATAAATTGTGCGAGACCATACATAATAAAACTGAGAAACGAAGCATTATTAAATAATGTGAGACGCGGCATGATAAATCAAGTGGGACGATACATTATATTTTGAAGCAGAACTAATCCATTAGCGTTTTTTTCGTGATACCCATTAACCCTGGTCTCGCATTTTTATAATCAAATAGTACATCTCTCACATGTTAATTTATGTCTGGTCTTGCATGTTTATTTATACATGGTCTGACATAATTTTATGCATGGTCTTGTATGAATGATTATGCTTGGTCTCGCATGTTATTAGAGGAAAAAATAATAAAATATAATGTTCGTCTTAAAATAAAAGCATATGATACTTTTGGATTATTTTTTTCAAATATAGTTTGAAAGATACATATATTTTGAATAAAAAAAGTAAGAAAGAAAAATTGGTTTAAAGAATGTAAAATGGGTTGTTTGTGGTTTTTCATGTAATTGATGGCTCTAATAATGGGGTAATAAGTGGTAATGGTATGCTTGGTTGGCTATTTATGGGTAGTTCATCCAAATATAAATTATAGATATATTAAATTTAGAAAAATAAGGGTAGACGACAATATAACTATAATATACAAATTATCCAGAATAATATGTTGAATATTTGTCTATGTCTCGATATATTTTGGCATCATGTAAACTAATTCATTGTAAAGACAACCAATTTCAAAGACTATTATTAATATAGAATATCAAATACTAGATGGTTGTGTAATTTAAAGTTTTTATGTGAAATTAAAAGTTTTTATTAGTTATTTTCTAAAATAAGAATGTGTGTTAAAAAATGTTTAAGTATTTGATAAAAAGAATTGGTAGTTGGGTTTTGAATAAACACTCCAAAAACTGAATTCTTTACTTCATAGCATCAGTGTCATCGTGCTCAGCCCGACACCATCGTGTATGGCTTTAGGCCAGTCTCTTCAGCTTGTTCTCGTGAAGACTAGAAAATAGATATCAACCAAATTACCGTCACACTCACCACTACCAACCCATATCAAAAACCATTCTACCAAACTAGTTTTTTCATATTTTGTTCTGAATAATAAAGGACCAATCCAGTGACATTACTCACATTACTCTAATCACAACAAGAAGGATGAAAAATCCCCAGAACTACCATAAAGTAGATAAATACAAAGGGAAAGTAATGCAAAGCACCTTTATATTCTTGTCCAATTTAAAAATCTTAGAACCAATCCTATATGCGAGAAAAATTCTCCTTTACAACTCAACACACAAAACCCGCAGCAAAACCAAAATATAATAATACCCACCAAAACCTATGCAGGAGCCACAAAAATCTTATCCAAATAAATTAATCACGAAAGTGTTAAGATACAAGACAAACGTGAACACGTGTCAATATAATTGACACAAGAAAAGGAAATCCCGAAATCTAACTCGAAATCTACGCTACTTGGCAAATTTTTGAATGATATACCTCAATTAGCTATTAACCTGAATTTATTGGGGAACTTTGGTTTCTTTGGAAGGTTTAGTCTAGCCTAGTAGGATCATAGACATGTTATGATTGAATTTGATCATCATGAAGATCTAAGAAAGATCTGGAGAAGGAATGTATGGACAATAAGGGAGCATACAATGAGTCTTATAAAATGGAATTCCTTGTTTAATCCTAAATTAGATTCCCCAATCATATGTGTGTGGATCACACTTTTGAATATACTTGAGTATATGTATATTACAGACACAATCAAAAATATATTAAAGTTAATATGAAACCAATCATTAGTTTGGGTCCCTTCCAAAAATAGCAATTAAGACATATATAAAATTAGATGTCTAAAGTAACATGGTCAATAAAGTCTGGATTGGATTTCAAGATAATGAATGATTTTGGAAAAATATTCTATATGGAGACATGTCATCCTCCTACTGCTCGAATTGCTTACATCCAGGTTATAAACAATTTGAATGAAAGAAACAGTTGACAACTAAAGAAGGCCATAATACAAGGAAAAACTAGGTTTCACCGATATCTCTTGTTAAACGTTCCAATCAAATAGATTCATGAGTTCATCGGGTGAAATGTATAATCATAAATAATATGAATTCATATGGAATAGATAGTAAACAAGAGGAAACAACATATCAAATAAAATAAGTTCATACAAACCATAATTCAAACAACCAAAATTCAATACATGAAATGATACAGTCAAAAGAGAATAGATAATACCAAAGGCTCGCATTAACAAAATAGATAATAATAAGGATATTTTAGAGATTATAAATACATAAATTATTAAAGCATTACTATAAATTAAAACATGAGCTTTATTTTATTCAGCTAATGAATTGGAAACCTCAGATATAAAGATAAATTCACCTAAAATAAGGACTTTTGGAAGCTTAATTACATCTTTTTTTCTTGGTAATATTGAGGATGGAAAATAATTCAAGAAGATACTTAACAAGAAAATGAAGATAAATAAAATTAAACCTCTTAAAGCTTTAATTACTACTAGAGCATTATATTATAAAGGATATGTAAGGTCCTTCAATGGATTATCTGAATGACTATCACAATGATAACTAGAATGTGAGAGATGTTGAAAACAAATGTATAATAAGAAGACTTAAAACTATTAAAATAGCTGAAAATGTTGTTCTTTTAGATATTCAATAACATATAATATTTATAGATAATCTAGAAAAGATTACTAGAATGCTTGGTTTTCAAGTTGGTATAACTAATATTAGTAACAAGATATGGATAATGTGAAAAAAAGAGTTTACATTGTAAATTATTGCATATCATGAGCACCTTCTATACTTAAAAGTTAGGTATTATTTGGTAAAAAATAAATTTGTGGTCATTGTGGTTTATGCAAACTGTATAAGAGAACAAAGGAAAGTTATCTGAGATAGTTTAAGAAAAGTATTGATAACTTTAATAATACTATTATTGACTGACGACTGGAAGATGCTTGATATATTGGCTCAAAATTTCCTTGGACTAGCAATCATAAATGGAAAATGTTTGATAGATTTTTATATAATTCAGCTTGGATGAATTACTTTGACAACACAAATGTCAAACATCTATCTAGAACTTGATTTGATCACTCTCCTTTGTGTATAAATATTTCTGTTAAACACAATAGAATAATATATTCATTCAACTTCCAAAATATGTAGACTTTATATCTTGGTTTCTTAAAGATGGTCGAGCAAAACTAGAAATATGAATTGCATAGTTTACCTATTAAAGTATTCTGACAGAAACCTAAAAGATTGAAACTTAAACTCAAAAACTGGAATTGAGAAGTCTTTAAAAACGTTCTTGATACCATTGCTCATCCATAAGAGGAATTTAAGTTTATAGAAAACTTTTTGGATTAAACGAAGAGTATATAAGAAAAAATTAAGCTATCAAAAGCTCAAGCTATTCATCTTCAACTTATAGCCAGAGAAAAATCCTATTAGGAATAAAAAAGCAATACCAATTGGCTAAGTAATAGGTTGTTTACATCAAATCTCCAACATCTAATATGTTAATGAGAAAAAATTCAAGTCCATATAGGGATGTGAAAGGCTCAAGACTTTGTAGGTTTTAAGTGCGTTACCTGAACAAAATGGATTGTTTACATCAGATGGCATTGTGAGGTTAAGAAATGTCACGAATGAATCAGGAGGTAAATGCATTGATTAAGTGCTTCAGATAATGAAATTAATTTTTAACTTTGACAAAATTTTGGTATTATATCGATTTGATAGATGATCCAGCTCTCGGGGAAGCGGGAGAGCTCTGGTAGTGACTCTCCCGAAGAGTCAAAATTCAAAGAGTCGTTAAGATATTGTGATTTATTTTGGAACACCTACTCCATCCCCAGCCAAATGATATCTTAAATATAAGTGCAAGGGGTATCAGTGGGTGGTCCGAATAATGAGGAGGGATAACCCATGCTACAATAAGGAAAAAAATCATATATGATAGTGGTATTAAGTGATCACTCCATTGTGTTGATTTGACTCATAGTCGATTTTGGCGCTATATAGGTAGAGTTAGGACTCGAGGTTAGTTGTACACATATATTCATCAAGGCAATTATGTATTTGCGTTAAGGGTTGTTTCTTTCCCAAGTATGCATGATATTTTTAACTCAATTAATTATATGCCAAAGTCGTGTAAGTTGGTAGGCATGGACGTGCCGAATTTTAGACTGTTGTTACATACGAAGGTTGAACCTGTATATGACCAACAATATGTAAACGTTTGAAAGACCCAAACCTGGGAGACTCTAACCAAAAAAATTGGAAGTTCTAACAACTTAAACACTTGGCGAAACAACAATGGTCCATGGAGGCTAAAACAAGAAAAAATTCAGATGCATTAGTTGGTGATTTGCAAGGAAATCTAGTATGAATTTAAAGCATGGGGAGGCCAATCTGATTTAAGAAATCATTAAAATCTCCTTCGTATTTCACTAGAATGGTTCTGGATTCTACCCCCTTGAAGAAATGCTTGGTTGGGTTGAATATTACTTCCTTAAATATTGATGAAAACCTTCAGGCGGGGGACAAATAACATATAGATGTGATAGGCGATATAATTTTATGCAAAGTTATAGACATTAAGGTTTGAAGGCCAGATAACAACCTTCTAGTTTCTGATGAGACTCCTGCATGAGAGCTGATAAATGTATAAATAATTCGAGCCTTAATAAAAATCTATAAAGATTAAAATATCTACAAATAATATTTAAGTTAGATATTTTATGATGGATAAACTTAAAAAACTGAAAGTGTAATGTATAACAAATATTTCTTTATTTAGTAGTATAATGGGTGAAAAGTATTGTAAAGGTAGTATGCATCTGTTATTTGAAACTTCTATAAATATGTGTACTTTACCTTGATAAAAACGATGAATGATAAGACTTACACTCTGATACTTATTATTTTCTCACTCTAGAAATATGTTCGTCTCTCTCTAAAAACTGAATCAATCATCGCAGGACTTATTTTAGATTAAATTTAACCTATTCACCACTAATTATTCCTGAAGTGATCAAGTGCGACAAAAATGAAATTTTTATTGATCAATACATATAAAGGTGGAGAAAATCCCAAATATAAGATAATGTCCATTGAAGCTTATGCGGGGGAGACTATACCACTTTTGTAGATATGACCGTGTATGGTATGTCGTTGGCCCTTCTGTATGTCGTTGGCCCTTCGGTATGGGCAGGGAGTTTAGGAATCTAATATGTTAGATCATTTGGTACTGAATTCCTCTAATGCAATGCAGTTTTATAAGGCATTGTGTATGATGTTTTATACACCCACCGAGGGCGTCAAGTTCTGTAATGTATATCATTGTTCTATGTATTGTACCGGTATTTGGTTATTTCATAAACTACTCTTAATTTGCTTAATTTATGTTTCTTATAGCTTTTTGTTTGTTTGAAGTAAGTTGTTTTGTTAAACCTAGTAATCGGGTCGGTACACACCGATTAAATAAGCGATGCATACTATTTATTTGCCAATAATTGTGTGTTATAACTATGTATATACGTATATGCCTATTTTAAAATTTAAATACAACTGTTGTAGTTTGGGGCCAGTTATGGGGTCAACCACTACTATTAGTAGTGTTAGCTTCTCAAATTATGAATATTAAATTTTCGTAGCGAGAAAGGATTTTTGCTAACTTAGTAGATGGTTTGACAGATGGTTACTTTTTTTTTTACCAATATTATAATTGTAGTGTAGTCGGATACAACCAAGTATAGGTAAAAATATCCTATGCGTTCGCTCGCTTGAGGAATTTGGAAGAATACATAATTTTTAATATTTTGGACTGCCTATCATATTTAGGCTTCAGTTGAACTATCGTACTCCCTTAAGTAACTTGAAAAATAATGCACACTTTTCAGAGGATCGAAAGATGAAATTATTGAGGATAGTTAACCAATTGGTGGGTTTTTATACCTTATTGATAGATTGCAGTGGGTTAATCATTGTTAGATTCTCTAGCTACATTTGATATGTCTTGATTCATTTTGTGTTGGCCAAGTACCCTAACTTTTTTTTGGAGTATACTATGAATGTTCATTTATCTAGATTGAGTTTAAGGTTTACTACTTCAAGGATTCCAAAAGTCTCTTTGAGGTTCATAAGGTGGTTTATTCTTTTAGACTAGTGACTAGCATGTTGTTAATATATGTCTGAACATTCCATCATATTTTGGTAGAGAAGGCCTTCTTTACTAGTCCTTAGTATGTCACACCTACATTCTTTAACCCAAAGGGCATTTTTTATAGTAGTGGAGATATCATTCGTTCATAAAAGATGTATGATCTTTATCAGCGGAATGCGTGGTGATTTAATTATAGCCTTAGTAGGAATCCTTGAAAGATAATATTTTGTTCCACGAAGTGGCATCCCCTAACTTATCAATTTTCATGACCAAGAATGGATATTTCGACTTGCTCTATTATGTCAACGAGTCCATACACATCCTATATTTGCGATATTTTTTATCATAAGAACTAGATTCACGGTTTATACACGGTATAACGTTTCTATGATATTGGCTTAATCGTTTAACGTTTGTGGTGTTCGCCTCGACTTTATCATGAGATAATGGTCTATATTTTTCCCTTAATTACTCAACAACTATTGTTGATTGATATCTTATAACATGCTATTGATGTTGATAATCTTATAATGTCCTACGTAGACTAAGTAAAAGTATCTAAGTTGTAGGATAAAAATGTTAATATTTGAGTTACAAGTGTTCTTAGGCGCTACTTAATACGAATTATGCGCTTAAAGGTGAGTATAATTTATTTTACTGATTTTAGGCTCATTTATTTAAGGAGGGGGGGGGGAATAAATTATTATTGGCATAAACTAATAGAAATGACATATCATTCTCTTACGACACACTGCTTATCGTGGATTATACTATTATTTTATGATGATGTAGCATATGCTTATGGTGCATAGTTAAACTAATAACACGCATTTGATTAAACAAAGATTGTTCAAATATAGCAGTATAAGATAATAGAGTATCTACTGGCATGAATAAACTTTGAATTTTTTTCTTATAGACTCCCTCGTTTGAGGGAGACCTCAAGTTGTAGTTCACCGAGAACGAAAGTCTCGACTCTATCAAAAAATGTGAGGATCCTTTGAAATGGTGTGAGAGGTATTATGTCTTAAATACGATTACAGTTTTTCTTGTAAATGATACCCACAAAACTGTTTATATATATCCATAGTCATCATTTGGACCAATGACTTCTATGATTATGACCACAACTTCTTTATGTGGCCATACTACCCCTTAAGTTATCATTATCAAATGTAATCAGTAGGAGGAAGGCATATATAGGTAGTCTGAAGTCTAATTGACTTGTTAGATATCAAGGTCAACCTAATATGACACTTTTGGGAAGTCTTAGTGGTTCTTATAATGATGTCTCATTGTACAAGTGTTCTTGCAACTTGTCTATTCAGATTGGGTCGGGATCCGAAAACTCATACCAATTTCATATTATGTTATGGTTTTGTCTGCCATGGGTACTACAACTTTGAATGTTTTGTCGAGCATCTAGGTCGGAGTTCTTACCTATACTTTGGTTACAGTTGTAAAAGTTACAATTACTACATATTAAATAATCATGATGCCACATGTTGATCATCATTAATGAGATAAAAGTGTGTTAAGTAAATATTTGCTAAAACCCTTTATAACTCGGGATTCGGTTACCGTACATATAAGTGCTTACTTGAGCCCTTTATAATATAAGGATTAAGCATATTACAAGCCTCACTACATAATAGTATGGGTTCAAACATGATACAAATCTAGCCTTTATCAAGTGCAATGAGGGCGAGATATTATCGACCCTCACCATGTCTCTGAGCCCCTAGTTAACGTTTAAAAGCTAAAACTTTAACCCATCAATAAAAAGAACAAAAAAATTAGCTTTTGTGGATGAACCCATTAGACCAATCAGAATTGTAAGACGAATAATGCAGGACTGGTAGGGGTGAGCAAAAACCGAAAAAAACGAACCGACCGACCAAACCAAACCAAAATTTGTCGGTTTGGTCGGTTTAAAAATAATAATATTCGGTTTCGGTTTTTAAATTTCAAACCGAATTAAATTCGGCCGATTTTCAGTTTTTTCGATTTTGGAACCGAATAAAACCAAAACCGACCGAATATTATATATAGTTGTATACCATCTTTACCACCTAGAAATCGTTTGTCCAAATGTTCCTAAATGACTATTTAAACTACTCGTTTAATATATCATGGGTTCGAACCCCACATGTAACTTTTTGGACAAATTTAAATATAACTTTTCACATGACCTAGGCATGTGTGTGCAATAACTTCTCACTTACATTACATTTCTGTGTGTGCAGTGGTTCATCCAATGCGAATATGACAAATGGAACACGCAGTAACTTCTCACTTACATTACATTTCTGTGTGTGCAATGGTTCATCCAATGCGAATATGACAAATGGAACAATACAATTGTGTCACTAATTGCCACTTTATCATACTCTTCTTGTTTTTTGCTTTTATTACAATGACAACTAGAATATTGTACTGGGGAAAATCCTAGGTAACTATTTCTTTCTTGGAGTTTTCCCCAGAGTATAATTAAGGATAGTTACATAGGATAGTTACCTACAAATGACTCAGAATATTTCTTCATAGCCTTGAAACGCTTTATATATTTCTACTTATAGTATAAATAACCTATTAATTTCTTATTATTTATTTTCATAGCCTACTATTTACTCATTTTATGTTTTTTTATAGCCTATTGTTTACTCACTTTATGTATTTCTTTATACTATACTATTTTAATTTTCATAGCCTACTATTTGCTCACTTTATGTATTTTTTTATACTATAGTATAATATATTTATTTACTTTTTACACTTAAGTAGCAATATTATTATAGTATAGTATATATTTTACTTTTTACACTTAAGTAGCAATATTATTATAGTATTTATTATATTAAAATTATAACTCTAAATTTATTATTATAAATATAAAAAATTAATAATTAGTTTATATTATAATTTTTTAAAAAAATTCTTCAACTAAAAAATAATTCGAAAAAACCCGAACCGAACCGCACCGATCCAAACCCATGTTCAAACCGAAAAACCGACCAAAACCGATCGAAATCGAAAAAACCGAAAAAAACCCCGATATTATTTTAATAAATTGGTTTAATAATTTATAAATTAAATTATTTTGGTTTGGTTTAAATATATGTCAAAATAACCGACCGAACCGACCGAATCTCACCCCTAAGGACTGGAAGGCTTCAAAAGGTCAGTCAACGCTTTTTCTTTTTTTTTTGGGGGGGGGGGGGGGGAGGGTTTAAACCATGACAAGAGTTCAAGGGCTAAATATGATCAGTATATGGAATGAACAACCAACCGAGGTATGAGGGAGATTCGGGCATTGAAAAGAGGGGGTGGGGGTTCATGAAGGTGTAATAATTTGGCCAAGTAGTTATCCAAGAATCTTCCTTTAGTATCTGAGAAGAAATTGTCCAACGTACGCACATCATAAACCTTCTTAGGACTTGATTTTATTAACTTTTTAATTAATTTATTTATCAATTTCACTTTATATTTTATGAAGAACACGTACATATTGATTTGGTGTTACATAAATGATGTATAGTATGTTCAATATTGTTCAGAGAATAGTAAAAGATCATAATATGTTGTTCTCATTCTTCCAAACCTAGGTGCAAGTTTTCATAAAGAAAATCAAGATCATGGGGCGGTCAAGGCTGAGCTCAATAAAGAAATTACCATTATTTTGACATCTAAAATATTCTCAAAGCTCAAAAAGATAATCAGAATAAGGTTAACAAAAAAACTTTAAATATATACATAGGAATGAAAGACCAAATATGATCAAGATGTTAGAAAGCAAAGATAGTAGACTTACAAAAGATGATGCTTGAGGCATAATAATCCAAAAAATAATTGGGAGCCAAAATTTGATCCAACATAATGTTAGGCTTCCACTACATGTTTAACCTGATAGACACTATGACTTAAAGTGCCAAAGTCCAACCAATATGTATGGATTGAATAAAGTTTCTTAGAAGATAAATGATGGAGACAAAGATAAAGATGACCATTAATAGGATATTGACCCTTATTCAAACATTTTTTCCAATCCTCTTATCATTTTGGCTGTGGTTATTCAAACCCACTCTCTTTTGGACGACCAATAACCAGAGAGGTAAAATGAGAATGATTTTTTTTATATATAATTGATTACCTTCACGTCGACCTTTTATATATAAGGTTACAGTATACCAAGCTAATATTTTCACCCGTAACCTTCATCTCATGGTCATACCAGAGGAAACGACTGAGAGAATGTGAGAGTTCGTTACGAACTCTAGCATAAAGAATGAAGATAAAATACCAATCAACCTGGTCCATGAAAAACACAATAATAAGTTGAATACAACCAACATATGAGAGATGTTTGGAAGTTCATGAGGAAGTACGAGTAGTAATTTTGTCCATAAATAATCAACAGTCATTATGAGAGAGTCGACCCGAGATAATATGGACTCCAAAGTATATAACCGGGAAGAGAATTTATGTTGAAACCAAATATATTGATAAAATTTGTTCAAAAAAGTAAGATGAACCCCATAAATATGGCTCTTATTAGGGTTAAATGTTTTCGCCATAAAGATCAAAAGAAATCATTAAAACTGTCATTTGATAAAATTGATGGATTTAATATCATCTTGAGATAAAGTCATAAGGGTGTGTACAAAGTATATGTTTACAATCGTTATCTTATAATAATTCCAGTAGAAATTAAAGTCCACATCATTACTTTTATCTTTACGGATACTGGATAGAACTTGAATGATCAAGACGAATATTAATGAGGATAATGAATCACCTTATTTTAGACTCTTTATGCCTCTGAAATTCTCGTGATGGTCACCGTTAATATAACAATATAGAAAATAGTTAAAGATACATTTAATAATCAAGATTATAATTTATTCATGTGAAATTCATGGCCATCAAGAATGTCGAGGATAATATGCCATCAAATATTTCTAAAATATTTCATTTGATCAATTTTAAGAAAGACCATCGGCCCCTTACAGTTAGTTTGATAACCCTTTACGAGATCTTAATAGAGAAATGTGTTATTCGTAATGTAATAATCACTCACGAAAATCAAGTAAGATTTGTCAATCAGATAGAGAAATGAGTCCTTGATCCCATTAACCAAGATCTTTGATATTATCTTGTAAACCACGTTGCAACATGCAATTGGGCTAATTTTTTAATGAAAGATGAACAATCCTTCTTAAGGATTAAAAAGTGGTGATGTCATTCTACGATGGCTTAAGATGACCAACATTAAAAAACATTAAAATCCCATCACAAATATATTTGTCGGTGATGTTCTAGGAATGCTTGAAAACCATGCATTGAAGCCACCAGGCCTCGATGATTTATCGTTATTAATACTAAAATATACACTTTTAATTTATGTGCAAGTAACATGATGAACCATCAAAATCTATCATGGGTATTCACTTTAGAAAATATAAGTGAGGAGATTCTAATAAGCTAAAGGAATCCCGAGAGAAACCCATTACCTCGAAGGTTGGAAAAATAATTGACCAAGATGCTCACCATCCCATTTGAATAAGTGGTGAGGTCCATGTTATTGTTAAAGGCTGAGAATATATTATTTCTTAAAATAAGATTTTTGATACTATTATAAAATATTTTTTGTTATAGTCAACCAAATCTATCTAGAATTTTATATGTATACAAATTCCTAAGCACGATTGAATGAGATATAGATGGAAGAACTAACAATCTCGGCAAAGACCAAATAATTATTTAGGGTTTCATTAGCTAAACGATATTAGTCTGAGAAAACGTGGTTTTAGGCATTTGAAACCCTAGATCTAATATTGTTATATATCTTACGATTAAGCTGACATAGGACAATTTAAAGTCGATTGAGCTTATGAGTAACCAATCTGATACCATGACCAAATATCAGAAGGTTCTAATAAAAAAACATAGGTCATTATATGAAAGATTAGTCTGCCATTTAAAAAAAAACTAAATAGTTTTTAATACATGGCCTTGAACAACCCAAATTAAGTTTAATAGTGGACTGTTCTAAAGAGCGGGAAAGCCCAAAATGGTTAATGGTAAGGGGGAATGAATAATCTCATACATTTTTTTTACGAGAACTCGATCAATTATAAACGTAATATGGTTTAAGATATTTTTGTTAATCCAAGTGAAATGGAAACCATACGACCGAATGTCACTTAATTCATATTGATATCTCGTCAATCTCACCATGTGTGAACGAGCTAGTATGTTCATCAGGATTATGAATAACGTTGAAGTCCATGAGGGCAACCCAGGGGTAATTGTCACGTAATGTTGAAATGACCTCTTGATCAACCCACAGAAGACAACGCTTATACCCATTGTTTGAAGCATGAATAACCACTTATCCCATCACCTTAGTAGGACATAGATTCTATCGAACCTAAGCGGGACCTCGCCACAACCCCTAACATGGTGGCTAATGTCTTAATCAACTATCTATCTAAACTTCTAGGTTATAGTTTTCCACGGGATATCATGGGCTCACTAGTGTATCTTCACTTATTTTTGCAAATATGAACCCTCATGACAATACTATAGTTTGTTCAATTACTTACGTAAATATTAAAAGTGCAATTTTTAGTATCGATAAAGATAGAGCCTTGAGGCCCGATGGATTCAATGCATGATTTTCAAGCATTTCTTGAAAATTATTAGGAAAAATATCTATGTAATAGGGTCTTAGTGTTCTTTAATTTATGTCGTATTGAGCCCTCGTGAAATCCCACTACTATTATCCTCATCCCTAATAAAGGTTACTCCCTCGTATGCTGAGGACTTCATGCCAATTGCGTGCTGCAATATGGTATATGAGATTATTTTAAGTTCCATGTTAAGATGATAATATTTCTTTATATAATTGACAAATCTCTATCAGCTTTTGTGGCTAGTTGTAACATTACAAATAATTTCATTCTTTCTCAAGAGCTTGTCATGGGTTATGACAATAATTAGTAAATTCCCGAGGGTCACTCTCAAAATGGACATAATGATATATTTGAAAATGTTCGATGAGACCTTATTCTTAAAATTTTGGTGACCATTAAATTGTCGGACCAAATGATCTCTTGGATTATTCAGCGTATCTCATCTCCATCATATAAGCATAACGTAAACAAAGACTCATACATAAAATTCAAATGTAGGAAGGACCTTAGACAAAAATAATCATTTATATTTCTTCTTATTCATCTTGATCGTGGAATTTATTTATAGTATCCTTAAGGGGAAAATCAGTGTCCCGAACTTCAAATTTCCCTCGAAGTGTCATAAGTTGAAGATTGTTAACCTCTGCTTCGCAGATGATCTGATGATTTTGTGTCGTATTGACATTAACTCTCTCAATCTTATCATGAAGGGTCTCAACTATGTTGGATCTCTCAAGCCTTGAAGTTATCCCATAAAAGATCCATATTTTCTTATTTGGGGTTGGTCCCTCACTAAGTACTGAGTTGATCCTTTGGGTTTAAATTTGGTTCTCTCCCAGTAAAATACCTTGGAATTTTTATTCTCATGGGTCGTATCTCCCATAATGATGATCACCTCTTTTATGGATAATATTATTTTTTGTATTGTCTCATATAATTTTAAACATATTTCTTATGCGGGTATGTTTCATCTCATTAAACATGTGCTCTTTATGGAACATGGTTATTGGTCATGCAAGACTTCTTAAATGAATTTCTCAATCTTTTATTTGTTTTCTCTGGTTTGACCATAAGTTGAAGGTTTCGAGTGTGAAAATGGTTTGGTCAACAATAACATTGATCTTGATAGAGGGGGCATGGGATTCTAGACTAAAAACCTGAAATCAAATGGTTGTTCTTAAACATTTGTGATCCAATATTAATAATAATGACAACTCAATCTGGTGTGACTAAATTTATACCTAAAACGAAGATAATAAATTTTGGTTTTTAAATATTGATTTCTCTTCCTCCTGACTTGGAAGAAATTTTTATGTCATAAACAACTTTCTAACAAAATGTACATGATGACGATATGTAATGGTGATATTACCTCCTTCTGGTATGATGCGTGACTGTTTTCGACCTTTTTGATAACCCACTATGAGCAAAGTATTATTTTCGAATCCAAACTTAACAACAATCTCAAGGTTTATGACATCATTCTGTGTGGTAAATGGAACTAGATGACCCAATTAAGGCTTGTAAGTGCTAGAACCATCTCAACTACTAGGAGATAAACTACTTCCCCATCTATCTTCAATTATAACGACGTTTATTTTTGGACCACCAAACTCATAATGTAAAATTAAGAATTAAAGACACATACAATGCAATTCGTATGTTCACCCTAGTTTTGGGTGGGTTAGGTTAGTTTGGTATGAGTATAATATTTCTCGTCATTCTTTTATTCCTTGGCTTGTCATCCATGACAAGTTGTATACCCGAGATAAATTTGTTAGTTGGGATTGAACTTCTATTTGGAATGTGTGTTGTGTCATTCTTGTGATGAATCTATAAACCATATTCTCTTTCAGATTATTTCACTCCGGGTATCTGGATTGTTGTTAGTTGTAAACTCGAGTTCGCCTTTATCAACGATGACTACCTCCCAATTAAGGTTTGTAAGTGCTAGAACCATCTCAACTAGTAGGAGATAAACTACCTCCCCATATATCTTCAACTTCCTAACATCAATTATAACGACGTTTATTTTTGGACCACCAAGACTCAGAATATAAAATTAAGAATTAAAGACACCTACAATGCAATTCGTACGTCCACTCTTAGTTTCAGGTGGGTTGGGTTAGTTTGGTATGAGTATAATATTTTCCGTTATTCTTTTATTCTATGGCTTGTCATCCATGACAAGTTGTATACCCGAGATAAATTTATTAGTCGATGATTAAACTTCTTTATGGAATGCCTGTTGTGTCATTCTTGTGATGAATCCATAAACCATATTCTCTTTCCGTGTTATTTCACTCTGGGTATCTAGATTGCTGTCAGTTCTAGTTCACCTTTATCAATGATAACTAACCCTTTTGGATCATAGTGTTTTAAATTGGCCACTATCCAACTACCTTTATTTTTTACGTTTTTGTTTTGGCGCAATTATTTACCACGTATGAAAAGAGAGAAACTCGATATTTTTTTTACTCTTCTCGTACCTTTGCCTCTGTGGTTTTACGTCGTATGCTAACTGGTATTCTTTGGCTCCAAAATTGCATGATTGGTATAATCCTATGCTCAAAATTTAACATTTTTTGTATGCATTTATCATAACTTATTTGGATAGCAACAATTGACTTTCCAACATAACAATTTAAAGCTCACATAACTAAATGATATTTGCATAACATCTTCCTTCCAGACTCTTCTATAATCAAACTATCTTAGAGTTTTATTTTTTATTCTATTTTATGTATTCGGGTCCAAACCATTTAGTTCTAGCAATAAGTTTTATATTCATATTTTGATCTCTCGTTCTCCGTCATATGTCCGAAGATTTATCCGAATAATATTTATTTTATGTAATATTTTATTTTCATCATTTTTTTAAATAAAAAATAATAATATTGAAATAATTTTAAAAAAATTAATTAACAATTTCTTTATCTATTTCACAACCAAAATATATTCATCAAATTTTAAGTGAAATATCTAGTCACTAAATCCCAGTAACGCGTACGAGCTGAAACTTCCTCTATCACACCTTTCAAATATCTAAATCGCATCTTTTTTCCGGTGAGCTCAAAATTTACACACCCAACCATCAGCTGACATCTGTTGACGAATCTACGAATTATTCGTTAATGATTCGAACAATTTCGCTCTATTTCCGGTGTCCACAAAAAATCATATAACCACTATACACAGTTGACGTCTTTTAAATCCAACCCTTTCATCTTTTCTCGTTCTCAATTTGAGTCATCAATAAAATTTTATTGTTTTATCTTCGAATTATATGTCTGATTTAACGTAAAAAAAGTATTGGCATAACATGTAACAAAATACAGGGGGCTCTCTATTAGTTTTCCATTTTCAATATGCTTAATTTTATTGCTTTATATTGCAAAAGAGAAAAAGAGAGCGGGAATGCTTTATATAACATTCTCTTCTTCACTATACATAAAGAGACTCGTACATTTATACTTTCTCTCTCTTACTCCTCTTCTCTCTCTAGAGATCCGAGCGTTTTTGCTCTTCATATCGGACTTTAAAGCTTCAACTGTTTCCGGTACGTTTCTTGAATTAATCTTTGAATCGTTTGCTTAAGTTATTGCTATCTAGGTTTTCGATCTGTAGAAATCTCTTGGTTCAGGTCTGATTTTTCTCTATGTTCTTTGCCTAAGTGCTTATATGAACTTTTTAATGTATCATCTTCTTTTTTGAAATTGATCGCAAGCAGATAGCTGATAGCAGATAGTTAGTTGAGTATGTGATGTACTGCGAATCGTGTTTATCGCGATGTATTTTGTAATTTTCAGATGAACAGTTGATGACTGAACTGGTTGCGTGTTTAGTGTTGGATTTAGATCTATGTTATTTAGATTTGCAGTGAAATAGAAGAATCGGTAAACTGGATTTTAACTTTGTATTAGTTTGAAGCATCATCTTATGAGCTGTGTAATCTGGTAGATCTGTGTCGATTTATAAGGTTTCTGGTTGTTCTTGTGTTGGACATGGTTATGATAGCAGGTTAGCTTTAGTCGGTAGAGATTAGTGCTTGTTTGTAATCGAAAAAATTTATATGTCTAAGAAGCAGGCAAATAAGACTGATCAGTGACAGTGTGCTTTGTTTTGTAGAGTAGTCATATGTAGGTTTTTCATTGCTAGCTATAACTTTGGTGTATGGATAATAGCTTGTAGTTATGGATCCGCCTACCGCAACTCAAAGTAAAGCCAGTGAGAAGAAAGTAGTGTATTCACACCCAAGACTAAATGAACGGATAGTTTCATCAATGGACAAGAGGTCTGCTGCGGCGCACCCTTGGCATGATCTGGAGATAGGTGGGCTATACTACTTTCACAATTGTAGTTTTTTTTTTCTTTTCCGGTTTTATTCTTCTCTCTTACGCCAGCATTTGAACTTGAATGTAACTTTTTCGTTTATTTGCAGGACCCGGAGCTCCGAAGATCTTCAACTGTGTAAGAATAAACTTTGATACTGGACCTGCATTTGTTTGCTTACTTTAACCTAGTAAACTCATTTTCTTTTACAAGGACCGTAGTGTTTTTAGTAAATTTGAAAGGCGCTCTTACCTTGATCTTTAGTTTTGCTGAATGCTATAAATATCCTGACAAAGTTAATTAATATAAATATCTTTTAAATGGAGAGTATGGAAAGTAGCATGTCACGATGCTCAAAATTATCTTAATGTGGATGTACCCTCTGTTATGTTATATGTGGAGAAGTTGAAGATGAGTGAAATGTTTAATCACATTGGTCAGTCCACTTAAGTTAGTATTTCCATTGTCTCGCTGTTGTGTTAGACTTCTAGTTAACAGTCCTAAGTGTCGGTTTTTGTTCAGTATACGATTGCTTCATATGATCATTATTATTCTTATATATCAACATTGTTATTTGTACTGAGAATGTGATGATTATACAGGTGGTTGAAATAGGAAAAGGGAACAAGGTGAAATATGAGCTTGACAAAAAAACTGGTCTTATAAAGGTAATATTTTCTGCAGAACAATATTTATATTTCCTTATGTATGTAATTGGTTCGAAACATGTTTCTGAAGCTTTATGCATGTATAGGTTGATCGTGTTCTTTACTCATCAGTTGTGTACCCTCACAATTACGGTTTTATTCCTCGCACGCTCTGTGAAGACAATGATCCCATGGATGTCTTGGTCATCATGCAGGTATACTGTTTGATATAACAATCTCTATAGACTTTTTAAAGGTTTGAATTCCATAGTGGTTTATGTTTTTTTTACTCTGCCTGCCTACAAAAGTAGATATTTTACTCTCTGTGTTGATTAGTGAAAATGAATGGAATGTAACACCTTTGTTTTGGAGACTTTCAGGAACCAGTTGTTCCAGGATGCTTTCTTAGAGCTAAAGCTATTGGCCTAATGCCTATGATTGACCAGGTATATATTTCCACGCAGATAGGAAATTTTCTTTTCCTTTCTCTACAATACATTATGAGAAGTAAAAGAAACTGCTTATGTATATCTCGAATTTTGATGAATGAAGGGTGAGAAAGATGACAAGATCATTGCTGTTTGCGCCGATGATCCAGAGTATCGGGACTACGAAGACATCAAGGAGCTCCCACCTCACCGATTGGCTGAGATCCGTCGTTTTTTTGAAGACTGTATCCTTTATGAAGCTTGATATTACATCATAGGTGGCACCATTTATCACCATATTCAATCCTCATTGCGTTCTTTTCCTTAATTTAATTATTCAGACAAGAAAAACGAGAACAAAGAGGTTGCTGTTGATGATTTTTTGCATGCTGCTGACGCCTATAAAGCAATTCAACACTCCATGTAAGTTGTTATGTTTCTTTTTCACCAGAGAGATGCATGTATGCTTAAGATTTTCTGTTAGGCTAGACCAATTAAATTTCCGCAGTTTAGAACTGGGTGGTTCTGATTTAATGTGTTAGAGGATCCGAGCCTGGTTTGGCTACGGGCGAGAACTGTTTTCTGTGGATTTGTCTGTCTAGCAGGTTCACAGGTTTATATCTTGGCCTGTGGTGTACGTTCATTGTTGGCTCTACCTAAAATTAAATTCACAAAAAAGAAATGGATAGAGAATATATTTGCATCTGATGAATGTTATCGACCCAAACGTTCCTGGATTAGTTAAATAGTATTTTTAGCTAGAGTTAAAGAACATTGTGGTAACATGGTGAATATTGTTTAAATGCTTGATTAATTTTGTAATCTGTGTATTGTAGGGATCTTTACGCAGACTACATAGTAGAGAGCTTAAGGCGGTAGTTACTTCATGCAAACTACCAACAAATTATGCGTTGTATAAGTCTTTTACATTGTCCTGAAAACACTTCAATTGTCTACATATTGTTTACAAACACGCCTATAAAGAATAGCTTATTTTGTGAGGACGTGATTCTGGTATGTAATAGTGACAATTATTCAGCGATTATGGTGATATTGTTGACAAATTACCTGTTCTTTTTATCTCGATAAGTTTTCGATCATATATGTTTATGGTAAAGTTTTATCCCACGTTAAAAAATTTGGGAACTACAAAAATTTGGTGTCCCATATCTAAATTTACAATTTAGTTGGTATCTAAAAAGTAAAAAATTATATTTAAAGGGTTATGGTAACCGGTGCATATAGTAAGCATTTAAAATTACATTTCTTTTGTACAGCAGTAATGGCATTCGACAATTTTAGAGATAATATTACCCTTTTATTCCTTTGTTATTTGTTCCTTAAAATTAACAATATGCTACTTAATAATTTATAGGTATAATAAAAACAAAAATACTAACAATAGTGTTATTTTTAATTATAATAATTTAAAATTATTACAATTAACAAATTATTTTTTAAACCTTTTTGCTATTTAAAAAATTGAAGTTATTTTACAAATACAATACAAAAGTTAATTTGAAATAAAAAAAATTGTAATTAATAAACTTTCAATTTTTAATTAAAAAGTTGGTTTAAAAAAAATTAATTTGTTGGGGAAACTGAAAATTAAATTGATTTATTTAAAATTATTTAATAGTTGATTTTGGTTAAGAATTTGAAAAATAATATTTGTTTCAAAACTGATATTTTAAATTATTTTGAGAACGTGTTCTTATATTTTCATTAAATTTTTAAAATAAATAAATTTTAAAATATAAATTTAAATATTATTTAATAGTTATAAATTAGTTTAACTATTTATTTTTATTACATAATTTAAATAATTAGTTTTTATATTTCTAACTTTATAAGAATGAATATGAATTTAAAGGGTAATAGTGTTCTTGAAATATTCTAGCCTTTTATGTCATTATTATCTTAAAAAAAACAAGGGCGGAGCTATTTCCTCCATAAAATTTATTATTTCTTCCATTTCAAATTTTTAATAAAACACTAAACATTTGTTTTTACTTTCTTACCCTTTGTTTACTTTCTAATTTATAATTTGATGCCACTATCCACTATTAAACCCTTATTACAACAAACACACCATTAAAATAAATTACGGCCAACATATATGATTTAACTTCTAAAATTAAACCCTAAAAAACATAAAAAATCAATTTTTTTTAAGATTAGTCACAAAATTACATGTTTTTTAAAAAAGAAAACATGTAGTTCCGAGACGACCTCTCAATCAACAGACACTAATCAAACCAAAAAAAAAAGTATATTTTGAACTCGATATACAGGAAAGAGACAATTAAACCAGAAATTGATATTAAAAAAACGATTAAACTAGTAACTCAATATGCAGGAACTCGATTAAACGATGAACAAGTTTTTTAATTCTGCATATAGAGTTCCTATAACTCATTATGCAACAAAATTATAGATTTAAAAAGAGATTTTATTCGATATGTCAACCCATATATTTAAAATAAAAATAAGATTAACGATAGATTATTATTTTTGGAACTCCAGAAACTGTTTCAAAATTGTTTGGTGGCTATGGTTTTTTAGGGTTCGAAGAGAAGAGATTAAGGTGGATACTTACTGGAGAAATTTGGATTTTCCTTTAGGGATGAAATAACAAGATGAAGTTTTTTATGAATGATAGAGGAAATAATAAATTTTATGGGGGAAATAGCTTCACCCAAAAAACAATGTATTTTCATTTAAAGAGTGGGTATTTAATGCTTGCTAACCGGTGCCATGGACACGGTTCGCATAACCCATATTTAAATACAATAAATTAGTTCGCTACAGTATATAGCATGAGATGTTTGGGTATTATCCGGTCAGGTTGGATTGGATACCCACAAATGTTTTTATAATCTACTATCCGGTCCAAATGCGGCGAATATCAAATTTTTAGATCTACAACCCGTCCGTCGGTAGAAATCTGTTAAACTTATTATTTATCTCATTATATTTGTATGAGTTAGATACCCGTGGATTAAAAAAAAATTATCCCTACATTAGGTTAAATAAGATTTGTTGTCCAACTCAAACTTGGTAGGTAGTAAACTGAATTCCAAAGGATTTTTATTATCAGTACACAATCAATTATTAAATTATGAGTTTTTTTATAAATACTTTTTTTACAATTTGGTGTTATAATCATTTTTTATATTTTTCTCACGATTTTGTTTGATTCTTTATTTTATTTATATATATATATATATATATATATATATATATATATATATATTAAATTTATAGTGCAATTTTGTGACTGTTTTTATTAAATATTTTATTATATTTTAAAGTTTAATGTTCGATTTATTCAGTTTTAAATATATTTTATTTTAATATAATTTAAATATAATAATTATTTGTTTGTTTGTGGGTACTTTTGAACTTGTTTTTGGTATGACTTGCTATTTTGGTTTTAAATATTAATAATTGTTTTGGTCAGAGATATATGAACAATAATTAATGGGTTAGTGAGTAACAATTTTATGTTGTTAATTTGTTCGTTTGTTTTAAGATTTATTTATTTGTATTTTAGTTTTCATGAAAACTATTATATTTTGAATTGAGGGTCTATACATAGTTTTTTTAAAGCTTTGGAGAAGGTCAATACAATTTTCCAAGAAACCAAATCTTTGTTATTAGCTAAACATACACAAATACTGGCCTAACATTAGCGGAGCACTTCCAATCGCCTACAAGATGGTCGGAGCTGAAGATCTACAATAGACTCCTCTTATATCTCAAACAAATACATTATATCGGCCAACTTCATCAAATCATGCCACAAATTCTCTGTCCAACCAAGCCAAAACCTAATCTATTTTCATAAACAGAACCTCACACAATGGTCATTCATCAACCATGTCTCAACATCATACCAAAACCTAATAAGACTATCCCTCGTTACCAAACCAGAGTAATCGTGAGATAGATCAAATTCCAGTTACAAGATATAATCCACCTAAGACCATAATACACCAACATGCATTAACCCTTAGCACATGCACAACAATAATCATGTCAAGTCATACGCGAATGCTACAAAAAAAACTGACCAAACGAGGTTATTCATGACAACGTTCGAATCAATGACAATGAAGAATACAAAAACATTCAATTCAATAGAAATATAAGTTTATTCTTTTGTCTAAATCTAAATTCACGCTTATTGGTAAATTTTCATTCGGTATGCATGGGATGAACATTATCCAAACCATCTTGAAAATTTCATTTTCTAGATTCTTTTAATCGATCTTATTTGTACCAAAGACATGTTCTTATTAAATTATACCTAATAGAGGACCTTAAGAAACTTTGGAAGCGTAGTGTTCAGACCATAGAAGAACATTCCATGAAACTCTTAAAATTGACTCCTCAATTCAATCCAAAAATTGAATATCCATTAACTCTTGTTTGGGTAACTTTTCTAAACTTACCAGAGTTCATGTAAACTCATGATACAATCTAAAATATAGTTAAGTCCCTAAGACCGCCTCTATCTACTTGGATGCCTATTAAGAACAGAGCCAAATTCAACTACTGGTTAATCCAAAATTTTTATGAAGACAATTCACACAAGCTCAAAGTTTGAAGGCATTCATCTGGAACTTCTACTAGTTGGTTGCTTGCCATCGTAAGATAGAAGAAAAGAAAGCTCCAACTACGCCAAGGTTGAAGTTATTTTTTTTTTTAAATCTAATGCAAAGTCGCCTGATTTCAAATCAGGCTTAGACATGGCTATTCCATTATAAAATCAATGAATTAAATACTTTCGATTGCACTTAGAAATGCATATAAGTTTTAGGAGCTAGATTAAAATTTGATTGAAATAAAATTTGGAGTATATCTCAGGAAATTGGTAGAGATGAAATAAGGTTGTAAACCCAATTTCTTAGCTCTTAATTTCTTAGCTTGTCTTTTCCTATGTAAATAAAAATTGACGCTTCAGTTTCATCTCAAAATCAAAATTGAGTTTATTCGCACATCCCCAACTTATTAAGCTTATGGACCAACTTAAGGGTTTGGGTTATAAGGTTGTAAGCCCATGAAACATAATCCAAATCTATTGGACCATCTGTAAAGTTTCAAATTCAGTAAATTTGTTATTTGAAATAAAAGCATATTATGATTAATAAAAATATTGTTTTTAAATTGGAAAAAATAAAATGTACATTTGTGTAAAATAAAAATTATTGTTGCTTTTGAATATAAATAAACTAAATATATATTCTTTTTCTTAATTTTTTTTATTAAAATTAAAAAACAAATATGTTTTTAATTGAAAAATAGTAAAAATGAAATTTTTTAAATCTACAATTTTGATTGAATTAAAAATAACAAGTAAAATTTAAAAAATTAACTAAAATATATGTATTTATAATTTTTTATTTTTAAAAAAGGTTTAAATTTTTTATTATTATTTATTTTAAGTCTTTTATGCTTACGCTTATTTTAATTAAAAATAATAATGTTGGACCCCACACACCCGGCCATAGAAGGAGGTAACTCCACCTCTTTGTTTTGCCAGTTTTGACTTTTGAAGCTTTCCCCTTTTCCTCCTTTCGGAGTTCAACATCACTTTCGAATTGCTTTGACATTTTGGATTAGATCTGAAAGATATTGGTTTACTTTGGATTTTTTTCTTTTAAAGAATAACTGATTTATCAGCAACATGAATGTGGCTCCTAACCGACTGCTCCGGAGGTATACTTAAAGATGCTAAAACATGTTCAACATATATTTTTTTGCCTTATAATCGGAAGATTGCTGACTTTTGTTACTACCGAAGAAGTAGTTTTCTTTATAGTTTACCTATATTTAGTATCCGAACCCATCGCTACGAAACATGATCAGTGTTTGCTGATATTTTTTCTTTGGGATCGTGTCGGTCTCGAAGACTGAGTATTTGGATGATAGAGTATTTGGATGATAGAGTATTTGTTGTAAGGGAATGTGCCTCTTTAGTTAAATCTTTGAGTGATAATTGTTGGCCCTTCGGGTTTGGGAAGACGAGTAGATTGTCTAGATTTTTTCTTCTTTTCGGCTTACTATGAAAGATGCAACCAACCGTTCAAAGTAGTGGCAACACTGAATATGCAAATATGAAGATAAGATGTCATGGAGAAAGTGTTTGGCGGTTGTTACAGGACTGAGAACTAGAGATTTTGGTGGTGGTGGAAATTCAGAGTTTCACTTTCTATCTTTATAAATTTATAAAAGAGTGAAACAAAGTTAGGGAGTATTTATAGAGAATTATAGGAAAGCCCAATAACCATTTCTCACAAGCCCAACATGTATAAGGCTCGAGAAGTTGAAGAGTCACTAACGGTTATTTATTCAAGAAAAGTTGAATCGTTTATAAATGTTATCATGCTTCACCATTCAGAGGGAAAGTCATGGACCTAATATTCCTGTGACACGTGTACAAGAGTAGGCTTCTGAATAGCCATCTCTGGAGAGCGCGTATAAGTATCTCAAAACGACTTCATAAATCAGTTGAAGATTATCCCTCCAAGACGTGTTCGGATCAACCAGAACTTGTAAAAAGTGTTAAGTATATATAGTTTAATTCAAAGAGGTTCCAAGATCAAATTCAAAAAGCTTCCACATATAAGTCATCCCGGATGATTTTACAAGGACCAATGGGGATACTAAGAAAGACCAATATTGTCGGAAAATGAGCTATTAAACCAAAAATTATTTTATATACACTGATGTAATAAAGTGTAATAATTATAAGTGTTTTACATGGTAATGATCTTCATGTGTATTTAGGTTTGAGTTACCGAAATGGACTCATGGACCATGTAAGCTTACTAGCCCATTTCACTATATATAGCCTTGTGAGCATTTATGAGACTTAAGAGAAAGTTGAATAATATTTGCATGTGAAAAAAGTTTGGAGTAGAAAGTTGAAAATCGGTTCTAAAAATTAAGTATACTAGTATTTTCATATGAAAGACTTTGGAGGGGAAAGTTGGGAATTGGTTATAAAACTTAAGTATAATAATATTTTCATATGAAAAGTTTTAGAAGAGATTATGTAGAATCTTTTGTAAAACTTAAGTATAATAATATTTTACATATGGAAAAGTTTGGATGGAGAATTTTAAAGAATTTTTTGTTATGAAAGTTAATGACTAATAATATCTCATATGAAAAAGCTTGATGGAAAGCATATAACCAAAAAAATATTCGATTACAAACTTTTACAGTACATAGTGTATTACGATAATACGAGGACTTAACAAAAAACATGCCTATAGTATAATCAGTTCACAAGGTTTACATAAAAACAATGAAAATATAAACTAAGTAACACACCCCAACCTTACTCCAAGGGGGTATATTCTTGACTGTTTTCTGATAAACCTCTACTAGAGGAGGAACTACTTGACCAATCTGAGTCACTTGTTGATTCTTCATCTACCAACGAAACTCCCTCCAAACAATTTTTTCTACGACACGCTCGCGAAAACTTCCGAGATTTAAGTTAGGAAAGCGTTCATGAATTTCTACTACTAAAGTCGACTTGATTTTTGCATCCCTATTTTCTTAGAGGGAGACACAGTCAGTAGCGTACTCCTCAAGACAAATATATTTCGAATCTCTCAATCTCTTTGACAACATTCTCAAAATATGTTTTGGTTTGTGTACAAGAATCAAATATGACATCAAAAAGGGTGTTCCATTCAATGTATTTAATGATAAATCGCTTCCGCTCATCGTCGAACTCCTCATTCTCTTTCTTTAATTGAGCTTCAAGTGACTCAATCTTCTCCAAACGCTCAACGGAAGTTTTTTCTCACAGGTAAGTTTTTCCTCCAACATTTTCACATCGACCCTCTTTTGGATGATATCTTTCTTATAGTGATCCTTCTTATTGGATTTTCTTTTAATCAGAGCAGCAGTTTGAAGTAATATATAAATCTTGTTCGCTACGAAGTCGTTCTCATAAACATCAAAATAAGCCGAGGCAGGGGAATGTTGTTACAAATTTCTTGGAAATTCTTATTGACTCTCTTCATCAGTAGCACGCCTTCTTTGAGAAACATACTCTCCAGCAGAGTCTGAATCGATAATGACAACCTTTTTTTTATAGAAGACAAGCTCAGAGCTGTCGTGCTGTCATCTTTTTCTTCACCAATAATATTCTTATTATCTTTTCTTTGGTAAAGAGTCTCTTCGATAGCCTCACATCACCATCTATCCGATCAGGTCGCACCTCAACCAAAACCTCAGTTTTAAGATTAATTTCTTGTCTTTCTTTGACTTCAGTTTTCAAACCAGCATCACCATCAATGCTATCTTATTATTCCTCGTCCTTTTTGGGGTGACTAGGAGCCCTAGCCATAGTAGAGAGGTAAAAAAGGTTATCAAAGCGCTCAAATTTCGAACCAACATCACCATTAGTGCTATTTTATGAAATTCACTTGGGTCGGACCAGTCCTCCAAATATGACATTTGGCCAAATTTTAAAGAGTAAAACACATGTGAAATCGATGGTTCCAAGTACTACCCTCCCAATAGCTCAATTGTGTAAATATCCGACAAGTTGATTCAACATGCTCATCGAATGGTTTGGCTATCCCCTTCATAGCTGCTCCCAAAGAAACGATTTAGTAAAGTGAATGATTTGAGTAATTAAAAACAAAGTAAGAATGAAAACAAGTACCTTGACTAGTCTATTTCAAAGTAAGTCGATGTGGCATCTCAACAGATTTTTTAAAGCATGTCCCAATCCGAAGACGAAGATGAATCTTTGTTTCTACTTCTTGTCAGCCTCTAAAAGATCATTCACAATCTTTTATTTTCTTTCAAGACTTAGTGAATAGAAGGTAAAGTGAATTTTTTTAGCCACACCTGTCAACCCCACAAGCTGCTCCATAGTAAATCCGATATGAGAAATCCAGGAAACTATGATATAAGCCATCAGTGTGAACCACATGTTGGGGCCGCCTTGGGTCGGACATAGATTTATCAGATGAAAGTATTCCACTAGAGTAGGGTCTAGAGGAAGTCGAAGACCCCAGTTCATAATCTCTGTGTAAACAACCAATCCATGATCTCGAATGGATAAAGGCGTCTCCTCAACCTCAGGCAACCAAATTGTGATAGAATGTGGAATCCCTCACCGATCTCTCAGTTTAACCTCCTCAAATGGATGAAAATACTTGTATTTTATCTTCTGAAGTGCTAACAGATATTTGGCTTCACCCTCACGAAGATTGCTTCCAGATTCGAGAGAAATTCAGTAGGACCCTTCTTTTTTATTCTCGGGCACTTCTTCCTGGTGAACAAGAGAGTTTGTCGCAACTTCAAGAGGAATAAGATTCTTGAGTTGGCATAGAAGGTCCGATGGAAGGAATCAACGCGGGGATAGCTTGGATAGTTTGAGCGCAACATGAATCACACCTTCTTCTTTTTAGTTATCTTTTGACTCACCAATTAAGTGATTTTCTTACAAATCTAGAATGGATTTCATGAACGGACCAACTAGGGCTGTCAAACGGATATTTCGAATACGAATCTGCCTATATCTGAATCCGAATCCAAAATCTGAAATCACTATCCGAATCCAAAGTTTTATAAAAAAAACAACATCTGAATCCGTATCCGACGGATATTATCCGGAAACGGATAATATCCGGATTCGAATTTTCACTAAATTTTTTAACTAATTGCACTATTGGATGGGCTACTTTTAGAAGCACCTTAGTAGAAATTCATACTTCCATTTTAGATGTGGGATAAGACTAAAAAAATATATTTATTTTGAAAAGCTACCATATCTTTTATAGAAAATTTGGTAGCATTTCCTTTCCACATTTTAAATGTGGGATAAGAGTCACAAGACTAAAAAAGATATACTTGTTATAAAAAGCAACCATGTGTTTTATAAACAGCTTGGTATCAACTCTTTGTTCCAACTTTAGATGTGGGATAAAATATATTTTTTAAATAAAGAACCCTATATATTTATAACCAACTTTGTTAGTAATTTGTTTTGCTTTTTACAATGTGGGATAACTAAAAAATATGCTTAAATATAATATATATATATATATATTTATTTATAAAATTTGGATATCGGATATTTCGAATATGAATATGACTATATCTGTATCTGCTATTTTCGAATACGAATTCGGATACGAATATTATCCGTTTTCTTTCGAATACGAATATTATCCGTTTTATTCGGATTCGATATCGAATATTTTTGTCGGATATCAGATTTTTCAAATTTTTTTGACAGCCCTAGGACCAACACACTTCTCTGCTTAAACAATTTTTTATAACTGTTTTCGAGAAGTAACCTCAGAGGTTATTTGAGGAGTAAATTGTGGTGTGATCTGTAAATTTAGAACAGAGGACATGACTTTTATCTTTGTGAATCCTTTAACTGGTGGCCCCAAAGATTTCTTCCTCTTTGATCAATCTCCTTTAGATTTTTCAATAATTTGATGCTTATCACTCATCGGGGGAAACGAAGAATTCTTGCGAGTCTATTTTGGAGGACCAAGGTCACTCTTACTGTGATTTGGACAAGTTTGACCGGGGTACTGAGTAATAGGAAGAGCGGATGAAATGTTAGTACCTGAAGTTCATGCCGCCTCAAAATGCTTCCTTATAGGAGGATATTGGCCGAAATACATTATTTGAAAAATTTTCAAGGGTCGAGGCTCCTCTTCTATGCCGGCGGGTTTATTTTCTTTAGTTTTGTTTTCAATATTGAACCACTCCCAAAGTTTGTATCTTTCAAGCCATTCGGATTCCTTAGGCATGAAAGGTCAAAGAAAGAGTTTGACGGAGGAATCTATTTCTCTCTAAACTAGAGTTTTTCTTTATCTCCCTAGAAATGAAAAATGTGTGTAACCTTAAACTTGTGAACAATATCGAGTATTTATAGAGAGAGCGTGGGATTTTAATGGTTACAATGGCCCAAGTAAGTGAAATGAGTTTTTGGGACAACTACTTTACCTATAATTTGAAGCACATGCTTATCGAGAAGTGTAAAGGTCTTCTGACATGAATTTTGATCTACAATATATTCTAGAAGGCAAGCTTATATGCGTCATGAATCAGTCAACACATGGAATCTAGTGACATCATTAGTCGAAAAAAATTATGACACATAGACAGGGCATAGCACGCACGCCATTTGTCAAACCATATTCCAACACGCGACCTGAAACAAATGATGGGTGAGCATGAGATCATCATTGCCAATGCTAAAGTCATAAGTCTGAAAAAATACCAGTGGAAAAGTAACCCGTGGAAAAGTAACCAGTTCGGATGGTTCAGTGGGTGAATTTTGTCCAAATTGTCCCTGTTCGGTTTCTACAGTGAGTGACAAATATTTTCGGACTCATCAGTAGCCCATTTTTTAGGTTTTGTCGAAGGCCTTTGGTAAGACCTAAAAAATCTTCCTTAAGCACTAGTAACATTATTCGGACTGTTCAAGTGCTCTGCCCAGGATTTATCCGGACTGAAAACTTCTCAGAAGTTCAAAAGTTTTGTTATGGATCGTGGGACATGTGTCATCTTCTGATTTTCCTCACCAGCCGCTTTTCTCTTAGAACGGCGCTCCCACTAATCCCCAAAAGTAACCTCTGTATTTAATACCCATGACGTCAGCGTCGCCTTCAATCATTACTTTTGTCTTTTCGTATTCTCCTAGGTTTTTGGTATCTCTTTTTGTCTTATTAGTATAAAGTACTTCATTTTCACTGTTTTACCATCTTTATTACTCTCTCATTCCTTCATCTAAAAGCTTTCACCTCTCTTCTCAAAATCCTTTTGGCGTGAGTTTATGTTCACAACAAGAAACACACTGGTAAAAGACGGGTGGCTTAATCTTTCGGAGTTTGAAAAAGCACAAAGAGTTGAGCGAGAAAGGCGCATTGCTGCGGGTCTTCCAGTTTCTCCAATCGACAAGTCTGAAACACCATCTTTAGAGGCTGATCGAGGTTCATCTTCTGCTAGAAGTTCCAGACCCTGGAGGTTATTTCAACCAAGTCTTTCACCCATCGTATCAGGCTCCTCGGTTCAGGAGTCACAACCCACTCTTGAACGAGAAAAATTTATTTCAAGCACAATGAGACCCTCTCCATTTATAGCCATGGGGTCAGATGTTGAAAACTCCCCAGAAAAAGTTACACTTTGCAGAACAGGTCGCTTAGTGAAGGGCCAAGCTGTTTTCTCATAGTCTAAGTCCCCGAAAACATGGCCTTCTAAGTCTGGGGCCAAGGACAAAGCTACAGGGCCAAGGGCATCTATCAAAGTCCCTAAGGATAAATCATCTGGTCCGAAGGCCACTGGAACAAGCCTTCGAAATGAGCCCTCCGGACCCGAGCCCCAGCCGGACACCAGATCATTAAGAGAAAGTGATGCTCCACCATCCGGACAACTTACTGAGCCAGCCACCAGCACTCCCCCACCAACGACAACTGACAAACCTTCCATGGTGATGGAAGAGGTGATGTAGGACAGTATAGAAGAGACCCCATATAAGACCGACGTCTCCGGTCAAACAGGGGAAGTTGCCACTGATAAAAAGGACAAGGGTAAAGAGAAGCTGTGTTTGAAACATCCGGACCTGCCGGAGTCCCTGGAAGGCAGAGTGGGACCTTGCTTCCACAAGGTGAGTGTAAAGTATATGCTAGCCATGCAGAACATTAACTACGCCTTCATTTATACTGCTGAATTAGGCCGGATCCGGACAAAGTAGGGGATCCCAGAATCTGTCAAAGTGAGGATACCGGTCAATCCGGAGACGCTAATGGACTGCAAGCTGAGTGAGATAATTATCTACACGAAATTGTTCAACTAGGGGCTCAGATTTCCCTTGGACCCAAAGATCGTTAGTCATTTTCATCTGATAAAGCTATGTCCAAGCCAATTGGGTCCCAACGCTTGGTACACCCTCATGGCTTGCATCATGGCCTCTAGGCTCTCCGGAATACCACTTCCGATGGAGCAATTTGCTGCTGTGGCCAGCTTCTGCAAGAACCACATCCCCTTCTACCATTACAACATGGGTCACAATTTTAAGGTGGCGAATGATCTGCTCGAATCAGACAAGAATTGAAAGACCCAATTCTTGTTCATTAGTGGAGCTTGGGAAAATGGGAGGACGATTAAAGCTGGTGTCAACCCAAGCATGCTCACCAGCAGATGGAAAAGCACAGGTAAATATTTCATTATGTTTGTTTTTATTTCCTTACAAAAAAGTCTGTTTACTTATATGCTCTTATTTTTCTTTGGGTAGTGCTGCCGAAGGAGTTCTACGAATACTTAGAGGAGGGGCAGAAAACTTGCGCCAAGCTGAATGCTTGGGCTGCCGACAAATGGGGAAATCGCTTCCACAATTGTTTTACTGCAGGAAACCTGGTGAAGTCCCACCTCTGGAACACAACCTGCCGGAGAGACTTGTCTTGGGAAGAATTGACCACACCACTTCCTCCGGGTGTCATCCTGCAGAGGACAGAGGCAAAGGATGGGAAGTTGGCCTTGCCTGCCAGAGCTAAAGCCCCAAGTAAGATGAAGGGCAAGAAAGGAAAGAAGAACCAAGATGCAGCTGAGGTCGATCAAGGTGGTGTTGAGGAGATCGTCCCAGTAAACCAGGAGGTGCAGGACCAAGGGTGAATCGATGCTGCTCTACTTCAAGTGGTTGAAGATGAGAGTACCAAAGAGGCAGGTGGACCTCCAAAACCTGCAAAGGCTCCCAAAAAAGACCGAAACGGGGAGCAGATGGTGGAGATAGGGAAGCAATGAAGAAGAAAATCTCCAAGGGGGATGAAGTAGCTCTCCGGCCTCTGGAGTCTCTTCGTCCGGTCGACCCAACAGACCCCACACAGGCAGAGCAAATCCTAAGTGATTTTCACACCGGAGAGGGTACCGGAGGGGATATTAACATTGATAAAGTAGACATCAGTGGCCTTCAAGGGATTGGCCTTTACTTTGGAGACCTCGAGAAAGACGATTTTGCTGGCCCTTACCTCCCTCCAAGCTCTTCGAACATGGTTACTTTCAATGGTAAGTATTTTTTTTTTCAGGGAAGAATGACATGGTGACTCACTCCTTGCTGAGCAATATCCAACCGGTACTCAACCTGGAGAGACACGTGCAAAGTTAATCTACCCTTATCAACACACTCAATGCAGACAAAGAGACTTTATCAAACAACTTCCTTAACACCAATCAGAGTGTTGAGGCATTAAGGAATGAGATCGAGGAGTTGAAGAAGGGAAAAGAGGACTTGGCCACCAGACTGGCCACTTCGGAGGAGGTTAACAAAGAACTTCAATCTAAGTGTTCTGGCTTGGAGAAGGATCTCTCCACTTCGAAGGATGAGGTGAAGGCCAGGGACAATGCTATCCAAACCCTAACCAATGACAAAGTTTCACTCGAAGATGCTGTGTCTAGAGCCACCAAGGAGAAATAGGATTTGATAAAGGATCAGGAGAAGACAATCCAAGCCAGGATTGATGAATACACCAACAAGGTGATCGACTCCCAATAAGAGAGGTATGCCGAAGTCAAATCCGATATGGTCTTGCTCTTTCACCGAACATTCCCGAAGAGGAGGCTCGGTAATTTGTAGCAGTACGTTGAATATGAAGATATCCCATTCCACACGATGGTGGATGGTGATAAGAAAAACTACTCTAGTGGTTATGATGATACCACTGATGAAGAAAAGGGGACTGGAGAGAGCCCTAATGAGGATCCCAAAAACCCCAAAAAGAAACCAGATGAGGCTGGAACACCTAAGGGATCCCAGCCTTAAAGTTTTAACTATCTTTTATTTTTCTTTAATTCTTGTGTCAAACTAAAGTCCTTGGATGGCCAAGGCATTTTTGTAACCGTGTTCGGCTCTTGTCCGTATAAACCTTTTCTTTTAAAACTTCAAAGTCCTTGGATGGCCAAGGCATTTTACATGTTTTAATATCATTCCCTGGTGCTAGCCGGGATGTTTTACCTTACACGATTCTTGCATTGTTTTATGTTTGCCCAATTCAAATCGCTAATGTTTAAATAGCCCCTAGGTATTTTACAAGTATTTTAAGGTGAAAGTGTTTAAATTCTCCGATGAAAAATGTTTAAATGGTCATCACTCCACCAGATAAATCCGGTTTGTTAGCGATACTTAGAAATTTTTGAAGAAGTTATCAATCAAATAACTCCGAATTTTTCAAGAAGGTATCAAATTTCATTAAAAAGCCCGGACACCTCATTAAAACCTCCCCGCGCCACCAGGATAGGAAAGAGTATGCCCCATAATATTTACATGGACTTTAAGTAAATATTTACATAACTTTCATTCTAGATACAACCTGAGGTGTTCAATGTTCCAGGGGTGATTCAAGATTCTTCCATATTTATCTTGAAGCCTGTATGTCCCAAGCTTAAGCTTTTCAATGACCATAAAGGGTCCTTCCCGATTTGGAGCTAGCTTGCCGAACTGCTTCTCATTAGTATGTAGGAAGACTTTTCTCAACACTTTATCCCCTTGTTGAAAATCTCTTCTTCTAACTTTTGAAGCAAACCTGCTTCTCATCAATACCTGATAATGGGTGGCTCTAAGGTGAGCCTTAACTCTTTTCTCTTCTATCAAGTCGAGTTGACTTCTAATTGCCACTTCATTAGCCTGTTCGGAAAAATTGTGGACTCGGTATGATGGAAGAGTTGCCTCTATAGGAGCAATTTCATCCGTACCATATACTAAGGAAAACGGGGATTCTTGTGTAGTAGCTCCAGGAGTACTCCGGTAGGCCCATAGCACTTCTTGCAGGTAGCTTGGCCACTTTCCTGCAGTCCCTTCTAAATTCTTTTTAAGACCGGACAGGATGGTCATGTTTGCTACTTCAACCTAACCATTCGCCTGTGGGTGGAAAAGAGAAGAGAAACAATGTTGAATGCCTCTGGAGGCATAAAAATTCTATATATCCTTGATATCGAATTGTGGCCCATTATCTGTGGTTATCTTCTGTGGAACCCCAAATCTGCAGCAAATATTAGATAAGATAAATTTTATAACAGATTTTGAAGTAGTTCCTGCCAGAGGGGCTGCTTTTATCCACTTCGAGAAATAATCAATGGCAACAATGATAGTTCTGCACCCTCCGGACGCCATGGGTAGAGGTCCCACCAGATCCAGCCCCCAACGAGCAAAATGTATTGGCTCAGAAATCGACTCCAAAGGGACAGCTGGGATATGAATTTCATTACCATATCTTTGGCATGGATCACACTTCTTCACCAATTCTTTGGCATCTTCCATTATAGAGGGCCAGTAGTATCCGACCAACAAGACTTTTCGGGTTAAAGCTCTATAACCACAGTGTACTGATCCTTCACCATCACGTAGTTTGGACAACACTGTTTGAGACTCTTCAATCCCCAAACATCGCAAGAGAGGTCTACTAAAAGACTTCTTGTAAATGATGTCTCTTATGATAAAAAATCCACGAGCCCTATACTTCATTTTGCTTGCTACTACTTTTTCCGGAGGCAAGATGCCATCTGAAATGTATTAAGTCTCGAGGTTGACTCACTTGTATATTTAAACTTTCCTCCTCCTCCTTGCTCTGATTGAGTTGAATGGATGGGCACTCTTGCACGTGAATCCATGAGTAGAACTCAGAATATGTTATGGTTTCCAAGGAGTCTGCTAGCGTATTTTCTGTTCGGGGTATATGCTCATAGGTGATATCTTTGAAGTTAACTGCCACCTCTTTAAGAACGAATAAATATTTCATTAACTGCTTCTTCTTGGCCTAAGATTGACCTTGTGCATGAAGGATAAGAAGCTGAGAATCACTCATTAACCTGACCCTTTTGGCTCCACAAATCAGGGCTAACTTCAAACCAGCTATAGCAGCTTCATATTCAGACTCATTGTTAGAAGCCCTGAAAGCAAAACATATAGCCTGGTATATCTTGTCGCCGTACGAAGAGATTAAGCCAGTGCTAGCTTTTCAAGCTTTAAATATCTTTTTCAGCATCCATCAGGCTTTTGCTGATGTAGTACACCGGACGAGGGTAATTGTCCACCTCTCTAACTAGCACCGCACTTGTGGCATATTCGGAGACTACTAAATATATGTATATTGTTTCTCCATCAATAGGTTTAAACAGGGTTTTGGGGGAGGATAAATGCTTTTTTATTTCATCAAAGGCCTGGTCGCACTGTGGAGACCAGTTAAATTCTTTGGCACCCTTTAAAGTTTGGAAAAACGGGGCACACCTATCCGAAGACCTTGAGATAAAACGGTTTAGAGCAGCTAACCTCCCTTTCAATCTTTGTACTTCTTTAATATTCCGAGGATGATTCATCGGTAGTAAAGCATTGAGCTGGTCTAGATCATGTTGTATCCCTTTCTCACTTATCACATACCCCAAAAAATTTCCGGACTGTACTCTGAAAACGCACTTCTCTGGATTCAACTTTAAATTAACTTTTACCAAGTTGGTAAAAGTTTCTTGTAGATCTGCCAAGTGTAGCTCTTCTTCTACACTCTTTACCACCATATCATCAATGTAGACTTCCATGTTTCTTCCAATCTGATCAGCGAAATATTTATTCACCAACCTCTGATAAGTAGCCCCAGCATTCTTTAACCCAAAAAACATCACCTTATAACAATGAAGGCCCCTATCAGTAACAAAAGTAGTATGTCCTTGATCCTTCAGATCCACTTGAATCTGGTTATACCCGAAGAAGGCATCCATAAAGGACAACAACTTGTTCCCAGATGTGGAGTCCACTAACTGATCGATCCGAGGGACCGAATATAGGTCTTTTGGGAAAGCCCTATTAAGGTCTATAAAGTCGATGCACATTCGTCACTTCCCATTTTTCTTTTTTACTAATACCAGATTGGTTGTCCATAAAGGGTACTGGGATTCCTTTATGTGCCCCATCTTAGTAAGTCGGTCAACCTCTTGAACTATGACATCAGCTTTCTCCTTGGAGAAAGCTCTCCTCTTTTGTACAACATGTGTTATATCTCTTTGGATGGATATTTGATATGATATAATATCTGCTGGTACTCCGGTTACATCAGCATTGCACCAAGCAAAAACATGTTGATGGTCTGTTAAAAAGGATAACATTTTGCTCTTCAGTTCTGATGTTATCTTAGATCCGATCTTGACGTTTCTTCCTTTAGCCAGAGAGTGAGTTTCAACATCTTCAATTGGTATTAGAACACCAGGGGTCTCTCTGGGGTCATCAATTTCACCCTCTCCGCCAGAAGGCCCCTCCAACTGCTAATCCTCACTGATCCGAACTGCCTCCAAAGTTCGGGGGGCCAGTGCTGTTGCATAACGCTCCTTTGCTATCTTTTGACTACTTCGGAAAACTCCCACTTGTCCTTGCACAACCCATTTTAAACATTGGTGGACTGTTGAAGCCACAATATGCATCCTGGAGAGCAAAGACCTTCCCAAAATGGCATTGTAGTACGTGGGACAATCCACCATAATGAAAAGTACTCTAACCATCTTCTTAAAATGGCCCTTGCCCAACAAAACCTCCTCCTCAAACTCCCCGATTACGTCCGCTGAGCTTCCAGTGAAACCCACAATTGACCTATTCGAACGTTGAATCACTGCTGGATTCTTCATTTGCTTATAGGAAGTTCGAAAGAGGATATTGGCTGAACTGCCGGTGTCAACCGAAAGTTGTCTAATGTCATTGCCCCCAATGGATGCTCCTATCACCACATGATCTTCATGGGGACCAACTATGTCTCTCAAATCATCTTCATAAAAAACAATGAAGGGAAAAGGAATTTGCGATTAATATGAAGTCATGCCTCCTTCCAACTGAGTAGCTAGGGTGTGAAGATGCCTCTTCCTTGAAGAAATAGTTGGTGCAGTCATGGTGTCGCCTCCAAATATGGTAAGTGACTCAAAAAAGCTTATGAGCCCGGACACCATCTTGCTGGATTATGTGATAACACCCACCTTATTCCGGGTTGGATCAGGATCCAAATACTCTGATTCCACATCAAATCTTTCAATTATCACCATAGCCCCATCTGGAGCTGATGTTCCTGTGTTGTTTGTTGGGTCGGTCCGATGAGCATTATCAGACATATTCCCATTTATTCTTTTAACATAAGCACCCAATTTTCCTCTTTCGATCAAATTTTACACCTCTTATTTCAAAGCGATGCAATCTTCTGTGTTATGACCAATATCATGGTGATATTAGCATAAACAATTATTACGACTTTCCCTAGGAGATTGAAGCGCAGCTGGCTTCCTAAAATGTACTTCGTCTTTTGTTTTTTCATAGATGGTTGCCACATTCTCTTTCAACTCGGCAAACCACTCCGGTTGTTCCCAATGCCCTCGCTTATTTCTGGATTGTTGGCTCTAAGCTGGTTCTAGGTGGGATTGAGCCTTGGCCCTGCTGGGACCCTATCCGGCTTCCTTAGCCTTGTACCCGGACTGATTCTGGTTCTGGTTTGGTGCAGCTAGGGCCAATCTCACCTGCCTATGCACCATCTTCTTCTTCGTTTCATCCACATTTATTTGTTTTCCCACTTGATTCAGTATACCTCCCCATGTTATAGCTTTCTTCCTCGTTACCAAATCGGCCAAATTTCCAGGGTTCAGACCTTGCCTTAGAGAAGCTATTGCTACTTGTTCAAAGCAATCAGCTAATCCATTCTTGGTGTTCACAAAGCGACTTATATATTATTTCAATGATTCATTTGGTTCTTGGGCATAATGGATAATAGTGTCTCCATTGCCCTTCACTTCCTTAATTCCAACGAACTGCCTCCGGAAGGCCACCCAAAAAGTATCAAAATTTCTGATGCAGCCCTGTGGCAGGCTATTATACCACTTCAGAGCACTCTCCGTAAAAGACTGAGAGAATGCTCTACAAAGCAACTTATCATCATCATCATTAAAATTCACCATAAAGTTTTTGAATTGCTCCAGATGATTATCTGGATCTTTACTCCCATCGTATGTTTCCATCTTTGTACTGTCAAACCTCTTAGGAAGGTTTTTGGACAGTATCTTGGAAGACAATGGAGATTGTCTCCAATTCCGGCCACGACTAAACACAGTATCTTCATTGAGAGTTGCAAAGAAACCTGGTTCATCATGAAAAACGAAAGGATCCATCACCGACCGTTCTACATGCCTCTGGCCATGACTGTGGCCATGAGATGACCATTTCCCCAGATATCTTTTCAACCTTCTATGCCTATCCCTATTTCTTGAATACTTTTTGACCAAGTTTTGCTTCTTTTTAGAACGGCCTTCATCACTGCTGGATGACAGGGACTCCTCAACTTCATCTTCGTTCGAGGAACTACTAGAAGATTCTGATTCTGAATCTGAGCTCTCCATCGGTTTAGACCGGTGATACTTCTTTGATCTAGCATGACTCTTTTTAGTACTTGCATGGGTCTTTGCTGATGGGTTATGCTCCCTTGGATTGTTAGTGTGGTGAACGACTGACACTTTTGATTTTCTTTTTGAAACCCATCTCCACCATTTTAGCACCCCTCAAGCTTCTATCTCAGCTTTCAATCTATCTTGCTCTTCAATCGTATATTCATCATTTTTGCCCACCACTTCTGCCAAAGTTGGTGGCACTGCTTGCTCGTCCGGATTCATCCAAACTGGTTTTTCTTGATGGTTTCGAATGCTAGATTCAGGCACCTTCTTCTCCCACTGTGATCGCCAATTTGGTGTGGATTATTTCCGACTGAAGGTAATTTGGTCAGGTGTTTTGTGGTGTTTCAAAGGTATTTAATGTTTGGGTGTTTTGTAGTGAGAGATTTAAGCTGCCTGGTTGTATTAAATGTTCATTACCCTCATTAATAAAAGTGGTTGGGTATTTATACCCTTAATTATGGGTCGTATGGGCTTTCGGGTCAAACTTATGAAACCGGGTTGAATTCAAAAACTCATTAGTTTATTAAGCAGATTAGCAATTAGCTTAGTCAAAAGGTGATTAGTTTTTAGTACTTTTGTCCAGTTCTGATGGTTCAGTGGGTGGATTTTGTCCGAATTGCCCATGTCCGATTTCTACAGTGAGTGACAAATATTTCTGGACTCATCAAGTGCAACCCTCAAAACATGTGTGAAGACATATGATCATTAAACCTGCACCCTAATCAGACATAAGATGACATGTGGTGTCATTACATGATAACCTTAAAAAAATGAGAAGCCAATGACACAAGATTTCTATAAATTCTTTTGCAATGTTTTAGGTTTTGTTTTGGCTATTCAAAAAACTCATCTCGAGACCAATTAGTTTAAAACCTAAACCACTTTTAACTTAATCAATATGAAAGCATTACGACTCCTATGAAACTTAAAGACGCATCTGGTCCGATTTAGAGAGCTTGTTATATTCCTCCATCAACAAACTCGCGTGAATGGATGATTTTTTATTAAAGAATTATTGGTTGAGTTATTATTCGACATTGGATCAGGTTTATCCGTATTTATTAATTATGCAGAACAAATCCAATAATAACTTCTTGTATTTCTTTTATCATAAACGCTTAGAAGCTCATATAAAATCACTTCTTGTGAATCATATTTTACCTATCCGAACATATAAAATCAAACTATCATTACTATAACTCAAAATAAAATACAATTCGAAAAAATAAAAATTACACTTACAAACTTAAACAATAACAAAAAATTTAAAACACAAAATCCAAAAAAATAAAGAGATCGAACAAATATTAAAAATAAAATAAAATAATAGATGATATTATGTATTAATTCGTTTTAAATGAGTAAAAATATCTAAAATAATTATCCATTATTAGTTACCGCGACCGGTATAAATATGAGAGAATCAAAGAAATAACTTAAAATTAAATAATAAAGCCGATTCCTTTGGAATTATTAACTTGGTAAAATTACATGTCAGTCGGTCTTGGAAGCCCTCTCTTCTATTAAACCCTCACCAAAAACCTCTGAAGTATCTCTCTCGAACCAGAAAACCAAAACCATGAGCTCCTTCTCCAACAACAACTTCGACAACCTCCTTCTCCAAACCCTAATGGGCAGACTCCAAATCCGCCAACCAAACAGCCCTTTCATGACTCAATCGATCGAGGACCTTCTCTTCGACGCGGCCAATCTCCCGGACGAAGAAGAGGACGAGACCAAAACACAGCTCGCCAAAGAGGAGTCCAAGCTCGAAAAAGAGATAATCCGTGTTATCCTATCGGGTGACTCTGTTTCGCTCAAGCCGAATTCGGGTCAGGCGGTCACAATCAACGAGCATCATATCTGCGTCGGGTTTCATGAAGAGAAAGGGTCGGATTATCGGGTTTGGGAGTGGCATGGTCATGTGATGCTGTTTGATGAGGAAAACGGTTATGCACCTGAGTATATCTATGGAAATTACTTTGAGAGGTTGCAGGGGAGATCAAGTGGTGTTCGTGTGGAGAAGGAACCAAAAGTGGAAGAGAAAGAAGAAGAAGATGAAGTTGAAGAAGAGGAGATATCTGTGATTCAAGGTTTGAGGGATCTGATCAACGGTGGTGAATCAAATGGAGCCAGGATTCTTCATAGGAATATCACTGCTGGTTCGAAAAGGTTCATCTCATAAACATCCCTATAATATTTAGTATTCTAGTGTTCTTGAAAAGTTCTTTGTGTTTGGAGATCTTAAGTTATGAGATAGGTGATCATTGCATTTGTGTTGTTTATGTTTCTTCATGTTTTGGTTGGTGCCTTGCTAATGATTTGATCCAATCTTTTTCATATGTCAAACATAGGTTACAATTTGGCAAAATTGTAGATTGTATGTATTGCTTTGTCTTCGAATTAATGACATGAATCTGTTAGGTAGGGCAGGATAAGTATTTTACATGCAAAAATAGTGTAGATGATCTTTGTATCAATTAATTTTGCGAGAAATTTTGGGTTGTTTTCTGTAAACTTCAAACAAACGAATTCAACATAAGATCGAGATGATACAAAGCATGTTTTGTTAGATTTGATTGAATTGAGAAATGAGCTAGCAAATTTGAGTATGATGCATTCGATGCCGCTAATGCTACTTACTCTTAATTTGTGTAGGATTTTAATAGAAAATCATATAAAATTGATTATATTAATGCTATATCGAGATTCGATACGGCCTCAAATATACGACAAGGTGTGGAGTAGATAGCTCTCCTTGTAGATATATGCAATCATGTGGATGTAACGGCATTATGAATATATTGATGCTATATCGAGATTAGATTTCTTATATTAAATAAGATCGGTTTAAAATATTGCTTATAACTCGTGATTTAATGGTTCTTGGATGAATGAAAATTCTTATAGAATTGTCTTTGTTGATTGGCGTCTTATGCACGTAATACTACGTACTTTGTTCCTTAGTAAATAGCATGCTATTTTGTGTATAATTCATCGCACAATGGTGAGAGAATTCAATATAAGATTGAGATGATACATGCCATATTTTATTAGATTTGATTGAATTGAGAAAGGAGCTAGCAAATTTGAGTGTGACGCATCCAATGCCCGCTAATGCTACTTACTCTTGATCTGTGTACAGTATCAATAGAAAGTCATATAAAATTGACTCTCTTAATCCTATATCGAGAGTCGATATGGCCTCAAATATACGACGAATTGTGGAGTAACTGGCTTTCCTTGTAGATATATGCAATCATGTGGCTGTAACGGCATTATGAATATATTAATGCTATGTCGAGATTAGATTTCTTATATTAAATAAGATCGGTTTAGAATAATGCTTATAACTCGTAATTTAATGGTTCTTGGATGAATGATAATTCTTATAGGATTGTCTTTGTTGATTGTTCTTCCCGTTCTTTAAGCGTTTAAGATTTCATGTATGCTTGAATATACTTGGCGTCTTATGCACGTAATACATACGTACTTTGTTCCTTAGTAAATAGCATGCTATTTTGTGTATAATTTATCGTACAATGGTGAAGCTCTTGCTTGGTGTAGATAAAAAAATGAACCGGTTCTAAGGGTAATATGGTTTTGAAGTTCATAAGCAAAAAGTTTGTTTGTCTCGTCTCATTTTTTAGGCTTAGAAAAATGGTCGCATTTTTTGGTTATATTTCATGTTCTATAATCGATACCGTATTTAGGCTTCAGGCTGATCTATTGTCTTTTCTAAACTTAAATTTTGGTTTTCTCAATAAGAACGGCACACAAGTTTAGGTTTATTTGTTATAAACTAATTTTTGTATTTGCTTAGTTTAAGCGATCGTTTTTGTTTATAAGCCATAAACCATACACCGCATAAGACTATTATGAGAACTTTAAGATATCTGTCTTTTGTTCATATGAATTATGTGGTATACCGATGACATCTCAAAAATGGAATTGACAATGAGATTTTATACTGAATTAGTTTATATCCTAATACTCTATAAAAACTGTAAAATCATTTTAGCTTTTGTTCTTTAGGGGCACATTGAATCTCCCTCGATACGATCGTGTGAATAATAATTATCTTATATTGTCTTTTGCTTTGATTAGTAATAATTGTATTTGCTTTTGAAATTGGCAGGGTTTAGTTGAGAAGGTGCACTTGAGTTCTCATGTAAGGTTGTAGGCTACTAAAAGTTGAAGACTGACTCAGGGGTCTGATTTAGTAGGATACTGGGTGTGATCTTTTCAAGACTCATTTTAGTGGCTCTTATAGTATCCAAATTTTATATGTGCTAGACAATAATAATAAAAAGTTGATAATTTATCTTGAGATATTATTATCCAAACAGTTTATTTTCATTATATCTTGTACATTTTGGGTATGTTCCTATTTTGCCATTTTGCTATACATGCTCTGTTTCATTTATTTTTTGTTAGTTATTGCCAAAAGGAGTACTTGGATATGCCGTACTTCCTTTGAGTACTCCTTTTGCTTTCTGGCTGATTTCTGTACTTCCTTTTGAGTACTCCTTTTGCTTTCTGTCCGATTTCTTTGTCGAAGGTGCATTAGCACATTAATTGTGGCTTTACATGGACGAGCACGAGATCTCAAACTAATAAAAAACCCTAGCACTTCCAGCACGCGAAGGTGAAGGAGATGTTCAAAGGTAGGGATCACTAAGCGATTAAGTGATGGATGTGGGTATCAAATCCAACCTACGAGAATCCTTCAGCGTAGAACTGGAACTTGTTTCTATCATCCTATTTCCTTCTATAGGTCTTGACTAACCAGGCAACAGTTCATTGTTTATCAACAAACATGAACCTTTTTCCTTTTTTCAATTACTTCTATGACATCTCAACGTCACTGCAAACAAAACTTGATTATCTTTACATATCAATAGAGACAAGGCATGGGTTTTGATACTATTCCGTTTTTGCCTGGCAATGCTTAACTGCAATCTTCGACAGGCATACTTACATTTAGACATAAGCAATTAAGTTTGTCCCCTAAAATTGTCTTTCGGCCATGAGTAAGATGTTTTTTGCAACTAAAGTTGAGTCGTACCTGCACCTCATCATTCAGACATCATCTGGATTAAAAACAAGAATGAACGGTCGGAAATAAGAACTCAAGGACTAATGATCAAAGGCATAATGATAGCGTACTCCACCAATGTTATTTTTTTATAGTGTTTTTCATTGGTGAGATTGTAACTAGACATGTCTGTTATGCGCCTATAGTTATCAATTTATCATATGCTCCAACCAAGAACAATGGACTCCTTGTCGAATATTACATGTTCAAATCAACAAAAAATGGACTCCTTCTCGAAGATCATATGTTCAGACGCCTTGTCGAAGATCATATGTTCAAACCAACAACAAATGGCCTCTTATCAAAGATCTTATGTTCAAACCAGCAACAATGGCCGCCATGTGGAAGATCAAATGCTCAAAGTAACAACGAATGGACTCCTCAAAGATCATATGCTCAAACCAACAACAACAGAGACCTTATCGAATATCATATGCTCAAACCAACAACGTAATGACTCTTCTCAAAGATCATATGTTCAAACCAGCAACCATGGACACTTTGTTGAGGATCACATGTCCAAACCAACATCAAATAGACGCCTTGTCCAGCAGAAACTAATTACGATTACATATTGTTAGATACTTTAGTATAATTGAATTGACTAGTCCACCAATATAGTCATATTTATAAACATGGTTTTGTTTCAAAAATCAGAAGCGTATTTTTTATTCTCTTATTTATAAAAAAATTCTCTGGTTGTCTTTTGAGAACCAACAAAATAATTTTAATAGCTTTTTTTTTTATCAAGACTTCAAAGATTATCATCTACCGCGGGCTAAAAAGCATCGTTAGTCCTCCATGTTTACCACTTGTATCAACATAGTCCTCCTCGTTCACTTTTGTATAAAACTATCCCCTTCGTTTTACAAATTTGCAAATATAGTCCTTCCGCACATGTAAACCATTTAAAAATTGACACGTGGCACCTAACTCCCAAGTTTTGTATCACTTTTGGTCCCCAAATCTAAAATTTTGTATCACTTTTGGTCCAAAATCTCAAGTTTTATGTCACTTTTGTTCCTCCAAAATGTGCAGGGGGACTAATTGTGCAAATTTTTAAAACAAAAGAGATGAGTTTTATGCGAAGTGAACGAAAGGGACTATGTTGATACAAGTGGTAAACATGGGGGACTAACGGTGCTTTTTACCCTCTACCGCGTATAGGATTGGTTCACAAAATTCGTGCAAATTTGAACCGCACGTTTATGCCGTTAAATAGTGTTATATAGCCAAGAGGTTTTACGATATTAGTCAAGAGTTTTTACGATATGAACGTTATGCTGAAGTTTTTGTGCACGCCTAATGCCGAGTTTACTGGATACACTGATATGAGATACGGAAAAGAGATTGTCTTGAAAATTAAAGATCAGCCTTTAAAATCTGATTCACATTATTCACATTTGGCTGGTTTAAAGCTTAACAGCTCTGTCTAAGTACAGATGCAGGCGAGTACTTAGCTATTGAATCAAACATACAGCTAGACCCTTCTTGCTGGAAGGAGCGAGTGAAAAGGAAATCCGGATGGAAGATCAATTCAAGTTAATTGGCATGGTCGAAGAGACTTAACATCATAGATTTAGCCAAACTTGAATTTCAAGTAAAAGGGCCATTTCTGTATTCAGGGCTAGTCAATGCTAGTAAACCCATCGTATAAATACTCAATTGTTTGTAAGCTTAGGTCATATGAATCTTAATAATAAATTCCCCCAAAATTTCATCACTTCCATCACTAAGTTCTGTTATTCCAAGTTAAACATTGGATATGAAATTTGCTGTCTTGATTGAATAAAAAGTTCACCTGCCAGATATGTTTCACCGAACAACAAGCTTTGCCAATTCATAACATTATTTGAACTTTCAAGACAGAATAACGTTTACACACAGACGTATTTAACAGAGGCATCAAACACAATACATAATCCTACAAAGAAGACTGACAGAAGTTCTTCCTAATAACAAGCAAACGAAGTTTGGTTACAGATGCATAGCAATACAATATCGAAGGGCTATGCTTTCTTAGGAGACTTAGCAGCCTTGGCAGGGGACTTAGTGCTCTTAGAAGGAGACTTGGGCTCTTTGGTTTTCTTTTCAGATCTCTTAGGCAACAGAATCGGGTTAATATTGGGTATAACTCCACCATGAGCTATAGTCACACCTTTAAGTAGCTTTCCAAGTTCTTCATCATTCCTTATGGCTAAGAGAAGGTGCCTTGGTATGATCCTATTCTTTTTGTTGTCTCTCGCTGCATTACCCGCTAGCTCAAGCACCTTTACATTAACAAGTATCCGATAGGCAAATCATAATAGGGTTCGAAAAAGTATCTTAATAAAGGAACACCCATAATCATGTTTTGTTTTTGCGCTAACAAAACCAACCCAGTAGAGCCTACAATACAAGTGAACCTATAATCATGAATTCGCTAAGATCTAATACCGAACACCGAACGCAAAAAAGGTTCACAAATTGTGTGCTTTTAATCAAACCCAGTAGAGACTACAATACAAGTGAACCTATAATCCAGCTGAATAGAGTACGGGTGATCATTACGCTGGAGACTACACAAATCCTAGCTAACTTTCAAGAAACTCAGTAGCTAAATTCAAATCCAAATCCAACTAAACATAACTCTAAGTAAAAGAAACCAATTTGAAAAATAGCAATCTTGTTACAGAAGATGTGAAAATTAAAGTCATTTAGCTAACACCACAAACCCTAGATAGTTTTAATTACAAAGATACATACACCAAAACCGTAACCACTACATAAACTAATCAAGATCAATTGATATCCATATTCATTAAGACAAATTAATTATAGAAAATCTGAACAGATACAAGAACTTGTAAAGGGGTTACCTCAGCAGCAAGGTATTCGAGTACAGCAGCTAGGTAAACTGGAGCACCGCTCCCTAATCGCTTAGCGTAACGTCCTTTTCTCAAATACCGACCGATCCGACCGACCGGAAACTGGAGACCGGCTTTCGATGAACGGGATACTGGTTTCTTCTTTGGACCGCCTGCTTTCCTTCCCGCGGCACCTTTCTTTAGTCTACTTCCTGTATCCATGCCTTTCTAAATTTAAGAAATATTTAATTTTCCCGAGAAACAAACGGAAAGCTTATTTAAGATCCGAATGAGCTGTAGACACGAAGTGAGGCCGTCTATGTAAGGAATTAAGTTGGATTGTTTAATCGAAGAGTTGTCTACGTGGATTTCAGGCGCTAGATGTAATATCATTTTGTTAGATATCACATTAATATTCGATAATTTTATTGGTTAAGAAAAAACTATAACTAACAACGGTTAAATCACACACTATTTGGTGTTTTATCCGTTTTAATTTTTTTAAAGGTCATTTTTTTAAGTTTTTGATTTATAAAAAAAACTAAGTTATAATTTGTTTTTGATTTCGTTCTTTAATTTATAGTATTTGGTTTTAAGGATCTGAATTAAAAAAAATTCAGTTTTCCAATTCAAAAATTGTTTAATCTATGGCGCAACGAAAATGGCTACCTACTCGGAACTAAATTTGTTAAATCGATAAACTAAATGATTAGATTTGATTAAGTTCGTGAACTAAATTTATAGATTTGCAAAGTTTAGCGACATCAAACGATGATTTTAAAGTCAGGAGACTAAATGAAAAAACAGGATATTGGAGAGACTATTCAACGATTTAAGCCTCCAACTTCAAATCAACAACGAAAAAACAAGTTTCCATACGTGAGAAATGAGGAAGAATTAGAACAAAAATGACTTGATTCTATCTAAAGAGCTAGAGAGAGATAAAGAGATTTTGTACTCGATAAGAAAATAAACACATTTCTCTAACGTACTTAAGCAAAAGCTTCTTCACCCCATGGATACCCTAAACTAATTTTGCAGTTTTGTGATTTAGAGCTCTTATCTAAGAAAAGAGAAACCATTAAGAGAGTGTGTGAGAGGGGTAAAATGCGACCATTTAAGACCAAGAAACTTTAGATATTTATATAGGATAGGTTTTGTATGTGAAGTTATTTTTTTTACTGAATAACCCGTGTTTACCTTTCGACTCTTTTTGGGTATCTTTTGGTTCTCAGTTCCAAACCGTACCGAACCAGAAACCGGGGTATTTTAGTTATGGAACTATTTGGGTATTAATAAGTATCTAGTACCAAACTGAATCCTTTATTTCGGTTTGGTTCAGTTTGGTTCATTGGTTTCGTACTCATTGCCCATAAACAAGTATCACATTATTAGATAAAAAATTTATTATAGAGATGGTTGTGTAGATACCATGTCAAAACCGAATATTGTGAAAGATTGAATACGAGTATTGTAATAAGCGTTATATTAAAATCCTAATTATAATCTTATATAAATGGATAATATTGTCTAGTTCATTCGACACATCTCAACAAATAAATATAGATTTGTTGTTGGTAAAAAAATCTGATCTAATGACTCCAATACAATAGAAGAGTTTAAGACAAAAGTTAATGGAAAATTAAAAAGAACTAATGAATTCATCTCGTAAGGATATACATTCCGCAATTTGAAGAAGCCATTGTATACCTAAGAAGTTTTATACATGTTTAGTTTAAGATTCAAGCGAATCAAACCCAACTCGAGCTAAAAAATAAAGTTTCGATTAAAAGTAGATATATGGATTTCGTAGGTGATTATATTAATAAGATGTTTAAAGTTAAACTACTTTCTGATAAGTGTCAAAATATCTAAGGTAGTTAATTGGGAAACGTGAAAGAGTGAAAAGTGTGAGGCAAGCAAGTACAAAAATCTAGAGAGAGAAAGTGGTCAAAATCAAGTACTAATCATTAGAAGGTCCCTTTTTTGGGGGACAAAATCTTTCTTTATATAGTGACAACAGTGGGGCCCATGGTCACATGCCAAACTTATTCTAATTGCACGTTACCCTCTTTATTTAAACTTATGTAACTTATTTCTTACTTTACAATTAAGCCCCTGCATATTATTGTATTACAATTTAAGCCCTATATTACACTTGGTATTTTATGCCCTTATCAGTAGCCCCCTAGTTTTGCGGAGAGTCGAGCAAAAACTAATTGTGTGCAGAGTGCAGGGTCGACGATTTCCCCTTTGATTCGGTCGTGTCGAACGCATGATCGACATCTCACTATTGATGTAGTTGTTGCCAAGTTAGAACTCGTTGATGATGAAATATAGTTGTCAGGGTTGACATTCTGTCAAACGATGATAAATATCGATGCTAAGGTCGACAATACTACTGATATGATGATTATTATCGTTGTCAAGGTCGACATTTTGTCGATACCATGAGCGATCATTACCTGGTTCAAATTTGTTGTTTATCGATCGTCGAGGCTATGATCTGCATACCACCTACAACCTTTCAGCTTAAGTACCTAAGATTCATGAACTGGTTTGGGCTATTTTTATGGGCTCGAAATCGGGTTAAATTTTTCGAGGCCCACCAAGCCCCCATATCCTGACCGGTTTTTTCCTGCCCATCCACGTGTCCTCTTGCAATTGATCGACACGTTTTTCATCATTATCTACCTACGGGCGTGTCGAAATTGTATCCCCCTAGGTCTGCTGTAGCCACTCGGTTAGACACGTGTCTCGCGGTAATTGGGTCGTACTTTAACCAGTATTTTGGTTAAGCGACTCTTGATTTTCCCGAGACTCTTTTCGATTGCGCTTCTCCATGGAGTGGATCTTTACAACACTTGCTACCTCTATAAATAGTTTTCCTTTTCATTCTCATTTTCACTAAGTTTTTTCTAGAGAGATAAGCTCTGGCCAAATTACCTTTATAAAGAGAGAAAATCCTAAGTTTATGAGAAAACCCATGTCTCATAAGAAACCGACGAAGAAATCCGATGCTCCTGAAAAACTCATCTTTCACTTCATCGACTATTTGCAAATCACTCAACGAGCAGAAGAATACCGAGTTGCTGGGCTGATCCACAGAGGCGTTGTTTCACCAGTGTATTCGGAGCCGCTGATTTTTCGAAGACCTAACAATCCCGGCCCTTCAAACCTTTCCACTTACGAAGATCTTCCGACCTCGTAAAAAGCATCTTCTTCGAAGCCCCCCTGCTGCTCGTTCTTCTCCCAAAATATCCAATACTGAAAAACTTCCCACATCCGCACAGCCTCGGATTCTTAACAGCCGACCTAAAACTCCATTTCTGACTATGGGTGATTCCAACTCTTCATCTACTTCTCCACGCGAGTACGTTTAACTTACTCATGATACCATCGGGATAAAAACAAGTCATAACACTGCAACAACTGCCAAGAAGGGTGTTTTGGAAGATGAAGAGAAAAAGAGATGAAAGAAGGTTTCGTCGAAAAGATACTAAAAGGCCTGGCCACATTCAAACCAACAGCAGCTCAAGCACTGTTCTTGCTACTCCTTCTCCTCGAGACCTAGTATCCGCTGACAAACATCTACCAACAGGAACAGTGAATGCGGAGGCTATAAACCCAGCGTCCAAATCCTCCTCAAAACCAGCGTCGTCTGACGCCATAGGGAAAGCTGCTGACCGGCCTGTTCATAAACCTTTGCACAAATCCTCCAAACCAAACCTGGTGATAAAGGTTGATGATGACGTAACTAAGGCAATCGCCCCTAGGCATCCTCCCAAATTCACTCCATTGGAAAAGTATGAGGGAGAAAGAATCCAGGTCGGTGATATCCGGAGTCAAGGATACCAGATCAATGAATTTGAGTACCTCCAAGATAGTCGCATCGACCAAAGTTGTCGTCGCACCTACTACCGATCCTGAAACCGTTCCAATCAATGGTGAGGATGCCGACCCAGAACCTTTGGCAAATTCTTCTGTAATCCTGATTGATGGCGTCAAAAGAGAGCCACTGCCACCTGAAACGGCCAACATCGTGACTGGGTACCATTTTCGTCTGACCAATGATCACATCCTCTCTCTATTCAACGGCAAATACCTGTACTACTCACCTGATGAAGAGGAGGACTTGAAAAAGATCTGGGGAATTCCTCCGTGCGTTAAGGTTCGGTTTCCTCAACCTGGAGAAACTATTTTGTCTATCCAAGGTCGGGAAGTAGTCTTTTTCACCGAACTCTTTAACTGGGGTTTGCGACTTCCCCTCGGCCCTGACATTGTTAAGTACTTCGAGATTCTCGAACTATGTCCGACCCAATTGACCCCGAATGCTTGGTGCAATTTGATGTCAACCATCATGGCTTCTCGACTTTCAGGAATCTCCATCACAATGGAACAATATATAGGGATATCAGGGCTCTCAAAATCCGGGAAGTTACCTTTTTTCTACTCATCTCTCCTCAACCCCAAAAAGATCGTGAACAACTTGTTAGAGGCTGACAGATCATGAAAGTATAGATTTGTCTTTGTCAGTGGTGCCTGAGAGAATGGCCGACCTTACAGCTAGGAAAATCCGAGGCGGCTCACATTTAAATGGACCCCTGAAGGTATTCATATGCATTTTTTTAAAGTTGTCTTTTAGTCTTCAAGGTTACTATCCAACAACTCCGGAAGAAACACCTTGAAAAAGCCTCGAAAATATTCGCTCAACTTTGGGCTTTTGCAAGGAAGAATTGGGGTAAGAAATTTTGTCAATGCTTCAAGAACACCAACCTCATCAACAGCAACTTCTGGCGCTGTTCGAACCGCATCCTAAGTTATGAAGAATTGCGGACCCCTCCTGACGTTGTTGATTTTGTCAAGAGGCTCGAGGCCCCGGATTGCGAAGTGTTTTTACCCAAATGGGACCAAGCCCCAAGCAAACGTGTGAAGTCTGAGGAGTTGTACGATGCTGAGGGTGAGCAGGGTAATGCTGTGGACCGACCTACTGAAGTTCTCCCTTCAGAGCCGGAGGCTACTATCATTCTTAATGACAATTCCCCTTGGCTGAAGAGGGAGACAATTCCTTCTTAAGTAAAAAATCCAAAGGGAAAGCCATTGCTCATGAGGTATATGTTGACCCTATCAACGAACGAACTACCATACCCCTGATGTTCGAACATTTTGAGGGTGCAAAACTTCTTGCTCCCGTAGGCAGTCTTGAGAAAAAGGAGAACTCAGAGGGTCTTATCCCTCCAGGACAAGGAACTTCGGTGCATCATGATGCCGCGATTTAAACCGTTCGTGCCCAGAGTTTGAACTCCTTCTTCCTTCAGGACTCAGATGTTCTAGCTAACTCTCTGCAGACCCTGCTTCCCCCTATAACCCAAAAAGAAAGATAAGTAATGAAGCTTTAGAGGGAGCTTGCCGAACTCAAGAGTAGCATCTCGTCCCAAGCTAAGGAGTCGCAGGAATCGGTTGACCTTGTTAAAAAATGAGCCGATTCTTTCGAGTCTAAAGTTAGAGCTTTTGGTGCGAAGGAGAAGCAGTGGGAAAAAACCCTTTCCGAGGTCAAAGAGAATCGTGCCAGGGTCGTCGAAGAACTTGCTGCTCAGAAAATTCAGAACGAATTTCTTCGTTGGTGGTCCAAGAAAATGGCCAAAGAAGTACAGAGGCTCTAAATGGCTCTTGACCAGAGCAAAGAAGAAAATCATGATCTTGGAGTTAAGTGCAAAATCGTCATGGATCAACAAGTTGCCGATGCGAGGGCCGGTTATGTCCTGAACTTCCATGCTTTGTGGCCTTAGATGCCACTTGGGTCGATGCGGCTTGACGTTCCTGAAGAAGACCGCCCTAAAGGCGTCGACTACTCCGACCATGCTATTGATGAGTCTAACCCTTCTGACGATTTCTCTGATGCCTGTTATTTATTAACCCAGATTTTATGTTGTCTTTCTTTGCTTCTAGCTTATTTTTGTCACTGGATTTCTATTTTGTAAATCGCACCTTGTTTATGGCCGACTTTTATCCGAACTCATTTATATCTGCTTTAAGACTTAATCTTTTTGCAATTAGAAGGGATCAATTTCCGATGCTAATTGTTTAATGTATTTAATTACATCTTAAATTTGTAGGTCAACTTAAAAGTTGAAAAACCTCTTTGATGGGTTCAACATTTTGTTGATCAGCTTAAAAGTTGAAAAACCTCTTTGATGGGTTCAACATTTTGTTGATCAACTTAAAAGTTGAAAAACCCCCTTGATGAGTTCAACATTTTGTTGATCAACTCGAAAGTTGAAAAACCCCTTTGATGGGTTCAACATTTTGTTGATCAACTTGAAAGTTGAAAAACCCCTTTCATGGGTTCGATATTTTGTTGATCAACTCGAAAGTTGAAAAACCCCTTTGATGGGTTCGATACTTTGTTGACCAACTTGAAAGTTGAAAAAACCCCTTTGATGGGTTCGACATTTTGTTGATCAACTTGAAAGTTGAAAAACCCCTTTGAGTGGGTTCGATATTTTGTTGATCAACTTGAAAGTTGAAAAACCCCTTTGATGGGTTCGACATTTTGTTGATCAACTTGAAAGTTGAAAAACCCCTTTGAGTGGGTTTGATATTTTGCATGCTTATTTTTAGGCTCTGAGTGGGTTCTCCCAAGCTAAACCACTCGTTTAAATTCTCCTACTACTTCTGCTGATGCCCCTGTAAAGCCGATGATTGTTCGATCTGACTTTACGATCACTGGCTTATTCCTAAACCCTGAAAAGGTTGATAAGAAAATTATATTCGCTGAACTACCGGTATCCACGAATATTCTTCGCACCTCCTCCTCTGCGATAGCCGCACCGATTACGATTGCGTCCTCATGAGGGCCAACCACGTCTCTCATGTCATCGTCATCAAAGCATAAAATAGGAGAAGGATTCTGACACAAATGAGGCGAAGTTCTTGCTTCTAGCTGAGTTGCCAGATTCACTATGTGCCTCTTCCGTGAAGAATTGGTAGTACCTGCCATTGAATCGCCCCCGAAGATAGTCAGAGATTCAAAAAATTTGCATAACTCTCTTACCTTTTCTCGTGCTGGGGGTACCACTTCCTCAATTACTCCAATTAGGTTCCTATTCTTGTCCGGGTCTAAATATTCGGTGGACACGTTGAACGAAGCATTGTTCTCGGAAATTAACAAAGAAACTTCCTGCTTAGGCGTTGTTACAATTTGCTTAGCTATTCCCCCTTGCTGAGCTTGTTTCTTCACATACTCTAGCAGTTTACCACTGTCGATTTGCGCTTGGACTTCCTTCTTGAGCGCAATACAATCCTTGGTATCATGACCTACATCATCATGGTACCTACAGAAACGGTTGTTCTGAACTTCGCGGGGAGTTCCGATTGGAAATGGCTTCCAAAAATGCACGTGTTTCTGCGACTTATCAAAGATAGTCGCAAAAAATTCAGTTAAATCAGCAAAATAATTAGGCCGAACCCATTTGTTTGATATGGGTCGGTAATTATTTCCTTGATTCCTTGGTAGCCATTTCGCGTCCTCTGTGTTTGATTTCCCGACCCTTTCGCGTATGCTACAGGAGCTACGGTTCTTATCGGTTGTGGCTGAGGGATCGAACTTGTCTTTGAAGTTTTTTGATTCGTAACCACCGAAGCTTGATTTGTTTGTTGGATCTGTGCTGCCAATTCCGAGGCTTTGGTTTCCTCAATCAGGATCTGCTTTTCGACTTGGGCTAACAAGGCTGAAAAAGTGAAGCCTTGCTTCTTTGTCACAGCTTACTTCATCGGCCCTGGTAATAAGCCTAATCTGTAACCAGTTAAGGATACACTTTCATCACAATAATCGAGACCTGTCTTTGCGTCTATAAAACGCCGAGTATAATCCCTCAAGCTCTCTCCGACCTTTTATCGGTAATTGACTATTGTATCCCCGTTTGCTCTAAATTTTTTGCTTCCGACGAATTGCTGTCTGAACATCGTCCAGAACATATCAGAATTCTTAATGCATCCTTGTGGCAACCGATTATACCACTTTGACGCCCGATCTTTAAACGTCATTGAAAAAGCTCGACAAACCAATTTGTCGTCATTGTCAAAGCTCAACATAATTTTTTTGAAAGCTTCCAGATGATTATCTGGGTCTTTCTTACCATCATACTTTTCAAGCTTGGAGATGTCGAAACGCTTTGGGAGGTTTCCTAACAAAATTTCATCTGATAATAGAGACGACCTCCAATTATGCCCGATGTTGAAGGTTCCACCTCCTAAGCCTTCTTTTCGACTTGTGAACAATCCTTCATCAAGCGGGTTGGAAAATTGACTACCCACCTTGTAACTATGGGATTGGCGTACTAATGGAAACCGAAACTGAGGACCGATCATCTGTTCTCTGTTGAAAGTAACCGTTCCGATTTTTTCAGCTGATGTGGGTGTTATTTTGTCGATGCTAACTCCCTGAGGTTCGAATATTTTAGCTCGCGATGACTTACGCCTTCTGAGCTCTCTTTATTTGATCATCATTTTATCTTTCCTGAAGTGTCGGAAATCCCTGACCGAGAAAGAGGACTCGCTCAAATCCTCTCATGAAGAAAATTCATACTCCAACCTGGATCGGAATCTGGACTTCTTTCGTGCAGCCTCTTCGATCCTCCTCGACTGACTCCTGCCTTTTTAAAACTCTACTTTTTCTCGATCAACATTGCGTCGAACCTCTTTCATTTCTACATCTGACCGTTCACTTCGACCATCCAGCCGACCTTTCTTTTCAGCCAAGTCCAAATCCCTCTCGGCATTCAGCTTAGCAATGTCATCTAAAAGTTGTTGCCTAGTCATGATTAAGGTCGACCGGATACTTCGGCCCTGATTTCCTTGATCATCATTACCGAGAAATTCTTCAGAGTTCCGACCCTCCGAAAATGGCATCTCCTTGTCAGACCCTTTCTCCTTTTCCTTTCCCTTTCTAGCCTCGTTATTCATTCGTTGACTTTTCTTTTTGTAACGTCGAGATTTTGGGGAACTTAATATCCGGGTATCTCTCGTTCCCACAGACGGCGCCAATGATAAGTGTCAGAATATCTAAGGTAGTTAATTGGGAAACGTGAAAGAGTGAAAAGTGTCAGGCAACAAGTACAAAAATCTAGAGAGAGAAAGTGGTCAAAATCAAGTACTAATCATTAGAAGGTCCCCTTTTTGGAGAACATAATCTTTCTTTATATAGTGATAGTTGTGGGGCCCATGGTCACATGCCAAACTTATTCTAATTGCACGTTGCTCCCTTCATTTGAACTTATGTCACTTATTTCTTACTTTACAATTAAGCCCCTGCATATTATTGTATTACAAATTAAGCCCTCACTTACACTTGGTATTTTATGCCCTTATCACTTTCGATACCAAATTATTAGCGCTCTCCAAAACTTGAGATTGATTATGATGATATTTTAAAAGTAACTGCCAGTATGTTAAGTGTAATATTTTCAATATCGTAATCAAACAATTTGAGTAATTATAGAGAGATAAAATGAATGATAAAATTGTAGAGAGAAACAATTAATCATAATTAGTTCTAATTATGAATATCTCGTGTCTATTATTCTATGATCCCATATCATATTTATAGGATAGTCGGGCGGTCAATAGATTTAGTTACACTATTTGGTTAATTACACTTTAACCTCTTACATTTATATTTAAAATGAACTTCATTCTAATAACTTTATAAAACTATTTACAATAACTTTTTTCTCCAATTTTTTTAGGTCCCTAATAATTTATATCCTTATCAGTATCCTCTCTAGTCCTCATGAAGAATATTGAATAAGGACAAAAATGTATTTGGGCTGCCTGAAATAAAAAACTCTCAATTATTGCTTTAGGTCTCCTCGTATCAAAACAACCTATCATTATACTTTAGATTGCCTCGAATCAAAGCTACCCATAATTATACTTTAGGTCTCCTCGAATCAAAGCTATGCATCATTATACTTTAGGTCGTCTCGAATCAAAACTACCCATCATTATACTATAAGTCACCTCGAATCTTTATGTCATCTTTCCAAATTTATTTTGAATTTACACGTGGCTTTTTGATGCAACCCAGAAAGTCCAAACAAAATCATTTTAGATTTTATTTTATTTTATTCAAATATCTTATGTATTTAAATCAAATCTAATTATATTAAGATTTTATTTTATTTCCTTGTATTATAATTTAGGGTTTTGAGAAGCTCTTATATAAAGCCTCATATGCCTTAAGTTATTTTAAGTTTTTGGAATAATATACTTTTATCTCTGAAAATTTAAATTTTTGTTACCCTTTGATTACGGTTTCATCATGTTACCCTTGAATTAGGGTTTCATCTATCGTTGCTTCTTCTTCTATTTCCGCCGCGTCATCAGTTTGGTATCAGAGCCTCAGTTCATGATATGGGGAAGCATGTTTCTAAAGCCTGACTATTCTAATTCAAGGTTTAAAGAAGAGAACAACACACATGGTCATGAAGATCGGGAAGATTGTTTGAGTATGAGGGGGCATACCAACCGTTTCAATGACGATCGTATTGACCGGTTACTGAAGGAGTTTAAATTGGCTACCAATCGTCGAATCAAGGTAAAAATTGTTTATCAAGATGATGTCTCATGCTATGAATTTTTTTTCAAAACCATCTTTTTCATCAACTGTACATGGGGATGTTATCTTCAGGCTATGAAAAGGTTTTCGAATTTTTTTTCATCAACCGGATGGCTTCAATGTGACTTCAAATAAGAAACACTCAAGAAGAATTTATCTTATTCCGATAAGGTCAACAATTATAATTCCAATGTAACGATTGAATGAAATAAAATAAATAATTTGGGTTCTTGATGGTGATGGTGCTGTGAATTCGAGAACGGATTCTTGTCAACCAGAAGAGGATGATGCATCCCAGAAAGTCCAAACAAAAGCCTTTTTAATTTAATTTAATTTCATTCAAATATCTTATGTATTTAAATCAAATCTAATTATTGTAAGATTTTATTTTATTTTATTTTAAAATATTTATTTTATTTCCTTGTATTATAATTTAGGGTTTTGAGAAGCTCTTATATAAAGCCTCATATTCCTTAAGTTATTTTAAGTTTTTGGAATAATATACTTTTATCTCTTAAAATTTTAATTTTTGTTACCATTAGATTAGGGTTTCATCATGTTACCCTTGAATTAGGGTTTCATCTATGTTGCTTATTCTTCTTTTTCTGCCGCGTCATCACTTTTCAATCATTTCTCTAATGACAAATAGAAACACATAGAGTACCATAGTAGCGTGCAGAGTGCCATCAACACTGACAGTTTACACATGTCACTCTACTTCAGAGTAGGCAACCGTTTGTTAATTCACTTTTCAACTTATAGCAGTGGTCACCCTTTCATCTTCTCTTCCCACTTTCTCTTTTATTCATCCCTCTATAAATATTTTTTCCTTATTCATTTTCCCTTCACATATGAATCCTAGTGAGAGAAAGAAAAAACAGCCTGAAAAATTTATTCCACCACCATCTTCATCTGAAACATCATCTTCTTCGATTCATCTTCATCTTTATGTAGCCTAATTTGAAGATTTTTTTCATTTTAGTTTATGAAAAAACTAAAACTTACTAAAAAAACCCATTTTTGGTCTTTACATTTACTTTAATATCACTGAAAGAACTGCTGAATATCAAGTAGCAGGTGTAATAGATAATTCACCAAAGCTTTCAACTCATACTATTATATATGAAACCTTAAATCATGGCCAAATTTCTTATGGGAATCAAAATCCTTCAACCTTAACCCCTGAAACTTTCCAACAACAAACCCCTCAACAATATAAAAACCAAATCACCCCAAAATTCTTAACAAGCATATTCTACCAACACTTCAACTCTTCATCGAGTCAATCGCAAGGAGACACCAGGAAAATCTACTCAAAGAACACCAGAAACATCTTTTGTAGATAACACAAACCCTCACCGAATCAATCGTAAAAAAACGCCTCAAACCATATCAAAAACACATTTTTTCCAGAACTAACCTCCTCGAAGATGTGCATTTGTAGCCATGAGAGATTCCGAGGACATCAATACTTCACAAAATCCTACATCATCTCCCCCTCGAAGAAGATCGTTGGGATCAACAAAAAGTCACAAGTAACTCCTTTGAAGACCAACCAAGAAACTGTAAAGACTACACCAACTAATTCATAAGATGCTTCTAACAACACTTCCCCACCTCAACTTTGAGACGAAGCCTCCGAAAAATATGTTGAGTTAGATTCGAGGACATAAACTAATTCTAATATGCAAAATACAGAAAGTGTTACTGCGTTTAAGTCTGAGGATAACGTTTCAAAGAAGTCGGCTCATAATAAAAAGGTAAGTAAGAAAAAAGAACCAATCAAATTACCCAAGAAGATTGATGCAAGCCTGAGCGTTAATTTAAAGCAAGCCATCACTGAATATCTCATTGCACTCAAGAATATACAATACGAGTACTACAATCAATCTAGTGCGGAGTATTTACAAAAATATTGGGGTCTTCTAGATTATGTCACACTTTGTCTACCATTAGATGAAGATACTCCACTTTTTTATAGAGAGAACAAGCTGGTGGTCTACCCTGAAATCATCAATTGGGGGCTTCAATTCTCATTAGACCCAATGATAGTTGACTATTTTGAAATCCTCGATCTATGTCCAACGCAAGCAAGCCCAAACTTGTGGTTCACTCTCATATCTAGTATAATGGCTTCAAGACTTGGACAAATTCCCTTATCAATCAAGGAATTTATCTCACTTACCATGCAATCAAAAAAATCCGGTGTCGTCGTTCGACTACTTGAGCCTCAAAGATTCCTTCAAGCTGATTTATGATCTCCTCAAGGCTGAAAAATTATGGAAACGTAGATTTTTTTTTATCTCTTGAGCGTGGGAAACCGAAAAAGAAATATATGAGGAGAACCCATCAAAGATTAATCTCAAATGGAAAAGCACGAGTAAGTGATTCAACCTTCCTTATTTTTTCTTTCATTATATTTCAAGTTTTTGTTTTTAATGTCTTATTGTTGTATGTAGAAATTATGAGGCGGTATAAAATTCATCATAAAACTACCCAAACTACTTTTGCCAAGTTATCTGAATGTGCAGAAAAAATGTGGGAAAACGAGTTCCACAATGCCTTCCTTCCTATGAATTTCATCAATAGTCATCTATGGATTATCTCCCGAGATTCTACCGTTCCAGAAGATGAACTAATGAAGCCCCCCAATCCAAGAGATATGGTGAAAATGTTGACAAATTCTAATGCATGAGTCACCTTACCAATTTGAAACAGGCCACAAATCTATTTTCCCTGAAAAAGAAGGGAAAAAGAAAAAAAAACAAGCTCTTCCACCAACCTAAAGCCGAAGAAAATGTAAAGGAAGCCCAAAAGAAAAGAAAACAAAACTAATCCTTTATACACTGAAGAAGGAACTGATTCTGAACCTTCAAAGAAAATAAAAAAGACTATTTCTTCAAAAAAGAAGAGAAGTTCATCGAAAACCACTCCAACAACTAAAGCAGAGAACATTGGTGATGTACCTTACCGAAATCCCACTCCAAATATTAAGGAGACAATTGAAAGGCAAGAAGTTGTTGAAATAGACAACCAAAGAGATGTTAAATTGATAAACGAGGACGTGATTTGGTGAAGATGACTTTTAAGACATATAGGGACTTGGACCCTGAAGTCCAACAAATCGAAGGCCAAATTACACAAATTGGAAAAAAAATTACAGCAACGAACTTGCCTCAAATTGTAAGTTCAAATCCTTCACAAACTTTCTCATCAGCTATTCTTACTTTTTATGAAAAATACTTTTTATGAAAACTTTCCTCCTCACCCTACTGGGGAGCCCTCTAAAAAATACTACATGCGCTTCGACCATTTTCGAGCCTTGAAGATGTAGTAAAATATTTATGCGAGGATGTTAAATCTTCTCGAAACAAGTTGGAAGAAATGTACAAAGATATCATCTGGTGGAATAAATAGGCTGATTGTAGCAAGAGGTTGAGAGATATTTATGGCTAAAACCTCCTCAAACAATTCCACTCCTTCCAAGATGATAAATATGAATTCCTCAGAAGATCCATCAAAATTAACGATGTTTTAATACCATCAATGAGCAAGAAAAAACTAACTTGAAATCTACGCATCAAACTGAGTTGGATGAGCTCAAGGAAAAACATGAAGCAAAGATAACCGATGAGCACAGAAAGAACTTTATCTTTAAAAGAGTCACTCGAAAAAAATGAAGAGGAAAAGATAAACGAAGTTAAGAGTTAGAGTTATTCAAGACAAATTTTGAAGAGGAAAAACTTCTTGTTGTGAGAGTAAAAAAAGAATAGAGAGGACTTGATAGCCTTGCTGATAACAAGAATACCGAAGAGAAAACAAAGATCACTTTGCTTCGTGAATTCCATAGTGTGTTTCTAAAGGAAAATTCATCATATTTTTTTAAATCAATTCCAGTTGAACGACGTACTAGTGAAGATTTTGTACCTATCTCATTTGAATCATCTGAAGAAACTAAATCTGAGAAAGATGAAGACACCTCAGAAGAAGAAAAAAGCTCCCCGGAATGAAGCTCAGAAAATGCTCCTGATGAAGAGAATGGGAATTGAAAATAAGTATTTGTATCATAATATTTTTTTTGTTGTTGAATCGCCAATATTCATAGTGATTGATGTTATGTTGTTTTAATTTTTTTTTGTTCGTGTGCTGCCCTTCATAAGTTCTTAAACGTCTGGCACTTGAATTAACCTTTTGTTTGGGTGAAAGATGCCTTTTTTATTTGCCTAAGTAACAATGCCTCTTTTTATTTGCCAAATATTCATCGCCGTATATTTCATATTGCATAATTTGTAATTACTTGCAAGTTTTGAAAAGATGTTAGCACTTCGAATAATAACCTCAACTGAACAATTCCTTTAATGAATGTTAAAACTTTGAATATTATCACCATTTTGAACAACGCTTTTAATGAACGATGGAATGAAGCATTAGTTTTTCAATAAATTGTAGTCAATTTTTTTAAATATTTTGTATCTTTACTATGGAAAATAGTAGTCAAAATCTATCTATTTGTTTGGAGTTTAGGATGACGTTTTGAATGTTAAACATAAAAAATAGAAAAATTAATTTCATTGATATTATTAACTATGACCGATAGCATATGATTTTTAATAAACTTCAAAATCCAAATGATAATTTAAAATTTAACCAACCTATTTTTTTAGTTTCCTAAGCACTAAATGGTAACAAAACTTTTTTAGTTAAGCTTCACGTTTTAATAGACTTAGAACAAAACGAAACAATAAAATTTAAGGCTAAATTGAGATCCATTTTCTTATAATGAAGCTCTGCTATAATGAGATCTGCTTTGGCTATAATGAGACCTCAATATTTATGGAAATGTTATTGTTATAAAAACTTATTTTAAATCAAATGTCTCTCTTTTCTCTCTTCTAAACCCTAAAACCTTTCAAATTTATCAATCCAAAAACGTAAGATTTCTAAAAAATCCAAAGTTGCAAACATGTTAAGTTAAGGTATGTATTCTCTACGTATTTGTGTAATTATTTTAGAATTTAGTTTGACATTTTTAGTGATTTTTAAAGTTTTAGTTTCGGTCTAAAAACTCGAATTTTCCTATGATTCTTATTATTGTTTGGAAAGATGGTTATAAGTATATGTTTAGTTAGGTGTTTATCTATGTTTTGGTATGTTTTTTTTAGATTTCGTTGAGTTTTATAGGGTTTGATATCGATAGGTTTGGTTGTTGTGTCGAGGCGATTCGCGAATTCTGGGTTCTCAAAATTGTTGAAATTGTGAACCTAGTACGAATTCGGCAATTCTGGGCATCCAGAATTTGCAAATTTCCCAATCGATTTGTGCCTAAATCATGAACACTTTGTACATAATTTAGCGTACGTTTGACACAAATTTTTCACAATTTGTACCATTTCATTAAATTTGGCCTTTTAAACCATAAATTAACTTGATTAGTCATCGTCACTGTTTATGTCTTCCATGTAAATATGTATTAGGGTGTTGTGAAACTTTTTTGGGTATGTTTTGGTATATAATAATATATTTATTATATTTTCAGTATGCCTCGTGATCCTAGTTCACGGTTCGTTAGGCATCGACAACGCACCGACTTCCTGCACCTGTAGTTCCCGATAGACGTGGGTCGCCGGATAGGCTATTATGGAGAGTCAATCCCCATGTGCCAGAAATGTTTTCGTCCATGAATGACTACAAGTTGTACGAGGTGTATAACATCTTCAAGGGCGAGGTAACTTAGGATTGGTTTAATGTGTAGTAATTATATCATATCTTTTGGTTTTTAATTAACTTTAATATTATGTAGGTTCGTTCGTCTTTATGGTTTTACGCGATGTACAATACCCATTGCGCTTGAGATCTTATTAGTCAGAGTAAGGTGAGAGACCATGTTATGGAGTCTTGTTTTTCTCCCCTCTTGGACATGTGGACCGTAAGCGCGAATGATACCATCTATTAAGGACAATTTTTTTTATAAAATCATCTTCGGTACCAACCTCATCCCTACTTTTGATATGTAACGTACTCCAATAAACATCACATTCATCCGGTTGAATAGCCATACCTTCTTTCTCGATTATAGCTAACTCGCATACACACGATAAATTATGCATTTTCCTGATAACACAACAACACATTGCGGGTGAACCATATTTCCCCCACCATTTTAAGATTTTTCTCTTTTAATTCTATAGACGTATAGGAAATTTTAAATTTTATATCATTATAGATAACACATTTAACCCCCCTTAGTTGAGTTTCTTAGACAAAACCTACTTCGTTCGAACGATTCAAAAATATTAGAGTGTTGAGCGTGAAGTAAATGAATGAACATTTTTCTAAAATTTCTCAAATGTGCATACTTTTGTGCCAATTACTCGTTTTAGGCTCGAGTGAGAACTCACCACCCTATAACATAAGATTGAATAAATTGGAAGTGTAATACTAAATATTAAAAACTAATGTATAAAGATGATAATATAACTTATCGACTGCTAGTCTGATTTTCCAAATATTTAAATTTGTTCGTGTGGATATCAAGAAAATTGGGTCCATAATTGTCTATACATTGTTTCACGACGTACTCGACAACCTTCGGATAAAAGACGTAAACGTGGTGTAACTTAGCAAGGTTTTCGTTATGATCTTTGATTGTCGCTGAATAGGCAATCGTTTGATAAAGTTCGACGAACTCATCAACCATGTCTGCTTTCGGCAAAACTTTCCTAACATAGGAGTAAATGTTCCCATTAATATGCCAAGTGCATAGCATATGAGTGGCATCCGAAAATATATCCTCGATAATGTTCATTAAAGCCAACTCCTTATCAGTGACGATAATATTAGGTAGTGTGCACATGTTATTCGTCATCACATTCCTTAAAACGCTCAATCCCCACGTGTAGTTCTCTTGCTTATCACAGCTCATAAAAACAAAAACAACACAAAAGGTCTTCTTCATCAAAGTTTGGCCAATTATTTCTAGCAAAGGAATCTTATACCTTATAGTCTTACACGTGTTATCCATTATAAGAACTGGATGAAAAGTGCGTAATAAATCGATGCTTTTAGGATGCGTGAAAACCAACTCGAGGATCTCGTTTGTCTCTTCGTTAGTTCGTTCCCAAACATAGTACTCGTGTTATTTTTAACTTACCAAATCAGTATTGCATTTAGGTCTTGCCCATTTTATCGACCAAATTGTGTTTTTGATGCATGTTGTAGATTATATGCATACTAGAAACATTTTCCGAGTCTTTAATTTTCAAACCGCGGTATATCTCTCTTGGTCAAGAACCAACTTCCGTTTGACTACGAACAAACGCCTATTCTTCCATTTTTAGTCTATCGGCTTGTGAATGACCATCCAAATGTAACAATGGTTGGTGGTTATGTTTACTGCTTACCGTTATCAATTTACAATAACCGGGTAGTTCTAAGACCAGTTTCCTGTTAACAAGAACGGACAACCGCATTTTTTCGATGAACATTCTTGACACTTCTTAACATACCCCAGTTTGGGGTTAGGTATGTAACCACCTTACCTCTTGCACCTAGATACATCATCGGAGTTCTTCCATTTTTGCTATAGTCGTTCTTTTTATTCAATACCAAAATGAATTCTAATTTTTTTCTTTCCGAATCAACACATAAGACCAAATTGGATTTGGTATATAAGGTTTCCGTTGGTGAGGATTATTTCAGACTGAGGGTAATTTTGTTAGGTGTTTTAGAGAATTTCAAAGGTATTAAATATTTGGGTTTTTTTGTAGTGCGAGATTTAAGCTGCATGGTTGTATTAAATGTTCATTACCCTTATTAATGAAAATGGTTGGGTATTTAGACCCTGAATTATGGATCCATGGGCTTTCGGGTCAAGTTGTAAAATTGGGTCGAGTTTAAAGACTCATTAGTTCTTAAGTAGATTAGCACCTAGCTTAGTCAAAAGATGTTTAGTGTTTTAGTACTTTTGTCCTGTCCGGATAGTTCAGTGGGTACCTATTGTCCGAATTACCCCTATCCGGTTTTCTGAGTAAGCAGTGGTGAATAATTCTGGACTCATCAGTAGCCCCTTTTTTAGGTTTTGTCAAAGATCTTTGGCAGGACTAAAAAACTCATTTAGCCAACAACAACATTTTTCGGATCGCTCATGTATTCAGTTCAAGGTTTATCCAGACTAAATCCTTCTCAGAATTCCAAGAGTTTTTCTCTGGATCGTGGGACACGTGTCACACTTTGATTCATTCTACCAGCCGTTTTCTTCCTGGAACGACGCTCCCACTAAGCCCAAAAAGCAACTCCTGCATTTAATGTTTCTTACGTCAGTGCCGCCTTCAATCATTACCTAAGTCTTTTTGTTTTCTCCTAGGTATCAGTAACTTTTTGCCTCACTAGTATAAATTATTTTCCTTTACTGTTTCACCATCTTCATCACTTTGTAATTTCTTCTCTCAGAGCTTTTTACCTCTCCTTTCAAAACTTCTCTTGGGTAGTTTTATGTTCGCAGCGAGAAACGCCCTCGTGACATGTGGTTGGCTAAATCTTTCTAAACTAGAAAAAGTGAAAAAAGTTGAGCGTGAGAGATGTATCGCTGCTGGCCTTCCAGTATCTCCAAGCAGTAAACCTGATTCACCATCCTTAGAATCTGATCAAGGATCATCCTCTACTAAAAACACAAAACCTAGACGTTTATTCTAACCAAACCTCTCGCCAATCCCGTCAGGCTCCTCGGTTCAGGCGTCTATTAGAGCCCCAAGAGACAAACCCTCCGGATCCGAGGCTACCAGAATCACTTCTCATACCAAGTCCTCCTGAGCTGAGCCCCAACCAGACACCAGACCCTTAAGAGAGACTGACACTCAACCGTCCGGATAAACTGCTGAGCCACAAACTAGGACTCTTCCATCCATAACGACTGATAAACCTTCCACAGTGATGGAAGATGTGATGGAGGATAGTGTCAAATAAGCTCCATTTGAAACTGAAGCCTCCAGGAAAATTGGAGATGCTGCCTCTGACAAAAAGGGGAAAGGCAAGGAGAAAGTCTGCATGACCCATTCGGATCTGCCGGAGAGTCTAAAAGGCAAAGTGGGACCTTGTTTTCACAAGGTCAATGTGAAGTATCTGCTGGCCATGCAGAACATTAATTATGTCTATACTTACACCGCTGAGCTGGGTCGGATCCGAACCAAGTGGGGGATCCCTGAATTAGTTAAGGTGAGGATACCAGTCACACCGGAGACTTTGATGGACTACAAGCTTAACGAGATCATCATCTATACTGAGTTGTCCAACTGGGGGTTCAGATTCCCCTTGGATCCAGAAATCGTCAGGTATTTCCACCTGATTGAACTTTGTCCAAGGCAGCTGAGTCCACATGCTTGGTATACTCTCCTTGCCTGCATTATGGCGTCAAAGTTGTTCGGTATTCCTCTCCCAATGGAGTAGTTTTCTGCAGTGGTCAGCCTTTATAAAAACCATCATATCCCATTCTACCACTACAATATGGGAGACGACTTTAAAATGGTGGACGACCTGCTTAAGTCAGATAAAAACTGGAAGACCCAGTTCCCATTCATTAGCGGGACGTGGGAGAATGGGAGAAAAATCAAGGCTGGCGTCAATCCTAGTATGCTCACTAGCTGGTGAAAAAGCTCAGGTAAGTATTTTACTTTGTTTGTCTTTCTCTTTTTGCAGAAAAGTTATTCCTGAATTACTTCTTCTTTTATGTCAGTATTTCCAAAGGATTTCTCCGACTATGTGGAGGAGGGGCATACCATATGTACCAAATTAAATGCATGGGCTGCTGACCGTTGGAGGAACGCCTTCCATAACTGCTTTACCTCAGGCAACTTGGTGAAGTCCCACCTTTGGAACACTACGGGCCAGAGAGATCTCACTTGGGAGGAGTTGACTACACCACCTCCTCTGGCCGTTATACTTAAGAGAACAGAGGCGAAATACGGTAAATTGGCATTGCCCTCCAGAGCCAAATCTCCAAGCAAAATGAAAGGGAAGAAGGGCAAGAAAAAGAAGGCTGCGGTAGAGGCTGTTTGGGGTGTTGCAGAGGAAATTACTCTGGAGAGCCAAGGAGAGCAGGTCCAATGAGGGATTGATGCTACTTTTCTTAAAGTAGCTGAGGACGAGTCCATTAAGGAGGCAGGTGAACCCCAAAACCAATCAAGGCCTCCTAAAAAGGATCAAAAGAGGGGAGCTAACAGCGATGAGAAGACTGCTAAAAAGAAGAAGGTATCCTTGGGGGATGAAGTAGTCCTCTGCCCTTCAGAGCCTTTACCTCCATCTGATCCAACTGACCCAACCCTGGCAGAGCAAATCCCCATCGATCTACACACCGGAGAGGATACCAGAGGAGATTTGGAAAGAGTAGACATTAATGGCCTTCAAAACATTGGCCTTTATTTCGGAGAGTTTGAAAAAGACGACTTTGCTGGCCCCTACCTTCCCTCAAGTTACTCCAATATGGTGACTTTTAATGGTAAGTCTTTCACTGTCTCAGGGGAAAACGATTTAGTGACTCACTCTCAGTTGGGCCATATTCAGCCAGTGCTCAATTTGGAGACGCAAGTAAAGAGTTAGCCTGACCTCATCAACACCTTCAACACCGACAATGAGAGTTTGTCACTGACCTCTTTAATGCAAACGAGAGTATTGAGGCATTGAAGAAGGAGTTTGAAGAGTTGAAGAAGGAGAAAGAAGATCTGGCAACCAAGCTGGTCACTTTGGAGACAGCTAACACAGAGCTTCGAACCAAATGCTCCGGATTGGAAAGAGATATTTCCACCTTGAAGGGAGACATAAGATCAAGGATGATGCCATCCAAAACTTGTCCGGTGTAAAGACTTCTCCCAAAGAGGTTGTGTCCAGGGTCACCAAGGACAAAAAGGACTTGGTGAAAGAGCAGGAAAAGACAATTGAGGCCAAGATTGATGTGTATACCAATAAGGTGATAGACTCTCTGGAAGTAAGAGATGCAGAGGTCAAATCTGATATGGTACTTCTTGTCCACCAGAAATTTCTGAAGCGAACCCTTGGAGATTTATGAAGATATGTAGAGTATGAGAACCTCCCGTTTCATACTATGGTAGAAGGTGATCGGCATGGCTATAGTAGTGGAATAGATTCCACTACTGATGAAGAAGAAGGAACCGGAGAGAGTTCCAGTGATGAATCCAAAGATCCCAAGAAACAATACAATGCAGGAACATCGAAGGGGAATCAGTCCTGATGTTTTAACTATCTTTTCTTATTATTTTTTCTTATCTTTAAAACTAAAGTCCTTGGATGGCCAAAGCATTTTTGTAACTGTGTCCGGTTTGAATCCGGTTAAGCCTTTCTTTAAACTCAAAGTCCTTGGATGGCCAAGGTATATTTTATGTTTTAATATCATCATCCGGTTTTAGCCGGATAGGTTTACTTTGCTAAATTTTTGCTTTGTTTCATATTTTCTTAATTTCAATGACTGATGTTTAAACAACCCTTATTTATTTTACAAGTATTTAAGATGAGAGTGTTTAAAATCTCCGATGACAAATTTTAAATGATCATCATTCCACCAGATCAATTTGATCTGCCAAAGATCCTTAAAAGACTTTAACGAAATTGTAAATCAAACCACTCCGAATATTCAAAGAAGGCATCAAATTTTATTGAAAAAACCTGGACACCTCATAAAAACCTCCCCGCGCCACCAGGGTAGGAAAGAGTATGCCCCATAATATTTACATGGACTTTAAACAAGTAAATATTCACACAAATTTCATTCCAGATATAACCGGAGGTGTTCAATGTTCCAAGGGTGGTTTAAGATTCTTTTATCTTTGTCTTGAAGCCTGTATGTTCCAGGCTTAAGTTTCTCGGAGACCTTATAGGGCCCTTCCCAATTTGGAGCTAACTTGCCGAACTGCTTCTCCTTAGTATGCAAGAATACTTTTCTCAATACTTTGTCCCCTGGTCGAAAATTCCTTCTTTTGATTTTGGAAGAAAATTTGCTCCTCATCAAGCCTTGATAATGGGTGGCTCTAAGATGAGCCTTAACTCTTTTTTCTTTTATTAAGTCCAGTTGAATTTTGATTACCACTTCATTAGCCTGTTCGGAAAAATTGTGGACTCTGTATGATGAACTGTTGAAGCCATAACATGCATCTTGGAGAGCCAGGATCTTCCCAAGATTGCATTATAACACGTGGGACAATCTACCATAACAAAAAGTACCCTGACCATCTTCTTGAAAGGGCCCTTGCCCAACAAAACCTCCTCATCAAACTCCCCGACCACATCCGCAGAGCTTCCATTGAAGCCCACAATGGACCTGTTCGAACGCTGAATCACTGCCGGATTCTTCATCTGTTTATAGGAACTTAAAAAGAGAATGTTGGCTGAATTGCAAGTGTCAACCAAAATTCGCCTGATGTCATTGCCCCCAATCGATGCTCCTATCACCACAACATCTTCATGAGGACCAACTATATCCCTTAAGTCATCTTCATAAAAAACAATGAAGGGGAAAGGAATTTGGGATTGATAGGAGGACATGCCTCCCTCTAACTAAGTAGCCAGAGTGTGAACGTACCTCTTCCTTGAAGAAGGAGTTGGTGCAGTCATTGTGTCTCCCCCAAATATAGTAAGTGACTCAAAAAAGCTTATGAGCCCAGATACTGTCTTGGTATGTTCTTTTATAACACCCACTTTATTCAGGGCTAGATCAGGATCCAAATACTCCGATTCTACATCAAACCTTTCAAAGATTACCATGGTCCCGTTCAGAGTCAATGTCCTTGTATTGTTTGTTGGGACAGTTCGATGAGCATTATCATGCCTATTCCCATTTCTTCTCTTGACATAAGCCCTTAATTTTCCTCTTTCGATCAGATTCTACACCTCTTGTTTCAAAGCGATGCAATCTTCTGTGTTATGGCCAATATCATGATGATATTGACAGAAACAAGTATTCCGACTTTCCCTAGGAGATTGAAGCGTTGTCGACTTCCTAAAATGTACCTCATCTTTTGTTTTGTCATAGATGGTTGCCACAATCTCTTTCAATTCAGCAAACCACTCCTGTTAAACCCAAGGTCCTCGTTTATTTTTAGACTGCTGGCTCTGAGTTGGAGTTGGGTGAGATTGAGTCTGCTAGGCCCTGTTGGGACCCTATCCGGCTTCCTTAGCCTTGTATCTGGACTGATTCTGGTTTGGTGCAGCTGGGGTAGACCTCACTTGCCTGTGCACCCTAGTCTTTTTTGTTTCATCTACATTGATTTGCTTTCCCACCTGGTTTAGTAAACCACCCCACGGAATGGTCTTCTTCCTGGTTACCGAATCGGCCAGATTCCCAGGGTTTAATCCTTGTCTCCGAGAAGCTATTGCTACATGTTCAAAGCAATCAGCTAACCCATTCTTTGTGTTCACGAACCGGTTTATATAGTCTTTTAGTGATTCATTTGGCTCTTGGGCACAATGGATAATAGTGTCTCCATTGCCCTTCACCTCCTTACTTCCAACAAACTGCCTCTAGAAGGCCATCCAAAACGTGTCAAAGTTTCTAATGCACCCTTGTGGTAGGCTATTGTACCATTTCAGAACACTCCCCGTAAAATATTGAGAGAAGGCTCTATAGAGCAATTTGTCATAATCATCAAAATTCATCATAATTTTTTTAAATTATTCCAAATGATTATCCGGATCCTTGCTCCCACCATACTTTTCCATCTTAGTACTATCAAACCTCTTAGGAAGGTTTCCGGACAGTATTTTGGAGGATAATGGAGATTGTCTTCCGGCCACGACTAAAGACAGTGTCTTCATTAGGTGTTGCAAAAATACCTGGCTCATCATTGAAAGCGAAGGGATCCATCAGTAGCTAATCCACATGCCTCCGGCTATGGCTGTGGCTGTGAGACGACCCTTTTCCCAGATACCTTTTTAACCTCCCATGCCTGTCCCTCTTTCTTGAATATTTTTAACCAACTTTTGCTTCTTCTTGGATCTGCCCTCATCACTACTGGATGACAGGGACTCCTCAAGTCCATCATCATTCGAGGAGCTACCAGAGGACTCAGACTTTGAGCTCTCCACCGGTTTAGACCGGTGAGATTTCTTGGAGCTGACATGGGTTTTTTTAGAACTCAAGTGAGTCTTTGCTGATAGGTCATTCTCCCTTGGATTGTCAGTGTGGTGAATGGCTAACACTTTCGATTTTTCTTTCAAGCCTAACTCCGCCTTTTTAGCAGCTCCCAAGGCTTCTATTTCAGCTTTCAACCTGTCTCGTTCTTCAATCGTGTACTCATCGTTCTCACCCACCACTTCTACCAAAGATGGTGGTACCGCTTGTTCATCCGGATTCATCCGAACTGGTTTTTCTTGCTAGTTTTGAATGCTAGATTCAGGAACCTTCTTCTCCCACTGTGGTCGCCAATTTGGTGAGGATTATTTCAGACTGAGGGTAATTTTGTCAGGTGTTTTACAGAATTTCAAACGTATTAAATGTGTGGGTGTTTTATAGTGAGAGATTTAAGCTGCCTGGTTGTATTAAATGTTCATTACCCTCATTAATGAAAGTGGTTGGGTATTTATACCCTGAATTATGGACCCATGGATTTCGGATCAAGTTGTAAAACCGGGTCGAGTTTAAAGACCCATTAGTTCTTAAGTAGATTAGCACATAGCTTAGTCAGAAGGTGTTTAGTGTTTTATTACTTTTGTCCTATCCGGATAGTTCAGTTGGTACCTATTGTCAGAATTACCCCTGTCCGGTTTTCTCAGTGAGTAGTGGTGAATAATTTCTGACTCATCATCCGTAGTAAACATTTTTGCGTAATCGGCCATTGAACTTGGCGGTTGGTCTCGTTCTTATAAAAGGCATGTAATTATATCAAAATACACTTAATTTTAATTACTTGTATCGTAATATGCTTAAATTGTGCATAATTGTGCATGTAATTGACCAAAATAGTGGATACCTAATTTGTGCAAAATCATGAATTTAAACTACCAATTTACTGTGTAAATTGCGAACACAATACTAATGTTTTTTGTAAAATCACGAAGGCTTTGTTCGTGATTCGATCAAAATCACGATTCGCGATTTTTACATGAACAACAAACTCATATTCATGCATTTTCGTGAATACTGGGCCCGCAGTTCATCCGTTTTAGTGCGCGATAAGTCTGATCTTTCTACTCAACTAAAAAAACAACGAAATCTACCTCAACTTGTATTTCCAGATGGTCCGTTAAAGGCTTATCTTCCTCTGATGCAAAATCATCCATACTGCAACAAAAATCGTCATTCAAATACATAATGTAAGATTAATTTAGTGTCTTTTAGTTTTATGTTAGTGTTTAAGAGAAGTATGGTTCGAGAAGAAGCTTTGAAATTTTGTTTTTTGGCTAAAATATTGGCTTTTATATGCGAGAGATAAAATGATCATTTCATAAAAATAATGTTTTTACTACAGAAGTCTCAATATAATCATGCCCAACAATAAAATATTGGGCAAGGCTATTTCGAGACCTCTTTTGGCTATAATGAGACCCTTTTATAATGAGACCTATTTTGGCTATAATGAGACCCCAAAATGACCAATTTACCCTTAATATAAAAGCTGTATTTTAGCCAAAGTTCATCTTTTCCCTCTTCTCTTCACCAAAAGCTCTCAAAATCAGCAAAAACAAAACTCAAGATTTCTCAAATCCGAACTTAGAAACACGTTAAGGTATGAATCCTATACCTATTGATGTAATTTTTATGCAATTTAGTTAGGTAAATTTAGTGATAATTAGAGTTATAGGTTTTATCGAAAAAGTCGAATTTTCATTTATATGTTGTTGTTTTTTATGAAAATAAGTTGTAGATATGTGTTAGCCGACTGATTGTCAACGTTCTGCTATGAGTTTTGTTGATTTTGGTTGAGGTTTTAGTGATTTAGGGTTCTTGGGTTTTGAAAATTGGGGAAGGCTGCCTCAGTGCGAATCGTGAATCCATAACGCTCGATTATGGGCGAATCGCGAGCGCCCAACTCTGGATTTGCCCAAAATTGGGCGTTGGGTATTCGTAATTTTGGGGAAATTGGGAGTACCCAACTCATAATTTCCCCAAAATTGTGAAGTCCTTGCTCGCAATTCTAGCTGTTTCATTTAATATAACCTTTTCGGAATGTATTTGACTTGGGTATTCATCTCGCTAGTTTTTGTCTTACATTTAAACATATAACAATGTGTTGTTTTCAATTTCAGGATGCCTTGCAATACACAAAATCCACTTTGCCAGTCAGGATCAGACAGTGATACGGAGGAGCATGAGCCTGTTTTGCGGTCACGGTCACGGTCAGTTAGGCATAGGCCTCGCACCGCCGCTCCTGCGCCTACTACAGACCGTGTGCTTGGATGTCTAGATTAACAATTCTGTAGAGTTAACCCCCACGTGTCGGGTTTTTATCCAGACTACAGATAGCACGAGGCATACAGCATCTTTATGGGTAACGTAAGTTATGATTTGTTTAACGTGCAATGAATACTGAACAATATATTATATAATGTTTAATTTGCTCAAATATTGTGAGGTTTGTTGAGGTGGTACTCGATGTACGGTACCTATCGTGCATGGGATCTTGCCGGGCAGGGCAGGGTGAGACATCAGGTTATGATGTCTTCCTTCGCTTCCCTCATTGGTGTCTTGGAGCGTTGGAGTACCAACGTGCACTTGGTAGATGCCTTCATCGAGCGGTGGCATTCAGAGACCAACAATTTCCATTTCTCATTTGGTGAGATGACCGTGACGCTAGACCACTTCCACGCTATCACTGGTCTTACGGTTACAGGTGATGATCTCGTTATTAAGTATTTTCCTAGTGATGGCCAACATTTAGCATGGTATTCTAGTTCACTAGGTATACCCGTGGATGATCTTAGGACGGAGTTAGCGAGCAACAGGGGGGTAGTTCTAGATCCATGCGCTTACAGTTTATACACGAGCAGTACATGCAGCCCTATATGATGGATGACACTATGTCTGATGATATGGTAGAGTGTGTCACTAGGGGTTATTCGCTCCACATGTTAGGGTGTTATATTTTGGTGAACAAGACGGAGAATAGTATATCATTAGATTATTCGTAGTTCGTACCGGGGAATAGGTCATATGTTAGATATAACTAGGGCCAACATTTATTAGATCATATTTATCACCATCTAGGGAAGTCTTCCATGCATAACACTTTAGGGATAACTGGTTTTATTTCCTTGTTGGAGGCGTAGATATACGATCACTTCCACCCCTTCTTGCCTACGCTCAACACTCTCTACGAACCTTGTATGCCTACTATGTGCAGATACGTACCTTCACCGTATCACGCAGATGATAAGCTCGTATCAACATTCGCCATACACTCTCTTCATTGACGAAGTCGAATGTAAGCTCTCTGTTTTATTTATTTGTTTATTAGTCATCCTTTTATTATTAGTTATCCTTGATGCAATCATTTTTTAATTTTCTTTGTAGGTCTGGTTAATGCCTTACGGGGAGATACACGAGAATTTCCTTTTCTGCAATGTGGCCTGGATAGATCATACGGTGAAGGCTTTTGACATAGTCGAGGCGTGTTATCCATTGCGGGTCGCCCGTAAGCTTGGTCATATTCAGGATATACCACCTGGACTGCAACTTATTTACCAACAGACAGGAGGAGGCGTGTCAACACACGTTATTTGTGGGATGAGGCTACATGGCTGTCGCATGTCGTCGACCCGAGGATTCGTGGTGACACATTTGTTGTAGGCGGTCCTAGTACGTCCTCTTTGTACGATGTATGGATCCAGGACCACCTGTGGTACACCCTGAGTGATCCTACGTGCAAGTCATCCGGTGCATATGTTCCAGATACCCCGAGAGCGCTTACTTTGGAGGAATGGCTGTTTGATTTGGCTAATCACGTGATTGATGGATATTCTAGAGCGGACGGGATGACTATAAAGGAGATGCGTCGAGAGATGCATGAATATTCGATTTTGGCGCACTGATACCGCGTTAGTGATTGAATGGATTTGTATTGTATGATTATTATTTTATGTTTTGGCTTTGGTTATCTTTTAACTGCGGTCCTAGTATGTTTTTGTCAGTTATTCTGAATTTCTTGTTCTTGATTATTTTATTCTCAATTTTAGTTTTTAGGTTTTAGTTTTCATTTACATTACTAAATTCTAAATTATAAACTACAGTAAAATCTAAATCAATCAGTCATTCTACAGTAAAATCTAAATAAACCAGTCATTCTATAATCTAAAAAAAACGTTCATTCAATCAAAATGTTATTGTACCGTACCGTTAGAATGAGAGATCGAAAATTTAGGATATATAAAAATATCCAAAATTTCAATTAAACATGCGTACATATTAGGATAGTTGAACACAAACAACATAAGACCCAAACAACAACCAGATTACAACTTAGGAAAGCATGAAAACTCAAGATACGCTACCATAAGACTCAAACATAAATCAGGATGCTCAATCGTCGAAGTCATATCCCATGTTGTCTTCAGAATTTTCCCCCTCTTCCCTTTCCGCAATTGTATCCTCAAGATACGCTACCATATCCATAGTGATGTAGTCCACCATCGTCATGTTCTAGACGGTAGCCGTTTCTTGCTTAATTTTAAATGGCAAATACAACAAATACTGGAGCGGCTTCACAGAAATGTACCAGTGTCTGATTTCATCACGGTTGCGCACAACAAGATCTCATTTTCCTTCACATCCATAGTTGAAATATATCATACACATGATATGATAAAAAAAAACATCGCTAGTATCTTCCCACATCTCTCAGTTGACAACCTTCATTGTCTGAAGCATATGGTAGTCTTCGTCGGGCGTAAACTCCATGTGTAAAAGTATTAATATTTTCCTTTGATTATATGTTTTAATGTTTGATGGTTATCATGTTGCATGATGTTACATGTCTTTTTATAGGTGGTTACCATTTGGCGGGAGTCCCATTTGGCGGGGCATCATTTGACGATAGTTCCTTTTGGTGAATTTTCATATTGGGTCTCGTTATAGCGCGACCTCTAATAATAGAACCTCCGCTATAATGAGACCCATAATAATTATTGGTCGAGATTCCTGTACGTTTTACTATAATGTAATAAATAAATATAGATTATCTAGATTTTTATAAATAAATATCTCTAGGTTATATTTCATCTATGTGTATGGAACGTCCGAACGTGTTTGGCATATCATATGGATTAGATTTTACTATTACAAGGCTATGGGAGGTATTTGGTTGTTTGTTTATCAATATTTAGACACTGTTTTGCTTCGTATATAAAAAGTGTTATGTGACTTGTTTGGCCGTTTTTTTGCAAATAGATTTAGAATAGGAGATATTTGTGGGACGTTACGTGTGTTTTGAGCAAAATGATGAGAGTAATTTTGGTGAAATGATACATTAAATGCATTAAATTGAAGGAAACAAACGTTATCATTATCTTACAAGTGTCGTTTATTGACTGGTCTGTCATGATTATGCTATCTGAACTCAATAAATAAATAAAACTTCCGCCATAATCACTCACCATTTGGAAACAATAACAAAATAAAATACAAACCAGTATACTCTTGATGGATTTGAGTGTGGCTGAAGACTACTATTTGTGTCAAGCGATGAAGGTTATCCTTTGAGAGATGAGGGAAGATACTAGCGATGCTTTCTTCGAACGTGTCTTGTGTAGGATGTATTTCAATTACGGTATACTGGGGGAAACTAGCTACATAACGTGCAACCATGAGGATGTGAAAACCAGGTATTTAGTTGTCAAGCTGTTTGAGCATTTGATGTTCCTCTTATTCAAAATTATGAAAGAAGCAAAACGTGAGTGAAACATGACGGTCGATGATTTCATTACTCCAGAGATAATACTGTATCTGGAGGATAACATTGCATGTAGGGATGATGATATCGCCAACGGCGTCGACGTTGAAGACAATACCGATTACGACTCCGACTTCTAGATTCTATGTTGGTGTTGTTTTATGTTTCGTTTTTGTGTGTCGTTTATTAAGTGTTATTGTATTGTTGTTTTTATGTTTTGTTTTGATAATATTTTTTTATGTTTTCCTTTGATTACATCTCATGTTATTCAAACGAAACGAAAACATAAACTAAAATTTTAATTCAGATAGGTGCATACAACACACCGTCTAACATACCGAGAGAAACAAACAAAAAACAAAGAAAAATAAAACAACTAATAAAAAAATCACAACTTCAAACAACAAGTTAAAGAAACATGAAAACTTCAAACACAAATGAAGAAAGTAGTAATGCTTAGTCGTATCCCAGTTTGTATTCAACATCATCCCCCCCCGGTGATAATACTATCCTCAAGATGCGCTACCATATCCCTAGTGATGTAGTCCATCAGCGCCAGGTTCCAGAAGAAAACTGCTTCTTGCTTAATTAATAATATGCAGAAACACAAATGTTGTATCGGCTTGACGAAATTGTATCTATTTTTGATCTGGTCACAACTACGCACAAGAAGACCTCCTCTTGTTCCTAAACGGTCGTATGAGTAGTACATATTACACAGGACACGATAAAAAAAACATCGCTAGTATCCTCCCTCATCTTTGAGCAGGTAATCCAAGCATATGGTAGTCTTCGTTAGCCGTAAACTCCATCTCCAGAAAATGTTTGAGCATTTAATTTTATGGATGTCTGGCCGATATTTTATTTTATTGGATTTTATGTCCTTTTTTATAGGCAGGAAGTCAATTTTGGTGGGCGTTGAATTTTACTATAAGGTCTCATTTTAGCAATGCGCATACCCATTAGAAGGGACTTTCACCCTACGCTATAACGAGACCCCCGTCTAATCCACGTGGGTTATAATAATGTCTATCGAGACGTGTGTACTTTTGTATCAATTAGGTGTCACAATATTATTGGTCTGTTTGGATTATGTTATCCTTATCCTGTATGTGTCATGTATTGATTGGTCTACTTGGATTACGTTATTTAAAGACCAAATTGTCAATATAAAGAGACTCTCCAAAAATTAGCATATGCAATACCAAAAAATACTACGGATATGTTTCTTTGGACTGAGTTGGAAGATGAATATCTCATGAAATCATCAATCAAAGTTGGTAAAACTAACCAGCTAGAGGGGGTAAACAATACTGGGTGGTACGGATGGAGTCCAGCCACCAGAAATTTTAAGGCGCTTGGATGAGGTGAAAGCCAGGTGGTCCGTTCTTGTGAAGTTTTGTGTACATTTGGTTTCCGACCTCAATGACATGGAACATCATGTTGTGTTCAAGCGGTACAACTACTATCCGACGGATACTATAACTGAGGACCAGCTGGAACGTGTCCGTTCTGACATGCTTACCATCAGTGAAGAGGAAATGTGTGACTACCAAGATGCGAAGAAAGAAATGAAGTTGATTAAATGGAACTGACCTAATAGATAAACTTTCATTACTAGGAGTTTTTGAAAATTATTCTGTTTGTTGTTGTTTGACTAGGTGTTTTATCAACCTTTTGTTTTAGTAGGTCTATCCGTCAAGTTTGTTTTAATTTTTTGGATTCCTAGTGTACTTTTTTTTTGCTCTTTAAAGCTAGTTTGAAGGTGTTTTTTACCATATTTTGGAGTTTTTTGTCTAAATTTTACACCATTCATTGAAAATGACTAATATATTATATTAGTGAAAAACAAATTGAGTTCAAACTTAAAAAAAATGAAAAATGACAAAATTTCCAAAGAGTTTCACGCGTGGGGAGTGTTCATTTTAGCCAAAATTGCAAGCACAATGTGTCTGATTTTGTCAAAATTGAGCGCTCAGAACCCGCAATTCTAAAGAATTGTAGAGTTGCCAGCGCTCAATTTGGACAAAATCAAACACTCTGTGTTCGCGAATGTTTCCCACTGTTCCAAATTATTAGAATTTTATTACGTAATTTTGGATGAAAATTAAGAAATAAATTAAAATTAATAGAAACAAAACTAATATTTATAATAATGATGGAAGTGAAAATTACCATTAGGAAATTCAAATAAAGTATTCGCAATTAGTAATTGAGAAAGAAAAAAACTACCGATGCATCAACAAATCACGAGTCTTCGGCCAATTCGTAGACATGTGGTGGCTCTTCGTGTGCGGTCGAAGGTTGGGCGGACTTCATTAGGTTATATTTGTTGACTCGTTTGTCGAACGGTATTGCTCAACCGATTACAGCTTCGTCGGTGTGAAAGGGAAACCGAGTAGGATAGATTTCCGTAAGTGGTCCATTCAACACAACCTACACAAAGAAAAATAAAATAAATATTCGGACACAAAATAAGATATAATAATCGGTCACAAAGTAAGATATAATATTAATGGATTCATTGGTATACTTACTTTCACGAAATGGTTACCGTGTACGAAGCCTATTCCCACTTCCATGTTAGGACACAATAGAGGAGGCACACCGCATAGAGGTAGATACATGTAGGATTGGTGGAGCGATACGTGGTATACGATACACTGGTATCTAGTGGCTATCACTCTCTCCTTCTTGGGTTGAGCCTTGGCTTTCGCTTTCTCTTTCGCTTTGTCTTTTGGTACTAAAAATGTTTTATTAGCTACCGGGCGGCCGAGCTACCTATCGTACCGGGAGTGCTAGCGCCTAGACTACCATTGTATTCCCACTCTGATGGGTCCCGTTTAGTTGATTTGTCTCGGCCGGCTTTTTTCCTACCTTTAGTGATAACCGTCTCCTTAGGTTTAGAGCTTTTAGGGGGCCTTCCAACTCGTTAACCCGCCCGGGGCCGGACCGGTAAGGCCCGCCCGAGACCGGTCCGGATAGCTTAGGGAGCGGGTTGGGAGCCAAAATTTTGGACCGACTCTATTACCGGTCTAAACCGGTCCGTCCGGTAACCAGCCCGGTAACAGGACTACTTAGGTTCCAAAACATGAATTCTAGCGGGATCTAGGATTTGCATCATCCTATTTATGATGTGATCTTGGACGTGTGCACCGTGACCGCGGATGGTGCTATCTATTAACGAGAGTTTTCTCGTGAGCTCATCTTCGGTAGCAACCTCATCTTTAGATTTGATCTTTAACGTACTCCAATATACGTCACACTCATCTTTTTTAATCGCCCTTCCTTCTTTATAAATCAAAGCTAACTCGCATGCATATGGTAAGTTATGAGTTGTCCTAATAACACAACCACACATCCGGGAATGAACCACATTTTCAAGGACGTTGCAAGATTTATCTTTATTTAATTGTATAGACGTACATGAAAAATCACCTTTGATGTCCTTGTAGATAGTCTTATTAACCCCCCTAGTTGAGTTTGTTGGACGATACCTACTACGCTCGGAGGATTCGAAGATGTTAGAGTGTTGAGCGGTAAGCAATGCATGAACATTTTTCCAAAATTACTCAAACGTGCGTAAACTACTACGTAAGATAAAATAAATTAGAAGTCTAACACTTAATATTCAAAACTAATGTATGGAGAGGGTAATATAACTCACTGATTGCTAGTTTTATTGCCCAAATGTTTAAATTTGTTTGTGTGGATATTGAGAAATTTGTGTCCATAACCGGCTATACATTGCTTCATCACGTACTCGAGAACCATTGGACAAAATGCGTACGTGTGGTGTAACTCGGTAAGGTTTTTGTTATAATATTTGAGCGTGGCGGAAAAGGCAACCCTTTGATAATATTCGACGAACTCCTCGGCCATGTCCGAATTTGGTAAAAACTTCTTAGTGTAAGAGTTAATTTTCTTACTAATATGCCAAGTGCATAGCATATGAGTGGCGTCCGGTAATACATTCTCGATAGCGTTCATTAAAGCCAACTCTCTATCAGTGACAATAATGTTAGGCAATGTATACATGTTGTTCGTCAAAACATTCTTTAGAACGCTCAAATCCCAAGTGTAGTTCTCTTGTTTCTCGGAGCTCAAAAAAACAATAGAGACACAAAACGTCTTTTTCGTCGAAGTTTGGCCAACTATTTCTAGCAAAGGCATCTTATGCCTTGTAGTCTTATAAGGGCTATCCATTATAAGAACTTGATGAAAAGTACGCATGAAATCGATGCTTTTAGGATGTGCAAAAATAACTCTAGTATCTCGTCCTTTGCTTCGCAAGTTTGCTCCCAAACATAGTAATCGTGTTCTTTTAACTTGCAAAACAAGTATTGCATTTGGGTCTTGCCGGCTTTATCAACCAAATCATGTTTTTGGCGCATGTTGTATATCGTGCGCATGCTAGATACATTTTGCGGGTCTTTGATCTTCAAAGCGCGATATATCTCTCTTGGTCGACAACCGACTTCCGTTTGACTACGAACAAACACTTCTTCCTCTGCTTTTAGTCTAGCGGCTCGTGAGTGACCATCCAAGTGTAAAAACGGTTTGTGGTTGTGTTTCCCGTTTAGCACTACCAATTTCCAATAACCGGGTAGCTCTAAGACTGGTTTTCCCCTTAAATAGAACGGACACCCGTATTTTTCGGATGAACATTCTCAGCGTTTCTTAACATACCTCGGTTTGGGGTTAGGTGTGTAAACCCCGTGCCTCTCGCGCCTAAAATAAATATCCTAGGAGTTTTTTCATACTTTTGCTACTGTAGTCGTCTTTACTACGCAACACAGTGAATCCTAGTTTTATGCTTTCAGATTCGACCCATCGGATCAAATCGGGCTTTGTGTACAATGTGTTCGTACTAAATATTTTTGTGTAATCGGTCAAAGAACATGGCAGTTAGTCCGGTCCTTACAAATAGTTTGTGTTAATTATTTAAAACAGCCTTAATTATAATTAAATCCACTACCTAAATAAGCATGCATAGGAAAACAAAATTAACCGTCAAAATCGAGCGCTAGGAACGCTCAATTTTAACAAAATTACGAATAGGGAAGTCGCAAACTTTCCAAAATTGAGCGTTCTCTGCTCGTGAATTGGACAAAATTGCGAAGTATGTATTCTCAATGTTGTCCAATTTGCGAGCAACGAACGCTCAATCTTGGCAAATTCGCGAATTTCCCGTTCCCAATTTTGTCAAAATCGAGCGTTCCAAGCGCTCGATTTTGACAAACCAAAACACAATGTTCTCATGTTGTTCATAGCGTTGGTAGTGCTATATTCGCATTGAAATTTCAAAAAACACGAAAATGTACCTCTTTTTGGGTTTGGAGATGGTCCGTCAAAAGCTCATCCTCCTACGACAAGAAATCATCCATATTGCAGCTCAACTCTTCATTTAAATCGCTTAGATCTATGATTTTTTTGGTGTTTTTTAAAAATTTAGTTTAGTTAGAGAGAAAAAAAATTTAAAAAAATTGATTTTTTAGTAAAACTTTTGTTTATATATAAAAGATAAAATGATCATTTCACATTAATATAATTTTTTTAAAAAATTTAAAATCTCATTACGGGTAAAAAGGAGCCTTCCCCTAAAATTTTAGAACAATTAGCGTACAAATAAGCCCATAAGGCCCAATAAAGAAAAGCCCAAAATAAAGCACACGACCAAACACGTTGAAGTAAAATATCACACTCCCAAAGAAAGACATAAACGTGTAAGACGATTATTGGCTAGAAAGGTAAATCTTACCAAACTTCTCGGTCTTTATCCAATTGAAACTTTCTTCATTTACTCTATAAAAAAGACCACAAGTCTTCCATTTATTTTAGCTTTCTCTCATATGTCTAATCCAATCTAATCCTCACATAAAAACAAGGCTCTTGTTTGTTGAATCAATGGGTTTGTTTTGTTTCTCATTTAACTAAAACGCCATAAGGATCTTGTCTCAAAATGTCCTAACACTTTAATTACTTGTTCTTTTGGTTTCACTATATTTCCTATACCTGTTTAGATTCAGGCTTCTTGTTACAAATTGGTGGGTGTGTTCGAAAAGCATTATGATAATGCTTTTGCTTCCTGTCGAAATGGTTTTGTTTCTTTCTTGTCACTGTAATCTGTGTTCTCATCGTCTTAAACCTTATGAAAATAGTAATAATTGGCGTGGTATATAAGTTTTTGTTTACCTTTTCCATTTCCTTTTATTTCTTGTTGGATAATCAGCTCACAGATAGGTCAACTGGGTATTTCGCCGGCTATTCTCGGCTCGACAAAGGTATAATAAATTTTAAAGTGTTGATTTTTAAATGTGTCGGCTTTGATGTATGTTGTAGTCTGTTTTCTTATTTAAAGATTAAATTTTTAGATGCTGTTGGGTTCATTCTTGATCAGATTGAAAATGAGCTTGTTTTGATGATCGTTCGTTTCTAGTTGTACATTTGAAGATACAGAATTAGATTTATTTATCTGAATTTAGACTTGTGTTTTATATCATGGTTTTCACTTTGCCATTTCTGTTTTGTTCAGATCTTGGATTTTGTAGTTATATTTTCGATAGACATGAGCATTACTTGTGGCAAATTAGATGGTCAAGGTGTATTCAAGAAAGAGTGTAACGAGGGCATAAAACATGAGTTCTTATATAATCTTGAAGCTAATAATGATGAACAAGTGAAAGGGTTTGCGACTCAGACTGGTTGCTCGTCTTCGGAATCTTTAAGCACGTCATCGCAACAGCAAAGTTTCTCTGACCCTGTAAGTTTGTTCATGTTGATTAGCTTGGTTATACCGAGTCTCTTGACCATAAGAGGTTCAAGGCTTTAATTTGCCAGACGTCAAAATGTTACTCTAGTAGTTATAAAGATAACGAAAAGTGTTTGTCTCGAGTGAGGCTTGTTTGATGGGGGACTATTGGTCGTAACGTTTTCAAAACCACCAATCAAGGCCTTATATTGTTTTCATATTAGGGCTCACAAGAGTTGGTCAGTAACTATGGTCATTCAAATTTGGCTTTTCTGTGATGTAGTAGAGCTAGTGCTCGTAAAACCTTCTGTAGGATAGAAATTAACAACCACCTTTGAATCGGAAATCAAAACATTTTCTATATCAACCATGAACTTCATAGGTTATTTCATAGGTTGTATTAGGCGTCTGCGCTCTTTCTTAACGTTCAGGGGTTTCTTATTTTCTAATTAACCCCATTTCAGTCTAGTCTTGTTAATGCGATTACCATGCAGGTACCTTTGACGCTAGTCTCAGCAATGAAGGGCAGCCGTGAAAGTCAGGGCTTGCCACTAAACAAGCTAACCGTGTCGTGGGCACCAGATGTGTACGATCCTCCGGTCTCAATCGTATCTCATACAAAAGGCAAGCAGCAGCAGCAGCAGTGGCAGAACCAAAAGCATAAGTCCAAAAACAAAAAGAAAGACAACTACAAGAGAAACGGAAAGAAAAGCCAGAAGGCTAAAAACTCATCACGGGGAGGAAAAGAAAAGAAACATTTCGACAATAATACCCAAGAAGACGAACTTGATGGCTTCGTAGTTTGTAGCCCTGAATCTTGTTTTGGGGATAACTTCCTTATAAGTTCGATTTCTTAGCTACATAAGTTAGTTGTTGAGTTTTCTCGGATTGTTTGATAAGTATGCCTTGTGGTCTCTTTGCTTGCCAACTCTGGGGGTCTATTGTGTATATCGTGTGTTATTTGATATTGTTGTTTCCATAGTTCTGCAATATAATGGATCAAAACATTGTGCAAATTTGACTCTACGGTCAATCAATGATAATTAAACTATTCGTTACACCTCTGTCACAATTAGCATCCACAGCTTCATATACATTTTGAGGCTGAATTCTAATGGACTAAAGTTACTCTGTAAGCTGTTCAAACTGTAATGTGAATATTTCATAATGGATTTGGATTGATCTCAACTAGCAAAGATCTGTTATCCTCTGCTCTTTTATAGCGTTTGGCTCAGAGTTTCCTAACTTAGCAATCTATTCACGACTCAGATCAATTATACCCAGGCCTATTAGAACATTGACACAAAACTGCTAGTTCAGTAGCTGTGAAAAAACAAGAAAAAAACAAGCAAACGTCATGGAGCTGAAGTGCAAATAGGTACATGTATGTGATCACCAAAATACGACTTTATATCCGGGACTATTAGAAACATTTCCATAAAACTGCTAGTTCATTAGTTGTGAAAAAAAACAAGCAAACTGGTAACGGAACTGAAACGCAAATAGGTACATATATGTGATCACCAAAAGACACTTTATTTGGAGTTGAACACTTTAAACACAATGAATCATTCTTTACAGTCTAACTTTGTTTCCAGAATATTTTTTCAATCCTCTAAAACTGGAAGTTCTTAAATATACAAGAGCTAAAAAGGAACTCATTGGCTCGAAAGAAACACAGTTAGAGATGAAAAATGCATCTAGGTTGTATACTCTGCATTTATTTTAACATAATCATAACTTAAATCACAGCCCCATGCTTGCCCACTTGCTGGCCCCTCACCTGTTGAAAGCAGATCAGGCGAGATCAATTCATGTATAAAAAAAGTACAGCTGTATGCATGTGTGTGTTGTATATAAATATTGCTCTAGGTTATAGAAATGTCACTATTTCCACATTACTTTATCTCAAACAGTAATATAGACATGCATGTGTGTGTTTTATATAGGATGAGCTTGCCTCTTAAAACATCGATGCTCTGAAAGCTTACCTACAGATATGCGGATTTCGACTGTACCATGAGTTGCTCCAGCCTTCTGAAGATAGTTACTAGCTGCAGACCTGAAATATTTCCAGTAATAAATACAACATTGATCCCAAAACATAAGTAGCCAATGATTAAGAGCTACACCTAAGTTTCCAAACTTAGTTTTATACAACACATGATCATTCATGCTTTTTACCTGTCGAACGAAAGTGGTTGCCCGCCCTCCATGAGGCGAATATCTCCAAGTGATATTTGTAACTTATTTATATCGAAAGGCACCGAAGCATAGCCAGCAGCAGCAGCTATGCGTCCCCAGTTTGGATCTCTACCATAGACTGCAGCCTGAATGCATTGTCAATTATAATCAGACAAAATTTAAGTAAAGCATCAAATTAGATTTGTAGTACAAAGATCTTGCCTTGACAAGCGAAGAAGCAGCGACGGAGCGAGCAATCATTGCTGCTTCAGCTTCACTGTCAGTACCACTCACTGTAACCTGGATTATATGATATATCTATGTAAGGGCAAGCTGCGGGTTTTGGTGGGCTCGTATCATCTCCTAGTCTATCCAAAACTAATACTATAGGCATGATCGGCAGAACTTAGATTAGCAGGTCAGAGTTGTTTTAGCTTTCATAGCTCAAAAAGAATTAGTATAGTTAGAGGTTTTGTTGTTGATCTCTGTACTTTAATTACATTTAAAATTTATGCTCGAATTGGCAAGAATTAGTATACTTAGAAATTTAAACCATTATTCAGGCTGTTTGATGAAAACTTAAGGTACATAAAAAAATGATTATATAGGAAGTTAAGTTTATAACTTATTTTGAGAAAGACGACTGTTGCTTACATGTATTTCTCAAACACCAACAAACCATCTATAGTTAGCTTATTACAAGTAACTACAACAAATTATTATTTGCAATGTTTCTATAGCTTAAGATGCAAACCTCAATCAAACATGTTGCTCCCTCTCCATCCCAAGCTATTGATTTTGCGAGACCTTGCATTACCTGGAAACAGACAGATAGATTTTGACTAACCCTGTTTGAATTCCCAGTAAACAGTACCTAGACGTATGTTATAATGCAACGCTAATATATAGAAGTTATCCCAGAGAAGTCAGTAAATGAAAATTATACTCCGCATTCAAACTTACCACATCAAGGCATGCTTGAAGCTCTACTGCCTCATTACACTTCAAAGAAGATATAAACGGAGATCCAGATAACCCACTAGCCAAAGCAATAACAGTGTCATTGGTACTAGTATCGCCATCTACCTATTGCAATTTGATATAAGAAATTAATATAAGATCATCAGGTAATTTGAATTCTTGTAAAAAACAAAAGGCCGACTCTAGCAATAATACGTACAGTTATTTGGTTGAAACTCCGGTCTACTGCTACCTTTACCATCTTCCTCCAGACATCACTTTCCACAAGAGCATCTGTCGTGATTACCTGGAAGGATTGTCAGACACACTTATATGAACTTAATGTGTATAAAGCATTTTTGTCACTAAATAATTGCGAATATTGACAAAAATAATAAAAGAAGATCCTTTAAGCACGAAAAATGTCTGCAGCACATACACTGAGCATAGTAGCCATGTTCGGATGGATCATCCCAGAACCTTTTGCCATTCCCCCAACTCTTATTTTTCTCCCTCCAACCTACACTCGTTTTCAAAATCAAATATAAGAATATATAACAGCATGCTACACTTCAGTATCCGTCGGGATCTCAGAGAATCTTAGGATCCCTGGAATCTTTTCCTCCAAACAGAGCTTAGAATACCGAAAAAAAGTATAAGCAATCAGACTCGCTTGATCTATGTAGTTCTTCAAGACACCCAATCATCAATGAAGTAAATTAAAACAGGGAGGGAAACAAGTTTAAGCAGGTTAAAGACGACAAAGAACAAAGATATCAACCTAATACCTCTACCAAGCATCAAATTTGTCTAGTTTAGACAAAACAATAAACAGTAAGTTTATTAAATTTCTCAGAAACAGTATAAAAAATCTACCCACGGTTCTGATTATATATGTAATACGAAATAAAAACATTTAAAAAAAAAAGATAGTTGTTGCCCACCTGAGACTCAAGAGCAATACTCTTGCTGACAAGATCAGTTGTAGTAATTGCCACCGCTGCCGAATCTGCCCTGCACATTCACTTACGAAGATTCAAGAATGTCCAAGAAAAACACAAAAGTCAATGGGAAATAATTGCAAGGCCTCGAGGCCTTTGAGCTAGATGATTTAAGTGGATCCAAGCATCAAGTGCTAGTCTAAAGAATGCCTTTCGAAAAAGGCGGCGGAAAGCAACAACATCAAGAGGCTACACTTTCTCCGGGTAGTCATGGAATAGTCTGAAGTAAAACTGTAAAATATCAAGTGATATTAAACATAGAGATTACCCGTCAACAGATGAGGAAAGTGATTTGACTAGTCTTGGGAGTGACTTTAATAGTGCTTCCTGCTCGAAGAGAAAAAAAAAATCTCATTTCAGAGATGTAGTAAGATAAGTTGCATGTCTTTTTAGCCAATCTCTAGTGCAATACTAGCAAACATTTCTCTTAATGTCATTTATATTACCTTTTTAATTCTTTGACCAATTACACCAGTAGATTCAATTAACACTTCCTCCGGCTTCAATTGCATAAGCTTCAAAAAAAATGAGCAGTGAAAAAAAAGTACATAATATTGAAGATATAAAATTGTTGCTGGTAATCTTGAAGTTCTGTACCGTAGCAAGAGTATTGGCAGACTCTATCACATCCTGGTAACCAGCCTCTCCCTGGACACATTTGGTCAGTCTCATAGCTTAACAAATTGTGTATCATAGTACAGCCATGTTTTATATGAAAGTCTCTTGAATCATTCAAAATCATTTTAGATAAAGAACATGCCTCCTAATTACACCTACACTGAAAATGGATACCAGCAAAACATAAGCTATTATAAAGTATCTTACTGTTGCTGCATTTGCTTGACCAGCATTTATCAACACTGCACGAGCCTGAAAAGAATTTAGCAATCACTAGATAAAACACATAAGTATTAAGCACGGTCTCAATGTAACCTTGAAGAATAAAAGCATGGTACAGCATAAACACAAGATATCTAAAGATGAAAGAATCAAAGTTGCAAATAGTGCCATGTGGTATACAATGTTGAAGTATACTACCTATACGATCACAGCCCAAAAAGGATAACCAATTGGTGATTTCAAATTGTAAATAAAATAAAGCCTACAATACCAAAGCTCGGATTTATGTTGTCTGATATTTTGAATAGGTAAAAGATGCACTTGTATGTTTTTTTTGTCTACAATATTTTTACCTACAACAAGCAGACTGTTTCATACACAATTCATTTACAATCTTCGAAATTCCAACTGAATGGAGGGGGCTTGGCCGTGCACTAAGAGTGAGAAGAAACTTAGCAGTAAAACCCAACTTCGAAAAGCACATTAGTAATCTACAGTTTGCACCCGATTCAACTACCAACTCTCACTTTTGTGACAAAAGAAAGTTATATTAAGCAGCTGAACAATATTATACTATCGTACCGTTTTGGACATTTCAAGAGCCTTTTTGCAGTATACAACAGGTGCAGCTGCAACTACGTTCTTCGTAAAAACACCTGGAAGCATATAGCCACATTTCACTGAGCATTTGTAAGATTTACAAATAAGAAAAACAATTCCTAATTTGAGAAATAGCACCTGCAGATGTGGCATCAACATCACACGTAACCAAAGCTAGATCAGGTTTCTGTCCTTTAGCACGTAACCCACCATACAAACCTGCAGCTTTGAATCCCTCCGCAGCAGTAACTCCACCAGGAATCTACAAATCCAGAACACTTAAAATAAGCTTTTCCCTATCTAAGTACCCATTCTACACTCCAATGAACTCTGACTAAGATAATATAGAAAATTCCACTCGAACAGCGTACTCGACACCAGCAATGTCATTGCAGCTAAAGACTGTTGTTGACATAGAAATCGACCAATTCAAATAAACAATCGATCAAATCAGTGACCTTACCTGCTTCCATGGTCCATCCGAAAGTAAAATAGGAGCTGCGGGTATGTAGTTTTTATTCTGCATTTCGCTCTCCCTCACTACGACCGCGTATACTCTACAATCTCTACGAGAAGAGCTTGAAGTCTGCAAATTCGGATAAAAAAAAAAAAAACCAAGAGATTACCTCACACAACAAAGTCTCGTTTGACTGATATGAAGCGATGGCAGTACATGGTTCAAAATTCGATTTGGTACCTTGAAAGGTAAGACGAGTTGAGGAAGCTTGACCGGAAACAACTGCTGCATCATTGATAGATAGGGTTTCTTTTTTGTGAGTGCCTTTTACAATTATTGAGGCGTTGGAAAGTAAAGGTTCAAAGGAAGAAGAAGGAGGCAGAGTGAGTCAGTGAGCATACACTTCGATTGTTTTGCATTATTGTTTTCTATCTTGCTATTTTTCTATTTATATTCTAAAATCTACACAAAAAACCATCGAAATGTTGGTTAAAAATTATCACAAGTCGAGGTATATCAATTGTCCAAATTCATTTTTCTCTAATGTTTCCTTTGATAATGTTATGTTCCTCTATATTTTAATAATGTAGCTAATTAATGACAAATAGTTGTTAAATTTTTAAAAGATTGTTTTTAGATTATTAAGTTTGGATAAAGTTAAGGTCAAAGCTATTTTTTCCATGAGAATTTTTATTTTTTTCATAATTTGAAAAAACTTCAATGTTGTTATTTCCTTCGTAAAAGAAGTTACACATTTGTCATTCTACTCATTTATTCTACCTCTTTCATTTTCAGGAACGTCATTATTCAACCTTCCTTCACCCATTCTATTATCTCTACCCATTAACAAATTAAAAAAAAAAACCCTAACGAAGACCAGATACCCTCAGGTTCTACCTTTTGTTTTTCAGTACCTTACAAAACCATTACGAAGAGAGAGAGAGAGCAGCCCTTAGAGAAGGTAAGATTTCTTCAGTTTGTTTGTTTTTTCATTTTTCGATTAGATTAGATTAGGGTTCGACTTGGTTGTTCTGCTGTTTTTTTTTTTGCTGTTAGATTCGATTAGGGTTTCGATTTCTGGTGTTTCGAATTGGTTTCGACAGCACTGTTCTACTGTTTTTTTAACATAGAGCATATGATTCCGAGTAGCCATCTCGGAATCACATGTTTTTTTAAACCGAAAAACAGGTGATTCCGAGTAGCCATCTCGGAATCACATGCTTTTTTTTAAACCGAAAAACAGGTGATTCTGAGTGGTCATCTCGGAATCACATGCTCTCTGTTATGAGTGTATTGACTAGTCCATTATTAACTTTCTATTTTTGATAAATTTATTCATCGAATAAACCTGCGCATCTCACTGATTTTATCTAAAATTGATAATTTGGAGAATAACAGCGGACCGTTACGAAAATAAATCACCATTTTTTAGTCGATAAATTATATGTCACAAAATTAATAGTTAATCGACTAATAACTCTTCAAAAACCTTGTCATTGGTATACACGAAAGATTTATAGTGTTTTTAAAACCTCAAATTTTATAACACCTAAGATTTATAGTGTTTTTAAAACCTCAAATTTTATAACGTTTAAATTTTATTTAATTTTGTTAATTAAATGTTATTTGCATTTGCATTAAGCATTTTCAGTTGAATACAAAGATTTGAAAGTCTCTTTGAGCGATATTTGTATTTGCCTTAACTATTATTGTTCGATCGGGCATCAAATTTTACTCATGTGTCATAACTCATCTATGTACCAAGTGATACTTTTCAAGCTCGGGAAATCAAGTTGGCTCAATTCAATGTGGCTGTGGAGGTATCATGGCCGGTTTTTCGATGGATTTGATTGAACTTTAGGTGTTGTTTATTTGATGAGGAACGAGTTTGGTTTTGAACCTCGCACAAGCGTTATGAGTCATATTTTAACTACATGGGAATAAACTTAGATTAGTAGAAATAGTCATGGTAAAAAATGTAAAAAAAATGTAGACTTTTAATAAACTTTGCCGAGTTTGTGCTTGCTAAGGTTTAGCAACTGTTTACATGAAACTGGCATGATACAGAAATATGTCCAAATCGGCCGAATTCTATTCGCAAACGTACAGAACATGTTAGATATTATCTTCATGTGGCCTTGTTTGGTTAAAGAAAAGCTTGAAATTGATGAAATGCGAGACTAGGGAACCCTTCACTTCAAATCACATTAATCAATGCATTGCAATACAACTCAATGGATGAACTTCAAAAAGGGAATATTTGACTCTGGACTTATTTCAAACTGCATATGAGCTAAACTTGTGCAGCAACAAAGAGCACAAGTTATTTCTTCCTTAGACAAAGACAACTTTTCTAAATAATAGTAATGCTGATGCAAAACTGTGACAAAGCAAGATTGAACACCTGAAGGTCACAACTTGATCTATATCTAAAGGCAACAACTCCCTTTAGGGGATCCCCATGACACGACCTTAAGCTTAGTTGTGTTATCATCAATGTCATGGTATCCATCTCCAACATGCAAACAAAGGACAACAACTTCCTTGAGGGGACTCTGATGCCACAGCCTCAAGTGTAGTAGTGATATCATCAATGTTATTTGATCCATCTCCTACATGGAAATTACACCGGTCTTAATAGAAAGCCCTTGAGTTTGGTTGTCTAATGGAGCCTTAACAATAAAAAAAGACCATCTGTTTATGATATATCATTGCTCTCTCGAGACTGTTTCAATCCTAGTTTTTGAAGTGGAAAAATCCTCGAGGAAAGCTAAAACTTGCCTTCATTTTATGTGTCATCGACATCGTTACTACCAAATACTCATAATTTCAAATTATTCTTTTCTTCTGAATCACTAAATTGGAGTTTATGTGCGAGCCTTGTGCATTTTCCCTTTCTGTTTTTAGCATTCTCTTTCGACACATCCTTAACCGACTCATCATTAGAGTCTAGGAAAACCGTCACTTTCAACTCTGGGAGTCGTTGGACAAGAGGAAAGATCACCGTATACATCTAGTGTTCCCCACTGTTCTACTATAAAACCGTTCCTAGTAAAGATCCAATAAATCATCCACCCCATAAAAGGCACATTGCACTTTAGATCAGGGACATAACATATTTGCATCCCTCCACCGAAGCTACTTATGCTTGAAAATGTAATAACTAGTTTCCCCGGACAATAATCCAAGCATTGTAGTTCACCACTGTTGCAGATGGTATAGCAGCATCCAATCCTACTAGTACTGGAAATAACACAGATTAGGCAAAAAACATTTGGGCATGAGGGCATCTACATGGGCTGTTTGGAGCAGGTAATTCGACCTGCATATATTTTTCACTGTGTTTAGCAGCCACCATGACACTCCACATTGGTTGTCGCTGCTATAAATGTTCCTACACGCTTTGCATAGAACTAGCGAAAATATGAGATTATTATAGTTTCTAGATAAAATCAAACAAGAGAGCAAATATCATGTGTTAAAAACAAAGAGAGAAGTAGTCGCAGGAAGCGGCTAGGGTTTTGTATTTATTAGGGAATGCCCCTTTTTGTATTGAACTGTTTTTTTATAATGCAAACCCAAGTAAGGCTCTCAATATATAGAGAACTTAGAGGCATATACAAGGAAAATTAATACATTTAATATTCTAACACTCTCTCTCAAGTTGTGTAGTGGGATGTTCAAATGTTCTTGCAACAACCGATTTTGTCAGGATGCCTGCCAATTGGTCTTCGGATCTAACAAACGGAAGTTCGACTGTCCCATCTTCAATATTTTCTTTTATGAAGTGCCTATCTATTTCAACGAGCTTTGTTCTATCGTGATGTACCGGGTTCTCTGAAATCTTAATCGCAGCTTTATTATCGCACATTAACTGAGTTGGACACTTCAGAGGGGATCCGATTTCTTTCATTATCTTCTTTAACCAAAGTATCTTGGTAATCCCCTTAACGATTCCTCTAAATTCTGATTCAGCACTTGGCAGTGATATTACTTTCTGTTTCTTACTCCTCCACGTCACCAAGTTACCTCCAAGAAGAGTAAAGTAGCCAGCAGTTGATCGATTGTCGTTAGGATTCCCTCCCCAATCAGCATATGTGAATACTTCAACATCAAGGTGTCCATTTTAAAAAAAAGTTATGCCTCTTCCTGATGTGCCTTTGAGATATCGAATAATCCTTATTACTGCCTCCATATGGTGTTCCTGAGGATGATGCATGAACTGGCTAACTACTCACACCGCGTATGCAATGTCGGGTCGAGTGTGAGCCAGGTAAATCAATTTTCCCACCAACCTTTGGTACCTTTCTTTACTCCCTGGTCTGGCCCCTTCAATTATCTTTTGTTTGTGATTCACAACCATAGGAGTGTCATTTGGTTTGCAATCCACCATGCCAACTTCTGCTAATAAATCCAATATATATTTTTGTTGGGAGATATAAATCCCTCCTCTTCACCTAAGAACCTCGATTCCTAGAAAATACTTCAATCTCCAAGGTCTTTCATTTCGAACTCCTTGAAGAGGTTTTTCCTAAGAGAGCTAATTTTTTCTTCGTCATTCCCCGTTATAATCATATCGTCGACATATATTATAAGACAAGTGACTAATTCTCCTCTCTTTTTGTAAAATAAGGTATGATCCCCATTACTCTGTTTGTAGCTGTACTGCTTCATTGCCATTGTAAATCTCCCAAACCAAGCACGAGGAGACTGTTTGAGCCCATATAATGCCTTTTTCAGTTTACATACCTCATTTTCTTGAAAACCATCAGAGAACCCTGGTGGGGGTTCCATATATACCTCTTCTTCCAAGTCTCAACGTAAGAAAGTATTCTTTACATCAAATTGATGAAGAGGCCAATCTTTATTCGCGGCTATTGAAAGTAAAACTCTGATAGTGTCAATCTTTGCAACCGGAGAGAACGTTTCAGAGTAGTCTATACCATATGTTTGTGTATATCCTTTGGCAACCAATATTGCCTTGTATCGCTCAATGGTGCCATCGAATTTATATTTTATATTAAACACCCATCTACACCCGACTGCATTCTTCCCTTGTGGTAACACACAATTCTCCCATGTACCATTCATTTTTAGAGCTTTCATTTCGGTATTCATTGCCTCATGCCATTCAGTCATCTTCTTAGCTTCTTGAGCTGTTTTAGGGATTTGTTCAGAGAGAATAGTAGCTGAAAACGCCTTTACAATCTTCGTCATTCCTTTCCTGTCCGTTTTTACCGGATATGTAGAAGCACGAGGAACGTGTTCTGGTGTATACCGGTCAGGAGGAACCCCTCTATTTTTTCTTAGGGGAAGAACCAGAGTTTGAGTTTCAACAAATGAACTTCCTGAAATGTCATGGTCAGTAGCACTTTGTGAATTATGACATTGTAAATTGTTTACCTCTTGATGGATATTTTTTTCGGCTGATTTGCTGGTAATATCCATGGCATTTATTTCTTGTTGGACATTGTCTTCAGGAGAATCATTGGTGGTAAGAACTGCCTCGTCAGTCTCCTTTATGTTGGAAGAGGCGTGTTTGGTGGCGCCATCTACCGACTCTGTCGGCACATCCTCAAAGTAACTTTCATCTAGCAACCAGTCGAGTGATTCACTTACTTTCTCGCCCTGAGCACGAGATTGGTGGTAAAAAAATAATCGGATTCTAAGAAGTCACAGTCCATGGTGACATGGATTCGACGAGTAACCGGATTATAACACCGATAGCCCATTTGATGGACACCATACCTAACGAATACACACTTTTCAGCACACAGATTAAGTTTGTTTTGACTAGTTTTAGGGATATGAACAAACACTGAACAACCAAAGATACGAGATGGTAAGGTCATAACAGATGGAATTGTAACTTGGGTGGCAAGCACTTGTAATGGAGTTTTATTTCCTAGACATCGAGTTGGTAGACGATTTGCAAGATACGTAGCTGTAGCAACAGCTTCTAACCAAAGAGAATGAGGAACTCTAGATTCAATCATAATAGCACAAGTTTTTTCAGGTAAAGTACGATTTTTTCGTTCTGAAGTACCATTTTGTTGAGGTGGTTTGGACAAGTGGTTTGATGGATAAGACCATTTGTTTTGAAAAAATTATGCATTGTTTGGTTGACAAACTCTGTTCCATTATCTGAACGGAGAATCTGAAAAAAAAAAAATCAAATTGAGTCAAAATCATTTTGTAAAAACAAACAAATATTTCTGGTACTTCCGATTTATGTTTCATGAAGTATATCCAAGCCATTCTTGAGAAATCATCCACAAATAAATAAAAAGTATCTGATTTGATTGTTAGTGGAATTTGGTGTTGGACCCCAAACATCAGAATGGATTAACGAAAAAGCATAATCAACTCTAGTATTACTTTGATTAAATGAGACCCTACGATTTCTTGCAAGAATGCAGGTTTCACATTTCTTATGAATGGAATTATTCAAAAAAAGATTAGGAAACAAACTTGTAAGATAGCTAAAAGAAGGATGACCAAGTTGTCGGTGCCATAACCAAAGTTGTCTTTCGGTTGTTCCGTGAGCAAGCATGGCATGTCCCTTATGAATTACCTCATCAACATAATAGAGACCTCCTTGTTCAGTACCACGCCCAATGATCCCCTTCGTACGAATGTCCTGTAAAATACAAAAAAATGGATACATAAGAACCACACAATTGAGTTGTTTTGTCACTTGACTTACAGATAATAACTTTAAGGATAGTGAAGGAATGTAAAGGCAGTTTTTAATTTCATTTTTTTCCAAAAAAATAATTGAACCTCCCCATTTGACTTCACAAATTTCTCCACTAGCAGTCTCAATATGGGACTTCTTTGGATATGACATGTCCCCAAAGTCTTTAGGATCATAAGACATGGTGTCCTTAGCCCCGCAATCAAAGATCCAATTCATTGATTTCTCAAACCCTTTACCTCCAAGTTTTTCATAGGAGTTCGTCGTCATTCTTCCAAAACCAGTGCCACTTCCTTGCTCATTTTTAGTCGGATCTTCACCGCCACTTGTAGACAAAGCATGTTTGACATTAGATCTGAAACACTGGTTATTTTTCTCCTTATGACCGTCCTCCCACCATTATGGATAGCCAACCAGCTCGAAACATGTCTCTTTAGTGTGTGTCTTCATCCCACAATGAGTGCAATACAACTTGGATTTATCTTCTTTCTCTTTGGATCAGAATTTAAACCTCTGTGCAGAATCTTTAGTAGCCAAACCCATTCCAATTCCAATCGAGCCACTATCAGAAGAACTTGATTTTAGTATATTAAGCATGGCCACTGCCCTTCGTATTGTAGCATATGTTGTTTCCACGGAAGAAAGAGAATCCTTTTTCAGGATATCTCTCTTGACTGGTTCCAGCTTGTCATTAATCGCCATTAGCAATTGATAGAGTCTTTGTTCTTGAGTATTCTTATTGTAGATATGAATGTCTTCTGGGTCTTTCATAGGGTTTGGATCTCGCGTATCTATAGACATCCAGATGTTCTGCAGTTTGTTCCACAAGTCTTCTAGTGTATCAGACCCTTACCTTAATGAATTAGCCCTCTTATGAAGGTCAAACACCTGTAACGAATCTGTACTAGAACCTTATGTGGTGGCTAACCCATCCCAAAGGGCTTTTGCAGTGAGATATTGCGAGACATTATTCACCAAGCTGGATTCAAGATTCTGGATAATCCATGTGAAATCACATTGATCATCTTGTTTCCACCTTGTATATGTGTTGTCAGTTTTGGATGGAGGTGTCGGCTCCCCTGTAATGTGAGAACCTCCCCCCTTCCCCCAATTGCTTTCTTCATCAGGTTTGCCCATATGTCATAGTTTTCGCCACCGAGTTTAATCCATAGGGATAAATTCTCGGGGTTAGTTGTTTGTTGTTGTGTTCCGAGACCATTCCTCAGAATGGCAGCAATCTGCATCATTAATTCATCAGGGATTTGAGTTACCACGACTTCATTGTCAGCCATCTTTGTTGAGGATGTTCAAAATTCCCAGAATCACACGTGCTCTAATACCATGTTAAAAACAAATAGAGAAGTAGCCGTAGGAAGCGGATAAGGTTTTGTGTTTATTAGGGAATGTCCCTTTTTGTATTGAACTGTTTTTTTATAATGCAAACCCAAGTAAGGCTCTAAATATATAGAGAACTTAGAGGCCTATACATGGAGATTTAATACACTGAATATTCTAACATTATGAATACTGAAATGAATAAGTAAAAATTCAAAGATCTCTGCGCGATTTTTATATATTGAGCCAAGTTTGTAATGGTTGCAAAATGAACTAGAGGGTGAAACGCTTATGTTTTGTAAGTGAGGAAACGCACATTTGATATCGGTTTTCCTATCAGTATGATGCCTATAAATGAATTCTAGGATTGTACTGAGTACGTGTGTCTTCGACAAAGAAACGTATTATCTAGCCATCCATGTATATGTGTAGAAAAGTGTAAGGGGTTGAACGAACCCCGAGAAGTAGCACAATGGTCAAGTTTTTAAAATCCATTCACGTACTTTGTATCAAGATTTTTATACATTTAAAGCATAAGAAAACAATTATATCAAACTTCAGATCCTTTAAAAGGTAAAAAAAAGTACAGGCTTTTGAGAGTAAATAGTTCATTGAGGTTGTCCATTCAATTTCAGATAAAGTTAGTCTATTGACTATCTATATTTGATAAAGTTAGTCCAATGACTGTCCATTTTTTGATAAAATGACTCATCTATCTATTCTCTATAAAGTTAGTATCAACACCCGCAGAGACTAACTTTATCGAAAATGGATAATCAATGGACTAACACCAGATAGTTTTAGTTGAGAGACTATATGTCTAGAAAGTGAATAGTCAGAAGGCTATGAGGTTTCAAAGCCAAGATTATGTACAAATTGAGATTTTTTTAGGATTTTTAGGATTTGTTAAATACAACATGTAGAGTCCAAGAGATCCAAATCCATGCGCCCAACATCTTCTGTTGGCAGCCTATAGACAGACAGATGGCAAGTTGTGATTGAGTTCTATTTTTTTAAACCCATTTTGTATAATGTTGTTTCAATAAAAAAAATATCGTAATTTATACCCACAATCACAATATAGTTTCACTAACCAATCCTAAAACTCAAATATCCGACCACCGTACCCAAATGTCCGACCATCGTACCCAAAACTTCAAAATCTATAAAATTCTCAAAATAATTATTTGAGTCCTAATGTTGGCTCCCAGTATGCCATGCCTCTCAATTTTCTCATGCAACATCCCTACAACAAACCCTATGTTCCTTTTGGATACCCACATATGCCTATAAATAGTTAGGTTTCGGTTCCTCTGAACTACACAAACACTAATATAGGTTACTATTTTTTTGACAAAATCTATCATAAATGGTCGTCTTCATCGAGTCAATTCAAATGCCCAAGGTAATGAAGCTTAGTTGTTTTCCAAAACATAAAAGGCATACATGATGGATGTGGAACGTGCATTTGGAGTTTTGCATACACGATTTGTATGAAGATACGATGATTAACGAGGTTCATATTCATAAAATTTAAAAAATATAGATTTCAAACGCTCGGACAATGATGGGCCTAACTTTAGTGTCCAAAATCAAATGCATCATTAGTGATAAATGCATGTCCAAGGTCGAAATATAGCAAGATTACATGAATAAGGCACAACATATTTAATTGAAGAATGATTTTGTTAAGCACATATCTAACAAGTTTGCAACAACTCTCGATTGATTTCTCAAGTCCACCAAAGTTTAATGTTTTTTCTTTTGTGTTCACAATAATTCATATACTTTTTTTATCAAATGATCAATAATATTGTCTATTGTTATAGCAAAATGTAAATTATTTATCCTAATAAAATTCAAGTTTTTTGGAAATCGGAAAACAATAATTATATAATTTAATTTTAATGTTACAATTTAAAATATATAATTTAGTACTTTATAAATATTAATTATTTTAATAATTATAATTTTAATATATATATATATATATATGAAATAAAGAAGAGAAATAAAAAAAATGGTGTATATGATTGAGTGATATGGAAGAAAAAAATATATAGTGTGATAAATGAGTGTTTTTAATTTTATGGTTGAAGATTAAGCTCATATGCCATATATGTGGAGGGGACTTTTAAAAAAATGCATATTATACATGGTATAGGTATGGATCCTAAAAAAATGTATAACATGCATTAGTTATCGTGTCATGTTGTGGCGTCATGTTTGAAATATAAATGGTGGTTAACAAACCAAATTTTAGATAATCTATGTACCATAATCCAAATTTTTTGATTTATATGAACGTATCCAATCGTTTGAGCTTTTAACATATTATTTGAATATTTTGTATGTAAATTTTCAATTTAAAATTCAAACCATATACCGTAATGAAAAAAAAAACAATAATTTGTTTTTTTATGTTTCCAAATATAAAATGAAAACTAAATATACTACTAGAAGATAAAAATAACAATCACTTAAGATTATATATTTTTAAGTTAAGATTATATTTTTTAATGTAACATAAAAAAATATATAAACATAAGAGAAGAACTTAAACTTTCAATATCTTAAATTAACTCGTACTTTTAGAACTTTATTTTTGTTAAAATGGATAGTTATATGCTTAACCATACATTTACTGCTTCTAGTAATAACTTAATTATTAAGTAATTACACAACTAAGTATCGAAATAATATATGAAAATATTTTATGGAGATAATTATGTAGATACTTGATCAAAGCCTGATTATGTAAATTACTGGATTCAAATATTTACATATAGGAAACTATATGTTTTGAAATGAATTTGTAAATAAACAAACAATCTAGGTTTATGGTCACTGACCACGAAAACTTAACAAAAAATAGATTGCAATTAGCGGATTTAAATAAATAAGAAAGAGAACTTAATCTATTAGTTGGACATAATTCTCAAAAGTGATTCATATTTTTATCTCTCACCTAAAAATTTAACACATAGAATAAATCTGGTTTTTCCTATTGAGTTTCAATTGTAATCCGATTAAGCGGGTAGTCGTATTCATTCATTCATAACACAACTATGATATAATTCAAGAATGTTGTTTGTTGGAAAATAATTTTAAAAAAATTTGATAAAACATAAAAAAGGACAAAAAGTTAATGATTTTTTCTTGTAAGTTATTTATTCCGCTTAAGGAGACTCGAACATTTTAGATGTGTATTGAGTCTAAGTAAGGCTCAAAATAATCAAACCAACAAGTGATATCAAAAACAGCTCTAAAAACTTAAATAATAAATTTTATGTTCTTTGGTCAGATATATAAACCATGATATTTCATTGTTTATAAATGATTAACTCATTATATTGGCGTTTAAAATTACACTTATTTGATTGATTAAGGATTAAAGTATGTTAGGTTATGTTTTTTATTAATTGAGGACAATTTTGGGCTAATTTAAGGTTTATGGTCGATTCTGGATCAAATCGTCGTGGTTATTGCAGTGATAAACACCTTGTTGCAGCCTCACACAACATGAAGCATTGATATACCTCATGTGGGTGTAATGGCAATGTCGTGTTTATTGCATCAATAAATACTTTGTTCCAACCTTGCACGACATGAAGCACCACGACACCTTATGTGGTTGCAGCGGCTATACTATGGTTGTTGCGATGATAAGTACTTCACTGTAACCTTGTTCGATATGAAGTATTATGACACCCTATGTCGCTGCAGAGTAGACACAATGGTTGCTACAAATATATGTATCTAATTGCACTATTGCATGACATACACACTTTTAGGTCACTATTTCTATCTGGACCACATGTTAGTTTGGAACTTAAATATATTTTTGTGGTTGTTCGATGGTAAACGTATTAAAGTTGTATTAGCTTCAGCAAATGGATCGTGAAGCCAATATATTGCTCAAGTGATCTATGTTGGTACATTGATTTATTTGGTATTTTTGACGACTTGTGATTGATGATATTATGTGTATTACCGACCCTAAGAAAGTTAAATATTTGATATAATTAACCATGAACAATTTTCTAGTCAATTATGAATTTCTCATTAAGTATTTATAAAAATAAAGAAACCAACTATAAGGATAAGTCGACTAAAGTTGGGGCAACAATGATTTTTTTCAAACTCATACAAGTGCATGTTCATGTGTTTTCCTTCATGGATCTTATCAGCTATGTAACACTGTGTTTTACATGTTGAATTCATATTTAAACATTTTTCTAAGTTTATATATCAATGAGTGTTATGTTTATGTGATGTTTGTTATGTGTGCAATTGTGATTAATTCAATAAAATTGAATACATTTAGCCCACTAAAACCATATCTCTCATTGAAGATAGTTCTGATAAAAAAAAGAAATTGCTTAAAGCGTCTAAAAAGTCAATTCGATTGAGTTTGGAAATCATAAAACATGAAATACCGTGGAATTATGTAAGGGTTTTTTTACTGAGATCACCCATGCAATTGAGTTTTTCAAAAAAGTAGAGAAAAAATCTGTTAAGAACGATAAGGTAGAGATTTAAATGTTGCTATTGCAACTTTAGAAGTTTCATGGAAAAAGGACAATAAGGCAATATTATCAATATGTCAATGATCTCCTCAAAGTTAAAGATACTAAAAATTAACATTCTCGAGAAAGTTGGTGTAAATTTCACGTTTCAGTATTTTCCTTAGTATTTTAAGAACTTTCAGACCTCTTATAATTTTCGGTATAAACATGTGGTCAGTTATGAACTAATTTCTCATGTTACTCAAGTTGAAGAAAAATTAAAACAAGAACGTCTTGAGATGCATATAATGAGTTCTCAACAATGAAAAACAATGAAGAGAAATTTTGATTGAGCAATTGTATGGATTTTGGTTTATGAACAGTGAAACCTAATGAAATACTTGTTACAACCTAATTTTTATTTTACAAGAAGACGTGAAAGCTTATAACGTTGGTGTGAAAAGTAACACGTTATATGAAAGATAAAAATAATCTCACAACTCTAGTATGTTCAGAAGTCAATATAGTTCAAGTTGCATGTTACATCTAGTGAGTTGATATGGTTGTCATGAGTTATGTTTGTATTTATATGCAAATTAAGATAAGAATTCGAAGCCTCGGTGGTGGTGAAATATCCATCTACACAGCAGACGCAGTTTATGTTTAGAATCTACCATTTATGGTTTTCACTTGTTTCTTTCTAGTTAACATTTCTTATATTTGAAAAATGTTTTATATGTACTATATTTCATAATAAATTTGATCTATTTTCATGTATTAGACACCTTTAGATATTTCTATATTTTTAAAAATACTCAAATAATTATTTTCGATATGATAGTATAATAGGAAATTGATATTTAACAATAGATAATATGTTGTGCTTATTGAGTATTACAAAGAAAAACTGAACATGCATGTATATAATAAACTAAATTGTAAGGCTGAAAACATTAAGGAAATATTTGGCACAAACTCTAAGGTTATATCTTTAAATCAAGAATGAATAAGGTTGTTGTTGAATGTTTATTACGTTCTTTTAATTATTTAGACTTCGCCCTTCGAAGGTATCAAGGGAAACCATACCAAAGTGAAAAGTGTAAGTGCATGCAAAATGAAATAAGTCTTGGAGCCATTCATACCGATATCTTTGAACTGTTCCAAATATGTATATAAACGTGCAATGGTTTATTATATTATTTATAAATTACTTCTTTCGGTATGGGTATTTATATCTTATTCTTGAGAAATTGGAAGCATTTGACAACTTTATAGTTTTTAAGATAGAAGTTTAAAATAATTTGGTAAAATCATTAAATACTCAGATTTAACCGTGGTGGTGAATACTATGGAAAATATGATGGTTCATATGAAAATATCATTAATCATTTTAAAAATAACTTAGATACGTTTGATATAATTTCTAAGTATACAATGTTGAGTTTGCATATGTAAATATAGTATTTGAGAGACAAAGCTGTACGCTTAACGATATGGTGAGAAGTATAATTAGTCATTCAAATTTACCACTATCATTATAGTATTAAACAATTAAGTGTGCTACATATGTTTTAAATATAGTTCATACAAAATCAATCGTTAAAACTCCACATGACCTTTAAACTGGGCGCAAACCTAACCTAAATCATCTACATGTTTGGGGATATCCATCTAAAAAGAAGCTTTATAGGACGAATGAAAAGAAATCGGACTCTAGTTAGTATTTATATAATTAGATATTCATAAAATTCAATGGGTTTTAAGTTTTATGATTATTCTGCCTAAAATATATTTGAGACGGGAATAACTAAGTTTTTTGAGAGGGTAAACAAATGTTTATTTTGATGAAGAATCCATAAATATTTATGAAGTTTCTAATAAATATACTCATGTATCATATAATTTGGTTCCATTTCCTATCATTTCAGTCTCGCTTGAAGATGAAGATACTCAAGATGATGTTCGTATTTCACATAAAGAATAATATAAAGTTTTTCACAGTAATCAAACTCTACTCGCATAAAAAATGCAAACTGAAGTAATAATTTTTTAAGAAGGTTTATTATAGATAATGAACCTGAGCGTTTTGATAGTTGTAAACCTAAAAAAATCAATAATTTAAAATTTTATATAAAAGGTTTTCTGAAATATTAGGTATTTTTGCATTATCTCTAGGCACACTTTAAAGTTTATTTGCTTGACCAATCACCAATTGAGAATTGGTTATGGCTTTCAAGATTTTGACGTCATAAACTCTGGCTAATCTCAAAACCTTTAATACCATTTCATATTTTTGTTATATATTATTCGAAATCGCATCAAATAATATATAACAAATCACAGAATTTTAAATAGAAACCCTTTTCTAGATTCACCAAATGAATAAACAAAAAACAAGAATACTTGTGGGTCTGCCTGCTGCTTCCCATCTAGTATTCTCTTTTGTTCATTTGCGTTCTTTAGCGATTCTGTATATTGCCTTGAAAAACCTGCAGAACGCGTTAGTAGAAAGGAAAGGTTTACAGAAACTGAAAGAAACGGTAGTCTGTTTGTGATTAGGGTTTAGGATGATGAGATTCATAAACCTAGCCCCTTACTTATAGTCTTTACAATGTGAAGCCCAACATTGTAAAACCCGTGCTTTATTACTTCCTTGCGGCCGGGACCATAACCTGATAAAATGAAAATTCAATTTATATCCTTGATTTATTAATTCAGTAAGTGTTTAGATTTGAGCTCTTTTTATCACACTGCTCAAATTCAACCCCGTTACCACACTTGAGCCCATAACGCCTTTTCACCCATATGTCCAATTTAGTTAATTAAATAATTACCTCGATTTGGACTTTTTTAAGACAATGTACGAAATGTCTATTTAGCATGTCGGTCCAAATTATTATCGGTCCAAATTATTATCGGTCCATAAATATCTTAAACATATAACAGATTTGTCTCGTTATAGGTATTTTTAAAATTTAACTTGGTAGTTTACTTAATGTTTTCTCCTATCAGGGTGGTTAATAAAACACATATCCAATATCTTTTTCATTATAAGGCATGTTTGTTTGGATGAAATTCATTGATGAATTATGCCAAGGTTTTGACTTTCGTGATTGTCTCAAAGTTGATATATGAGATATTAAACTCTCTTAGCTTGATCAACTACCATTTCACCAATCAATGGTTGTGCATGAAACCTTCAACAAATATGTTAAAACAATGACGTGAGTTTAAATCTATGGTCGCGTCTTTCTGGATAAAGCTATTAATTTTAAAACGATCGTTTTGGACTTAAATATCGTATTTTGGTGTTGATAAGTGTTTAACTGGCGTAATAAATTGGTTTCAAAACTCTTTGTGATCAACGACAAACTAATTCTATAATTAGACATTGTGTCATAAATGTATAAAATTTATTCATGTAAAGGTTAATATAAGACTTTTTAAACAAACTAAAAGTCACACGATAATTCATTTATTTCATATTGCCTCATTTTACATTTTCATTTAACCCTCGTTTTACATTGGATGAACATTTATTTGATACATTTTCAGTTTAAATAATATAATAATTCATTTATTTCATATTGTCTTTATTACTTGAATAAAATTAAAAGCTCATAATTCATTGAAGTATGACCAATTAAAAATTTGACACGTATTGATAACAAGATGATGTCAAACTGTCATGATGCACTCCATAAAAAGGCAAGGTTCATCAATGTGGTGGTTAACAATGCCTTTATTGCAGAATCGTTACGCATACCATAAGTTATGGTGGAAATTTTTGGTCCATTGTTGATTATCACCTAAAATGAAAAGATATTTATATATATAGTGCACAATTCGGATGGATACACTTCAGTACACATGAATGATCCAATTAGAAGATTGTAAGAAAATTATACATTCGAATGTCTCATTATGTGTAAATTCAGAGTATTCAGGTCTGTTGTTACAAGTTTGATTAAGTTATTAAAGTAATAAATATTGGGAATATTGGACTTGCTAATGGTGGAATAAATAAATAAGTGTGGATACCGGTTAGAGTAAAATATATATAAAAGAAATAAGTGTGGATACCGGTTAGAATAAAATATATATATATAAAAGAAATATTTTTTAGCCCAATAATTCAGTATTGGGCTCTATAAACCCAATAAAGGTTATGGTCCTTTGTAACAATGAATCCATCAAATTGTTGTAAAAGTATATAATTAGGAGATTGATTTAAAGAATAAATAAAAGAACATATGGTTAATTGAACACGAGGGTTCATTGAGGGACCATTAGTTAATTAATAAAATGTGATTCTTTAAATATAAATAATACAACCAAACCCCTAAATTCATCATGTAAACTTTTAGCTTTCCGTTTTCTTTTTCTCTCTAGTGTTTTTTTTTATTTTTCCGAATCTATCACGGTGATCAATTTTTACTCATTTGAGAATTGTTTTTCAGTGCGCCGTTCACTTTCTTATGGGAAGAACAATCAGTACTTTTGCAATTTATAAGTACAATATGTAGAAAAGTATTTATATATACATATAGAAACCAATAGTAACTAAGAGAATGACGATGTGAGATAAACACATAATATAAAGTGACTAATATGCTAACATCACTTCTCAAACTCATGATGACTTAGTGATAAGCATCAAGAGTTTGTCAAGAAAACAAAAAATTATGTGTTTCTTTGTGAAGAAATTTACAATTTTCAATCTTTAAAATATATTCAAACGATCTTCCTTAAATGAACTTCATTGTTTTCATATCTTTCAAGAAAATTCTTTTTCACACCTTCTTCATACGTCTTCTTCATATCTTTTTCAAGTACTCTTCTTCACACATCTTCTTTAAGTATTATTCTTTGCATTTATTTTACCCATCGTTTTCTTCAACCGAATATTCAATTTAAATATTAAATCTTAAACCTCAATTCATCAATTCCAAATTCTGGATTCCCAATCCTTATTTTAAGTTCCAAATTATAAATAAAATCTCAAATCACCAAATTCGAAATGCTAAACAAAATCCAAATGGCAAACAAAATCTAAAGGATAAATATTCAAACAAAATCCAAACGAAAAATACCGATATAAACAAACGTCAAACATATTCCAAATACCAAAATCTGAATACCAAATCCCAATACCAAATCCAAATCCAAATCCAATTTCAAATCTAATTTCAAAGCAAAATAAAAATTATAAATAAAATTGAATCCACTATTTTACCAACAAAAATGTTGCATCGTTCCAGTAGTGATTTCTTCCGAATCATAGTATCTAATTTTAATCAAACTAGTAGGATTGAAGGAGTATATGTCCCAAACACGATGCCCAAAATCCATAAAAACTAGATATTGTTTGCCTCTTGACTGGGTCTGTTGATTGTGGTTGCACACAACATATCTGAAAACTGAAAATTTTCTCTCTTTTTGTGACGACCAATAAAGCGGAAGACAATCAATTTTTTCCCCAAAAACATGAACATTTAAATTCAATATCTAAACCCACTCTCTGATACTATATAAAAATTAAGAATGGTTTATTATTTGATTAAATGATTACAACAAATAGAAATGTCTAAATATATAAATAAAATCACCAATAGTAAATAAGAAAATAACCACGTGGGATAAACAAATAATATAAAAAGACAATATGCTAACAATTTTTAGTAGTGGTAACATAACTTTTTAATATATTTCCACATGAATAGATTAAATTCCTAGATTAATAAAAACATAAATATTTTAATAATTAGATTTTAATATAATAATATGTATTGAAAATGAAAAAAAATCCATTGGGTTGAATATGGAAAATTTTACAACAAATTGATTGCTTAATGTTAACTTCTTACCTCTTTGAGTGCATTCAATAAAAGAAGATTTACCATCTATATAAATTGATCCGGATGTTGATTTTAGGGTTTTAGAGTGATGAGTTTTGTTGTTATGGTAAGAATATAAAAGACAAAAAAATAAAAAGAATATCACATCAATAGTTTTTAAGGGTAAACACAATATTAAAATAAAAAATTATATATAGACAAAATTTACCAAAATCGAAAAATATATGAACCAATTCTAGTGATTTTGAAGTCAATGGATTATATTAAAAAAATATCCATAGTTGAAGGACGAATCGCAAATTCAAACCTTAAACTAGACATCGTCAACTTTAAGATAGTTTTTTTAAAAAAAGGTAAAACAGAATCGAAACAGACCATATATATTTGCAAGCATGACCGTGTCTAAATCAATTAAATATGTGTATATATTGATAGATAAAGTTGCATCAACTGTGTGATTTTTAGAATATTAGATATGTGCCATTTTTTTTACAACAATGAGTCATATACAATTATAATTGGTCCATAATTAAATGAAAATGCTTATCTAATTCCACAAAGATATTTAAATATGCAATCGCTTTCCTATCCCTTTCTATGATTCGTCTATGCCTTCTTCTCTCGTATCCATCAATTCGATTTTCAAAAAGTAGAAAGTCGATTTTGATATATTGTATGATGCCAAGATTGAGAGCGATGAAGAGACCGATGATGATCTATTTTGATCGATTAATTAATATTATTATAAACATATATGCATATATATACTTCATAAAACATATCAACATATATGTCGTTCACATATCAACTAAGTGTAGAGAGGGCTATTATTTGGTGAGAGTATGTAAGGACTAAACATGCAATAAAAACATCATTGTTCATAATGCAATATATTGCAATCATGTAAATCTCATGTCGGATGGGGATAAAACATTTAGTATATATGGAGGGAACTTTTAATACAATTGCAAAAGATAAATTTTCAAAATTTGGGTTAGATGAAAACTCTCACATCTTTGTAGAAAATAGAAAAAAAAACGGCTAGAGTTTGTATTAGAAATTATGTTCCTTATTTAGAGCTTTAGTCATATTATATAGACTAATAGAATTATAGTTTAATGTGTCCAAAGAACATAATGGACTATAATGCTACCACCCTTCCTCAAAGTCACAATATAATAATAATAAACATAGTGAGTTTGTTACACATAAAACGAAATCAAGATGCGGACTAAACCTTCAATATTAATATGACCTTCAACCGTAATCTAAATACCAATCTAATTCTAAATTCTAAATTCAAACTCAAAGCCAAAATAGAAATAAAAACCAAAGCCAAATACCAAATAAAAATAACGAAATCCTAATCCAATACTAATCTAAATAACGCAGAACCGAATCGGAATATTAAATCAAAGTCAAAATTCAAATATCAATCCATATCAAAACCCAACCAAAACGAAAAGCACAACCGAATCAAACTCAAACTCGAAATCCAAACCCAAAACCAAAACCAAAACTAAATCTAATTCCAAATCTAAAAAATAAATTGAATCCAAACTCAAAATGCAAATCTCAAGTTAAAATCAAATCAAAATCCAAACTGAAATCCAAATCCAAACTCCCGACGTGAAGGGCCCAACGAAATCCAAATCGAATGAAAATGCAAATCGAAAATCAAAATCAAATAAAATTAAATTAAAATCTAAACTTATATCAGAATTCAAATAAAAAATTTCAATAATATACAACTAACATAACATTGGATGAACTTTTGATCCAATAAATTTAACACGACTGTTTGAGTTGATCCAATATAGCTGTAGAACGGTTGAATGAACTTTTTTATCCATTGAGTTAGATAATTATATGCGTATATAAACTAATGCTAGTCAACTAACTTTTATATAAAAACATAAATAATAAACAGAAAATTCGATTCAAAATGATTTAACATAAATGTTTTGACAATTTAAAAATATATTGAATTATTAAAGAAAAAAAATTATTATTAAAAAATAATATAAAAAAACTACACAACACCCTTTAGATCTTTTGTTTCCTACTCCAACTAAATTTATTATTATTAATTTTGTTGCTTACCCTCTATCACATATTTTTATAATATCCAAAATAATAGTTATTTTATTTTACAAAATATATATTATTTTCTTATTTATTTTTTCCTAACGAGAATCACAATTTTTTCAAAAATAAACACTATATCATTTTCTTATTCTTCTTCTTTTAGTAATAAATATATACTTTTTTTGTATTAATAATATTTTTTTATGAACTAATGTTTCACTTAAAATCAATTTTAGATTTTTATTAATTTTTTTTATCATTTTCCTTTCCAAATTAGATAGAAAGACAGATTTAAAAGATTTTATGGCGGTTTTCTAGATAGTCACATTGGTCAAAATGTAAAAACATATTTTTAGGTATAACAAAATCAGAATATGAAACCTCTTAGTTATTTTGAATGCGAAAAAGATGGTTTAAATTGTAAAATATAAAACGAGGATTAAATTTAATTTCTTTTTGTTTAAGTTTTAAATGCAAAAGTAGGATTAAATGAAAATGCAAAATGTGAAATCAAAATAAACTAAAATATGAAATACGAAATAAATATTAAATTTAATTTTTTTACAAAGTGTGAAATACTAAATTAGAGCTAAATAAAAATACAAAATGGGAAACCAAGATAAAATGATAAGTGAAATTCAAAACGAGGCTTAAATTTGATTTTTAAAAACTATTTTTCCTAAGTGCAAAATACGAAACCAAGATTAAATGAAGATATAAAATACGAAACTAGCATAAAATGAAATCCGAAATGTGAAACAATATTAAATTTGAATTTATTTTCTATTTTTTCTTTAGGTATGAAATGTGAAACCAATGTTAAATTTGATTTTTGCTAAATGAGAAATGCGTAACCAAGATCAAATGAAAATACCAAATGAAATCCAGGATAAAATAAAATACAAATGTGAAACTATCGTTAAATTTGAATTTTTTGGCTAACTACAAAATACAAATTGGGAATAAAAATGTGAAATGAAAAACTAGGATAAAATGAAATACAAGATGCTAAACCAGTGTTAGTTTTGATTTTCTTTTGCCTAAGTACAAAATGCTAAACCAAGGTTAAATAAAAATGTAAAATGCGAAAAAATGAAATACGAAATGTGAAATCTAAGTATGATATACAAAACCATACAAAATGAAAAACTAGGGCTATTTGGGCTTGTAGAAAAAATGTTTCAAAATACATTATCCATAAATCTGGTTTTGTTTGTGATAAAAATAAAAATACGTATTTTCGGTTAGAAAATAAATGACATTAAAATTAATAAACTTCAATTTTATCCTCTTTTTGAATGGTTCACAAAGTGCTACGGTAAGTAAAGTAGCTATATATACATGGACTACAGCTATACTTACTTACGACTATACCATAATCAATACAGTAAGACCAGTAACGCCTAAATATATGACTGTAACTAGTGTAACCATCAATCTATCTTAATATAACAATTACTTTATAATAAATATAAATCTAATTTAATACTCCCCTCAAGTTGGATACTGTAAATAAAGGACTCCTAATTTGCTACATAAAAAATAAAATTACAAAAAATAAATTTGATCTTTCCTGAGTGCTTTAGTAAATATGTCTGCCAATTACATCTTTGTAGAGATATAGCATGGCCGAATTATCTTGGTCTGGATTTTTCTCAAATGACCATCAATTTCAATATGTTTATCTATTTATTTTAATGATAATATAGATAAATTGATGATCTATTTCCATTGATTGATTGATTGATTTATATAGAATATAGAATATAGATTGCGTGATATATTTGATGTGTTGTTTAAGTTTTTTATCTTGACCACTCCGCGAAGACTTGTTTACCGTTTGGGTTCATTTGGACGAACTGGGTTCAGCCGATTACCCTACTTTTAGAGACTTCATGAAACATCTCAGCATTTATGCTCTCGACGAGTAAACAAAGATAAGGTCTCATTGTTAATATTATCATATACGTATAAATATATATAATTTGTGTTGAGATTAAATATGTGTATGTGTAGGAAGAAAAACTGGTATTTGAGAGGGCTGAGAATGTTACTTCTCAGTTGGAGATTGGTCATGTGTTTCGTATAAATTTCTTGGTTAAAGATGCATCTTTGCAATCCAAAGTATTTCAGGAAAAAATGGGGTATCTATGGTCAAATTGATGTTAAATTTTGTAGGCCTAAACATTAAAGCTCAGGTACTGCTACTATTGAATAATATAATTTCTTAATATTTTCCTTGTTCAACACTAAATTATTTTAATTCTTGATTTATTTCTTCTTAGTCATATCTTGTGTAGATGTAACATCTACCACTACCGCTTTTATTTTCTCTTTTCTGGTTCAGAATATTGCCACGGTAATTGTAAGGCCAGCCTTGTCAGTTTTGAATCATTATTAAGCCATGAACAGTTTAGCTATACATTCTTTCTCAACTTTGTTTGATTTCTTAGTCGAGTTTTGGTTTCTTTTATAAAGGTACCACCGACCACTGGTGCTTATGTGGTCTGTCTTTTTATGTTCAATCAGTTATTGACAAATAATTTATGTGCAATCTGTTATTGACAATGAATTTTAAGACAAGCATCATTGTTTTTAAATCGTAAAACCGTGAGTAGTTTAGCAGTGCAAAGTTTCTTCATTTTGATTGATTTTTAGCCATATTTTGATTCTATTAGTGTTTCCATGCTCTGTATTTTCAGGTTACAATTATTATTGACTATGCAATTCTAAGACCAACATTCATTACTCTTTTTCACTTATCAACCTTCAAACCTTAAACCTTTACATTGACTCACTTACTTTGTATACTCTCACATCGATTTTGAATCATTATTAAGCCATGCGTTGTTTAGCAGTACATTGTTTCTTCATTTTGTTTAATTTCTTAGTTTATAAAGGTAACATCATCAGTAGTTAGTGTGTCAGTGGTCTTGTTTTCCATGTTTTGAATATTATTGACACCTATGGACCTTTTGTAATTTTAACAGATGAAACTGATAACATAAGTCTTTGTTTTGATTTAATTTTAGATTTCAAGGTGAAGAAAAGCAGTGGTTTATATTCTAAGGAGGAGCTGAGAGACTTGAGAGGCATATGAGAATGCTCCTACAAGTATCCATTTAGTATTTTTAATATGTCAAGTCTCTTACCTGTATTTCGGATATGACAAATTTTACTAGTTATCATGGTAACTCTGTGTTTGAATTTCATTTATCTAACAATGATGTTTATGTTTAAGCATACTTTGCATGCTCTAAAATACTTGGCTATAGCAGTACAAAAAACATATATATATATATATATATTCAATCAACATGAACTATTATTAAAATATTTGGTTACAAATTGGCTATAGCCCATTTACATTCTAAAATTTATTGGAATCAAAATAGGTGTCTAAAGACAAAAAAGCCGCCAAAACTAAACTTCGTCTTCTTCAATATTGAAGTATATAAACCAAAGAGAATTTTACGACCTAGAATTAAAATTTGAGTAGAGTAAGATGGATTTCTTGATGGAGAATATCGATTGATAGAGTGAAGTAAAATACTGATAAAAAATGTCGAGGGAAGTTACTCTATCTCTTCAACTCTTATGTACCCAATTTCTAAGCTTTCCAGTTAAATTATTGCCCGGAGACGATTAGGGATGCAATTTGAATCCATGTCTATATCAGAACCATTTTTAGGGTGTATTTCGCTATCCAATTTGCAGCGATATTTTGTTCACGGAAAATGTGAAAGAACTACATAGTAGAAGCAATCATTGGTCTGCAACATTTGATGATTGGCTTCAGGTACCAAGGTGAGTTGCCTTTTTGAATTATCTCAATGAGTAAATATGAATATTTTTAACGTCTATTAGAGGGATTCCTTTGTTTTGGCAGAGAAGAAGCTCGTTCAACAAGGATCTTCATTCTACAACTATAACCGATTCCTTACCATATAGTCTCCCATATTGTGCCACAAGATTTCCATGATTATCTCGAATCAACCCTCCTCCGCTAGCTTCCGCATTATAAAAACTAGCACCATCGGTGTTTAGTTTATATCTTGTGGTCTTATGTAGTTTCCATTTCAGAGAAATACAATTCTGTGTTTAACCATGTGATGTAAACAACCTAGAAAATGTGCATTTCCAGCATTTTTACCCTAATGTTTTCTTTTGAGCACGTGAGCTTTGGTGTGGTTTATTTCTGTTTGAGGGTAATTTTGTAAAGTGTTTTTGGGAATTTAATATTTAAAGTAGAGAGTATTGAGATAATTAAGCTGTGTACTAGCAGTAAAATTCTGATTACTCTCATTAATGAAAGTGGTTGGGGTATTTATACTTAATTTACAACTCATGGGCTTGTCGGGTTAAATTATGGATTCAGGTTAAGTTTAAGGACCCATTAACCCAAGATGTGAGGTGACCATCACCTAGCTTAGTCACACTCCATTACATTTGTCTTGTTCAAATTTTTATAATAGTGGTTATGTCCGAACATCCCTCTGGATAAAGGCAAGTTGTAGTGTCTAAAATATCTGACCTCATCAGTAGCCCCTTTAGGTCTTCCAAAGAAGCTTTGGAAGAGCTAACTCTTAAGAATTAAAAATAAAATTTTCCGATCTGTTTCCGTATCCGAACTGCAGATTTTATCTTTTTCTGTTAGAAATTTCAAGAGTCATTCTGTTCGAAATTTGGTGGGACTGATTTTACTGTTTAGAATTTCAAGAGTTTTTTTTTAACGTGGGACACGTGTCAGGCTCTGGTTTGACCTCTCAGTTGTTTTCTCCTAGATTCTCATACCTACTATGCTAGAAAGTTACCTAGGTTTTAACTCTCATACTTTGTAGCCCTTAATCATTGCTTTCGACCGTTCTACATTCTCCTGGGCTCTCCCACTTTTCAATGTTATATAAATTCATTCCATTGTTTTATCGTCTTAAAAAATACAAGCATTTCTAATGAGAGAAAGCTCAGTAAATTTTCTAATTTGCGTTCGAGTCATTTATGTTCACAACTAGAAACGCACTAGTATAAGGTGGTTGGTTAAATTTGTTTAAGTTGGAGAGAGCGAAAAAGTTGCAAGAGACGAACGAATTGTTGCTGGCCTTCTTGTTTCTCCTGGTGAAGGATTCAATCAATCACAAGCAAACACAAACCAAGGTTCATCGTCCTCAAAAGCACCTAAGGTTAGAAAACTACCCTTTGGTTCAAATATTTCTCCTCTACAATCAGGGTCCTCTATCCAAGAGTATCAAAACTCTCTCCCTAAGGAGAAAGCCGTTTCCAGCGTTAGAAAGCCTTCACCTTTTATTGCCATGGGTTCAAACGTTGAGAAATCCCCTGAAAAACTTACCCCTCGTCGAATAACTCGCCAATCCAAATCTGAATCCATTCCTACCTCTTCGAAACACACAAGTTCAGACAATAAAACCGTTTCCAGAAATCAAATCATCAGGACAACAGCCCCTGGCAGAAGCCAAACCATTCGAATAACCATGCGAACGACTTTCCATTGTAATGGAAGAAAATATGGAGGATAGTTTAGATGATACCCCTTTAAAGTATCCAAACAGATGGAGGACACAGCTGCAGATAAAAAAGGCAAGACTAAAATAGGTTTGACTCATCCAGATGCGCTTCCAGAGAGTCTAGAAGGGAAAGTAGGGCCAAATTTCAAGAAGGTCAGTGTGAAATACCTGATGTCTCTCCAGAATATAGCCTACGTATAAACCCATACCGCTGAGTTGGGTCATATTCGTATAAAGTGGAGGATCCATGGGTTTGTCAAGGTGAGAATCTCTGTCACCCCGGAAACTCCGATGGACTGCAAACCTAGTGAGCTAGTGGTCTACATAGAAGTGCTGAACTGGGGACTCCGGTTTCTTTTGGATCCGAAGATAGTCAGGTATTTCCACCTGATCAAGTTATATCCCAGTCAACTAAGCCCAAATACGTGGTATACCCTAATGGTTGGCATCATGGCTTCCAGACTATCCAAGATTCCACTACCAATGGAACAATTTGCTGCTGTGGCGAATTTGTGCAAAAATCATCACATTCCCTTTTATCATTACAATATGAGGAACGATTACAAGGTAGTAAATGATATTTTAGAGTCAGAAAATCCATGGAGGACACAGTTCTTGTTCATCAGCGGGGCCTGCGAGAATGGGAAGAAGATCAAGGTTAACTTTAACCCAAACCAGCTGACCAATTGCTGGAAGAGCATAAGTGAGTTTTATTCATGTTCTCTGTAATCCTTCAAGTACTAGGTAGTTACTCCGAACTGATTTGTATTTCTTTTCAATTTTTCCGAAGGATTTCTCGGATTATGTAGAGGCAGATCAAGACACTTTTGCCAAGCTAAATTCTTGGGCCTTGGAGAAATGGGATAACGGTTTCCACAACTGTTTCACCTCGCGGAACTTTGTGAGGTCACATCTGTGGAGCACCACAGGGATAAAAGACCTCTCCTGGGAAGAACTGACCATCAATCGTCCTGCAGATGTCATCATGAGGAGAGCGAAGGCTAAAGATGCTAAGCTTTACTTGGCTTATAGGGACAAAGCTCATAGTCATCTAAACAAGACGAAAAAAGAAAAAAGAAGATAGCCACAACAGACCCACTTCAGACAACCACCGAAGGAACCGGTTCGGAGAACCAATGAGAAATTAACGCTGCTTTGCTGGAAGTAGTAGAAGTTACCGTTAAAGAGGATGATGGATCGGACAACCCACCAAAGATTACGAAGAAAGATAAGAAACGTAAAGCAAGCAGTGATGACAAAACTGCCAAGAATAAAAAAGTCACTCTGAGAGCAGAGATAATTCTACATCCTTTTGAAATCCCTCCTCCAGCTCCTGCCAATCATACTCTACAAAAATAAATTATACCTAAACTTTATTTCGAACAGACGATGGTGACGGAGAGGTAAATCTTGATTCCTTTCAAAATATTAACATGTATTTCAATAATTTGGACAAGGATGACTTTGTAGAGCCTTATCATCCTTCAGTTCATCCAATGTTGTGACCCACAATAGGGAGACTTATATGATATCAAGTTAGCAAGATACCCTAAGTCATACCCTTCTAGATTACACGTGTCAGTAGTTGGTCTGGAGAGGCAAGTAAGGGATCAAATAGCTACTATAAACTCCCTGACCACGGAGAAATAGATCTTGACAAACGATCTTTCTAGCGCTCAGTAAAGCATGGAATCATTGAAGAAGGAGAAAGAGGATTTAGCTGCCAAACTGCTCAAGTCAGAGGCTAACCAAAACCTCCAAACCAAGTACTCCGGACTAGAGACTTCTTTCTCTAATGAGATCACAACTTTGAAGGAGCAACTAAAAGCTAAGGACAAAACTATCCAGACTTTATCCAATGACAAAGTCAATTTGGAGAAAACTGTCCAAGAGAAGACCGATGAGAATGATTTCTTAGTAAGCAAACAAGCTCAAGAAATAGTTGCATGGATAGAGAAGTATGCTAGTGGAATGGTGGATTCCTTGGAAAAGAGAGATGATGGAATTAAATCCGACATGGTCTTATTGTTTCACAAGATCTTTCCTAAGAGAACTCTCGGTCCTTTGTGGAAATTTGTGGACTACGATGACCTCTCTTTCCATACGATAGACGATGGTGACAAGTACAACTATTCCAGTGGGGAAGATTCTGAAGACGACGAAGAAGTTGGTGAGAGTTCAAGTGTTGAACTCAAAATTTTGAAAAAAGATGGTGGTGAAGAAAAAACTGAAGGGGACAAACCCTAAGGTTGTATTGTTTTATTGTGTGTTTTTTGTTGAGAAACCAAAATCCTTAGATGGCCAAGGCATTTTGCTGCACTGTTTGTTTAAAATCCATTATCTAAAACTTTAAGTCCTTAAAGGGTCAAGGCATTTGTGAATCAAAGATCAGTTCAATCCGATCATATTCAAATACTATATTTCCCTTTATTTAAATTTTGTTTCTCTTTATGGTCAATGTTTAGATAACCTTTAATATTTCAGAGGTGTTAAAAAAGGGTATTAAACATCCTTAACCATATGTATTTAATAAATATGACCAAGTATTGAATATATCTGATCAACTCAAAGACATTTGAGAGCCGAGGTGTTTAATAAGTATTTAATACTCGACCACGTTATACTATGGCTTAAGTCAAAAACAAAATTGCACCAGACTTTTGAAGAAAGCATAAGATATTATTGAAAATCTCTGACACCTCATTAAAACCTCCCCACACCACCAGGGTAGGAAAGAGTACGCCCCATAATATTTACATTGATACTTAAAAAGTAAATATTTACAAGAGAGTTCTATTCTAAGTATAACCTGAGATGATCAACGTTCCATGGGTGTTTTAGTGCTCTCCCTTCCTTGTCTTGGAGCCTGTATATTATTGGTTTAACTTTCCCACATAACACATAAGGGCCTTCCCAAATTGGAGCCAGCTTACCGAACTGTTTTTCCTTGGTATGCAAAAAGATTTTTCTTAACACTTTGTCCCCTAACTGAAAATCTCTTCTTTTAACTTTGAAGACATATCCGCTCCTCATTAAATCTTGATAATGCGTTGTTCACAGATGCTCTTTAGCTCTTTTTTCTTCAATCAAATCTAACTGATTCTTGACTGCTATATCATTAGCCTGTTCGCAATAGTTTTGGGCTCTGTGAGATGGTAAGTAGCTTCTATGAGAGTAAATGCATACATCCCATATACAAGAGAAAAATGAAACTCTTGTGTAGCAGCCCGCAGTATAGTTTGTTAGGACCACAATACTTCTTGTAAATAGCGTGGCCACTTTCCTGCTACTCCCTCCAGATTCTTCTTCAATCCAAACAAGATTGTCCGGTTTTCATCTTCAACTTGCCCGTTTGCTTGAGGGTGGAAAGTAGAAGAAAAAAAATGTTGAATTCCCCTGGAGGTGCAGAATATTTCCATAATTTATTATCAAATTGCGGCCCATTATCTGTAGTAATCTTTCGGGGAACCCCAAACCTGTAATATATGTTAGATAAATAAATTTAATGATTGCCTTCAAAGTGGTTATAGCTAAAAGAGCTGCCTCTATCCACTTAGAGAAATATTCAATAGCAACTATGATTATTCTACATCCACCGGATGCCATGGGAAAAGGCCCAAGTAGATCCAACCCCTATCTGTCGAAGGGTATCGGTTCAGATATGAATTCCATAGGAACTGCTGACACATGAATTTCATTTCTATATCTTTGGCAGAGATCACACTTTTCACCATCTCTTTAGCATCTGCTATTATGGTTGGCCAGTAGTACCCTGTTAATAAAACTCTCCTGGTTAGGGCCCTATAGCCATAATGTGTAGAACCTTCTCCATCATGTAGTTCAGATAACAAAACTTGGGATTCTTCAAATCCTAGGAAACACGGGAGAGGGCTGCTGAAACATTTCTTGTAAAAAACTTCCCTTAATATCAGGAAACCATAGGCATTATAATTGATTTTCTTAGCTATGGATTTATCTGGAGGCAATATCCCATCAGAGACAAATTGGAGAAGATCATACCTCCAATCTTTAGGTTGAATAACAAGTATACTCATACTTTCTTCGCTCTCTTTTTCTTAGCCTGTCTGTATGGATGGACATCCTTGCATAAGAATCCATGGGTAAGATTCAGAATAAGGTATAGTTGCCAAAGAATCTGCCACAATACTCTTCGATCTAAAGATGTGATCATAGCAGATACTCTTGAAGTTTGTGGCAACTTCTTTCAACATGAGTAAGTATTTAATTATCTGTTCTTTCTTTGATTCAGATTGTCCTTGAGCATGATGAATCAAAGATTGGAAATCATTCATTAACCGGACTCTCTTTGCCCCACATATGAAAACCAGCTTAAGACCAGCTATCGCTGCTTCATATTCAGATTCATTGTTAGAAGCTCTGAAACCATAACATATGGCCTGGTACATATTCTCACCATAGGAATAAGTTAAACAAATTCTTGCCCCACAACCCATAGTACTTGATCCACCATCAGTTCGAACTACCCATTCTTTCTTAGATTGGTTCTCTGACATCTGTCCGGAAAATCTATTAGTATAAAATTATACCAAGAAATTAGCTACTTACTGGGCTTTAATTGTTTTTCGGGGCGCAAAGTCAATGTCATAATCGCCCAACTCCACTGAGCACTTGGTTATTCTACTTGACACATCAACTTTCTGAAGAACACTTTTCAAGGGAAAAGATTTCGAACAACAATGTAATGAGTTTGGAAGTATGGTCTCATCTTTCTTGCTGCAATTACCAAGGCAAATTCCAATTTTTTCAACTTCAAATATCTTGTTTCAGCATCCAACAGACTTTTGCTAACGTAATACACCTGACGAGGGTAATTTTCCACTTATCTTACTAGCACAACATTTATTGCACACTCTGATACAGCTAGATATACGTAGAACCTTTCCTCTCAAACAAGTTTGAAGAGAGTGTTAGATGAAGACAAATGCTTCTTGATTTCAATAAAAGCCTGATCACATTGTGGAGACCGATTAAAGTATTTGGAATTCCTCAATACTTGGAAGAACGGAACACACTTGTCTGATGATGTTGAAATAAACCTGTTCAACGCAACCAATTGTCATGTTAGTCTTTGAACCTCTTTGTTATTCAGAGGAGGGTCCATAGCTAGCAAGGCATTAAGTTGATCCGGATCAGGCTGAATTCATTTCTCACTTATTATGTAGCCTAAGAATTTTCCAGATCGGATCCCAAATACACACTTCTCATGGTTCAATTTCAAATTCGCAGCCTCTAAGTTAGAGAATGTTTCTTGAAAGTCAGATATATGTGCATCTTCCTCCAAACTTTTAACCATCATATCAATAATGCAAACCTCCATGTTTCTGCCAATCTGATTAGTAAATGTTTTATTCACTAATCTTTGGTAAGTGGCCCCAACATTTTTAAATCTGAATGACATCACCTTGTAACAATGAAGACGTCTGTCTGTGATGAAAGTAGTGTGGTATTGATCCTTCAGATCTACTTGTATCTGGTTACCCCCTGAAAATGCATCCATGAATGATAATAACTTATTTCCAGAAGTCGAATCCAGTAACTGATCTATCCAGAGAACAAGATAAATATCTCTGGGGCATGCCCTATTAAGATCAGTAAAATCAATGCACATGCGCCACTTGTCATTCTTTTTTTTACCAGAATAAGGTTTGCAGTCCACAAAGGGTACTGATTTTCTTCAATGTGACCCATCTTGGTCAAACGATCAAATTCCTGAACACTCACATCTATTTTTTCCTTGGAGAAAGATCTTCTACTTTGTATAACTGGTGCAATATCAGTTCGGATGGACAAATTATAAGAAATAATATCAGCTGACACTCTAGTGACATCAATGAGTAGGTTTCAACCTCCTCAATAGGTATTATGACACTGGGAGCCTCCATGGGATCATCAATTTCATTCTCATCATGAGAAGGCTCTAATAGCTGCTAATCTCTGTTAACCTTGACTTCCTCTAAAGATTTAGAGGAATGAGCTGTTGCATAACATTCGCTGGCTTATTTTTTGACTGCTCCGGACAACACCTACTTGTCCCTGGATAACATATTTCAAACATTGGTGGATTGTAGAGGCCACAACATGCATTCTGGAGAGCCAAGACCTCCCAAATATAGCATTGTAAGATGTTGGGCAATCCATCATAACAAACAATACTATTACCATTTTTAAAGGGTCCTTTTCCCAGCAATACTTCCTCTTCGAACCCCCCAATCACATCTGCAGAACTTCATGTGAAGCCTACAATGGTTCTGTTCGAACGTTGTATAACCGAAGGATTTCTCATCTGCTTGTAGAGCTTAAAAACAGGATGTTTTCCAAACTGCATTTGTCAATCAAAATTCGGCGTATATCGTTTCCTCTTAAATATTCCCCTATTACCACATCATCTTCATGAGGCCCTGTAATGTCTCTCTAGTCATCATCATCGAAAACTATAAAGGGTGGTGCGAATTGATACATGTGGTTGGACATTTCTCCATCCAACTGGGTGGCCACCCTGTGGACATACCTCTTCCTTGATGAAGTAGAAGGCGCAGTCACAGTATCCCCTCTGAAAATAGTCAATGACTCAAAGAAGTTAATCAGACTGCAGACAGTTTTGGTCTTGTCTGTTATCAACCCTACCCGATTTTGACTCGGATTTAGATTAAGATACTCAGATTCTATATCAAACCTCTTAGTAATTACCATTACACCCTTTTATGTGGATGTTCCAGGATTGTTCGAAGGACCAGTGCGGGGAGTATTGACTTGTGAATTATTTGGTATGCTTTCTCTTTGTTTTTTGACATAGGCTCCCAACTTACCCCATTTTAATGAGGTTTTAGACCTCCCACTTTAAGGCTATACAATCATGGGTATCACGGCCTATGTCATTGTGATTTTGGCAGAAACGGGTGCTCCGGTTTTCTCTGGGGGATTGCAATGTTGTTGGCTCTCTAAAATGCACTTTGTTTTTAGTTTTATCATAGATTGTAGCCACACTCTCCCCCAATTCAGCAAACTACTCAGGTTAAACCCGCAGCCTCTTTTTGTTTCTGACTTGTTGGCTCTAAGTTTGGTTAGACTGATTTTTCCTTGATCGGTTATATCATTGTCCAGTCTCTTTTGTCCTGTATCCGGACTGATTAACATGTGGAGTTGTTATTGTTGTAGTAGTGGACCTCACTTGATGGTGTACTCTGGTTTTCTTAGTTTCCTTAACGTTGATTTGTTTACCCACCTGATTCAACAAACCATCACAGATCATAACCTTCTTCCGAGTCACTGAAGCAACTAAGTTTCCTAGATTTGAACCTTGTCTTAGGAAAGTAATTGCAACTTGTTCAAAACAATATGCTAACCATTTTTTTGTATTCACAAACCGGTTAATGTAATCTTTTAAAGACTCATTTGGCTCATGATAACAATGGATAATGGTATCCCTATTACCCTTAAGCTTTTTGCTTCCAACAAATTACCTCCTGAAGGAAACCCAAAATGTATCAAAATTCCTTATATATCCTTAAAAGAGACTATTGTACCATTTGAGGAAACTTCATGCGAAAGTTTGGGAGAAGGACCAACACAATAGTTTGTCGTCGTAGTCAAAATTCATCATAAAGTTCTTAAACTGCTCCAGATGGTTGTCCGGATCTCAGCTTCTATCATATTTCTACATCTTGGAGCTATTAAACCTCTTAGGAAGATTTCCAGAGAATATTTTTGTGGACAAAGGTGATTGCCTTAAATTCTTATTATGACTAAAAATGGTATCTCCATTCAGAGTAGCAAAAATACCTGGTTCGGACTGGAAAGCAAAAGGATCATTCAACAACTGGTTAATATGCTGGTTGGTTGACCATTTACCCCTTCTATGGTGCTTCTTAAGTCTGCCATGCCTATCTTATTTTCTTGAATGTTTTTTAATCAACCTCATTTCTTTTTTACCGTCCTTTATTGCTGTTTGAAGATACTGATTCTTCAAGATCTACCTCATTATATGAGTTGCTGAAGGACTCAGATGTAGAACTTTCTACATGTTTAGATCGGCGTGTCTTCTTGGAATTGAGATGGGTCTTTAGGGACTGCTCATTTTCTCTAGGATTGTCAGTGTGGTGAAGTATTGACGCACCAAATTTTTCTTTAACCCCTTTCTATGCTTGTTTCATTGCTCTCAGCGCCTCTATTTCAGCTCTCAACTGGTTGCGTTCATCGATAGTATACTCATTTTTCTCATTTGCAACTTCCACTTCAGGAGGTGGAATATTCTACTCGTCCGGATCCATCCGAACTACTTTGTTTGCTGGTTTTGAATTATGAAATTCAAGAACCGTCGTGCTCCCATTGTGGTCGCCAATTTAGTGTGGTTTATTTATGTTTGAGGGTAATTTTGTAAAGTGTTTTTGGGAATTTAATGTTTAAGGTAGAGAGTAGTGAGATAATTAAGCTGTGTGCTAGGAGTAAATTCTGATTACCCTCATTAATGAAAGTGGTTGGGGTATTTATACTTAATTTATGACCCATGGGCTTGTCGGCTCAAATTAAGGATTCAGGTCAAGTTTAAGGACCCGTTAGCCCAAGATGTGAGGTGACCAGCACCTAGCTTAGTCACACTCCATTACATTTGTCATGTTCGAATTTTTATAATAGTAGTTATGTCCGAACAGCTCTCCGGATAAAGGAAAATTGTAGTGTCTAAAATATCCAGCATCATCAGATCAAGCACTGTAATCATGTAAATCACTTGATCAATGATAGCACATGAAGATGAATTCTGGTTTAAATATTTTTTTTTGTTTCTATCTGCTCAGATATGCCACGAAATTACTACCGAGAGGATAGTTTTGATGTGTATGTTCTTTGTCGATGACCAAACCATGACCTAAGCATGTGAGGGAAATTCATATTTCTTTTAATTAGAATGTTGAACATAGAAGCAAAGAAAATCCAAAATTCCCAAGCTTTGGTACAATTAATGATATGTGATTAGTAGTTTTGATATTTTTGCAGTGTTGACAATTTGAAGCCATTTGAAAGCCTTTTCTCTGCAGATTAGAGTCAGTAGAAATCCAACCAAATATTGTTTTCCAAACTAAAAAATAATATTTTTTCGGAGTGATTGAATTCCATATCTTTGTGAACAAAGCAGATTTGTTAGCTTTTTGCCTGATAAATCTCTAGGTATATTTGGTGCTGAAATTTCTTGAAGATGACAAAGCCCATTTGATAGAATCTTTTGAAGAGTTTAATGATGTTTTCTTTATTGTTTCAATTATTGTTGATGAAAAGATACCTTGCATTCGGTCCAAATCCCAGTGCCCATCTTTCCAGAAATCTTTCACTTGAGAAGGAAAATACCAAAATCTTTCATCTGTGGAACTAAACAAAATAAAAGGATTTGGGGAAGCCCATTGATCAAGCCAAAAATCCATAGATCACTTCCCAACACTCTAGTAGTTGTATTTCTCAGCCCAATCTCTGATGTTGAATAAACGCTTCCAGATCTTAGAGCTTCTGGATTGATTAGGAATAATGACAGGGTGATAGGTGGTACAATAAATTGAAGACATGAGTTTAGCTCATAAGATTTTCTGCTCTCTGAAGCTAAACCACAACTTGAATGAGAAATAAGTCTTAATATCTTTCAGGTTTCTTAGATTTAGCCTTCCCTCTTCATAAGGTCTGTACAACTTAGACCAAGAAGCCCAGGAAATGTTTTGCTTGCTCTCTGAAGAACCCCACATGAATCTATTGCATAGAGTATTAATATGTTTCATTGTATTTTTAGGCAATGTTGAATGATACAGAGAGTAAATTGGAATAACATTAAGGATTGATTGGATTAGGATTAGCCTTCCACCATAAGAAATGTGAATTTTGTCCCAATCCAAAATCTTTCTTTTGATTTTACTAACAATACCCTCAAAGTTACAGACATGATTATTGTTACTTATTGTAGACCCAAGGTAAGGAAAAGGCAGATAACTATGTCTGAAACCCAGAATCTGTTCAACCTTTTGAATTCTCGAAAGAAGCATTTTCTTAAGAAGAATGATCTTTGATTTTTCATTATTTATTACTTGTCGAGAATTTATTTGATAATGATCCCTATTGCTTTATTTTGTTAATTGCAGACGCTTGCCTATTACAAAAGACAATCAAATCATCTGCAAACACCAAGCAAGGTACACATGTGGAACCCATGTTTTTGGATTTTAGAGAAGGGTCTAGGTTGACAATGTGCTTTAGACCTCTGACTAAATACTCTTCTGCGATTATGAATATACTAGGAGATAATGGATCTCCATGTCTCAACCCTTTTGTAGATTTGAAATAGCCTTTCGATTATCCATTAATAACAATTGATGATTGTATGTTGTTGATATTCTTGAGGATTAGATTCTAAAACTGATCATTAAAACCAAAACAGGACATAATCTTCATTAGGATTTTGTGGGAAAGCATATCAAAATCTTTAGATATGTCCAGCTTTAGAACAACATTATTCCTCATGGTCTTGTAATTAAAATCAAAACAGATTTCTTGAGTGATTATAATATTTTCGTGTATGCTTCTATTCTTGACAAAGACTCCATGTTCTTCAGATATAATTTCAGGTAATAGAACAAAAAGTCTATTTTTGATCACCTTTGAATAGATTCTATCAAACATTGTAGTCAGACTAATCGGTATGAAGTTTTTTTAGCCTTTTAAAGAATCTATTTTAGCTATTAGACATATCAGAGTAGCGTGAACACCTGATGGAATAGAGCTTCCACTAAAGATATACCTAATTGCTTCACACAGCTATGTCTTGATAATATCCTTCTAGATTTGATAACGGTAACCATTGAAACCATCTGGCCCAGCTTCTCCATTTGTATTAAGAAGCTTTTATAATTTCATAGTCATCATGGCTCTTTGTTAACATTTTGTTTTCTTCTGGTGTAATCAGAGCAGGAATGATATTTAACATGTCTTCACCTTCTTGAGTGACGAGGCTTGCAGTCTTTTGGGAGAATCAAATGGTGGGGTTTTGGTCAGAAACAATGAGGGCTCTATTATGTTTGCGTATGGTCGTCTTTACAGTAAAAAGCTTCCCAGTGGTGGCTGAATGTTAGGCTATGTTTGATGGTCTTTTGCTTTATTTTGAGAAAAGAATAACGCAGTTGGACATTAAAACAAATTCAACTGTCCTCATTGAGTTGCTTCTTCATGGTAGAAGTCCATGGTTTTTAAAGCCGATTCTCTCTTGCTGCCTAAATCTCTTATAATATAATATGAGGATAATTCAAATAATTTGGGAACAAAACGAATCGACAGATTAGATTGCAAAGACGACATTGAAATCCAATCAAACCATGGACTTTGACCAAAGAAGTGCTCCATCTTACCTCAGAGCTATCATATTCCTTGAAGGGCTGGGAATAAGATATCTGAGAAGGGATCCCAACCCTTAAGAATTCTCCTATTAAAAGAACTTTTTAAGAACTTTTGAAATCAAATCTTATATGGCTTCTGGTGGCTCTGCTCTGAATGGCTTCAAATTTTTGTGGCTTTGCTCTGAATGGATACTCTAGTGGATCGATTCAATTAAGATCAAAATGGATAACTTCAATTAACCTAATGTTTGCTCAAAGAAGATAAGAAGAATATTTGAGGTTGAATTCAGCTGATTTGTGTTTTGTTTTTGCTCTATTTGACAATTTCGCCTCTTGTGAGGTTCTTCGTAACCGTAATCTGAGATTTTTCTCAGATTTGATTTTTGTTTCAAAAGATGCGTAATAAAAGCTTCAATCTGGATAAAAAACTAAACAATTTATTTTATGGCTTAAAATCATTTGGGCTCTAAATCTTAGCCCAAAACCTAAAATCTGATTTTCGACCCATATCATAAACAAGTTTGTATACGGAAAATAGACCATGAAACGAAGCTTAGTAGAACACTTTTGTCACTCCTCTATGCATCTTTTACTGTTTGATCCTCAATCCATCGCTTCTCTTCCGTCATCAAAACTAACTTCTTCATACTCAAAAACCAAGAACGTTAGCATGATATAGAGAACATAGATAGATAAAAAAAAACTCCACTAAAACCCTGTTCTTTAGCACAAACTAGGTTGACTCGGTTAAACACGATTCTCACGATATGTATTCTCTCATTTTTTTAGTGTATTTAATTTTCTCTTCTACTTATTTTACACCAAAATAGAAAAAATACCCACATCTGAAAAACTTTTGTTAGCTTTGATTTTCTTCACAATCACTTTGTTATTCACATTCGAAAACAGAGTAGTATCATATGCGATAAAATTGGGGAAAAACTAAAAATGGTTACGTCTTTCACCTCAAAATCGTCACAACCGGTTTAATGGTACATCTGAGAATCAAAATCGACTCTCAAAACCTAAAAAATAATCGAAAATATCTTATAAAATAATATGTGGAGTTGTATAATAATGAATACATTTATGAAGACGAGTTTCATAAAAGAAAATGTAACAAAAGTTGTGTAATATTATTTTATTCAATTGAAAAAATTAGGTCGAAGGAAAGTGCGATGGATATGAAATCGAAAGATGGGATAAAAGAAGTAAATATAAAAGATACTACATACAAAGATTGAGACATGATTACAATGTTTATAAGTTTTACGTCGATGATTCAAAACTGTGGAGATATGGTTTAAGAATCAAGTTTTGGGATTAGAAGTTATGGCCCAAATCGGTTTAATACAATCAGGTAAGTTTATTAGTTAATAAGGTAAACGATAAAAATAAAAATAAACGTAAAAATTATCGTGATAATGAGGGATATTATTGGGTTAACATATGAAGGGACTAGACGTGCAATAAAAACGTTATTGTTCATAGTACCACGTGTCGTAATCATGTAAATACCATAGGCGAAGGACTATAGTTGAAGCATTTGGTATACATAGAAGACAATTTTAATACAGAAATGAACATGTGCAGTATTACCCGAAAATTGGTATATATATGATGTCAGGAAATATACACAAAAACTAAATCTTCCTTCTTGTATCAAATATTATTAGAGATAATAATCCCAAATAAAATACCAAGTATGAATGAAATCAACGCAAATCACACTATACACTTTTTACGTGGAAAACCTTTCCAGTGTACGAAGTAAAAACAATAGGACTGATTTCAAAGGTCCAACCAAATATTTACTATCAGAAGACGGGTTACAAAACTATTTTCTAGATAAAACTATAGCATATACCACACAAAAGATGACAACTTCATACACAAACCAATACACGAGATAGTCAACCGAAATCCGAAAACTCACTAAAATATTTCTAAAAATACGGTTAGAAGAAGCTAATCGAAAATATACTTAGAATACTCCAAATCAAAATCTATCTGGTCATATTGGAGAAGACATATAGACGAGCCTGCTTACCAAAAGTGAAGTCGATCGGACCATGGAAGACAGTTCGATTGAAAGCACAAAGTTCTACCTCAAATTGTTTTTCTCTCAAAATTGCACTGTAGAATGTGATGTTTATCTTAAATACATTATATAAGTGTATATTTATACTCACGAGCTTAGACATTCCGCCTGTGTGGCGCCTGTACCAAGCACGCCTTACGACACAAGCTAGCCTTTCCCATATGACATACTGCAATTGCATCTCTAAACGAGGATCCTATGATGTTGGTTGAGCCGTTTTTCACTACCCAAAATTACCTGTCCAGCTATTCATTTAACATACCGGCTATAACAGAGTTTGGTGAATCCAGTAGTGCAGATTGTGATGGAGAGCCCTTGGTGCTGCCCCCTAACGTTAAAAGACGACCCGGGCGTCCGAGGAAGAAGCGTATTCCATCAAGAGGCGAAGTTTCCAGCAGCCAGTTCTAAACACCAGTTCTAAACATGTGATGCTCCGTTCTAAACATTATTTACCGACTTTTTTGTAACATTTTACATCTCAAAGATAAGCACTCCTTATAGAGTTTGGATAGGAGGGATTGAGTATAAGTACCTACAATCAAAGACGTCTGTTATTATCACCAGGTCGTAGGAGCATATGAAGATATGCATGGAGAGGTAGATGCTAGCTTATCCACTGGGAAATTCGGACCATGACACTCTACCACACTCAATTCGTGAGTATATGTTACCATTATTGGGCTTTAGCCCATATTATAATTAGACTCTCACATAGGAAGGAGCCCAACCTATAGAACTATATTTATTTTTAGCCTAGAAATTTCTCTTCCTGATAATTGTAAAATATCAATTTTTAAAATTAGGCTTAAATGGAAATTTTTATCTTCGCACAATCTTAAGGTTACCGATTCAAGTTAAATAACCAAAATTTTAACTATCTCTCAAAACATAAATCTGGTCATGCATTCTTCTAATAAAGGAGGTGTTACATCTAGCAAAATAAAGAAGGTTTCGCATCTAGCAAAATAAAGAAGGTTTCACATCTATCAAAACAAATAAGGTTTCACACCTTCTTCATTTTTACCTTATAAATTTAAAAAAATTAAAAGTTTGTATCTTTTAAACTGTAACTCGAAAAAAAAAATCCGAAAATACAGTTGGTTTTTTTTAAGACAAACAAAACTAGCACAATTTATGATATGTTTTGATTTTTTTGAAGTTTTTTTTTTAAAAAAATAACGTTTCGCATCTATCAAAATCGTGTTTTGCATCTATCATTCCAGAAGAATTACACGTTTCACAACTATCAATACCTACAGACACAAACGTTTCGCATCTCCTTCGTGTTAACCCTAAACCGTTTTACTCGACATATAAATTTCATAAACTTAAAACCATACAAAAATCGGTGAAAAACTAACTGAAATACAACATAAAAACTACATTAGCAACATAAAAACCATGTAAATACAAAAAATCGGAGACAAAAACAGATCTTGAGTACCCTAGTATTCTGAAACCAAAATTTGACTTACCACACACAAATCGACTTATCTAAACAAATATCCAAAACCAAACTTCGAAAAAAACTAAAAACACAACAAAAAACATACAAAAACAAAAAAAAAACAAAAAAATGAGTAAAAAATGAAGAATCACATAACAGTTAGGTATTATTTTATTCACGTAGAGAGAAAAAAAATAAGGGAAAAGTAAAGTTTGGGTTTAAAAACCTTTTATATAAAGCAATGGTATTTATAGAATTAGTGGGTCTTAGATAGTAAATATTTGACTAAAACGGGTCTTTCTTAAAAAATATAAAAATATGGATCTTAAATGGATAACGGGTTTTGGGTCTTAAATGTTACTTAACTTTAAATTATATTATATTATATAAAAACGAATTGATAATAATTGAAAAGCAATGTATCAATAACTACACGAAACCAACCATATTCTTTATTTATCATCTTAACAATCATTTATTATTGCTTAATACTTTAAGCTAACTTTGTTATATATCATATATTATCTTCAATATCCAAAATATTCTTATGGACTATATAAGCCTAATTATTATTTGTTGTCTGAGAAATATGATATCAAGATATAATGAATGTAAAATGCAAACCATGGCCATATGAAATACAAAACAATACACGAAAATTCAAAATGCAAAATTAGAAACGAAAATGCGGAACCATGGTAAACTGGGTTCGCGAAAAAAAATCATTTTGTCCATGTTAAAATTAGAATTTATTTTCAAATTACGTCTTAAAAGATGTAAACTTTAAGAAAATTAAATGAGAGAATACAAAATCATAAACGAAAATTCAAAATGCAAAATTAGAAACGAAAATGCGGAACCATAGTGAACTGGGTTCGCGAAAAAAAATTCATTTTGTCCATGTTAAAATTAGATTTTATTTTCAAATTACGTCTTAAAAGATGTAAACTTTTAAAAAATTAAATGAGAGACAAAAAAAAATACTGGTAATATTTTTATATGGATGGGAGTGTTTTTTTTAAATAAATAATCTATTTCCATATTTATAACTTAAATGTTTTTAGAGTAATATGTAATTGTAGATATTTTAATAGTAATATCTAATTAAATTGGTCTAATTTTCTGCCAAGTTTAGATCCGAGATTATGATTAGATTGCTGCCTATATGCTAAGTCTTAGCATATTCTAACTGGTCCATAGTTAAACATAGGTTTAACAAATTCCATAAAAATATTTAAATATGCAATCCCGCTAGGCTGTAAGTGCAAAACATTAATTCCAAATTTCAGATATGAAACCTTCTCTAGAGATTAATCTATACCTTCTTTATCCATCAATGCGATTTAGAAAAAACAAAAGGTCAATTTTGATATATCGTACCAGACCAAAGTTGAAAGCGACCTCGAGAGATTCAATCGTGAGTTTTCGAAATACATATTATATCGTAGAGCAAAGGGATGAGACCGAGTGGTCAGGTTTATGTTAAACTCTGCAAACCTAAGCTCTAAAATTCAGGTATGGCTACTATTGGATAATATAGTTTTCGAATATTTTGTTAGTTCAACAATCAACATTAAATTTTTTTAAATTTTGATTTTTTTTGGGTGAAAGTAAACGATAAATTAATGGAAATAGTTCATACAAGATACCTGGGGCATACCCCGAGGAGACATTTAAATGAAAGATAGATAAATGAAGTTATACTACATAGATCATAGAAAGCGTAAGATCACTAAATGCTGACGTAGCAAAACATGGCTCGGACTTCGGCATGATCAGATCGGCTTCGGAATTGCAAGAAGTCTTGGTGCGAGATAACCCTGCATATAAGAGGAAAAAGTAGATGAGTCATTATAAAATTTTATTATGGCCAGCTGATCTTGGTACCCTGGAACCTGAATCGTATATCGTCTACAATACGTTGGAAAGTTAATGATTCCGGGGCTGGAGCGGAACCAAAGATTCTTGCATTCCGCTCCTTCCAGACGTGGTAGGAGACCGCGCCAAAACAAGTACGCCATATAAAATGTTCGCGAGAGATGGACCATTTTGACGCCTCGATGACCCAAGATTGCCAACACGAAGCAGATAGCGGGAATCCTAACTTGGAGCTAGCATTAGACCAAATATTCTGAGTGTATCTACACTCATAGAGTAAATGAGGGATAGTTTCTGAATCTGAATTGCAGAGGACACAATCAGAGGGGGTGTTTAAACCCCAACCGAGAATCTTGTCCCTAGTTAGAAGCTTGCCTAGAATGGCGAGCCAAAGAATAAAGGAGTGTCGAGGAATGTTATATTTGTGCCATACTAATCCGGCCCAACCCACTACTGAGTTGGGAGATCGAATTGCAGAATACGTTTCTTTAATTGTGAACGCAGATTTCCCTGCTGATGTCGTCCAAAACGGGACATCGGAGGAGGTGATGCTAGGGGGGGGAGGGATTCGATGAGGGTGTTAATTTCTAGAAGTTGTGATCTGCTTCGGGATCTAGCTGGTCTGATATCAGCAGGCCAGTTCCAGGATCCGTTAAGAATGATATCTGATACCTTAAGATTTTTACCCAGTCGAGAGTCACTTATTAAGTTATCACCATAGTAAGAAGCCAGAGACTTCGAAAGAAGCCAAGGGTCGTACCAGAATGAAGTAGATTTACCATTTCCAATAGCTACCCTGTACAAATTACTTGCCAAAGGGCGCATACGAATAATTTTCCTCCAAATCCACGAGGGATTGGAACCAGATTGGATGATCCAGAAGTTTTTTCCTTTCATTTTTTCCATTTTAATCCACTCACACCAGATGGATTGATTAGTATTACTCACAATAGACCGGAGATGTTTGAGGATGGCCGCCTGATTCCAAATCTTTAGATTTAAGATCCCAAGGCCACCCTCTTTAAAGGGAGACGTAACAGAGTCCCAAGATACTTTTGCCCCATGGATTTTCGTGATCGTACCTGACCAGAGGAAGCGACTAAGGTATTGATTTAGCTCTTTGATTATTCTAGAGGGGAGAATAAAAATAGAAGACCAGTAGACTTGACCAGCAAATAAGACAGACTTTATTAGCTGTAGTCTTCCTGCATAAGAGAGAGGTTTTGAGGTCCAAGACTCAATACGATTGGTAATCTTGTGCAGAAGCGGACGACAGTCCAAGTGGGTAAGCCTACTTGTAATAAGGGGGACCCCGAGATACTTAACTGGGAGAGAGCCTTCCGGAAATCCCAGGATGGGCAGAAGACTCGACTTAGTAGACTCATCAATACCCGAAAGAAAAATATGACTTTTTAAAGAGTTGACTTTAAGACCAGAGAGCTTATAGAAATCGTCAAGGGCCTCTTTTATAAGATTCAAAGAGTTTGCGTCACCATGGCTGAAGATCATCAGGTCGTCTGCAAAGCAGAGATTGATGATTTTTAGCTTATGGCACTTCCAGTGAAATCTAAAGTTTGTATTCTGGATTTTTTCCTTAAGTAACCCAGAAAGAACTTGCATGATGAGAACGAAAAGGAAAGGAGATAAGGGAATGTCTAGGACTAAGTGCCAATGTACATTGTCAAAAGCTTTCATAATGTCTATTTTGAGAGCAATCCTTTTGCCTGCAGCGTTGGAATGGTACCCTCGCAAAAGTTCTTGGGACAGAAGAATGTTATCTGAGATATTTCTTCCCGCTACAAAGGCCGATTGAGAAGGTTCGATAAGATAAGGGAAGGAGTCCTTAATTCTATTGGCAAGAATTTTGGAGATGATTTTATAGACAACGTTGCATAGGGCAATAGGTCTAAAGTCTCCTGGCACAGAGGGGGATCCTGTTTTGGGAATAAGTCCAATGGAAGTAGAGTTCCAAGACTTCTCCAAGGATCCCGAATAAAAGAATTCTAATACACCTTTACAAATATCAGGTCCAACTACATTCCAAGAAGATTTAAAGAAGGAAGAGTTATATCCGTCTGGCCCAGACGACTTATTACTGTCAATGCAGAATAATGCCGATTTTATTTCCTCGCAAGAGATTTCACGCGTCATTAAATCCTTATCAATACTGTTGACAGTGGAGGTAATCAGAGAGGAGACTCTCTCCAAACCAGGGTAAGGGATGGAGTGGTGAGTTCCAACGAGTTTTCGAAGTACTTAACAATGACATTAGAGATACCAGTTGGCGATGAGATGGTAACTCCGGAGTCATTATTAATAGAAACGATTTTATTTCTGAAGAGACGGGACTTGATACTATTATGAAAGAATTTAGTATTCTTGTCCCCGAGCTTAATCCAATTTTCACGAGATTTTTGTTTAAGAAATGACTCTTCTGCTCGACTATAAAATATATAGTCTTTGGAAGCCTCAATTTCTTTGCTCATGAGACTCGGATTGAGGGGATCAAACCCAAGTCTAGATTGGGCCTCAAACAGCTTTGATTGAGCCGTACTAACTCTATTACTGATATCACTAAATTCTCTACGGTTGAGTTTAGCAAGCTCGAACTGGAGTCTATGAAGCTTTTCAGAAACTAGCCGCATACCAGAGGAGGAAATAGGGGATTTCCAGCTTTTCAAGACAATTTCCTTAAAAGAAGGATGAGATTGCCACATGTTGAAAAACCAGAAGGGCTTTTTACTTCTAGGTCTTGGCATACCGAGGTTGAGAGTAACAGTGGTATGGTCCGACGATCTAAGGTAGCCATAACGGGCATTTGACATTGGGAAAAGGTCATCCCAGTTTGGACTGACCATGACTCGATCAATTTTAGAGAGGATAGGTCTAGCAGGCTGTTTGTTAATCCAAGTGAAGTGAAACCCGGAGGATCGGAGATCACTTAGCTCACTTTGGTAACAACAGTTTTTAAATTCTTCAATTGCAGAGGTCCAATTTTCGGAAGCACCAATTCTCTCGTCAGGATGACGAATTGCATTAAAGTCCCCAAGGGCGACCCAAGGGATAAGTTTCTCATGGTTGGAAATAGCTATTAGGTCATTCCAAAGGGGAACACGATCAATTGCTTCGTTAAAAGCATAGATTGCAGTTAATCTAAAAGCCGATTTATCATACTTATTCTTATTTATATGGTGTAAATGTAACATCCACAATTAGTATTTTCCTAGTTCGTATTTTATTTATGTTATACGCCATAAGATGTCAAGTTTGACTAAGTTGGCATTTAGAATTTTGATTTATGTGAGACATATTAAAGAAAATGAGTTGTGGTTGAACTCTTTGGTTGATTGTTAGTTGTCGCTTGACATGAATAAACGTTCAGTGATTACTTGTATACAACATCGTTACATAAGTGCAAATTCTGATGAATATAGTTCAATAAATATAAATGGTCCAAGTGGAAGATTGTAAAAAAATCCTAAATTAGAATGTCTCATTGTGTATAAATCAGGGTATTCAGGTCGTTTGTGGTAAAGTAAAATTAAAGTAAATAATTGGAATATTGGACCAATAAAAAAATAAAATAAAGTATTTATTAAACAATATTATTTAGTCTTATAGTATTATAATAATGATAATCTACCACTAACCGCCTAACATTAAAAATATTACCGATAACAAACTAAGGTTTGATAAAGTATACATAACCACCATGTGTTAAATTTGTATTTACACATAACCACGAGTTAGTCATATATATCCACTACCATATCTCCAAACAAAATATCCAAAAATAGCATTGGTTTTATTTTTTTAGGTCCAAAAAATATTATATACATGATTTTTATTTTTATTTTTATTTTGAAATTATGTGTAATTTGTTGTGAAAAAGAAATTATTGTTTAGTTATGGAATTGAGTGCAAATGAGTTGTGAAAAAAATAGGGTTGTATAATTATGACTTTGGTTGCTAAATAATTCTCATTGTGTGAAAAAAATACAAACTTGTTTTATGAAAATAAGTGTTAATTGAGTGTAAAAATAATTAACTTTCTTGTAATTAGGAAAATATTTATATATTTTCAATGAAAATACTTTTTGGAAAATATTGTTTAATTGTGGGATTACATGTAATTTGGTTGCAAAATACAATTGTTGTTTAGTTGCGAACACATGTAAATATGTTGCGAGAATAAAAAAACTAGTTGCATAAATATGATTTAGTTGCTAAATAAGTTTGATTGTTTGGAAAAACAAAATACGAAATTGTTTTTTGAAAATAATCGTTAATTGGGTGTAAAACAACTAATATTTTTGTAATTGTAAAAAAATTGTGCATTTTTCAGTGATTTTTTTTAAAAAGGAAATGTTGTTCAGTTACAGAGTTACGTGTCATTTGGTTGAGCAAAATAAACTGTTGTTTAGTTATACAAATATGTGTAAATGTGTTACGAAAATAAGAATAAAAACTAGTTATGAAAAGAACTTTAGTTACTAAATAAGTTTAATTGTTTGAAAAAACAAAAAACAAATTGTTTTGTGAAAATAAGTGTTAATTTGGTGTTTAATGATTTATTTTTTGTAATTCCAAAATTATCTGCATTTTGTGCTGAATAAACTTTTGTTATGGTCCATGTTGGTGAAGAGTCCATTATGAACAATAAATATATTATTTTGAATTAACAAAATTTAATTGAGAAAATAATTGTGTAATAAATATGTGAGTAAACGGAAAATCATAATAGAAACGTATTATCATTATTTAATAATACAATTATGAAAATTTTGATATATTATTATTGAATTGTAAAGCTATGAAACATTATTTCTTCGATTTGTTTGATCTCTTAGTTAGGTTTTAGTTCCTTATGTAAAGGTAGCACGAACAATTAGTGTTTCCGTGATCCAATTTTTCATGTTCAAAATATTACTTACAATGTAGCATCATGAGATTTTCAAATTTTACGAGATGACATTTATATAACATTATGTCTTTGTTTTGATTTGATTTTAGATTTCAAAATGAAAGACAACAATTGTCTATATTATTGAGAGGGGTTAAGAGTTGTATGCAAAATATTCATGCTATATGTAACTTATTTTTAGTATTTTAAATATCTTGATTTTATTTTCTTTTTTCTTTTTTTGGGACAGAACCCGCAGCCGCTACTCAATGAGTGCGCACAGGGTAAACCCTTAGTCTGACGCAATAGCCTGCAAACCAACGCTAAAAGGTAAACCACACTAGATGACAGGCTCAGCCAAGAAAGTGTTTGTTGAGGCACTCGAACTCATGACCTTTGGTCACAAGCATGTCTTACTCCACCAACTCGGCTACCTTTTTGGGAAATATTTTGATTCTCTACTTACTAATATATTGGATATGACAAGGTGTACTAGTTAGTTACTATTTGTAACATTTTCAAATCTCATTCATTTCACGAGTGATGTTTTTATGTTTAAACCTTCTTTGATGTGTTTGCTTTTTACAACAACATTATTTACTTCAACTACACTCTAACCTTATAATTCCTTGAAATCATAAAAGTGCAATTTTGGGAAACTTCATACTCCATTTATAACTAACAAATTCAGTTTTCAAAATAAACTTACAATATATATCAATCAAACACATCTCGAAAAAACCCATTGCATAAAATTTTAATATTAATGAAACATAAAAGAATCCAATATAGATTATGTGAAGTAACAAAACCTAGAAATTTGATACATATGGTTTCATTCGCCCGACTAAAAACTATGATTAGTCACAGTAAGAGTAAAACCATGACTAAAAACTATGATTATTCACATAATTGGTTACGTGTATTAAAAAATCATTTTATTTTTATTAGTTTTTATGTACTTGTAATCAACATCGATGCAACAAAAGTGACCATTTTTATCATTTATAACATCAAAGTCTGTCTTAAAATAAGTGACCAATTTCAATGAACCATCGTGACTTTTAGTAGTAAAACCACATAAGAATAAGGCATAAAATTTGATCAAACCACATGTTTTTTTCCAATTTGTTTCCACATGTTTAAAGGTAGATTGAGTAATATCCTTAGTTGTCCATTGTAATAATTTTTTCTCACTCCACATCTCTGATGACACATCAAAGCTATGATTAAATTGATGTCATCTTTAAAAACTAACACATTAAATATATCAACCACGCTAACCTTGTCAAACAATATTATGTTTCAAACTAAAATCTGGACGTAAAACTTCATACAATAGAACACCAATAATCTTTATAACATCATATTGTTTGATTTCAATCATAAATTTTAATTTTCATGATAAAGTGAGATTATTTAAAGTTTTTAATGTAATATTTTCAGGGATACGTACTAGTTGAGAAGATTTATATTTTTAAATAGTTGAATATATGTTTGGCCGTCTAATATTATTTAGAGTTTTTAATCTAATATTTTTTGACAATGTTAAAATTCGATTAATTAAGTAGTTATAAATTTATCGATTTGGTTTTAATTTTTATGATAAAATAAAATTATTTATATTCTCTGAAAATATTAAGTTAACAAATATATTTGTAGACTATATAAGAAGTATTTGGCCAATTAGGAAAAGACTAGATTTCTCAACTTAGTCATGACTTGCAATAAGTTAAAATATGCAAGTTAAAACCAAATTGTGAGGTATCAAACTTGGATGATAATGTAAGATTATTTATAGTTCTCAACTTAATTTTTTTAGACTATGTAAGAACTTGACCAGTTGAGAAGTTCTCAATTTTCAAATTTGGTTAAAATATGCATTACAATGTATGATATTTTTAATTAGAAATTTTGGAGGCCTTGTAAGAACTTGAATAATTGAAAAGTTATAAATTTAGTTATAACTGATGTAAGGAATCTAACTAATCGTGTATGGTCATAAAATCCTCAAACTTATTAATGTTGTAACTTATCTATTAAGATGGATCGCCATATACTTTGTGGTGTATTCACTATTGTCGGTAATAGTATAATTAATAAGTAATCATATAATTAGGTATCAGTTTAATATGTGAAAGCCCCTGATGAAGGTAATTATGTAGATAATGGATCAATTTCAGATTATTTGAAAGATTCAATTTGAATATTGACAAATTAATACTGAATTATAGGTTTAAATGTTATATATTATTCGAAATCGCATCAAATAATATATAACAAATCGCGGAAAAAGTTAAACCCTTTTGCTAGATTCATCTATAGAAGAAACAAAAAATCAAGAATACTTACGGGTTTGCCTGCTGCTATCCATCTAGTATTCTCTTCAGTTCTTTTGCGTTCTTCAGCGCTTCCACGTTCTCCGGCGATTCCGTTTATAAAACTAAGATACCTACAGAATCAGATTGATGATTCCATTTATGAAACTAAGAGACCTGCAGAATCAGATTAGAGAAGAAGGAAAAGTTTCCAGACACTTAATGAAGCGGCCGTATTTCTGATTAGAGTTTAGGATGATGAAATACCTAAACCTAGCCCCTCATTTATAGACTTTACAATGTGAAGCCCAACATTGTAAAGCCCATCCTTTATTACTTCCTTGTGTCCGGGACCATAACCCAATAAATTGATAATTCAATTTATATATCTGATTTATTAATTCAGGCTTAAGTGTTAAGATTTGGGCCTTCTTCATCATAGTGGCCAAATTCAACCCGGTTACCACACTTGAGCCCATAACGCCTTTTTACCCATAGGTCCAATTTAGTTAATTAAATATTTAACTCGACTACTTTTAGTTTGGACTTCCTTAAGACAATAATCGAATATGTTTATTTAGCATGTCGGTCCAAATTATTGTTAGTCTATAAATATATTAAATAAATATATTCCAACAATCTCCCACTTGGACCGTCATATGCTACTCAAGAATACATATTCAACTTTAATGAGATCCCTATATTCATTTTCAATGGGCAAACGGTACAACCCCATACATGATTGATAATAATAAAGGACTAAAGACCTCTTTCTCGTAATGTGAACAATAGGATGCAACAGTAATCACATTACTATTATCAATCAATTACTTGGGCCAATTATGGAGCGTTGCCTAAGAGTAATATGGCTTATAATCGTACATATCTACTCTTAAATGGTTCCTAATTATGGAGATCCAATACTGTACATATACCAATAAATATTTCCAAGCATATATATATTGCAATAAACTTTAATGTGCACAATACTGCAAAATATAACATCAGATCCTATTACAAACTCTCCCACTAAAACTAACAATCCTTTAAAGCAACTACACCCATACTGATGGTGTGTCCCTGGAAAACCTTAGGAAAAATCGCCTTTGTTAGGGGATCTGCTATCATGGAGTTTGTTCCGATGTGCTCTATACTTATCTGACCCATCTGTACTCTCTCTTTAACAGACATAAACTTTATGTCTATGTGTTTGGATTTAGACGCGCTCCTGTTGCTGTTAGAGTACTGCACTGCAGAATTGTTATCGCAATATAACCTCATAGGGCCTTCTATCCCTTGTACAATACGTAATCCAGTAACAAAATTTCGCAGCCACAGTGCCTGGTTTGATGCCTCAAAGCATGCAACAAATTCTGCTGCCATGGTGGACGATGCAATAAGTGTTTGCTTTACACTTTTCTAGGATATTACACCTCTAGCCAATAAGAATATATTTCCTAACGTGCTTTTTAATGTGTCTGTGCATCCACCAAAATCTGAGTCGGAATACTCAATGATCTCCAGTTTATCCGACTTTCTATATGTCAACATGTGCCCCTTTGTTCCTTGCAGATATCGGAGTACTCTTTTAACCGCTTTCCAGTGATCCATTCCTAGGTTACTAACATATTTCCCCAACATATTTACAGCAAAGGCTATGTCCGGCCTAGTATAAACTTGAGCATACATTAAACTCTCAACTGCTGAAGCATAAAGGACCGTTTTCATTTCCTCAATCTCAAGTTTTGTCTTAAGACATTGACTCAGACTAAGTCTGTCACCCTTTGCTATATGGGTACTTAGGGGTTTGCAATCTGCCAATCCATAATATTGTAACACACTTTTAATGTTTGTCATTTGTGATAATCCAAGAGTACCACGAGAACGATATCAATGTATCTGGACTCCTAACACAAAACTGGTATCACCAAGATCCTTTATATCAAACTTGTCTGATAGAAATCTTTTTGTAGTGTGTAACAATTCCTTATTGTTCGAGGCAAGCAATATGTCATCCACATATAATATAAGAAATATAAAATTACTCCCACTAAACTTGTGATACAAACAATCCTCAACCGAGTTGATCTCAAAGTCATAACCGACTATCACCTCAAGGAATTTGTGATACCATTAACGAGAAGCTTGTTTAAGCCCATAAGTGGATTTCTTAAGCCTGGAAACCAGATCTTTTGAGTTACTTTCTACAAAGTGTTATGGTTGCATCATATAGATTGTTTCCTCAATATTACCATTGAGAAAAGTGGTCTTAACATCCATCTGATGAAGTTCAAGGTCAAAATATGCAACTAATGCCATGATTGTTCTAAAGATATTATTCGTCGATACCGGAGCGAAGGTTTCTTTAAAATAAATCCCTTCACGCTGAGTATAACCTTTCGCTACAAGACGTGCTTTATGTCTTTCCACATTACCCAGGGAACCGCGTTTGGTTTTGTAAACCCATTTACAACCAATTGCCTTTTCCCCTTCAGGTAATGGGACAAGATCCCATACAGCATTATCCTGCATTGATTTATACTCTTCTTTCATAGCGTCAATCCACTTTTGAGATTCAGAGCTTTCCATGACCTGTTTGTAGGATGAGGGATCATCTATAGTTCCAGTACATAAGTCATCATGCTCCTGAAGATATACTATAAATTCCGGACCTATAATACTTTTCCTTTCTCTAGTGGACCTTCTTAATGGCACTATTTCCTCCTGTTGCACTTCTTGAGGAGGTAGAGTTTGCTCATTATGAACGATGTCATTTTGATTCCCTGTGGAAGTTTATCTTGAGGTTCCTCTTGTTCTACTTGAATCATATCTGTATCTTGGTTAGAGACCTCAAGTGGAGCATCAATGTTAATCTGAGGATTACCTTGTTCTAATGGGATCGAAATGATTGGCATTACCGCCCAATCTTCATATTTTTTAGTATCCCTATTAAAACCTTCATGAATCTTTATGGATTTTTCCTCAAAATCAACATATGTTCCCTTATTCTTCCACCCAAACTCAACATACTCTAGAAACTTGGTCATTCCTGTCTCAAATATTGTACCAGTGAGAGAATCAGAAAACTTAAACCCTCTGAAATGTTCAGAATAACCTATGAAGAAACAACTAACTATTTTTGGGTCCAGTTTCTTTTCTTGAGGTTTGTAAGGCCTCGCCTCAGCTGGACAACCCCACATATGCAGATGCTTTAAATTAGGTTTACGCCTGTTCCAAAGCTCATATGGAGTCCTAACAGTAGCTTTTGTGGGTACTCGATTGAGTATATAAGCGGCACATTTGATGGCTTCCCCCCAGAGAGATAATGGTAGAGATGAGTGACTTATCGTGCTTCTAACCATATCTTTTAGTGTTCAGTTCCGTCTTTCAGATACACCGTTAATGCGAGGTGAACCAGGAATAGTGTATTGAGGGACTATTCCATACTTCTCTAGGTACCGTGCAAAGGTTCATGGACGTTGTTTACCCGATCCGTCATATCTACCATAGTATTCACCACCACGGTCAGATCTAACGGTCTTAATGCTTTTACCAAGTTGTTTCTCAACCTCGGTCTTAAAATTTATGAACCTGTCCAAGGCCGCAGACTTTTCATGAAGAATATAGAGGTAACCAAAACGAGAGTATTCATCGATGAATGATATAAGTACCGTTGTCCGTTCCACGATTCCTGTGGAAACGGTCCATCGATGTCGGTATGTATCAACTCTATGACTTCTTTCGCTCTATATGCTCCTATCCTTTTAACTTTGGTTTGTTTCCCTTTGATACATTCGACACATATACCGAAGTCAGAGTAATCAAGGGGCCCTAATAAACCTTCAGCAACCATCTTGTCCATCATAACTTTGGATATATGACCTAACCGTTTGTGCCACAGTTTAGAAGATTTTTCAGATTTAGTAATGTTGGTTGGTGTACGTTGTGTATTCATAGAAATATTGTGATTATTAATAGTATTCAACAAATACAAATTATCCTCTTTAATCAAATTTCTAGTTCCAACAATCGTATTATTTAGAGAGAGTGTAAAACAATTGTTTCCACCAGACAAGAGTAATCTTGCAAGTCTAAAACTGGAAAAGAAATTAAGTTCCTTCGAAAAGTGGGAACATATATTACATCCTCTAAAAATAATACATGTCCAGTGGAAAGTTTTAAAGAAAAATCACAAATAGCTAAAACATCACACGAGCTCCCGTTTGCCGTAAAAATGGATCTTTCATCATCACTTAGCATCCTGCTCTTTGACGTGCCCTGCAAAGAAACACAAACATGAGTTGTTGCAGTCGAATCAACCCACTAAGTATTTCTTTTCACAGAAACTATATTACTTTCTGAAACAACCAAAGATATAGGAGTACATTTGCTTATCATATAAGCCCGACATTTCTCACAATCCTTCTTCAGATATCATTTATCTTTGCAGAAAAAGCATCGACCTACAATCGATTCCTCAGGCTTTTTCTTCTTTACCAGACCTCGACCTAGTCCTTTTCCATCAGCTTTCCACTTAGGTCCTGCCTTATTTGGTGATGTAATCACATTAGCCTCAAGCGTTGTGCCTTTAAGTCTTTCCTCCTCATATGCAGCGTGGGATATCAACTCATTGATATTCCACTTTTTTTGCATGCAGTTATAGGTGGACTTGAAATACTTAAACCGGTCTGGCAGCGAATGAAATGTGAATCCACGATGCATTCCTCAGGTAAGTCTAAACTGATTGCCTTTAACTTTTGGCCAATCATCGACATTCCCAGGAATGTGCTCCCGGATTTTACCTTTGCCACTATACTTTTTGGTAGCTAGCTCGATGAGCAAACACTGCATCTCTACCTTTTCATTTTTGGCAAAGGCTTTCTTAATCTCCGTGAGAAAGACCGAGGCAGTGGTAACACCTTTAGGGACAGCCCCACGCAATGCTACTGGTATTCCATGTAACAAGAGCGCCATGCATAACTTATTTGACCTTTTCCACTTTTCATCAACCTTAGTTTCATCCAGTGTACTTTCCAGACTAAGGGGAGATGGTTTGGGAGTTGACAATGCATAGTCGTAATCATGTACAGATAAAAACATCAACATTTATTCCTTCCATAATTGGAAGTTCGAACAATCCAACGTCGGTGGACGATTCCCCAACAAAATTGTAACCAATGGATACTATAATAAGAACAAACAACACAAAGCACATTTAGCATATTGACATATATCTGAAAACATATGCATGAACATGACAAATACATGTAAAACATAAAATTCATTGATAATAGATGTCGGAGGGCAAAGCATACTAACATGCAATTTTATGAGTTTGAGAAAAAAAATAGCATAATCATTATTTTAATTTTCTAAGTACCAATGAGACCTTTCTGGAGGGCCGATGTCATTTACTTAAAATTAAAATCAACACAAGAACTATTTTCTATTATTTTCTCCCGTTCATAATTAATTTAAACTCAAACGTGAACCTTTCGGAAGACCGGTAATATTTGAATTTAAATTAATCCCCGAAACTTTCGAAGCCTAGGATGCTTAAGAAAATTAATTTTAACCTTCCGGAGGGCCGATTAAATTAATCTCTTAGTTTCACCTACCGGTCTACGAAACCTTAGTCATACATCGTCATTTAATCATTCACACATATACAATTTAGTTCACAAACAAATATACAAAAAAAAATGCCAAACGCATCATATTTGTAACATATCTTGCTTCAAATATTTTCAAATTAATAATAATATTTTTTTAAAAAAAAATTAAAAAAAAAACTAATTTTGATTTTTTTTATTTAACTTAATATTTGCAGCAGCTTACCTGCCTGCTGCAATTTGCAGCAGTGCTGCAGGTCCTGGACGGGCCCAGCCTGCAGCATCCACTGTTGTAAATTTATTTGCAGTAGTGCTGCGGGTCCTGGGCGGGTCCAACATGTATTCATCATGTTGTTATTACCGTTTGGGTATATTTGTTGTCCCTATTCTTGGGCAGGTTACGGTGTTCATCGCCGGGCAGCCTTCGATCAGCGTTAACATCAGGGGTTCAGCTGTCGATGAGCCACTGTCCCAATAGGTTTGATTTTATTCGTTATTTTAGGGTTGATTTGATGCTAATTTTGGGAGAAAAATTCAAGACATCAATAAACCCTAATTTTACCTAAAAAAAAAATTCCCCAAACTATCAAAATTGTAATTTTCTCATTATAAAACATGTGTTTCAATACAAATGAATCACATAACATGCTTTTCATACAATCCCTAAATCCATTCCCTACCAATTCAATTCACACATAATCCCAATGACATGGATTCTTTACAATGAAGAAAAGCATGCGTCTTTATTTATCAATACTCAATTTGATTATTCTACTGAATCCAAAAAGGGTTTATTTGGCTCTGATACCAAATGTTATATATTATCCGAAATCCCATCAAATAATATATAAAAAATCACGGAAAAAGTTAAACCCTTTTGCTAGATTCATCTATAGAAGAAATAGAAAATCAAGAATACTTACGGGTTTGCCTGCTGTTATCCATCTAGTATTCTCTTCAGTTCGTTTGCGTTCTTCATCGATTCAACGTTCTCCGGCGATTCCGTTTATGAAACTAAGAGACCTGCGGAATCATATTAGAGAAGAAGGAAAAGTTTCCAGACACTCAAGGAAGCGGCCGTATTTCTGATTAGGGTTTAGGATGATGAAATACCTAAACCTAGCCTCTTATTTATAGACTTTACAATGTGAAGCCCAACATTGTAAAGCCCATCCTTTATTACTTCTTTGTGTCCGGGACCATAACCCAATAAATTGATAATTCAATTTATATCCCTGATTTATTAATTCAGGCTTAAGTGTTGAGATTTTGGCCCTTTTCATCACAGTGCCCAAATTCAACCCGGTTACCACATTTGAACCCATAACGCCTTTTTACCCATAGGTCCAATTTAGTTAATTAAATAATTAACTCGAGTACTTTTAATTTGGACTTTCTTAAGACAATAATCGAATATGTTTATTTAGCATGTCGGTCCAAATTATTGTTAGTCTATAAATATATTAAATAAATATATTTCAACATTAAATACTATTTTTTAAAGAAATAAATAGTAAAAGGTTATGGTCTCTGACCACAACAACTTAACATAAATGTGGATTACAGTTAATGGTTATACATATAGTATAAATAAAAGATGAAATACAGTTTTAAAGATAAGTTTTAAATTAGACCTAATTCTCTAGAGAGCGATGTTTAATTCTCTTTGGCCTCTAAAAAGAAAAGAAACACAATAGAAGAAAAGTTTATATTTGCTATTAAGTCATAATTCTAATTCAGTTAAGAAAATAGTTGTAATGACTCATTAATAATGAAATTAAGAGGAAATTTAAGATTATTATTGGTTCGAATATTTAAAACTAATAAAATAGAATACAATAGAAATAAAGATAAAACCTTTAACCTTGTGGGTAAACATCGTGATGCCTCTAAAAAGATAAAAAGTTCACAAAATCAGTTGGGTTCTTCATGTAAGTTTTCTATTTCACATATTTTGGAAGTCTCAAACGTCTTTGGGGGTTGTTTACTTTAAGTAGGATTCAAACGGATCGAAACCAACAAATAGTATAAGAGACACCTCTAAAAGTTTGAGTGATAGATTTTATGTTCTTCGGTTAAATATATAAACATGGTAATTTTTTATATAAAATTATCTCATCTAGAATTAATTATATTTTTCACCATTTTGAAACTTATTAGTAGTTTTGGAACTTTTTTGTTATGATATATCGTTATATGATTAACGATGCATTGACTATTATCGGTAATATCTTGATTAATAAGTAATCATATAAATAAATATTGGAGTAATGTATAACTTTTTGGAGAAAAGTATGTATATATGAGGTCAGATTCAAATTCTAAGAATAATTGAATTCAAATGTTGACAGCTTAAAGCTAATCTATAAGTTTTAGGGTTAATTTGTAAAAAAACAAGTAAACAATGGCAATGGTCCTTAACAACAAAATTTTAATAAAAAATGATTTGCAATTAACAAATATAAATAATAAAATAAGAAAAAATAATTTAAGTTATTTATCATTTGGACCTAAAATCTCAAGAGTGATCCATGATTTTCTCTCGCCTAAAAATAAGTAAACATTGAATAAAACCAACTCTTTCTTGTTAAGTCCTAGTTCTAATATAATTAAACAAATAGTCTTATTCATTCTTTCATAATATAAATAAGACAAATGCAAGGGTGATGTTGGTTAGAAAGTAAGAAGCAAATGATTTTAAAGCAAAAACAAGAATAAGATCATTAATTGAATGCTTTAGATGTTTGTTTAGTTTAATTATTGTTTAAAAAGATCGAAAACCTAACCAATGATATAAAATTCACCCGTAATAGCTCGATTAATATATTTTATGGTCAATCAAATATATAAAAGCATGAGATTTTTATTTCCAATAATGGCACCTAGAATAATTATTTTTTGTTTTGTAGACGTAAATCACGCTTTATTTGATTTATTATAGATTAAAACATGTTAAGTTATGAGTTTTATCGGTTGAGTATAGTTCCAGACCAGTTTAATATTTTTGGCCGATTTTGGGATCACACCGTCGTGGTTGTTGCAGTGAATGCACCTTGCTATAGTCTTGTGTGGCATGAAGTGTTGTAACATCTTATGTGGTTCCAGTGGAAAAATTGTGGTTTTTACAACGATAAGTACCTCGTTGCATTTTTGAACATCATAAAGCACCATAACTTCCTATGTGGTTGCAGCGACAATGATGTGGTTCCTGTAATGATAAGTGTCTCATTGCATCCTTGTGTGGGATGAAGCACTACGACACCCTATGTTAGTTGAAATGGTGAACCCGTGGTTGTTGTTGTAATAAACATATCGATATATATATTTGCATGATTTTATGGTAAAAAACATGATTAAGGGATTTTTAATTTCGGTAAATAGGTCATGAAACCAATATATCACCTAATTATCCTATGTTGGTGAAGTGATTTATCTAAGATTTTAATCTAATATTTTTGGACAACATAAGAAAATTGACCATTGAAGTAGTTTTAAAGTTTTTTACTTGGTTTTAATTCAGTTGGGAGGTTGATTTAATCGAATAAGAGTGAAAAGTTATGTAATCAAAGACATAAAAAGTTCAAAACCTATATGTTAGGTCAGAATATATATATATATATATATATATATATATATATATATATATATATATATATATCAAAGATAATTATAAAATATAATTTTCTTCATTCATACTTTTAGATTATAGATGTAAATAAAATTATCATATATGTCTATTAAATTTAAATAATTAGTATATAGATTTATATAGTGTTTCGAACGCAAGTTTATGCGTAGTTTGACCTAAAATTTGTGGTGCATGGTCGGTTCTTTATTGAGTTTGGTTAGGAATCGAGAATCATGGATAATTAAAATGGAAACCGTTCAAGTATTTGGTATGAACCAAAACAAAACCAAAGGTCTTTATTTGGGTTTGGTTCTTCGGTTCTGGTTAAAATATCCATACATGCTATTATCCTCTTAGTAAAGCACGCAAGTTCTCTTTGTGCGTCATGTGTCACAACTTTAGAAGGATATGTACGAAGTCTGGAATAAGGCATACAAAATGTAAAGGTTCATTCAAATCCATTAATCAAATCTCTCTTTCGTATGAATGTCGAACCCTATCAAGGCAAAAATAATTTTTTCATTCGGTATTATGCCCACCCTTTTGTGTATCCTCGCCTCGGTAAGGCAATTCTAAACTTTTGCGATATGTGTTGCATGTAACTGAGTTGTCGAAGTACACGCTCAGGTTAGTACAACTCAATACTATCTCCGCACTTGATGATATAAGTAAACCATGCCATATCCTCAACCCCTCGAACATTATAAATACTCAAATAAGACTATAATATGATATGTATAATATATATATATATATGTATATATTAGTGTAAATACTAAATATTTGAAAAACTAATATTATATGTACCACATCAAACATTAAAGCATCCAATATAAGTCGCTTAGACTTAAAATTTTTGTTGTAATTGATAGTTCCAAAGATTTTTAAGAGAGATTATATGTCTAAGCTATATTCAGAAGAGAATACTTTAGAGAAAGAAAAAACACAAAAGGTAGAGAGAGAAACTCACAAAAGGAATAATAAAGTAATGATTGATTAATGATTGATCAATTTTCCCAAAAGGGGTGTTGCTTTATATAGTACAAATGATAGGTCCATAAATTACATGATTAGCCCTTTTTATGGTCACCTCACCCCACTACTGTACTAATCTCAACTATTATTATTGTATATTACATAAGGCCTCCTCAATGTTACACATTTGTTTGGTTTCCTTACAAAGATTTTTATAAAGCCAAATCATCTCATTTATTTAATCAATTTAATGATTCTTCCAAATATTTATTCCCCTTATCAGTAGCCCCTAAATCCTTATGAAGATATTCGAGTAAGGTCTAGACTAGGAAGCCTCCTTAGACATATTTGACCTTTCCTTCCCTATGTCTCTTGTCGGGATTTATGACATAACTAATCGCATTGCTGACTTCATAGTTGTGCACTTGACATTTTTCTTTACTCTACGTGTTAAAATGATTTCTTACCCATGTGTCAAAATTATTATTGAATGACGACGCGTGCATTTATTCAGGTCCACATGTCAATTATTTTCTGACATAAATATGGATGCCTTCCAAAACAACTTGTGGGTAACTAAGTGTGTCCGAAATATCTTATACTTCTCAACACGCCTGCACTTCAAATCATAGATGGAACGACTGCAAGACTCTTGTTTTTTTTCAGTGCTTTATTACCCGATGAAAACCTTTCACCTACTTAGGCCTTCGTAACCGTTGGGAGCCCACTCTTTCATCTATAAATACTCAGACACTTCATAAATTTATGTGTTATTTATTTTCTTAGTTTTAGAGAGATAGAGTGAGAACATCAGGTTAGATGGAAACAAATTCGATACTTCTCTAAATACTTTCTTCCACAGTTCATGCGTAGGATGTTCGAGGATCCGATAAGTATAAGATCTAGGATTGGTTTAACATAGATAAGAGAGCTAAAGAGAGAAAAGACACCGGTTTAGACAAGAATCTCAGGCCACTGCAGATTGTCAAAAATATATACTATGGTCGGTGGCCTCCAATAAAAAAGAACTCCGAGACAACATGGACTTTGAACACCAATACTTTGACCAATCCTACTACCACTCAGCCTCACAGTCATATTTATTCGATATCCGACAAGGTAAACCTCTTGAAAAAACCAGAATCTTCATCAATATTTATTATGATAGGTGATGAAAAGAAGAGAGTTGAGAAACGAAGGGTAGTGGTTCGACGAGGAAACGGTCTCCCAAGCCCATATAGAAAAGGTATGGAAAATTTAAAATTGCATCTGTTGCTTTTACTCCTTTAAATAATCCTCAGGAACCCCCAAACCACTCCCGAAGTTACACCTCAAAAAACTTCACAAAAACCTCCAACAACAACCCTTTAGCCAATGGAAACAAAAACTATTGTCCGTACAGAAAAAATCTACATGAATGCAACCCCTCGAACCCATAAAAAATGTGAGAGAAAGACATTTGGTTGGCAAACCTGAAGACGATCGAGATAATGAAGTACCCGTTGTGGATGCTCAACCTATTAAGAGAATTGTTGCCTCGACCTCTCAGGTTGGAACTTCTGCGCAGACCCAGGCGCCAACCCCTCAGGACAAAGCTAATATAAGTTCACATGTCCAAAATAAAACCAAGTCTAAGAAAAGTAAAAAAGATGTTGTCGAACTACCTTCGAATATCGAGGCTATCTTAGGGAACAACTTGCGAGAGATCGAGGGAAAACATCTTCTAGATCTGTATAAAATCAAGTACAAGTACTATCAACCTTCCGAGAAGGCAAAGCTTCGAGATTAATGGGGAATTCTAAACTTTATTGATACCTAATTTCCTGAAGCCGGAGAGACTCATCTATCTGTTCGGGATAATAAGCTGATTGTCTAACCGGAGATATTGAACTGAGGTCTTTGGTTCCCATTAGATCCCACTATAATGGAGTACTTTTAGCTGATAAACTTATGTCTGACTAAAGTTGGTCTAAACATGTGGTTCACTTTGATAGCCTGCATAATGGCTGCTTTTATATGGAGCAGTTTTCCGATTGACCGATGTTGTCAAAAATACTTACTTTCCCTTTTATCCCCTGACCCTTGAGAGTAAATTTAAGATAATGGATGATCTTCTAGAAGTCAATAAGAAGTGGAAACAACAATTTTTATTCACCTCTCGTTTGTGGGAGACATGATTCGAAGAGTCTGCTGAAAGAAAACACCAGCTCACTTTGAGGTGGACTAGCAGAGGTACCATAATTTTCCTTACTCAAATTTACTTTCAGTTTATTTACTTGATTTATTTTACCAAACGTTTCTCGAGGGACATCAATGAAAGGGGTGATGAAAATACTTCTAAAAAAACAAGGCGACGGATGTCTAGCGAGATCAAAGTAATGAAGAACAAGTTCCTGGGAACTTCGAATTTGGTTCTCCATCGGTGGAGTTCAATATTTACGAAGATTCTTATCTAGACCTCAAACTTAAAAAAGTCGTTTCATGTCGCAACGCTTCTTAAAATGAAGGCTAAACGTTTAAATGTTCCAAAAGATCGTTATAAAAATGAGGCTTTTTCAAAAACGATCGTCTATGTAAAAATTAGAGGAGGACCTTGCCCATTACAAAACGTTGGTTGGTGAACGTCTGACACAACTCGAGGTAGTTGAGGGTCGGTTGAAGTTTGAGCAAAACATTTTTGACAATGAGAAGAAACACTTTATTTCTAAGGATACTTATAAGAATACACTTGTCACAACTTGTATCGATAGTTATTATAAGTTATTGCAGAGAAGTAAGGTCTCAGAGACCAAGCTGAACAATATAAGGATTCTTGCTTCGAAAAGTATGCTGCTAATTGTGTTTCAAAGTTAGATGATCGAAACGAAAAAATTAAATCCACCATGGTGATGAATTTTCATGAATGCTTCATGAATTTAGGTTGGACAGTCTTTGGGAACTCGTTGTACCGAGCAAGTATCGTCTGGAGGGCATTCCTTTAGAGGATGAAGAATAACCCAACAAATCTGAAGAATCGAACAACTGTTCATCAAGCTCATCATAATTATTCTAAAAGTACCCCTTTATGGTAAAGAAGTACTTGTTATTTTTGATTTTGTATGTCTTTTTGTTATGAACTAGTTGTGCCTTGTGAACTTTTTGTAAAGTCCTCGTATCATTTTAGGGCATTTTATACTTGGAAGATTTTACTAATAGAAACATTCATCTTCGGATAATTCTGCTTTACAAAACTTTAACATATCAAAATATTGTTAGCAACCAACGTTTATTGGAGGACCCTCATGATTGATAACCAAATGATTGTTGACCAACTTTTGTTGGAAGACCTAATCCGGTCCAAAAAATAAAAGATTGTTGACCAACATTCGTAAAAAAAGTCTTCTAGTCTGAAAAATAAAAGATTGTTGACCAACATTCGTTCAAAGACCCTTTCGGTCCAAAAAAAAATTGTTGACCAACGTTAGTTGGAGACCCTTCTAGTCCGAAAAATAAACAATTTTTGACCAATTTTCATTAAGACGACCCTTATGGTCCAAAAAATAAAAGATTTCCAAAACTATTTAAAAAATAAAAGATCGTCTATAAAGACATTTTGTTAAAACCTTCTCGCACCACCAGGGTATAAAAGAGTATGTCACCGATCTTTATACAAGTTTAAAAATATACACATATTTTTAAATTCATTCCAAATAAAACTTAAGATGCTCAATATTCCATCGGTGACGAATATCTCTTCGATCCCTATCTATGATCCGATATGTCCCCGGTTTCAACTGTTCCATTACTATGTACGGCCCTTCTCAATTAGGTCCCAACTTACAAAACTGCTTTTCTTTCATATGCAAAAACACTTTCCTTAAGATTTTTTCGCCAAACTTGAAATCTCTTCATCGCACTTTAGACGCATATCAACTCTTCATCAAAGTTTGGTAGTGCAAAGAATTCAATTGTGCTTGCCTTTTTTTTCCTTGATTAAATCTAAATCAACATGTTTCCCTTCATTTTTATCCTCCTCGAAATATTCAGTGATTCGATACGCTAGGAAGACTGCTTTGGATGTAACCACGACATCCATCCCATAAAGTAGCGCAAATGGAGATTCTTGAGTAGTTGTGCGATGGATGGTCCAATATTCCCATACGACTACTTGTAAATAATCTGGCCATTATTCAGCATTATCTTCAAAATTCTTTTTGAGACAATCAAGAATTTTCCGATTAGTTACCTCAACTGGGCCTTTTTTTATGGGTAAAATACACTGAGAAGCATTTTTGTATTCCTTTCGAAGAATAAAATCCTTCATATATTTAATGTCAAATTGTGGCCCATTATCCATTTTTTTCTCCTAGGAACACCAAACGAGAATAAATATTTGAAATAATAAATATGATCACATCTTTGGCTTTTTATTCTTGCTAATGGTTCAGCTTCTACCCACTTAAAAAAATAGTCTACTATAACTATTATTGTTTGTCGTCTTCCAGACACCATTGGTCGAGGTCTGACCAAATCAATACCCCATCGGTCAAAAATTAGTGCTTTGGATATTGATTTGAGAGGCACTCATGGTGTGTGGATTGTATCGACAAATCTTTGGCAATTATTGCACTTTCCACCAATTCTTTAGAATGAGAAGCAATTGTGGGCCAATGATAACATGCCAAAATAAATATCTTCTTATCATAGTCTTGTACCCACAAAATACAGATGCTTCTCCATCGTGCAGTTAAGATAATATCATATGCGACTCACTTTTCCCAAGGCATCGAAGCAAAGGACTGCTAAAGGATTTCTAATACAAGATTTCCCTAAGTACCATATAACCATGCACCTTGAACCGTATTTTTTCCATTGCTTTATCAGTTGGCTGAATATGATTAACCAAAAATTTCTTAATATCATATCTCTAATCTTTCTTCGTACTTAAAGAAATTTAGAAAGCTTCGAGTGATCCTAATGCTCTGAGCCCTTAAATACTGAAGGATTTTCTTGTGTAATAACCCAATGATGTTTATCAGAATACAAAGCAGTGTCTATCAACCATATGAACATGTTCGTATTTGATGATTTCAAAGAAAATTGTTAAAGCCTTTAATGCTCTAAAGTACTTCACTATATGATCATTTATAGTTTCGGATGGTCCAAATGCGTGATTTATAAGAAGTTGTGAATCACTTACTAGCTTAACGTTTTTAGCTCTGCAAATGCTAGCAAGGGTTAAACATGCCAAAACGGCTTTGTATTATGCTTCATTGTTCGATGCTCTAAACCCAAAGCAAATAGTTTGATACATCGCAATAATACTTGGAGAAACCAACTGGACCCCTGCTAAATCTTGTGCTTTGATTGGAGTTCGGGGCTCAAACTCTATGTAATAGTCACCCAACTCCACAGACCATTTAATCATTATGCTCGACACATCAGGTCTTTGTAACATTCTCTTTAACGGAAAAGATCTTCGAAAAATGGTAGAGTGAGCTTGCAAATAAGGTCTTATTTTCTTTGTTGCAGTTACCAAAGAAAGGGCTAACTTTTCTAAATTTAAATACATCTTTTATGCATCCCAAATACTTTTACTCACATTGTAAACTGGCGGCGGGTAATTATCTACTTCTCGAATCAAAACGATGCTCACAACATAATCTAATACCGTTATGTAAATGTACAATTTGTCTTTTGGATTAGGTTTCGTCAAGTTTTCAAAGAAGGATAAATACTTTTTAATTCGTACAAATGCTTCAGATGACTATGAGTTCCAATTAAAGCAATATATTTGTCACAACACTTGGAAAACATAGCGCATTTATCTGAGGACTGAAATATTAATCTGTTTAAAGCTTTCACCCTACCTATCAGGATTTATACCTCATTGATTTTCTATTCTAAGAGCGATTAACTGTATGAGATCAGCCTCTATCTTACGTTCATTAACTATGTACCCAAGAAATTTCCGGACCGTACCTCGAATGTACAATTCTCCAAATTTAAATTTAAATTTTTCCTCTTTAGCTTTGCAAACATTTCTCTAAATCTGTAAAGTGGTACTCATCCCTTATTCTTTTCACTAGTATATCATCAATATACACTTCAACATTCTGTCTGATCTGAGCATCAAAAGTTTTATTTATTAAGCATTGGTAAGTTGCCCCAACATTTTTCAATCCAGAATGCATAACCTTATAACAGTGCAAACCCTTTCCACTGATGAACGAAGTGCTTTCTTGATCCTTTGGATCCATCTTGATTTGATTATACCCAGTGTATGCGTCAGTAAGTAAAAATAATCTACTTCTTGAGGTAGAATCCACTAAATGATCTATCCAAGGAACCAGGAAATGATCTTTTGGACATGTTATATTTAAATCAGTAAAATCTACGCACATTCCAATTACCGTTTTTTTTACTAAAACTGAATAAGCGGTTCACAAAAGGTACCGTGATTCTCGTATGTGCCAAATTTGATGACCAATCTACCTCGGTCATGATGGCCTCAAATTTTTCTTGCAAAAAATATCTTATTTTTTGGATGAGTGGGTGCAGGCTACTTCAAATTGCTAACTTATGACAAATAATTTCTGCATGTACCCCCGTTACATCTTCAGTATACTATGCAAACATATGTTGCCTTGAAAAAAAATTGAATTAACCTCTCTCTCATCTTCGGAGATAAATTTGTAACAATCTTTAAACTCTTTCATTTTGAAAAAACTTGATCCTCAAAACTTTTTTCAGGGACTAGGAAACCCGGGGGTCTCCCTTAGATCATCAACAAGATCGGACCCCGATGAAGACCCCACTAGCTGTTATTCCTTCTTCGATTCACCCATTGATTTGCTTTGGGGGCAAAACCATTTGGTAAAATTCTCTTGCCAGTTTTTGGCTACTCATAATCGATCATACATTATTTCTCACAACATATTTTGATTATTTGATAAACTATTAACGCCACTGCATACATTCTAGACAGCCCAAACCCTCTAAATATCACGTTATACGGCGTTGGCTTGTGTACCACAATGAAAAAAAGTTCACCTCTTTCTTAAACGGTCCGTGACCCAACTCCACTTTACCTTCAAACTCCCCCAACCATTTCGGCAGTCACCCTAGTGAACCCTACGATTGTCTGATCTGACCGAAGGATTCTTAAGGGATTCTCTATCTTTTCGTAAATTGTCATGAACATTATATTAGCAGAACTACCAGTGTATATAAATATTATTCGTATTCCATCCCCCAAAAATTTATGCCATAATCACCACAACATTCTCATGCGGGCCAACCACTTCTCTCATACCATCATCTTCAAAGAACTTTTGAAAGAGACAATGGGGCTAGATGATAGGATCAAATTATATTGGAAGTGTGTTCAGAAGAAAGTTTCAGAATTCTTTTGAAGGGTAGTTCAGACCGATAACAAAAATCATGATGAATAAGAAATGTGCCTGGCATAGTCAGCTATGAGCTTGCTTCACTTTACTTTGCCCCCAAGCCCATCCAATTGACCCAAATCTATGAACCGACCTAATTAGCCTGTGGATCCTACAAACATTATAAATAGGGTCAAAATAGCATTTATGGGGTCGTTAAATTCTCTTCTTAAAGGCATTAAATATAGCTCATATTTTCCCTATTAAGACTCATCCAATATCTCTATATATTCTTAAAATATTCTTAGCTCAAATTTCATTATCATCAGATTGGCGACTATAGTGGGAGAGCAATGTGCCTGAATAGCTCTATTCAAAACCATAATTGTAGTTCGTACTTCGGTAGTCATTGAGGCATACATCTTAATATGCAAGAAGTTCCACCTCATGATAATGAGGGAATAAGATAAGATAATGAGAATGCTATTGTGTCTCGTGTCAATCACAATATAGAGGAAAGATAATTCATGCAAGAGGATCGTGATCATTCGAGGACCGAAATTGAAGCTCTAAGGGCCTAAAGGAAAGCTGAAAAAGAATTAAAAGAAAAGTATGATATGGGAGGTATATCTAACATATGACCCTGGTGACAACGACAAACAAGGTGAAAATGATCAGACCCCAAAGGCTCGTAATAATTTTTAAAAAGAAGCATCAGGCTAAGCAAGTGATGAGTGCGTCGAATTCTGCTGGAAATTTAACCACTCAATCTGACTATGATGTTTCTTCTTTATTAAGTAGTTATCTAAAAAACATTCAAAGAAAAGAGATAAAAAGGGTAAATGGAAGAAGAACTGTATCAAAGGAAAGTTAAAGGATCAGTTGATCACGATATTGATCATTTGATAAGTGATCAGTTTTCTACCCAATCCGAACCACATATATTTGCCACTCCGGATGATGATCAAATGTTTAGCCAAAGTCACAATTGGAGGCAGTCTATCTTGTCCTCAAAGATTCTCGCCAAACATCTTCCAAGGCGATTTGATAGCACTAAAATGGAAAAATATGGTGTAAGCAAAGATCTTGATAATCAAATTGAACAGTTCAAGAATTTCATGATGTTTTTAATGGTGATAACAAAATTCTATGTCGGGCCTTCTCGCAAACCTTCAAGGGAAGTGCACTAAAATAGTATATCAGTTTACTATTGAGAAGAAAAAGAAGAAACTTAAAGGGAAAATGTGTTTTCTTTGGTATTAGTGAAACATACAAAGCTAATAAATTGTTTTGTCCGTTAACTCAAAAAATTGTGACCAACCGAGATATTGTTTTTTATGAAGAAAACACTTGGCATTGGAATGGAAATGAAACTATTCAAGTTATGTTCTTTGATAACAATTTTGAAAGCAAACCAACTCAAGCAGTCTTTATGCCTGAAAATCCATCAGAAGCAACTCCAACAGTTGCTGAAATTTTTCCAACAATAGTCGAAGCTAATGATGATGCAGCATATGCTAATGATATAGTATCTCATTCTCTTCCTCGTATTCGAAAAAGGCTTGCATTGATGGAAGACTACAAGGTAACTGAAGTTAATGATCCAATTACTCACTTTGCTTTATTTTTAGAATGTGATCCTACAACCTTTGAAAATGTTGTTAAAGAAGAAAAATTGAGGAAGGCGATAGATGATGAAATTAATGTTATTAAATAAAATGATACTTGGGAGCTAAATGATCTTCCAAAAATTCACAAAAATATTGGTGTAAAGTGGGTCTTCAAAACAAAACTAAAAGAAAATGGTGAAGTTGAAAAGTATAAGACGGGTTTGGTAGCTGAGGGAAATAAGCTAGAATATGGGATTGACTATACATAATTTTTTGCTCATGTTGTAATACATGATACAATCAGATTGGTGATTACATTGGTGGTGCATAATTGTTGGCCTATTTTTAGCTAGATATTAAATATTTATTTTTGCATGGAAACTTGGAGGAAAAGGTATTTTAAGAACAACCTCTTGGTCATATTAAGATTGAAAATGATCATAAAATTTATAGATTAAAGAAATTTCTTCATGTCTTAAAACAAAGCTCCACTCGCTTGGTATAGTTGCATTGAGGCTTATTCTTTGAAAGAAGGTTTAAAAATGTCCATACGAGCACACATCTTTTGTTAAGATTGGAGATAAGGCGAAACTACTAATTATTTACTTATATGTAGATGATCTCATGTTACTAGTGAATCATTGACGATTATATACTCATTCCCCATGCTAAAATAGTAAAAGAGCATATGGTCGTTTCAGCATAAACTGGCTACAGCGGCAAATTGTTCCATAAATATCGGAATTTTTGATAGCCTTGAAGCTATAATGTTGGCTAACAGTGTATACCAGGCGTTGAGACTTAATTTACTTGGGTATAACTTCACCAAGTGTAAATATCTCACTATCTCTGGGTCCAAAGGGAACTTAGGCCCCAGTTAAGCACTTCAATATATACTACTAGCTCCCTAGCTTTACAATCCATCAATCTCATCAGGGATGGGTATCCTCACTTTGATGGACTCTGAAAAACCTCAATTTTTCCAAATTCTATCCAATTCAGATATATAGGAATATACGTAGGAACCAGATGGCCGTTTAACCCTATTATTTTTCTCCTGAACTGCACTGGTATCGCCTGTTTGGCCAGATGTCTCTAATGGAGTATCTTCCCCACTTTTCTCCATATTTTCCTCCATTACATGTGGCCATTGATCTAAATAACCACTAGTTTTAGAACCAGGATCCTCTTTTTCAACATAAGGGGGCTCAATGGGTGAAACTAATGGATCTGGATCCGTACTATGTAGTGAGGAAAGCTCCACCACTATGGGATCTTTCATAAATGGGTTGCTAGTTTTAATAAGTACTTCAATAGGATTCTCTGCCTCTTTGGCAGATAAATTTGTGGCTTTGGCATTATAAATACTGGTGATTCTTCGAGGCTTATTTTCTCCTATATCCGATCCCATAGTTATAAAAGGAGAAAGAAGTTTACGACTGCTAACAGCTTTAGTCTTGTTAAAAGGTTTCTCAATTAACTTAATAAGTGGGTCAGAAGTTGTAAAAGGTTGAGCAAGAGGGATTATTTTGGGAACAACTGATGGTCTGTTAGATGATGAACTTCTGTTCGGTTCTGGAATCTGTTGTACAATCAGTTCGTCGTGTGAAACAGGTCGTCCGACAACAATTATGGCCTTCTTTTTTTCTTTTTTTAATCGGGATATTGAGCCAACCTCCTTTGACTAAGGCAGATCTCGTCGTGAACATATAAACTTTAGAGAATGATAGAAGAAGAATTAAAGATAAATCGAGATATTATGGTCTATTTCTCTATCTATAATAAAAGTTTAAAATATTTTCTCACTCTAGAAATAGAAACTGTGAAAATCGCCCTTATATAGTTAAAAATGTACTTGAGTTTTTACTTAGGGGAGATGAAACAACTAGCAATGATTAATGGCTATTAAATATAACTTCTTTAATTTTTAAAGTTTAGATACAAGTACCAAGAAAAAACGGTCAGTAGGTCAAATATCGCCTGACACGTGTATGAGAAAGTTATTTATAAAGTTTCAACCTTTAGGATGCTCATTAGTAATCTGGAATCGCTTTGGAAACCGATCGGAAATTGTTTATCATAATTAGCTCTCCCAAAGAACTTTTGAAAGAGACAATGGGGCTAGATGATAGGATGAGATTATATTGGAAGTGTGTTCAGAAGGGCATTTCAGAATTCTTTTGAAGGGTAGTTCAGACCGATAACAAAAATCATGATGAATAAGCAGCGTGTCTAGTATAGTCAGCTATGAGCTTGCTTCACTTTACTTTGGGCCCAAAGCCCATCCAATTGACATGAATATATTAACCAACCTGATTAGCCCATGGATCTTACAAACATTATAAACATGGTAAAAAATAACATTTATGAAGTGGTTGAATTCTCCTTCTCAAAAATATTAAGTTTAACTCATCTTTTTTCTCTCTAAGACTCATCCAATATCTCTATACATTCCTAAACTACCATCAGCTCAAATTTCATCATCACCAACTTTTATTAAAGTTAGCAAATTTTCAGCTAATTGTATTTATTAAATCCCAAAAATAAATTAATCAATTGAAAGCTATCAAACTTAGCAATAGATTTTGGATAATTATATATTTATTAAATTCTCGTAAGTTAGAAATATAATAGATTTTTATTTCATAGTTTTTGATACTATATATCAACAAAATCTTATTTTTTCATTATATTAAAAAAAATTCATAAATTATTTTATAAAACTAATCATTAAAACTTATAATTGACTAAAAAAACATAATTTATAGATGTTTCCAACTTTTTTAGAACTATATCGAAAATTATCTTTTCAAAAATTTGAATTTTAGATGAATACTTAATTTTCTTTTACTATAAAACTTATCCAAAATAAAAACAAATCAATTAAAAAAACACACTAGAGTTGAAAAAGATAAACTATATTAAAAAATGAGCACACTAGAATTGAAAAAAAATAAATTATATTAAATAAAATAAAAATTTATAGATATTAGATCTAAAATAAATTAGATATTAATTTTTTTAATATAGTGAATAAATATTGAACTATAATATAATATTGAGAGAGTAATAAAATGATATAGACTAGGATATTGTGATAATGAGATAGATAGTAAAAAATAGTTATGATTCGACCTAGACTGATTTCAGAGGAGCAGAGAGATTTTGTATTGGACAGAATCATTCATGAAAGCATACTCATTATACAAGAGTTACAGTATGACTTGAATCTTAAAGCTAAGGGCAATAACAACATGACTAGTAAAGATTGATATGGAGAAAGCCTTTGACAGGCTTTCTCACAGGTTTCTATTTGAAATTCTTAAAGCTTTTGGGTTTAGTTCCTGTTTTATTGACCTTATAAAAAATAACATAGTTAAAAATCACTTGTTTTAAATAATTAATGGTGCTGTCAAAGGATTTTTCAGAATTAATCAAGGCTGAGGTAGGGGGACCCTCTGTCCCCCAGTTTGTTTATTTTGGCTGAACAGTTTTTGATTCGGGGTATGAAGAAGATAAATGTTGAACATACAACTACAAAATATAAAGCAAGAGGCAATCAAACCATACCTTACTTGGATTTTGCAGACGACTTTACTATATTCTGCAACAACTTTGATGCTTCAGCTTTAAAAATCACTGAATTCCCGTCATAATACCAAAACCTTTCTGGTAAGATCATCAATAGAGAAAAGTCCAAACTTATGGTAGCTGAGAACATGACTAATCAAATGATTAATTTTGTTGAAAGGAAATGGGGAATTGAACATTGTTTCATTCCTTTTAAACACCTTGGGGTGATGATCAGTAATAAATGCAGGGCCAACTATTTTGACAATATTGTTTCAAGGATCAGAGAAAGGATAACAGATTAAGATAGTTTCACTTTGTCTTTTGGAGGGAGACTAATTTTAATTCAGTCTGTCCTCTCTGTCATTCCCTTATACCATGTGCAAAATTCAATTCTACCTAAAGCAGTCATAAGAAGAATAGAAAACCTATTCAACAAGTTATTGTGGGGCAATAAGATGGAGACTAAAACAATCAGTTGGTCATCATGAAATAAAATCTGCAAGTCCTATGCTGAATGAGGTATAAATGTTAAGAAGATTGAAGATTTGCAGGAAACATTTTCTTACAAATTATGGTTTAATCTCAGAACAAGTAGAAGCCTTTGGTCTAGACTTATGTTCTCAATCTACTATAAAAAGAAACATCTTATTGTTGCTACGATTCCTTATAAAAAATCAAGAGTATGGACCAAGATTATGGGTATCAGAGACAAGGCTGACAGATACATTTTCTGGTCTCCTGGGAATGATGATATTGACTTCTATCTGGATAGATGGTTCTCTGAGAGAGCACTGACACATTTCAATGAAGGTAAAAACAGAGAATGGCACATAAATGTCAAATTTTCTGTTAGGGTGGCGACCAAAGTCCCACATCCCATATCGGTTAAACATAGGAAGGATCAGTGGTATATAAGTAAGAACATATCTCAACTAGTTTGAAGCCTTTTGGTAGTGGACCAAATGCAAAGCCATGAAGGTCTTTGGGTGCCAAAGCGGACAATATCATACTAGTTTGGAGATCGATTGTTCTTACTTATATACTTAATAAGGGAATATGCGATACCCATATTCCCAACACGTGGTATAAGAGCCAGACCCAAACGGAACACAATAGTGGTAATATTCTCGGAGGTCGAACATGATGAACCAATAGCCATGCTCAAGGTGATCTGCTCTAGAGGTCCTAGTTCGGAGTGCCTGTGGCTCATCAAGCAGTGTGGCTTGATTGTAGTGGCACTAAGGAACAAGACATAATGGTCTAATAAGAGGTGAGCAGTAATATCCGTAGTGCCTCTATGGTCAGGTAGTCTTCCAACCTGATTAGAGTAGGCGGATGAAAGTCAATTGAGAGGAGGCTAAGGTGGTACTTTGTTCGATAGGAGGATTTGTTAGGGTTTCGACTAAAGTCCCACTTCCCATATCGGTTAAACATAGGACGAATCAGTGGTATATTAGTAAGAACATATCTCAACTAGTTTGAGGCCTTTTGGTAGTGGACCAAATGCAAAGTCGTGAGGGCCTTTGGGTGCCAAAACGGACAATATCATACTAGTGTTGAGATCGTGTTGTTCTTACTTATATACGGAGGCGGAATATGCGGTACCCATATTCCCAACAGTTTCAAACTTTTGGGTTAATGGGAACTGGGACATGGAGAAATTAAATGCAGCTGTTCCTAATAGTGTGGTAAATGAAATCACTAAACTCAAGATCAACACTAACTGAGAGAAGATTATGCGGGCTTTGTCTTCTAATGGAAGATTTAATACAAAACAAACATGGGATGTCATAAGAATTCATGGAAATGAATCTAATTTCTTTAGGAAGAGTTGGAATGCAGTCGAACCAATGAAATGCTCCTTTCTCCTATGGAGAGTGATGTAGAACTGGATCCCAACTGATTCAAATTTGAAGAGAATGAAGCTCCAACCGGCATCTAAATGTCAGTTCTGCAATACAGAAGAAAACACAAACCATGTGGTGATTCAATGTAAAGAGGCGTGGGCTGTGCGAAGTTACTTCAGTTCAATTTTGGGAATTAACATATTCACGAATATGACTACTCACCATATGATTAGAACCTGGTATTGGTTTTCTACGAAAATGTGCAGTATCAGATCGATTATGCCAACAATGTTTGGGTTATTTGGAGAGCCAGGAATTTGAATAAACATCAGAACATCCATCTATCGTCAACAAACATGATCAATCATATAATCCATATCCTTACTGGCTTAAACTACGCAAATCTGATAAAGAAAATGTATTGAGGACCTGATTCAAATGTTGCTAATCAGCTAGGATGCAATGTACGTACAACAAAGCAGAGGATCCCAATTGCTCTAATGTGGATAACTCCAAAGCTGAATCGGTACAAGCTTAACACGAATGGGTCTTCTCTTTTATCAGGCGAATCTAGCGGCAGAGGCGTGATTAGGGACCATGATGGAATTATAGTTAAGGGTTATGGACGATTATATGGAAAAGGTTCTACTGTTATCGCTGAAGCCAAGACTCTTATGGATGGTTTGGTGATTTGCGAAGCCTTTAGTATCACAAATGTTGATGCGATATCTTCTACTATGTCGATAATACATATTTTTCGTGAACAAAACAACCTGGCTGATTGGGTATCGAAACAAACTTTGATTTTAAGGAAATATATGGATTTCAACAACATTTCTACCCCAAATGAGTTAAAAATTGTTGCTTTACTTGAGAAAAGTGGTACGGGTTATTTGAGAAACATAGAAAATGATTAGAATATAGTCGATTTGACATTTTTGAGTAAAGTTGAAGCTGAGAAGATCCTAATTTTGTCTTAAAGTTGAAGATAAAGTTCATAATTATTTTACTTACGCTTTGTAATTGATACCCCTGTACTTTCGAATATTTTTAATAAAGTCCAAAAGTTAAAATAATATATATATATATATATATATATATATATATATTATATTTTTGAGAAAAAAAAAAGTGGAAAGGAAGTAAAATTATTTAAGTTGAATTATTTATATTAAAAATCGTTGGATTAGGGATAGTTATGTAATATGTAGATTCAGCAATATGTAATTAAACTGCGGCCCACATGTCTTAACTTAACTATTGTAAGTGGCCCATGAGATGCTTATCCAATCCAACGGATATATTTATATGTATAAATATATATACATTGCAATCTCGTAAGGCTGTAACCGCAATACATTAAATTTTCGAATTTCAGATAGGGACCCTCTGGCTCTCTCTAGGGATTCTCGCCTATGCCTTCTTCTCCCGTGTCCATCAGTTCGATTTTGAAAAAGCAAAGGTCGACTTTGATGTATCGTACGAGACGAAGCTTGAGATTTCAGAGGAGAGCGATGGCGAAAGCGCCTGTGAGAGCAGCTGCGAGAGCGACGGCGAGAGCGGTTCCGGGAGCGACGGCGAGAGTCACATATCCGGTTCCGCGCGAGAGTTTATGGAAACATATTGTACCGCAGAGGAAAGGGCTGCCTGCAAGGAAGCTTGCAAGAGATACAGAGCCCAGGTCAAAGCAAGCAAGGAAGCTTGCAAGAGATACAGAGCCCAGGTCAAAGCAAGCGATGTAAGAATACCTCCTAACTTGCTTATTTATTTACTTGAATGAGAAGATAGATAGATAGACTGTGATGCTTTATTTGATTGATTGATTTATATTGAACATAGAATAGAATTTAGATTGTACGATCTACTTGATTGATTGATTTATATAGAATAGAATTTAGATTCGTATGATCTGTTTGGGGTGCTGTTTAGGGTTTTGATGTTGACGACGACCCGAAGGTTGTTTATTCGGCCAAATCACTCCGATTCCTTTCGACAAAATCAGTGGTTCTGGCGATTACGCTTTATTAAACATCTCACCATTGGTTCTTGAGGAGTACAACAAAGACAAGGTCTCAGTATATATATATAGTTATCATTTGTGTTGAGATTAAGTATGTGTATGTGTAGGAGAGCAATCGGTATTTGACAGGACCGAGAAGGCTACTTTTCAGCTGGAGACTGGTCCTGTGTTTCACATAACTTTTTTGGTTAAAGATGCATCTTTCCAGTCTAAAGTCTTACAAGCGAAAGTAGGTGTTATGGGAAAAACGAAGATTGATGTTAAATTCTGCAGGCCTAAACCTTAAAGCTCAGGTACTGCTACTGCTTTTCTTCTCTCTTTTCTGGTTCATATAACTTTAAGGTCATAAAGCCGTGATACATTGTTTCTTCACTTTGTCTGATTTCTTAGTCAGGTTTTTAGTTCCGTACACCGACCATTATTAGTGTTTGTGTTATCCGTCCTTTCATGTTCGGTTTATTACTTACTAAGTAGCATTAAGACCAGCATCCCTTTCGGATTGTAAAGGCATGAGCAGTTTAGCGGTGCATAGCTTCTATTTTGATTGATTTCTTAGTCAGATTTTTATTCCTCTTTGTAAGGTAATCTCGACCATTAGTGTGTCCGTGCTCTGTCTTTGCAGGTTAGAAATATTATTGATGATGTAATTTTAAGACGAGTATTAATAACTCCTTTTCACTTATGCCGGTCTTAGTGGTGGTGGCGGTCATGGTGGTTGTGACGGTCCCGGAAAATAACGTTCAAATCAAATCGGTGTAAGGTTTTTTTTCTTTTTTTCTTTTTATGTTAATTTCCTTTTTCTTTCAGACTTAATCTTTAATCTACTAGAGACGAACTCTGCGGACGAATTGTGAAGATCGTCTGCGCAGACTAAGTGTGCATATTACATGTTCGATAAAATGCCTATTCTGTTCTTTATTTTAAAACTGGTTGATGAATCATCTTGATGATGGTGAAGAGGTATCTGATGTTTTTTCTCAGTATAAGTGAGATAATCACCATGTTTTAGTGCGTATATGCTTAGTATATACTGTTAAAAGAAACTCATATACTGTTAAAAGAAACTCATATACTGTTAAAAAAACCCGGAAATATCCAGATTTCATAGAAAAGTCTATATTCTTAACATTAGAATCACCAGTAATCATTTATATCGAGAGTTATAAATGTTGTAAGCTCGATAGTTTATCTGCTACGAGTTTATGGAGTTAGTTTTAGTTACTAGAGTGTCCTCAAAATTTTAGAAATTTTGGGTGTATTTGGCTCCTCTAAACTAAAGAGGAAGAATTGTTTTGCGGTCCTTGACCTGCATGAAGTAGGATTAGTTTAAAAAAACTATGATTTATTATAAACATTATCTAAGTTCATTTTGATGATCCCACAACTCATGCAGTCCTGGACTTGCATGAAGTTGTAAGTTTAATAAAATTATGATTTATGGGAAACACTGTTTATTTTTATAAGCGTTGGCCATAGAGAGATGAATGCGAAGTATATCCGGATGAATATGTGTATCAACCATATATTCGTAATCTCCTAATAAGTTTTTAAATTGCCTTAAAACCATATATTTTATATATAGCGTATCTCTATAATTTTTTTGTAATTGTATAGGTCATACCGGAAAATTTTCCGATGTCCTATGATTGAATAATTGTTAATCCAAATGCATTATGATCAATCCTTTCACAACAGTATCATATTTTTTCTTTAAAAAATTATTGTGCGAATTTTCTAATTTATTGCTCAACTATTGAGCAACAAAAAATTTAGAGAATTTATTGTTCAAACAATTGGGGAATAAATTAGAGAATATGCTCATATTGATTTTTTTTTAAAGAAACAGTAAGTATACCATGTTTGCGAGAGGATAAGTCCTAATGCACTTGGATCAGCGATCCTCCAGTCATAGGACATGGGAAATTTTTTTCAACTGGCCTATAATTACAATTTTTTTATAGAAATATATCATATATGAAATATTTGGTTTTAAAGCAATTTAAAAACTTACCAGGTTTACGAATATATGGTTGATACATATATTCATACGAATAAATTTCACCTTCACCTCTTTGTAGTAAACGCTCATAAGGTTAAACAGTGTTTATAAATATACCATAGTTTTTTTAAACTAACCGTACTTCATGCAGGTCGAGCACTGCATGAGTTGTGAGATCAACAATATCTGAAACTTAGATAGTGTTTACAATAAACCATAGTTTTTTTAAACGAATCGTATTTCATGCAGGCCAAAAACTAATCGTATTTCATGCAGGCCAAAAACTTCATGAGCTGTGGAATAAACAAAACGGAACTACCCTTGGGAAAAACAATTCTTCCTTTTTAGCATAGAGGAGCATAAACCGCAATCACACCTAAAATTCTGAGGACGCTTTAATAACTAAAAACTAACTTTCGATATATTTGATTACTAGTGATTTTATTGTTAAGCATTTCTCTGAGATCCGAATATTTATGCCTTTTTTAGCAGTATATGTTAAACAGGTATTCAAACATCACAGTTATCTCACTTGTACTAAGTAAAAACATCAATACTTCTATACCGTCATCAAGATGATTCATCAACCTGTTTTTAAAAATCAGAGTTGACATTTTATCGAACATATGCACACTTAGTCCGCGCAGACGATCTGCACAATTTGTCTTTAGTAGATTAAGTTTGGAAGAAGAAAATGAAAGTAATATGAAAACAAAAAAAAGATAAAAATAACTTACACGGATTTGGTTTGAGCGTTGTTTTCAGGAAAGTCGTGGTCGCTGTTGATAAAAATAGGATTTATGGGTAGGGTACTGTGCGGGGAAAACATGGTTATTTGCAATTTCTACCGGCTTTTGCCGTTCATCTTGTACTTTTAACAAGAAGAAAAGAGTTGAATGAAAAGAGTTCTACGAGAAAAAGGAAGAAGATAAGAGTCTGGGTTTTGCATGGAGGAGGCTGAAGTACTCTTCTCTTTTATAGATATATATTTGTTATTATTATTATAGACAATATAAATTAATCTATTTAATAATTGTACCGTTGGTCTACAAAATTTTAAATACAGGCTCGGTGCCAAAAAGACCAAAATTAGGTAGACAAAAAATTTGCCAGCCAGTAGTTTTTAATAAACAGTATTTACCAGTCATTAATATTAATAAGCAAAACCATTGTCAGCCGATAGTTTAATTAAGAAATTCACATGCCACCTAAAAGTAGTCATATTCTTCCTCACGTCATGTTTTAACCATGGGTGCTCATTCAACTATTGGTTTCTTCCACTGCTAAATGGTTTCTAGTTGATACTTCATTATGTCATTCCACTTTTAATTTGGATATCTGGTTTCAGCAACTCAGGTAAATGAACATTAGTACATTATACAAGCAGCAAAAACCAAAACATACTTTCAGTTAAAGAGTCGCCAGTTGTATTCAGCTGCCCAGACTCGGCCAGAGTGGATAGGCAGGGTTAGCAGTGGTGGATTACAAAACTCAGAGAATTGGTTTATTTGGCTTCGATAACAAAAATCAGAGATTGGGCTTTGTGGACTGGGTGTTCTAGGGTTAGGTATTTGGAGGTCTAGGGTTTCAGGAGCTATCTGACAGAACCAAATAAGGTTCACTTAATTCTAAATTGCAAGCACCTTAGCGGTAACTACTGCGACGTAGCACAAAAATGTTTTGGGAAGGTCACTAGTGAGTTGTGTGACGGGTCACTATTAACAACTATGACAGACCTAAGAAAGTTAAAGAACAAGATAACAAATAGCACAAAAAAACATAGCAAAAAATTCAGAAGGTTTGGAGAAGTAGGAAGCCAACGATCTAAAGAGTGTGACGGGTCACTATTAACAACTACAACAGACCCAAGAAACGAAGAGAGCAAGAAAACAAAAAGCACAACAAACGTAGCAAAAAAGTGAACGATCTAAAGAGTGTGACGGGTCACTATTAACAACTACAACAGACCCAAGAAACGAAGAGAGCAAGAAAACAAAAAGCACAACAAACATAGCAAAAAAGTCAAAAGGTTTAGGGAAGCAGAAAGCCAACGATCTAAGAGTACTGACAATTCTTGCAGAAGGATGAATGCCTCAATTTGCAGGGCTGTGGACGTTTGCTTCGACTTCTCCTGAGGGACTTTTAAGCATCAAAGCAGTAGGATTGTCTCAAAGCAGTAGCAGATGTCAATAGAACCAAACATCCGACTGAAAGAATACCCAGTCAAGTACTCCTAAGTCATAAACCATTAACTCAGCTCATTTGCCCGTGATGAAAGGATGGCTTAAGGCTTGAGAGACGGTCATTTTCTTATCTGGATCTAAAACAATTTTTTTATCCAGCATATCTTTGAAATTGGCTATCATCTTGGGATCCTCACCAGGATAACCCTTAATGACAGAGCCAATATCCTTTGGTTTTATATTAAGAATCATCCTCTTTATAGTCTTTTGAGTAACGAAATCTTCTTCAGTCGCATAGAAGTTCAGGTCCTGATTTAAATGTTGTTCACTAAATGCTCCCTTGCGCAGCATCTTCTTAGGAAAAGGGCCTTTCAACTCCATATGAAGGCGTAGCATGTCATTGTTCGTAGAACCAGGGAACCAGGGAACAACTTTCCCAGTATAGAGCTCATACA